>JAPQWN010000001.1:62002500-64402500 GCA_028538565.1 Umbellularia californica
GAATGACCCCTGACTGAAGCATCTCTGTAACTTGTTTTTCTATCTCAGCTTTCTGGAAATATGGGTACCTGTAAGGTCGTATGTTTGGAGGTTCTGCACCTGGTTTTAGGGGAATGTGATGATCCTGGCTTCTTGTAGGAGGCAGGCTTTTGGGTTCTTGGAATACCGCTGCATATTTGGACAGTAACTGCTCAACTTCATTTATGGTGCACACTGCTGGAGAAAGGGCTTCTTGTATGACATAAATGTGAGCTACAAACCCTTGAGGTTTTTTCTGCAGCAATTTCTTCATGTGTTCAGCATCTACCAGCTTGGAGTCTCCTTGCTTCCCACCCCTCAAAACATGCCTCCTATTATGCAGTGTGAAATCCATACTGAGATTTTTGAAATCCCATTTCACAGGACCCAGTGTAGCCAACCATTGAATTCCAAGCACCATATCACAACCCTTGAGCTCTAAAACCCTCATGTCTGTTTGGAAAACCACCCCTTGCATCTCCCATTTGAACCCTTTACAAGCTGCAGTACTGGTCATCTTTGTTCCATCAGCAACAAACACTGTTAGGGGATCAGTGGCAACAGTGTCCACACCTGCTCTCTTCACCACTTCTTGGTTCAAGAAATTATGGGTACTTCCAGTATCAATCAAGATCACCACTTTTTGTTTCTTGACCAATCCGTGTACTCTCATGGTTCTATAAGAGACTGAACCAGTTATTGCATTGATAGAAATCTGCAATTCACCTTCTTGCTGCAGATCACCTTCCAGTTCCAGGATTTCCTCATTCTCCTCCTCCTGTAGAGGCGCTTGAGTTGAGTCCTCTTGATCCCCATCCAAAACATACAACTGTTTTTTCTTGCACTGGTGCCCTTTTGTGAATTTCTCATTACACTTGAAACACAAACCTTTTGCCTTCTTTTCCTCCAACTCTTTTGGTAATTCTCTGCGAATGACAGGAAAAGAATTTGGCCTGAATGGCCCAGATGAAAAATTTTCTCCATTTCTTGGTGGCAGCCTAGTCTTCTGGGTAATTGCCTCAATACTAATCTCCTGTAACTTGGCCAAACCAATGGCTTGCATGGTAGTTGTAGGTTTAAACATCAATACATTGGCCCTTATCTCTTTCTTCAACCCACTAATGAAACAACTAGTGAAAAAATTTCAGGCAGGCCTTGGGTTTTGTTAGCAAGAATCTCGAATTGTTCCTGATAATCCCTGACAGTTGTTGCCTGTTTCAACTTTGTCAAGTCACCCACAGCATCTTCATATACATCAGAACCAAAACGAGAGACCAACCCATTTTTAAACAGATCCCAATTTACTAAAACATGTGTTTTCTCAAACCATTGATACCATTGCAAAGCCCTGTCTTCTAAATGCAAGATTACCAATTTCACTTTATTATTATCTTCAACACAGTTATACTCAAAAAATCTTTCGCACTTGTAAACCCAACCAGACGGATTTTCACCAAAAAATTTAGGAAAATCAATCTTGGCGTACCTAGTTCCAAACCCAGGGAAGGGCTGAGATTGAGAAGACTCTGCTCCAAAGTGATTTTCAGAACCTCCATGTGCAGATTCGCGTTGCTTTCCATACACATGGGCCGCCATTTGATCATACTTGAAGGTGACTGCTGCCATGAATTCCTTGATCTCTACCAGGCTGTTCTTGATTTCCGTTGTTTCTTTTGCTGAACTGATTTGTTGCTCTCTCAAAATCCGAAAGGAATCTTCGAGTTTCTTGAGATCGTGACTCCTTGTTCCATCCGCCATTGCTATTTGATCTCTTCACAGGCCGAGAAAGGACTGCTCTGATACCAATGTAAAGACTGGAAATGGAAGAAGAAGAATATAGAAGGAGAAGAGTATGCTAATGCTCTTATTCCAACCCAGAGAATTGATTACAAGACAAATACCATACCCAGGATGGAGCATCCCCTCTCTTACTTATACACAGAAACCAGCGACTAACTGCCTTAACAACCTCTAACTACTTCAACAGAATTACAGCAGAATTCTGTTAGAGAAGATTACAGAAATATCCTTCTCTAACAGAATTCAGTTAAAACGTTCATAACACTTAGGTTTTCCAAAAGTATTTCCCAAACCAGTTCATTTCCAATCTTTCTAGTCGATCTTTTCCTTTATATTTCCTTGCTTTGATTTCTGCCAACATCAGTTTCCTCTGGATAGATGCTACTTATATTTTGATTTTTCTTTGTTTTGGATGACGAAACCGAAATGTAATGTTTTGATGAAGCTATTTGGAAGAGTACAGAAGAGATCAGATCTTTGCCTTGAGCAGTAACCCTAATTTCCGCTCAGACCCTTCTTTCGTTTTTTGGGTTTTGAGGTTTGATCACTTCCCTCTCTTTTTAAGTCAAAGAAATCCAAACACAAGTTCTACGCATTTACAAAAGGTCACCTGTAGATGGAGTTCTAGGTTTCTGTGGTTCATTGAGAAGCCATCATTAATTGACTGATCATGGTTTGATTTTCAAGAGCTCCACACTTTACCTCTTCAAGAAGGATACCATCTCTTGTAAGCACTTACAGGTCCAAACTTCTTTATCTTGGAGTTGCTTCAGGGACTACAGTTTCTAATGTATCAGACATTGTTGGACATGTAAGTAGAACTCTCTAGATAAGTTTTTCTTTTGTGATATCAAGTGCAGTTGGGATTATAATTCATTCATTCATTCATTCATTATTTGCTCATGACTATTTTTCTCCTTTTTTCTTTGTGTTTGATAGACCGGAGTTAATAGCTTTACTCCTATGTTGGAACACTTCCATTTCATGTTCCATTTGTTGCTATTGCTTATCCAATTTTTTTTTTCTAGATCAACACGAGTGGACAATTTGTTGGTCTTGCAAAGATGGTGGGCCCAGTTGGTTTTAATAAGACTGTTGAATACTGGTAGCAAGATAAATGGAGTGGTTACTTCTCAATGAAGTGGAATATTGTAAAGGATGTGCCTAATAGTTTGTTGAAGCACATAACTCTTGAGAACAATGACAACAAACTTGTGACAAAAAGTAGAAACACTCAAGAGGTAAGCATTTTCTAGTGATGATTGTTGCTCACTTCAAAATGTAATTCCATTTAACTCTAGGACTTACCAGTATTGATAATGTTTAGCTCTCACAAGTGAAGTTTCAACAGGACCTTTAAATGCTCACGATATTTAAGGATCATGCCAGCAAGACATGCATCTTGGATGATTTTGGGTTATGACTCTTGCTAGAAAAGAATGCAGGAGGAGAAGGCTAAGCAACAGGAGTCTCACAAATAGGCAAGATATGTTATTTTCATGATTGATATGTTTCATATAGTCGCTTAGTAAGCGTAAACATGGCCGAAATGTACTCTTTTGGTCTGCAGGTCATATTATTATATGAACTGCAACCTCCCATAGTACATTTGAGCCTTGAGAAGGTGCAAATGAGATCCCCCATGCTTTGATAGTTCGACTGCTATCTAATGATATCTACCAAGTTTGGTTTTGTTGTTTCATCGTGGGGATCCAGGGAAAGATTTCTTCCGTTCACCTTGGTATCACACATGCCCAAGAATCGATCCCTGAGTCTTCAAATTCGAAGTATTACTCCTGTCCTGTAGCCCATCTTTAGCAGAAAAAAAGAGGCCAATTGTTGTTGAAGCTAATTGGACTCTTGCTTTGTTTTGGCTTAAAAACCTTAGCTAACGTGTGATTCCTCTTCAGATCTGGGATGGAAAGCTAACTGGAATCATTGCTGATGAGAAAGACAAAGATGCGTCAAACATGAAAATAAGATTGCAAAAACAATTGGAGATGGATGATGTTCTGAATAAGGAAGTTGGTGATGTAAAAGATCTACACCTCCAATGGTGAGATCGAGTCCTGGGACTCAAAAACCCTAATATCCTTAGGAAGAAAACTCACGTTTGAGAATAACTGAATTCTATTAAAATTATGGCATGAATGTTACAATAGGGAATTCCTCTATATATAGAGTAGGATTAATTCTAAATAGGAAACAACGAATCCTATATGAAATAGAAAGGTAATTCAATTAAGCAACCTATTAATTTAGAAATTATCTAAACTAAGGATAGGGACCCGAAATTAAAGATCACGTGGACCCCATTAACCGGGTTGTAAGACCCCGACCCGAGTGACCTCGATTAGTGCTAATTACGTTGCGTGTTAGTGCTAAGCTTGATTAGTGATTTTTGACTAAGCTTGGACTAGAATAGCTCTTTTATTGTTTTGGGAGAGTTTTAGTGCTTTGTGTTGGTGGGACCCTTTGAGGGTTCCCTTTTTGGATAGTTTTACTAGTGTTGGGGGATTATTCGTATTCCGGTGATTTGCATTTCTATCCCGTTTTACTCGTCTTGTTAATCCCTACAACTTTCATGTTGATCCCGTACCCGTTCGGAACCCCGACACCCGATTTTCTTGCATTGAGGGCAAAACAGTCTTTTTACATGAAATATGTACCCAAAAGTCGATATCCCCAAAACCCGCGAAACATATACTTTTTGGAAACTAGATATTTCGGTGATCAATTTTCTCTTCTTCGTCGTTTTCGTCCGAGGTCTCGATAGTAGTGATTTCAGCCCAAATAGTTCGTTAGTGGTGGAGCCCACACCCATAGTCTTTAAATAGAGAACCCTTCTCTTCCATTTCCCTTTTCCAGCACAAGCACAAGAGACCTAGGGTTTCATCTTCTTCTTCTTCTTCTTCTCCTTGCTTCTTCACCACCAAATCTCCACCAAGCTTGCACCTAGAGCACTAATGGAGATCACCACCCTCTTTCCCTCCTTGCAAGCTTCTCTTTAATACCATTTGTGGAAGGATCTACTCAACTCAAGACCCTCATTGAGCTTACCTTATCCATTTGAAGAATCTACAAGTAAGCTTCCTCCCTAATCTCTTAAATTCATGTTCTTCTAGTCTTAGGAGAGCTCTATCTTCTTTGTTGAGAGTTATCTCTTCTTGTTTCTTGGTTTGACCCATTTTAGGGTTTGGATTTGGGGGTTTTGTGTAGATAGCATTCTTGGCTTGGAGGAAGAGAGTAATAGCTTGATTTTCTTGAATAGAGAACCTTAAGGCAAGTGGATTGAATGGATAGTTTAGCTTCCAATGAGTTTTATGATAAATGTGTTTGAATTATTACTTCATTAATCCCTTGTTTTTATTTGCATTCAATGATATTAAATGCTTTGAAAGGGGTTGGTAAGCCTCTTTATTGTCTTGAAACATGATTTCTAGCTTTTGGTTTCATCTATTGTCTTTAAATCATGGATTGTAGCCTTTGAGTTCATCTTTTGTACAATGTCTAAGTGAATCCTTGTGATGATGGATGTTTCCTTCTCTTGGTGATTGTATGAATGTAAAAATGGAGAGATTGGATGATGGTTGAGTAGTGATTGAAGGGAGTTGAGAGCCTCCCATTATGTTGTAGGAAAGAGGCTCAAAATGGGTTTTGAGAGAATGGAAGAATGGAAGAGCAGAACCGTCCCGAACTCAGTTCTGGACAGTTCGCTCGAGCGAACTACCCAGGAAAGGGTTCGTGCCATTCCAAAGAGTTGTTCGCTCGTGCGAACCCAGTGTCCGCTCGAGCGAACTCTTCCAGCAGCCATCCAGTGAGTGGTTGGGTTGAGCGCACAAATCGTTCGCTCGTGCCATCCTGAACTGGGCAGGTCCGCTCGAGCGAACATATGTCCGCTCGAGCGAACCCTCCCAGAAACCTTTCCAGAGGCTCATCCGCTCGAGCGAACTATAATGTCCGCTCGAGCGATGGTTGTTGTTGCACAAGGGATGTGTTTGGAGCTGAAGTGAAACATTTTCATGGATTGTGAAAGGTTCTTTGGGAGCCTTGTTGTGCCAAGAGAATTATAGGGTGATGTATGGAGCTCGGATGAGAACGATACCATTATCATAAGCATTCACGGAAGTTTTGGAAACCTTCAAGTGTATAAGGAGCCGGAATGCCCTCAAACCCAAGGAGTACCAAGTTTTATTAAATAGACATTCGGGGTCCCCATGCACTTGAATCAACTTCGAACCTTGATACTCATCCCGATATTTCGAAAGCTTATTTCACTCTTTTATTTCCGAAATTTTCGAGTTACGATTTATCAACCTGAAAGCACGAAATTGCATTTGTAGCCTTGTGCTAGCCCCGATGCGCATGACCCGATACTGAAATGATGATTGTGCCTTGAGCACCACGTCTTGCCCGCTTATAGAGTTGCACTGATTTGTTTTATACCTATCTCGATTTATGTGATTTGACCTATGAGTCGGCACCACTAAGCTTGAATAACCTTATCGGTCTGATCTATCGACTTGGAGATCCCTTCCCGTCCCGCCAGCTGCAGCTTGGATCCCGATATCCGGTTTATTAACTGTGGTCCCGTCCCGATACCCGGCTCGCTCCCGTGGTTCCCGATATCCGGTTCGCTACCGTGATTCCCGACACCCGGTTTGCTACCGCGGTCCCGTCCCGTATTATTGTATATGTATATGTAAATTGGTTGCACCTCCTCACTTCAGTGACTGAGGCCAACACCTGTTACTCTCGTCACTTCGTTTATAGAGGATTTAGCTTCTTGTGGATGCCATCTTAATTGTTTCCCGATTTCCTTGGTTACCTTACATGTTTTATTACTGCATATGTGTTTTCAATGAAATGATTCATTTACTTCTCGAAAGTCATTGTTTAAACAGGTTTACATGTTTTCCAAGGTATAGGTTTTTATTATTAAATGTTTATATCTTTTCATTTACCTGCCAGACCGTCGTGTCTGACCCTTTGCTTTGGTACTCAGGTCCCGTTGTCGGTTATCCCGAGGAGGAGCCAGAGGAGGCGGTCGGAGAACCGCAACCGCTAGTTGAGTGGCATGCCGACGATGTTATGTTAACATCGGGCTACCGAGATGCGAAACATTTTTGGGGGTTGTTTGGATAGTTTTCTGGTGGTTATTGTTTTGTCTATATTGGCCTTTGTTGGCCTTTATTCTTTTTGGGAATTGTAATTAAATGTTATATGTTCCAACCTTAACAGCATTTTGGGTTACGCTTTAGAGCATTGCTCATTCTGATACTTGTCATATAAATGCAACAAGTCTTATGTTTTATGGAAATGATTTACATGTTTAATTTGCCATACGCTTCCGCAATTATACTAAATGGTTATGTGTGTTGGAATATCCTCACCGCGGACACCTGTGGGAAATCACGTGCACGGGTGATGTGCGTCCTTTTATTAACCCGTGTACGCTTGGGCATTAAACATATTTTTAATTATTGTCATCACTCCATGTGATCATATGCCCATCACATCACAATTAGTCCCGATCCCGAATTTGGTCCCCGAACTCGGTCCGGGGTCACGACACTGGTCATCGGTCTTGCGGGCCTTTGCCTTTGATCAGCCTGCATCAACTCTCCCCGGCTTGGAAAAACTAGACTCCGGCGAGTGAATGGCTTGATATCGCTTGTACAGATTTAGATTAAGACGCTGGAAATCCGTAGCGGTAATCCACGATGCAATCGAGAGGGGTTGATTCTTCCAAAGAACAAGAAACTTCTGAAATCCCCCTTGTCTAGTGGAAACAATCTGATCATCAAGTACATCAACAATTTGATCCTTAGGGGCTGGGGGAGAGTGGTAGCTGAAGTGCATGTTCTTCGGACGGACTATCTTTGTCATGGCCCTTATAGAGATTGAGGTCTTCAACATTGAAGGTAGCATTGAAACCAAGATCTGGTGGTAAATCCAACACATATGCATTAGGGCCAATTTTCTTAAGAATCTTGAACAGTCCAGAATTGTGGGGGTGGAGCTTTTTGTTAGCTCCTAGTGGAAGGCGCTCTGGACGATTACGAAGCATAACCATATCACCTTCCTCAAACGGAACGAAACGACGATGCTTATCTGCATGTGCTTTATAAGAATCATTACTTACTGCAATATGTCGTCTAACGTCTTCATGAATCTGCTGCATATGGCGAATGAAACTGTCCGCATCAACACTTGGTCTTGCTTCGATAGGAAGGGGAACAAGATCAACTGGTAGACGTGGTCTGGTGCCAGTGATTGCTTCAAAAGGAGAAATTCTTGTGGACCGGTTGACTGAGTTATTATAGGTGAACTCGGCCATAGGCAGAACTTTATCCCATGTAGTAAGATGGTCGCGCACTAGATAGCATAGCAGATTGCCAAGGCTACGATTGACGACTTCTGTCTGACCATCAGTTTGTGGATGATAGGCAATAGAAAATTGCAGCTTTGTTTTAGACATGCCCCACAATGTCTTTTAGAAGTAGCTAACGAACTTTGTATCCCTGTCATACACAATGGTTTTCGGAAGTCCATGCAAACGAACGACCTCCTTAAAGAAGAGCTATGCAACTTTGTAGGCATCAGCAGTGTTGGAACAAGGAATAAAATGAGTCATTTTGGAGAAACGATCCACAACCACAAAGACAGAGTCGACTTTTCTGCGGGACATAGGTAACCCAAGTACAAAATCCATGCTGGTATCCTCCCAGGGGCCCTGTGGCACTGGCAACGGCTGATATAAACCCGCATTCTTCTTGCTTCCTTTAGCCAACTGGCAAGTGCGACACCTCTCACAGATACGAGAAACATAGGGTGTCATGTGTGGCCAATAATATCTGTCACCAACAAGTACGAAGGTCTTATCACGACCCAAATGTCCGCTACATCCGCCGGAATGGAGTTCCCTGATAACGTGCTCACGGATAGACGTGTTTGGCAAACAAAGGCGAGTACCATAGAATAAATAACCATCATGAATGCTAAAGTATGGATGCTTGAGATTCTCACCCTGAAGGACCTTTTCATAGATGGTACTGAAGTCTTTGTCTGTCGCATATGCCTCTTTGATTTGCTCAAAACCCGGTACAAAAATAGCCATGGTGGTCAGGAGATGTTTCCGACGACTGACAGCATCTGCGATCTTGCCGGATTTATGGTGGATGGTAAATGTAAACTCCTGAAGATAAGCGCTCCATTTGGCAAGATTAGCGCCCAGTTTATATTGGGAATGAATGTGCTTGAGAGACTCATGATCAGAGTAAAGCACAAATTCTCTACCCATCAAGTAACGCCTCCAATGGCGAAGGGATTGAACAAGAGCATAGAACTCCAAGGCATAAGGAGAGTACTTGCGCTTTGAATCTGAAAGTTTTTCACTATGGAAAGCAATTGGATGTCCCTCTTGGCTAAGGACACTCCCAATGCCAACATTGGACGCATCGCACGCAACTTCGAACACCTTGTCAAAATCTGGAAGGCGGAGAACAGGAGCTTCTGTGATTTTCTGTTTGAGTTGCTCAAAAGCTCGAGTTGCTGCATTAGTCCATTTGAACTCACCCTTCTTTAAACACTCAATAATAGGAGCAGTGATACTACTGAAATTCCTGATGAATCTCCTATAGAAGGTAGCAAGTCCATGAAAACTCCGGACGTCATATACTATGGTGGGAAGTGGCCAATCCAGAATTGCTTTAACTTTCTCTAGGTCCATTTTAATGCCATCCGACAATATAATGAATCCCAAGAATACAACAGAACTGCTCATGAAGGTGCACTTCTTGAGATTGATATAGAAACTTTCTCGACGAAGTGGATGGCAAATAGTGTGGAGATGAGTGAGATGCTCCTCCCTGGTTTTGCTGTAAATAAGAATATCGTTGAAATAAACAACGACAAATTTCCCGATATAAGGCTGCAATAAATGGGTCATAACCCGCATGAAAGTACTGGGAGCATTTGTTAACCCGAATGGCATGACTAACCATTCATAAAGACCATCTCTGGTTTTGAATGCTGTTTTCCACTCATCACCGGGACGGATGCGAATCTGGTGGTACCCACTGCGCAGATCAATCTTGGAGAAGATGGCTGAACCTGTCATCATATCAAGCATATCATCTAATCGAGGAATAGGAAACTTGTATTTTACTGTAATCTTGTTGATAGCTCGACTGTCGTTGCACATGCGCCAACTTCCATCCTTCTTAGGCGTAAGAAGGGCTGGTACCCCGTAGGGACTGAGACTCTCCCGAATTACCCTTTATGTAACAGGGCATCCACCTGTTTCTTGAGTTCAGCGTGCTCTGCAGGACTTATTCGATATGCAGGTAGATTTGGAAGGGAAGAACCAGGGACTAGATCAATGGCATGTTGTATGTTCCTCATAGGTGGAAGAGTATTTGGCAGTTCATCAGGAATAAGATCGGAGAAGCGTTGTAGCAGTGGCTTGATTTCTTCCGAAATGGACTCATGGGGAGAATCACCTAGCACTTGGCGGATAACCAAGGCATACATCAGATCTTGATCTCTGCTTTCCTGTTCAAATTTACTCATGGTTAACATCTGAGGAGTGGTCGCTTCTTTTGATGCCTTAGCAGCATGCTGGGGTAGCAGTGGCCATAACCGGGTCTTTTTACCTTTACACATGAAAGTATGGGTGTTTGTGTCATTATCTATGACAACCTTCAACTTCTTTAGCCATGTGCGACCAAAGAGTATGTGTGTGACTTTCATTGGTATAACATCACACTTGATTGTATCTTCATAAGAACCCAGTTTGAAAGGAACTATGCACTGCTTATCAACCGGAATAGTTGAATCATTTACCCAAGCAATTTTGTATGGCCTTGGATGCTTTGTAGTAGGTAGCTTTAGTTTTTCCACAGCATCTCTAGCATCGTTCATAGCACTACCGCCATCAAGAATCATATTGCAAGTTTGGCCCATGCAGTGAACTTGAGAGCGAAAAATAGGTGCATGATTAGAATCGTGTTCCTCCTGTTGATCTTCAGTGATCAGAAGATGGCGTTCAAGATATACAAGTGGTAAACCATCAGTAGAAAATTCTTCAAGACAAATGCTTTGAGTATCTGTCGGTTTTTCCATTTCAATGTGCTCATCATACTCTTCGCTGTCATTGGCTTCATCTTCGGCATAGAGATTTCGATGAGGACATTCTCTAGCATAATGCCCTTTCTGCTGGCAGGTATGGCAGATTACTTCCCTTTTGTTAGCCGTCCTCGTGCACGAGGATCATTTTGTGGCACCTGTTGCCGCTAATTTTGGGGAGGAGTTGGCCGTTGTACACCTTGAAACGGCTTTTGCAATGTTTGCGGTGGCCTCGGTCGATTAACCGACTATTGGGTAGGGTTGGGAATTGGAGACTGTATCCCTCGCGTGGAAAACTATCCGGTTTGGGATCTTTCCCGCCTCCTCAATTGGATTTCATGCTGTGCTTTGCGGGCTTTACAGTAGGCTTCATTGATATCAGTGAAATCAAACATAGAAATCCGTTGTCGAATATCAGGATGTAAGCTCTCTGTATATATATTGATAACGAGTCCATCATTTGCCCGCAGATTGCAGCGTACAATATAGTCCCGAAATAGATTGGTATATTCATCCAACGAATAGGCATCTTGTTGCAGGCTAAGATATCCTTTATGCAAAGAATCAATATAGTCAGAAGGAAGGAAGTTTTGCTTGAGTCGTCGCTTCATATCTTCCCATTAGAAAATTGGATGTCCAAAGGCGAGTTCACTGTTTTCAACACTTTGCCACCAAATGCGTGCAGGCCCTTGGAGCTTAACTTTTGTGAAGGCTATCTTTTGGGCATCATTCATGTTGTACCAGGCAAAATAGTCATCAAGAGAATTGAGCCAATCGACGAAAGCCTTGGGATGAAGGTCTCCTGAAAAATCATTGATTTACAGTCTCACTCTTTTGGTGATGTCATTTGTATGTGGTGCACCGTGTGGTTTATGATCACCACGTTCAATGAAAAGACGTTGTACCATGTCAGACATGGTTTCACGGTGCTGATACTGAGGACCAGGTGCGACTGGATTTACTAGGGCCACTATTCCGTGTACATGGAGAATGAGGTTAACCGGATTGACCTGAGGTCCAGTCCCAGATTTTTGCGGATCCCACTCTGTGAGAATAGATTCATTTATACCTGTCGTCCGATGTCCTTGAAATTCATTAAAAGTAGCTTCAACAATTTCCAGTCGCTCAATCATAGTGTCCATGTCAGAACCTAATTTCGTCAATAGTTCATCCCGTTGGTAATTGGTGAAATACCCATGGTATTGATGTCCTCGGGTAGCCATGAAATTTCAAATGCAGGTTTTTTTTTTTTTTTTTTGTAAGTGGGCTGGGTCGGATTCAATAGCAGACTAGGCCCAGAGTGCAATCTGTTCTAAACGAAGGCCCCAAGGTGAAGCCCACTGCAGAACTCAGCGCATGGGTTGGGTTTCATTTTGCCTCGGTCCTGATGTGTTGAAGGAAGAAAATAAGATAAGGGGAGGGTTCTTTCTCACCTTTTGACCAGACGAGGAGAAGGAGTGAGTGGACGGTAGCGGGAGGTGCGGCGACGTTAAGATGGAATCGCTGGTGGGCGCAGGCGGTGGCGAGATCACTGGAGGCGATAGGCGGCGACTGGTGATGATGCCGTGATCCAAGTGCTGGAGAAAGCGATGGTGAGGTGGATGGCTGGTGACGATGCCGGAAACGACACGGCCCTTTGGTGCACGGTATTCTCTCAACTGAACTCCTTCTGAAACCTTTCTTCTTCCTTTCTCTTTTCTGTGTTTTGCCTTCATTCCTCCCTCTCTCTCTCTCTCTCTCTAGGGATGAATAGAGGATTGTGGATGCTGGTGAATGGATGTATGGAGGTAGGTACCGGAGCTTGGAGTCAGGGGAAGAAGATGACGGAAGTCGGGTTTCGGTGGAGGGTTGGCCTTCTGGAGTGGAAATAGGGATTTAGGGTTGCTGGGAGTGGAATTGGTTGTAACGATGGAGGCTGGTGGGTCGACGATGGGGGTTGGTGGGGTTTTTGGACTGAGAATGGAATTCGGAAGAGGATGAATGAGTCAATGACAGTAGATGGTGAATGGATGTAGAATCGGCGATCGGAACGGCGATCCGAGATGGATCGTCGGCTCTGATACCAATTGATGTAAAAGATCTACACCTCCAATGGTGAGATCGAGTCTTGGGACTCAAAAACCCTAATATCCTTACGAAGAAAACTCACATCTTGAGAATAACTGAATTCTATTAAAATTATGGCATGAATATTACAATAGGGAATTCCTCTATACATAGAGTAAGATTAATTCTAAATAGGAAACAACTAATCCTATATGAAATAGAAAGGTAATTCAATTAAGCAACCTATTAATTTAGAAATCATCTAAACTAAGGATAGGGACCCCAAATTAGAGATCATGTGGACCCCATTAAGCGGGTCATCCGGTCTTACGGGCCTTTGCCTTTGATTGGCCTGCATCAGTTAGAGAGCGGAAACAATCGTCGGAGAATGGTTCGGTTGTTGTAGCTCTAGAGGCCCCAAATGGTGATGCCAAACCAGCTATAGAAAAGCAAGTTGTTGCCAATGGGTTTGCAAATGGTTGCTAGCCATGCCAACCCTTCTAGCTGTAGACTGTAGTCTTTGGTTTCCGGATAAGTGGTTTGGGCAGGAAGTTTTGTTGATTTAGTCATAGTCTGCATGCTCATATTGGCTCTTCTGACCCTGCAAGTGAGACATCATTTCCTTATGCTATGAAATTTCTCATTTTTGGGCGTTTGTGCCGTGTTATTTTAAAATATCATTTCCTTATGCAATGCAATTTCTCTTGTGTATATCTACTCTTATTAAAGCTTTCCTATATAAGGACCAGAACCAAGTGGAAGTGTTCCAACATAGGAGTAAAATTTTCGAAAAAAATATTGAAAAACCTGGGCATGCCCTGGTTTTTCAATATTTTTTTTAAATTAAAAAAAAAAAGAAACGACTGCCCTAAAATGATCTTAATCGACGACCTCAGAGCCGTCATTTTTTTTTTTTACAATTACCGACACGGCCCTAAGACAATCGTTTCTGAAAAGCTACTGTAAAATAAAGGATTGTCGTTGGCTGTCGTTTTAGTGAGCTAACATAGAGACTCGAATTGGGACTCTATCTTTTTCTAAATTTGAAACACTTGCAGTTTGGGTTCTTTAGCAAAGTGCATGGTCTAGTAATTCAACGTGCAAATAAATACCATTTTGAGAAGAGTAGTCATATAAAAACCTAGAGAGAAGTCATATCCCAAGCTCCACCCGTTCACTCACACTACCGGTAATAGCTGAAACTTTATGTTTTCAACCCAAGCCTAATAACCACAATTGCACAAATTCTAATAAAAAGTGTGGCTTTTCTTAACCAGGATTGCCAGGCAATTAGGCAACAAATAACTATTTTAGAACAATATCACCTAGAAGGCTGATAAATGGTCATTATTTTAAGTTTTGATATGTTACATAACTTTTGATCATGAGATAACACGTTGCTAAGTGATCCACTTCATTTATACTAGAAAAAAGAAAAAAAAAAAAAACACATACGTGATGTAGTTAAAGAAACCGGGAGGAGAGAGAGGACTGCTGAGATTGAGATGAGAGAGGATTGCAGACCTAAGGAAGAAGAAAAGAAAAATAATGAGAAGAAAAGAAAGTAAAAGGAACATATTGGGGTAGTCATTAACCAAAAAACTACAGCTATTCAAACACATCAACAACCTATAATTACAAAAGAAAAAAAAGAAAAAGAAAAAGCATACCTAATGTATATGAAAAAACCTTAAGGAGAGAGAGGGCTGCTGCGATTGAGACGAGAGAGGATTGCAAACCAAAGGAAAAAGAAAATAAAAATAATGAGAAGAAAAGAAAGAGAAGAGAAAAAAGGACTAGGCTTCCTCAGTCCATCTGCAATCCCTTTGTATAGCCATCTTTCATCAACGATTTTGGAATGGAATATATGTTCTTAACAGTGGGCTAGGGGTAGTGGTGCTATTGGTTTAAATGGAAAATGCAAAATTCAAGCTATATTCGTGCACAACTTATCTATCTTGCCCCTGTTCTCCAAAAACCTTCTAACCTGTTGGCTTGCTGATCTCTCCATCTCTTTTTGAACCTCTCCAATCAGATCTCCATCTCCATAGCTTGTAGTCAACCTCATTATATTAACCAAGTGAATCTACCATATTCTCCACACAGGCAAATGAACAATAACAAATACAAAGAACAGAAAACAAATCGTTATACAATTGCATCAGTTTCTCATGATCCTTTGGTACATAAAAAAGCTTCTCAGAATTCCAGCACCACAGATCTAGACCCATAAATGCAAAAGCAAAATAAAAATCATATGCCCAAAAAATCCAAATCCAAATACAAATACAATTGCAACATGTTTCCTTCCAAAACATCATAAATAATACAAGTGTAAGACCCCGACCCTTAATTTTCGGGTTTAGCATTGTTTTAATCATGATTTAGCTTTTTAAACAAGATTAGAGTTGATTTGACTTTGTTTTTGAGTTTGAATAGATTTTTCATAACTTTGGAGAGTTTTAAAAGACTGTTGACGTTATTTTGACCCAACCCTTGAAAATTGTATTTTTGTGAGAATTTATTCTTGGTTTCTAAAAATTCCAAATTTTATTCCTTTTGACTCATTTTATTGTTATAAACAACTTTGATGTTTTATCCATTTGGATTTGAGGCTCAGAAATCACGTTTTTCAAGAAAAAGGGGCAAAAATGACAATTTTCACTAAATCTGTCCATAAATTTTGAAAATTCCAGAAATTGGGGAAAATATACTTTTTGGAAAGTAGATATTTCAACGAGCAATTTTGTCTGCTTCGTCGTCTTCGTTTGGGGCCCGCAAACACTTGTTTTAATCCCTTGAAGATTGGGGCCCATGGGACCCACTTGCCCACTTTATAAAAGGGCTGAACCCTTCTTCTTCTTCTCCATTTGCTTGCAATGATCCCAGCTGTGGCTGGAACCCTTTTCCAGCCACACTTTTTTTCTCTCTCTCCTCCTACATGCTTACATCTTGTGTGCCAAATGGAGGATTGATCTCCCCATCTTCTTCCTTTTCTCTCAAGCTTTCCTAGGATGCATTTCTCAAAGGATTTGAGCTAGGATAAAACCCTCTTTCAAGCTCTTCTTCTTGGTTCAAGGGTTTAAAGGTTAGCAGTGGCATTTATTGTTTGAGATTCTTGTTTTTCAAACCATTTAGAGTATTTTCCTCTTTTATGCAAAGAGTTTTCTTGGAGTTATGCAAAGGATTGATTTTTGTTAGGTTTTCTCTTTGGGTTTTTGGGGCTTTTGTAGGATTGGAGCTAGAGATCTAGTAGAGACCACTCTTGAGTGATTTTCTCCTCACTTTGACCAAAGGCAAGTGATCTTTATAGGATTTCTAATGTATATTGCTTTATGTTTTTATTTTGGTTTCAATATTTGCATTAAGACATGTTTTCTATGTTTAACTTCATAATGCAAGTCATGTTTATGCTTTTTCAAGTCATGGGTTTTAGCGTCTTCACTTGTCTTGTTATCAATGATTCTTCAAGCTCTTAGAACCATGTTTAGTCTTGTACGTTTAATGATTTTGTACATGGAAATGCGTTGACGTCTTTTCTATAAAGTGAATGTTTTATTTGTGGATGGAATGCTTTAAAAATGTGTGAAATGTATCCCTTGGAAAGCATGAAGGCTTGGGGAGTGCAGGTGGTTCGAATATGTGAATGAAGAAGGAAAGAAGTTGTGAAAAATCTGATTCGAAATGCACTGTCCGTATACTGTCGGTCAGGTGTCGGTCAGCTGTCGGTTGACCTGTCCGAGACCTGTCGGTTCAAATTCCAGAGAGCAACATTTTGTCAGGAGGACTGTCGGTCAGCTGTCGGTTGACCGACAGGTCGACCGACAGCCAATCGAGGACTTGTCGGTCCCTTTTCCCGAGAGCTACATTTCTGGACTGAGACTTGTCGGCCAACCGTCGGTCAGCTGTCGGTCAACCGACACATCAACCTCGGTTGATTGACAGGTAACGAGGACTGACCGAAATTTACAAAAAGTACTGTTTTGAACGATTTTTGTGAGAATGAAAACTAGACTAGGTTTTAGACCTTTTTATTGACTTTGTGCACTTGAAATTCCAAAATGTACTATAACGTCTGGGGCACCAAATCTCATCTAAACCCCGACATTTGGGTTTCAACTCCACAAGGGTCAATGATTGGTCTTAGCCTAAACTTGATAGATTTCGTATTTGAACTTCTGTTTTGATGTTACGTACATCATCGTGTACTCGTTTTGAATTTCAAGTGTGAGTTGTTTAAAGATTTGTTTCAAGAACCAAAGCTCTTGTTTTGATGCTTTGTGCATCATCATGCATTCATTTGAATTTCGAGTATAAGCTCGTTTTAAGACGTGTTTCAGGAATAAGAAAGGGATTTATTTCTTAAGTTTGATAAGAATTTATATTATGCTATTTTGCTAGTCTCGTCGTGTCGTGCTTGTTAAATGATTTCCCTCTTGTTTTGACATGATGACTATCGTCTTGCATCTGTTTTGATTTACAAGCTTCAGTCCTATTTTGAGTGGTTTTAAGAACCAATAAGGGAATCACTTCATAAGTTCAATTTTGCTATAGCTTATGCTATTCTTGATTTGTTTTGCTTTGCGCTGTTTTGATAAGTGATTTTCCCTAATTTTGACATGTTTGATATATGTTCGCCTAGTTTATGCATTCATGACTTATGATGAACACCACTGAGCTTAGACTGCTCTTTCAGTCTGATCCACTATCTGGGGGTCTTTAAACACTTGGACTTTCTGCAGATTAGTCGTATATTTATATATACATCCTGTTCTGACTGGTAACGCAGCTGGTACCCCCCTACCTTTATGGTACGGGATCCTGTTTTGCTATGTTCTGCTCCTGTTTCTGTTCTACTTTCTCTCTTCATTTCTATATGATGGAGGAAGGATGTGCTCAATGTGGATTTATCTAATCATGATATTATATGTATTCATGTCTTGTTCCGTATATCGTTCATGCACTCGTGATTTCTTGATAAGTATCTTGTTCATGCATTGCTTTTAAACCTTGTAAATCTGTTTCAAGTTCAATAAATTGTTTTTAGTTATTGTTTCCTTTAAACTTTAATTTTGTTTATGCTCTTGCCTATATTGATCACCTGCCAGACCATCGTGTCTGATATTCTTCTGCTTTGGTACTATAGATAGCAGGTCCTTTTTTGAGCTAGTTCGTGTGCGGAGGGCTGTTGAGCCACGAGTTTTGCAGGCTTGTTGTGTCAACGATGTCATGTGGACGTCATGCTTGACTCTGGAGTTACGTTATACCCTTGGGTAGTATTTGTTCTAGCTTGTTATTTTGTATGGCTTTTGTTAGCCTTTTTCTTGGGAATTGTACTTAATGTACTAGTTAATTTGTAACTTGAATATGTTTGGGTAATGACTAGCTTGTTATTGTCAGCTCTGTATATTTTGATATTATGAATTGTTCCAGTCTGAGTTTGAATATTTTTATGATAATCTCATGCTGACAGATTGAGTATGATACGAACCCGATGGATACGGATTCCGGGTCGTAACACCTTGTAGAGCTTCCGCGAAATATTTTGATGTGTTGTGAATTTTGCCATCCTCACACACGCGGATCCTGGAGAGAAAAACAAACCCCATATTCGCATCCCCGAGATCAGATCCCGGTTTTGGGGGCGTGACAGACTATCTACCTTTTACCAAAAAAATACAAGCCCATCTACAAGAAGTTGGTGGAAAGGAAAAAGGGAAACAAAAGATAAGAGAGACAAAAGGATGCATATGGAGTTGAAGAGGATATAGAAGTGGAGGTGGAAGTGGTGGGAATTTCACCTCCTGCTTTACCTGCTCTAAGATGTCTAAGACCCACGTGAGAAGGAGCAAGAGCAGGGCTTTCCACAGCTATTACAAAACCACCCATCATCATTAGCAGCAAGAGAATCATTGCTAGAGAGAAAACCAAAGAAGATGTCCTCATTGTTCTCTTGTCTTCTTGTCGCGACCCCGGACCGGGTTCGGGAACCAAATCCGGGATCGGGACTAATTGAGTGAAGCCAATGATGTGATCATATGGAGTGATGACAATGATTAAAGCTATGTTTATAATCAAGCGTACACGGGTTAACAAAAGAACACTCATTACCCGTGCATGTGATTTCCCACAGGTGTCCGCGGTGAGGATATTCCAACACACATAACCATTTAGTATAATTGCGGAAGCGTGTATTAAATCATGCATGTATTTCATCTCCAAAATAATAAGGCTGATTACATTTGAATATGAGTATCAGAATGAGCAATGTCCTAAAGCATAACCCAGAAGTACGTATTCAAGTTTAATCAGAAGATCAGTTAATTATAGTTCCCAAAATTAGAGGCCAACAAAGGCCAATAAACAAAACAATATCCACCAAAAACTATCAATAACGATCCCCCCTCAAAATGTCTCGCAACTCTCGAGGCGACCGGATGTTTAAACAACATCATCGGCACACCACTTTACTAGCTGCTGCGGTTCTCCGACCGCCTCCTCTGGCTCCTCCTCGGGGAAACCAACAACGGGACCTGAGTACCAAACCAAAAGGGGTCAGACACGACAGTCTGGCAGGTGGATAAAAAGTATAAACATTTAATGATAAAACATTTACCTTGAAAACATTTAAACCTGTCTAAATAATATTTTCGTGAGTAAATGCATCGTTTAATTCAAAACATCTATGCAAGGTAAAACAGATAGAGGTAACCAAGGAATACATGAACGAGCAAGATGACAACCACACAAAGCTAAATCCTCTATCACCGAAGTGATAGAGCAAGCGAGTCAAGGCGTTGACCTCAGTCACCGAAGTGAGGAGGTACAACGAAATACATATACATATATACTATATACAAGACATGACCATGGTAGCGAACCGGGCATCAGGAACCACAATAGCAATCTGCGGTATCAGGACAAGACCAAGGTTAAATAACCGGGTAGCAAGATCCAAACTGCAGCTTGCGGGACAAGAGGGGGATCACCTAGTCAGTAGATCAGACTAACAAGGTATCCAAGCTTAGTGGTGCCGACTCATAGGTCAAAACATGGAAATCAGGACATGTGTAAAATAAATCAAGTACAAGACTATATTCGGGCAAGACGTGGATGCTCAAGGCACAGTTATCATATCAGGTCTGACATGTATATCAAAGCTAGTAAAACAGTACAAGTATATTTTCAAAGTTTTCGGGATGATAGATCCCCATTATCAATTTCGAGAGTAACAAGGTAAAGTACCCTTTTGAAATGTCAAGACAGTGTCGGGTAAAAACCAATCCAAGTGAATAGGGATCCCGTATGCTTATCTTACCATTGCTTGATACTCTTTGAATTTGAAGGCATCCGGGCTCCTTTAGCACTTGGAGATTTCCAAAACTTCAATGAATTCTTGTGATTATGGTTTCTTTCTCATTCGAGCTTCAAACGACGGTTATGAGTCTTCTCATCACGATGGGGGCGTTAACCAACCTCCCTCCATAGCTAAAATATTTCCTCGCTGCCTCCAAGGTAGCCCCAGATGAACAGTACACGTCGCTCGAGCGGACATGGGGTTCGCTCGAGCGATGTGCTCTCTGGAATGGCTTTCTGGGAGGGTTCGCTCGAGCGAACATGGGGTTCGCACGAGCGGACCTGTTCGGTTCAAGACGGCACGAGCGAATAATTTGTGCGCTAGAGTCGATCATTCTCTTGATGGCTATTGGAGGAGTTCGCTCGAGCGGACATGGGGTTCGCACGAGCGAACAACTCTCTGGAATGGCACGAACCCTTCCTAGGCAGTTCGCTCGAGCGATGTGTCAAGTTCGCTCGAGCGAACTGTCCAGAACTAGTTTCGTGAACAGCTCTTTTCTCCATTCTTCTTCTCTTACAAACCCACATTTCTTGAGGTTCTATCATACACCAAAGAGGGCATGTAAGTACCTCAACATCCTCTTCAAAACTCCATCAAAACTTCTCACAACCTCCACAAATGATCCATTCATTCATACATTTTCTCATTCAATCATAAGGAGAAAGACATAACCACAATTACATAGATTCATTCAAGTTTTCAAGCACAAGATAAAACAAAGGCTATCAATCATATTTCAAGACAATAAATGGGCTCAACAACCCCTTTTCAAAACATTAAAAACCACATTGAATGCAAGTAAAAACTCATCATAAATGATACAATAAATCCAAACATTTGATCATGGAAATCACTTTAAAACTAAACATCCACTTGCCTCAAGGTCTCTCAATCAAGAAATCCAAGCTCTAATCCACTCTTCCAAGCCAAATACCAAGCTACACCAAAAACCCCCAAAAGCAAACCCTAAAATGGGTCAAACCAAGAAACAAGAAGAAGAAACTCACAATAATAGAAATAGAGCTCCTCTATGGCTAGGAGATTACCAATCTAAAAGAATAGGAGGGAAAACTCACTTGGAAGCTCCTCAAAGGGACAAGACTAGCTCAAAGAAGGTCTTAGGATGGAGGTCTTCCTTCAAAAGTTGTATCAATGGAGAGCTCTAGAAGAGAGGAAGAATATGATGACTTCTATTTCTTGATTGGAATAAGGTGGGTGGTGCTTGACGGTGGAGTAGCAAGAAGAAGAAGAAAAGGAAGCCAAGAAACCCTAGGTTGAGTTGTGCTTGTGCTGGAAAAAGGGAATGAAGAGAGAAGGGTTTTTATTTAAAGGCAATGGGTGTGGGCTCCACCACTAGGAAAACTCTTTGGCTGAAATCACTATTATCGGGACCTCGGATGAAATCGACGAAGAAAAGAAAAGTGATCGTCGAAATATCTAGTTTCTAAAAAGTATATGTTTCGTAGGTTTCGGGGATATCGACTTTTGGGTACAGATTTGGTGTAAAAAGACTGTTTTGCCCTCAATGCAAGAAAATCGGGTTTCGGGGTTCCAGATGGTTACGAGCTCAACATGAAAGTCGTAAGGATCAACAAAATAGGTAAAACGGATTCAAGACAAGAATTAGGAGAATATCCAGTAATCTCCAAATGCAAGCAAGACTATCAAAAGGAAACCCCCAAAGGGTCCCACTGCACGCAAGACACTAAAAATTCCCCAAAGCTATCAAGAACTATATTAATCCAAACTCAGTCAAAACCACTAATCAAGCTTAGCACTAACACAAAACTTAATTAGCACTAATCGAGTCACTCGGGTCGAGGTCTTACACTTCTATTTTTTGAAGAGTAATTTGAAGACAATGAAGGAGATGCCACTATCATCATGAATGAGAGAGGGCATCTTCTATTGCATCTGTAACTTCTGACATGTCCATCTGATCTGAAATATCCACCACTACATCGGTGTCGGAGGTGTCGCTATCATCATTATCAATTGCCTCTAAAGATATGCCTTCATTCTCATACTCTGTAAAGAGTGCATCTGCAATAGCCTCCTATCTAATAAAGTTGTGCATAGCCATTGCAGTGACTACTATGCTACTTTGAACGACAAATGAGTAGGGGGCATCCTTTTTAAAATTGGGAAGCGAGTTTTCAATACTCCAAAAGAACGCTCTATTAGATTCCTTAAAGATGAATGAACATAATTGGAATGTTCCTTCCTATTACGAGGACAACCACTGGCCCGAAAATCTGATAGTCAATACCTAACATTACTGTATGGAACAAGAAAACCACACATTCATAAATCCAACGTCAACAATATAATAATTACCTGAACAGAGAAAATATATATTATGATAGAAAATGTAATATGATTCATAATTGACTGAGTGAATCATGTGCAATTCCTTCCCAGCCAGCAATAACGAAAGTAAAGAACATATCAAATGAGCAAGCCGCTAGAATATTTTGTTGGCATTCTCCTTTTCTTCCTCTATAAGGTACTTGGTTCTCAACGGGGATCACAGCAGTGACGAGTGTAGCATCCATTACCCCAACACAATCCTTCAGAAAAAAATTGTTAGACCCCGACCCAAATTAGCCTGATTAGTGTGTATTTGGTGTGTGCTTAGTCTAAAGCGGGTTTAGTGACTGTTGGATTAAAATATAATTGGTTTTAGTCTTGGACATAGCTTTGGAAATTTTGAGAGCGGTTAGTGTTAGTCAGACACGCTTAGGAAGGCTTGTGTGCACGTGCAAGCATGGGAGGATCATTTTGGTTTCCGACTTAAATCGTGGTTTTGACTACTTTTGAATGGTCTTATTAATCGCTATAACTTTTGTTTTCAGCCCGTCTATGTTTGAAGCCCAAAAATCCAAGTTTTAGCCCAAAAGGGTAAAATTGACTTTTTATACCTAAATCTGGACACGAATTCCGAAATCTCAAAACCATGTCAAGGTTATACTTTTTGGAAACTAGATTTTTCAAGGAATTTTTTTCCTTCTTCGTCGATTTCTTCCGAGGCCCACAAGACTATTTTTTTATTCAGTGCAAGCTTTAGACCTATTGGGCCCCACTTCCAGTCCACTTAAGTCACCTTCTCCCTCACTCTCGTTCATTTTCCTCCAGCTGTTTCAAACTTGAGCTGTGAGGAGAGTTTCTTCCCCCTTTACTTCCCCACCTTGCATGCACTAGCTAGAAGTCTCCAAATGCAAATCTAAGACCACCTTCTTTTTCCTCTCATCCCAAGCCTCTCATTAATACAATTTTCTTGGACGTTTCAGCTGGAGAACCTCTTCATCTCCTTCATTTCTTCTTATTGGGCACCTCTAGGTAAGAGCTTCACTCTTTGACTTTAATGGAGTTCTTTTAGCTCCTAAGGAGCTTGTTTTTCTAACATGCAACACCCATTTCAAAATGGGTTCTTTGTTTTCAAATTTGTTTGAGCCTTTGAACGGTTTTCATGGGGTTTTTGTAGTGTTTGGACTCAGCTCTTGAGTAGGATTGCTTGAAGAAGAATTGTGTGGCTTTTGTGCTAAGGCAAGTAACCAATCTAGGAATGTTGTGTGCATGCTTGATTTGAAATGCATTCTTATTTTTAAAAATGCATTGTAGGTGTGATTAAGTTTCAATTTTATGTTACCTTAGACTCTTCTCACTTGTTTTCCATTTCTTTATATGCATGTTATGTTAATTGCTCTCCAAAATTCTTGTTTACTTTTTTGAATTTAAGCTCCTTTTTCTTGTCTTGGAAATTTCACTGTTTAGAGTGATATGGAGATGTGGTGGTGAATGGAGAAATGTTGTTGAAAATGATTGGAAAATGATTGTCATTGGAGGAGAGCATGGGGGATCATTTTTTGTGCAAGTTATAGCCCTTGTAATGGTTTAGAAAGGGTGTAAATGCTTTGGAAATGATTAGAACTCAAAAATTTAGCTAACAACAATTTCTGCACTCGAACGTTCGAACTCTACTCCTTAGAGTTCGAACTCTTGGCCTCTAGGTGTTTGGCTTAGGCTAAAAGTTTGAACTCTGCTCCTGAGAGTTCGAACTCTTGTCCTCTCGGGTGTTTGGCCTGGACTGAAAGTTCAAACTCTGCTCCTGAGAGTTTGAACTCTTGGCTGAAAGTTCATGTTAGATTGTATGGACTCAATCCATCAGTTGATGTGATCAATTGATTAATTTCTTTACTTATCAATAAAATCATGCTTTACTTTCATGAGATAAATGTTATTTCATTACTTCATGCACATGACCAATACATATGACATAATGGTTCATGAGTTGAACCGAGTCCCTTTAGTATATTAGATGTGATATATGTGTATGGATGAGATCCACACACGGGAGACATATGTCATAAATCTTATACTTAAATAGCTTCACAACCAGTGATGAGACTGGGCATCTCATTTGATAAGGTTACAGCACTTTGATCACTATGAGATAGTGTGATTTGTCTCGATCATCAGAATGAAAGATTCTGGATCATGGTGCTGGTACATTGGATGTATTGAAGGACCATGAGAAGCACCTTATGGAATTCCGTCTCAATAATAAGGTATGCTCTCATAATTCCCTAGCAATAGGCTCTCAATCTTGAGACATTGATGAACTCAAGTTTCTATCTATTCATTTGCTTTGAGTCACCAATGAGTGAGGCCAACTGTAGGTCAACACCTCGGTGTCTTGGGTAGGGGTAGTAGGACTGTGGGAACATTAAATGTTTAAGATGGAATCTATCCCCTTGTGCCAATTAATGGATTTATCATTAGTAAGTGCGCACCCATCTCGATTAAGAGTTAATTGGATGGTACTGATGATCACTGTGATTAATTGGGGCTCAATGATAATAAGATGTGGAACTAAGACTGGAAGAGACATATTTATTCCAATTGATCCATGGATATTGATAGAGGGGCCTACTTGTGGTAATTGGGAAGTTTATGGTCTTTTATGTAATTTATTCCTAAGACTGGAGGACAATTGCATTTATATAGTGGTGTTATTTGTAATTAACTGTGGGCCCGAATTGCACATGAGATGTGGGGTCGCCATGTCCCAGTTGGAGCCAGCTTTCTCTTGAATCCCTAGTGGTCCCCACGCTAGCCCAAGTTATTAGAAAGATACTAATCCTACTTGAACTCTAAAATGAAGGAATTAGAAAGTTACTATTTCTATTTGAAGTATGACTTCTAATAGTGGTAATAGTATATTTACTAATTGTTGTAGAAGTGAGACTTCTATTTCAATTAGGAAAAGAGAATGTTACTAATTTGTAATGGGAGTTAAACTTCTATTTCAAATAGGAAAAAAGGAGGCTTAAAGTGCAATAAAAAGGGAAATTCTCCCCTCTTGGACGTACAACAATAGGAGTGCACGCCCAGCCCCAAATTGTGCAAGTTGTTGCACGGTTTCCTCTCCTCTCTCTCTTCTAGTTCCTTGGAGTTTCGAGTTGGGTTTTCTCTTGAAGATTCCACCAATCTTCTTTAGAAAAGAGATCTGATTCGGGTCATAGCGTGGAAGGCTAAGAGGTGTTGGAGATTCTGAATTTACTTTGTGGAAGAGTTCTACATCAAAGAAAGTCATCAACTTCTCCATTAGAGCACAATTGAGCTCCAAAGGTATTATCTACTTCGTTGTATGTTGTAGATTTTTATGGATACTTGTTGGCTGCTTGTTTCTATCTTTTAGATAGTTTTATTTACTGTACATGATCATGAGATTGAGGGTTATGTATCTTGGATTGGGTTTTTGGCCTTATGGGTACTTGATCCCTGAGTCAAGTGGGTCAAAAGTTTTGAAAATCTATCCACGAGGCCCACCTACTTCCAATAGTTCGAACTCTACGCCTAGAGTTCGAACTCTTGGTACTTCACCGATTTTAGGCAGATTTTCAAATAGGCATAACTTTTGAAACGTTTGTCGGAATTTGGAGTTGTATACACCGTTGGAAAGCTCTCGAAATGAGGAATCTAGTGGTATACTTATCTTAATGATCAAAGGTTGGAAAAGGAAGTGGATATTTAGATCAATGAAAACCAAAATATGTTAAGGGACCTTTAGCTTGATATTGTGCACTTGAAATCTGAAATGTCCTCCAACTTCGGTGGCACCAATTCACTATTAAATTCCAACATTTGGGTTTCAATAACATAAGGGTCAACCAAAGGTCTTAGTATATATTTGATGGACTTTGTTTTCAAACTTTAGTTGTGTTACAATGAATATCGTTCTGTGCATTCGTTTTAAATTTGAAGTATAAGCTAATTCGAAGATTTATTTCAAGAATAAAAAAGGGGATCACTTCCTAAGTTTGAAATGCATATAATTTATGCTATTTTGCTAACTTTGCCTTACCTCATTTGACAAGTGATTTTCCCCTTAAGTTTGATCTGTTTAGAATGTGTATTGCCGTGTTTTGTGCATTCATGAATTCAAGTGAACACCACTGAGCTTAGACTGCCTCTTCAGTCTGATCCACTGTCTGGGTGTCCTTAAACATGTGGACTATCTGCACATTGGTCGTGTATTATATTACACATCTTGCGTGTTCCGCTTCTGCGATCGGCCTCCCGTCTACCTTGTGTGGCGTGGGAATCGTGTTTTGCATGTTGTGCTTGTTATGTGTGCTTACTCTTGTCATTATATATGATAGAGAAAGGATGGGCTCAATGTGTATTAACTATTCATAATATTATATATTATTCATGCTAACTTTGTTTTGTATCTTCGAAATGTATCTCAGTCATGTATTTGTTTTAAATTCAGCAAATTGTTTTAGTATGATTTCTTTAAACAATATCTATTGTTCCATGCTCATGCCTAAATTGATTCCCTGCCAAACCGTCGTGTTTGATACTTGTTTATTTTAGTGCCCAGGTGCAGTCGACGTTGCCTTTGAGGAGAAGCGTCAAGTGGAGACTGTTGAGCCGCCCCCAGCTCGAGAATGGCAGCCCGATGACGTCAACTAGACGTCGAACAGGAACATGAGATTCATTTCATTTTGTCTTGGGTGTTGTTTTAACTTTTGGAGATGTATTAGCCTTTGTTGGCCTCTTATTAGGATGTAACAAAACTTAGCTTACTTTTGGGTTAACCTTGAAACTTGAATTATGATGGGACTGCGATGTTATAATTCCTCCTCCTTATATATTGATCTTGATGTTATTACTCTTGCACTTTAAAATATTATTCATGCTTTGCCTTGATGTGATTTGCTACACACTTCCGCAAACTTATTCGTTTGAATTTAGGGATCCTCACTGTGGGAACCTGTGAGAAATTCAAAATTAACCGTGTCGTAGGCTCGGGCCTCGGTCCGAGGTCGCGACAAAAATCAAAATAAGATTTAAAAATCACTTTATTGAAAAGTAATTGAAAATATAATTAAGGGTAGGATTATACAATAAAATATGGATAAAATCGAGAATTATGCAATATCTCCTTTGGTATTTGATCGCATGAAGGCGGCTTTATAATATCCATTGAGAGGTGAATCATTGCTACTAAAACTGCATGAAAGTGACGATGGATAGTTTCACCTAATTGTTGAAATCTATCTTGCAAACTTCTATTCATATTATTTTGCCAAACTATCATTAGAAATATAGCAACTTGCTTCTCTACTGAAACAAATTGACTGTCTTCAAATAGCCTCTTCTCTCGTAAAACCACACACAATGGCAAGAAAACATGTTTTTATATACGCAATAACTCCAAACATACTCTTCGATTAGCTTCCAAAACGCCCTGAACGAAAACATGGCCTGATAAAATTAAAGTCTTGCATGGCTCCTTTGAGATGTACATTCGTCGCTTCTTTACAAGTAATAAAACAAGAAGTGCTATTACTTTTCATTTCCTTGGTGTCATAATCTCCTACATTCATTCCATCCAATAATAAAAATAAGAAAACCAAAAGTTCAGACATTCAGTCCATCCCATAATAAAAAAGAAATCATAAGCTCCTACATTCATTCTCATAAGAAAAAAGAAAATCATAAGTTCCTAAATTCATTTCATCTCACAATAAAGTGATGAGTCATGTGTTCTAACATTCATCCCATAACACTCACATAAAACTCATCAAGGCCCATGCTTCATTATCAAATGTAGCCAGTAGAGGTGGGCATCATTACTTTCAAACGATATGAAAATATTTTTATTGTCCTTATCTTTAAATGCCCTTGTGCCAAAAAAAAAAAAAAAAAAAAAATTCTGAGGTCGCTTGGGTATTTGGTGTTTGCTTTAAAATATCAATAAAGTCCTGAATAGTAGGACCTCTCTTCCCATCTTCTTCTTTCTTATCTTCTTCAAGTAAAATTACTAGGCGCTCCAATTCTCATCATATTTATTGTTCCTAAAATTCCTCCTACTTCGTGAAGGACAATGATGTTTCCTCCGAGCACTTGTCATTAGCTCCTCTATCGAGATATCCTCAAAAGTCTCTTCTTGCACATGATTCTGGGTATTGTCTATATGAGGTAGCGGAGAGGGCATCTGTGCATTCAATTCTTCAAGAAAGGAGCCAGAAGATGGTGTCCAAGTCTCTTCTCCCCAAGCTTGGGTTCCACCAAAGAGAATTCCATTTCATCCGAGAATGACAAAGGTCTAGTCCTAAAAAATTTCACTTCGGGGTGCGCCTGCATTAGATGTTAAATATTTCTTTATTATATAATAAGTAATATATACTATAAAATTTCAAATAAATATTATCTTTAGATATTCATCCCATCTCTTATGATCCATTGTGATTTTTTGAGTTGCTTCATTGAGCCCCAACACTGGTTTGCCCACATAATGTTATTCAAGCATTATATTATTTTCTCATTCCATCGCATTGATTCTTTAGTTGTTTTTGTCCATACAACATTCCAGTTTTCTCCTTAAAACCCTCAATAATTCTTGTCCATGATTGTATTTTTTAGAGTTGAGCCTGGTCTTCCACCTTGCAATAATTCTACAATGCATAAGTCAATGAAAATCTTCTTCATATTAACTGACCAAAAAGCCCTACTCATCTCCGCCCAGTCCTTACCCTTATGAGATGGAACCCTTGGTTTGGCCATCTATACCTAGCTAAAATATTTTATCAAGAGAACAAAGAGTAAATCAATGAAAAATCATTCATAGAAAGAGAAGCGAATGAGTCCAACTTGAAACAAAACCTCTATATTCCTTAGAAATATCGGCCATTGAATTTTTCCCAAAGCATAAGACCATCAAGTTCTAAAAAATCATTTGGACAAACTAAGATACATTTGAACATAAGTTAATTTGTAATTTATGGGACACCTTTTAAGGG
The DNA here is from genome assembly GCA_028538565.1 of Umbellularia californica. Lineage (NCBI taxonomy): Eukaryota > Viridiplantae > Streptophyta > Magnoliopsida > Laurales > Lauraceae > Umbellularia > Umbellularia californica. Next base: position 62,032,165 of record JAPQWN010000001.1, read on the forward strand.
AAATCACATCATGTAGTTAGTTGAAAATTCAATTTAACACATAAACAGAGTCAAGAGCCCATAGCATTATTACATCAGTCTCATTTATACTCTTTATATGCTCTCATTTATATACTCTTTACATGCACTTGGGTATGACAACAGAATCGATGCGCCTGGAAGGTGTTCTAAACCATATGGCAATTGTACTAAAGGAAACTCTGGGACTGAACCTTATATTGTCGCACACAATTTTCTGCTCATGATGGTGCAGTTCAAAGATACCGTCAAAAGTATCAAGTGAGAGATCTTAATTTTTAATGCTACTACTACAAAACAAAACACAAGCATGGAAAGATATATGGTGTTCTAAGTTTTGTTGGTGAAATTGTATGCACATAAGAAAGATTAGCATGGAAAGATTGGAATTCTGTTGGGTTTTGTTTGGTACAAATCTCTTACCAATTCTGCCGATGACAAATTGGCTGCTAAAAGAGCCAAGGATTTCCATATTGGATGGTAACAACTACAACTTCAGCATGATAAACAATGTATATATACTTAGAAGTATGTACTGATGTTTTTTTAAGTTCATATTAATATCTGCAGGTTTCTTCATCCCATCACATATGGATGCTACCCAGATGTAGTTCGGTTCCTTGTAGGTGACAGGTTACCTAAGTTTTTGAAAAGAGAAAAAAACTGCTTCATCTATCTGGACCTTCAAGCAAGTAAAGCAAACTATGAAACCAATTGAGCTTGAAAGTAAACAACCATTTCATATATTGGGGGTCATGTTGTCACACAGAAAATCATCACAATTTGACACCAAATGCATCTTTTGATGGATTGAGTGATTTGAGACTTTGGCAAAATGGTTAGAAAAAATACCCACTAAGCATTTACCATTTCATCAACTTCGGCCTCTCATGAACTAACCATGATCCTTAAAATTAACTACCCAAATAAAAAAAATCTACAACAGAGAAAATGCCAAATCATAAAAGAAAAAAAAACTCCAACTAACAAAATCAAACCTAAGTTCTTCTCTACCATGGCCATCGATCTTCTTAACACAAAAGAAAAAAAAAAAAAAAACTCCAAACCCAATAACAAAGATGAAGAGAGGAATAAAGAGACAAAGCAAGAAAATCACGGACACAAAAAAGAATAATAGGATAGAAGTAAGAAGACGAGTCTCCTAGGGTTTTTTGCAAATAAGGATCGAGACCCTTCTTTGTTGCAAAAGAGAAGTGAGGTTAAACTTGTCAATCCCAGAAAAAGAAGAGGGCAAACTTGTCCGAAAATAATGAGAAATGACCTACCCGCTTCAAACATTTTTATCTACCCAAAATAGCATAGTTTCTGGGCATTATGAAATAGAGAACAATTTCTATTTTCTATTTCAAACAGACATAGAACTTGGTACATCCAAAAAATCTAATAACTTAAAGTGTCTTTCCCAAACAGTTTTAAAAGATATAGACCCCAAAATTAGACATGCCAAACGGGCCCTTAGTCATTGTTGGATAGATCTAGATTTTAGATATATATAGTTTTGTTTTGCAAGACCAATTCTTTGACACGGGCTGCTTTCCTCCTTGATTGTATAGGAAATCATGTGGCTCCCATTCAAAGTAAAAAAAGTTCTAACCTAAATATAGAGGTTAGGTTCCTAATCAAAGTCTTTTATCTTAATTTTTGTGGGGTCATTTGTTTGCAAGAATATATATACAAAAGTATAACACATTTGTACATCTATATTTTTGCAATACATATGTAAATCTTGGTGTGAGAATGGCTTCCAAATGGGCCATTTTCCCTCTCTCTCCAAGTGTGAAACATTAAACACACTCCTCATAAATGAACAGATCATCATAAATGGGGCGCAAATCAAAACCTATCAATCATTTTTTTATTATTTTTCACCTTTTATTTCATATTTTAAATCATCATGAATCTTAAGGAATGTGTTAAAAAAAATCGGAGAAATCCTTTAAAATCTGCTTTTTCTCACTTTTATGGAGCCCCAATTTATGATCAGAACCATACAACATATATAAATAGTGAACCCAATATTCCAAAAACCGCCATTTAAATGGAGATGAGATTAAGAATCTAATTTTATTATTAAAAAAAAAAAAAAAACATTGGATCGTGCTATTGTTACAAAGGCACAAAGTCGTAAGCAACATTTACTAAAGGAGATCATTTCTCGTGTTTTACTCTGGGCACCCTTTTTGCTAGTCTAAGCTCCTTTTCCACTTGTGTGGACTTTTTTCCCATTTGTAAAGCCTCTGTTGACACCAAAAATATTACTTTACCTCTACGTACACTTTCAACATCAGAAGCTACATGAAGCCACATCCTACCACAAACAGGCGAAGCTACTTCAAAGCATCAAATCTTGTTAGAATCAAACAAAAACTGCAAGATCCTTCAAAACAGCCAAACGAAGAGTACACGTGAAGTTTCGGGCCATTCCAACATTATTTGGCCTAACTTCACTCTTACAACAGCTGAACAAGAACGCACGATAGCAGTGAAGCTAAGGCCTTGATTCACAAAACAGAGCACACAGTTGACCTCAAAATGCCACTAAAAGGCTTTACATTAAATTATAGGCCATTCCAACATCGTTTGGCCCAAAAAGGAATCAGGCACAGCAAAGTCAACTTTCCTGGTGGTGACAGCATAAAAAACATCATATCTTTGATCAGAGCCTATGGATGGTCTCAAAATACTTCCAAAAGGCTCTATGTCAAGTTTTAGGTCAAACCGACAACATTTGACCATACATCAACCATTGAGTAGCAAAATCAAGCCTCTCGACGATGAGAACTACTGAGGCCATCACTCATCAAACAAAGCACATGTGTCACTTCAAAATGCTTCCAAAAGGCTCCATGTCAAGTTTTAGGTCATTTCGACAATATTTGACTAGACTTCGACTCTCAAAAGCTAAATTATGCCTCTAGGTGGTGGAGCCCCCTAGGACCAAGGTTCCCAAATTAGAGTAAATGGGTCATCTTAAAATGACTCCAATAGGATCCCCATCAAATTTCAGGCAAATCAGACATCAGTTGACCGTACATCAAAGCGTGGCATCCTCCTCGTGACAAAATCAAGTCTACTGGCGACAAGACCCCACATGGCTTTAAAACTCAAACAAAAGCATATGGTTGGTCTTATTTACTGCTCAGGATGCTTCACCTCAAATTCTAGGTCAATCCGACTTCGTTTCACCTAATTTTGGCTTCTGACGGCAAATCGGCAACCTTACACAACAAAGTCTTTGGCTTTCTCGGAAAATCAGAAACTTTGCGCTTGATATGCAAGGCTTCTTGTCAAGTTTTCTATAGGAAACTCAAACCAAAATATGTACAAAAATGTCAAAAAAAACCAAAGAGAAAAGAATAAAAAAAAAATTGAAAAACGGCCGAGAACCGGTGACCAAAAGGGACAAAAGTCCCCCTGGTTGCCAGCAACCTGGATTTTCCCCGAAAGACTGTTTTTGGGTCCATTTTCGCTTTCCAAGATGTTTGGCCCCTGTGGTTTTCCAAAAATCTGATTTTCAAGGCAGAAAAAAATCCGTCGATCTTTATCAACATCACGGATGCGTCGTCAAAAGCATGGAATCATCATCGGACGCTTCGAAATCGCCAAACGGCCAACCAAGAAAGCACACTTTCTGCCTGATCGATAGAGAAATCGACAAGACAGATGGTATCGACCCAATGGTAGCAATTGATGTCTGAAGTTGCATGGTCATCCGACAACGATCAGCATGAAGATCCATCGGCGACCATTGGCGGCCATTGCAAAAAGAATTCCAAAAGGTGCGGCACGGCCTGCGACTCTTCAAACGCTTTGGTAACCACTTAATGCAGTTAATGACCCATTTTATGATAAGTTAATGCGTTCATTTACTCATTATTTTGGACGGCCAAATCAGAAGCAAGGAAACGGGAGTTACAAGTCAACTATATCCATGGCATTAAACCATGTAACTCCTCCCATCATGGAGCTTAAAGGCAATTAAAAGGCCTTAATTCTCCAACGGCCAATCAAAGCCAAGAAAAAGAGCTACAAAATAATGAATTAAAAACTTGTAACTCCTCTTATATTGTGGCTTTAATACATTTAAGGCCCATAAGCCCTCCTCATGGCCATCGAAAGCCTATAAAAAGGGGTCATTCCAAGAAGAAAGGATTCGGAAAATTGACGAAAAAATTGACAGATAAGCAAAAGCTCTGCAACGTTGCTATGACGCCCCTACAACAAGCTCTCCCCTGTTAAGAAGTCCTACACCAACCACCACTACAAGGTGACCAAAGTCCCTTGTGCGGCCACCTCCCCAAGGCCTTCTCCTTCTGCCTATATGGCTTAGACGTGGCTTTTCAGCCCATCTACTCTGTTTTTTATTAGATATAGGGCCTCCTCTTGGTCTTTATCATTTAAAAATCTGAGGTTTTAGCCAAACCACGCAAATCAAGAACATCCTCTGTTCTCATCTAAAGGATGATGGTGAAGTCCATACACGACTTGCGACTGTCAATCTGAATGAGTCCCCACAATCTCCTGAGAAGTTAGATCCCATTTTCTTGCTTTTCATTTTATTTTGTATTGTTTAAAGAGACAAAAAAAATCACAACTCTTGTCTTTCATTATTGATAAGATTTATAAATCGCCTTTCACTCCAAACATCGCCTTTCATGGCAAAACAAATGAAATCGCTCTCTTAAATATGTATGCAATGTTTGAGAATATGATGCTTAGAAAAGAAATGTTTGCATATCATATTTTTGCTCTACGCTTATACTTCTTTTCTAGATTCTTTAGCTCCTTTATAGTTGGTGGCCTATGTTGGATTTTCCATCTAAAATAAATGAGAAGGGAATTTTTGGAAATTACTAATTCTATCATTGAGTTTATTTCCATTCTTTCTTTCTTCAAAACAAAAAAAATTTAGATCTCTCATTTTGGATTTAATTTTGAGAAACTTTGATACTTTCCCAGACAAGAGCTGGCAGAAATTGCTTGAAGCTAAATTTCGTATCAGGAATGGGCTATCTTTTCTCTTATATGAGTCCGTTAGAGATCTTTCAAAAACCAAAAAACAAAATTTTCAGATTTCTCATTTTTGGATTCAATTTTGAGAAACTTTGATCATTTCCTCTCGAACAATAGCTCATAGAAATCGTTTGAAGCTAATGTTCGTATCAAGGAATGGGCCATCTTTTCTCTTCGATGAGTCCGATAATGATCTTTCAAAAACAAAAGAACAAAAAAAATTCAGATTTCTTATTTTGGATTCAATTTTGAAAAACCTTGATCCTTTCATGTTCAGACAATAGCTCGCGAAATCACTTAAAGCTAACGTTCGTATCGGGGCATGGCCATATTTTCTCTTCGATGAGTCCATTAGGAATCTTTCAAAAAAAAAACAAAACAAAACAAAACAAAACAAAACAAAAAAAAGGGCGAAGATCACTAAAGTTGCACCGATTACGTTCTTTGACCACGATTGATTCAAGAAAAGCCTTGTCCAGAGTGGGAGACAGTTAGACTGTTCTAGGCAAGGGTCCTTCAAACGGGTTCATTAAGTAATCTTACCCTCACTTAGGGGCTAATCTATCAATTAACGTTTCATAAGACCGAATTAGGGGGCCTAGGTGTACTATTCAATCTTTAGATTTTTTTTTAAAAAACAATCTTAAAAAAAAAAAAAAAAAAAAAAAAAAAAAAAAACTTCTATAACTTTTGGGTTCAAACTCGAGAAATCTTAGTCCCTTTCCTTTCGGAACGAAGCTCGCAGAAATGTTTGAGTTGGCTTCCGAATTGGGATCTATCTATATTATTCCCTTATGCCAATTAATGGATTTATCATTAGTAAGTGCGTACCCATCTCGATTAAGAGTTAACTGGATGGTACTGATGATCACTGTGATTAATTGGAGCTCAACGATAATAAGATGTGGATCTAAGATTGGAAGGGACATGTTTAATCCAATTAATCCATGGATATTGATAGAGAGGCCTACTTGTGGTAATTGAGAAGTTTATGGTCTTCTTTATAATTTATTCCTAAGACTGGAGTGTAATTTCATTTATATAGTGGAGTTATTTGCAATTAACTATGGGCCCGGATTGCACATGAGATGTGGAGCCGTGGTGTTTCAGTTGGAGCCAGCTTTCTATGGAATCCCTAGTGGTCCCCACGCTAGCCCAAGTTATTGGATAGTTACTAATCCTACTTGAACTCTAAAAGCTAGGAATTAGAAAGCTACTATTTTTATTTGAAGTGAGACTTCTAATAGTGGTAATAGTAGGTTACTAATTGTTGTGGAAGTGAAACTTCTATAATAATTAGAAAGGAGAAAGTTATTAATTCTTAAATGGAAGTAGGAATTCTATTTCAATTAGTAAAAGAGGAGGTTTGCCAAGATATAAAAGGGGAGCAAAGGGGCTGGGACATCTGTACCTTGGAATTCACACCCAGCCCCTCTAGTGCAAGTGTTGCACGGTTTTCTCTCCTCTTTCTCTTCTAGTTTCTCTTCCGAATTCCTTTAGAGTTTGTAGTTGTTTTCTTTAGGAGATCCCACCCATCTCCTTTAGAAAATAGATTTGATACAAGTCATAGCGTGGAAGAAACAAGGTCTTGGAGATCCTAATTTGCAAGAAGGAAAGAGTTTTTTCAACTAGCAAGTCTTCTTCTCGATTAGAGCACAACCGAGCTCTAAAAGTATAATCTACTTCCTTGTCTATTGTAGATTTTGTGGTTGCTTGATTGTTGCTAGTTTCTACTTTCTAGATAGAATTTATTGCTGTAAATGATTAATGAGATTGAGGGATTAGATCCTGGATATAGTTTATGGCCTTATGGGTACTTGATCCCTGAGTCAAGTAGGTCAAAAAGCTTTGAGAACATATCCACAAAGTCCACCTACTCCCAACAATTGGTATCAGAGCCATACCACATCTCTAATCATGTTAGATCAGTAGTCTAAATCTAATCTTTGCATGAGATATGAAGAGGATAGACCTAGGGCTTTATAAGGATCAAATTTGATGCTTGTATATATATTGTATCTGGTATGAATGCAATAGAAGGGACTGGTTCGGGCAAGAAAAGGTTTTTTTACTGGTTTTTTGAGCAAGTCGCTTGAGCGGACCTCCATCGGCTCGAGCGAACCAGGTTCTAGAATAGTCTGCTCGAGGCGGATCCCAGTCCGCTCGAGCGAACTGAGTGCAAATTTTTTTCTTTGGCAGTCCGGGATTTTCATCATGAGATGATGAATGGTATCCTTTTAGACCTAGTTCCTACTATGTTCTTGATACTAACTTTGCAGGCCCATGTCCTCTCCATATGGCCCACAAGTCTTTTACTTTCCTTTTATGGTTGTTGGTTTATTTGAGGCTAAGTGTAAAGGGCATCATGGTTTCCTTGGTTTCCCATGAAAGGGCAAGGCATGGTGAATTTCCTTATAGCCATTTTATTTCCATGTTTAGATTACCATATAATTCTCATTATCGAGGCATAGGAACTTATGTAATTTTCTAAATTTGTAAATTCTGGCGATGTCCGAGACGAAGAAGGAAAGTGATGTTGGACTCCTAATCAAAGAGTTTGAAGATTACCAAAAGTGTCTTGGAGATGTTCAAAGAGTTTGAGGAATCCCAAAGTTTTGGAAAGTCTAGAAGTCTAAGAAGTCTATTCCGCTTGGGCCATGTGGATGAGAGGACTATTTTCTAATTTCAGCACTTTCTATTTATAAATGAAGGCTTATTTAGAAAGTTTCCAAATCTAATCCAAGCATAGCAGTTTTCAAAAATTGGTCAAATCAAATTAATTTTTGGAAATAGTTCTAATTATTGTTGGTGGCCCATGAGATGGACCCATTGGTAACACTAGTCTTAGAAACTAAACTTTCCTTAAAATAACTTGACTTGGAACCAATCATTAGTCATATCATGGGATGATTTGATATCTATATATGTGGGCCCATATACCTATAAGGAAATCCTCAATTCGAAAATATTAAGTGGGAGCGGGGCATTTAAATTTAGAAATCCCCATGGTTTTCTACAATAGGTCCATTGTAAGAAAAGTATTAGCCTCGCGCCATCTTGAGAATGGCCATTCCCCACAAAGGGCTTTTATTTGTCTGATTACTAAATATGGATCTCCTATGGATTGTGTTGGTGAGACGGGGTGGGGGTTCACTCCCCAAGGAGGAGCTGCCCATAACAGTTGTCATGCAATGCTAGTTGGTGGGTCATACTTAACTAAAATAATGATATAATAACCTCAAGGATTTGCCTCATGTATTTTAGAAACCGAAGCTAATCGGGAGTCATACATTATTTGGAATGAGATACTTAGATGATAATGAGTTATGGGGATCATGGATAGTTACTCTTAATCCTAATTTTGACTAACTTTGATCCACACCAATCTAGGTGGATTCGCATTGCCCAAGGAGGCATACCACAAGAGATTGGCATTCCGATGTATTATGAATTTAGTGGTTATGAGGATTCCCATATAAATTTGGTAGAATACTAAACCCTAATGTCATTTATATTCTTTAATTGAATGTATGGTTATGTGCTACAGTTTTTCAAGCATGAATTCAAATACTTTCAATCCGCTTACGACCATCCTCAACCAGAATAAGTTGGTGGGATCCAACTATGTTGACTGGAAACGACACCTAGATACTGTCCTGACTGCTTCAGGATATAAATATGTCCTTACCAAACCCCCCCTTGATGAGCCTTGGCCAAATGCATCACAGGAAGAAAAGGAACTTTACACCAAATGGGCCAAGGACGATGAGATGGCCAGATATTACATACAGGCATCCATGTCTAGTGTTTTGCAACACCAACATCAATCCTATAAGACTGCATATGATATTATATCAAATTTAAAGGAAATGTTTGCAGAACAAGGCAAGCCTGCTAGGCAGGCTGCTATGAGGTGCTTATAAGCATCAAGATGGCTGAAGGCACACCAATACAGAACCACCTATTGAAAATGATGAACTCATTGAATGAGTTAAATTACTGGGGCTGCGATTGATGCAGAATCACAGATTGACATAATCCTTGAGTCGCTGCCAGATTCATTCAACAATTTCAAGGTCAATTATAATATCAATAAGATGAATCTGACTTTAATTGAACTGCTTAGCCAACTGGTAGCGATTGAGGAGATTATGAAAAAAAGCCAATTGCCCTGATGACAGAAAAGTTAGTTGCTAAGTCCAAAACTAAGCCGAAAGGCAAAGGGCAGAAAGGCAAGAAGAAATCAGTTCCGAAGGCTCCTAAGGTGGAGAATGGTCCTAATGGTGGTGTGGCTAAGGTTAAGAGTTCGGGGACAAAAGGAAAGTATTTCCATTGTGGTATAACAGGACATTGGAAAAAGAATTGTCCAGATTATTTGTCTAAGAAGAAGACCTCAGGTATGATTGAGTCACTTATTTCTAAAGTTAGTTTTATAACTGGTACTTCAGAATCCTGGTGTATTGACTCCAGTGCAACTAATCACATATGTAATACGTTGTAAGGGTTCAGGGAAACCAGGAGGCTTAGTGACGGAGAAATCATTGTCAACTTAGGATCTGATGCTAAGGCAATGGTGGTTTTAATGGGAGTTATTAATTTATGTTTTTCAGAAAATAAATTGGTTTTGTCAGAAACTTTATATGTACCGTCTTTAAGACGAAATTTAATTTCAGTTTCTAGTTTGGTAAATAAAAGTTATTCCATTACTTTTGGTACTGAAGTTGTCATAAAGAGGAACGGTACTTTTATATGTTCTGGCAAGGTAACAAATAGGCTTTATTTGTTAACTCTTACATTGTATGAGATACATGATACCGAAACAATTAATGGGTCATCATTAAAGAGAAAGTCACTTTCATCTAATTCAATAAAACTTTAGCACCTAAGGCTAGGTCATATAAACCTAAACAAGATTGATAGGCTAGTAAAAGATGATATCTTGCCTTCATTGGTGGTAGAACCAATGCCCGTCTGCGAGCCTTATCTGGAAGGCAAAATGACTAAAAGACCCTTTTCATCTAAGGGCAATAGGGCCAAAGAATTATTGGAATTAGTGCATAATGATGTGTGTGGACCCATAAATGTTAAAGCCAGAGGAGGATGAGTATTTCATCACTTTCATAGATGATTACTCAAGATATGGATAAATATAGTTTATGCACCTCAAGTCTGAGGCTTTTGAAAAGTTCAAAGAGTTTCGAGCGGAAGCAGAAAAGCAATTAGGCTTTGATCAGATCGAGGAGGGGAATATCTCTCTGTTGATTTTATGGGATACTTATCAAAGAATGAGATTCTATCCCAGTTGTCTGCTCCTTGAATGCCTCAACAGAATGAAGTAGCGGAAAGAAGGAACCTGACTCTTTTAGATATGATCAGGTCTATGCTGAGTTTCTCAGGATTACCTATATCTTTTTTGGGATACGCCTTGGATACTGCAATGGATATACTGAACCTTGTACCATCTAAGTTTGTGCCTAAGACTCCCTAAGAGTTGTGGTTCAAGCGAAACCCTAGTCTGCAACATTTACACATTTGGGGTTGTCCGGCACACATGCTGAAGGTTAAGACGAATAAGCTAGAATCGAAGTCGGAAGTATGCACGTTTGTAGGATATCCTAAGGGAACTAAAGATTAGTTATTCTATAATCTTAGAGAGCAAAAGGTGCTGGTGAGCACTAATGAGGTTTTTCTACAGGAAAATTATATGATTGACCAGAAATCTTTAGAAAATGTGATCTTGGAAGAGTTTAAAAAACAATTAATTCCAAATCCAAGTATGATTGAGCTTGATGAAGAACCGCCCTTACCAGACCCAGTAGTTACACCAGTGCCTCGTCGTAGTGGGAGGATTGTCACAACCCCTGACAGGTTCTCGTTCTTGGGAGAGTCTTATAAGGCAGTCCCGGAAGAACTGGAACAAGATCCCTGTAACTATAATGAAGTAATTAATGACATAGATTCGGGACGTTGGCAAGATGCTATAAAAGCTGAGATGGAGTATATGTACTCCAATCATGTCTGGACACTTGTGGATTTGCTTGCCAATATTGAACATATTGGGTGCAAGTGGGTCTACAAGAGCAAAAAAGGACCATATGAAAGAGTGGAGACCTTTAAGGCCAGGCTTGTTGCGAAAGGGTATAACTCAGAAAGTGGGTATCGATTATAAGGAAACCTTCTCGCCTGTAGTCATGTTCAAGTCCAGCCGGATACTCATATCCATTGTAGCTCATCTTGACTACGAGATTTGGAAAATGGATGTCAATACGGCGTTTCTCAACGGTCATCTTGAGGAAGACATCTATATGGTGCAGCCAGACGGTTTTGTAGCTAAAAACCAAGAGCAAAAGGTTTATAAACTGCAGAAGTCTATTTATGGACTGAACAAGGCATTCTGAAGCTAGAACATCCGTTTTGACCAAGCAATCAAGTCATTTGGTTTTTGTCAAAATCAGGATGAGTCATGTGTGTACATGAAAAGTGAATGTGACAGGGTAGTTTTTCTGGTTTTATATGTAGACGACATCCTTCTCCTAGAGAAAGACATAAAAGTGGTTGGCTAAGACTTTTGATATGAAAGACTTGGGAGAAGCTAGTTACATCCTAGGGATCAAACTTCATCGTGACCGGAAAAATAGGATGATTGGCTTATCCCAAGCTGCATACATAGATAAGGTATTGGTATGATTCGCTATGCAAGACTCTAAGAAGGGTATTACACCTTTCAGGCATGGAGTGTACCTTTCCAAGGATCAGTGTCCCAAGACACCAGAGGAAAAGGAGCAGATAAAGTCAATACCATGCGCTTAGGCTGTTGGTAGCCTTATGTATGTTATGCTATGTAGTAGACCGGATATCTGTCATGCATTGGGCCTAGTCAGCAAATATAAGTCTAACCCAGGACCTGAACATTGGACTGCTGTAAAGTGTATTCTCAAATACTTGAGAAGGACTAGAGATTACATGTTGGTTTACGGTAGTGATGAGATGATTCCAGTCGGATACACAGATTCTGACTTCATGTCAGATAAGGATTTCAGGAAATCCACCTCCGGTTAGGTGTTTATGCTTAGCGGCGGAGCTATCAGTTGGAGGAGTATTAAACAAGAATGTACCGCTAATTCCACCTCGGAGGCTGAATATGTAGCGGCTTGTGAAGCAGCTAAGGAAGCAGTATGGCTCAAAAGATTCCTTCTGGAACTTGGAGTGGTACCTTTGGTGCAACAGTCGCTCACAGTTTACTGTAACAGCAGCGGGACAATTGCTCAATCCAAGGAACCCAGGAGCAATAAGAGCCAAAAGCATATACAAAGGAAGTATCACTTGGTCAGAAAGATAGTGTAGAGAGGTGATATTGCTATCACCAAGATAGCCTATGTGGACAATCTGGTAGAACCCTTTACTAAGCCTTTGATCACCAAATCTTTAAGCAACATATGGACGGGATGGGCATGAGATGCAACTCTGACTGTCATTGAGCCCAAGTGAGAGATTGTTAGTTTGTATGGTCTCAATCCATCAGATGATGTAATAATTTATTAATTTCTTTATTTATCAATAAAATCAAGCTTTCCTTTCATGAGATGAATGGTGTTTTATTACTTTATGCACATAACCAATACATATGACATGATGGTTTATGAGATGAACAGGGTGCCATTAGTATATTAAATGTGATATGGATGAAATCCACATACGGGAGACATGTGTCACAAATCTTATACTTAAATGTCTTCACAGCCAGTAATGAGACTGGGCATCTCATCTAATAAGGTTGCGGCACTTTGATCATTATGAGATGTGTGATTTGTCTCGATCATCGGAATATAAGATTCTGGATCACGGTGCTGGTACATTGGATGTATTGAATGACCATGAGAAACACTTTATGAAATACTATCTCTATTATTAAGGTCTGCTCTCATAATTCCCTAGCAATAGGCTCTCAATCCTGAGATATTAATGAACTCAAGTTTTTGTCTATTCATTTGCTTTGAATCACCAATTAGTGAGGCCAACTGTAGGTCAACACCTCAGTGTCTTGGGTACGTGGTAGTATGACTGTAGAAACATTCAATAGTCAAGATGGAATCTATCTATATTATCCCTTGTGCCAATTAATGGATTTATCATTAGTAAGTGCTCACCCATCTCGATTAAGATTTAACTGGATGGTACTGATGATCACTGTGATTAATTGGGCCTCAAGGATAATAAGATTTGGATTTAAGATTGGAAGGGACAGGTTTAATCCAATTGATCCATGGATATTGATAGAGAGGCCTACTTGTGGTAATTGAGAAGTTTAGGGTCTTCTTTGTAATTTATTCCTAAGACTGGAGTGCAATTGCATTTATATAGTGGAGTTATTTGCAATTTACTGTTGGCCCGGATTGCACATGAGATGTGGGGTCGCGATGTCCGAGTTGGAGCCAGCTTTCTATGGAATCCCTAGCGGTCCCCACACTAGCCCAAGTTATTAGAAAGATACTAATCCTATTTGAACTCTACAAGGAAGGAATTAGAAAGTTACTATTTCTATTTGAAGTGAGACTTCTAATAGTGGTGATAGTAATTTACTAATCGTTGTGGAAGTGAGACTTTTATAATAATTAAAAAGGAAGAGAAGGTTACTAATTCTTTTGGGAGTGAGATTTCTAATTAATTATTAGTAAGAGGAGTTGCTTAAGGGCTATAAAAAGGGGAACAAAGGGCTAGACGTTCACCTACCTTGGAGTTCACACCCAGCCCCACTAGTGCAAGTGTTGCACGGTCTTCTCTCCTCTAGTTTCTCTTCTAGATTCCTTTAGAGCTTTTAGTTGTTTTCTTCAGGAGATCCCACACATCTCCTTTAAAGAAGAGATCTGATACGGGTCATAGCATAGAAGACTAAGAGGTCTTCAAGATCCTAATTCGCTACAAAAAGAGTTCTTATTCAAGCTAATTATCTTCTTCTCCATTTAAACACTACCGGGCTTCAAAGGTATAATCTACTTCTCCATATGTTGTGGATTGTTTTGGTTGCTTGATTGTTGCCGATTTCTATCTTCTAGATAGAGTTTATTACTGTACATGATCGATGAGATTGAGGGATTGCATCCTGGATGTGGTTTATGGCCTTATGGGTACTTGATCCCTGAATCAAGTGGGTCAGAATTTTTTGAAAACCTATCCACAAGGCCCACCTACTTTCAACAATTATGAATGAAGGATACTCTATCCTCTTAACACACACCAAGGAGTTGCTGAATGCCACCGAGTGGTTGGAAGTCGGATCTCTATCCATAGACCTTTAATCGATGAATGGAGGGATTCGTTCATTGATTACACTATATTTGGAATCCTATCTGAAGATCCAAAAGAACGGGTAAGCATTCAAAGACGAACCCCAAACTTTTATTTGGATATTCCTTCAAAAATCCTTTACTAAAAATCCTTTAACGGAGTACTTCTACATTGCTTGTTACAACAAGAGGCCGAAGAAACGCTAAAAAAAAGTTCATGCTGGTCTTTGTAGAGCCCATTAGGCTAGTCTTAAGCTCTACAATCAGATAAAAATGTTAGAATATTATTGGCCTACCATGGTAGTTGACGCTATGCAATTTGCTAAGCGCTGCCAACAATGCCAAGTTCATAAAGATTATGCTCATATACCTCCAAAATTGCTACATCCTACCGAAATCTCATGGCCTTTCGAAGCCTAGGGTATAGACATCATAAGTCTTATTTCTCCCCCATCCAGCAAAGGTCATCACTTCATCTTCGCCGCTACAGATTAATTCTCCAAGTGGTCATAAGCATTTGCGCTCAACGAAAAGAAAACCTCATCAGTCCTTCAGTTCTTGCGCACCAACATCGTTTGTTGTTTCGGCATACCTAAAAGATTCGTCCATGATAACGGATCACAATTCCAGGATCATCGATTCTACATGTTCTACGACAAATACAAAATCCAAAGCTGTCCTTCGACTCCATATAATCAGGCAGCAAACGGATTAGCAGAAGCCTTCAATAAGACACTCTACAAAATCCTCAAGATAATGGTCTCTAATCACAAAAAAGACTAAAGCGATAAACTGTCTAAAGCTTTATGAGCCTATCAAACCACCATTTTAGGACCAACCCATAGCACACCATTCTCCTTAGTTTATGGATACAAAGTTGTCGTGCCCTTAGACGTACAAATTCCTTCCCTAGGGTATCTTTGCAAAATGACATGACTTAAGAAAGCAATGTGAAGTTGAGACTCCAAGATCTGAATAATCTCGCGAGAGACGGCTCTAAGCTCAACAAAGCATTGAGCTTTACCAAGCACACATGGCAGGATCTTTTGACAAGAATGTCAGGCAACGTGCCTACAAAAAGGGTGACTTGGTTCTCGTGGTACAAAGACCAATGGTTTTTGCCCACAAATCCAAAGGCAAATTTGAACTAAAATGAGAGGGACCCTACATCATCAACAAGGTTTTCTCTAACGGCGCATATGCTCTCCTAAACATGGAGGGTGACAGATGTATGTTGCCCATCAACGACAAGTTTTTAAAGCGATACTACCCTGAAAACTTACCCCACTAGGTCGGAGCAATGCCTGCATAGACAAAGCCTATTCCCAAGTACTTGCTCGTCAAACCTACTCCTTTTGGGATTTTCATCCTTTTGTTGAAATTTCTAAAAACTCAATAAAATATTTACTTTTATTGTTTCATTGTTCAAAAAAAAAAATCCAAGTTTAGGAGCCTCTCTCCTAACTTGACCAAATTTTCGACCGTTGAACCCAAAATTCATGGTTTGAAACAAAAATCAGGATTTAGGGATTTTCACCCTAATCCGCCCTGCCTTTACCTTCAAATGGTTTTAGGTTAAAATTTACGACCCTCATGTCTTTAAACAACAAAAAAAAAAAAAAAAAAAAGGTTTTTCAAAAACCGTGGGGAAGCTACGCTTAGTCGATACTCGTAAAACTCAAAAAATGGAAGCATGCGAACCATATTCGACACTTCCAAAATCGCAGAGAAACTACATTTCATTGATACTTACAAGATTTCAAAAAATAATCGTGGAGACACAACATTTCAATTGATATCCACAAACCAAATTTCAAAAGAATAAAATAAAGGTCCAAATAACCTCAAAATTTCAAAAATCATGGGTCGTAAAACATAACTTTTGAGAAAATAAAGCGAGGAAGAAACATTCCATCAATATTCTCAACTGAATGAGTAAGGATGTAACATTCCATCGATACTTGCAAAACCATTCAGTAAGGAAGCGACGCTTACTCAATACTTGCACCCGAATTTGCGAGGAGGCGACATTCCATCGATATTCCCAATGAATGAGCAAGAAAGTGACATTCCATCGATACTTGCAAAACCATTCAATAGGGAGGCAACTTTGAGTCGATACTTGTACTTTTGAAAACCAAGACCTGGCTTTCATGCCAAAAAATCTGGCTTTTATGCTAAAAATAAAAAAAAAAAACATGGCTTTCACGTCAACAAACCAAAAAACTTGGCTTTAAATAAAAAAAAAAACCTGGCTTTCATGCCAAAAAAAAAAATGGCTCTCATGCCAAAAAACCTGGCACTCATGCCAAAAATCTGACTTTTACGCGAAAAACCTATCTTTCACGCCAAAAAACAAAATCTTGGCTTTCACGTAAAAAAACAAAATTATCTTGGCTTTCACGTAAAAAAAATGGCTCTCATGCCGCAAACAAAATATGGCTCCCATGCCAAAACAACCATTTGACAAAAGATTTTCACAAAATGATAAACTTTTGATCAAATTTTCAAATAAACACTCCCATTTAACTATTGCTTAAATTTGTTTTCATCACAAAAGGATTTAAGTGAAAGGAGAGCACAAAAGAGAGGAAAAAGTGCTAAAAAAAATGGTCAAAAGCACTACAAAAAAAAAAAGAAAAGAAAAGAAAAAGAAAGTACCAAAAAATGTGTGTGTATACATGGGGTACCAAAAAAGAAAAGAAGAAGAAAAGAGTTTGTTACAAAAGTGACCAGGATCTCAGTCTAGCATGGCCTCTAGCCAAAGATTCAACTCCTCAAGCAACCTCCTAGCCTTAGCTTTCAAAGCTTCTAGGTCACGCTTCTTCAGATGCCGCAATCGGATCCGTCACCAATTCATCGGTCGGAACCTCGGGCATCACCAAGTCATCATCTCCTACTACAGGCATCAAAATGAAAACCAGCATAATTTCAACATTAGAAGGTGACTCTTATCGTCTCTTGATGTGATCTTCAAACTCCAAAGGCCGCCACCTCAGGTATGTCATTCCATGCCATCTAATTCCTTTCCATAAAAAACTCAAGCATTTACATAAATCTTCATGCATTAGAAATTAGGAAGCCTTTTCCAAGATATGACAAATTCCAACCCAAACTTGGTCAAAATTAAATTTTGTTCAAATCAAAATTCATTTTGATCGAACATTGAGCTTAGCCTCTTTTGATTGATATCAATCACTCAAAAAATGCATATGCATATCGTCTTGCATAGAGACATCATTCGCATTGTGAGGAAAGAAATGACAAAAAAAAAAAAAAAAGAAAGAAAGAAAAAAGGAAAACAATGGTCGTACGGCCACAAAAAAAAAAAAAAAAAAAAAGGGAAAAAAAAAGAAAAGAAAAAAATAAAAGAGAGAAAGACATGAGGAACAAAAAAACAGAGAGAGAGAGAGAGAGAGAGAGAGAGAGAGAGGAAAGGAAAGAAAGCAAAAAAAAAAAAAAAAAAGAAGAAGAAGAAAAGGAAAGAAAAAAAATAAAGAGAATGAATAACACTTTTTTTTACCATCTTACTTCAACATGGAGTTTTCTTGAAAAAGAAGACTTACTTGAAGCCATTGATGGAGAAGAAAACGGGCTTAAAGAGCTCTTAGTCTTGAAGGTTTTCGTAAAAGAAATCAATAAAAGCAAGAGATCCAATCTCCGTTTGCTTTTATAAAATAGATCAAGCCAAAGAAGGAAACAAGGAGAAAAGAAAGAAGATAAGTGGTACAAATTAGCAATCTTCCCAAAAGAAAGATACTTTGATGGATTCTCTCCCAAAAGAAAGGAAATTAGAGAGATTCTCTCCCAAAAGAGATGAGATTTGAGATATTCTCTCCCAAAAAAAGATTTTGAGAAAATCTCTCCCAAAATAAAGGAAACCTAAGAGATTCTCTCAAAGTAAGGATATTTTTAGATATTCTTTATCTAAAAGAGATATTTTTAAATTTTCAATACAAAATAACACCATATGAAATTTAAGCCATCTTAAAAGCTTAAGGTCTCATGGGTTAGCTCATATGAGCTAGGTTTGACCACCTAGGCACTAAAAGGGGTTTCTATCAAATCCCTCTTACCAAGAGCATATAAAATGGTTCCATGCCTCTTTTGAGTTGAGTGGACCACAAAAAAAAAAAAAAAAAAAAAAAAAATCAAAGCCTCATGCGTTTCCAAAATTCGAACCATCCAACATCATATACCAAATTGAGCCAAAATCTTGAAATTGACACTCTACAAAAATCCAAACCACTACAATGGGCCCAAAATAGTCTTAAAGAGTGGCCAAAAACCAAACACTAACCCCCTAACTTGTTACATACAGCTTGTTGGGTCACAAGGTCAAAACCAAAATCCAAATCCCGACTCCCTAACATGTCACATATAGCTTGTTAGGTCACAAGGTCAAAAAGAAATCCAAAACCTAAAAACCCAAATCCAAATATGTCATGTCATTTTCAAAACTGCATTGAGATGGTACGTGATCACTCTCACTATCATGAAATCCCTTGGAAACTCAAAGGCTACTTTACCAAAAGAAAACTGCTCAAAGACTCTTCTTGATCAAGTCAGAAGCTCTCCTTCAAATTCTCTTTGAAGCACATCGACTACAAAAGTTATGCAACTTATTGCTGTACCTCGAAGGGGCATTTTGTTGACACCAAAAATATCACTTTGCCTCTTCGTACACGTTCAACATCAATAAGCTACATGAAGCCACATCCTATTACAAATAGGCGATGCTACTTTAAAGCATCAAATTTTGTCAGAATCAAACAAAAACTGCAAGATCCTTCAAAACAACCAAAAGAATAGTACACATGAAGTTTCGGGCAATTCCAACATTATTTTGCCTAACTTCACTCTTCTAGCAGTTGAATAGGAGCTCCCCACAACGGTAAAGCTGGAGATCCTAATTCACAAACAGAGCACACATTTGACCTCAAAATGCCACTAGAATGATCTACATCAAATTCAAAGCCATTCGGACATCGTTTGGCCAGAAAAGGAAACAACAGCAGCAAAGTCGGCACTCTTAGCGGTGACAGTATAAAAAACATCAAATCTTTGATCAAAGCCTATGGATGGTTTCAAAATACCGCCAAAAGGCTTCATGTCAAGTTTTAGGTCAAACCGACAACGTTTAACTCTACATCAAACATCAAGTAGCAAAATCAAGCCTCTTAGTGGCGAGAACCACCGAGGCCATCACTCATCAAACAAAGTACATTGGTCACTTCAAAATGCTTTCAAAAGGCACCATGTCAAGTTTTAGGTAATTTCAACAACATTTGACCAAACTTTGACTCTCAGAAGCTAAATCAAGCCTCTTGACGGTGGAGCCCCCTGGGACCAGGGTTCGCAAATCAGAGTTAATAAGTCATCTTAAAAGGACTTCAATACGCTCCCTGTCAAATTTTAGGCCAATCGGACATCGATTGACCCTACATTAAAGCGCGGCAACTTCCTTGCGATAAAATCAAGTCTACTGGCGATAGGACCCCACAAGGCTTCAAAACTCAACCAAAAGCCTATGGTTAGTCTTATTTACTACTCAGGAGGATTCACCTTAAATTTCAAGTCATTCTGACATCGTTTGACCTAGTTTTGGCCACTGACGACAAATCGGCAGCCCTACGCGACAAAGTTTTCAGCTTTCCCAGAAATTTGGGAACTTTGCACTCTGATATGCAAGGCTTCTAGTCAAGTTTTTTGCAGGAAAATCTCGTCAAAATATGTACAAAAATGTCAGTAAAATATTGAAGAAAAAAAATCAGAAAAAACCAGAAAACGGCTAAGAACCGACGACCTAAAGGGACAAAAGTCCCCATGGTCGCCGCGACCCTGGAAATCCGGGTCACCAGATTTTCGCCGAAAGACCATTTTTGGGTCTCCTTTCGCGTTCCGAGATGTTTAGCCCCTGTGGTTTTCTAAAAATCTAATTTTCAAGGCATGGAATCCGTCGATCTTTGTTAACATAACGGATCCACCGTCAAAAGCATGGAATCATCGAACACCTCGAAATCGCCAAACGACCGACCAAGAAAGCACACTTTCTGCCTGATTGATCGAGAAATCAATAGGACAATTGGTACTGGCCCACTGGTAGCAATTAATGTCTGAAGTTGCATGGTCATCCAACATCGATCAGCATGAAGATCCATTGACAACCATCACAAGAAGAATTCCAAAAGACGCAGCACGGCCAACGACTCTTCAAACACTTTGGCAATCACTTAATGTAGTTAATGACCCCTTTTATGACAAGTTAATGCGGTCCTTTAATTATTATTTTGGCAACCCAATCAGAAGTAAGGAAACGGGAATTATAAGTCAACCATAACCATGGCATTAAACCATGTAACTCCTACCATCATGGAGCTTAAAGGAAATTAAAAGCCCTTAATTTTCCAACGGTCAATCAAAAGCCAAGAAAAAAGAGTTATAAAATAATGAATTAAAACCTTGTAACTCCTCCCATCATGTGGCTTTAATACATTTAAGGCCCATAAACCCTCCTCATGGCTGCCAAAATCCAATAAAATGGGGTCATTCTAAGAAGAAAGGATCCAGAAAATTGACGGAAAAATTGACAGACAAACAAAAGCTCTGCAACGTTGCTACGAGGCTCCAACGACAAGCTCTCCTCTATTGAAGAAGTCCTACACTAACCACCAATATAGGACTTCCTTCTGCCTCTATGGCCTAGACGTGGCTTTTCAGCCCGTCTACACAGCTTTTTATTGGATATAGGACCTCCTCTTAGTCTTTATCATCTAAAAATATGAGGTTTAAGCCGGGCCAAGCAAATCAAAAGCATCATCTGTTCTCATCTGAAGGATGATGGCGAAGTCCACACACGACTTGCGACCGTCAATCTGAACAAGTCCCCATAATCTCCTAAGATGTTAGATCCACTTTTCTTGCTTTTCATTATATTTTGTATTGTTTAAAGAGACATAAAAAAAAAATCACAACTCTTGTCTTTCATTATTTATAAGATTTGTAAATTGCCTATTACGCCAAAAAATTGCCTTTCACGCCAAAAAATCGCCTTTTACGGCAAAACAAATGAAATCGCCCTGTACAGCATTCAAAACAACCGATGTCTCTTTTCTTAAATATGTATGCAATGAAAAAATAGAAAAAAATTGATTTCCTTTTCTATTTTTGAAGGTGAATCTACGGACCACCACTTGCAATTCTAAATAGAGTAGAAAATCCGGCATACCCGTATAAAAAATGTTGATGCTCGCTTTGCTTCCGTTCACGAAATGGTTAGACCCTACGAACTCTCACGTCCGTTGACCTCAGTAGTATCGCGAGCCCAAAAAGCGAGTCCATCAGCCTCCTTCACACTTGAGTGGTTACCTTTCGTATATGCATGCTCTCTCTTGGGGGCGGCCCCTTTAGGGTAAACGTTAAATAAGAAAAGGGATTAGTAGACAAAAGTCCCTCAACACGATCATGTATGGCCTCCAGTCTAACAACTTTTTCTCTAAGGCCTATAATCCATATAGTTGGACATATTTTGGCAAGAGGTCCTTAGATACGCCACATTACTGATTTTCCCTTTCAATTATTTAGGCACAAAATTTTGAATTTTAAAATCTAAAACCTTCCATTCCCTCTCATTCTTAGGGAAAGATTCTCTCTTATTCTCTATTATCCTGGATAACCCTCTTCAATCTTCTTCTCTCTGTTCCTCTTAGAAACTTGTGGCACACGATCGACGGCAAGATCGGTGAGATTTCAAGTGGATCATTGGTGCAGATCGCAGTGGGTGTTGCTCGGCCATTGCAATGTAAAGGGCCATCGCAGATCAGAGATTGGTTCTCTATTTTCTCAGATCGAAGAAGACTTGAGAGGATCCGGAATTTCAAACCGGAGAAGACGATTGCACTGCGGCCTTTCACAAACCGGTGAAGATCAGAGGTGCAGATCACAGATCTGGACTCGACACCTGAAGTTACCGATTTGTAGAAATTGGAACCCAG
Source organism: Umbellularia californica (assembly GCA_028538565.1). Lineage (NCBI taxonomy): Eukaryota > Viridiplantae > Streptophyta > Magnoliopsida > Laurales > Lauraceae > Umbellularia > Umbellularia californica. Next base: position 62,054,495 of record JAPQWN010000001.1, read on the forward strand.
ATCATTGCTCACAGAGACTTACACAAGCTCTTTCCAGATTGGATCTGGAATTCAGAGTGGGCCACGACTGCTTGATCGGAGAAGATGCATAGATCTCTGTGCAATTCGAACCGAAGAAGATAGTGTTCTTCTTGATTGGTCAGACGATCCAAGGTTCGGATCATTGCAGTATAGATCACCATCGGACCCGGAGTTACAGAGGCCAGGGGCTGAAAAGCAAGGCGTTATCGCCCTGACGTTGCTAGAGAAGAAGATGCAGCAGTGTTGCTTTCGCCGTCACCAGATCTAGGTGCTACCTGTTGCAAAAAGAGAGAACTTCTCAAGCATTGGGCACTTAAGGAGCATTTCATCGAGCACGTGGTGGGCGATTCGAACCCTAGTAAGATGCGAAGCCCTAAGAGAGCCGAAACCCCTAAAACCTTGAGGAAGCTCGAAATTGTACCCACCCAATCTCAAGACCGCCATTGAATCATAAGAAATGAGACAAGGGGGCAATTCATATCTTGATTGAACTATATCAAAGAACAATTCGAACGTCTCATGAGTGAGATCAAGATCAAGCTCTTTAACCCCATTTTGTACTACAAATTCGATCCAATGCTGGATGTTGGGGAGGAACTGCACCTAGGGATCGAAATAAAGCCAAAAGATGTTTATGGTTTTGTTGTTGCCTCTTTGGAGAAGTCGTAGAAAACAATTGATGGTGTGTGAGAGTAGATAATAGGGTTTATCGCCTGTGAAATCCGCACCAAAGTCTAAAGTAGTGGAGTTTGCCCCCATGGGTTTCCAAAAGGTCCTTCCAGGTGTTTGAGAGAATACTTCTTCCAGGTGTTTGAGAGAATACTTCTTGTTATGGCAGATTTCAATGCCATCAACGAAAGTATGTGATGAATGATGTGATGGGGGAGTTGGGTGATTCAATGTTCTTCTTCTTGTTCGTGATGGTTTATCTTATTATTCTTGTTGATCATCGGCACTGCAACATCTAGATCTTGGTTTATCTTATTCAAAAGCCCTGACGCAAAGCTATGAAATTTATTTGAGTTTTGTGAAATTTATCTGAATTTTTGTCAAATTTATCAGAATTCTTCTGAAAATCTATTTGAGTTTTTGAAAAAAATTATCTATTTGGAAAATTTATTTTAGTATTTGACAAATCTATTGCCATTTTGGCAAATTTATTTGAGTTTATGGCAAATATATTTGTTTGACAAATGTATCTCCATTTTAAAAATTATAACTAAATTTTTGAACAAATCTTTCTGTGTTTTTGGCAAATTTATTTGAATTTTTTTAAAATTTATCTGAGTTTTTGGAAAATCTATCTGCGTTTTTTGGAAAATTTAATTGCGTTTTTTGAAATCTATTTTTTTAATTTTATTTGTGTCTTTTGGAATTTATTTGCTTTTTTTGAAATAAATTTAACTGAGTTTTGGAAAGAAAAAAAACTTGAGTTTTTGGCAAATTTTTTTAAAGTTTGAAAAATTGGTTTATCTTAGTTTTGGAAAATGTATTTACATTTTTTAAACCTTTTTGAAAATTATTTACATTTAATGAAATTTATTTGAAGCTTTTTAAATTTATTTGCATTCTTTGGAAACTTATTTGCATCTTCTGAAATTTATTTTCGTTTTTTCTTTAAATTAATTTGCCTCTTTTTGAAATTTATTTTTATTTTTTTTAAAATTTATTTGAGAATCTCATTAATGGGATTTTCATTAATCGTGGCAAATTACATGATAATTGATCATTATTAATGGTATATCTCACTAATAATGGGATATAATTTATTTTAAAATAAATATAGAGGATTTTACTGGAAAAATCTCGAAATATAGTCATATATCCCAAAAGGTCTTCGCAAACTGTGAGTACCAATGAGGTCCGTCAGGCCTTATTTTCCTCTTTTTTCAACTTCGATAGGAGCGACGCTAGCGTCGCTTGTGTCTGATGAGGGCGACACTAGCGTCACTCATCAATGTCTAGCGTGTCCTCATGTCTAGCGTGCTCGTGTCCGTAAAACAATGGAAAGAAGTGAATAAGAACCACTTGCAAACATTATGTGGATGGTTACCTGCTTTATTAAGATGACAGCAGTAGTCCCACTGCAGAAACAATCAATTGTTGGATAGAGTTTCAGCTCTTTATCCATTGACTCGAAAGCCTTTAATAAAGATTGCATCAGAATGAGATACATCTCAGGGAGTTTTTCACTTTCATCAGCATCTAATGACTCACCCCATTCATCATCTAAGCTAACTGAAGCAGTTTCTTCAGAATTCATGTTTCCCAGCACACTGCCGTTCTCGTGTAGGTTGTTTTGATTGCTGACAATAGCTTTCCGGTGTGTGCACATCTTAAGAGGAAGGGGATCTCACTTTCTTTGCAACCATATGACCAAATGGACCATGACCATCAAATACACCGTAGAAGATGGTGTCTTCTCTTGAACATAAATTCTGGCATGATGCATCGTAAGTGGTAATTATTGAAGTAAGAGAGGGGAAAAAAAAGTACTGACATGCTAATTGATAATAGCCAATGGAAATGCCAACTCTATGCAATGGCTAAACTCTTCAGATTTTAGATACCATATTTTTTAATCAAATTACTTTAAGGAGATGAAATCTAAAATTGCTTTGCTGATCAAGACTAATCTTTTTTTTTTATTTATCAGTAACAAAGTATTAAATTGTTTTTAAGAAATTACAACCATGGAAAGTACAAAAAACAGAACCATAAAACACTTCCAACAAAAATTTCGGTATAAGAGATGAAAACAGAAAGACCGACCCTAACTAAGATCCATTAGATATTATTAGCACTAAAATTAGATTGATGAAGAACTACATAAAATCAGACTAATTAAGATACATTAGATATTAGCGTTAAAATTAGACTAATCAAGACTAATCTATCTAAATTGCTTGATTATGCAAGAGGCTGCAGTAGTTGCAGCTATAGTTCCCTCACAACTACCTACGTTTCTCGCTTCACATTTTTCATATTTGTTTCATACCCCTCCATAAACACTTCTCCCAAAAATCTTCAAAATGAAACGTGTCATGCAATTGATTCAAACTTTGTTCCCTAACTCGTCATTATAAAACACGAGCACGCTAGGCATTAGGAGATGCGCTGACGAATGACGCTAGGGTCGCCCTCATTAGATATGAGCGTCGCTCCTATTAAAGTGAAAAAAAAAGAAAGAAAAATAAGGCTTAATTGACCTCATTGGTGCTACATAATTTGCGATGACCTTTCGGGATATATGGCTATATTTCGAAATTTTTTCCATAAAATCTTTTAAAAACTTTTAAAGAAAATGTAACTTGAGTATCTTAGATTTAAAAAAAAAAATAAAAAAAATAAAAAAACCACACTGTATATTTAAACCCAGAAAGTGAAATGTTTAATGGTCCCGAATGCCCCGTAGAAAAATACAAATACGTCTGCTAAGGGTATTTCCGTCATCTCAGCATATGGATTTCGTCACCCACCTCGATCCCGCCGCAGCAATTTCACCATCTCCTCTCTCCCTCTCCCCCTGCAAACCTCCCAACACGGCTACACACACTCTCTCTTTCACTCTATCGGTCTCTTTTCCATGGATTCTTCTAAAATTCCATTCCAAGACCTAAATCTGGCCCCCGAACCACTTTCTACGATCCCTCCGAAACACCAAAAACCTTTCATTTTCCCCAAAATCGAACCCAAACTCGAACCAGAAGAAGAAGACGACCCTAAACCACACCTTCAAAACCCTAATTCTCACCCAAAACCCTTCTCCTCTGCCTCCGAAGAAGCCGATGTCTACATCGAATTCCTCCGCATCTCCCGCCTCTTCCAGTCTGCCTTCGCCGAGAAGCTCCGCCGGGGTTTAGGCGACGCCGCCGTCCTCCACCCGGACGCCTCCCTCGCCATGGTCCCCTCCGCGCAACCGAATCCCCTCTCGTCCGCCGTCGTCCCCGCCTCCTCGGCCAAGCGGAAGCGGCCGCGCTCAGGTGAGATGGTCCGCGCCTCCCCTCTCGGCCTCCAAGAGCAGCAGTGCTTCCGTTACTCGGTCCGCAAGACTCGGCTTGTCTACGAGTCGCTCCGAGTCTTCTTGATGAGGGAGGAGGATTGGGCCGCGGCAAATTTGGAGCTGGGGAAGCGCGGCCGGGCCGACCTGAAATCGGCCAAGGCGATGATGGACAGAGGGATGTGGCTCAACAGGGACAAGCGGGTCGTCGGACATGTTCCCGGCATCGACGTCGGCGATCACTTCTTCTTCCGGATCGAAATGTGCGTGGTTGGATTGCACGGCACTCCACAGGCCGGCATCGACTACGTCCCGGCGAGTCGGACCTCCAGCAGGGAGCCGATCGCCACCAGCATTATCGTCTCCGGCGGGTACGAGGACGATGAGGATGGCGGGGACGTGATCATCTACACCGGCCAGGGCGGAAAGGAGAGGCATTTCCAGCGCCACAGCGTCCACCAGAAGCTCCAGGGAGGTAATCTGGCATTGGAGAGAAGCCTCCACTATGGAATTGAGATTCGGGTGATCCGTGGTTTCAAGTGGGATGGGAGCCCCACAGGTAAAATTTATGTTTACGATGGTCTTTATCGCGTTATCAAGTATTGGTTGGATGTTGGAAAATCTGGTTTTGGTGTTTACAAGTACAAGCTTGTTAGGATTGCTGGGCAGCCAGATATGGGGAGTGTGGTCATTAATATTGCACAGAAATTGAAGAATGATCCGCTTTCTATGAGACCCAATGGTTACTTGAGTCTTGATATGTCCAAGGGAAAGGAGAAATTACCTGTTTATCTGTTCAATGATGTCGACGGGGATGCCGAGCCGATGCATTATGATTACCTTGCCAATCCTGTATACCCTCCTTTTACAGTTGAGGGGAGTGTTGGTGGTGGGTGTGATTGCGTTTCGGGTTGTTCTTTTGGTTGTCGTTGTATTGGAAAGAATGGGGGTCAGTTGGTGTATGACAGCAGTGCGATTCTTTTGAGGGGGAAGCCTTTAATATATGAATGCGGGCGGATGTGTCGATGCCCTCCAAATTGCCAGAACCGTGTGACCCAGAAGGGGGTGAAGCATCGGCTGGAAGTTTTTAGATCGAGAGAAACTGGCTGGGGGGTTAGGTCCTTGGATTTGATTCGAGCAGGTGCCTTTATTTGTGAGTACAGTGGGATTGTGCTAACAGAGCAACAGGCTGCAGTTATAGCAATGAACGGTGACAATTTGATCCATCCAAATCGGTTTCCTGGTCGGTGGGTGGAATGGGGGGACATATCTAGTGTTTTCCCTCATTACATAAGACCAGCATTCCCTACTTTGCCTCAGCTGAATTTTGCAATGGATGTTTCAAGAATGAGGAATGTTGCTTGTTATTTCAGCCACAGTTCAAGTCCAAATGTGCTAGTGCAGTTTGTGTTGTATGATCATTATAATGTATTGTATCCTCATCTTATGCTCTTCGCCATGGAGAATATTCCACCGTTGAGAGAGCTGAGCATTGATTATGGGGTGGCAGATGGATGGACAGGGAAATTATCCCTGTAGCTAAATACCTCCCATGAGATGGTGAATTCTTAATTTTGTGCAACAGTTTTTTTGAGAACATGGTGCTGAAGCTGTTTTCATTGGGGCCAACATCTTCTCCTTGGTAACAGTCAAAACTCCTCTGCTGTTTAAAGGCTTTCATCTTATACTAGCATGATTTACAACTTCCCTTAGAGTTTTCTATCAAACATTTCTTTTCCTGGTTCATTTTTCTTCCATGATTTGGTTAATCTTGATACAAACCTAATTGTTGTTGCCAGTTCATAGATGGTTTATTTATTAGTGCCGTCTTTACATGAAGATATTTGACTACTAGTATGGTTGGTTGCAAAAAGCTGCGACCTTGGGTAGGTCCTGAACATAAAGTCTCTATGTGGACTTAGAAAGCTTGGAAAGTTGAAGAATTTGATTGGCATGGCTGTGATACTCTTTAGTGTACTCTTTAGTCTTGATTATGGTTTCGAAAGCACTCTCCTTTTTATTGGTGAAACTTAAAACTTGTAAAGCGTTTAGCATGCTGCATCTTGCAAAAGCAGGGTGCAAAGGCTGCATTAGCCAGCATTTATTCATTAATATTGTCATTTCATTCATAAAGGAGTCAAATCTTTTTTACTTTTCCATCACATGTTCATGTATAATTTCTTTTGCTGGTATTATATAAATTTATGGGTTAACTTAAATCTCAAATTGGTTACCTTCGATATGCTACAATCAGCTCTTCTTGTTATCTTCTATATGCTACAATCAGCTCATCTTGTTACCTTCAAGATTCGACAAACTCTCTTGTAGAGTTTGTCTACACCCGTTCCATCACCGTCCCATCAAGTAATCAAGTATAAACTCACTTGAGTTGAAAGGGCATTGTAAGGCCTTGGACCCTAATTAAATGTATTAAAACTAATTAATACTAATTAGTAGTAATTAAACTGGATTTGTTAGTTTCTTAGTGTTTGCTGATGGACCAACTTAGATGGAATGTTAGAACATGTTTTGAACAGCTTTGGGAAGTTTCGAGAGCATTTTGGCCAAGTCCGATGACTTTAGGGGCCTAAGTGTAGAATTCGAGAAAGTTCGGGGGGGGGGGTATATCTAATTTTTGAAAATTCATGTCTTTACTCTGTTTGATAGATAAAATTATCCCCTACAACATTCATGTTTTGTCCAAACTCATTTGACCCATCAAAACCTTCCATTTCGCTGTATTTCAGTCTGTTGACACCAAAAATGTCACTTTGCCTCTTCAACATCAAGAAAGCTGCATGAAGTCGCAACCTGCCATAAATAGGCAATGCAACTTCTCCAAAAAATCAAATCTTGTCAGAATCAAACAAAAACTGCAAGATCCTTCAAGATAGCCAAGAGAAGAGTACACATGAAGTTTCGGGCCATTTCGACAACATTTGGCCTAACTTCACTTCTCCGACAGCTAAACGGGAGCTCTCGGCGGCAACATCATCGGAGACGTCAAAACTTCGATCAGAGCCTACAGATGACTCCAGCATGTCTCAAAAGGGCTCCATGCCAAATTTCAAGTCAAACCGACAACGTTTGACCCTCCATCAATGCTCGAGCAGCAAAATCAAGCCTCCCGGCGGCAGGAACCACCGAAGCCTTCGCTCATCAAACCAAGTGCATGAGTGGCTTCAACATGCTTCCAAAAGGCTGCACGTCGAATTTCAGGTCATTCCGACAACGCTTGACCAGGTTTCGATGCTCCGAGAGAAAATCAAGCCTACCGGCGGCGGAGCAACCCGGGACCATGACATCCAAAACGGAGCCCATGGAACGTCTCAAAATGACTCCAATAGGCTCCCCGTCAAATTTCAGGTCAATCGGACATCGTTTGGCCACATATCAAAGCTCGGCATTTTCCCCGCAGCAAAATCAAGTGAAGCATCGACGGGACCCCAAACGGCTTCAAAACTCAAACAAAAGCCTATGGTTGGTCTTATTTATTGCTCAGGAGGCTTCACCTCAAATTTCAGGTCATTCCGACATCGTTTGACCAAGTTTCAGCTTCTGGCGGAAAATCAGCAGCTTTACGCGACAAAGTCTTCGGCTTTCCCGGAAAATTGGAAACTTTGCACTCTAAAAATGCAAGGATTCTCATCAAGTTTTCTACAGGGAAATCAAGCCAATAAATGAGAAGAAATGTCAAGAAAAATACAGAAGAAAACGGCGACGAAAAAGACCTCAAAACGACCGCAAAACGGGCTCCGAAGGGGAAAAATCCCCCAGGGTCGCAGACCCCTGCGACCATGGCCCATGGTCGCAGGCCCCTGCGACCATGGCCCATGGTCGCCGGTCCATGGTCGCCGGCGACCATGGCCCATGGTCGCCGGCGACCATGGAGGTCCGGGTCACCGGATTTTCCTCCGGTGACCCGTTTTTTCCGTCTTTCTTCGCGTTTCGCGCACTTTGGCCCCTGTGGTTTCCTGAAAATGTGATTTTTAGTGCTTGAAATTGACTCATATCCTCCGACATCCGTCAAAATCACGGGTCAACCTCCAAAAGCATAAAATCATCATTGATCGCTCCAAGATCGCCAACCGGTCGACCAAGAAAGTGCACTTTCTGTCCGACCGATCGTGAAATCGACAAGACAGATGTCACCGGCCCACTCTTAACTATCAATGTCTGAAGTTACATGTTCATCCGATGTCGATCAGCATGTAGATCCATCGATGATCATCGCCAGAAGAATTCCAGAAGACACGGCACGGCCCGCGACTCTTCGACTGCTCGGCGACCAATTAATGTGGTTAATTGACTAGCTTTATTGCAGTCATTAATTCATTTCTTTGGACGGCCCAATCAGAAGCAAGCATTTGGGAGTTACAAGTCAATTGATTCATGGCATTTAAACCATGAAACTCCTCCCATTATGGTAATTAAGGTGATTAAAAGCCCTTAATCTCCATCGGCCAATCAGATTCAAGGAAAAAGGAGTTACAAAATCAAGAAATAAATCTTGTAACTCCTCCCATTAAAGCCATTAAGGCTCATAAACCCTCCTAAATGGCTACCAAAAGCCTATAAATAGGAGAGCATTCCATTGAAATTGGGATCGGAAAAAAAAGGAGAAAATCAGGATCAGAGAAAAGATCAGAAAAAAAAGATCAGAAAGAGATCTGAGAGAAAGAAAAAGAGAGAAAAACTCTGCTGAAGTTCTGCACCGGCCACCACTACAAGGTGACAAAAGTCCCTTGGGGGGGGCACCCCCCCAAGGTCCTTGCCTTCTCCTGCTGCCTCCAATGGCTTAGACGTGGCTTTTTAGCCCGTCTACTTAGCTTTTTATTGGACATAGGACCTTTTCTTGGTCTTTGTCCTCTAAAAACCTGAGGTTATAGCCAAGCCAAGCGAATCAAGAGCATCTTCTGTTCTCATCTGCATGGATGATGGCGAAGCCCATACATGGCTTGCGACCGTCAATCTGAACGAGTCCCCCACAATCTCCTGAAAAGTTAGATCTTCATTTTCTTGCTTTTCATTGTAATCTGTATTTTTCTAAAGAGACAAAAATCACAACTCTTGTCTTTCATTATTGATGAGAATTGTAAATCGGCTATAAACGCCAAAATCGGCTATAAATGCCAAACAAAATCGCCTTTCACGGCAAACCAAGAAAATGTCTCTTTTCTTAAATATTTGTGCAATGGAAAACTTGAAAGAAGTTGATTTCCTTTTTACTTGCGAAGGTTGATCTCCGGATTACCACTTGCAATTCCAAGTAAAATAGAAAATCTGGCACACCCATAAAAGAAATGTTGATGCACGCTTCAGGGCCCGCCAGGGCGCGAAAGGGCCGGACCCGACGGACTCCCACGTTCCGCCGACCCCGGTAGCCGCCCCAACGGCGCCTCGGAGCGCGTTCCATCACAGTCGATCGAGGATATTGAAGTCATTTTGGAAAAATCTGCCTAAATTTTCAACCACCACGGAATACGCCATATTTGGGCTCGTTGGAAAGAGGATTTAAATGTATGAATTTTTTTCTTCTGTGCTGCGTCGATCCGAGGTCCCGAAGATTGACGCTGACTTCATGTTTGAGATGCTTAAGTAGTGGGCCCCACACCTACTTATATATATATATATATAGAAATATATATATAGGGAGGTGTTCTTCTGAGAGACACTCTCACCTTACCATGAGAGATAAAGGTGGGGCATCTCACATTTAAGTTGTTGACATTGGATATGGATGTGAGGGCCCCCACCTTATCTCTCATAGGAGCATCTCCCATATATATATATATATATATATATATATATGAGATAAGGTAAGTTGAGTTAAGCTCAATTATGTGGTGGGGCGCACTTGGGAACCCACATGGGGATGGGGAATGGGGGGATTTCGAGGACTCGCTTTGACCCTCTTTGCAAAAACCAGCCCAAACCGTGGTTTCTGTCATCTTCATCTAGGAACCAAAAGTTTAATGGTCAACAATCCGTTCGGATCGGTACACAATTGATCTAACAATCCAGTAAATTCGGATTTGACCAATAGTTGGTGGACATGTGCAATTTAGGAGTCGTGTGTTTGGTCTATATAGATGGACCAAGGGTGGGCCCCAGAAGAGTTAGCTTACTAAATCTTATATTTAGCTTAAGCTTTTATATATGGGAAGTGCTCCTATGAGAGACACTCTCACCAACTTTATGAGAGATGGGTGGGGGCCCTTACTTCTATATCCACTCTCACCAACTTAAATGCAAGGACCTCCAACTTAAATGTGACGTCCCCCACCCATCTCTCACCAAGTTAGTGAGAGTGTCTCTCATAGGAGCACTTCCCTTGATATATATATATAGAGAGGTGCTCGTATGAGAAACACTCTCACCAACTTTATGAGAGATGGGTGGGGGCCCTCACTTCCATATCCACTCTCACCAACTTAAATGTAAGGACCCCAACTTAAATGTGAGGGCCATCCACTATCTCTCACCAAGTTGATGAGAGTGTCTCTCACTAGAGCACCTCCCATATGTATGTATGTATGTATGTATGTATGTATGTGTGTATATATATATGTATGTATGTGTGTATATATATATATATATATATGTGTATATGGAAATATTCATATGCATCTATTCCTCACTATTTTTTTACCTCCCTTTTGTACTTACCTTTTGTACTTGAAACACCCCCAAAAGAGGTGTCTCTCACCAAATATGGTGAGAGATAGATGCACATGAAGATCCCCCGTATATATATATATATATCTATATATATAGGGAAATGTTCATATGCATCTATCCCTCACCAAAAATGGTGAGGGATACCCCAAAAGGGGAATTTCCAAGTACAAAAGTGAGGAAGTATAAAGGTGTACTTCCTCACTTTTGTACTTAGAAATTCCCCTTTTGGGGTGTCCCTCACCAAAAATGGTGAGGGATGGATGCATATGAATACCCCCCATATACACACACACACACACACACACACACACACACACATACACACACACACTGTGACTATTTCCCCTCACCTGTCTCATCTCTCTCCCTCGGTTTTTCGAGCAACGACTCAGACACTAACAGCTATTTCCCCTCATCTCTCTCATTTCTCTCCATCGTTTTTTTTACAGCAACGACTCAGACACATTCCAACAACCCCTCTCTCTTTTTCACTCCCTATCTCCTCTAAGCTTGGTCCTCACCCTTGCTACTTTAAGAACTAAGGCTGCCACCGAAGTCTCCTCGATCTCTCCTCTCCATCGATGCCTCTTTTGAGCGAATTGATGTCCGACAGCCCCTAGCTGGGACAATTTTCTTCTCGTTTGACATCTTAGAGGTTAGATATCTTCTCCATCTCTTAGCTAGAGCTAGAGCAGGCCCTAGAGACTCTCCATTGCTCAAATGCATACCTTGTTTCCAACTCTTTCATGGATTTCTAGGTAACTAAGTTAGAAATTTGGGCTTTTTGTAATTAGGTTTGTTCTCTTGGATTTGGCTTAGATTAGAGGTTAATTTGGGACCCCACAAACCCAAGGCAAGTAATTAATTTCAAGGATTTCGATATCTTTTCTTGTTTCTAGTGATTCCATGCTTTAACTCAAGCTTTTCCTAGATTTTGTACCCATGCTTAGCTTATGATTTGAGCATTTAATTATGGTGTTTAGTAGCTCTAATTAGTTTTTTTCTGATGCCCAAATACTACTCTTAAGTGTGGTGTAAAAATCCCCGAAGGAAGGCAAAGGAAAAGGGGAAAAGGGTTGAAGAAAACAGGCTCGGGTTGCCATATCTGAGAGGCACTTGACTGGGGCCACAGTTAACCATGCAGGTTTACAGTTAACCGTAGGCCATGTCTGACCACTTAAAGTTGGACTGTTTTTGGGTAGTTTGCGCCCCGGTTTCTCCCCAATCTTTTCCAACTATTTTGAGGACTTGTACACCAGTTTTAGGGCCATTGTTTGCTCCTGCTAACGAGCCAATTGGGGGAAATTAAATTCGATTCTAACTCGTAGAATCGCATACTTTAGACTTAGAATTTTGGAACTATGACCCGGACTCGATCCTCGGACTACGCATATACATAGTTTGAGTTGTAAAACACCTCTTGGATTGTCCAGTGGCATGTTTAAGGCTTTAATGAACCCAATGTACGTCCATTTAAGGCCTAAGGATGCCCGTCACTTTAAGAAGCACCAAATGCATAGATTATGGACATCCCGACCTTAAATGCATGTGATGCGTTTTGTGAAGCCTTGGCATGTCAACGGCAGTCCCTAGACATGAATTGGATGTTTAGAAGGTATTCCTCACTCTCTTGGTCAATCGACCTATTATATGTAAGTAAAGCAATGCCCTTTTCGCGGGGGAATGACACGTGGCGCATCCTCGGACTTTTTGCAATGTGAATTATCCTTTTAATCTAATTTCATCACCTAAAATATCTCAATGCAAATCTAAGATATTCTTGAAATAAGATATTTATCTCTTCCTTAAAACATAGCATACAATAGTAACTTCTATATAATTACCTTCAAAGGGCCCCACATATTATTAAACTAACAAAAAAAAAGAAAAAGAAAAGAATAAAGGCTTTTTTGAAGCCATTGTGTATTAATATTTTTTTATTCAATATTTGGTATGGTTAATCCCTGGGGACCATTGTGGAAGCCTGTTAATTTTAAAATCCACACTTAATATATAATCATTTATATTTAGTAATATAACCAAATAAATTTTCTATCATGAGTCTCCATCTTAATCACGATTTTTTTATTATCATTTATATTTACTAATTTAACCAAAGAAATCTATGAGTCCCATTATGAAATCCAAGTCTTCTTTATTTCCAAACTCATAATTTACGGAGGCCACTTTTTTTTTTTTTAATATATATATACCAACACACAAAGAGCTTTTTTTATATTTTTATAAAAGAGCGGGTGCCACTTTCATAAACTGTATTATGCTGCTTTCTTCTCCTTATTTTCCTTTCAATATTCAATAAGATTAATCTGAGGGGCCCATTATGTACATTTTTCTCCTTATTCTTCTTTAGATATTTGGTATGATCAATTAATTTACGGGGCCCATTGTGGAAGCCAATTAATTTCAAATTTCACATTTAATTTTGAAATGACACTCAATTTATGGCTAAGCACAAATATAATCAAATCAATGTTCTAAAATCTTTACTATTTACTTGATCTTTCCCTAAATATTTTCAGCTACTTAAAATTTCTCCAATGAGTTTTCATCTTTATTATGAATTATATATTAATATTTATTTATAATTTATTTAAATATTTAAAAATATTTCTAATTAGAAATATTTAAAATTTCTCCAACGCAGGCCTATTGCACTAATTTTCTTGTATGGTTATGTACTTGTTACTCACATGCACGTCGTATGTCGATCTCTCTTGTACATGTTGGCCACCCACTACCACCACTTCTGTACCCAGACTTAAGATGGTTAGGTTTGGGAGGTGATGCTTGGGGGCGAATGTGCACTCATTGCCATTTTGATCCCTTAGGGTGACAGGATCCTAGGTTTAGGGTGTCATAAGGACGGCAAAGTTGCCTTGATGCATGCGAGTCCGTTCTTGTGCACCGGATCTGAAATTCACTCTTTCTATCCCTTTGGGACACCCCACTCCCTATCAGAATGTTGTGCAACGGATTCCATACTTTAGGCTTGATTTCTAAAACTGTTTTCAACCTAATTAAAACTATTTTACTTGTTTTTACTTGAATTTACCCAATTTGTTAGATTTGGCTTATGCAACCTTTGTTTAGTCCGTTTGGACACTCAAGGGACTACTCAATCTAATTAGATGGATTTGCTGGATTTGTACCGTCTGAGAGTAGTTTCCTCTATCCTAGCCACCACCGCCTTTAAGGTAGTGTCTGTTTGTCTGTTTGCCCTTGATTCTCGTGTCGGTTCCATTTGGCTTCGACCCTTACTTGGTTAGGCCAATATAAGTTGGGGTTTGGATTATTTGTTATTGAGCAACTGCAGTTAGTTTATTTGTCAGCTCTTCAGTCATGCCACACGCAATTGTGAGTTAGCCACTGCCCAACCATGCTGCACACTGGCAAGGGTGTGCTTTGTCTATTTGCATGCACTTGGCTCTGTCACGGTCACGTCGTCGCAACCATTTTGGAGAACATAGCACTATATGGTTGCTGTTTTGTTTAGTGTATGATGGATAGCATACATGTTCCGATATTTGATTTAGTAAACGCATTTTAGTAGTTGTATATGCATGATCTACCTAGTTGTACTATGCTTCTTACTCTTAATATCAACTTATTTATACTATAATTTGCTACAAATATATTATGCTTTTGTTATCAATCACCTGCCGGATCATCATATCTGACCTTGCATGTTTGGTGGATAGGTAACGAGAGACATTGGGACTGCCATGAGCTGAATGATAACCTGGGGGAAGTGACATTTTGTACTTTCGGGTTATTTTGGGTTGTATCAGGCTGTTGACCATTATTTTGGATATTGTAATTAAAACTCACTTTTGTGTAAATATTAAATGTTAATACTATGGCATGCCTTCTTAGATTTTGTTGTACGCTGATACTTGTTACATTTATTATATTAACTTTGTTATTGCTTGGATTTGATTTGCCATGTGCTTCCGCAAAACCAGGCTTTTGAGGTTAGTTTGTCCTATCCTCAAAGTGGAAATCTTCCCTCGGGGAACAGGCCGTATTTTGTTAATCCATTCTCGGGATGATGGGCATTGACCCGAATTGACTCATTAACGGAAAGGGCAATTTTGGAATTTTGCTAATAAAAGCATTTAGAATACCCTAGGAGACAAGTTGTCAAATCATGTCATAAATCTCCAACCAACCTAATTCCTTGTCAAAAATTCCTTAACCAAACAAGCATTTTGTTAAAGAAATTTCTTACAAGAAGTTGGGCTGGTTTGGGCTTTTTGGTTAAAGTAGTTTCTGACAAGGAAATGAGTTTGTTGGGGTTTTATGACAATATGCGAAATCTTATCCCCGGGGCATTCCAAATGCTATGTTTGTTGTAAGAGCTCAGAATTTCAAACTATATGAAAAGGCACTTGGCCTTAGGAATTCCTAGAATTCTAGCATTCAAAATGCTAGGGGTGAATTCAATTTGGCCTTGAGACATAGGGGCTATTTGTTGGAAGTAGGTGGGCATCACGGATAGGTTTTCAAAAATTTTGACCCTTTTGACTCAGGGATTAAGTACCCATAAGGCCAATAACCACATCCATGATCCAAGACCTTAAACTCATCAACCATGATCAATAGAAAACTATCTCTAAGATAGAAAATAGCACCACCATGCTTCCACAATAAATTCACAACATACAAGGAAGTAGATCATACATTGGGAGCTTCTGTGTGCTCTAACGAAGAAAAAGGCAATTTGCTTGATGAAGAACTCTCTCTTTGTAGCAAACTAGAATCTTCATGACCTGGTGTTTTTCATGCTATGACCCGCTTCAGATATCTTTTCTCAAGGAGAATGGTAGGATCTCCAAAAGTAAACCAACTAGACTTCTAGAAGAGAACCAAAAGAGAGGGAGGGAGAGAGAACCCTTGGGCGTGAATTCCAAAGTGAATAACCAAGCATCGGCATCCAACCCTATTCTCCCCTCTTTATAGCAAGAAAGCAACCTCCTCAATTATAATTAAAAGTCCCACTTCCAATACAATTAGTAACCTTTTCTTCCTTCATTTTAGAGTTCAAATAGAATTAGTAATGATCTAATAATTGAACTAGCATGGGGGCCATTAGGGATTCTATAGAAAACTGGCTCCAACTAGAACACCCTGACCCCATATCTCATGTGCAACCCGAGCCCGCAGTTAATTACAAATAACTCCACTATATAAATGAAACTGAACTCCAGCCTTAGAAATAAATTACAAGAAAGCCCTAAACTTCCCTATGACCACAAGTAGGACCCCCTATCTATATCTATAGATCAATTGGATATAACCTATCTAACTAATTTAGATATACGTCTTATTATCCTTAAGGCCCAATCAATCACAGTGATCATCAATACCATCCAATAAACTCTTAATTGAGATGGATGCGCACTTACCAATGATAAATTCATTGATTAGCAGAAGGGGATAATGAGGATAGATTCCATCTTGATTATTAAATGTTTCCACAGTTCTACTACCATGTACCCAAGACACCGAGGTTTTGACCTACAGTTGGCCTCAATCATTGGTGTTTCAAAGCAAATGAATAAATAGAAACTTGAGTTCATTAATGTCTCAGGATTAAAAGCCCATTGCTAGGGAATTATGAGAGTAGAATTTAAAGTAAAAAAAGTGCTTCATAAGGTGCTTCACATGGTCATTCAATACATCCAATGTACCAGCATGATGATTTAGAGTCTTACACTCTGATGATTGAGACAAATCACACTATCTCATAGCGATCATAATGCTGCAACCTTGTCAGATGAGATGCCCATCCTCATCATCGGTTGTGAATCAATTTAAGTATAAGATTTGTGACATGTCTCCCGCATGTGAATTTCATCCACACACATGTATCACATCTAATATACTTGTGGGTTCATCTCATGAACCATCATGTCATTCGTATTGGTTATGTGCAAGTAGGGAATAAAACCATTCATCTCATAAAATAACAGCATGATTAAATTGAAATAAATCAATTTATTACATCATCTACTGGATTAAGACCACATAATCTAACTCTGTTTGTTTAGAAGAATTGTGAGAATTCTTATCTAGGGAATCATGAGAATTCCAAATGCTCAACCCCCTTCTAGTAGCATTTGGAATTATGGGAATTCTTAAGGCTAAAAGTTTCTTTCAAGTAGTTTGGAATTCTGAATTTTTTTATCAAACAGAGCATTTGGAATGCTCAGGGGACAAGATGTCACATCATGTAATAAATCATTAATAAGCCCAGTTCCTTATAAGAAATGCCTCTCACGAAACAGGCCTATAGCACCATTTGAGCTACCTTGTGTGGCTAACGAAGGGCCTTGCCAATGAGGGAGGGGGATGGAAAGATATCAATGAGATCATAAGATCAACACCTATTTTGGTCATTTATATACCTTCATCTCCAACTCTCCATTTAATAGTTTTAGGATTTAGCATATTTTTGGAATTCAATTCAACGATGAGTACCAAAAGGATGCCCTTGGTAATTAGAGGCTAAAAATAAAAGGTGGATGAAAAGTAAAATCCACTCCACAACGCAATGGTCCCCTTTTTAATCTGAGATAGTAAATCACGATCCAAACCGTTAAAATTGTTCCCAATGTCAAGAATAACTATGGGACCATATTTTAGCCGTTGGATCATCACCCATCTCAAAAAAAAAAAAAAAAAAAAAAAAAAAAAAAAAAAAAAAAAAAGATCCATTGGATAGTATTTTCTAGGTTTTGTGGGCCTTAAACACAAGATCAAAATCATGAGATCTCTTTGGAAAACTAAACACAGCTATGGGGTTAGTTTTCAAGGCTTGATACCTTATGGATCTCAAGATATGTGCCAACCATTGATGTAACATGCTCAATTTTGGATTAGTCCATTAGCTGTCATGTTTTTCTCTGTCTTTTGTTTTTTTTAATTTTTGGGATAGTAAATCACGATCCAAATCGTTGAGATTGTTTCTAAGATCAAGTATGGCTATGAGACCAAGTTTCAACCATTGGATTATCACCAATCTCAAGACGTGCAAAAAATCATTAACCATTGGATAGCAGTTTCTTTGTTCTGTGGACCACAAACACAAGATACAAACGTTAGATCTGTTTGGAAGGCTAAACACAACTATGGGGTCAATTTTCAAGGTTTGATACCTTGTGGATCTCAATGAAAACTTTCAACCATTGATTTAAAAAATCCTATTTAAAAAAGGTCATTGCATTACTAAATACTCCTTTTGATTCTAGCATCTTTTTTTCATGGCTCTTTTTTTAATGGCTCTATTTTGATTGATTTATCCAAAAATAAAAAATAAAAAAATAGTAGAGTCACCCAACACACCCTAACTATAGCATAGCTAATCTCTGATGGATGGACTCGTAGGCCTCGTCCAATATGGGATTTGGACCTCAAACTTGAGTCTTTATAGGTCCATTCTGCTTGTTAAATTGTTTGAGTGACTTATTATCAGATTTAAGCTAGGCCTTTTCTTGGTCTGACCTAGGTTCATTGGTATTAATGATTTGGAGAATGTGTGAGTGACAATCCTAGTAAAGCTTTCCAAATTTTCACACCAATTATTAGAGTATCAAGCATCGAGCATAGGGTGTAAATATCCTAAGCTCAGTGGTTTCTGCTCCTAAGTGGCTTGTTGGGCAAGGTTTTGGTTCATTTTAAATTGTGGTTTTGGTTGAGAGTGATTTAGGGACGGTTTTAGGGTTCTATTTAATGTGATTTTAAATAACTTAATTTTCTGTTATTTTCAATTTGAATAAAAATTCCGGAAAATAGTTAGAAGTTGTACTTCGGTGTCAACACAAGGATAGGCGCCTACGGGGTGGAGCCTATCCTGACTGTTATAATATTTTTAGCACTTGTCAACAATTTGTCTATAATTCGAAGTCCTGATTGGTTTTTGTCGGATTATGTTATTGTTTTAGGTTTGTTTTATAATCTGGGCAATTGTAATTTTAGTGAATTAAATATGAAAGTTGAAAAGTGATCAAAATTCTCAAGTTGGGACTAAAAACAGGGTAGCCGCCACAGGGGTGGACCCTATCCTGATAGTTTTGTGTTTTCTTAATTTTTCAGCCTCTATCTAGAATTTTGGGGGTTAACGTTAAGGTAATTAAGTTTTCAATGTTGTTCAGTGTTCTAGAAAGTTTCGTTAAAGTAAATTTTAATTCGAAATTCAAACTAGATCGAAATCACAATTTGGTATATCAGAGAGGGTTAAGCGCCCAATGGGTGCTGCTTATCCTGAAAGTTTGTATTTTTCGGCCTTTTTGATATCTTTCGGGAATTCCAATGGGCTTTAAGGGCTATGTTTTGGTTCTGGGAAGTGTCTTAAGGTTCTGAGATAGTCTGTTAAAGTAAATTTTAAATTGGAATTCAAAATGTAATTGAAAATTACAATACGGTGTTTAAAGCAGGGTAGGCGCCCAGGGGGTGGAGCCTATCTTGACTATTTGTGTTTTTGATGACTTTCGGGATAATTCACTTATATTCCGGATTCGAACAGGCTTCAATTGGTGAATTGTAATGTTTCAGATTATTTTAAGTCTCTGATGTTCAAATGTCAAAGTGATTCGGATCTGGATTTTGAAATAAAGTCAAGAATTCGCGTTTTAGTGCAAATGAAGGGATAGGCACCAAGGGGGTGGCGCCCTGGTCTGTGATTTTCAAGTATTTCTGATGGGATTTAATCACTTGTCTTTGGGTCCGGGGATTGGTTTAGGTTCTAGTCTTAGTTAATTTAAGTTATAAGTTGTTTAATTATTGGTTTTTAGTTGAGTTGTTGAATTAGGGTAGAGATGCAAGCTAGGCACCGCAGAGGTGAGTTGCGTTGTTGTTTGTTGGCTCTCAAGGGTTTTGGGTAATTTCAAGTTATTTTTAGGTTGAGCTTTTATGGGATTAGATGTCTTTCGATGGGAAATGTATTTTCGAATTCAATTGGGATTGTAATTAGATTTTAATTAATTGGTCTTAATCCTCAATTGAGGTTTCTAAGGGAATTGGTAGTCTTAGGGGCCCAAGGGATGGTGCCTAAGTGGAACTCATAGGCTGGTGATGCAGGCCCTAAAGCTAGGGCTTGCGTAGATGCCGAAGCATGTGTCAAAAGACACCTCAAACTATCTCCACAGAGACTTCAACACGAGGAACAACCTCTCCTAGGGAAAATCCCAATTTTATTCAACTCTAATTCTGAGATTATAATCTCTACATTGTAGTATAAATAGGCAAAGTAACTTAGGGCCTAAGAAAACATAATATGATAATAGAAACTATCCTAATCAAACTAGGAAACCAAATAAATTAAAATACTAATCCTAATTACAATAAAATTAGGAAGCTACTAAAAATATGCTAAGTGAGACCATTGATAGAGTGGTAGCCTGCTCTGCATCATTCCCCCCAAGTTGAAAGAAGAGTTCGACATCGAACTCGAGTCTTCTTCAAATTTCCTCTGTATATATGATGTACATGAAGCACTTCCTTTGTAGCACGGGCCCTTGAGTTCTTTTTTGGTGATTCTGGCTTCTTTGGATGGAGCGTAACTTCCCTTCCATTGTGCATGAAGGTATACATGTTGTTTCGCATCCCATGAGTGCCATTCTTGCCATACATCTATGGGCGACCCAATAGGATATCTCTACTGTCCATTGGTAGCACATTGCACAAAATTGTATCTTTGTAATCATTACCAATTGCAAAAGTAACCTGACATGTATGTCGCACGTGTGCTTCATCACCTGTCATTAGCCATTTGACAAAGTATGGACGATTGTGCTTGAAAACCTTCAACTTCAAGCGATCAACAAGAGATTGAGAGATAATATTCTCACAACTTTCACCATCAATCACAACTGTGCAATTATGTCCCTGTATTGTACCAATGGAATGAAAAATATTTTCCCGCAACCATTTCTTCTCAATAGTGGGTAAAGACTCTTGTTGCACTAAAAGAAGTGCACCATCTGTTTCAGCCGCAATTTGCTCCACTTCATCGGATTCTTCACTTTTAGGATTTTCTTTTATTTCCGGTTCTTTTTGTGCACCTTCCAGTAAATTCAGTCTTTTTGGGCATTCAAACGCACGGTGACCCTTTTGCTTACAATGAAAACATGTGAACTTGTTCTGATCTTCAAACTTGGAGAAAAACTTTTCTGAGGAACTGGCACTTGGATTGAAGTCTGGCTTTGCGAGGGTCTTTTGTGCAGGCCATTTAGACACACTAAGCTTTCGAGCTTGATAATTCGCAATGTCCTCAGCTTTGATGGCATGTTGGATGATCTCATCAACATTATCAAAATTCTTGAATGTAAGGATATGTTGTATGTCAATGCGTAGCCCATGAAAATATCGATCAACCAACACATCATCAACTTCATTCAAGCCACAATGAGCACCGGTTCAACCCTTAGTCTCTTTGGTGCAGGCTGCTGGTAGTACTGGGATGAAGAACCCTGTGCCTTGGGTTGAGGTATCAACGCCAAGATCCTTTTCTGCTCCAATTAATCACGTCCTTAAGAGATTCCTCTGCCCAATAAGCTTCCTTGACCACATCGTCATAGTCGGTTAGCTTGCTACGCTGAACCTGTAGCTTGATGTCTGCTCGCAACCCCTTAATGAACCTCTGAATCCTCTCCGACTCGGGCTTAATCAGATTCTCTGCAAACTTGGATAGATGGGTGAAGGAGATCTCATAATCCTGTACTATCATGTCACCCTGGACCAATCTCTCAAACTCCTTTATCTTTTGATCCCTATAGTGCTCGGGGATAAACTTTTTCTGGAACTGCTCAGTGAAGGTTTTCCAAGCTACATCTTCTGCGATTGCCTCATAAGGGTTCTTGACAGTTTTCCACCATCTTTTTGCTGCCCCACGGAACATGTGGGTCACTAGCTGCACCTACTGAACCCCCATGCACTGAAACACCTCAAAAATCTTCTCCATCTGAACAACCCACTCATCAGCATCAGCATCAGCGGGGTCCTCTATGCCATGGAACTCTGGGGGAAACCTCTTCCTGAACTTCTCAACCAATTCATTGAGGTCATACTCTTTGGCCTGTGGCTGCCCCACCTTCTGCATCACCTCAAGCATCTGGGTTTGGAAGGTAGCCTGGCTCTCATTCTGCCTGGTGCTCTGATCAGCCAAGTCTTTCTGAGACTGAATAAATGCTGCCATGAATTGGTGGAATTGATTCTCAGAGCCATCCTGAGAAGTGCTGCTTGAGGTTGCGACCCATTGTTGGATCGGGTTGTTCTACCAGCCATAGTCCTGTAAAACACTCTCAAGGTTAGTTCCAATACACCTCAAGCTAACAACACCATGCTAGGAAAGGACAACCAAGCTATCCTATTAACTAACGAAATCCTCACACGCGTCTTATGGTTTCTACAATTTTTACCCTGAGAAACCATCCATTGCTCTTCCAGCTGCCTGCACCGAAGAGACTAAGGGTTGAACTAGTGCTTCGCCAGTTACCTCAGCAGATCTCTTGCACTTTCTGTGGGGGTAGTCATCACGTTCGTGATTGTAGGAAGCATACTGGATCATGTTTTCATTATGGGTACCCAGGGCATAAGGTTCGCAATTGCCACGATAGGGGATCCACACTCGAACTAGTCGAGAGTCAGCTCTGATACCATTTATGTCACGTCCCCCAAACCCAATTAGAGAATAAATCGGATCCGGGGAGTGAAATTTTGGGCCAATTAAAAATTTTTGCCCTTTTTAGCCCAAGAATTATAAGTTCGCTGTAAGGATAATGTATTGAACCTCAAATCATAAAACAAATAGCAGAATTCATACATTGATATCAACAATGGATAATAAATCTCAATTAAATTTAAAGTTGCAAGAAATAATTAAAGCTAAAAAGGAAGTTAGTTTAATTACAATGGCCATCACAGAAACTAAGGCCATTAAAACCAATGAAAGCAATAAAGGAAGGTTCAACGATGATAACAATGACATAAATAAAATCTAATATTTGTCCCCCAATGAGTCTTTCATGTGCCTGGTAATGATGACGCTACTCTACGTCATCGGCACTCCACTCCCGTGCCTCCTCTGTTGGTTGGAGATCCTCTGAGATCTCCTCACCGGCCTGCTCCTCGTAGTAGTACTCACTTAAGGAGTCTACACACCAAGGAACAGAGTCAACGACATGTTGAGCAATAGATAAGCAAGATATAATTAAAACATAACATGCATCAAGTGTGAGAGTAACAACAGGTATATATATAATTATGAGAGTACAAGTAATCGAACTAGGCATAAAGCATACTTAAATAACTATCAGAATCATAAACAGGAATCCTAACAATACTAACAATCACCACTACCAATGTAATGCAATGCACAAGAGGGAGACTCCGTGGGTGTCCAAGCCATCTCACGGGGTACCAGTAACAATCCTAACCGGACTACTAATACCAAAGTCCGGCTCCAGGGGAATCCAAGCTCCCGGTCCTGGGAATAGTAGCACGGTCCAAGCCCGCTCCCAACTATTCAACGCCATGGACGCCGTCCAAAGCCGACTACCCACCCCGATGTCCGAGTAATCGGCCCATCAATAAACCCCAAACTGCAGCTGGCCATGATATGCAAATAATAATAAAGTGGTGCTGACACGCGGGGGAAAACCAAGACAAGAAAGTCTGACTAGCTCAGCAAACAAAGCATGATCTTAGTTCAAAACAATACAAGATAAACCCTCCACATAATAATCCCTTATGTGCTAACCAGTCATGTTTATCAACACACAATACACAGTTCCTGAAGAACATTCTAAGTCAGGTCCTTGTCCTAATTCTACAAGAGTTTAGGTTTCATAATTAATTAGGTGTTTTATGCCAAGAGAGTGTACAAGGATATGAATCAACGGATACGATTAACAAGTCAATGAAAGATTACAATCCAATCCTAGGCAAATGTTGTCATCTATGTACTATATCTGTTTTAACGGAGTGCGTGGGGAATTCAAATCAACAATGTTTATAAAGAATTTCTGGGTGTACAATCATATTAAACATCGATTGATTCAACTCCATACGCATTCGGTTAAACCATACATAATACACGAATACCTAGACAACCATTGAAGCACACCACGCCACGTGCTACGATTTCAAACCCCATTAATGGTCATGAGAAACTAGCTTCATGGTTTCCAATATCTAAGGCCCAAACCTAAGTTAACAATCTCGTTTCCCACAAGAATATGGTCTAAATAATTAATCTCCTTAATTACCTCCTTTCCGATCTCCAATCATCGCGAGACATGGACCATTGGATTCTACGCTCCAAGAGCTTTCCAACGGTATATGGCTCACGAAATTCCGACATACGGTTTAAAAGATATGACCCTTAGAAATCTGCCCCTTTTTATATATATATAAATATATAAATATATTTTTTTAATATTATTTTATTCCCTGCGCCGGACCGGACGTTCTGAACGTTCAACTGAGAGCCTATTTTTTTTCTTTTCTTTTATTTTATTTATTTATTTATTTTCCTTTCACCCAAAATCCTTCCAAAAGTTTACCTGCACAAAACTGAGCCACCGTGCTCCCTCAATAATTCATTCCATCTATCATCGCATCCACAAACATCTATTAACATCAAATTAAATGATAAATTACAATTTAATTAAAGATTACCCAAAACTATTTTAGCATATTAACCCCAAATTAATAACAGAAACATGCTTGGAATTTGGGAAATCTAACAAGAACACAGCCAATCAATGGAAAACATACACACATGCTTAATTATAAATTGCAAATCTACTTGCCTCAACCAAGAAGAAGATTGGAATCGGGGAATTCGAGGAGAAGCTCTCTATCACAAAACCCATAAGTCTAACCCGACCAAACACAACCTAACACGCAAAGGAAAAGAAAAGAAAGGAAAAAAAATCAAGATCTAACCTAAATCTAAACCAAAGAGAATTGATTGAAAAGATGAAAGTAGGTAAAACTTACCCAAACCAGGATCAAGAGAGACGGAAGATTGAGAGGAAGAAGATGAGCGGCTCGGATCGCGGAAGTGATCTGGAGCCTTGGAAAAATGAGGAAGAAGAAGAATGTCTGCGGCAGTTCTCGTTTGTTGCAGAGATTAGAAAAGAGATTAGGGTTAATCTCTTGATTAATAAGAAAGGAGGGGAAAAGACAAGTTTGTCCTTTAAGTGGGTCCGGTGAAAGAATGAATTACTAGAAGGGTTTCTGGTCGTCGAATCGCAACGAGCCAGAAGACAAAAATGATCAGCGCAACGAGACCTTTCCAACGAACTAAAAATCATGGCGATAGGAATTTTTCGGAAAAACACTCAATTTTTCCTAAATTGCAAACTACCCCCTACTAGGGTCAAACGAACTCAGAATCGCACGAAACTCTGTAGGCACTATTCTAACGCTAAAAGAAACTCGCGCACCATCTAAACTCACCTAAATATCTAACAAAACAATAATAATAATAATATCAAAATAAGTGGGTCAACGAGCCGATTATTGGGTCCAACTGACCCAGTAAGGTCACGGACCTTACAGTTAGGAACTCCTCAGAATATTCAATAACAGTTTTGGAACCTTGCTTCAAATCTTGAAAACTTGAACGAAGATCTCTTGAATAATTCACAAGGAGGAATTTTTGCTTTAAAAAATTCTTCATCTCGATCCATGTGTCAACGGGGTCAATATTTTGATTTTTTCATTTCTTTTGCAACTCGACCCACCAAATCGCAACATAATTGCGAAATCAAGTTGCCACTAAGGTGACTTTATGACTATCCGTCATTGGCTTGTGCGCAAAAATATTTTTAACGCACACTAACCAATCCATGAATTCATCTGGTTTCAACTTCCATCATATTCGGGAATCACGATCCTAATACCCAAATCACAATCAACATTGACGGCATGCGGATCTCGTTGATTCCGATTATGTCTTCCATCATCTCGATGATTGTCCTCATGCCGATTAGTTTCTAAAGTAGTTAATCGGGTTTCAATCCGTGCAAGAGTGTCTTGCATTTGAACCATCATTGCGGATAGCTGATTAACATTGACGGATAATTCTGCAACGGTTCCCCTCAAATCATCATCATTATTGGAGGAAGACTCCACTTCTATATGCTTTTTGGGAGGCATTTTATTGTTTATGCAAATTCAAGACTTTGACTGACCTGATGTGTAGATCTGCTCTCGACGATCACGTTGGTGAAAATAGATCGAAAATCTGACGGCGGATAGCTGTGATATTGCGGAAACAAGATCCAACGGTTGATCTTTGTCAAATCTGTTGTTGATCAGATGTGCTGATGTTTGATATCTGCCCTCTGCCTGAATTTTTTATTTTATTTTTATAAGTTGTTGGGCTCTGCAAAACAGGTTGGGCCTCAATATTGATTGAGTCGGATGGACTAGATGTCAACCCAGATCTGAACCTGGCCCAACTCGGGAGTGGGCTGAATTGAATGCAGTTGAAAGCGGGCTTGGAACTGATGCAGGCCCAATAACACTTAAGTTGGCACGTGGCACAATTGAAAGAGGGCACGTGAGTCAAGAGGAAAAAAAAGGTTCCTCTTCCCTCTGGCTTACTGCTCCACGAAGATGAAGAGAAGAAGATGGTGGGCTCTGTAGGTGTGGAGAAGATGAGAGGCAGAGCTTGCGGTGGCGTGCGAGGGATGCGGCTGGAGATGAAGTTGCTTGCGGCGATGGAGGCGTAAGTGGGAGACGATCGACAGGTGACAGTGATGGCAGCGATCGGTAGCGGTCAATGGAGTGGAGTGGTAGCGACAACGGTGCCGGGTACTTCTCTCTTCCCTCTTCTTCTTTTCTTCTCTTCTTCTTCGTTCTTCTTTGTGTCTTTAATCTGCTGCTTCTTTCTGTTCTTCTTCCTTTGTCTTTTTTTTTTTTTTTTTTTTCTCTAGGCGAATGGGTTTCGGCGGAAGGGATGATGGGGTTGGACAGGTTAGGGTTTCTGGGTTTGGTCTGATTTTGGGTGGCTGGTGGTTGTGCAAGAGTAGGGAAGAAAAGGAGAAGGTCCTTGCTGCTGTTCCTCGTCCCTTGCTGCTATTCTTCGACGAAGTCGATAGGGGAGAGGGTGGAGGATTGAGGACTGAGGCGTGGTATTGCTGGAAAGGGGTTCTGGGGCAGCGAGTGGTTTTGTTGGGAAAGGGGGGGTTAGGAAAAGGTGATCGGTTGGGTGGAATGGATGAACAAATGGGGATGGACAATGTATATGCTCCGATCGGTGACCGGCGACGGATCAGAGCGACGTCGATCTTCGCTCTTCGCTCTGATACCAACTGATGCAGGCCCTCGAACCACGTGTCAAAAGACACCTCAAACTATCTCCACAGAGACTTTAACACGAGGAACAACCTCTCCTAGGGAAAATCCCAATTTTATTCAACTCTAAATCTGAGATTATGATCTCTACATTGTAGTATAAATAGGCAAAGTAACTCAGGGCCTAAGAAAACCTCATATCATAATAGAAACTATCCTAATCAAACTAGGAAACCAAATAAATTAAAATACTAATCCTAACTATAATAAAATTAGGAAGCTACTAAAAATATGCTGAGTGGGACCATTGATAGAGTGGTAGCCTGCTCTGCATCAGCTGGGCACCTAGGGGGTGGTGCCCAGGCTTACTGTCTTGACGTTCAGGTCGATTTTGTGTTTTTTAGGTTAATTTGAGGTTGAATTTTTATGGGAATTGATTTAGTTTGATGGGGAATGTTTCTTCGTATTCAATTGGGAATAAATTAGATCTTAATTATTCGGGTTGGACCTTTGATTGAGTTTTCCAAGGGAATTGGCAGGCTAGGCTCCCAAGGGGTGGTGGTGCCTAAGTGGATTAACGAGGCTGGGCACCCAGGGCGTGGTGCCTAGGCTGACTGTCTTGAGGTTTGGATCGGTTTTGGGTTTTTTAGATTAATTCAAAATGGAATTCTTATGGTTTCAGGTCTTTCAAGTTAAAAAGTGTTTTACTGTGTTGATTAGGATTAAATTCGGGTTTTGATTAATTTCAATTGGGATTTCTTAGTGACCGGATAGGATGGGCATTGAGAGGGTGTGCCGAAGTGGACTTGGCAGGATGGGCACCCAGGGTGTGGCGCCCAGGTGAATTTGCTTTAGGGTTTTAGGGTTTTTAAAGTTCTTGGTTATTTTTAATCCGAATTAATTAAGGTTCTAAGGTCTTTTTTATTAAAGGTGTTCACTGTATTAATTGATGTGAGATTAGCGTCTTAATTAATCAGATTTAATCCTTAATCAGGAGCCTTTAATGGATGAGCAAGGTAAGCTCCAAGGGGGAGGAGCCTATCCTAGCAGTTTGGGTTCCCTAATTAATTTTAATGATTCCTTGATCCAATGTTAGCTCAAATTAATTAAGATTCTCTGGTTTAGGGTTCTTAATGATTTAGTGATTTTTACATTAATCAGTTCCAATGTTTTAATTGATTTCTAATTAATTTTAGGGATTGAGTCAGATCTCAATTAATTAGGTTTGATTTTTAATTAAGAGCTTTCAGGAGATATGCAAGCTGGGCGCCCAAGGGGTGGCACCCATGTGGATTTGACAGGCTGGGTGCCCGGGGGGTGGCACCCAGGTGGTTTTGGCAAGACGGGCACCCAGGGAGTGGCACCCAGGTTGACAGATTTTAGGGTTTTTGAGTTTTGTGATTTTTTGGTTAATTCTAGTTCAAATTAATTAAGGTCTTAGGTCCTTTTGAGTTAAAAGTGTCTTATTGTATTATTTAGGATTTGATTAGGGTCTTAATTAATTAGGTTTAGTCTTTAATTAATGATTTCCAGTGGACTAGCCAGCTCGGCTCCATGGGGGTGAAGCCAATCCTGACAGTTTTGGTTCCTTAATTAATTTTAGTGATTCCTTAATCCAATTTTAGCCCAAATTAATTAAGTATCTTTGTTTTATGGTCTTCAATGATTTTAATGATTTTAGGTTAATTAATTATAATGTTATAGTTAATTTTGAATTAATTAGGGTTTAACATACCTAGGCGCGTTATTCGAAAACCTAGAGTATCTACCTATTATTTCTGAGTTTTCGGGATGTCTTTTGATTTGTATTTTCTTTCTCCTCTAATTTACTAGAGAGTAAGGAAAGAGAAAAAGTAATTTTGTGTTTTATGATTTTTTTGGATTTTTCTTATGACTTTATGATTCAAATGATCCTACGATATGAGGTGTGATAGAAATGATAATTTGAAGTTCAGAACATATCAAACAACCAAACATATCATTGTTATGCAACTCCTAAATGAACTAAATGCGGAAGATAAAAAATTGCGCATGAAAGTGGAGAATTCCACTTGGTGTGGTGCCTACCTTGCTCAATCATGGTTTTCAACGAACCGCGATGAACGTACAATATTCTTAGTATTTTCAGCACAATTCCTGATATTTAGTGACCGATGCGAATGTCTTAATGAGAACTACTAATGATGCGACTAGCAAATCTACAAGAATATGCAACAAGTGGAGATCTAGTGCCCAAATCCCTGTCCCAGAAGGGTAAGCGCCTAGAGGGTGGCGCCCAGCCTGTTTGGGAGAGGGTAGGCGCCCAATGGGTGGCACCCAGTCTTTCTATCAAGAACTCTTTGTGATCTACTTAATTTAAAAGATGATGCTGATGATACCGATGCAAAATAATCTAGTTATGCAATCAGAACTATGAAATCACTGCAGATCTACACTATTAGTATGAACCTAAACATATTCCTAACATAATGATGTATTAATATTAGATCCATCAAAACTAATGCAGACCTACAATTCACAAATGATCCTAAGTAAGTTTATGGGCATGAATGGCAATGAAATGCAATAAAAGGGAGAGATCTGGGAATACCGGTGTAAGGACGCGTTTCTCAAGCTCCTAGATCAAAGCTTTTGTAGAGATCCACAGCTCTGGTTGAAGATATGGAAGCCTCCTCCTCTATTTCCTCTTCTTCTTTTCTACATCTAAGGTTCTCTCTTATGGTGGCTACCTTTGTTCTTCTTATTTTATCTATTTTTGGTAGCTCCCTTTGCAAATGGGGTTAAGAGATCCTTATATATGAGTTTTTGGGCGTGCAAAAGAGATCAGGGCTGCATCTTAAGTGAGTTTCTAGAAGGTTCACGCATCCTAAGGCGGATTTAGGGTTTTGGGAGAATTAGGGTTCGACAAATAGGTTAGGCGCCCAGGGGGTGGAGCCTAGATGGAACTGCACAGTCAGGGTGCCCACAAGGTGGAGCCTAGGTGGAACTGCGCAGTCTGGGCGCCCATAGGGTGGAGCCTAGATGGGTTTGGTTTACTTTTAGAACTTGGTCCCATTTGGAGTCGAGATTGAATGGATATATGTTCAACTGCGGGGGGCTTACATAGGCACTTAATTAGCTGGGCGCCATAAGGGCGGTGCCTAGGCAGAGCTGGACATGGTGGGCGCCACAGGGGATGGTGCCCAAGTGGAGTCGGACAAGATGGGCGCCACGAGGGTGGTGCCTAGGTGGGGTTTCATCTCTTTGCAATTGGATCCCTACGTTGAGTGGTCCTGGACAATTTTTAGGCCAACTTAGTGAATTTGGAGGGTGGGCGCCCAACTTGGGGTGCCTAGGTGGTCGTGGACAGTGTGGGCGTCACACAGCTGGTGCCCAAGTGGAATTGGATAGGAAGGGCGCCACTTGGGTGGTGCCTAGATGGATTTTCATCATCTGTATAGTTGGGTCTCTATTTGGAGTGGTCCTGGGCTGCCTTTAGGTAAAATTAGTGGAATAGGAGGGTCGGCGCCCATGAGGTGGTGCCTAGATGGATTTTCATCATCTCTGAAGTTGGGTCTCTATTTGGAGTGGTCCCGAGCTGCGCTTAGGTAAAATTAGTAGAACATGAGGGTGGGTGCCCATGAGGTGGTGCCTAGGTGGTCCTAGACAACTTGGGCACCCGGCCTGGGGCGCCTATGTGGAATTGATCAACATAGATGCCCATGAGGTGGTGCCTAGGTGGATCTCCATCTTTTCTTAACTTCGGAAGTTCATAACTTTTAACCCATTGGTTGGATTTTGACGTTCTATATGTGGTCAGTAAACTCTCGGATGTTGGGATATGGAAGGGATATTTGGATCAACGATTCTAACCTCCTAATTCGTGTTAATCGTATGATACTTAGGCAAACTAAGTGTAATTTCTCTAGTATGAACTCAAATGTGTTCTAAGTGGTCTGGAAAAGGTTTGAATAGTGTCGTTGTCTGCTCCTTGTGTGAGTAGTGGGTTGGACTTGAGATATCGACGCGATTTTGCTTTTCTCTAACGTAGTTCTAGAAATCGTCGAACTTAGTCTAAAACTATCAACAAGCATCTTCACCGTCATTAATTAATCTTAATTATGCCATTAATCATTCAATTATGGGTGAAATGAGGGCACCGCTATATATGACAGGTATTTAAGGCTATCATAAGGGCCAAATGACGTGTCTACAACCCCAAAAATAAAACCAGACCAAGCTTAGGATCCCTCAATTTCAGAACCAACAGTTACAATGCTAGAAAAGAATTTTTGCCTACGTAGACTTTGACTAGGCATTTGTAGGCATGGATTAAACAAGCCTACATAGCCAGCTGCTACATCTTAACTGCTACTCTAAATTGAATTTATTGCCTCATACCTGCGATGGCTCTACAAAGGCATGGTGACTGCTATGATTGCTATGGATTGCTACAATTGCAACCACTTTATATCTTCTTTAAAATCTTTCTTTAATTCTTCTTTCCAAACAACATTTGTATACACCCCTTTTGACTTTCTTTGCTTCTGAATTGAGCCGACACATAGAGTTCCTCTCAAAAGCTCTTCTGCAGATATATCTGTTAGATTGTATGTCCTCAATCTAGTGAATGATGTGAATAAATTGATTTATTTTATTAATTGATTACTTATTTTCATGCTTTATTCATATGATAAATGGGATTTTATTCTATGATTACACATAACTAATACAAAATGACATGATGTTTCATGAGATGGACTGTAGCTCACAACTATATTAAATGTCATCCATGTATGTGGGTTTCATGCCTCACCCGATTTCTCTCGACACTCACCTACCCCCACCCCAACCCCAGCCCAGCCACCACTGCCCCCTCTGGTAGCACCATCCGAGGGGGAGAGGGACAAGGAGAGAGAGCGTGGGGGAGTGGGCAGCGGCACCAGGCATGGAGAGGGAGAGAGGGTGGCGAACAGGGCGGCGGGGGGGGGGGGCGGGGGGGGGGGGGGGGGGGGGGAGAGAAAGAGGGAGAGGGAGAGCGGGCGGAGGGCGGCGAAGAGAGAGAGAGAGAGAGAGAGAGAGAGAGGGTTAAAGTAAGGGGAGAAGAAGGGGAGTGAACTGAAAAATTGAGAGTGAAGGGCACACCCCTCCCCCCCCCCCAACACGAGGGCTTAAATAAAGGTACTTTTTCATTTTATCACAAAAGCTAACGCTCGTTAGTTTCCCCATTAGAATAGGTATGCTGTTGTAAAACTTCAAAATACATGGGATTTTCTAACATTATATGGAAATACAGGGGCCTTTTATTTAAAAAAAGAAAAGAAAAAAACTCTATTATATATGCCATCTATCCAGTGCGCAACTTGTGCACTAGATTAGTGTGTGCACCTCAATGTGGGGCCCACATGACGTTGAAACCCAAGGGGATCGAAAGATCTCCCCGGGACCTTCATCTACGCAAAAAATAAGCTCCAACTCTAAACCATAACATGTCCATCTAGGCCCCATAAATTTAATGGTGCACAGTCCTTTCAGATGGGTTTGCAGTCGGTCCAACGATCTATTCCATTTGGATGGGTGCAAACCCCAAGGAACTTGTGAAATTCAAAGTGTGTGTGGTCCAGTCGCAAGGGCGGACCTAAGTTATGCGGACTTGGGGTGACCAAAAGGTCTTAAAGGTTGCATGGACCATATGGCCCACGCCCCATTCTAGTAAAGTTATTGCCCAACCCCAGGTCTCAAAAAATCCTAATGGTTTCCTGCTTTTGGTCTAGAAAAAACCTTGGAATCTTCCGCGCAATTGTTCTCCTTTTTCCATTTCAAGCTCAGGCAGTTCGACTTTACACAATAGCATAGCATACAGGTCCACCCTCTCTCTCTCGATCTCTTTTTTTATATGATTCTCCATTCTCTTTCTTCCTTCTCACCTAGATTCACAAACACAATCACTCTCGCTACACACGCACAAAATAAGGGACAATAATGAGGTTTCTACCTTTGAATCAAATAGATATTGGGCAAATGCCTTCCTGCAATTGGATTAAAAAAATACTCCACTTTCTTTTCCAAAAAATCATAATTTGTTTGGTTTATTGCATGGTCTTGAGTTTTAGCCACTTTCTTTTTTATTTCTTGTTAGATTTTCTTGAATTGATTTTTTTTATTTAATCATAGTATGATGTTTATGATTATGCTAGTCTCATTTGGATTCAGATGATAGAGGAACTCTTAAGAGATTAAGGAAACAATCAAAGAGATATTATTTTTGTATGATAATTATTTTACTTGTTTGAAGTTCTCTATAGTTTCTTTATTATTATTGTAGCGTGGTTGCTAATTTAATTGTCATCCCATTGATTTGAATGAAGGCTAATTTCTTGAGGGAAATGGCCGTTGTAGCTAAAAAACCTTATTTATGAATTGAGTGTTAGTATCAGGATATGAGTTCTTTAACTTAATTTGTAAAAAATAAAATAAAATAAAAATAATAATGTCTTTAAGACATGCAATAAGTGGAGATTATTAGTAGTGGGCACTGAATTTGACCTTTTCAACTGACTATCGTCTGCCCCACCCAAATGAAAATCCTAGGTCCGCCATTGTCCAGTCGAATAGAACATTAGGTTGGTCATACCCTGGAGCACGCCGGGGCACTTGATAACCATTCTATATATACATATTTATATATAAACTAGTTGATGTTGATCTATGTCTAGGTGCTTCTTTTTACGAAAGCTGCACCATGTATTACGCAACGTCCTGGTGAGTGGCAACGATGTATAACCTTAATCAAGACTAGCACGAAACCCATGGATTAAAATCACGGTATCGGTTGCGGTATCTGCCGAACCCAAAAACCGATATCGTCTCGGTATCGGTCGCGGTCGTCGCGGCATGAAGTTTTTTACTATCACAAATAAATTTGAAAAAATATCCAAAAAGTTCAAAATATTGTAAATTGGTAGAAAACACTATTTCTTTCCATTAGTAATAACTATAAATCAAAATAACGGTCCCCCTAAATCATAGATCCTGTATCGTTGTCTAATCATTAATTATTAAGTATATCAAGTTTTATGTTTGATCTATGTGCCCATTCTTATAATTTATAAATCCATTAATTTAGTCACATTTAAACTCCAACCATTAAAAATAGCTATCACCACTTGCGTAGCTTTGTAAAAATTTTACTCGGAGCATAGTTTGGCCACAGTTGACTTGGCAATGCTACATGATTTGAACCATTATCCATTTACCCTTGATACACTAGGCCCAAATCCTATTTGAGTAAAACTTGTTAAAGACCCACATAGGAAGGGGCATTTATTTTTTAGTGATTTAGATTTAAGATTAATAGGTTATTTTAGTAAGGTATAATTTGAAAATATGGTGAGGATAGTTTGAAATTCTTACATGCTTCATATCAGGCTCACCTACAAAAACCTAAACCACCTAAACCAGTCAAAATAGTTGTCCTCCGCTGGGCCCTCATCCAAATTTCATCAATTGAGGTTTTATTAGATTGATTTATTTTTTAAAATTGATTGATTGATTAATCTGATGGTAGGCCAATTACCAATTATAGTGAAACTTAGCCAGGGCATAATAGAGAGTGGGGGAATCATTTTGAATTGTTTAGATTTTACTTAGGTGGAGCCAATCGTGGGGCCCACACAAGTGTCAAGTTGTTTAAGTTAAACGTGTATAAACTATTAACTCAACTATGCATAAAAAATGAAAAGAAGCCCTTCAAGGGATTTTTCACCTCGTTTCCCTTCATTCTGTCACTTGTCACTGTGACTTTTGTCATTCGCTTGAAACAGAAGGGAGAAAAATAGGAGGGAAACGAAAAGGGGAAGGGGAAAGAGAAGGAGAATAGGAGAGGAGGAGAAGGAAGAAAAGGAAGGGGGAGGGGAAACTAGCAGTGGAGGCAGCGACCGCACGACGGAGTGGCGAGACTACAACGGCGACTGCAATGGCGATGAAGGTTGCATCAAATCCAGGTATGTTGATTTCCTCTTTCCTCCCTCTCTCTGCTTCTTTTTATTTTTTATTTTTCTTTGTATGTGGCATGCAAGACAAAAACAAGGAGGAGGGCTGCTGGAGAAGAGGGGAAACTAGGAAAGAAGGAAGATCCGAAGATAAGTGTACTGTGCCGATATTTTGAATATATCGGTCGGTATATCGGTTCGACCGAGATATTCAAAATATCGGCCGATATACACTGATATTTGGGCGATATTTTGATGGGGGATACCGATACCGGTTCCCCATCAAAATATCGTACCGGTACCTGCCGATACCGATTCGTATCGGCCGATACGAACCGGTATCGGTCGAGATTTTCAACCATGATGAAACCCCCTGCGATGTAGGGTTAAATATCATCCGAATGTGCCTGTATCAGTAATCCTAGAAGAAATTAAGATTTTGTGTTGATAAAAAGCTTAGTAAGAATAAAATATAGCAGAAAAAGACTCCCAATTTCTTGTAATGCGATCACTTGACTGTAAATTATATAAATATGGCCCAAAATATAATCATTATTCAAGTGAGTTGGTGTGAAAAGGTCAAAATAAAATACAACCAACAAAAATCCCTAATTTCTGTACTTATATAAATTTGGCCAAAAAAGGATTTAATTTAGCATGAGTCCATAGCACCACACCCTGGTTGATGGTAAGAGGTTACAACCACAAAAAGATCTCCAATTTATTTGAATGCAATCAAAAGAATAATTAAAATGGGAATTCCAAATCTTGTTTCCAAAATGGGTATTTTTATGGTATTAAGTTCCAAACCAAAGTGCCTATATACCCAAGATTGCTAGAGCATTAGACACAATAAAAAACATGATTTGCTTGAGTCGTAAATTGGCTCCCAGATAAATGAAATTAGATATTAGAACACCCAGACCCAAGAATATAAACAACATTCAAACAATCTTATGAAGTAAATTACATCAATGAAATAAAATATATTGAGCAAGAAATTGAAAGACAGAGAAGTAAAAATGCAGATCTAATCCATGGTAACAATAGAAAAATTCGATGATAAAAAAGCTGATTTGAGGCCATAGCCGTTAAATAATGCCCAGATTGAAAGATCCTATCCTAACCATCCGTGTGCATAACATTTTCCCATTTTCAGCTTGACCACACAAGTGGGCCACAAAAAGGTGGGCCCCACACAACCGGGAGATCATACACTACTCACACGTGCTATTCGAGGGAGAATTTCTCTGCCGTGAAAGTAGGCATTGGATTCCATCCATTCCATTCTCCCATTTTTAAGCAAACCTTATTTTGCCTTCCAAATTCCAATAATATCATCTTTCTTTTTCCTTGGATTCCAGTTTCATGCAGTGATTTATGTTCTTGTTTGTCTTCTTTCTCTCTCCATCTCTTCTTTAACATGTGGAGAAAAATGGCAGACGGGGATGGAGAGAGATGGAAGATGCTATTATGAATGTTGTGGAGGGAAAATTCAAAACAGTTTGGGCAGGGTTTGGACAGAAACCGGGCGAAGCTAGCCTGACTCGGAAAGTGGGGTCCGTTTGCCAGAGGACTGATTCAAAGAGAAGTGGGACAGCGGGCAGCAGAAGAAGAGAGAAGACTGGAACTAGGAGGAGAGCATCCCACGATGATGAGCCACGATCGCCCAGCGCCATGATTCGGAGGTTCAGAATCGTGTGCCAAAGAGCTCAAAAATCCAGACAGGGATAGCATAAATAATGGGAAAAATGAGATGAGCAAAGGTACGGTGGAAACTCACACCATTTCAATCTCCGCCGCTGACTTTGGCATTGGAGGGAAGTCGGTCCGTCGAGATTTCTTTTTGTCTGACTTTGAAACAGGAGACCCACCTGGGGATTCTTGCAGGAGAGAGGAAGGAAGACCGGCTCTATCAATTAAGATCCACTGTCATCCGCAGGTCGAATTGGCCTGCCCATCTTCAACCCATTCAAAAACATTGACTCTACAAATGTCATTTTCAGAATCTAAGCAGTTATAGGTTTCTTAGTTTGTGTTTAGAGGAAGAATAGGTGTTTCTATTATCTTAATTGTAGAGATGAGTTTTGACCTGGGAGGCACCACGTGAAACTTTAAATAGGCGCTTTACATGTGAAACGATATTAAGAGGCTCTAATTGATGAAGTGGCATAGGGATGATGACGTGGCACAATGAAATATGAGATCTGAGGGGTTTTTCCTTAACCGCTATCCAGCTTTAAGGAGGAAGAATGAGTAAAACCTCTAAGCCCTCAAATTCAGGAAACCCCATCATCTGTTGGTGTAGAATTACTGTTTGTTAATTGACTTATTAGACTTAACAACACTTTCTTCATTCAATATGCTGTCCCAAAAACGACCGAGTTGAGGCTTTTTAATGACACATTTATGGACAATGACTAATAGTTAGCTCAACCGAGTCAAGTTGATGCCAAACAGAATTTGATTCCTTGTCTAGGACCAAGAGATTTGTGTAAAAGAATTATTAATCACCATTTCATAATAATACTTCTAACTGAACCTGGGAATGAGGACTTCTACACCCTTTTTGCCCACATTGGCGAGGGCATCACAACTGTTTCCATAATGACACATTTCTATTGTTTGATATTTTTAAGCTTGCAAAATTAAGAGAAACGAAAAGTAGGGACTTAGATCATGTCAAATGTATTAACAGCAATGACCAAAAGATTCTAATGAAGAACAACAATATCAAAAAAGGTAGACAGAATAATTTAGCATACTTTTAAATGAAGAATATATAGAAGACGTAAAAACAAAAAAGGATACTTCATTAGCAAAGCATATTTTTTTCGTAGAAATAGGGTAGTGGAAGTGAGGAAAGCATTAAAATAAATGAAGACAAGAAAGGCTATGAGTCCAGATGACATTCCGATTGAGGCTAGAAAATGCTTATGAGAAGTTAGGGAGATTTGGTTAACAGGACTTTTCAATAAAATATTAGTGACAAAGAAAATGCAGAATGAATGGAGAAGAAGTATTCCAATATATATATAAGAACAAGGAAGTTATATAAAACTGCACCAACTATCGTAGGATTAAATTTATAAGTCATACTATTAAGCTATGGAAGAGAGTAATCGAGCAAAAACTTATATAGAAGGCAAACATATCCGAAAAATCAATTTGGTTTTATGATAGGAAGGTCAACGATGGAAGCTATCTTCTCACTTACGCAATCAATGGAAAAATATCGAGCAAAAGAAGAAAAATCTACACATGGCCTTCATTGATCTAGAAAAAGACTATGATAATGTGCCTAGATATTTAATTTAGTGGGTTTTAAATAAAATGAATCATTTTCTCACACCCGCCCTCTTGATCCTATCAAACAAGGCCCCATCAACATTAAGTTTGCCTCTTAGATAAATGAAGATAATAGTCATGATAATTCCCATTTTCATGTTGCCAACGCTTAATAGCATTGCCATACAAAACTTGCTTTAAAGCATTAAGAAAAGATGACCATTACAAAATGAGATTTTAAGGCCGGTACTCATCTGTCTTAAAAATATTCATACATTAACAAAATAAAGCATAAAAATAACTCAAACCATAAAAGAAAAAAGAACTCACCTGGATAGAATCCAATGATATACTGGGTCCATGGCTTCTCTGTCCCTAGGATAGTATATTTTTCCCTTGTAAGTGACGGATCAGATGACATAGGCACATGATCAAAGCCAACAACAAACACAAATATGTCGGATTCATATGATCTAACTCTCAAAGCTTAAAGATAATGAGAAAGATGAAGAATAAGACTCAAAGCAAAAAGATTTAAAAAATAATATTAAAACATAAAATATAACTCAGAACAAAAGGACTGAAGATTAATAAAATAAAGCCTAAAAAAGATTCACTCAAATCTTCAAGGAAAAAGATCTCAACATGTAGAGGTACAAGACATGTTAAAGCCCGTTGCTGTCTAAAGACATTAGCCCTTACCTTGATAGAACCCGTTGATGCGCTGGGGCCATGGCTTCTCTCCTCTGTCCCCAGGATACAATAGAAGCTTTCCTCAGGTGATTGCTCATATATGGCACATAGAAGATCAAAGCACAGGAACACAAAAATGCCAAAATGATTCGGCCAAAAATCTCAAAGCACAAACATCAAAAGAAAGATGGGAGACTAAGGAGAAGATTTTTCTGGATAAATTCATATGGGACAATAAGGCATAGAGAAAGAAGACTAGGGTACATTGTGAAGAAGAAAGACAGGAGAAAACATGTGAGCACCACAAGGTTCACCGACATAGATAATGGCCAATTAGGAACATGCACATGTCTACACATCATTCTATCATGTCTACAACTCTGGTGCGACCTGGCCCGATCAAGTTGACTAAGCATGGCTCACATGCATATTCAAGTTTGTATGCATTTCCCTCGATGCCTATACAAGCATCTCTATTTTTCGTTTGCTTTACAAACCTATATAAGCAAAGGTACATATATAAAGGGCTTTCTACTTTCATAAGTTTTTCATATGGGACTCACTACATACAACCCACACCTCCACATGAAAGAAACATAAAGAAAAGACAACGAAAAGCAAAAAATTTCGTATTCTTTAAGTCTATCTAAAAGCAACATAATTCAGATAGTGTTAAATGTTTTCATATTGATAGCCAACCACAGCTCAAGGTATAACTCCTATCCATAGAATTCTATGTATAACATTATGGTGACTAACAATTCAGGAACCTATTTATTCATAAATTTCAAGTTTTCTGCTTTCTAATTAATATATAAACACTTTATAAGATGATTACAGAAGTCAAATAGATCATTCAAGATCTCTCATCCAATCTACCTGTGGTTGGCATACGAACTCTTCTTTTTCACTCAATCCATTTTAGAGCCATGTTCTCTATAACTCGACAATCAATCATGTTTTTCCTCAGAATTTCATTCGAAGCCTTCATCAGTCTTCCTCTAGTTCTATCATTCAAGATCTATCTTTAACATAATTATGCCAGTTGTTTATGAGGGCTTACCGGAATAACCAAAAGCAAATCTTCCCCTGCCTCACACTGTTCTCAGTTTCCTTCAGTTAAGTCACAGTAACATGAAGGGTACCAATGCCTTACCATTTCATACTGGTCTTTTATGTAAAGAAATGGTTGTAGGTGGCATAATATGATAATTAAGTCACCCTTCCCCCTATCAGCTACATATGTTCTTTCTTTCATTTTTCCTGCATTATTTCACATGATTATAATAAAGATATTGTAAAATCAGATGTTTCTTGCATTTGTTCCATGCATTGTTTGTGGCATCCATTCCCTTCAATTGATTTTTCGAAACATACTCCTGCATGAATTTCTCAACCATGCAACTATGGGCAATATTCACCAAGTGCAATATGCAAATTCAGGTTGAGTAAATATTTGATGTTTTTCACCTTTGCTGCATATTTAGTCAATGCAATGAATATTATAAGTCATAAACATACTGCCTCTATCGATTGTAGCCGACTACAACATAGTTGGGACAAGGCTTTTATGATTATGATGACTGCATATCTCCCTCCCTCTCTCAATGGACCATTAATCAATCAATTATGACTTCTTATAATGCATATAGAATTAGTTTAAGAACTAAATGTTCCCTGTTTGAAAATACTCGGCATGCCCTAGTCATAAATATTCAAAATAAATGACTAAGGAAAAGTTTCTGATTGTTTTAAAGAAATACGAGAGCAGCATCTGAAAACTATGATGCCCAAATACAGATATGGATATGGACACTGATACGGGTATCGGAAATATGACTCCTCACTTTTGAATATCTAAGACACAGATATGGATACAAGTGTCCTAATTTTTTCTTTAAATCACTTTTGAATCAATGAAATTATCATTCTTTTTGTCCCTTTCTAGCATTTTTTTATGCTGACAGGTAAGAACTTTAAAAGAAGCATATGAAATAAAGGACTTCATAAGTAGGATCATGGTTCAAAATCGCAGTATCAGTCACGTTATCGGCCAGGACAAAAAACCGATATGATATTGATATCGGTCGCGGTTATCGGTTCGTTGCGGTGTGAATTTTTTTTAATACAAAAAAAAATCGCAAAAATATCCAAAAAATCCAGAATATTAGATAATGTTGGAAAACAATTTTTTTTTCCATTAGTAACAACAATAAATCAAAATATTAGTCACCTTAAGTCATGAGCCTTGTCTGTGTCATTGACTCGCTATCTTCTCCAGTATTTTATATAATGCAACCACTATTTTGGGTTATGATCCATTTATTAGTGTAAAAGATATGAAAATAAAGATAGCACATCAATTATCATTTAATACTAACTCAATCATCAAATAAGTTGTGAAATTCAAAACCACGAAGATAACATATTAAAATCTGAAACATGATAGTGAGATGGATAAATCATAAAGCACTTGGACATTAAAAACTGTAGTACCTGAAATTAGGGGGGACTAGAGAGTAGAGAGAGATTGATGAGTATATATATGACAGCCTAACTCCAAGTGGAGTGTCGCCCAGGCTCGATATCATCGTCGTCGTCATTTCTTTGGTATGGGTTAAAAAGATATGCTCCCAAAAAATGATTTATTATAATTCAAATATTAAAAAATCCGAAAATAAAAGAATTAAAAAAACTCAAAATCATGTGTATGAGTAGATCTATCATCTACACACTATTAATAGGCCATTAAAATAATTGCTCTCCTCTTATATGGATTTTGGCTAAACTTTATTATAATCGGAGATGTGGTTCAATGAAATTGATTGATGTTTTAAAA
Source organism: Umbellularia californica (assembly GCA_028538565.1). NCBI lineage: Eukaryota > Viridiplantae > Streptophyta > Magnoliopsida > Laurales > Lauraceae > Umbellularia > Umbellularia californica. The sequence goes on from JAPQWN010000001.1 coordinate 62,096,316, forward strand.
TCGACCAATTTGACTGTCCACCTTTTTTCTATTAAAATGAAACTTGTCCAATGGCCCACATATCTTGATATTTTATGGGTGGGCCCCACTGTGGAGCCCACAGTTTGACAAGGTTTATAAGGTACACACATGATGGCCATTTCAAAAAAAGTTGAACACGGCTGATGGAATCATGGAATAAAAGATAACCCTAGAAGGGCCTTCCCCTTTTGCCATTTCATTTGGTCAGCGCACAGCAAAACAGAGAGGGAGGGAAAAGGGAGAAAAGGGAGAGGGAAATAAGAGGAAGAGGAAAACGAAAATGGAGAAGAGGGAAATGAGAACAAGAAGAAAGAGAAAAGGAGGAGAAGAGGAAGAAGGAGAGGAAGAGGAAGAGAAGAGGAAGGAGACGTAGAGGACAAAGGCCTAACCTGTAGAGCGCCATCCGCGACGATTGATGACAATGGGACAAGTGTAACTGTAAATGGTGATGGAGCATCCCCCAGGTATGTCTATCTCCTCCCTGTCTTCTCTTCTCTTCTTTTTTTTTTTTTTTTTTTTTTTTTTTTTTTCTAGCATGTTTGTGGATGGAATTGTGTTGGAATCAGGTTTTTTTTTTTTTTTTTTTTTTTTCCATTGATTTGTGTTTTTCTAACCCCAAATCTCCTTCTCTCCTGCTCATTGGTTTTCCAGAAATTTCTGCCATTTAAAAAAAAAAAAGAGAGAACACTACGACTAATATATTGGTCTTGACCGATATTTTGAAAACACCGGCTGATACGGTCCGATATTTTGGCAATATACAGGGTACCCAAGTCCGATACCAATAAGTTTTCATTTATCAGACCAGTGCCAGCCGATACGAACTGGTATCGACCGATATTTTAAACCATGTGTAGGATATGTCAAACTTGTTCCCTAGAAGTATCGGTGCAGTATCAGGTACCAATACAAGTGTTGTATTTGTCCGATACAGATATGTCGGGCTTGTACAAGTATCCGGGTATCAGAGTCTGAAAATGATTGATCTCCTCAAAAGATATAAAAATCATGCAGATGTGCAAAGAGAAAATAACATCAGAATCTAGAAAATGGTATGAAATATCATTCTAGGAGCTACTAGATATATATTAACTATGAAAATGTTATATATAAATGATATAAAGCAAATATATGACACTTAATTGGTAATTAACCAATAAAAAAACAAAAAAAGAAAGAAGAATTAAAACAGAACCCATTAAGAGTTAGTTGGGCAAATGACCAATGGTTAAAATGTCATAGTTCAAGCAAAATCTACATAGAATTAACTTCCTACCAGTGTTCCTATAAGCATGTGGGACATACACATCAAGGCTTTCCACAAGGCGAGGCATCCCAAGAAAAAGACCAAGGGCTCAACTCTAAGGCATACCAGGCATTTGGAGTTTATGCCAGTATAGGCATATCTAAGACATACGCCATAAATCAATGGTGTGCTTTAGTCACATTCCATATTGGCACATATATGTCTCTTTAACACACCTTGTTTCTAAGAAGAAGAAGCAAGTTACAAATGGTTTTACTCATTGTAAGGCTTAAAAATTAAATCAGTAAGCTACAACTGGTTTTGATTTATATTAGCATATTGTATATTCCATGCAATTATTTATTTATTAATAAAAAGCATGTGTCTCAGGCTTTGGTCAGTTGGAACAATTTGGATCACAAGCAATTCATAAACTCAATTTATCAAAATATTTGATCATAGATTGAGACACTAAACAAGGCTGTGCGGGGAAGTAAAGTCAAAAACCAGATTCAACACATTGGTTAAGGCTCAAATGATGATGCTGAAGGCAATGATTAGCTCATTCGCATTCATACCATCCAATTCTCATCAAAACAGAAATCCCTCCATACAAATTAATGCATAATTCTCACACTTTTCTTTTCTCAAATGTTTTATCTAGGTACTTTATGAAGGACAAAACAACTAATACTCACCAAAACATTAACCTTGCAACAGTGTCCATTACTAACTAAATTTCTATCAAATCAGATGTGGTCTGAATTTAAATGTATACCACAATGTGCAATAGGAATCCACCTCAATTATAGTCAGAGCACTCTTAAAATTATAATTAATCGCCACTTGGTTTCAATTAAACCATTTATGATAGAGCTCTATCATTCAATCACAGAATTTTTCCAATTCCATCTGTAATGGATGCAGGAACTGAGAATTCAATTGCACAATTTGATTTGTTTTGCAACTTCACTTATGCAAACCTAAGGGGAAAGAAAAGAGGAAGCAGGAAACATTTGTATTTTGCATGGAAACTGAGTTTCTAGGTAAGTATAAATCTTGAAACAAAATAAACCTCTTTTACATTTAGCCAATCCCAAAGAATAAAACACATCTCCATCAAATAGAAAAAAATGTACTAGTAAAAGCTAAATTATATATTATCATATTTATTGATTGCATGAAGGACAATTTACAGAAAGAAAACTATAAATAAAAAACCCAAACAGAGCCAGAACAAAATCAAGAGACTCAAGATACGAAATAAAGAAGATTCAGACAATCAAACCTACAAGGCAGCACAAGCCACCACGCGTGCCAACAACTCCTTCCAGTGCACACACCTCTCCAACAAGTTCAATTTCTTCCAAATTATAGATGCCATTGCCCAATACTCTACTAAGATCAAACAAGAGAGGATCGGATCAAGCTCCCTCAAGATGCGAGCTGAGCAAGGTCAATTGCAAGGGCATGGGCAAGGGCGAAAGCGAGGATCCAATCCATTTAGGGGCGGGGGGCAGCAAACTCTTAATAATTTTCATTTACATTTACAGTGCTGGTGCTGGTGCTAGTCAGTCAGTCAGTCATACTTCTCCCTCCATGAGTAGACGAGAAAGAAGACCCAGGAAAGGCTGAGGACAAAGTCCCCGACGAGCTGGCGAGGCCAATCGCGCGCGAGGTCCTCGAGGCGGCGCTCGAAGTAGATGCGCCAGAGAGCCATGGAGAAGTGGACGAGGATGCAGCCCTTGGCGAAGAAGATCTGAAAGTCACGATCCCTGACGAAGGCGACCATGAAGAGGAGGAACCCGATCACACAGAGCAGCAGCCCAGCGAAAGAGTCTGAGGTCTGAATCAGTAGCTGGTCGTGCGGCGTCGAGCCCAGGAGCTTACTTGCCGTCTCGCTTCCATGCCCGATAGCTGATATCTCCTTGAGATAGAACATCATCAGCGCACCGCACGTCGTAGCGATCAGCGAATGCAGGAGACAGATCGCAAAGAAAGCCGACCCTCCCATCTATCAATCTAAATCTAAATCGAACCCTTCCAGATCGGATGAGGGGGATTCAGATTTCTTCGTATTTAGGTCGGGAGAGAAAGGGGAGGAGCTCCAGAGTAAAACAAAAAAGATAGCGCCCACCTGTAAACCTAATTGAGCCGATCGAAACAGTCGGGATCGGGGTATAGCGCTATGTCCTTTGTTGAGATCGGAACATTTCGGATTGGATTTATTGTGATTTCATCTTTGGAAACAGGAAATGAGATATGCATACCCAAAAAAGGGAGGAGGTGGAGGAGAGAGAGAGCTGAAGATGGTGGGGTTTGGCGATTTGCGCTGTGATGGAAGGAGTGATTTGAGTTGTGGTTAGCGGATGGGTATGGGTGTCGTTCCTCTCTTCGATGCATCGTCCCATTATTCTCATGCGTCCCTGTGAAGGAAATATAATATATTATCTTCGTCTTATGTGGTTAATGTGGATGTGAAGAAGTGAGGGATCATTATCCGGAGCAACAGTGAAAGCGTGTGCTTCAAATGATAACTTAACCTGGTTTTAGTAAAATTTACTTTATGAGTAAAGTGAACAGAAGCGTTAATTCTAGTGACAAGGAAAAAAATAAAAGTATAATAAAGAGGATTTTATCGAAAAAATTTCAAAATATAGCCATATATCCCGAAAGGTCCTCGCAAATTATGTAGCACCAATGAGGTCCGTCAGGCCTTATTTTCTTTTTTTTTTTCAACTTTGATAGGAGTGACGCTAGTGTCGCTCGTGTCTGATGAGGGCGACGCTAGCGTTGCTCGTCGGCGCATCTCCTAATGCTTAGTGTGCTCGTGTCTGATAATGACGAGCAAGGAAACAAAGCTTGAATCAATTGCATGACACGTTTCATTTTGAAGATTTTTGGGAGAAGTGTCTATGGAGGGGTATGAAACAAATATGAAAAATGTGAAGCGAGAAACGTAGGTAGCTGCGAGGGAACTACAGCTGCAACTACTGCAGCCTCTTGCATCATCAAGCAATTCAGATATTTTAGTCTTGATCAGTCTAATTTTAGCGCTAATATCTAATGTATCTTAGTTAGTCTGATTTTATGGAGTTCTTTATCAATCTAATTTTAGTGCTAATATCTAATGGATCTTAGTTAGGGTCGGTCTTTCTGTTTTCATCTCTTATATCGAAATTTTTGTTGGAAGTGTTTTATGGTTTTGTTTTTTGTACTTTCCATGGTTGTAATTTCCTAAAAACAATTTAATACTTTTTTACCAATAAAAAAAAAAAGATTAGTCTTGATCAGCAAAGCAATTTTAGATTTCATCTCCTTAAAGTAATTTGATTAAAAAATATGGTATCTGAAATCTGAAGAGTTTAGCCATTGCATAGACTTGGCATTTCCATTGGCTATTATCAATTATCGTGTCAATACTTTTTTTTCCCTCTTACTTCAATAATTACCAATTATGATGCATCATGCCAGAAATTCTGTTCAATAGAAGACACCATCTTCTGCGGTGTGTTTGATGGTCATGGTCCATTTGGTCATATGGTTGCAAAGAAGTGAGAGATCCCCTTCCTCTTAAGATGTGCACACACTGGAAATTTATTGTCAGCAATCAAAACAACCAACATGAGAACGGCAATGTGTCGGGAAGCATGAATTCTGAAGAAACTAATTCTGTTAGCTTAGATGATGAATGGGGTGAGTCATTAGATGCTGATGAAAGTGAAAAACTCCCTGAGATATATCTCATTCTGAAGCAATCTTTATTGAAGGCTTTTGAGTTAATGGATAAAGAACTGAAACTCTATCCAACAATTGATTGTTTCTGCAGTGGGACTACTGCTCTCACCTCAATAAAGTAGGTAACCATCTACATCATGTTTGCAAGTGGTTCTTATTCACCTCTTTCCATTGTTTTACAAACACGAGCACACTAGGCATTAAGAGATGAGCTGATGAGGGATGCTAGACATTGATGAGCGACGATAGCATCACCCTCATTAGACGTCGCTCCTATCAAAGTTGAAAAAAAAGGAAATAAGGCCTGACGGACCTCATTGGTGCTACACAATTTGCGAGGACCTTTTGGGATATATGGCTATATTTCAGGATTTTTCCAGTAAAATCCTCTATAATAAAAAATACTAAATTTTAAAAAGGATCGTTTTCCACCAATTAAAAAGTAAGAAAAAAGCTAGCTCTTGTGCCACTAAATGATAAAAAGACTATCTCTTCTTTTTTTTTTTTTTTTACCAAGAAAGTAAAAAGGCTACATTCTCATGTATGCAAAGCTTTCACTGGAATAACCCCCTCTAAAAAACCTAAATCAATAGAAAAAAACCATTCACCGGAATAACCACCTCTCTCTAGAGATCTTGGTATTCATCTGATCGTTAAATGGGATCTAAATTAGATGCGATCATTGTTTTGGAGCTCATCATGGAGAGTTCGGAATCACATGGCTTTGCATTCCAACGTCAATACTCGAATGGGCAAACACCATAATTCATGAAAATGCAGTATTATATCTGCCATATCAGTTATAAGCACTTCGGGAGGACTAGGACAACTCGAAATGTGGACTAGAAGGAAAAATCGTGAAAATCATAAATAAGGATACTTCTTACCTCGAGATTTTGGTAAATCTATCGTTTGGAGTTTTTCTTCTTCTTCTTCTTCTTCTTTTTTTTTTTTTTTTTTTTTTTTTTTTTCATTTTTTACTATGCATTTGGAAGCTTGCCGGTTTCCCGACATTGACAACATGACGAGCACTCTTTGGTCTTTGAATCTGGCTTATCATTCAATCTTTCATTGCCAATTTGCCTATGGGTTCCCACCTTTGATGCCTTCGCTCATGTACTTGAAACTTCCACTGAAAATATACTAAAAGAGATCTTACATCTCACTTTGTTAGTATCCGGTCGATCGAAGAATATGGATTTTTTTTTAATGAGATCTTTAATTTTATTTTATGAACAGAAATGATATGAAGTGTAATGGAATATCACTAAATACATGAAACGATGCTAGATGCTATGTTTTATTCAATGTGATGCTGGGTGAAAAGCTTCCTCAATGCAAAAGAATGTATCGCCCAAAGTCTCAAATCAAATGAAGACCGTTTGGATCAAAATCCAAGAAAAAACCGAAGAAAGCCAACAATTATGTAGACGGTGTTTGACTAGTCCAGCATTGTGGACATTGTGCCAGAAGTCTCAGATCAAATGAAGACCGTTTGGATCAAAATCCAAGAGAAAAATGACGGAATACAACAATCATGCAAACGGTGTTCGACTAGTCAGACATTGTGCCAAAAAGCACATGTTTGCATCCCTTTTCAAACTCATATTTTCTCAAACTACTCTAACCAGACCTTTAAATACCTCCCTTGGCCGTGCATTTGAAAGAGACAGGTGAAAGATTGCAGAGAAATCACAAAGGATCAAGCCTCCACTCCTTCAAGACTAAAACCTCCCCTTTAAATTTCCAATAACTACCTTCTCCAAAGGTGAAACTCTGCCCACAACTCTATATAAACCTCCCAAACCGCTAAAATTGATGCTTAACCTCTGGAGTGTTCCTCCAAAAAATGTAACCAAGCATCTATGGTCATTTACCAACTATTTTACACTTTAAGTCCATGAGTCTCATAATTCGCGTTGTCTTTCTTACTTAAAGGAGCATGAATTTCCTTGACTACAATTGGTACTGTTGTGCATGCCACTTAGGCCTCTTTCTAGATTGTCACTTTGGCCATAGATCGACACAACCTTGGACAATTCGCTGGCACCGGCACTGATAACACTCTTGGGTTTACACATATGCAACTCTTGATGAACAAGTGATAAATCTTGTGTGGAGTGTTTCCCCGAAACCGAGGTTACTCCTGACTTCGGTAACAGTACCAATCAGGGACTGCCTCAACCTCACTTATCCAGCTCGGTAATGTGCTAGCTGGCATCGAGATGGAACTGGTCTCGGTAAGAGTACCGGCCATGCTCCTCCGGGTTCAACCTCGTGCGTCTCGGCAGCAGCATCCGACCTCAGGCCCGCCCGACCTCAGTGCCTTCTCCAGTCCGGTCCCTTGGCCGAGGTGAACACTGAGCGTCCAATCCCCATTATGAGATGAGACAATCACATTGCAGAGCGCCCTGACAGGTAGGGTGGCCGCCGGCCATCGATAAGGGCTCTTTCCTATTAGTTGATCACATCCACATTTATGTGTGCGATTGAGGAAAGATCCAATGGGACAGTATCCTCACCTACCCCTACTCAGAATCCTAGGTATGGGCTGATGGGACAAGCTCTCTTACCTACCTCCACTCAGGAAGCCACAGTACCCTCACCTACCCCCACTCAGAATCCTAGGTATGGGCTAATGGGACAAGCTCTCTCACCTACCTCTACTCAGGAAGCTTCCGCTCCTCTATATATACCTGCATGGTAAGCCCATAAGAGGGACGCATTATACTGTGTACTACACTACACTATCTTGCCTGAACCTTCTTTTTTTTCCTCACTTCACCCTAGTTCAGTGACTGCACTAACTTAGGCGTCGGAGTGCCTTTGGCCGATAGTAGCCCGGGGCCCTGACTTTTGTCTACCTTTCAGGTTCAGGATTTCTATTACTTCCAGACCGGATAAGCAGCATCATTAAAAGCTTCATCATCGTCTAAACCAAGTCCATAATTTTCAGGCACTTACAATCGGCACCGTCTGTGGGAAAACGTTTGAAAAAACCAAATCTTCCATCTTGAAAAACCATGCCTCCAAAGACTAAGAAGGGCGTTGGGCCATCCAAGTCGATACCGCCACAAACATTTTTGCCCCTCATGCCGCCTCCGCCGGTGACGAACCAGCCGGAGGTGACTGAGTGGGTGCCGTCGGTCCCTCGACAAAGGAGGACTGGCGGAGGGCTCGGTATGAGAAGCGTGGGATCGCCGGTCACCCAGTCGGGTTTGTCATCAAGAGGGGTGACAGCACCTTCTCGTCACGACCCCGCTCTGGAACGAGTTCGGCCAACTCCCTCTCAGGCACAGCGTCCTCGTCAAGACGTTATCTGTGACGCCCCGGAGTCCCACATTGACTATAGAAAGGAAAGTGAATGGGGTTATATGTAGAGCTTACACCCTTACCTTGCATGAGGCCTTTTGATGGGTTGAGGCTCATCAGAAGCAAAATCGTGAGGCCGGTGGGTCAAAACAGACAATATCATGCATAGGTATAGGGTGGGGCGTTACAATGGTATCAGAGCAGACTCCCGACTAGTTCGAGTGTAGGTCCCCTGCCGTGGTCTGGTGCAAGTGGGCGGGTCTCTATGTGGGCGGGCCAAGAGGGCTGGCAGGCTACTACACATGGACATGCAGCCTTAAGGGGGGTGGATTGTGACGCTCCGGAGTCCCACATCGACTATAGAGAGGAAAGTGAATGGGGTTATATGTAGAGCTTACACCCTTACCTTGCATGAGGCCTTTTGATGGGTTGAAGCCCATCAGAAGCAAAACCGTGAGGCCGGTGGGTCAAAGCGGACAATATCATGCATAGGTATAGGGTGGGGCGTTACATTATCCTGCTGGAACAACCCCGTAAGGATGTTCCTCCTCAGGGACAATCCCAACGGGGCAAGACGCCAGTATTGTCCAAATCGTCTCAGCCTCGTCATCGAGACCACATGGAGGAGGACCATGTGCACCTTGACGACGAGGGCGACGACGACATGATTCTAGAAGAGGCCGACGAGGCACACCTCGAGGAAATCAGGGCTCAAAACCGCATTATTCAAGAGCAAAAAGACCAGATCCTCCAACTCTAGCGACAGCTCAAAGGGAAAGAGAAGGCCCCGGCCGGAACCTCGCTCGTACCTCCTGCACGGCAGCGAGCCCGGAAGGTTCCCAAGGCTCGGCAGGACTTGAGGCAAGTCCTGAACAATAAGAGGTGTGACCGGGCCTATGATGAAGGATCAAGCAGCACTCACGCCAGTTCTGACCTTCAGCAGCAGCGCCAGAGACCGAGGAGACTGGGAACCGATCCCGAACTGACGGCATGGCTCAACCAGGAGATAAAGTGTAACGCCCCGTCCCTTAAATCTCCTATTTATATTAATTAATTGTGTGATTAGTTAGTAAGTGTGTTTAGAGTCTTAGCGAGTCGGGTTTGACGTGTGGCTCATGCGTGCGAAGTCTCGCGCGAGTCCGAATTTGTTTGGATATCCTTTTGTTGCAGCCCAATCCGGACCCGACCCAATACCTGACCCGAACCCAACCCAAGGCCCAAAAGGGTCTGTTTGGTAATTCTCACCCCATCCCTTTTAGGTCACGTTGAGCAAACCCCTCCCCCCTTTTTCACAACAGCAGCAGCCCTCTCATTCTCTCTTTCACTCATCTCTCTTTCTTTCCCTCTCACTCTCGCTCCTAGCCACCGTCGGATGAGGCCACCGCCGGCCAGCACCATTCTCTCATCCCTCGTTTCTTTCTCATCTCTCCCAATCTCTCCCACTTCCCAGCAGCAGTAGCCCTCACCTCTCTCCCTGTTTTTCCCCATTCTTTTCCCATCACTGTTCCTCTCTTTCCTTCTCTATTTTCTTTCTTCATTTCTCTTCCTCCCTCCACTCTCCTTGTTGCCACGTGATTGGCTTCTCCCTCACCCATCTCACCATTCTACTCTTCCTTTCTCTGTTTTTTTCTTTCTTTATTTCTTTCCCCCTTGCTGCCAACGAAAATAACCCAACACCCATTTCATTTTCTCATTTCCTCTCATCTCATCTCATTTTCTCTCATCTCATTTCATCTCATCTCATTTATACTCATCTCTCCCTCACCTCACTCCACTCACTGTCAACTCACGTTGACTTCTCTCCTCGCCACCCATTTCACCATTCCATTCTCTATTTCTTTATTTGTCTTTCTTTCTCCATTCTTTCTTTCATTCTATCTTTTCCTTCCCCTTGTCAATGGACCACCAAAGAGACCCTCCATCACCACTAATTTAGTGGGCCACCAAATCAAGTGGGCCCCACAATCTCCAATCATCACTATCATCTCCACGTGGACCCCGCAAGCTCAACAATCTCCAATTTGCAAGCCACACTCCATCCACGCACCTTTTTGGTAAGCTCATCTCCCCCTTAGGTTGGATTAATTTACTTTGGGTATAGTAGTGTGATAAGATAGCTTAGAGCCTTCCTTTCTTTTGGTTTATGTTTTAATTTAGTTTTTATATTGCTAATATTTTCTTAGGTTGGTTGTTGGGCATTGGGCTAGGATTTGTGGATTTTCAACCAAAGGCAAGTAGATATTTATATATATGCTTGGATATGTTTGTCTCTCTTTTGATTTGATAATTAATGATGATTTAGATGACCATATGCTCAATTGATACCTTTGATTTTGGAAAGCATGATAACTATGTTTAATTGTTTAATGAAATGATATCTTAATTGGATGGTAAAATTTAGTTGATGGACTTGATGAGAGGGGGTATGGATGTATGTGGAGAGGGCTAGGCCCTATTCTTGTATTTGTCTGCAGGTGTGGATGAAAAGGGAGTTTCTCCCCAACTCAGTTCGGTTACAGAAGCTTCAATCTGTTTTCTGAAAACACGCGGTTGACTGAGTGGGGTCACCGGTCAACCGGCAACACTGGTATTTAGTCAGGCTTCTTGAAGCCTGACAACTTAGCCACTTTCCATTTATGTTTCAACTCTGACTGTGTACCCGGTCGATCGGATGTTAACTGGCTATGAAGGAGGTCGACCGACCCTGTTTAATGTTGACCGGATGAACCGGGGTTCTTTCTTAAGGGCCTCTTTGACTTAGAATTGGATGGACTTAGGTGGAACCTTGGCTCATTTGACTTTGTACGAGGAGCATTTTGAGCAGATGATTCCGCGTAGTTATTTCCGTTTTCTCGGGTTTGAATTCATCTCAATCTTGAACAGAATGGGACAACGGGACACCCATTTTATATCTATGCACGAAGAGATTCCGTTCGGGTATCGCGAACCCTAATTCCTTTCGTTGACTGAGTAGGGTTGTACGAGACTCCGGGAATAACAATTGACTTAGGATTGGATTGTCTATCGCTTTTGATTCTACATTGTACCGTCTGGTACTATCTACATGTAACGAACATTTTCAATAGATTTGTTTGCTTTACTTTGTTTGTAGATCACATTGAGAACTTAGATGATGGACTTAGAATCCCTTTTGATGTTCCGTTTGTTTTGAGGTTTGGTTGAAGTGTTGAGCCTAGGGGGCTTTGATTGTAAGGCTTGAAGAGAACTACTGTTGAAGTTTGATTTGATTTGGAATAAAGTAGCATCTCTAATATTGTTGAATCTTGTTCGCGCAAGAAAGCCTAGCCCTCACTGATGTTTATTTAGGATTCATTGTGTCAGGCACCACTCAGCTGTTAACGTTCAACACAGCTGGGGCACCACTTGTGTGAGGACTTGATTTAGAACCTTGAGGCGAGATTGGGCCAGAGCCCACGAGGCCTGAGCCGCATGAGCCCAAGAAGACCGTCTGCAGTTCGGATTTGGTGTAATGGACACCAAGGTGTAATGGACACCACTTTGAACACTTTGATTGAAGGGTTATGATCCCAAACTATTTATATCCCCACCACGACTCAATGTGAGTAAGGGAGGGCAATGACACTATCCCGTGGTAATTAGCATATGTGGACCTTCTACTTTGATAGTCTATTTATGATTCAAATGCAATGCGTTTCTTATGATCAGACCGCTATGCATTTCATATGATCTTGTGTATCGTTTACTCTCTTTAGTACTGCATATCTTTAGTGATTTATATATCTATCTGCCTGCCGACCGTTGTGTTTGATGATGCTACTCTTGGTGCATAGGTACCGAGCCTTTTGACCCCGAGGAGGAGGAGGCGACGGAGGAAGTTCAGGCAGATCAGCCTGATGACTTCCTAGAGTACAGTATGGACGGCATAGTATAGCCGTATCGACCCCGTACACGGGAGCCTTCATGTTATATCTGATTAGTTTCATCTTTTGGTTTATTATCTTTTGATTAGGCCCAGTTTTAGTATGGCCTTCTTATTATAACAAATATTTTGTTAACAGTCTCAAACTTGAACTCTAGATATGATATTCAGTATTGCTCTTAAACTATACATCTTTAAGATACCATTTGCATTTATGAAGCTTCTGCTAATTGTTATATATATTTGAGGAAATGTTTATACCTCACAGCGATCTTCGATCCGGATGGGACATGATTGGGGCCAGGTTGTATTTGGTTAATGTTAGAAAATTTTTAATTGGCCCTAATCTCACGCATAACCCCGGTTTCACTTTTGGGGGCGTGACAAGTTGGTATCAGAGCATTACTGGTTTCTAGAATAAAAACAAGTAGAAACCTAAGACGTGTGAGGATTGGTTTTCTTTGGGGTATCTTAGCTTTTGTAGATTGTATAGTTTGCATGCTAGATTAAGTCCTATAGGACTAACGTTTCTTATGTTTCAGAATGGCTGGAGGACATACTCGCTCTAATCAAAACAATGGCAATGCCAGTTCTAGCGCTAATGATTCTGTAGAAGCCAGATTCAATAAACTGATGCAAGCATTCGTGGCTTCCCAAGAGGCAAATGTACAGAATCAAGCCCAGCAAAGGGAAGATCAGAACAAACAGAGGGAAGACCAGGCACCTTTCAGAATTAGATGCTACAATTCTTGCAAAGGCCAGCTCCGGCAGCTCAGGTCATCATGCCAGCTCGGGTGACAGATCTGAATGACATATATGACAAGTTTAAGAAGAGGAACCCACCGGTGTTCTATGGAAATGAGGACCCCCTTGATGCTGACGAGTGGGTAGTTCAAATGGAGAAGATCTTTCAGGTCTTCCAGTGCTCAGGGAAGGAACATGTTCAGTTGGCAGCTTATATGTTTCGAGGAGTGGTGGAGATGTGGTGGAAATCGGTCAAGACACCTTTTGACATGATAGAAGAGGACATTGCTTGGACTTCATTTCAGACACTATTTCGTACCAAGTACATTCCACCCCACATCCAGGCCCAGAAGCTTGCTGAGTTTGAGACTTTGGTTCAGGGAGAAGACACCGTTCAGGTGTATGAACATAATTTCACCAACCTATCTAGGTTTGCACCGACTCTGGTTCGTCTCGAGGCAGATAAGGTGATGCGGTTCATTCGGGGACTGAGACCCGATATTCAGATGGAGGTGACATCTGTCACCCTAGCTACATATGAGGAGAACCTTAAGCGTGCATATTGGGCTGAGGAGTCCATTCGGAAGAAGACCCTACATGCACAGCAGCTTTAGCAAGTACAGGTGCAAGCTAGGAATCCAGGTTCAGGACAGTTTCAACAGCGTCCACAGCAGCAGTACCAGCAGCAGAGCAAGAAGCCTAGGTTTGACCAGGCACGTAGGGCTCATTGTGTGCATTGTGGTAAGAATTCGCATGCGTCTGCGAACTGCAGATGGAAGACAGGGACTTGCTTTGAGTGTGGTTTGACGGGCCACCAGATAAAGGATTGCCCTCAGGCACAAGGGCAAGGTGTGAGGAACGCACCTCCTCGACCACCAGTGGCAGCACAGCCTTTGAGGCAGGCACCTGAGCAGCAGCCTCGGGCACCGCAGCAACCACAGCAGCTTAGACTTCCAGCACCCCCACAGAATAGAGGGCAACAGAGGCCCCAGGGACAGCAGAGGCCACAGGGCCAACAGTATGGACAGCACAGACCTCAGGGGCAGCAACAGCATTATGGACAGCAGTGGTAGCAACAAAGGCCTCAACAGTATGGAAAGCTTTATGCCTTAGATCAGCAGGAGGGCGAGGAAGTAGGAGGAGTGGTGGAAGGTACACTTTCTATCTCCGATGTACCTGCTAGAGTCTTATTTGATTCTGGCTCCACGCATTCTTTTGTGTCACCTATATTTGCTGCATGTTTAGTGGGAGACATAGCTCCATTGCATTGCATTTTGCTTGTTAGTACTCCCTTAGGGAAGACAGTGCCGTGTGAGTCCAATTATCTGGCATGCAAAGTGTAGGTGGGAAATTTTATCCTATCTGCAGATTTGATCATCCTTGAGATGAAAGACTTTGATGTGATACTGGGAATGGATTGGTTATCCACCTACAGAGCAGTTATGGATTGCTTCAACGAGACAGTCAGATTGCAAGTATTAGCAGATAGTGTAGAAATTGTTGGAGAGAGGAGACCCATGTCCACTAGAGTCATTTCAGCCTTGAGGGCAGACAGATTGATTAGGAGTGGATGTGAAGCCTATGTGGCATTTATCACGGAGGATAAATTGTTCAAAGCGGTGGAGGATATTCTAGTTGTTTGTGAGTTCCCGGATGTCTTTCCGGAGGAGATACCTGGATTACCACCGGTCCGAGAGATTGATTTCACGATTGAGCTTGTGCCAGGAAAGGCACCGATATCGAAAGCACCTTACCGCATGGCTCCAACAGAGCTAAGAGAGTTGAAAGTTCAGTTACAGGATCTCTTGGATAGAGGATTTATGAGACCGAGTGTATCACCTTGGGGTGCACCGGCTTTGTTCGTGAAGAAGAAGGATGGATCGATGCGTATGTGCATAGACTACAGGCAGCTGAATCAGGTTACGATCAAGAACAAGTACCCGTTACCCAGGATAGATGAGTTGTTTGATCAGTTGCAGGGAGCACAGTATTTCTCCAAGATAGATTTGAGATCCGGGTACCATCAGATACGAGTCAGGGATCAAGATGTGCAGAAGACAGCCTTCAGGACCAGATATGGACATTATGAGTTCTTGGTTATGCCATTTGGGTTGACCAACGCACCAGGAGTATTTATGGCTTTGATGAACAGAGTCTTTGCACCATGCTTAGACAAGTTCACAGTCGTATTCATAGACGATGTTCTAGTCTATTCAAAGTCCAGAGATGAGCATGCAGAGCATTCGAGAAGTTCATTGCAGATTCTGAGAGAGAACCAGCTCTATGCCAAGCTTAGTAAGTGTGGATTTTGGCTTGAACAATTGTCTTTTCTTGGACACATCATCTCTAAGGAAGGTTTATCAGCAGATCCAGCGAAGATTGAGGTAGTAGTCAATTGGTAGAGCCCGAAGTCAGTGTCAGAGATTAGGAGTTTTCTCGGTTTGGCAGTTTGTTACAGAAGATTTGTGAAGGGATTCTCCAGTATTGCAGCCCCATTGACCAAATTGACAAAGAAGGATGTTCCTTTTGTATGGACAGAGCAGTGTGAGACTAATTTTCAGGAGTTGAAGACCAGATTGACCACAGCCCCTATTCTTACGTTACCTACAGGGAATGGAGGGTTTGTGATTTTTACAGATGCTTCAGGCATTGGATTGGGATGTGTACTCATGCAGGAAGGAAAAGTAGTAGCCTACAGGTCCTGACAGTTGAAAGAACATGAAAAGAGATACGCTACCCATGACTTAGAGTTTGCAGCAGTGGTTATGGCACTGAAAATGTGGAGACATTATCTGTACGGAGAGAAGTTCGAGGTTCATTCGGATCACAGGAGTCTTTAATATCTATTTGGACAGAAGGATTTGAACATGATGCAGACCAGATGGATGGAATACATCAAGGACTACGATTTTCCGATAAAGTATTATCCAGGGAAAGCAAATGTGGTTGCAGATGCATTGAGCAGAAAGACAGCGAATACCGGATGCTTACAAACAGAGTGGTCTTTGACAGAGTTATTCAGAGATTTGGCCATAGAGTTCCAGCCTCAGAGTGAGAAAGTCATGGTTGCCAACATGCACACTTGGGAACCAGAGATTCTTAGCAGAATCAAGGGTAGTCAGAGAGAGGATCCAGAGTTAGTCAGACTGATAGACAGCATAGCAGACAGGCCAGAGTTCAGACTCATAGATGGAGTGTTGTATTGCCAGGACAGATTATGTGTACCGGGTGTACATGATTTGAGGAACGAGATTATGGTTGAGGCACACCATTCTCGTTATGCTATTCACCCAGGGAGCACCAAAATGTACCAGAACTTAAAGAGTTTTTACTGGTGGAACAACATGAAGAAGGACATTGCAGGATTTGTTTCGAGATGCCTAGTGTGTCAGCAAGTGAAGGTTGAGCATCAGAAACCTCCAGGGTTACTCCAACCCTTGAAGACACCGGAATGGAAGTGGGAGCACATCACTATGGACTTCGTCGCAGGATTGCCACCCACGAGGGACAATGATAGTATTTGGGTGATTGTTGATAGACTCACAAAGTCAGTACACTTTATTCCAATGAAGATGAAAGGACCCATGGATATCTTGGCACATAAGTACATCGACAACATCGTCAAATTGCATGGAATTCCAGAGTCCATTGTTTCAGACAAAGATATGAGGTTTGTGGGCAGATTTTGGGTTAGTTTGCAAGCAGCTTTGGGTAGTAAATTGAGTTTCAGCACTGCGTATCACCCTCAGATAGATGGACAGACGGAGAGGACCAACCAGACTATGGAGGATATGTTACGGGCATGTGTCCTAGATTTCGGGAAGGACTGGGAGAAGAGTCTTCCTTTGTGCGAGTTTGCCTACAACAACAGTTATCACTCCAGTATCGGGATGGCACCGTTCGAGGCATTGTACGGACGGAAGTGCAAGACCTCGATTTGTTGAGAAGAGATTGGTGTTCGGATTTTTCACGGACCTTCGATCATTAGTGATACTAGTGAGAAGGTGAAGCAAATCGTCGATAGGCTGAAGATTGCAAGACACCGTCAGAAGAGCTACGCAGACCCCAAGAGGAGGGATTTGGAGTTTCAGGTTGGAGACAAGGTGTTTCTCAAAGTCTCACCGACTAGAGGAACTATGAGATTTGGTCAGAAAGGAAAATTGGCTAGAAGGTACATTGGACCGTTTGAGATTGATATGCGCGTGGGTGAAGTGGCTTATAGATTGATACTACCAGCAGAGTTAGCAGGAGTTCACAGAGTTTTTCACATTTCCATGCTGAGGAAGTACATACCAGACCTTCACACATGCTACATCACAAGTCTTTGGATGTTCAGCCAGATGTTACATTTGTGGAGAGACCGAAGAAGATCATTGACACGAAGGAACAAGTGTTGAGGACAAGGACCATTCATTGGGTCAAAGTACAGTGGGAGCATCACAGTCCAAGGGAAGCAACTTGGGAACTCAGAGATCAAGTCAAGGAGAAGTATCCCGAGTTATTGCCAGAGGTGTGTAGGGATTTGGAGGACCAAATATCCTAAGGAGGGGAGGATGTAACGCCCCGTCCCTTAAATCTCCTATTTATATTAATTAATTGTGTGATTAGTTAGTAAGTGTGTTTAGAGTCTTAGCGAGTCGGGTTTGACGTGTGGCTCATGCGTGCGAAGTCTCGCGCGAGTCCGAATTTGTTTGGATATCCTTTTGTTGCAGCCCAATCCGGACCCGACCCAATACTTGACTCCAACCTAACCCAAGGCCCAAAAGGGGCTGTTTGGTAATTCTCACCCCATCCCTTTTAGGTCACGTTGAGCAAACCCCTCCCCCCATTTTCACAACAGCAGCAGCCCTCTCATTCTCTCTTTCACTCATCTCTCTTTCTTTCCCTCTCACTCTAGCTCCTAGCCACCGTCGGACGAGGCCACCGCCGGCCAGCACCATTCTCTCATCCCTTATTTCTTTCTCATCTCTCCCACTTCCCAGCAGCAGTAGCCCTCACCTCTCTCTCCCTGTTTTTCCCCATTCTTTTCCCATCACTGTTCCTCTCTTTCCTTCTCTATTTTCTTTCTTCATTTCTCTTCCTCCCTCCACTCTCCTTGTTGCCACGTGATTGGCTTCTCCCTCACCCATCTCACCATTCTACTCTTCCTTTCTCTGTTTTTTTCTTTCTTTATTTCTTTCCCCCTTGCTGCCAACGAAAATAACCCAACACCCATTTCATTTTCTCATTTCCTCTCATCTCATCTCATTTTCTCTCATCTCATTTCATCTCATCTCATTTATACTCATCTCTCCCTCACCTCACTCCACTCACTGTCAACTCACGTTGACTTCTCTCCTCACCACCCATTTCACCATTCCATTCTCTATTTCTTTATTTGTCTTTCTTTCTCCATTCTTTCTTTCATTCTATCTTTTCCTTCCCCTTGTCAATGGACCACCAAAGAGACCCTCCATCACCACTAATTTAGTGGGCCACCATATCAAGTGGGCCCCACAACCTCCAATCATCACTATCATCTCCACGTGGACCCCGCAAGCTCAACAATCTCCAATTTGCAAGCCACACTCCATCCACCCACCTTTTTGGTAAGCTCATCTCCCCTTTAGGTTGGATTAATTTACTTTGGGTATAGTAGTGTGATAAGATAGCTTAGAGCCTTCCTTTCTTTTGGTTTATGTTTTAATTTAGTTTTTATATTGCTAATATTTTCTTAGGTTGGTTGTTGGGCATTGGGCTAGGATTTGTGGATTTTCAACCAAAGGCAAGTAGATATTTATATATATGCTTGGATATGTTTGTCACTCTTTTGATTTGATAATTAATGATGATTTAGATGACCATATGCTCAATTGATACCTTTGATTTTGGAAAGCATGATAACTATGTTTAATTGTTTAATGAAATGATATCTTAATTGGATGGTAAAATTTAGTTGATGGACTTGATGAGAGGGGGTATGGATGTATGTGGAGAGGGCTAGGCCCTATTCTTGTATTTGTCTGCAGGTGTGGATGAAAAGGGAGTTTCTCCCCAACTCAGTTCGGTTACAGAAGCTTCATTCTGTTTTCTGAAAACACGCGGTTGACTGAGTGGGGTCACCGGTCAACCGGCAACACTGGTATTTAGTCAGGCTTCTTGAAGCCTGACAACTTAGCCACTTTCCATTTATGTTTCAACTCTGACTGTGTACCCGGTTGATCGGATGTCGACTGGCTATGAAGGAGGTCGACCGACCCTGTTTAATGTCGACCGGATGAACCGGGGTTCTTTCTTAAGGGCCTCTTTGACTTAGAATTGGATGGACTTAGGTGGAACCTTGGCTCATTTGACTTTGTACGAGGAGCGTTTTGAGCAGATGATTCCTCGTAGTTATTTCCGTTTTCTCGGGTTTGAATTCATCTCAATCTTGAACGGAATGGGACAACGGGGCACCCTTTATATGCACGAAGAGATTCCGTTCGGGTATCGCGAACCCTAATTCCTTTAGTTGACTGAGTAAGGTTGTACGAGACTGCGGGAATAACAATTGACTTAGGATTGGATTTTCTATCGGTTTTGATTCTACATTGTACCGTCTGGTACTATTTACATGTAACGAACATGTTCAATAGATCCGTTTGTTTTTCTTTGTTTGTGGATCACATTGAGAACTTAGATGATGGACTTAGGATCCCTTTTGATGTTCCGTTTGTTTTGAGGTTTGGTTGAAGTGTTGAGGCTAGGGGGCTTTGATTGTAAGGCTTGAAGAGAACTACTGTTGAAGTTTGATTTGATTTGGAATAAAGTAGCATCTATAATATTGTTGAATCTTGTTCGCGCAAGAAAGCCTAGCCCTTATTGATGTTTATTTAGGATTCCTTGTATCAGGCACCACTCAGCTGTTAACGTTCAACACAGCTGGGGCACCACTTGTGTGAGGACTTGATTTAGAACCTTGAGGCGAGATTGGGCCAGAGCCCACGGGGCCTGAGCCGCATGAGCCCAAGAAGACCGTCTGCAGTTCGGATTTGGTGTAATGGACAGCACTTTGAACACTTTCATTGAAGGGTTATGATCCCAAACTATTTATATCTCCACCACGACTCAATGTGAGTAAGGGAGGGCAATGACACTATCCCGTGGTAATTAGCATATGTGGACCGCCTACTTTGATAGTCTATTTATGATTTAAATGCAACGCGTTTCTTATGATCAGACCACTATGCATTTCATATGATCTTGTGTATCGTTTACTCTCTTTAGTACTGCATATCTTTAGTGATTTATATATCTATCTGCCTGCCGACCGTTGTGTTTGATGATGCTACTCTTGGTGCATAGGTACCGAGCCTTTTGACCCCGAGGAGGAGGAGGCGACGGAGGAAGTTCAGGTAGATCAGCCTAATGACTTCCTAGAGTACAGTACGGACGGCATAGTATAGCCGTATCGACCCCGTACACGGGAGCCTTCATGTTATATCTGATTAGTTTCATCTTTTGGTTTATTATCTTTTGATTAGGCCCAGTTTTAGTATGGCCTTCTTATTATAACAAATATTTTGTTAACAGTCTCAAACTTGAACTCTAGATATGATATTCAGTATTGCTCTTAAACTATACATCTTTAAGATACCATTTGCATTTATGAAGCTTCTGCTAATTGTTATATATATATTTGAGGAAATGTTTATACCTCACAGCGATCTTCGATCCGGATGGGACATGATTGGGACCAGGTTGTATTTGGTTAATGTTAGAAAATTTTTAATTGGCCCTAATCTCACGCATAACCCCGGTTTCACTTTTGGGGGCATGACATAAAGCAGGCCGTGCAGCAGAACCTGGAGTTCGCAGGCTTCGCCCGAGGTCGGCTTACTGCCAATAATGCTGATGGCCGTGGCGCGTCTCCCTTTTCCCGGGAAATCAGGGATCACGCCCTGCCCGAGAAATTCAGCGTTCCGAGGTTCAATTTATATGACGGGACCTCGGACCCAGAAGCACACCTCCGACACTTCACCCAGAGAATGTCAGTATGGGGTGACAAGGGCGACCTGAACTGCAAAGTTTTCTCGTCTAGTCTCAGCGACCTTCCACTTTGGTGGTTCTGCGCGCTCTCCGAGGAATCGATTTCGAGCTAGCAGCAGCTCCGAAACTCCTTCGTTGATAAGTTTCAAGCGAATCGGGTCATCCCGAAGACGGACGAAGACCTGATGGCAATCAGAATGAGGTCGACCGAAAATATCACTCGGTTCGCCAAAAGGTTCTGGACCACCTATAGTCATGTCGAGGACGCCAACGACGAAGTAGCCATCAAGTCCTTTAAACAGGCTCTGTTGCCAGCCAACGAGCTTCGGAGGGAACTGGTACGGTTCCTCGTGGTCACAGTGAAAGCACTGATGGCACGGGTGAATCAATACATCGAACAGGAGGAAGATGAGGTCCGAGCTCGGGAAAGCCACAACATCTGGCAAGAGGATAGGCTCTCCAAGAAGGATAGAAAGCTGTCCAGAAGAGAGGCGGCCTGGAACAGAGAACCAGCCAGTCCGGCAGTGCGCCCCGCTCCCACTTCGGGAGGAGGGACGAAGCCGAATTCGACTGGTGCCTCTTACAAGGCCATAAACACTATTTTCAATGAGCCCATCTACAAGCTCCTCGGCAAGATCTAGACGCAACCCTTCTTCAAATGGCCCCAGCCTATGAAAGGTGACGCCTCCGCCCGAGATCAAATCAAGTTCTATGCCTACCACAAACAGAATGGGCACAGGACTGAGGACTATCATGCCTTCAAGGCTCACCTCGAAAGGCTCGTAAAGGACGGACACCTTAAGGACCTTGTCAACGAGGAAGGCCGGATCAACCGAGCTCAACTACTCCAGCTCGATGCAAGTCGGGACAGCGAGGAGGAGCGGACCATCAACGTCATCCACCTAGCTCCCGCTCCTAGGGGAAGCAACCAGGCTCGTACCGAGGCCAGGAGGGCCCTGCACGGTAAACAGGTGATGACGGCTGAGCTTGGTCCCTCTCCGAAACAGGCAAGGAAGGAGAGACCAAAGATTTGGTTCTCTGATGAAGACTTGGACGGGGTCCAGCTACCCCACAATGACCCTCTACTTCTAACTCTGAGGTTGAAAAACTTCAAGGTTAAGAGGATCCTAGTGGACCCGGGGAGCTCCTCGGAAATCCTCTATTACGATTGCTTCAAGAAAATGGGTCTACAAGAGGAGGACTTGCAGGAAGCCCGCACCTCCTTGGTAGGCTTTAGCTCCAAGTCAGTGTACCCAAAAGGGAAGATCTCCCTCCAAGTCCAAGTAGGAGGAGCAGACATGATGACAGACTTCCTAGTTATGGATGCTCCGTCCCCGTATAATGCAATAATGGGGAGAACCTGGCTACACAACATGGAAGCTGTGCCCTCCACTCATCACCAAAAGCTCAAGTTCCTGTTAGAAAATGGGGATGGCAACATTAGGGTGGTCACAGTCCACGGCGACAGGCAGATGGCCAGACAATGCTTGATGGTCGTGGTCCCCGGTGAGGCAGAGCCGCAGCAAGTGCATATGGCCGAGCTGGAGGTAGAGCTCGAAGCTGTGGGCCGAGTACCCGAGCAGAAAAGTGTTAACACAGAAAAAGTCAATATGTCTCCTCAACATCAAGAAGCCTCCTGAAGCTGCATCCTGCTAAAAATAGGCAAGGCTACTTCAAGCATCAGATTTTGTCAGAATCAGACAGAAACTGAGAGATCCTTCAAGACAGCTAAAAGAGGGGTACACCTGAGGTTTCGGGTCATTCCGACATCGTTTGGCCCAACTTCACCGCTCCGACAGCTAAACAGGCGCTCCCGGCGGCGACATCATCAAAGACACCAAAACTTTGATCAAAGCCTACGGATGACTCCAGAATATCTCCAAAGGGCTCCATACCAAATTTCAAGTCAAACCGACAACGTTTGACCCTCAATCAATGCTCGAGCAGCAAAATCAAGCCTCCCGGCGGCGGCAACCACCGAAGCCATCACTCATCAAACAAAATACATGAGTGGCTTCAACATGCTTCCAAAAGGCTGCACGTCGAATTTTAGGTCATTCCGACAACGTTTGACCAGGTTTCGATGCTCCGAGAGAAAATCAAGCCTACCGGCGGTGGAGCAACCCGGGACCATGACATCCAAAACGGAGCCCATGAAACGTCTCAAAATGACTCCAATAGGCTCCCCGTCAAATTTCAGGTCAATCGGACATCGTTTGACCACATATCAAAGCTCGGCATTTTCCCCGCAGCAAAATCAAGTGAAGCATCGATGGGACCCCAAACGGCTTCAAAACTCAAATAAAAGCCCATGGTTGGTCCTATCCACTGCTCAAGAAGCTTCACCTCTATTTTCAGGTCATTCCGACATCGTTTGACCTAGTTTCGACGCTTGACGGAAAATCGGCTACAAAGTCTTCGGTTTTCCCGAAAAATAGGAAACTTTGTGCTCCTATTTCGCAAGGGTTCTTGTCAAGATTTCTTCAAGAAAACCAAGTCAATAATTGAGGAAAAATGTCAAGAAAAATACAGAAGAAAAAAGGGACGAAAAAGACGAAAAAACGGCCGAAAACGACGCTTGGCGACCAAACGGGCCGAAGCCCCATGGTCGCCGGCGACCCTGGAAATCCAGGTCGCTGGATTTTGCGCCGAATCGTCCGTTTTCCGATTCTTTTCACGTTTCGGGTGTTCTGGCCTCTGTGATTTTCTGAAAATCCAATGTTTGGTGTTTCAAAACCACTGATCTTCGTCGACATCTCGGATCCACCGTCAAAAGCATGAAATCATCACCGATCGCCTCAAGATCGCCAACCGGCTGACCAAGAAAGTGCACTTTCTGTCCGACTGATCGTGAAATCGACAAGACAGATGTCACCGGCCCGCCAACATCAATCAATGTCTGAAATTGCATTGCAATCCGACATCAAACAATGCGTGGATCCACCCGTGATGATCGCAAGAAGAATCTCAAAAGGCGCAGCGCGGCCCGCGACTCTTCACATGCCTTGGCAACCACTTAATGACGTTAATTTACCCATTAAAGCAGTCATTAACTCATTATTTTGGACGGCCCAATCAGAACCAAGCATTTGGGAGTTACAAATCCAAGCAATCATGGCATTAAACCCATGAAACTCCCATCATCATGAAGCATAAAGGTGATTGAATGCCCACTACCTTCATCGGCCAATCACAAGCCTTGAAAAAGGAGTTACAAAATCAACTTGTAACTCCTCATCAATTCTTTCATCATGGCCATCAATGCCAATAAACACCTCATGGCTACCAAAAGCCTATAAAAGGAGGTCCATTCCAAGAAGAAAGAAAAGGATGAAAATAGATCCCAAGTGCAAGCTCTGAAAATCCAGAAAATCCAAGAGAGAGACGAAGTCCTGCTACTTTGCTCCCGGAAGCACCACAAGGTGATCAACGTCCCTTGGGGGGCCACCCCCCAAGGTCACCTCCTTCTCCAACATGGCCTAAACGCGGCTTTTCAGCCCGTTTACTCGGTTTTTCATTGGATATAGGACCTTCTCTTGGTCCTTGTCCTTTAAAAAACTGAGGTTAGGAGCCAAGCCAAAGAATCAAAGCATCACATGTTCTCATTTGAAGGACGATGGCGAAGCCCATACATGACTTGCGACCGTCGATCTCAACGTGTCCCCACAATCTCCTGAGAAGTTAGATCCATTTTCTTCCTTTTCTATTGTAGTTTGTATTTCTTAAAGAGACAAAAAGAAATCACAATTCTTGTCTTTCATATTTGATGAGTTTTGTAAAAACGCCTTTCACGGCAAAATCGCCTTACACGGCAAACAAACAAAAACTCCTCTTACGGCATTCTAAAAACTTGTCTCTTTTCTTACTATTTATGCAATTTGAAAAGTTAGAAAAAAGGATTGATTTCCTTTCCACTTGTGAAGGTGAATCTCCGGATTATCACTATTCCAAATTCCAAGTAGAAAGTAAATCTGGCATACCCGTACAAAAATGTTGATGCCCGAGATCTTCCCTCCTCCGCCGAGACCCAGGTCAGCCCCCGGGGTGCGGAGGGAGAGGACGGAAGATTCCCCCCGTTTTCGGGTCCATCAAGCTGGCACACCCGGTGGGACACGTTGACTTGAGAACGTGATGCTTTGATCACTTGGCTCCTTTCTAGTTGGTGGCCTATGTTGCATTTTGCATCTAAAAAAAATACGAGATGGGATTTCAATTGTTCTTTCTCACTTCAAAAAAAAAAAAAAAAACAAATCTGATCTCTTTTCTTAGATTCAACTTTGAGAAATTTTGATCCTTCCCTCTTCGAACTTGATAGCTCACAGAAATGTTCGCAGCTATCGTTCATATCGGGGATTGGGCCACCTTTTCTCTTTGATGAGTCCAATTGGGATTTCAAAAAAAAAAACACCTTCATTTCAAACTCTTAAAAAAAAATGATCTCTCTTTCTCAAGATTCAACTTTGAGAAATTTTGATCCTCTCCTCCTTGAACTCGATAGCTGACAGAAATGTTCGCAGCTATCGTTCATATCGGGGATTGGGCCATCTTTTCTCTTTGATGAGTCCAATTTGGATTTCAAAAAAAAAAAATTATAATTTCAAAAAAAATTAGTTTTCTCTCTTTTGCATTCAAAGTTGAGAAACCTTGGTTCCTTCCTTTTCGGATTTAGCGCTCGCAGAAATGTTGAGCCTTTGTTCGGATTGGAACACCATTCGCTCTCTTTGATGAGTTCATTAAAAAAAAAAACCTTTAAAAAAAAAAGATTTCAAAAAAAGAACACTAAGATTCCACCAGTTGCGTTCTTTGACCAAAGTGGATTTAAGAAAAGCCTTGTCCAGAGTGTGGAGACAGCTAGACTGTTCGAGGCAAGGGTCCTCCAAACGGGTTCATTAAGTAATCCTACCCTTACCTGGGGGCTGATCTATCTACTAAGGTTTCATAAGATCGAATTGGAAATCTATGTGCACCTTTCAAAAAAAATTCTCTAAAAAAAAATCCTAAAAAAAAAAAAAAAAACTTCTATCACTTTGAATTCAGAGTTGAGAAATCTTGGTTATTTCCCTTTCGGATTTAGCGCTCGCAGAAATGTTGAGCCTTTGTTCGAAACGGAACACCATTTGCTCTCTTCGATGAATTCAATCTTGACCTTTCAAAAAAAACGTTTGTCACTTTTGAATTCAGAGTTGAGAAATCTTGGTTCTTTCCCTTCCGGATTTAGTGCTTGCAGAAATGTTGAGCCTTGCTCAGAATGGAACACCATTTGCTCTCTTCGATGAATTCAATCTTGACCTTTCAAAAAAAACTTCCGTCACGTCTGGATTTACATCCGAGAAATTATGGTTCCTTCCCTTCTGAATTTAGCGCTCGCAGACCATTTGCTCTCTTTGATGAATTCAATCTTGACCTTTCAAAAAAAACTTCCGTCACGTCTGGATTTACATCCGAGAAATTATGGTTCCTTCCCTTCTGAATTTAGCGCTCGCAGAAATGTTGAGCCTTTGTTCGGATTGGAATACTATTTGCTCTCCTTTGTGAATCTAAATTTGACCTTTCAAAAAAAATCCCATCTCGTGTCCTTCCCAAGGATGCGATTTGCAACATTTGTGCCTAGCGGTGCTAGTACGCCCTTTCGGGGCTACTGTATTCGCGACCGACACATTTGTATCTCCAACCTTATATCATTTTACCTCGAGTGAGCCTTGCTTCTTGGTAATTTGAATTAAGGTCTACAATTGCTTCTAGCAGTCACTGGAACGCTCACTCTGAGCCTACCATACTTGCATTTTAGAATAATTGTATCCTCTATGGCTTTTTAGCTTCTTCATCGTCCTTGGGTTGGGCCATGTCCCCTCAAGTGATTTGAAAAGACAAAACCATAGTTGTTCTCCGTTTACGATCACCATATTCTTGTGATTACTAATGGATTTGGTCTTGTTACAAGAAGTTTTCCAAAACTAACAATGGCAGCTTCATTGACCATCACTTTCGATGAGAACAAGTACCAGCTTATGCTTCAAGATAAGCAAAACAAGCATAAGCGCCCTGCCAGTTGCCGAAGCGTCATTTCCCTCGACAACTCTCCAAACACCGGGTCAACTTCAACTCCCCGGACCATCGTCTTCGGATCGCTGGGACCATTCCCACTTCCCGCAGAAGACACTGTACCTGCCAAGAAGCAGAAAACCGCCCCGCAACGTGTCACTAAAATGGCACCAAGGGCGAACACCAAGAAGCCTGAAGCCCGTGGCGTTCCCACGAAGCCTCAACCCACAAGAAACCAGGTTTACACCAAAACTTGGTCCCCGAGATCTTCGCCAAAGCAACGGAGATCCCAAACATCTACAAAGCCAGCATACCTGGCCCCTCTCAAGGAGAATCAGTTATACCCTCTCTCTTACATGAAAGAGGAGAAACCTACCCTCCACCCAAAAAATAAACAAAATCATCATGAGCCGGCTTGCTCCTACAAGCTCAAAATCAAATCCTGCATTGTTAGGCCTACACAAAAAATATGTTGAAGCCTGCAATCCCGCGAGTCGACCCTTCATCTCAACGGGGGCCGAGCTCGCAAAATTCAAATCTTCACTGCGACAGACAAAGGACCGCATCCAGATTCTGTCCTTGCTAAGCTTCAAAGAAGACAAACTCGGCTGCTGTGCACGAGGGACTACATCCTTCATCGCCAGAGCCCAGCCAGAGCTGACTGAAGCTCGAATTGCTCGTCGTATGTGTCGCCGCACTGTATATCGACAAAAGAGACTCGAGAAACAAAGAACCCAGCGTTCTACTCTCCATGTCTCAAACAAATGGGTCGAAAAAGAAAGACCCGACCAAATCGTTGCTGTTCATATGGTTGGCAAAACCAGAAAACGCCGGAAGTCAGCAACCAAAATCAGTGTTAGACGTCCAGTGACTTGCAGCGTCTCTCGGACAAGAACACATCTGGAAGAGTCTTCCACTCCTCCAAGCCAAGGACATCGGAGTAACAACTCCTCAGATTCTTCATCCAGAAGAATGAGCCCCAGCTCAGTCACCAGGACGATTTCTTCGTTCGAATCCCGAGGGATGAACATCTTGGCTACAAGTTCTGAGCCGCCTCCACAGCATGACGATGTAACTGCACGCATCCAGCAGTTGGAGCAAGGACAACAGAGAATTGAGACTCTGATGGAAAATTTGATTCTCACTCTACAACGTCCACCACCTAACAATGAAACCCCTCCGAATTATGAAGATGACGAGGGCAATGCAGAAAACAATGAGTCTCGCGCCCTTACCAGAAAGGACGTGGACGATATCCTCGTAAAAGCAAAAGAAGAGGATACATTGAAGGAACATGGGATCAAGCCACCCTACCCTCTATGGATGGACTCGGTTCCGTTCCCGGCAAAATTCAAACAACCTACTCTCCAGACATATACTGGGAAAGGTTCAGCCAGACAACATGTCATCCATTTCAAGATCCTGACGGGAGCTATTGCGGATCAAGATGCCCTCAAGATTCGCCTCTTCGCAAGTACCCTACAAGGTACAGCCTTTGATTGGTACTCCACTCTGCCGGAGAACTCCATCCAGAACTGGGCTATGTTGGAGACACGCTTCCTGACCCACTTCCAAGGTGAGGATCATCCTGTTACTATGGCTCAACTCTGTAGCCTAAAATAGGGAGAGAATGAGTCAACATACGACTTCATTCACAAATGGAAGGCAATGGCGTACAAATGCTCAGATGTGCTGCCACAAGCGTCGCTAGTCGACATCTGCCGTAACAATATGAGAGCAAAAATCTGCTCCATGATCATCGGCAACAAATCAAAGAACCTGGGGGAACTCCTCGAAGCTTCCATGGAAGCTGAAATGGTGATCAAAGACCTCAACAGTCAGAAATCATCAAAGAAAGAGCCGAATGCTGTTACAACCTCAAAACCAAAGAAAAAAGAGGTTCTCAATGTGCAGACTAAGTCAGCTCCTCAGCGGCCAAAGAAACCTGAAAACAAAACTGCAGGTAAAAGGCCTGAACTCTCTGATGCCTTCAAAGAACGTGTAGAAAAGAAATATCCATTCGATGAAGACGTTGAAGAAATCTTTGAGGCTCTCTTAGCAAATGGCAAACTCATTTTGCCAGAGCCCAAAAGGCCGGGAGATGTTGGCAAAACCAATGATCCCCGATACTGTCCATACCATCAGATGATCTCACATCCTCTCAATCAATGCTTCGTTGTGAGAGAGAAGATCAATGAGATGTGGAAAAACGGAGTCATAACCTTTGATAAAAACTATGGCCCCGCCTCTGTCAACATGGTGTCATGTTGGCAAACTCCAAAGTCACCGAAGGAGAAGATCACTACTTCATTCAAGGTGATAAAAATGGCTCAAGCGTCCCAAGAATTGGTTCCCTATCCAACACCAGATGGACAACTTATATGGGTGCATCCCGATCTCCTAGATGATGAAAATTGGGAGATCGTCAAAACAAAGCCGACCGCTCAGCAGCGAAGGCAAGCCAAGAGACAGCTCTGCAAGCTCAAACAGCAGCAAAAGTCTCAACCAAAACAAGAAGTCCTTGAAAAAGCAGAAACTCCTTCCACTGCTTCACTAAGGACGACGAAAGAATCTCTTCCTAAAACCTCCAAGGCGGTAAGAAAATTCACTCTTGATGATTTCATGCCACCTCTATACCAAAATGAAAATGTGCAGGGGGCATCATACTCTTGCAACTCGGTAGTTGGATTCTCCATGAATGGATACGAGTCCAGTGATACTGCCAGTGATATAGATGAGTGGGAAGAATCCCTTGAAACAGGGGAATACCTCTCCGACGAGGAATGGATTCCCGAGTCTCATCTTATGCCAGTAATCTGGTATAACCCATTACAACCACAAAGATCTTGGTCTGATGATGAAGAAGACCAGGACCCTGTTCAAGAAAACGCTGTTGATCCAGCACCAGCAAATGCTTCAGTGGAACCCAACATGGGCGAACCACAAGGAGCAAATGACGAAGAAAATTTGGCTCCCATGCCTGATCTTGAAGAATATGCAAGAATCTTGCAACTTCTTGCCATAGAGTAGGAGCAGGATCGCATCAATCTTCGTCATGATCCAGAACCGGAAGTCCCTGAAAATCAGTGGGAACTTTCTCCCTTAACTCCTGAAAATGGAGAAAACAGTTGGATCGATGATCCTCTCACATCCGAGGATGAGTCCGATTCCCAACAGTCTACACTGGGGGCATCTCCTGTCAGGATAACCTGCAATGCAATAGCTCAGGACGACAGTGCCTCTGAAGCTTCCGAAGACACGTACTCCCCAACTGGTAGCGTATCTTCCGGAGCTACATCCTCTCAGGTGACTTCCACTGAGATAACATCCTCTCAACCTTCGTCTCCTGAAGCTGTGACATCGGAAGTCAAGCCACTCCCAATTGATCATCTTGAAGAAACTTCCGCCAATGAAATCTTCTTCAATGAAAACTCAGTCAATTGGTCCCAGATATCCGATCTCACGGGCGATGTCTGGGCTAATAAAGAAAAGTTGCCGGCTACTGTTCAGGACTTGTTCCTGGAAATTGCTCCGTGCAACACAATCACTGAAGACACCAATGCTCTTACAGAGACGTCTTCAGCAAAGGATCAACCCCTTGATCCTGAGAACGATCTTCCAAAAGAAGACCCTTCTCTAGAGGCTCTTAAAGTTGGTAGAGGTACCCGTTCTGGCCGGGATTACCACAAAAATTACAATCAACCCTCTTCTTCTTATGTAAATCCTTCGGGAAAGCAAGTTGTAAGCGCCCCAAGAGGCGATAATAATGAAAATACAAGCCCGAAGGAGGCTTTCAAGTACGACTTGATTGAGCACTTCAAACACATACCTGCACGTCTGCACATCCTTGACTTATTACGAATGTCTCCACAGACTCGTGATAGTCTCATTTCAGAATTACAAAGGCTGAATACGGATGTCGACAAACATGCCCCACAAGTCCTACAAATTGAAATGGACTATAGGGTCAAAAAGTCAAATACTCCCTCAAAGGGAGAAAAGAAGAAAACCGAGGGATCAAGTAATGAATGCCTCTCGGTACAAAAAGCAGCAAGTGCAACAATTGCCTTCGACAAGGATGACCTCCTCCTAGGCGAAACAAAGCACAACCGTCCCTTGTACTTTATGGGGTACGTCAAAGAAATGCCGATACACAGAGTTCAGGTCGATCCAGGTTCTGCACTCAACCTCATCTCTACTTCGGCACTCGAAGAGCTGGGCATCCCACCTAGCAAACTGAGTCACACGTCCGTATCCATCTTCGGATATGATGGTAGCGCTCAAAGGCCGATCGGCAAAATCAGGTTCAAATTGCAAATCGGTGATCTTATTTCTGAAGTCACTGTGTATGCAATAAGGACCCCTTCATGCTACAATATACTCCTTGGACGCCCCTGGATACATGAGAATGGTGTCGTCCCTTCAACTCTATATCAGTGCATCAAGTTCATTGGCGACGATGGCCTGATACATCGAGTATTTGCAGACAAAAAGCCCTTCAAAGGCAGAGATGTCCATTTTACAGATGCTCATATGTATAAAGATGGAAAAGAAGAACAGGAGGAAAAAACAATTCGCTTTGCCGACAGTCTCCAGAAAGATAAAGGCAAGGCTCCTCAGCAATCATCGGAGGAAAACAAACCCTCCACCAAACTCGAAGTAAGCGGCCAAGCTCCCTTCGTCGTCTCCTTCAAATCTCCAAAGCCTTTGGTAATCACTACTAAAGCAAAGAAGACGAAACAAAAGACTGGGGGCAAGTTCACTGTCTCCTTTGTGTCCATTATGCATGACACAGACTCAGAGTCAGAGCCAGAAGATGACACAGCATCGAGCCAAGCTGATACTCGGCAAGATCAGCCCGCTCTCACTCCATTGGAGACACCTGCAGACATAGAAGACCCTACGTCTGCTTCCTTTGTTATTCCGGCAACTTCACCAGAAGAAGAAGTGATTTAATTCCACAGATCAAGAGCATCTCCACTGAACTCTCTACTTGAACCTTTCCAAAACGAAGGTATGCCTCACCTATCCCTGTATAGTCCTATGGCACAAGCTATCATGAAGAAAATGGGCTACGACGCTCAAAATCCGACTGGTTTGGGAGGTGGCCGTGGTATTCTCATACCGTTGGAATCCACCCTGACCAAAAGTCAACCAGAAGATTGGAAAATCCACCTTAAAAAAGGCAAGTCTTCATATGGGTTGGGGTATGATCCTACCGCTCCTATGAGACTGTTGACACCATGGCTGCAAAGTCGCTTTACCG
This sequence comes from Umbellularia californica, assembly GCA_028538565.1. Taxonomy (NCBI): domain Eukaryota; kingdom Viridiplantae; phylum Streptophyta; class Magnoliopsida; order Laurales; family Lauraceae; genus Umbellularia; species Umbellularia californica. Next base: position 62,128,593 of record JAPQWN010000001.1, read on the forward strand.
ACCAAGCCTCAACATCTCATGAAGACATCGATATCCCTGGATATCTCTTTGAGGAGTTACTCGTCAAAAATCCAGAAAGCTCCTCCAATTGGTATAATTTCTCTGATAATAAAGGGGAATTGCCCGATGACACAGACGAGCGGTTCTCTGTCCCAGAAGAATCATCGTCTCCAAAAGAAGTACCCTACTTCAACCCAATTCCAGCAAATGATTGGGACCATCTCATTGCAAGCCTTGAGAAGGATAGCATTGGGAAGGATACTGATCAAGAAGATTCATGGACGGAAACAGAGCCTCAGTCTCAAAATGCCTCTGGCAGTCCAGAAGGTCTTGTTGAGTTGGAAGCCTCCGAAAATACTGTGGAGGAACCACCTTCAAACCTTCCAACAGAAGATCCTGTTCAAAAGATAGACTTGGGAACGCCTGATAACCCACATCCTGTATTCATAAGCAAGAATATAAAGGATAATGAGTTACCCGAGTATATCTCTTTTCTTCGTGGGTTCGTTGATTGCTTTGCATGGTCTTATGCCGAAATGCCTGGCTTGGATCCCAAAGTAGCAGTCCACAAGCTCAACTTACAAAAAGAAATCAAGCCTATCAAACAAGGCCAAAGAAGATTCCGTCCCGACGTGATGGACAAAATTGAACAAGAAGTTTAGAAACTCAAAAATGTTGGCTTCATCCGCGAGGAACAGTATCCTGAATGGTTGGCCAACATCGTCCCTGTGACAAAGAAAAATGGGCAGATAAGGGTCTGTATCGACTACAGAGACCTGAATAATGCATGTCCTAAAGATGAATTCCCGCTCCCCATACCAGAGGTGATGATTGACAACACCTATGGGTTCGAGCGAATGACATTCATGGATGGATTCTCTGGCTACAACCAGATAAAGATGCATCCTGAAGATGAAAGGCATACATCATTTCGGACACCATTCGGCGTGTATTGCTACACTATTATGTCGTTTGGCCTGAAAAATGCAGGTGCGACATATCAGAGGGCTATGATGAAAATATTCCAAGATATGCAGCATAAGATGGTCGAATGCTATGTTGACGACCTCGCCATAAAAAGCAGAAGAAAAGAAGACCATCTCGATGATCTTCGAGAAGTCTTCCTCCGACTTCGCAAACACAAATTGCGGATGAATCCACTAAAGTGCTTCTTCGGTGTCTCATCGGGTAAGTTTCTCGGATTCATAGTACGGAAAGCTGGAACAGAACTTGACCCCACCAAAGTCAAGGCTATCCTGGAAATGCCATCTCCCAGAACTCTAAGAGAATTAAAAGGGCTTCAAGGAAGGCTGGCCTACATTCGACGGTTCATCTCCAATCTATCAGGGAAATGCCGTCCATTCTCTCGCCTGATGAAGAAAGGCGTGTACTTTGTCTGGGATGCTGAATGTGAAAGTGCATTTCAAGACATCAAAGCATACCTCATCAAACCTCCAGTGATGGCTGCCCCCACAACTGGAAAACCATTTATCTTGTACACAAGAGCTCTCGACCACTCTTTGGGTGCTCTGCTCGCACAAGAAAATGACGACGGAAAAGAAGCTGCTCTCTATTACCTTAGCCGCATGATGGTAGGTGAAGAGCATCGCTACTCCCCAATCGAAAAAGAATGCCTTGCAGTAATGTTCGCTGTACAAAAGCTGCGTCACTATCTGCTGTCGAACACAGTCTACCTGATTTCGAGGATCAACCTCCTAAAGGTCCTTGTCACAAAAGCAGGTTCTCTCAATGCCCGACTGGCAAAATGGTCCATTCTTCTATCACAATTTGATATTAGGTATGTACCACAAAAAGCAATCAAAGGCCAAGCTCTAGCAGACTTCCTCGCAGAGCATCCATTGCCTAAGGATTCTCCACTCAGGGATGATCTCCCAGACGAATATGTCTACAATGTGGAAACTTCCTTGTCAAACGCTTCCTGGGACATGTACTTTGACGGTGCAACCAGGACAAATGAAAAAGGAAAAGCAAATATCGGGAATCGGCATCCTCTTCGTCAGCCCCGACAAATACATGATTCCACACGCCTTCTCGCTACTGGAACCATGTTCAAACAATGCAGCTGAGTACCAAGCCCTGATTGTTGGATTGGAACTCGCCCTCGAAACCGGCATCACCATGCTGGAAGTTTTTGGAGACTCTCAACTGGTCGTCAACCAGATGAATAAAAAATATGAAGTCAGGAAGCCTGATTTGCTACCTTACTACAATAAGGCGCAGTCGCTTCGACAAAAATTCAACATCTGTCACATCACCCACATCCTCAGAGGTGAAAACATCCGTGCAGATGCCCTGGCTGGACTCGCCGCATCCATGGCAATCCAAGAAGGGGAAAACATGCAAGTCACAGTGTGTCAAAGAAGGATTCTCCCTCTTCTCAACACACACCAAGCAGTTGCTGAATGCCACCAAGTGGTTGGAAGTCGGATGTCCATCCTCAAACCTCCGATTGGCGACTGGAGAGATCCGTTCATTGATTATATCATGTTTGGAATACTACCTGAAGATCCAAAAGAGCGGGTAAACATCCAAAGACGAGCCCCAAACTTTCATTTGGATATACCTTCAAAAGCACTTTATAGAAAATCCTTCAACGGAGTACTCCTACGCTGCTTATCACAACAAGAGGCTGAGGAAACTCTCAAAGAAGTACATGCTGGTCTTTGTGGAGCCCATCAGGCTGGGCCTAAGCTCTACAACCAGATAAAAAGGCTAGGTTATTATTGGCTTACCATTGTAACTGATGCAATACAATTTGCCAAGCGCTGCCAAAAATGCCAGATTCATGGAGATTATGTCCACATGCCTCCAGAATGGCTACATCCAACAGCAATCTCATGGCCTTTCGAAGCCTGGGGTATGGACATCATAGGTCCTATTTCTCCCCCATCAAGCAAGGGTCATCGCTTCATCTTCGCCGCTACAGATTATTTCTCCAAGTGGTCGGAAGCATTTGCGTTCAGCGAAATGAAGACTTCATCAGTCCTTCAGTTCTTGCGCACCAACATTATTTGTCGCTTCGGCATACCTAAAAGATTCGTCCATGATAACGGACCACAATTCCGGGATCACAGATTCTATAGGTTCTGTGACAAGTACAAAATCCAAAGTTGTCCTTCGACTCCATATAATCCAGCAGCGAATGGACTAGCAGAAGCCTTCAACAAGACACTCTGCAAAATTCTCAAGAAAATGGTCTCTAGTCACAAAAGAGACTGGGGCGACAAACTGCTAGAAGTTTTGTGGGCCTATCGAACCACCGTTCGAGGACCAACCCATAGTACACCATTCTCTTTGGTCTATGGATGCGAAGCTGTTGTCCCTTTGGAAGTACAAATTCCTTCCTTAAGGGTATCTTTGCAAAATGGCATGACGCAAGAAAGCAATGTCAAATTGAGACTCCAAGAGCTGGATAGTCTCGATGAAAGACGACTCGAAGCTCTACAAAGCATTGAGTTGTACCAAGCACGCATGGCAGGATCTTTCGACAAAAAGGTCAGGCAACGTGCCTACAAAAAGGGTGACTTGGTTCTTGCAGTAAAAAGACACATAGTCTTTGCCCACAAATCCAAAGGCAAATTCGAACCAAAGTGGGAGGGACCCTTCGTCATCAACAAAGTCTTCTCCAACGGTGCATACGCTCTTCTAAACATGGAGGGAGACAGATGTATGCTACCCATCAACGGCAAGTTCTTGAAGCGGTACTACCCTTGAAGACTTCCTTAAACGGGTTAGAGCGATATCTACACAGCCAAAGCCTATTTCCAAGGTACTTGCTCGTCAAACCCACCCCTTTTGAAATTTTCATCTTTATGTTGAAGTTTCAAAAAAAAACTTTCAAAACAATGCTTACTTTCATCGTTTCATTGTTAAAAAAAAAAAAAAACATCAAATCCAAAAATCCAAGTTTAGGAGCCTCTTCCCATATTTGACCAAAATTTTCGATCCTTGAACCCAAAATTCGTGGTTTGAAACAAAAATCAGGACTTAGGAATTTTCACCCTAGACCGCCTCGGCTTTTACAACCAAAATGGTTTTTAAGTCAAAATTTATGACCTTCGTGTCTTTAAACAAAAATTTTGGTTTTTAGAAACCGCGGGGAAGCGACATTCAGTCGATACTCGCAAAACCCAAAAAAACGGGAAGGATGCGAACCCCATTCGATACTTCCAAAACCCAAAAATCGCAAGGAAGCGAACCCCATTCGATACTTGCAAAATTTCAAAAAATTGTGGAGAAGCAACAAACCAGTTGATACCCACAACCCAAATTTCAAATGGTTCGAGAAAACCTCAAATTTCAAAAATCACGGAGAAACGACATCAAGTCAGTACCCGTAAAACCAAAAGTTTTGGGAAAAGCAGGGAAGCGACGCTTAGTCGATATTTGCACCCCAATTCGCGAGGAAGCGACATTCCATCGATACTCGCAAAACCTAACCCGCGAGGAAGTGACATTCCATCAATACTCGCAAAACCGAATGAGCAAGGAGCGACATTCCATCGATACTTGCAAGACCATTCAGCGAGGAGGCGACATTTAGTCGATACCTGCATTTTGAAAACCAAAACTTGGCTATAAACGCCAAAATCCGGCTATAAATACCAAAAATTCGGCTATAAATGCCAAAACAAAAATTTTTCGGCTATAAACGCCAAAATCGGCTTTCATGCCAATAAAACAAAACTTGGTTTTCAAAAAACTCGGCTATAAACGCCAAAATCTGGCTATAAACGCCAAAACTCGGCTATAAAACGCCAAATCCGACTATAAATGCCAAAATTCGGCTATAAATGCCAAAAACAAAATTTTTCGGCTATAAACGCCAAAATTGGCTTTCATGCCATCTCAAAATCGGCTCTCATGCCACAAACAAAATTTTTGGCTCTCATGCCATCTCAAAATTCGGCTATAAATGCCAAAAACAAAATTTTTCGGCTATAAACGCCAAAATCGGCTTTCATGCCATCTCAAAATCGGCTTTCATGCCAATAAAACAAAACTTGGTTTTCAAAAAACTCGGCTATAAACGCCAAGATCTGGCTATAAACGCCAAAACTAGGCTATAAACGCCAAATCCGGCTATAAATGCCAAAATTCGGCTATAAATGCCAAAAACAAAATTTTTCGGCTATAAACGCCAAAATCGGCTTTCATGCATCTCAAAATCGGCTCTCATGCCACAAACAAAATTTTTAGCTCTCATGCCATCTCAAAATTCGGCTATAAACGCCAAAATTCGGCTATAAATGCCAAAACAAAACAAAAAAAATCGGCTATAAACGCCAAAATCTGGCTATAAATGCCAAAATTCAGCTATAAATGCCAAGACAAACAAAACAAAATTCGGCTTCTATGCCATTCTAAAATTCGGCCTCCACACCATCCAAAAATTTTGGCTCCCATGCCGCAAAACAAATTTTGGCTCTTACGCCACAAAATTAGGCTTTCTCGCCATCCAAATTTTGGTTTTTAAACCATCAAAAACAAGGCTTTCCGCCACAAAATTGGCTTTCATGCCCAAAACAACCCTTTGACAAAAGATTTTCACAAAATGACAACTTTTGATCAAATCCTTAAACAAACATTCCCATCAAACTTTTGCTCAAAATTGTTTTAAAAAAAAAATGATTGTTTATACATGGAGGTACCCAAAAAAAAAAAAAAAAAAAGGAAAAAGAGTTTGTTACAACTCAAGAGCTCAATCCTACATGATCTTCAACCAAAGGTTCAACTCCTCAAGCAAACCCTTGGCCTTAACTTCCAAAGTTTTTAGGCCACGCTCCTTCAAAATGTCCCCATAAAACGCGGCCAAATGCCGTGACCCATCTGCAGCACTAGGAAGTTCTTCCCAGAGGACCTGCCACTGCTCGTGCTCCTGAGTCTTCCTCCGGACATTACCTTCAGCTTCCTCAACCTGGCGAATAAGAGTCCCCTCCTTCTCCCAAGCCTGCTGAACGGCAGCATTGGAAGATCCAGCAGACCGACGAGGTGCGTCAGTAACAGGACCTTTACCTTTGTTCGTTCTAGAAGAACTACCTGCAAAAGATGGAAGAGAAAAGATCAATCAACATCAAAATGACAGAATTCTGCTACAAAAAATCCTAGCAAAATTTTGACATGGTTCCGGGGCAATTCCAAAGAAAAGGAATATACTCCGAAAAAGACAGGAAGCCTGAAGATGAGCTCAACATCGCTGCGAGCTCATAGTCAGTGGAGAATTCTCAAAGAAGGCTTGAACTCAACATCGCTACGAGAACAAGCCAATCTCATCAAACTTCCGCAAAATCTGGAAAAGAGCTCAACATTGCTGCGAGCTTCAGAATCCAAAAATTGCAAAACTTCCTCAAAATCCAGCAAGACCGAGAAAGAGCTCAACATCGCTGCGAGCTCAAAATCCCAACACTTGCAAAAGATTTTCAGGTATGCATCATCATATTTCCAAATCTATTTACCAAAAATCATGCATCAAATAATATCATCATGCATTAAATGTTAAGAAAACCTTGACCAAAGTTTGACCAATTCCAACCCAATTTGGTCAAAACCAATCAAACTTTGTCCAAGTCAAAAATCATGTTGGCTTGACCTAGAGACTCTAGCCTTCTATCTTGATGCATCAAACAAAAAATGCATGAACATATTGAAATTGCATAGCCTCATTATCATGGTGAGCAAACAAGGAAAAAGAAAAAAGAAAGGGAGAAAAAAAAATCTCAACAAAAAAAAAAAAAAAATTTTGGCCCACAGCCCGTGGCCCACTGCCACGTGGCAGTACGGTCAGGTCCGTACGGACCTGTCCGTACAGCCAGAAGAAAAACAAAAAAAAAAAAAAAAACACAGCAAAAAAAAAAGAAAAGAAGAGAAAAACGCTGAAAAAAAAAAGAGAAATCAGCGTGGGAAAAAAAAAACAAAAAAAAAGAGAGTACACAGTTTAAAAAAAAAAAAAAAAAAGAAGAGAAAACCGTGAAAAGAAAAAAAAAAGAGAAAGAAAGAAAAAAAGAGAAGCACGAAAAAAAAAAAAAAAGAAAAACGTGCATGAGAAGAAAGAAAAGAAAAGAAAAAAAATGAAGAAGCTACGTCTACAATGGAGATTCTTGACGAGGAAGAAAACTTACTTGAAGCCATTGATGGAGAAGAAGAAGAAAAAAGCTTGGATATCCTTGAAGAAGAGAAAGCACTTCTTGCCTTGGGGAGCACTCTTGAAGATTTCTTGCAAAAAGAAAGTAATGGAGCAAAAGCATCAACCCTCCTTGCTTTTGTAGAAGAGAGCAAGCCAAAAGAGGAAACAAGGAGAAAAGAAAGGAGGTAAGTGCTAAAATTTAGCTACTTTCCCAAAGAGAAAGATATTTTGAGAGAATCTTTCCACAAAAAGAAAACTTGAGAAATTCTCTCCAAGTAAAGATATTTTTAGATATTCTCTACACAAAAGAGATATTTTTGGATATTATTTACAAGTATAACACCATATGAGATCTAGGCCATCTCCAAAGCCTAAGGTCCCATGGGTTAGCCCATATGAGCCAGGTTTGACCACCTAGGCACTAAAAGTGGCTTTTAGTCAAAATATTCCTCTTACCAAGAGCAACAAAAAAAAAAAAAAAAAAGAGTACCATGCCTCTTTTGAGTTGATGGGATCATTCAAAAAAAAAGAAAAAAAGAAAGTCCCATGAGTTTCCAAAAAACCAAACCATCCAACCTCATGAACCAAATTGAGCCAAAATCTTGAAATTGACATTTTACAAAACCAAATTCCGGTCCCCTAGCTCGCCACATACAGCTTGTTAGGTCACAAGACCAAAACCAAAATCAAAATCCAAACCAAACCAAATCTGACCCCCCAACCTGCCACATACAGCTTGTTGGGTCACAAGGTCAAAATCAAAATTAAACCCCAACTCCCTAACCTGCCACATACAGCTTGTTAGGTCACAAGGTCAAAAACCAAAATCCAAAACCCAAAATCCAAATACCCCATGTCGTTTTCAAAACTTTGCCTTGAGATGATACGTGATCCCTCTCACTACCATAAAATTCCCCCGGAAACTCAGAAGGCTATTCAAAAAATAAATAAATAAATAAATAAAATAAAAAATGCTCAAGACTCTTGGTCAAGTTGGAATATCTCCTCCAAGTTTCTCTTCGAGGCACATCGACTCCAAAAAAACTACTCGTCGCTATACCTCGAGGGGGCATTTGTTGACACCAAAAAAGTCAATATGTCTCCTCAACATCAAGAAGCCTCCTGAAGCTGCATCCTGCTAAAAATAGGCAAGGTTACTTCAAGCATCAGATTTTGTCAGAATCAGACAGAAACTGAGAGATCCTTCAAGACAGCTAAAAGAGGGGTACACCTGAGGTTTCGGGTCATTCCGACATCGTTTGGCCCAACTTCACCGCTCCGACAGCTAAACAGGCGCTCCCGGCGGCGACATCATCAAAGACACCAAAACTTTGATCAAAGCCTACGGATGACTCCAGAATATCTCTAAAGGGCTCCATACCAAATTTCAAGTCAAACCGACAACGTTTGACCCTCAATCAATGCTCGAACAGCAAAATCAAGCCTCCCGGCGGCGGCAACCACCGAAGCCATCACTCATCAAACAAAATACATGAGTGGCTTCAACATGCTTCCAAAAGGCTGCACGTCGAGTTTCAGGTCATTCCGACAACGTTTGACCAGGTTTCGATGCTCCGAGAGAAAATCAAGCCTACCGGCGGCGGAGCAACCCGGGACCATGACATCCAAAACGGAGCCCATGGAACGTCTCAAAATGACTCCAATAGGCTCCCCGTCAAATTTCAGGTCAATCGGACATCGTTTGACCACATATCAAAGCTCGGCATTTTCCCCGCAGCAAAATCAAGTGAAGCATCGATGGGACCCCAAACGGCTTCAAAACTCAAATAAAAGCCCATGGTTGGTCCTATCCACTGCTCAAGAAGCTTCACCTCAATTTTCAGGTCATTCCGACATCGTTTGACCTAGTTTCGACGCTTGACGAAAAATCAGCTACAAAGTCTTCGGCTTTCTCGAAAAATAGGAAACTTTGTGCTCCGATTTCGCAAGGGTTCTCGTCAAGATTTCTTTAAGAAAATCAAGTCAATAATTGAGGAAAAATGTCAAGAAAAATACAGAAGAAAAAAGGGACGAAAAAGATGAAAAAACGGCCGAAAACGACGCTCGGCGACCAAACGGGCCAAAGCCCCATGGTCGCCGGCGACCCTGGAAATCCAGGTCGCCGGATTTTGCGCCGAATCGTCCGTTTTCCGATTCTTTTCACGTTTCGGGTGTTCTGGCCTCTGTGATTTTCTGAAAATCCAGTGTTTGGTGCTTCAAAACCACTGATCTTCGTCGACATCTCGGATCCACCGTCAAAAGCATGAAATCATCACCGATCGCCTCAAGATCGCCAACCGGCTGACCAAGAAAGTGCACTTTCTGTCCGACCGATCGTGAAATCGACAAAACAGATGTCACCGGCCTGCCAACATCAATCAATGTCTGAAATTGCATTGCAATCCGACATCAAACAATGCGTGGATCCACCCGTGATGATCGCAAGAAGATCTCAAAAGGCGCAGCGCGGCCCGCGACTCTTCACATGCCTTGGCAACCACTTAATGACGTTAATTTACCCATTAAAGCAGTCATTAACTCATTATTTTGGACGGCCCAATCAGAACCAAGCATTTGGGAGTTACAAATCCAAGCAATCATGGCATTAAACCCATGAAACTCCCATCATCATGAAGCATAAAGGTGATTGAATGCCCACTACCTTCATCGGCCAATCACAAGCCTTGAAAAAGGAGTTACAAAATCAACTTGTAACTCTTCATCAATTCTTTCATCATGGCCATCAATGCCAATAAACACCTCATGGCTACCAAAAGCCTATAAAAGGAGGTCCATTCCAAGAAGAAAGAAAAGGATGAAAATAGATCCCAAGTGCAAGCTCTGAAAATCCAGAAAATCCAAGAGAGAGACGAAGTCCTGCTACTTTGCTCCCGGAAGCACCACAAGGTGATCAACGTCCCTTGGGGGGCCACCCCCCAAGGTCACCTCCTTCTCCAACATGGCCTAAACGCGGCTTTTCAGCCCGTTTACTCGGTTTTTCATTGGATATAGGACCTTCTCTTGGTCCTTGTCCTTTAAAAAACTGAGGTTAGAAGCCAAGCCAAAGAATCAAAGCATCACATGTTCTCATTTGAAGGACGATGGCGAAGCCCATACATGACTTGCGACCTTCGATCTCAACGTGTCCCCACAATCTCTTGAGAAGTTAGATCCCTTTTCTTCCTTTTCTATTGTAGTTTGTATTTCTTAAAGAGACAAAAAGAAATCACAATTCTTGTCTTTCATATTTGATGAGTTTTGTAAAAACGCCTTTCACGGCAAAATCGCCTTACACGGCATACAAACAAAAACGCCTCTTACGGCATTCTAAAAACTTGTCTCTTTTCTTAATATTTATGCAATTTGAAAAGTTAGAAAAAAGGATTGATTTCCTTTCCACTTGTGAAGGTGAATCTCCGGATTATCACTATTCCAAATTCCGAGTAGAAAGTAAATCTGGCATACCCGTACAAAAATGTTGATGCCCGAGATCTTCCCTCCTCCGCCGAGACCCAGGTCAGCCCCCCGGGGTACGGAGGGAGAGGACGGAAGATTCCCCCCTTTTTCGGGTCTATCAAAAAGTGTAGAAGATCTTACCGAAATCCGGATCGACCCCAACGACCCAGAAAGGTACTTTCTGCTCGGCAGTCAGCTCGCAGAAGCTGAAAGGTCCGAGTTGCTCGACTTCCTGTTGCAGAACAGAGGGGTCTTCGCCTGGACCCCATACGAATGCCCGGCATTGACCCCGAAGTCATGTGCCATAAGCTGAATGTGGATCCCAAACACAAACCTGTAGTCCAAAAGGCTCGCAGGACTGGGGTCCAATAGGCAGAGGCCGTAACTGAGGAGGTCAAGAAGATGCTGGAGGCTGAAGCAATCAAGGAGGTCCGCTACCCTGAATGGCTGGCCAACACAGTGGTGATGGACCCTCGGAATTCCGTCCTCTCCTTCCTCACCCCGGGGGCTGACCTGGGTCCCGGCGGAGGAGGGAATACGCGGGTATCAACATTTTTGTACGGGTATGCCAGATTTACTTTCTACTTGGAATTTGGAATGGTGATAATCCGGAGATTCACCTTCACAAGTGGAAAGGAAATCAATCCTTTTTTCTAACTTTTCAAATTGCATAAATATTAAGAAAAGAGACAAGTTTGTTTTTTTAAGAATGCTGTAGGAGGCGTTTTTGTTTGTTTGCCGTAAAAGACGATTTTGCCGTGAAAGACGATTTTACAAAACTCATCAAATATGAAAGACAAGAATTGTGATTTCTTTTTGTCTCTTTAAGAAATACAAACTACAATAGAAAAGTAAGAAAATTGATCTAACTTCTCAGGAGATTGTGTGGACACGTTGAGATCGACGGTCGCAAGTCATGTATGGACTTCGCCATCGTCCTTCAAATGAGAACGGTTGATGCTTCGATTCTCCAGCTTGGCTTCTAGCCACAGTTTTTTAAAGGGCAATGACCAAGAGGAGGTCCTGTATCCAATGAAAAACCAAGTAAACGGGCTGAAAAGCCGCGTTTAGGCCATGTTGGAGAAGGATGGGACCTTGGGGGGGTGGCCCCCAAAGGGACGTTGATCACCTTGTGGTTCTTCTGGGAGCAAAGCGGCAGGACTTCGTCTCTCTCTTGGATTTTCTGGATTTTCAGAGCTTGGGATTGCACTGGGGATCTTTCTTTCTTTTTTTTTTCCTCCTTTTCTTCTTGTAACCCACCTCCTTTTATAGGCTTTTGGTAGCCATGAGGTGATTATGGGCATTAATAGCCACGATGAGAGAATTGATGAGGAGTTACAAGTTGATTTTGTAACTCCTTTTTCATGGCTTGTGATTGGCCGATGAAGGTAGTGGGCATTTAATTCCCTTTAAGCTTCATGATGATGGGAGTTTCATGGGTTAAATGCCATGATTGCTTGGATTTGTAACTCCTAAATGCTTGAATATGATTGGGCCGTCCAAAATAATGAGTTAATGACCGCATTAAGTTGTCATAAACAGGTCAATTAACGTCATTAAGTGGTCGCCAAGGCATGTGAAGAGTTGCGGGTCGCGCCGCGTCTTTTGAGATTCTTCTTGTGATCATCACGGGTATACACATTGTTTGATGTCGGATTGCGATGCAATTTCAGACATTGATTGATGTTGGTGGGCCGGTGACATCTGTCTTGTCGATTTCACGATCGGTCGGACAGAAAATATACTTTCTTGGTCAGCCGGTTGGCGATCTTGGGGCGATCAGTGATGATTTCATGCTTTTGACGGCGGATCCGAGATGTCGGTGAAGATCAGTCGTTTTCAAGCATCAAACATTGGATTTTCAGAAAATCATAAAGGCAGGAATGCATGAAACGCGAAAAGATCGAAAAACGGGGCATTTGGTGCAAAATCCGGCGACCTTAGGGTTTTTGCCCTTTGTTCGCCGAGCTTCGTTTACGGCCGATTTTCCTTCTTTTTTGTTCCTTCTTTCTTCTGTATTTTTCTTGACATTTTTCCTCAATTATTGACTTGATTTTCTTGGAGAAAACTTGACGAGAACCCGCACAAAACCCAAACACAAAGTTTCCCATTTTTCGGGAAAGTCGAAGACTTTGTAGACGATTTTCCGTCAAGAGTCGAAACTAGGTCAAACGAAGTCGGAATGACCTGAAAATTGAGGTGAAGCTTCTTGAGCAGTGGATGGGACCAACCATGGGCTTTTATTTGAGTTTTGAAGCAGTTTGGGGTCCCATCATGCTTGACTTGATTTTGCTGCGGGGAAAATGCCGAGCTTTGATATGTGGTCAAACGATGTCCGATTGACCTGAAATTTGACGGGGAGCCTATTGGAGTCATTTTGAGACATTCCATTAGCTCCGTCTTGGATGTCATGGTCCCAGGGTGCTCCGCCGCCGGTAGGCTTGATTTTCTTTCGGAGCATCGAAACCTGGTCAAACGTTGTCGGAATGACCTGAAATTCGACGTGCAGCCTTTTGGAAGCATGTTGAAGCCACTCATGTACTTTATTTGATGAGTGATGGCTTCGGTGGTTCCCGCCGCCGGGAGGCTTGATTTTGTTGCTCGAGTGTTGATGGAGGGTCAAACGTTGTCGGTTTGACTTGAAATTTGGCATGGAGCCCTATGGAGACATTTTGGAGTCATTCGTTGGCTCTGATCAAAGTTTTGATGTCTTTTATGATGTCGCCGCCGAGAGCGCTTGTTTAGCTGTCGAAGCAGTGAAGTTAGGCCAAACGATGTCTGAATGGCCCGAAACCTCAGGTGTACCCCTCTTTTGGCTGCCTTGAAGGATCTTGCAGTTTCTGTCTGATTCTGACAAGATTTGATGTTTGAAGTAGCTTTGCCTGTTTTGTAGAAAGATGCAGCTTCACGAGGCTTCTTGATGTTGAGGAGACATGGTGACTTTTTGGTGTCAACAAATGCCCCTTCGAGGTACAGCGACGAGTAGCTTTCTGGAGTCGATGTGCCTCGAAGAGAAACTTGGAGGAGAGATTCCAACTTGACCGAGAGTCTTGAACATTTTTTTTTAATAGCCTTTTGAATTTCCGGGGGAATTTTATGGTGGTGAGAGGGATCACGTACCATATCAAGGCAAAGTTTTAAAAATGACAAGGGGTATTTGGATTTTGGGTTTTGGATTTTGGTTTTTGACCTTGTGACCTAACAAGCTGTATCTGGCAGGTTAGGGGGTTAGGGTTTGATTTTTGATTTTGACCTTGTGACCGAACAAGCTGTATGTGGCAAGTTGGGGGGTCAGATTTGGTTTTTTGGTTTTGGTTTTGGTTTGGATTGGATTTTGATTTTGGTTTTGGTCTTGTAACCTAACAAGCTGTATGTGGTGAGCTACGGGACCGGAATTTGGTTTTGTCAATTTCCAGATTTTGGCTCAATTTGGTTCATGAGGTTGGATGGTTTGGTTTTTGGAAACTCATGAGGCTTTCTTTTTTGTTTTGAATGGTCCCATCAACTCTAAAGTGGCATGGGACTTTTTTGCTCTTTTTCTTTTTTTTTTTTTGCTCTTGGTAAGTGGAATATTTTGACTAAAAGCCACTTTTAGTGCCTAAGTGGTCAAACCTGGCTCATGTGGGCTAACCCATGGGACCTTAGGCTTTGGAGATGGCCTAAATCTCATATGGTGTCACTTGTGTAGAGAATATCTAAAAATATCTCTTTTGTGTAGAGAATATCTAAAAATATCCTTACTTGGAGGGAATCTCTCAAGTTTCCTTCTTTTGTGGAAAGATTTTCTCAAAATATCTTTCTTGTTGGGAAAGTAACTATTTTTAGTACTTATCTCCTTTCTTTTCTCCTTGTTTCCTCTTTTGGCTTGCTCTCTCTTATAAAAGCAAGAGGGCTGGTTCTTTTGCTCCATTGCTTTCTTTGTTTGCAAGAATTCTTCAAGAGTGCTCTCCAAGATAAGAAGTGCTTTTGCTCCAAGCTTTTCTTCTTCTTTTTCATCAATGGCTTCAAGTAAGTTTTCTTCCTCCACAAGAATCTCCATTTACAGAAGTAGCTTCTTCTTCTTTTTCTCTTTTTCTTTTTCTCTTCTTCGTTTTCTTTTCTTTTCTTCTTTTTTTTTCAAGCACATTTTTCTCTCTGTTTTTTTTGTGTTTCTTCTCCCCTTTTTTTTTTCTTTGCTGTTTTTTTTTTCACGGTTTTCTCCCCTTTTTTTTTTTTTACCTGTGCTCTTTTTCCTTTTTTTTTTCTTTTCCACATACTGATTTTATTTTTCTGTCAGCGTTTTTTTTTTCTGTTTCTTTTTTTTTTCCACGCTGATTTCTGTTTTTGTTTCAGCGTTTTTTTTTTTCTTTTTTTTTCTGTTTTTTTTTTCTGCATGCTGATTTCCCGTTTTTTTTTTCAGAGTCTTTCCTTTTTTATTTTCTGCTGTTTTTTTTTTTTACTGAGATTTTTTCTCTCTCTGTTTTTTTTCTTTGTTTGCTCACCATGATAATGAGGATCATGCAATTTCAATATGTTCATGCATTTTTTTTGATGCATCAAGATAGAAGGCTAGAGTCTCTAGGTCAAGCCAACATGATTTTTGACTTGGACAAAGTTTGATTGGTTTTAACCAAATTGGGTGGGAATAGGTCAAACTTTGGTCAAGATTTTCCTTGCTTCTAATGCATGATGATATTCTTTGATGCATGATTTTTTGTAAATAGTCTTGGAAACATGATGATGCATACCTGAAAATCTTTCGCAAGTATTGGGATTTTGAGCTCGCAGCGATGTTGAGCTCTTTCTCGGTCTTGCTGGATTTTGAGGAACTTTGCAATTTTTGGATTCTGAAGCTCGCAGCAATGTTGAGCTCTTTTCTAGATTTTGCAGAAATTTGATGAGATTGGCTCGTTCTCGCAGCGATGTTGAGTTCGAACCTTCTTTGAGGATTTGCACTGACTATGAGCTCGCAACGATGTTGAGCTCATCTTCAGGCTTTCTGTGTTTTTCGGAGTATTTCCCTTTTCTTTGGGATATCCCAGGAACCATGTCAAAATTTTGCTAGAACTTTTGTAGCAAAACTCTGTCATTTTGATGATGGTTGATCTTTTCTTTTCCATCTTTTGCAGGTAGTTCTTCTAGAACGAACAAGGGTAAATGTCCTATTACTGACGCACCTCGTCGATCTGCCAGAGCTTCCAATGCAGCCGTTCAGCAGGCTTGGGAGAATGTCCAGTTTGTCGAGAAGAATTTGGAAGATTGTGATTCCCTTAATCGTGATGAGATGAGGCAGTGATTGGTCACTCTCAAAGATGAGGAATTCTATAAGATCATGGTAAGCAGCCATCCTTGGGTTATGGACGATCAGAGCATTGTGCCCAAGCCTACCTTCTTCTTTGGTGATACAGTACCCGATGACTTGACATACCAAAGGAGGTTTTTTCAGTTCTTCTACACAGTAGATGGTGAGGAGAGAACTATTTCTACCCGGTTTACTTTTGATCGGACCATCTCGATCCTGAGCCTTTCTCCCACGTGCCCTAAGAGGGAAGATCCTCCGAGCTGGGTGAAGAGGACCAGTATGATCAAGACCAGGATTTTTGTTGGCGGCTCTTCCGGTTTTGGAGAGAAACCACCTGTCCGTATGGACATGTTGATGCCAGCCAGTGGCTACCAAGGTTCTGATCATCCATCGGTCGATTTGAGACCGGCGGGCCTTGGTATTTTTCAGGGTGATGGCAGCAATTGGGTGAAGCCTTTTCGACTTCGTGGCCGCTTCAGTGCTGACTCGAGCTGGGAATCGTGGACTGATCACACCCTGAGGATTGGCAAGGCCGTCTTGCGGGAGGCCGAGATTTTGATGCGGTTCGCGCTTTTCAGCAAACCATCATTTTCTCCGATGAGGCTTTCATGGCCATGCTGGAGTCATTCCTTCCACAAACCAACACCTTCATTGTGACGAATAGTGAGATTGGTTTTTCTTTGAAGGAACTGAGCGCCATCACCGGGTTGCCTATCCTCGGCAAACTCTATGAGGAGTTTATGCCTATTGACAGCGTCCTTGAGGAGTAGTTTGAGGAGTTTAGGCTTGTGTACTTTCAGCTCGTCGCCTTCTATGATTTTTTGAAGGAGAAGGAGGGCTCGAAAGTTAGATACAGCAGTTGGAGAAGTTGCAACTCCAACTTTTTTGCCAGCGGGGAGTCTTCTGATGGCATGGCCCAGGATGCTAGGGCTAAAGCATCAAGGTTGAAGAAGATCGCTGCTATGCGAGAAGATTTAAAGAAGTTCTTCGCAAGCACAGATGCCATTTGTTCTGACATTGCATTGCGGAGAGATCTCGCGGTTTACCTCACTTATTGGCTGGGTGAGGCTGTTTTTGCTGGAGGAGATGGAATGCACATCAGGCCGCACTGTATTTTTCCGGCTTGTCAGATGGCGTTTGGAGAGCGGCTGGCTTTGGTACCTGCTTTTTACTCCTACTTGTGCACCAAACTGCAAGCTGCTGCTTTTCTGGTTCGGCTTGGGCTTCCCATGAACATGGTATTTTCAGCCCATATCTTCTATTCATGGTATGTATACCATTGTCCTAGCTTCCATCGTTTGGGAGTTGCACAAGACGAAGATCCTTTTATGATTCTTTTGGCTAGAGGGATAGCCGTTTCCGAATCGCTTTTTTCTGCCCGTTTGAGGATTCTATTTTATTAAGGACGTCGAGATTGGGCAGTCTTCAGTGAAGCTTTCTCCTGATTTGCGGAAGAAGGCTTTTGACTTTGGTGTCTCCCGTGATTCGACAAGGGCAGGGTCGGGAAGACACTATGCTTTGACAAATGCGGAGAATAGATGGCTCTTCAATATACGGGTTGGTATGATGGTGTACCGCAGACATCTTTTCGTCGATATCCAGCCGTTTGTCCCTTCGCGTTTTGCATTGCAGCTTGGCTTCTCTCAAGGCGTTATTGGAGCGCCTTCGAGCATGGTAAAACGTTTTGGAGGTCTGCAGGATGGGAGAAATGCATGGGCTTTTTACAGCGTTGAGGACACTACCGCCATGATTTCCTATCCTGAGCTGCCCACCTTCCGGACTGCTGGCTTCACGAAGTGGTTCGTGGAGAGCTTCTCAGTGTACCGGGGGCTTTCCAAGAAAGAGCTCGATGTCAAGCAGTCTCCTGGGAAAGTCTTGGCAGATCAGATGGTGTCCGTCGGGAGGAAGTTTTGGCATTCCTTTCTGGTGAGAAGCATAAGATAGGCTTTCTCAATGAGCAGGACATCATCAGATCAGGAGCTGCACAAGGAATTCTTGGTGAGGTCTTGAGACAGCTGGAGGAGGAGGAGGCCAAGATCGATGCTATGATACAAGTAGAGCATACGAAGGCTTCCATGGAGGCTACTGAGAAAAGTAGACCATCCAGTGAGGACTCTAATGAGAGGCCTGATGTTGATAGTGGGGCAGGATCGTCGAGCAGATTGACCCGCCGAGGCAAGAGGAGGAGAGGACAACACCGTAACATGAGACGGCATGATAGTCCTTCTGATCTTGAAGTTCCTCTCACCATTGCTGAGGAGGTGTCTGAAGATGCTGACGAGCCTCCGGAGAAGAGGAGCAGAGAAGAGGAGACAGCTAGTACGATTCTCCTTCTTTCTTTTGTTTCTTCTTTTCTCTTGTGAAAGATTTTTGTTTTGATCCGCTGCTTTCTTTGTTTTAGCAGAGGATGATGACTTGGTGATGCCCGAGGTTCCAGCCGATGAGGCGATGGCGGATCCAGTAGTGGCATCTAAGGAAGAGCCCAGGGACTCTGGAGTGGTTTCAGAACCTTCACCTGGTATGATTGCTTTGGCTTCTTTTTTTCTTCTTCTTTTTGTTTGTGCTGTCATTTACTAACATGTAGCCTTTGTTTTCTTTTTAGCTGACTTGTTAGAGGATTTTGACGATTTTGAGCCATCCATGGACGCAACTTTTGACGATGCTTCGAATGAGCTCAGAGAGGCAGAGAGTACTCCGCCGGTCGTCGAAGCAGGTATTTTTTGCAATAATGATCTTGATATATTTTTGACAAGATTATATTCATACCTTTTTGTCTTTTCCTTGGCAGATTGTGGAGCAGCAGGAGAGGTTCCTTCGTCTTCCGCAAGGCCAGAACAGGGGATACCTGCAGCTGATGTAGGAGTAGGGGCTTCTTCTACTTTCAACGAGTCAGCTTCTTCAGTTAGAAAGAGTTTATTGATTACTCTTCCAATGGAGCATGACATGGGCAGTCGGGCGCCGGAGCATGGCGAATCGTCATCTGCACCGCACCTTCAGTATGCAAGGAAGGTGTTGAAGACTGTCTTGAGCTCATAGGTTGAAACTCTCTCTTCAGGTCATTTGGAAGCTGGCTTTAGCATGATCAAGCATGTACAGGACATTCTTGCTGATAGCGAAGAAGTCGGTTTGGACATTGCTAGCGCCAAGGATTTTGTTGATGAAACATCGCCTTGGGGAACAAATGGACTGAGACCAAGAGTTTCCCAGATGGTGACTTCTTTGATGAGATGTTTATGAAGCCATCTAACAAGATCAAAGCCGAGCTGATTGAGGTCACGAAGACTCGGAGGCAGGTCGTCCGGGAGAAGAACGTTACCGAGTTATCCATTATGGGGCTGAAGCAAGACTTAGACCGCCTTGATAAGGAGGTTGTCGAAGCTAGGCAGCGTCTTGAGCTTTTAGAGGAAGAAGCTGCTGCCAAATGGACCGCCATTGTGGAGGCTCATGACAAGGAGGGAACCCTCATTCGCCAGTTTGAGGAAGCTGAAGGTAATGTCCGGAGGAAGACTCAGGAGCATGAGCAGTGGCAGGTCCTCTGGGAAGAACTTCCTCGTGCTACAGATGGGTCACAGCATTCGGCCGCGTTTTATGGGAACATTCTGAAGAAGCGTGGCCTAAAAACTTTGGAAGTTAAGGCCAAGGGTCTGCTTGAGGAGTTGAACCTTTGGTTGAAGACCATACTAGATTGAGCTCCTGAGCTGTAACAAACTCTTTTCTTCTTTCTTTTTTTTTTGGTACCTCTATGTATAAACAATTTTGGTACTATATTTTTGTATCCCCTTCTTTTTACTTAAATCATTTTTTGATGGAAACACATTTGAGTAAAAGTTGATGGGAATGTTTGTTTGAGAATTTGATCAAAAGGTTGTCATTTTGTGAAAATCTTTTGTCAAAGAGTTGTTTTTGGGCATGAAAGCCAATTTTTTTTGTGGCAAAAAGCCTGGGTTTTGATGCTTTAAAAACCAAATTTTAGATGGCATGGAAGCCTAATTTTGTGGCGTAAGAGCCAAAATTTGTTTTGCGGCATAGGAGCCAAAAATTTTGAGATGGCATTAGAGCCAAATTTTTTTGAGATGGCATGAAAGCCGAATTTTGGAATGGCATGGAAGCCGAATTTTATTTTGTGGCATGGAAGCCAAATTTGTTTATGGCATGAGAGCCAAAGTTTTTTTGTTTGCAACATGAGAGCCAAAGTTCTTTTTTTTGTTTGTGGCATGAGAGCCAAGGTTTTTTATTCTTTGTGGCATGAGAGCCAAGGTTTTTTTTTGTTTGTGGCATGAGAGCCAAGGTTTTTGGATGACGTTAGAGCCAAAATTTTGAGATGGCATAGGAGCCGAGTTTTGGATGGCATGATAGCCGATTTTTGGAATGGCATAGGAGCCGAATTTTAAGATGGCATGAAAGCCGATTTTTTTTTGAATGGCATAGGAGCCTAGTTTTGTTTTGTTTGTTGTTTGTTTTGTTTTGGCATGGAAGCCAGATTTTTTAAAACCAAGTTTTGTTTTATTGGCATGAAATCCGATTTTGGTGTTTATAGCCGGATTTTGACGTTTATAGCCGATTTTGGCATTTATAGCCGAATTTTGGCGTTTATAGCCGGTTTTTGGCGTTTATAGCCGAATTTTGGCGTTTATAGCCGATTTTGGCGTTTATAGCCGACTTTGGCGTTTATAGTCGATTTTGGCATTTGTAGCCGACTTTTGGCTTTTATAGCCGATTTTAGCGTATATAGCCGATTTTGGCGTTTATAGCCGAATTTTGGTTTTCAAAATGCAGGTATCGACTAAATGTCGCCTCCCCGCTGAATGGTCTTGCAAGTATCGATGGAATGTCGCTTCCTTGCTCATTCGATTTGCGAGTATCGATGGAATGTCGCTTCCTCACGGTCTGGGTTTGCGAGTATCAATGGAATGTCGCTTCCTCGCGGATTGGGGTGCAAGTATCGACTAAGCATCGCTTCCCTGCTTTTCCCAAAACTTTGGTTTTGCGGGTCTTGACTTGGTGTCGTTTCCCTGCGTTTTTTGAAATTTGAGGTTTTCTCGAACCATTTGAAATTTGGGTTGTGGATATCAACTGGAATGTTGCGTCTCCACGGTGTTGAAATTTGAGGTTTTACAAGTATCGAATGGGGTTCGCTTCCTTGTGATTTTTGGGTTTTGGAAGTATCGAATGGGGTTCGCATCCTTCCGGTTTTTGGGTTTTGCGAGTATCGACTGAATGTCACTTCCCCGCGGTTTCTAAAAAACCATTTTTTGTTTAAAGACACGAGGGTCATAAATTTTGACTTAAAACCATTTTGTTTGTTAAAGCCGAGGCAGACTAGGGTGAAAATTCCTAAGTCTTGATTTTTGTTTCAAACCAAGAATTTTTGAGTTCAAGGATCGAAAATTTTGGTCAAGTCTGGGAAGAGGCTCCTAAACTTGGATTTTTGGATTTTGATGATTTTTTTTGAACAAATGAAACGATGAAAGTAAGCATTGCTTTAAAAGAGTTTTTTTATTTTAGAAAGAAACTTCAACATAAAGATGAAAATTTGAAAAGGGGTGGGTTTGACGAGCAAGTACATGGAAATAGGATTTGGCCGTGTAGATATCGCTCTGACCTGTTTGAGGAAGTCTTCAAGGGTAGTACCGCTTCAAGAACTTGCCGTTGATGGGCAGCATACATCTGTCTCCTTCCATGTTTAAAAGAGCGTATGCACCGTTGGAGAAGCCTTTGTCGATGACGAAGGGTCCTTCCCATTTTGGTTCAAATTTGCCTTTGGAATTGTGGGCAAAGACTATGGGTCTTTTTACTGCAAGAACCAAGTCTCCCTTTTTGTAGACGCGTTGCCTGACTTTCTTGTCGAAAGATCCTGCCATGCGTGCTTGGTACGACTCAATGCTTTGTAGAGCTTCGAGTCGTCTTTCATCGAGATTATCCAGCTCTTGGAGTCTCAATTTGACATTGCTTTCTTGCGTCATGTCATTTTGCAGAGATACCCTTAAGGAAGGAATTTGTACTTCCAAAGAGACAACAGCTTTGCATCCATAGACCAAGGAGAATGGTGTGCTATGGGTTGGTCCTCGAACGGTGGTTCAATAGGCCCACAAAGCTTCTGGTAGTTTGTCGCCCCAGTCTCTTTTGTGACTAGAGACCATTTTCTTGAGAATTTTGCAGAGTGTCTTGTTGAAGGCTTCTGCTAGTCCGTTCGCTGCTAGATTATATGGAGTCGAAGGACAACTTTGGATTTCGTACTTGTCGCAGAACCTATAGAATCTGTGATCCCGGAATTGTGGTCCATTATCATGGACGAATCTTTTAGGTATGTCGAAGCGACAAATAATGTTGGTGCGCAAGAACTGAAGGACTGATGAAGTCTTCATTTCGCTGAGCGCAAATGCTTCTAACCACTTGGAGAAATAATCTGTTGTGGCGAAGATGAAGCGATGACCTTTGCTCGATGGGGGAGAGATAGGACCTATGATGTCCATACCCCAGGCTTCGAAAGGCCATGAGATTGCTGTTGGATGTAGCCATTCTGGAGGCATGTGGACATAATCCCCATGAATCTGGCATTTTTGGCAGCGCTTAGCAAATTGGATTGCATCAGCTACCATGGTAGGCCAATAATAACCTAGCCTTTTTATCTGGTTGTAGAGATTAGGACGAGCCTGATGGGCTCCACAAAGACCAGCACGTACTTCTTTAAGAGTTTCTTCAGCCTCTTGTTGTGACAAGCAGCGTAGGAGTACTCCATTGAAGGATTTTCTGTAAAGTGCTTTTGAAGGTATATCCAAATGAAAGTTCGGGGCTCGTCTTTGGATGCTTACCCGCTCTTTTGGATTTTCAGGTAGGATTCCGAACATGATGTAATCAATGAACGGATCTCTCCAGTCGCTAATCGGAGGTTTGAGGATGGACATCCCACTTCAAACTACTTGATGGCATTCAGCAACTGCTTGGTGTGTGTTAAGAGGAGGGAGAATCCTTCTTTGACACACTGTGATTTGCATGTGTTCTCCTTCTTGGATTGCCATGGATGCGGCGAGTCCAGCCAGGGCATCTGCACGGATGTTTTCACCTCTGAGGATATGGGTGATGTGACAGATGTTGAATTTTTGTCGAAGCGACTGCGCCTTATTGTAGTAGTAAGGTAGCAGATCAGACTTCCTGACTTCAAATGTCTGATTCATCTGGTTGACGATCAGTTGAGAGTCTCCAAAAGCTTCCAGTATGGTGATGTCGGATTCAAGGGCGAGTTCTAATCCTACAATCAGGGCTTGGTACTCAGCTGCATTGTTTGAACATGGTTCCAGTAGCGAGAAGGTGTGTGGAATCATGTATTTGTCGGGGTTGACAAAGAGGATACCGATTCCCGATATTTTCTTTCCTTTTTCATTTGTCCTGGTTGCACCGTCAAAGTATATGTCCCATGAAGTGTTTGATAAGGAAGTTTCCACGTTGTAGACAAATTCGTCTGGGAGATCATCCCTGAGTGGAGAATCTTTAGGCAATGGATGCTCTGCGAGGAAGTCTGCTAGGGCTTGGTCTTTGATTACTTTTTGTGGTACATACCTAATATCAAACTGTGATAAAAGGATGGACCATTTTTCCAGTCGGGCATTGAGAGAACCTGCTTTTGTGACAAGGACCTATAAGAGGTTGATCCTCGAAATCAGGTAGACTGTGTTGGACAACAGATAGTGACGTAGCTTTTGTACGGCAAACATCACTGCAAGGCTTTCTTTTTCGACTGGGGAGTAGCGATGCTCTGCACCTACCAACATTCGGCTAAGGTAATATAGAGCAGCTTCTAGAGAAGGGTCTTCTTTTGGAAGATCACTTTCAGGATCGAGGGGTCGATCCTTGTCATTTGCTGAAGATGTCTCTGTAGCAGCATTGGTGTCTTCAGTGATTGTGTTGCACGGAGCAATTTCCAGGAACAAGTCCTGAACAACATCCAGCAACTTTTCTTTATTAGTCCAGACATCGTCTATGAGATCGGGTATCTGGGACCAATCGACTGGGTTTTCATTGAAGAAGATTTCATTAGCAGGAGTTTCTTCAAGATGATTAACCGGGAGAGGCTTGAGTTCCAATGTCATAGCTTCAGGAGACGAGGGCTGAGAGGATGATATCTTAGTGGAAGTCACCTGAGAAGATGTAGCTCCAGAAGATACATTACCGGTTGTGGTGTACGTGTCTTCGGAAGCTTCAGAGGCATTATCGTCTTGAGCTATCGCATTGCAGGTCATCCGGACAGGAGATGCCCCCAGTGCAGACTATTGGGAATCGGACTCATCCTCGGATGTAAAAGGATCATCAATCCAACTGTTTTCTCCATTTTCAGGAGTTGAGGGAGAAAGTTCTGGTTGATTTTCAGGGAATTCTGGTTCTGGATCATGACGAAGATCATTAACGCGATCCTGCTCCTGCTCTATGGCAAGATGTTGCAAGATTCTTGCATATTCTTCAAGATCAGGCATGGAAGCCAAATCTTCTTCGTCATCTACTCCTTGTGGTTCACCAATGTTGGGTTCCACTGGAGTATTTGCTGGTACTGGATTGACAATATTTTCAGCCTTTTGGTCTTCTTCATCATCGGACCAAGATCCTTGTGGCTGTAATGGGTTATACCAGATTACTGGCATAAGATGAGACTCGGGAATCCATTCTTCGTCGGAGAGGTATTCTCCTATTTCAAGGGATTCTTCCCACTCATCGATATCACTGGTAGTATCACTGGACTCGTATCCATTCATGGAGAATCCAACTACCGAGTTGCAAGAGTATGATGTCCCCCTGCACAGTTTCATTTTTGTATTGAGGTGGCATGAAATCATCAAGGGTGAATTTTCTTACCGCCTTTGAAGTTTTGGGAAGGGATTCTGAGCATTTGTACAACAAACATCGCTTGTGGCAGTACATCTGAGCATTTGTACGCCATTGCCTTCCACTTGTGAATGAAGTCGTATGTTGACTCATTCTCTTCCTATTTTAGGCTGCATAGTTAAGCCATAGTAACAGGATGGTCCTCACCTTGGAAGTGGGTCAGGAAGCGTGTCTCCAGCATAGCCCAGTTCTGAATGGAGTTCTCCGGCAGAGTGGAGTACTAATCAAAGGCTGTACCTTTTAGGGTACTTGCAAAAAGGCGAATCTTGAGGGCACCTTGATCCGCAATAGCTCCCGTCAGGATCTTGAAGTGGATGACATGATGTCTGGCTGAACCTTTCCTAGTATATGTCTGGAGAGTAGGTTGCTTGAATTTTGTAGGGAACGGAACCGAGTCCATCCATAGAGGGTAGGGTGGCTTGATCCCATGTTCCTTCAATGTATCATCTTCTTTTGCTTTTACGAGGATATCGTCCACGTCCTTTTTGGTAAGGGCGCGCGACTCATTGTTTTCTGCATTACCTTCGTCATCTTCATGATTTGGAGGGGTTTCATTGTTAGGTGGTGGACGCTGTGGAGTGAGAATAATGTTTTCCATCAGAGCCTCAATTCTCTATTGTCCTTGTTCCAACTGCTGGATGCATGCAGTTACATCATCATGCTGTGGAGGCGGCTCAGAACTTGTAGCCAAGAAGTTCATCCCTCGGGATTCGAACGAAGAAATCGTCCTGGTGACTGAGCTGGGGCTCATTCTTCTGGATGAAGAATCTGAGGAGTAATTACTCCTGTGTCCTTGGCTTAGAGGAGTGGAGGATTTTTCCGGATGTGTTCGAGTCCGAGAGACGCTGCGAGTCACTGGACGCCTAACACTGATTTTTGTTGCAACCTTCTGGCATTTTCTTGTTTTGCCAACCATATGGACAGCAACGAATTGGTTGGGTCTTTCTTTTTCGACCCATTTGTTTGAGACATGGAGAGTAGAATGCTGGGTTCTTTGTTTCTCAAGTCTCTTTTGTCGATATGCTGCGCGGCGTCGCATTCGACGAGCAATTTGAGTTTTAGTCAGTTCTGGCTGGGCTCTGGCGATGAAGGATGTAGTCCCTTGTGCACAGCAGCCGAGTTTGTCTTCTTTGAAGCTGGGCAAGGACAGGATCTGGATGCGGTCCTTTGCCTGTCGCAGTGAAGACTTGAATTTTGCGAGCTCGGCCCCTGTTGAGATGAAGGGTCGACTCGCGGGAGTGCAGGCTTCAGCATGTTTTTGCGTAGGCCTAACGATGCAAGATTTGATTTTAGGCTTGTAGGAGCAAGCCGGCTCCTGATGATTTTGTTTGTTTTTTTGGGCGGAGGGTAGGTTTCTCCTCTTTCATGTAAGAGAGAGGGTAGAATCGATTCTCCTTGAGAGGGGCCAGGTATGCTGGGTTTGTAGATGTTCGGGACCTCCGTTGCTTTGGTGAAGATCTCGGGGACCAGGTTTTGGGGAAAACTTGGTTTCTTGTTGGTTGAAGCTTCGTGGGAGCGCCACGGGCTTTAGGCTCTTGGTGTTCTCCCTTGGTGCCATTTTAGTGACACGTTGTGGGGCGGTTTTCTGTTTGGATCCAAATGTGTCGGTCGCGAATATAGTAGACCCGAAAGGGCGTACTAGCACCGCTAGGCACAAATGTTGCAAATCGCATCCTTGGGAAGGACACGAGATGTGATTTTTTGAAATGTCAAATTTGGATTCATAAAGGAGAGCAAATGGCGTTCCAATCCGAACAAAGGCTCAACATTTCTGCGAGCACTAAATTCAGAAGGGAAGGAACCATAATTTATTGGATGTGAATCCAGTAATGACGGGAGTTTTTTTTTTTGAAGGGTCAAGATTGAATTCTTCAAAGAGAGCAAATGGTGTTCCATTCCGAACAAAGGCTCAACATTTCTGCGAGCGCTAAATCCGAAAGGGAAGGAACCAAGATTTCTCAACTCTGAATTCAAAAGTGACGGAGGTTTTCTTTGAAGGGTCAAGATTGAATTCATCAAAGAGAGCAAATGGTGTTCAATTCCGAACAAGGCTCAACATTTCTGCGAGCGCTAAATCCGAAAGGGAAGGAACCAAGATTTCCCGGATGTGAATCCAGTAATGACGAAAAAATTTTTTGTTTTTTTTTTTTGAAGATTTTTTTTAAGATGCACATAGGTTTCCAATTCGATCTTATGAAACCTTAGTAGATAGATCAGCCCCCAGGTAATGGTAGGATTACTTAATGAACCCGTTAGGAGGACCCTTGCCTCGAACAGTCTAGCTGTCTCCACACTCTGGACAAGGCCTTTCTTAAACCCACTTTGGTCAAAGAACGCAACTGGTGGAACCTTAGTGTTTTTTTTAACTCTTTTTTGAAAGGTTTTTAATGAACTCATCAAAGAGAGCGAATGGTGTTCCAATCCGAAACAAGGCTCAACATTTCTGCGAGCGCTAAATCCGAAAAGGAAAACCAAAGTTTCTCAAATTTGAGTTCAAAAGAGAAAAAACTGATTTTTTTTATAATTTTTTTTTTGAAATCCCAATTGGACTCATCAAAGAGAAAAGATAAACCAATCCCCGATATGAACGATAGCTGCAAATATTTCTGTGAGCTATCAAATTCAAAGAGGAGAGGATCAAAGTTTCTTAAAGTTGAATCTTAAGAAAGAGAGATCATTTTTTTTTTGAAAGAATTTGAAATGAAGTTTTTTTTTTTTGAAATCCCAATTGGAC
The DNA here is from genome assembly GCA_028538565.1 of Umbellularia californica. Taxonomy (NCBI): domain Eukaryota; kingdom Viridiplantae; phylum Streptophyta; class Magnoliopsida; order Laurales; family Lauraceae; genus Umbellularia; species Umbellularia californica. Next base: position 62,156,082 of record JAPQWN010000001.1, read on the forward strand.
TCATCAAAGAGAAAAGATGGCCCAATCCCCAATATGAACGATAGCTGCAAACATTTCTGTGAGCTATCAAGTTCGAAGATGAGAGGATCAAAGTTTCTCAAAGTTGAATCTAAGAAAAGAAAGATTTTTTTTTTTTTGAAAGAATTTGAAATGAATTTTTTTTTTTGAAATCCCAATTGGACTCGTCAAAGAGAAAAGATGGCTCAATCCCCAATATGAACGATAGCTGCAAACATTTCTGTGAGCTATCAAGTTCGAAGAGGAGAGGATCAAAGTTTCTCAAAGTTGAATCTAAGAAAAGAAATCAGATTTGTTTTTTTTTTTTTTCGAAGTGAGAAAGAACAATTGAAATCCCATCTCATGTTTTTTAGATGCAAGATGCAACATAGGCCACCAACTAGAAAGGCGCCAAGGGATCAAAGCATCACGTTCTCAAGTCAACGTGTCCCACCGGGTGTGCCAACTTGATGGACCCTCGGAATTCCGTCCTCTCCTTCCGCACCCCGGGGGCTGACCTGGGTCCCGGCGGAGGAAGGAATACGCGGGTATCAACATTTTTGTACGGGTATGCCAGATTTACTTTCTACTTGGAATTTTGAATGGTGATAATCCAGATATTCACCTTCACAAGTAGAAAAGAAATCAATCCTTTTTTCTACCTTTTCAAATTGCATAAATATTAAGAAAAGAGACAAGTTTGCTTTTTTAAGAATGCCGTAGGAGGCGTTTTTGTTTGTTTGCCGTAAAAGGCGATTTTGCCGTGAAAGGCGATGTTACAAAACTCATCAACTATGAAAGACAAGAATTGTGATTTCTTTTTGTCTCTTTAAGAAATACAAACTACAATAGAAAAGTAAGAAAATGGATCTAACTTCTCAAGAGATTGTGGGGACACGTTGAGATCGACGGTCGCAAGTCATGTATTGACTTCGCCATCGTCCTTCAAATGAGAACGGTTGATGCTTCGATTATTCGGCTTGGCTTCTAACCTCAGTTTTTTAAAGGACAAGGACCAAGAGGAGGTCCTGTATCCAATGAAAAACCAAGTAAACGGGTTGAAAAGCCGCGTTTAGGCCATGTTGGAGAAGGATGGGACCTTGGGGGGGGGGGGGGGGGGGTGGCCCCCAAAGGGACGTTGATCACCTTGTGGTGCTTCTGGGAGCAAAGCGGCAGGACTTCGTCTCTCTCTTGGATTTTATGGATTTTCAGAGCTTGGGATTGCACTTGGGATCTTTCTTTCTTTTTTTTTTTCCTCCTTTTCTTCTTGGAACCCACCTCCTTTTATAACCTTTTGGTAGCCATGAGGTGATTATGGGCATTAATAGCCACGATGAGAGAATTGATGAGGAGTTACAAGTTGATTTTGTAACTCCTTTTTCATGGCTTGTGATTGGCCGATGAAGGTAGTGGGCATTTAATTCCCTTTAAGCTTCATGATGATGGGAGTTTCATGGGTTAAATGCCATGATTGTTTGAATTTGTAACTCCGAAATGCTTGAATCTGATTGGGCCATCCAAAATAATGAGTTAATGACCGCATTAAGTTGTCATAAACAGGTCAATTAACGTCATTAAGTGGTTGCCAAGGCATTTGAAGAGTCGTGGGCCGCGCCGCGTCGTTTGAGATTCTTCTTGTGATCATCACGGGTGGATCCACACATTGTTTGATGTCGGATTGCGATGCAATTTCAGACATTGATTGATGTTGGTGGGCCGGTGACATCTGTCTTGTTGATTTCACTATCGGTCGGACAGAAAATATACTTTCTTGGTCAGCCGGTTGGCGATCTTGGGGCGATCGGTGATGATTTCATGCTTTTGACGGCGGATCCGAGATGTCGGTGAAGATCAGTCGTTTTCAAGCATCAAACATTGGATTTTCAAAAAATCATAGAGGCAGGAATGCTCGAAACGAGAAAAAGATCGAAAAACGGGGCATTTGGTGCAAAATCCGGCGACCCGGATTTGCAGGGTCGCCGGCGACCTTAGGGTTTTTGCCCTTTGGTCGCCGAGCTTCGTTTTTGGCCGATTTTTCATCTTTTTTGTTCCTTCTTTCTTCTGTATTTTTCTTGAAAATTTTCCTCAATTATTGACTTAATTTTTTTTGGAGAAAACTTGACAAGAACCCGTGCAAAACCGGAACACAAAGTTTCCCATTTTTCGGGAAAGTCGAAGACTTTGTAGCCGATTTTCCGTCAAGAGTCGAAACTAGGTCAAACGATGTCAGAATGACCTGAAAATTGAGGTGAAACTTCTTGAGCAGTGGATAGGACCAACCATGGGCTTTTATTTGAGTTTTGAATCCGTTTGGAGTCCCATCGATGCTTGACTTGATTTTGCTGCTGGGAAAATGCCGAGCTTTGATATGTGGTCAAACGATGTCCGATTGACCTGAAATTTATCGGGGAGCCTATTGGAGTCATTTTGAGAAGTTCCATTAGCTCCGTCTTGGATGTCATGGTCCCGGGGTGCTCCGCTACCGGTAGGCTTGATTTTCTTTCAGAGCATCGAAACCTGGTCAAACGTTGTCGGAATGACCTGAAATTCGACGTGCAGCCTTTTGGAAGCATGTTGAAGCCACTCATGTACTTTGTTTGATGATTGATGGCTTCGGTGGTTTCCGCCGCCGGGAGGCTTGATTTTGCTGCTCGAGTGTTGATGGAGGGTCAAACGTTGTCGGTTTGACTTGAAATTTGGCATGGAGCCTTTTGGAGACATTTTGGAGTCATTCGTATGCTCTGATCAATGTTTTGATGTCTTTGATGATGTCGCCGCCGGGAGCGCTTGTTTAGCTGTCGGAGCAGTGAAGTTAGGCCAAACGATGTCAGAATGGCCCGAAACCTCAGGTGTACCCCTCTTTTGGCTGCCTTGAAGGATATTGCAGTTTCTGTCTGATTCTGACCAGATTTGATTTTTAAAGTAGCTTTGCCTGTTCTGTAGCAGGATGCAGCTTCACGAGGCTTCTTGATGTTGAGGAGACATAGTGACTTTTTTGGTGTCAACAAATGGTGGTCAAGAAAAAGAACGGGAGCTGGAGGGTGTGCGTGGACTTCACCGACCTCAACAAAGCCTGCCCCAAGGACAGCTTCCCGCTCGCCAAGATTGACCAACTGATCGATGCCACTGCCGGGCACGATAGGATGAGTTTCCTCGATGCTTACCGAGGTTACCATCAGATTCTGATGTACGGGCCTGACGAAGAAAATACCGCGTTCATAACACACAGAGGCATCTACCGTTACAAAGTGATGCTCTTTGGGTTAAAAAACGCCGGTGCCACTTACCAGAGGCTGGTAACGAAGATGTTTCAGGCCTAGCTCGGCAAGACGGTTGAAGTGTACATCGACGATATGGTCGTCAAGTCTAAAAGGTCAGAGGACCACTTGACCAATCTGAGCCAGACCTTCGCCGTCCTCAAAGAGTTCAAACTCAAGCTGAACGACTCTAAATGAGCATTTGGTGTCGGCTCCGGCAAATTCCCCGGCAGCCTGGTCACGAGGCGTGGAATTGAAGCCAATTCAGAGCAAATCTCAGCGATCCAGGCCATCCAAAGTCCAGTCATGGCAAAACAAGTTCAGAGGTTCACAGGGATGGCAGTAGCACTGAATCTCTCCATCAGCAGAGCTTCAGACAAATGCCGTCCATTCTTCCAGCTTCTGAAGAAGAGCTCAAAGTTCCAATGGACTCCGTAGTGCGACAGCGCACTTCAGGAGCTCAAAGGATACCTATCTTCACCTCCCCTGCTGTCCACTCCGACACAGGGCGAAACCCTATACTTGTATCTGGCAGTTTCGGATCACGCAGTGAGCTCAGTACTCCTCAGAGAAGAAGACAGGCAACAAATGCCTATCTATTATGTGAGCAAAATCCTGCTAGATGCCGAGACGAGATACCTGCCATTAGAAAAGCTCGCACTTTTGCTTGTTAGCGCCTCCCGCAAGCTCTCCCACTACTTCCAGACTTACTCCATAGTGGTTGTTATAGAACATCCACTCAAGTCTCTGTTCCGAAAGGCGGACTTCTTTCTAAGAGTGTCCAAATGGGTCGTCGAACTTGGGTAGTACGATATCCAATATCAATCCATACTGGCAATCAAAGCCCAGGTGCTGGCAGACTTCATCGTGGAGTTCACTTCTCCTAGTTCGGTGCCGAGCCACCTCGACACCGAACTGGGTGGCAAGGAGGTGGAGGCAACCACCGAGACCGAGAAGGAACAGGAGCGAACCTGGAAGCAATTCCTCGACTCATCCTGGAAGGTCTTCGTCAATGGGTCCTCAACTTTCAAGAGGGCTGGCGCGGCATAGTCCGCCAATCTCCGGAGGTCCTTGTCCTCGAGTAAGCCCTGACACTTGACTTTAAGGCATCAAACAATGAAGCTGAGTATGAAGCACTGATCGCAGGACTGGGCAGCGCAAAAATCCTGGGGGCACTGCAACTGGTGGTCTTCAACGATTCTCAGCTGGTGACGAGCTAGCTGAATGGGGACTACCAAGCCCGTGACGACAGGATGGCAGCCTACCTGACTCATGCAAAGCAACTCCTCTCTCAGTTCCAAAAAGTTGAAGTCAGGCAGATCGATAGAGACTTAGACTCCCACGCCGATGCTCTTGCCAACCTCGCCTCTGCAATGAAGCTGGTAGGAAAAGGACTGTCGAAGTGGAAGCACTAGACAGACCAAGCATAGAGCTCCACCCACCTCGGCAGATCTTATGCGCCAATCTCGGCCCGAGCTAGATGGACCAGTACATCTCCTACCTCAAAGATGACCAGCTTCCTGAAGACAAGAGTGAAGCCCACAAAATCAGGCTGAAAGCAGCCCGGTTTTGGCTGTCTCTAGATGGTAAGCTCTATAAGAAATCCTACAATGGACCCTACCTCCAGTGCGTTCATCCTAGCAAAGTCGAAGATTTCCTTTATGAAATCCATGAAGGGATCTGCGGCAGCCACATTGGAAGTCGGTCATTGGCATACTGAGCCATCAGCCAGGGCTACTGGTGGCCATACATGCAAAAGGATGCCCAGGTCTACTCCAGGAAATGTGAGAAGTGCCAGAAATTCTCTCACTCTCTCCATCAGCCAGCACATGACCTGAGTCCTCTCTCGAGTCCATGGTCCTTCGCCCAATAGGGACTGGACCTAATAGGACCACTCCACCGAGCTCCAGGGAATAAGAGGTGGCTAATAGTAGCCACTGACTATTTCACCAAGTGGATAGAAGCTGAAGCGTTATCTTCCATTACCGAGCTGGATACCAAGAACTTCATATGGAGAAATATCGTCACAAGATTTAGAGTGCCTTGAGCCTTGATCTCGGACAACGAGACTCAGTTCGACTCCAATTTCTTCAAAAACTTCTGCCAAGAGCTCGGCATCAGGAACTACTATTCCACTCCGGCCTACTCACAGAGCAATGGTCAGGCCGAAATCTCCAACAAAGTAGTGCTTGATGGGCTTAAGAAGAGACTGGACCGAGCCTATCCTCTGGGCGTATAGGATTACCCCAAGGCGCTCAACCTTGGCAACACCTTTCTCCCTGGCCTATGGGATGGAAGCTGTGATTCTGCTTGAGGTCAGCCTCCCAACCCTCAGGTCGGAACTTTTCGATCAAGGTCAGAACAATGTAAACCTCGCCACAGAGCTCGATCTAGCTGAAGAGCGAAGAGATGCAGCAGCCATTCGCCTCGCTTCTTACCAGCAACAGTTGGCCAGAGGATACAATCAAAGGGTCAAGGAAAGAAAGTTCTCGATTGGAGAATTGGTCTTAAAAAATATGCTTCCAGCGGATAAAAACCCCACCGAAGGAAAGCTAGCACCAAACTGGCATGGGCCGTTCAAAGTGACTTCGGCAGCTGGGCAGTCTGCATACAGACTTGAGGACATGGAGGGTAGAGAGCTACCACGCCCATGGAATGCCACGCACCTCAAGAAGTACTACTTCTAGACTGTACTCAATTTTTGGAAGTCAATAAAATCAAATTCTTGTGGAAAGATCTGCCTTGTTACTTTCAATATTCGCCAAGTTACGGAACTCGGCATATGCACACAGCTCGGTTGAGAAACCAGCTTGCATTTGGCGCGGTCACAGGACTAGCCACCCTTCAGCTCGGTTACAGAACCAGCTTCTTCGGCCCGTTCACGGGACCAGCTACCCCTCAGCTCAGTTACAGAACCAGCTGCCTCGGCACGGTCATAGGACCAGCCACCCCTTAGCTCGGTTACAAAACCAGCTGCCTCGGCACGGTCACAGGACTAGCCACCCTTCAGCTCGGTTATAGAACCAGCTTCTTCGGCCCAGTCACGGGACCAGCCAATTCTAGCCCTGGTTGTGGAACCAAGCTTTGCTAAGATTATGAAACCCAGCTCTCCAGCTCGGGTCGTGGGACTCAGCTCTTTACGTTCTACCCGACCTAGTGACTTGTTACGGTTGCGAAACCTAGTCAAGTCTACCCTGGTCACGGAGCCTAACATACTACTGACTTCGGTTATAGAGCCGAGCTCAGTTACTTGTTTGTATTCCTGTTACTTGTTTTATCTTGATTGCGAGGCCAAACACAGAAAAGAGCAGGAGAGAAAATGTAAAGGCATTCAACACATTGCACAAAGATAAATGAAAAATCCGATTCCATTAATTTTCCAAGGATGTTTACATACAAACAAAAAAAAATACAGATCCTTCCCCAATAAAGAAAAATAAAAGAAAAGATGACATCAACAGATGAATTCTCCTCAAGCGGCAGCATCTCCAGCATCCTCCAGGGTCACCTTGGCCTTGGCACCTTCAAGGGATGGCTTGGGGGCAACAAATCCAGCAGGGTCCTCAGGAGGGGGGTTCGGCGCGGGCTGTGGAGGTGGAAACTGGGGGACATCTTGATAAGCAGGGTGGTCCTTGGGGACCCCTGCCTCCTTCAGTGCACTTGTCCACCCCAGCTTCCAAGCTTTCTTACTCACCTAGCAAACCTGGGCCACTAAAGTTCCGAAGCAGCCTTGACTGGTCATATGAACTATCGGTTTCAGCTTGAAGACTGGTTTCGACCTCCCCCCTTTTCTTCTCGAGCTTGGCCATCATGTTCCTTTGATCTTCCACTTCGGCTTTGGACTTTTCGAGCTCGGACCTGAGGCCCGCGACGATCACCTCCTGCTCAACCGCCCTCCTGTTGGCCTCCCCTAGCTTCGCCTCGAGGGCCGCCTTTTGCTTCTCCATCCTCGCCGCCCGGGAGATGCTCTGCTTGGACTTTTCCGCCAGCACCAGGCTCCTTTGCAGGATCTGTGAGAACAAATGTTAGAGCAGACCACCGAGGTTAAAAAAGTTCAAAAGGAAACTCTGAAATGAAAACTTACCCTGAGGGCATCGCCCATCTGCGCCACTGACAGCTCCACGTCGCCAGACTCCCAATGCCCCACCATGTCTTTCGGCAAGGCACAGGCGTGCGCGAGAGCGCTGACGACCGAGGTGCCATCGCCTACTCGGCCGTCCACCGATAGCGGCTGGCCATCCTCAAGCAGGAAGTTGGGCCTCCAAGGGGCTAGGCCGAGGGTCGGGAGTAGCGAGGTCGGGTCGGCTTCGCCCATGGCCAGATTTTCAATCCTTGGCCTTTTTCCTGCCCGGATCTCCTCCCGGGTGGACTCAGTTGAGCGCTCCTCGCCCGTCGAGGTAGCAGGCAGAGTGGGGACGGGGGTCTTGGCAGTAGCTACATTGGCCGGACTGGATGGGGTGGCGGCTCCCGAGGTGGGTGTAGAGGACTCTTCCCCAAAGACGATGGCTCAAGGTTTCTAACAGCTGGACGGCGTCGCCCCATGCTAGTCTCCTCGTCCGAACTCGACGAATGGAGTTCGATTGCCTCTTCGAGCTTGGCCACCTCGGGGTCATCCTCGGGGTCGGCTTCATCCTCGGAGTCGGCCTCCGGGTTGGCCTCGCGGATGGCTTCGTTGCAGACCTGGGAAGGCCCGGCCTCGGGGTACGCTTGAGAAGGCCCTGCTCCTGGTGTCCCTTGTTATTCGGCCTCCGCCAAAGTCAGCACCATTTCCCCCCTAAGGTTTTCGTGCCGCCTCCTGGTGAAGGAACGGTACACGAGTTCGTACCCTAGGAGGGACTAGGCTGCCCACCCCTGATGACCCCGGTAGCCGTGGATTCTTTTCAACCAGGTGTCGTTTCGCCGCCACCCGGACCTCTTCGCCTCTTGCTTCCTCTCCTTGTGGCTTGCACACCAAGCAGAGAATATGTCAGCTCGGCAGAACATGGAAATGCATCATTAAAAAAGGAATTGAGAGAAGGTATTTACTCGGCGGCTCTCCGAGGCGGCGAGGAGTATGGTTTACCCTTTCAGCCCCGATCTCGGCGGGACCGAATTCCCAATTCCCGGAGACGTAGAGGCGATCATCCCCAGCGTACTTGCTAGAATCTTCAAGGTCAATTATCAAAGGGATCTCCTTCGACCGCACTCGGAGATAGTATGCGTCCTCCCCTGGGGACTTGCAAAGATCATAAACATCTTCGATGTCATTGACACTGAGATTGGTCCCCATGATCTTATTCAGCTCGGCTACGCCCATGATGACTTTGAAGCCATTGGGCATAAGCTGATAGGGGGTGAGGTTCCACTTCCTGAGGCAGGCCCTCAGGAGTGGATGGACCGGAAACCTCACCCCGCCCACTATAATGGAGACTAACGGGAACGGCATCTTGCCGTCCCAGAAGATTCGGCCCCGGACTACATCTTTAGGACCGTCTGCCCTAATGTGGACGTCCACCGGTATCTTATATTTCTTCCTAAGCTCAGTAAGGGCCAGCTCGGTGTCTATCCAATACCTATAGACCCCCATGTTCCCCAGTTTGGAAGTGGCCGGAAAAACAGAGACGGAGACGGAGAAGAGAGAAGACAGAGAGGAAAACACCCCAGAAAGAAACCCAAGAAAGATGACAGAGATGAAAGAAGGAGGAAACTCACAAAGACAACTCGAAGACGAGGCTTGGACGGACAGAATGTAGAATCTCAGGGCGACAGGGTGATTTCTCCAGCGAAAACGCAGACACAGGAACGCATTCTCTCCAGCAGAAGCAAAAGTGGTCCTTCAGCGAAGACGAGCCCCTTTATACAGGACGGAACTCTCTTCGTATCCCGAAAGACGCGCGTGTAGGATGCCACCTCGGGCACGCCACTCGTCTCCTCGATATGACTTAGCAGCCAGCAGGGCTGCGACACGTGGCAGCGTCACACTGCCTTCATAATGATTTGAGTAGACTATTAAACTGCCTCCAGATAGCTGCGCGCCATCAATGGGCCTCAGAAGACGAAACGATAGCCAATGCTCCCACGGGGAAGCTACAGGCTCGGCTTCGGGAAAATCTCCAATTCACTTAGCTCCCGACCCCAAACGGTACCGAGACCATCGTGGTCAAGAGCTAGGGGGCAATTCTGTGGAGTGTTTCCCCTAAACCGAGGTTACTCCTGACTTCGATAACAGTACCAATCAGGGACTGCCTCAACTTCACTTATCCAGCTCGGTAATGTGCCAGCTAGCACCGAGATGGAACTGGTCTCGGTAAGAGTACCGGCCACGCTCCTCCAGGTTCAGCCACGTGCGTCTTGGAGCAGCGTCCGACCTCAGGCCCGCCCCACGCAAAACTATCTAAAAAGGAACCCCCAAAGGATCCCACTAAACACAAAGTACTAAAACTCACCCCAAAACCATAAGGAACTATTCTAGTCCAAGCTTAGTAAAGAATCACTAATCAAGCTTAGCATTAACACACGACTTAATTAGTACTAATTGGGGTCACTCGGATCGGGGTCTTACATCCTCCACCCCTTAGGGCATTTGGTCCTCCAAATGAAATACAAAACTCACCTCGGGTAGGAGATGGATACTTCTTCTGCACTTGATCTCGCAATTCCCATGTTGCCTCTTCCGGCCCATGATTCTCCCAGAGTACCTTCACCCACTGAATAGTCCGTGTCCTCAACTCTTGCTCTTTCATGTCTATGATCTGAATGGGCTTTTCTACATATGTAGCATCCTCTCTGATTTCCAACGGTTCATGTCGGAGTACATGTGATGGATCGGGGATATACTTCTCCAACATTGATACATGGAAGACGTTGTGTACACCGGAAAGCTCGGGTGGTAAGGCTAATCTATAAGCCACATAACCAATCTTACTCACAATGTCATACGGTCCGATGTATCTTCTGGATAACTTGCCCTTCTGCCCAAATCTCAATGTTCCTCTGGTTGGTGACACCTTCAAGAAAACTTTACCTCCTTCTTTGAACTGTAGATCCCTTCTGTGAGAGTCTGCATAGCTTTTCTGTCTACTCCGGGCTACTTTCAAATATTCTTGGATCTGTCTCACTTTGTCACTGGTCTCACTCACTATAGTCGGTTCTTGGAAACTGCGGGTGCCAACTTCTTCCCAACATACAGGTGTCCTACACCTTCTGCCATACAAAGCTTCAAATGGCGCCATTCCAGTGTTTGAATGGTAGCTATTGTTGTAAGCGAACTCACACAACGGTAGAGTCTCATCCCACTGAGTCTTGAAATCTAATACATAAGCACGTAGCATATCCTCAAGGGTCTGAATTGTCCTCTCTGACTGGCCATCTATCTGAGGGTGATAAGCCATGCTGAACTGTAACTTCGTACCCATAGACTCATGTAGGGTCTTCCAAAATCTCGAGACGAATCTGCTATCTTCGTCGGAGGTGATAGAAATTGGCTGTCCATGCCTACTAACAATCTCATTAACAAACAGCTCTGCCAGGGGTAACATGTGCATCTTCTTCCCTATCTTCATGGGGATAAAATGAGCCGACTTAGTGAGTCTGTCCACAATAACCCATATTGCATCATTGCCTCTGCTGGGCCTCGGTAGTCCCGAAATAAAGTCCATGGTAATGTGCTCCCACTTCCATTCCGGGATCTTTAATGGCTGCAACAATCCTGGAGGCTTCTGATGTTCTGCCTTTATCAATTGACATGTCATACAGCGAGAGACAAACACCGCAATCTCTCTCTTGATGTTGTTCCACCAAAATCTGCCCTTCAAGTTCTGATACATCGTCGTGTTGCCCGGGTGCATAGAATACTTCGTACTGTGAGCTTCTGCCATGATGTCATTCCTCAAATCTTCGATGTTAGGCACACACAGACGGTCTCGATAGTAAAGGACTCCGTCAACGATACAAAAATCAGGACGTTCCGCTATATGCTCTGAGATCTTAGCCAACTCTGGATCTTGCAACTGACTATCCTTGATCTTCCGAATGAACGAAGGCTCTGATACTGACATATTGGCACTTATAACACCCTTCCTCAGTGGCTGTAGGTCTATCTTCAACTCCTCAAATTGCTCAAAAATACAAGTACCACTTAGATTCGCTATGCCCACTGATTTTCTGCTCAAAGCATCGGCAACTACATTCGCTTTCCCCAGGTGATACTTGATTGGAAAATCATAATCCTTGATATACTCCATCCATCTCCGCTGCCTCATGTTCAATTCCTTCTGAGAAAATAGGTATTGTAGGCTGTGGTGATCAGAATGAACCTCAAACTTCTCTCCGTAGAGGTAATGTCTCCACATTTTCAACGTGAAGACGACCGCTGCCAATTCGAGGTCATGTGTCGCATAGTTCTTCTCGTGATCTTTCAACTGCCGGGACCCATATGCCACAACTTTTCCTTCTTGCATCAACACACAACCAAGTCCAATGTTCGAAGCATCGGTAAAGATGGTGAAACCGCCGCTTCCGGAGGGCAAAGTAAGGACTGGTGCGGTGGTCAATCTCTTCTTTAGCTCTTGGAAACTAGTCTCACACTGATCTGCCCATACATAAGGCACATCTTCCTTGTCAACTTCATCAACGGGGCTGCAATCGACGAAAATCCTTGTACAAACCTCCGGTAATACCCTGCCAATCCAAGAAAACTCCTAATTTCCGACAGATTCCTTAGTCTTTCCCACTTCACTACTGCCTCGATCTTGGATGGGTCTACTGACAATCCTTCCTTGGAGATAATGTGTCCCAAAAATGCGACTTGCTCTAGCCAAAATTCGCACTTGTTGAGCTTCGCATACAGCTGGTTTTCTCTCAGAAGCTGCAATGCTATCCTCAGATGCTCTTCATGCTCTTCTCTAGTCTTGGAGTACACCAAAATATCATTAATGAATACTACTACAAACTGGTCCAGATATTGGGTAAATATCTTGTTCATCAAAGCCATGAACACTGCCGGTGCATTGGTCAATCCAAATGGCATCACTAGAAACTCGTAGTGGCCATATCTTATCCGGAAAGCTGTTTTCAACACATCTGATTCTCTAACTCTCAGCTGATGGTAACCGGATCTCAAATCAATATTCGAAAAGTACGAGGCACCTTGTAATTGATCAAACAATTCATCTATCCTTGGCAATGGATATTTGTTCTTGATGGTCACTTGATTTAACCTCCGGTAGTCAATACACATTCTCATCGAACCATCCTTCTTCTTAACGAACAAAACCGGAGCTCCCCATGATGAAATACTAGGTCTCACAAAACCTTTGTCCAATAACTCTTGCAATTGTATCTTCAACTCTCCCAATTCCGCCGGAGCCATTCTATATGGTGCAATCGAAATCGGAGCGGTCCCTGGTAACAACTCAATGGTGAAATCAATTTCTCTCATGGGTGGTAATCCCGGAATCTCCTCTGGAAATACATTCGGGAACTCCCAAATAATAGGGATCTCCTCCACCCCTTGGGACCGTTTATCCTCCGTGATAAATGCCAAATAGGCTTCACATCCACTTCTTAATAGTCTATCAGCTTTCAATGCTGAGACAAACCCTGCACGAGGATTCCTCCTCTCTCCCTGGAATAACACCCCTGCTGGTGTCTCATCCAACTTGAAGGTAAGGGTTTTATGGAAACAATCCATCGTGGCATGGTACCCTGCCAGCCAATCCATCCCTAGGATGACATCAAAATCACTCATCTCCAACAGAATAAGATCTGTGGGTAACACAGCCTCTCTGATCCGTACTTGACAATTGGGGTAATGACTAGTACACACCACTTGTTTTCCTATTGGGGTTGCCATAATCAAAATGTACTTAAGATCTCTACCATGCACATCAATCAATCTAGAAAATGCATGGGATATGAAAGAATGCGTAGAGCCAGGGTCAAATAATATTTTAGCTTCGATCCCACTAACAAGGAGTGTACCTTCCACAACATTGCCTGCTGCCTCTACATCAACTCTGTTGACCGCATACACTTGTCCCCACTGCTGTGGCCTGATAGGAGCCTGTTGTTGTCTGCCTTGAGGAATATTTTTGTTCTGTTGCGGTGGACGCTGATTCTGCTGCTGTCCTTACTGACAGGCCTGCTGCTGATGTTGGTGAGGTCTATACTGTTGTTGCGGTGCCTGTTGCTGGAGTGGCCTTACCTGATTTTGCACCACTAGTGCATTCTGTGGCAGTGCGGGACACGGTGCTCCTTGCTGCTGCTGATTCTGCCTGTTCTGTCTTGGACAATCTCTCATCTGATGGTTCATCGAACCACATCTGAAGCATGCTCCCGAGGCTGTACGACACTGGGCACACTGTCATGGTTTTTCCCACAGTGAATGCAAACTAGCTGTACATTTTGGTCTTGCCTTTGTCTCTTGTTTTGCGGGTTCCTCTGCTGGTTGTGCTGCTGTTAAGGTTGCTCATGTCCCTTGCCTTGGACCTTAAGAATCTTGTGGTGGAAGTTCTCAAACTTGTAAGCTCTCTTGACAGCTTCTTCAAAGGTAAGAGGTGGTACTACACCGGTGGCATCCCTCTCAATGATGGGGTGAAGTCCTTCTAAGAATTTAGTAATCTTTTTCTCCACCGTGTCCACCAACTCTGGAGCATATCGTGATAAATTCTTGAGCTTGGTGAGGTACTCTAGCACTGTCATACTACCTTGGACAAGCTGCTGGAACTCTACTGCTTTCTGCCTCTTGACATGGGCGGGCACGTATTTGTCTCTAAATTGCCTCTTGAAGTTTGCCCACGCCACTGCGTCTGTCATAGTCCTGTATTCCTCCCTTACTGTCTTCCACCAATTATCTGCCAAACTGGTGAAGAGTGATGCTGCAAGTTGGACTTTCTCTCCTCCGTTACATCTGAAAACCTCAAATATATTCTCTGTATGCTCTAGCCAATCATCTGCAGTCAAGGGGTCTTCTGTCCCCACAAACTCTTTCAGACCTCTCTTCCGAAACCGTTCAAACAATGCATTAGGGTCATGCTCTCTCTGATTAATGACAATTGCAGGTTGAGGCTGGACTGGCTCTGGCCTTCTCTGTAATACCTCTAATAATTGCCTCTGCATCTCTGCCAATTCTCTGGCATGATCCTATCCTTCTTGAGCATTTGTTCTTGAAGTCTAGTCTGATTCTCATTGGCTTGACGCTGTTGGTCAAGCATAGCTTGCAACATCTGCTGAAACTGATTCGGCATTGTATTGTCAACCCTTGTATTCTCAATTCTATCTTCCTCAATAGGCTCGGTATAATCACTGTTGCTCGCGGTGGGATTACCATTTACTGGGCGCTTACGAGGTGGCATGATTATGGTTTAAAATAACGGCCGTTACCATTACATAACGGCCGTTAACATGCCGATATATAGCATATAACGGCCCCGAGACGATATCAGGGAAAAAATCGCCTAAATATCGGCCTGTAACGGCCGTTATATTCAATATGAATATAACAGCCGTTATATCGCTGATGGAAATTTTTTTTTTTTTAAAAGTCGTCCTCTGCGCTGCTGCTGTGTTGTTCCCTTGTTTGTAGTGTGTTGTTCCTTCTTCTTTCTCCCTTTCCATTCTTCTTCTTCATGAGAGCTTCCTAAGCATATTTGAGGGCGTTTACAACTTCTAATGCATGGAAAAGCTTAAATCTAAGTTACTTTTGGGTGGATTTGTATGTGGGGAAAGCTAATCAAACTCAAGAGACCTCTTTGGTAAGCTTTTTTTGTTTTTTTGTTTTTTGGAGTTCTTTTCAAGATTCAACATGAAAATAACTTAGAGATGGTTGAAATGTGTTAGATCTATACTTTTGGAGCAAAAAAATTCAAGTTTTAACACATTTTGTAATATTTATTATTTTTTATTATTTTAATCCGAATTATTTTAGGTTTTTTTTTTTTTTTTAAAAAGATTGTGTAATACACTAATACATGGACCAAAGGCTTTATATTGAGTTAGATATGATGTTACTCACTAATTTTTCCCTAGATCTAGTGTTTTAAGGTGTAAATCTAGATTTTTTTTTATTTTAAAAATTTGGGGCTTTTCTTGATATCATTTACATTTTTTTCAAATTAGTGTTCAAATGCATTAATAATGCGTTAGTTTAAAATAGATCTACACTTTTGGAGCAAAAAAGTGTGAGTATTAGCAATTTTTGTAGCATTTTTTATTTTTTCATTATTTAAATCCGAATTATTATAGGTTTTTTTTTTTTTAAAGATTGTGTAATACACTAATATATGAACCAAAGGCTTTATATTGAGTTAGATACTTAGATATGATGTTACTCACTAGTTTTTCCATAGATCTAGTGTTTTAAGGTGCAGATCTAGATTTTTTTTATTTTAAAAATTTGGGGCTTTTCTTGATATCATTTACATTTTTTCAAATTAGTGTTCAAATGCATTAATAATGTTTTAGTTTAAAATAGATCTACACTTTTGGAACAAAAAAGTGTGAGTATTAGCACTTTTCGTAGTAATTTTTATTTTTTCATTATTTAAATCCAAATTATTTTAGCTTTTTTGCTTTAAAGTGATTGTGTAATATTCAATACATGGACCAAAGGCCATATATTGAGTTAGATTTGACTAGATGAATGTCCAAAAACTTACATTTATTAAATATTTATTTTCGGATTTTTTAATAAATCAATATTAAAATATATTTGTTTGATGATTTGTCTAACATTTTGTTGTTTTATTATTCTAAGTTTAATGTATAACTCATGTGTATGTTTCTAATGCTAAATGTACTTGAAAAATGGATATAAAACATTTTGTTTTAAGCTTCTATGTTTCTAATTCTAAACTACTTTGCTTTATGGATTATGTGTTTAGTGTTATTATTTCGTAGAAAACAATGGTACGTGAAGTTGACCCAGCGTGGCAACATGGTATTGATGTGGATGGAAAAAAGAGTAAAATTAAATGCAATTATTGTGGTAAGGTTGTAACTGGGGGAATCACTAAATTGAAGGAACACTTGGCACATAAATTGGGAAATGTGGCAAAGTGTACCAAGGTATCCCCAGAGTTAAAGAAGAAAATGCAAGCATTATTAAATGCAGGGAAGCAAAAAAAAGTAGTAACTGAGAAAAGGAGAGAAGAAGAGTATGAAGCATGTAGAGAAGAGGTGTATGGGCTTAGGGACTCAGATGATGATGATGAGGAATCAGATGTAGATAGAGTAGGGAGAGAGAGCATGAGATCATATAATGAGGAAGAAGAGAGGAGAAGAATGATCTATGAGTCTGCTTCTAGAGGGGGCCAATATGAAGATGGGGGTGGCTCAACAAGTGGTGGTGGTGGGATGCTGCATCGGATGTTTATTCAAAAACAGACTCACCGACCACCGGATTGGTTAGAGTCTAGCAAATCTCCCACACAACAGGCTCGTAGATCAGAAGGTGTGGGTCCAATTGACCCAGCTGCTTATAGGTCTCCATCTGTAAAGCAACCTTCTATAGCCAAAGCCTTAAGCGGGAAGATGGGTTATGCAAGAAACAGGTTGGTTAGGGCAGTTGGGAAATTCTTCTTCGATGGAGCCATTGCACCAAATAAGGCAACTTCACCCTATTTGAAGACCATGTTGGACGCTGCTGCAGAACATGGTCCGGGTATAAAGCCACCCACACCGTATGAAATTGGCCACTACTGTGTTGAAGAGGAATATAAAGAGACGATGGATTGGGTGAATACCTTTAAGAGGATCTAGAGAGAAAGGGGTTGCACACTCATGTGTGATGGGTGGACTACCGTCACTAGACAGTCCCTATTGATTTTTTTAGTATATTCATCTTTAGGGACTGTTTTTATTAGATCGGTTGACGCAACCGAGTACGTCAAAGATGCGATGTACTTGAATAAGCTTTTCAATGAGGTAATTGAGGATATTGAGGGAGAATGTGTTGTTCAGATCATCACAGACAATGATGCAAGCATGAAGAAGGCAGGAATGATACTCATGCAGCAAAGGCCCAATATTTTTTGGTCTCCATGTGCTGTACATTGCTTGGATTTAATGATTGAAGACATCGCTAAGAGGAAAATGATAAAAGGTGTGATATTGAAGGCAAAAAAGATCACTAATTTTATCTATCAGTCAAACAGGCTCATAGCAATGATGAAGAAATATACGGACAACCATGAGCTACTACGGCCCGGCATTATAAGATTTGCCACCCACTTTATAGCTCTAGAAAGCCTTTATAAATATAGAGGAGGGCTACACCAACTATTTACGTCACAAGAATGGTTGGAATCAAAGTGGGGGAAGAAGCCGACACCCCAAGTAAAGCAAGTTGTAAAGATTGTACAATCTAAGAGATATTGGCCATTTGTTGGTGAGACCTTAAAGGTTTTAGAGCCTTTGATAAAGGTCCTTCAATTGGCCGATGGAGATGATAAACCTACAATGGGCTTCTTGTATGAGGCCGTAGCTCGAGCTAAGTTAGCCATACAAGCAAATTGCAAATACTACAAGGCTTATTGAAAGATCATCGACAGACGTTGGGAAAACCAACTCTATCATGACTTGCATGCTGCAGGTAAAGAATCACAGACTGAGATTGCATTTCTAACTATTGTTAAATTGTGATTTTATCTCTCTAAATTAATATACTATGCAAGTTATTTCTTCAACCCACAGTATCGATACAATGAAATTGAAGACATAAGCTTAACAGATGAGATACGTGTAGGTCTAAAAAATGTTATTGAAAAACTTGCTGAGAATGAGGATGATGCATGTGAGGCTATTAACCAAGTAATTGTAATGGACTATGTAATGGGTACCTTTTTTTTTAGCATAAAGACTTAGTTCATCCTTATTTTATTTATGGTATATCTCAGATTGATATATACAATGAAGCCTACGGTAGTTTTGGGACACCGACCGCCAGACGAGCTATCATGAAGTCATTTCCAGGTAAAGATCATGGTAATTTCATTCATTTTACGTCAGTTTAAAAGTCGAGTCATGTATGATTTAATTAATAAATATACTTTCATTTTATTTTCAGCTAAGTGGTGGTTAAACTACGGAGAAAGTGCTCCAATATTAAGGAAAATAGCAATGAAAGTCCTTAGTCAATCAACTACATCATCAAATTGTGAGAGGAATTGGAGCACCTTTTCATTCATTCACACTAAAGTGAGAAATCGGCTGACGATGCAAAAGTTGAACAAATTGGTGTATATACATTACAACATTAAGCTCCGCAACAGACAAAGAAGAAGGAGAGAGTTTGAGGACCAAACAGATTACTTCTGCCCAATCAATCTGAACTATATTTTTTCAGAGAATGATGATGTGTTGGCACAATGGATAGAAGAGGTAGAAGAGCCAGTGCTAGATCATGATGAACAGATTGATGATATGGTCCAGGATTTGACTGGGGAAAGGCCAGAGCCAATGAGAGCTGCCGAGCGCCTACGTGAGATAAATCTTACCCATCAACAAAGGTGTGGGGTTGACCCTCAGGAGATGCGAGATGAGGTTGATGAGGATGATGACACTAGCATCAGCAGTACTAGCTCATCTTCAGATGTGCCGCATGATTCTGATGGGAATGACGATGGTAATGGTGGTGATGTACTACCACCCCATATGATGGAGACAGTGGAACATTTTCCTTCTTCTGATAACATAGACCCGACTCGTGGGTACCGGAGAATTGTCCCACCAACCGAATCATCACATGCAAGTGCTAGTGGTAGTGGATATGGCGGGGGAGAGGGTACTAGTGGTGGTGATGTTGGCCACCAACAAGTCATGTATGGTGACTACTATGTATTACATCCACATCAGCACCTTGAACTTCCCCATGAATTTTATCGGCAGTACCAAGACTACCCTCAGTCATCTCAGTCTACTAATGACCCGGCCTCACTTTATGAAGCAATCTTCATTCCTCAACCATATCCACAGGCACAACAACCTTATGGGCACTATGGGAGTGGAGGCTGTGTAACACAACAATTTGGTGCCTTTTACCCTTCAAGAAATGATGATGATGATGATAATATCGAGCCAGGTCGCCACTCGTTCTGGTATTAGGCACATGCACTAACTCTATTAGTATTTATTGCTTGCTTGTAGACTTTAAATGTTTAACACTATTAGTTTGCCCAAAATTATGGTTGCATTATGTCAATTTTATGATATTTCAGCTTATTTTAGTATATAAATCAATACAGCAATGATACAGGATATTATAACTTGAGGGGACCGTTATTTTCCTTTAAAGTGTGCACTAATGGAAAAAAAAACATTATTTTTTATCATTTTATAATATTCTGGATTTTTTGGATATTTTTTTGGATTTTTTTGGGGTCAAATAAAAATTCGCTCCGCTATGGGCCGCAATGACCTCGAACCGCGATAACCGCGATGAACGCGAACCGCGATTTTAAACCCTGGGCATGATGCTGCAAAACAAGTTGTTAGCACATGATAATCATGAATAGGGTCACACATTGCTCACGCGATTCTAGCTAACGAAAGATCTAACGAATCCTCGCCACGTCCTTAGGATTTCTAGTTTCTTTTAATTGCCTGAAACACGTCTCGCTCTGATACCAGTCTGTCGCGACCCCGGACCGGGTTTGGGGACCAGTCCGGGATCGGGTCTAATTGTGAAGTAAATAAGAAAAGGTATGTTTGATGCCCAAGCGTACACGGGTAGAGAAAGAACACACATCACCCGTGCAAGAGATTTCCCACAGGTGTCCGCGGTGAGGATTTCCCAACACACATAAACATTTTGTATAATTGCGGAAGCGTATGGCAAATCAAGCATGTAATTCATTTCCAAGATAATAAGACTGATTGCATTTAAATAACAAGTATCAGAATGAGCAATGTTCTAAAGCGTAACAAAAAAAAAATACTGTTAAAGTTGAACATATATCATTTAATTACAATTCCCAAAACTAGAGGCCAACAAAGGCCAATATAGACAAAACAATATCCACTAAAATAGCTATCAAACCACCCCCAAAATGTTTCACATCTCGACAACCGAATGTTTACATAACATCGTCGGCACGCCACTCAACTAGCAGTTGCGGTTCTCCGACCGCCTCCTCTGGCTCCTCCTTGGGATAACCGACAACGGGACCTGAGTACCAAAGCAAAGGGTCAGACACGACGGTCTGGCAGGTGGGTGAACAGATATAAACATTCGATAATAAAAACCTTTACCTTGGAAAACATATAAACCTGTTTAAACAATGACTTTCGAGAAGTAAATGAAACATTTAATTGAAAACACATATACAGTAATAAAACATGTAAGGTAGCCAAGGAAATCGGGAAAAAAGCAAGATGGCATCCACAAGAAGCTAAATCCTCTATCATCGGAATGATAAGAGCAAGAATATCAAGGCGTTGATCTCAGTCACTGAAATGAGGAGGTACAACGAGATTTACATATACATATACTATATACAGGACATAACCACGGTAGCGAGCCGGGCATCAGGAACCACAGTAGCAATCTGCGATATCGGGACAAGATCACTGTTAATAAACCGGGTAGCGGGATCCAAACTGCAGCTGGCGGGACAAGTGGGGGATCTCCAAATCAGTGGATCAAACTGACAAGGTTATCCAAGTTTAGTGGTGCCGACTCATAGGTCAAATCGTATAAACCAAGTCACGTGTAAAACAAATCAAGAGCAAGAATGTAACTGGGCAAGACGGGGGTGCTCAAAGGCACACTGTCATATCGGGTCGGGCATGCCTGTCAAGGCTAGTAGAACAGTTCAAGTACACTTTCAAGGCATTCGGGATTGATAACTAATAAATCATAAACTTCGGGGATAAAAGGGTGAAACAAACTTTCGAAATATCGGAACAGTATCGGGGTTTAAAACTCATTCAAGGTGAATAGGGATCCCGTATGTCTGTATAATAAAGAAAACTTGGTACTCTTTGAATTTGGAAGACATGCCGGGTTCCTTTTACACTTTAGTAGTTCAATGCTTAAACGAATCTCTGCGATGTGGTCTCTCTCTCGATCGGGCTCCCAACAAACCTTTCATCTCTGCTTCGAACACATTCCCAGGTGAGCGGTGCCCATTGCTCTCAGAAAGGTTCACAAGCAATGGGATGGAAGCTCCCTTCAACCCTCTTTATTCATAGAATTCAGGGAAATTCGGTTGCCTTGCGGTCAGATGGCGGTTAGCCGTCAATGGATCCGGCGTTAGCCACTAGCTGACCATGAGGCTGACCGCGGGATTGCAGCTCTTTGGAATTGTAACCGCTTCAATTCGGTTGGCTGGCGGTTAGCCGCTGATGGATTCGGCGGTTAGCCGCTAGCTAACTGCGGAGCTGACCGCGAGATTTTAGCTATCTAGAAAAGTAATCGAAACTGCTTAGGTTAGCTGGCAGTTAGCCGCTGATGGATTCGGCGGTTAGCCGCTAGCTGACCGCGGAGTTGACCGCGAGATTGCAGCTCTCTGGAAAAGTAACCGAAACTGCTTCGGTTAGCCGCCAGTCACCAGACGGCTAGTCGCTTGGTAACCATTGGCTGACCGCCAGTCACGGGAACTCCTCACTGGGTTCATATTTAGGTCTTCCCTTCTCCAAATCAATTTCTCTCATTCTCCATTCACTTTGCTGCAAAAATATGAGCTAAAAACTCCTCCAATTCGACCTTCAATACTTCTCTCATATTAAAACTTCTACAAACCCCTCTCTAATCACTTCCTCTCCACATTCCAACTCAAATAGGAGGAGAATAACCACCACCACAGTGATCCATTTAAGTTCTAAACAAGAGCTTCGAAATCACATTTTTTTTTAAGACAATAAAAGAACTAACCAACCCCTTTCCAAATGCATTTATAGCATAATGAATGCAAGTGAAACACGCCATTAATGAGACAATAAATCAAACATATATATCATGGAAATTATTGAAAACTAAAACATCCATTCAATCCACTTGCCTCAAGGTCTCTAACAAGAAATCCAAGCTTCTAGTCACTTCTCCAAGTCAAGAACACAATCTACACAAAAACCCCCAAATACAAACCCTAAAATGGGTCAAACCATGAGACAAGAAGGGAGAACTCTCAATAATGAAAATAGAGCTTCTCTAAAGCTAGGAGAATACATAACAAGGAGATTGGGAGGGAAAACTTACTTGGAAGTTGTTCAAATGGGCAAGGCTAGCTCAAAGAAGGTCTTGGAATAGAGGTTTCCCTTCACAAATTGTATCCAAGGAGAGCTCTAGTGGTGAGGAAGAAGATGGTGACTTCCATTAGTGTTCTAGGTGCAAGCTTGGTGGAGATTTGGTGGTGGAGAAGCAAGGAGAAGAAGAAGAATAGGGAAAAACCCCAGGTTTGGCTCTTGTGCTGGAAAAAGGAAAATGGAGGGGGAGGGCTCTCTATTTAAAGACAATGGGTGTGGGCTCCACCACTAGGAAGTCTTTGGAGGCTGAAATCACCACTCTCGGGATCTCGGATGAAATCAACGAAGAAGGAAGAAATGATCACCGAAATATCTAGTTTCCAAAAAGTATATGTTTCGCGGGTTTCGGGAATATCGAGTCTTGGGTACAGATTTCATGTAAAATGACTGTTTTGCCCTCAATGCAAGAAAAATAGGGTTTCGGGGTTCCAGACGGGCACGGGCTCAACATGAAAGTTGTAGGATTAGCGAGATGAGTAAAACGGTATCAAGACAAGAATTATAGAAACCTCAAGAATCCCCTCAAGTACACGCAAAACTATCTAAAAAGGAACCCCAAAGGGTCCCACTAAACACAAAGTACTAAAACTCACCCCAAAACCATAAGGAACTATTCTAGTCCAAGCTTAGTCAAAAATCACTAATCAAGCTTAGCACTAACACGCGACTTAATTTGTACTAATCGGGGTCACTCGGGTCAGGGTCTTATAACTCCGGGAAGGGGCTGGAGAAAAGGAGCGTCCCTCTGGAGAACGGGAGCGTCCCGCCGGAGAAGGGGAGCGTCCCACCGGAAAGGGGGAGCATCCCTCCGGAAAAGGGGGGCGTCTCTCAGGAGAAGGGCCCCGAGTTCGATCCTAAGATTAGGCGCATCTGCGCCCCGGCATTTCAGCCGAGCCTGATGTTGAAGCCGGGAGGCCCTTTACGGTGGAGGACAAGCTGGGTACCAACTCTGTTGTCCTCACCACGATCACCAGAGCCTACTGCCTTCCATGCGATATGGAGAAGCACCAGAAGTTAGAGGATGCAACTCTGGTGATGGCAGCAATGCAGGCGTCAATAGCCGTGAGTCTTGCCTTTTCTAGGATTTTTGTTTTTGATATCGGTGACCATCTAACTTTGGTCTTCTTTTTGCAGAATGTACAAAGGCTTGAGGTGGTACTGGCGAGGGCCCTTCAGGGCTCCTCCAAGGCCTCTCAACTAGAGGAGGAGAAGAGGAAAATCGCATCCGCTCTCGAGGCGAGCAGTCAGCGGGTGCGGGAGCTGGAGGAGAAGAACGCGAAGCTCGCCGCAGAGATAGACTCGGCTGCAGCCTAGATCATCAGACCGAGGGCAGAGACGCGTGATCTAAGGGGGGCGGTTGAAGAGAAAGCGAAGAGGGTTACTCAGCTCGAGGTCGAGATACTGAAGCAAAAGACCGAGCTAGCAGCCCTAGCCAAATCGAACGTCGAAGCCGAAGCCCGACTGCAGTCCAAGAGGGAAGCCATGGCAAAGGAAAAGGCCGAACTAGAGGAATCACTGCAGGCCGAGGTGGACGCTGCATACCAGGACGGAGTGGGGGACGCGATGAAGCCTTACGAGGCTCAACTTGATGGCGTGTGCAAAACCATATTCGAGCTCGGGTGCAAGGCTGCACTAAAAGAAGCGGGGATCTCCGAAGATCACCCAGTGTTCCGTGACCCTCCCAAGTTCGTTTGTCATGTGCCCGAGCCTGCGCCAGCTCCAGTTCCTCCCCCTGAGCCTCCTTCCAGCTCCAGCGCCCCAATTCCCTCGGAAGTTCCTCCTGTTGCTAAGACGCCTGCTGAAGGGGCTTGCGACGCCACCGCCGGGGGCCCCAGAAAGATACTTGTTGATGTATTTGTTTTCTTTTCTTTCATTTCGTTGTACCTTGGGGAAGTTTCAACTTGTATTTTTCTTTTCTGCTTGTATGTAAACATCTTCTTGAAATGAATGGAATCTCCTTCTTGTTTCAATCTATTTGTAATGTGTGCTGAATGTCACTATTCAGTTTCTTTCTTGTTCCTGTCTTTGTACTCTGTATCGCAACCCAATATAAGTAACAAGAACAAGAGTAGGCTACCGAGCTTGGCTCTGCAGCCAGAGTCAGCAGTAAGCTAGGTTCCACAACCAGGAAGTAGTAAGCCAGGTTCTATAACCAGAAGGTAGTAAGCTAGGTTCTATAACCGGAGCGAACTAGTAGACTCGGTTCTATAACCAGAGCTAAGCTTGGTTCCATAACCAGAACTAAGGAATCGAGTTCGGTTCCATAACCAGAACTAGATAAGCTAGGTTCCATAACCAGAGCTGAGAAGTAACTGAGCTAGGTTCCATAGCCAGAGCTGTCACTGAGTTCGGTTCTTTAACCAGAACAAGAGAGCTAGGTTCCATAACCAGAGCTGTCACTGAGTTCGGTTCTTTAACCAGAACAAGAGAGCTAGGTTCCATAACTAGAGCTAAGTGACTGAGCTAGGTTCCATAACCAGAGCGGGTTACTGGGTTCGGTTCTTTAACCAGAACAAAAGAGCTAGGTTCTATAACCAGAGCTAAGTAACTGAGCTAGGCAGCCTAGGCTCCATAACCAGAGCGAGTCACTAGGTTCGGTTCTTTAACCAGAACAAAAGAGCTAGGTTCCATAGCCGTAGCTAAACTTGGTTCCATAACTAGAGCTAGGATGGCTAGTTCTTTAACCGAGCCGATGCAAGCTGGTTCTTCAACCGAGTTGAGTGCTGATGCCGAGTTCCATAACTTGGCGAAATTTGGAAGCAACAAAACAGATCCTTCCACAAGAATTAATTTTACTACTTCAAAGATTGAGTACAGTCTAAAAATAGTACTTCTTGAGGTGCGTGGCGTTCCATGGACGTGGTAGCTCTCTACCCTCCATGTCCTCAAGTCTGTAAGCTGACTGCCCAGCTGCTGAGATCACTTTGAATGGCCCATGCCAGTTCGGTGCGAGCTTTCCTTCGTTGGGATTTTTATCTGCTGGAAGTGTCTTCTTTAAGACCAATTCTCCAGTTGAGAACTTCCTTTCTTTGACCCTCTGATTGTATCCTCTGGCCAGTTGCTGCTGGTAAGAAGCTAGGCGAATGGTTGTTGCATCCCTTCGTTCTTCAGCTAGGTCAAGCTCTTTGGCGAGGTTTACTTTGTTCCGGCCTTGGGCAAACAGTTCTGACCTGAGGGTTGGGAGGCCGACCTCAAGTGGGATCACAGCTTCCATCCCATAGGCCAAGGAGAAAGGCGTTTCCGAAGTGGAGCGCCTCGGGGTAGTCCTATACGCCCAAATGACACTCGAAAGCTCTTCTACGCATCTCCCTTTGGCTCGGTCAAGTCCCTTCTTGAGCCCGTCAAGCACCACTTTATTGGAGATCTCGGCCTGACCGTTGCTCTGTGGGTAGGCCGGGGTCGAATAGTAGTTCCTGATACCGAGCTCCTGGTAGAAGTTTTTTAAGAAGTTAGAGTCGAACTGAGTCCCGTTGACCAAGGTCAAAGCTTGAGGCACTCCAAATCTTGTGACGATGTTCCTCCATACGAAGTTTTTGGTGTCCAGCTCGGTGATGGAAAACAATGCTTCGGCTTCTATCCACTTGGTGAAATAGTCAGTGGCTACTATTAGCCACCTCTTATTCCTGGAGCTCGGTGAAGTGGTCCTACCAGGTCCAATCCCCACTGGGCAAAAAGCCATGGACTGGAGAGTGGGCTCAGATCCTGCGCTGGCTGATGGAGAGAGTGAGAGAACTTCTGGCACTTTTCACATTTCCAGGCATAGAGCTGAGCATCCTTCTGCATGTAAGGCCACCAGTAGCCCTGGCTGATAGCTCGATATGTTAATGATCGTCCCCCAATGTGACAACCGCAGATCCCTTCATGGATTTTATAAAGAAAGTCTTCGACCTTGTTTGGGTGAACGCACTAGAGGTAAGGGCCAGTGTAGGACTTTTTATAGAGCTTGCCATCTGGAGACAGCCAAAATCGAGCTACCTTCAGTTTGACTTTGTGGGCCTTGCTCTTATCTTCGGGAAGTTGGTCATCCCTGAGGTAAGAGATGAATTGGTCCATTCAGCTCGGGCCGAGGTCAGCGCACAAGACCAGCCGAGGTGGGTGGAGCTCTGTGCTTGGTCTGTCTAGTGTTTCCACTTCGACAGTTCTTTTCCTTCCTGCCTTGACAGCAGAGGCCAGGTTGGCGAGACCGTCGGCATGAGAATTGGAGTCTCTGCCGATCTGCCTGACTTCAACCTTTTCAAACTGAGAGAGGAGTTGCTTTGTGTGAGCTAGGTAAGCTGCCATCCTGTCGTCTCGGGCTTGGTATTCTCCATTCAGTTGGCTCGTTACCAGCTGAGAGTCATTGAAGACCACCAGTTGCCTTGCCCCTAGGATTTTAGCACTGCCAAGCCCCGCGATCAGCGCTTCATACTCTGCTTCGTTGTTGGAGGCCTTAAAGTCAAGTGTCAGGGCTTGCTCAATGACAAAGCCCTCCGGAGATTGGACGACTATGCCTGCGCCATCCCTTTTTGAGGTTGAGGACCCGTCAACGAAGACCTTCCAAGCTGAATCGAGGAACTGCTTCCAAGATTGCTCTTGTTCTGTCTTGATCTCGGTGACTTCTTCATCCTCATTACCCCCCAGTTCGATATCGAGCTGTCTCGGTGCCGAACTAGGAGAGGTAAATTCCACAATAAAATCTGCTAGGACCTAGGCTTTAATCGCCGTTCTGGGTTGATACTAAATATCATATTGCCCCAGCTCGATGACCCATTTAGATACTCTTCCAGAGAAGTTTGCCTTTCTGAAAAGGGACTTGAGTGGATGTTCTGTAACAACTACTACGGAATAGGTCTGGAAGTAGTGGGAGAGTTTACGAGAAGCACTGACAAGTGCTAGTGTAAGTTTCTCCAATGGCAGGTACCTTGTCTCGACGTCGAGTAGGATCTTGCTCGTATAGTTGATAGGCTTCTACAGCCTGTCTTCTTCTCTGATGAGCACCGAGCTCACTGCATGATCCGAGACTGCCAGATATATGTACTGGGTCTCGCCCTGCTTTGGAGTGGACAGTAGAGGAGGCGAAGATAAGTAACCTTTGAGTTCCTGAAGGGCTTTGTCGCACTCCGGGGTCGATTGGAACTTCAAGCTTTTCTTTAAAAGCTAAAAGAAGGGACGACATTTGTCTGAAGCTTTGCTGATGAAGCGATTCAGTGCGGCCACCATCCCTGTGAGCCTCTGGACTTGCTTTGCCATGGTCAGACTCTGGATAGCCTGGATCGCCGAGATCTGCTCGGGATTGGCTTCGATTCCTCGTCTGGTGACCATGCTTCCCAGGAACTTGCCGGAGCCAACGCCAAACGCGCACTTAGATGTGTTTAGCTTGAGCTTGAACCCTTTGAGGACAACTAACGTCTGACTCAGGTCGGTCAAGTGGTCCTGTGACCTTTTAGACTTGACGACTATGTCGTCGATGTACACTTCCACCGTCTTGCCGAGCTGGGCCTAAAACGTTTTCGTTACCAGCCTCTGGTAAGTTGCCCTGACGTTTTTTAACCAAAAGGGCATCAATTTATAGCAGTAGATGCCTCTAGGTGTTATGAACGCGGTCTTTTCTTCGTTAGGCCCATACATTGGGATCTGATGGTAACCTCGGTAAGCGTCGAGGAAACTCTTCCTTTCATGCCCGACAGTGGCGTCGATCAACTGGTCTATCTTTGGGAGCAGGAAGCTGTCCTTGGGGCAGGCCTTGTTGAGGTCGGTGCAGTCCACGCAAACCCTCCAGCTCTCATTCTTCTTCTTGACCACTACTGTGTTGGCCAGCCACTCAGGGTAGTTGACTTCCCTGATTGCTTCGGCCTCCAACAGCTTTTTGACCTCTTCGATCACGGCCTCTGCCTGCTGGACCCCAGTCCTACGACCCTTTTGGACTACAGGTTTGTGTCTGGGATCCGCATTCCGTTTATGGCACATGACCTCGAGGTCAATGCCAGGCATCTCATAGGGGGTCTAAGCGAAGACTTCTCTGTTCTGTAATAGGAAGTCAAACAACTCGGACCTCTCAGCTTCTGTAAGCTGACTACTGAGTAGGAGGTGTCTTTTCGGATCACTGGGATCGATCCTGACCTCGATGAGGTTTTCGACGCTCTTCTGCTCAGGGGCACAGCCGACAGCCTCGAGCTCTGCCTCCAGTTCGGCCATGTGTACTTGCTGCAACTCTGCTTGGCCAGGAACCACGGCCATTAGGCACTGCTTGGCCATCTGCTGGTCGCCGCGAACCGTGATCACCTCGACTCTGCCGTCCCCATTCTCTAACGGGAACTTGAGTTTCTGGTGATGGGTGGAGGGCACTGCTTCCATGTTGTACAACCAAGTTCTCCCCATTATTGCATTGTATGGAGTTGGTGTATCCACCACTAGGAAGTCGGCTGTCATGGAGGAGCCCCCAACTTGGACTTGGAGGGAATCCTTCCCCTTGGGGTACACTGGTTTGAGGCTGAAGCCTACCAGTGGGGTGCGGCTTCTCGCAGGTCCTCCTCTTTCGGGCCCATCTTCTTGAAGCAGTTGTAATAGAGGAGGGGCTCATCTTCTGACGAGCTCCCGGGGTCCATGAGAATCCTCTTGACCTTGAAATTCTTTAACCTCAGGGCCAGGAGTAGTGGATCGTTATGGGGCAACTGGACCCCGTCGAGGTCTTCATCAGATAACCAGATCTTTGGTCTCTCTTTCCGCGCCTTTCTGGGAGAGGGGCCGAGCTCAGTCTTCATCACCTGCTTTCCATGCAGGGCCCTCCTGGCCTCGGCACGAGCTTGCTTCCCCTAGGAGTGGGAGCTAGGTGGATGACGCTGATGGTACCCACTGACTCATCGCTGTCCCGATCCTCATCGGGCTGGCGCTGGTGAGCTCGGTTGACCCTGCTTTCCTCTTTGACGAGGTCTTTGAGGTGCCCGTCCTTTACGAGCTTTTTAAGGTGGGCCTTGAAGGCCATGCAGTCCTCGGTCCTGTGCCCATTCTGCTTGTGGTAGGCACAGAACTTTCTCTGATCTTGGGTGGAGGGGTCACCCTTCATGGGCTGGGGCCACTTGAAGAAGGGCTACATCTTGATCTTGCCAAGGAGTTTATAGATGGGCTCCTTGAAGATAGTGTTGACGGCCTTGTAAGAGGCACCAGTTGTTTTCGGCTTTGCGCTGCCCCCCGAGGTGGGACCTGAGCGCATTGCCGAGTTCATTGCCACTTTGTTCCGGTCGTCCACCTCCTTTCTAGATAACTTTTTATCCTTTTTGGAGGGTCTCTCCTCCTGCCAGGTGCCGAAGCTCTCCCGAGCTCGGACCACATCCTCTTCCTGCTCGATGAATCGGTTCACCCGGGCCATCAGTGCTTTTACTGTGACCACGGGGAACCGCACCAAGTCCTTCCGAAGCTCGTTGCCTGGCAAAAGAGCCTATTTAAAGGACCTGATGGCCACTCCGTCAATGGCATCTTCAACCTGACTGTAAATGGTCCAGAACCTTTTGGTGAACTGAGTGATGCTTTCAGTCCGCCTCATTCTGATGGCCATCAGGTCATCGTCCGTATTCAGGATGACCCTATGGGCCTGGACTTTTCCACGATGGAGTTCCGGAGCTGCCGCCAGCTCGAAACTGATCCCTCGGAAAGTGCGTAGAACCACCACAGGGGGAGGTCGCCCAGACTAGAGGAGAAAACGTTGCAGTTCAGGTTGCCGACGTCACCCCACACCGACATTCTTTGAGTGAAGTGTCAGAGGTGAGCAGCTGGGTCGGAGGTCCCGTCATACAGATGGAACCTCGGGACGCTGAACTTCTCGGGGAGTACATAGTCCCTGATCTCCTGGGAAAATGGAGATGCGCCACTGTCCTTAGCATCGTAGGCGTTTAGCCGATCTCCGGTGAAACCGACCACCTCCATGTTCTGCTGGACAGTTTGCTTGACCTGTTGATTAAGCCATATTCTCAGGTCGGGGTCGTCTCTTGGCCTCTGGCGCTGTTTCTTAGAGTCAGCGCTAAGGTGAGTGCTGCTCGAGCCTTCGTCATAGGCTTGGTCACGTCGCTTGTTGGTCAGGACTTGCCTCAAGTCCTGTCTGACCCCTGGCGCCTGCTGGGGTCGCTGGCGCGCAGGAGGTATGACCGAGGCCCTGGCTGAGACCTTCGCCTTCTCTCGGAGTTGTTTCTGGAGTTGGCGAATCTGACGGTCCTGCTCTTGGTCACTGCGGTTCTAAGCTCTGATATCCACGAGGAGCATATCATTGGCATTCTCAGGGATCACATCGTCGTTGCCCTCCTCAGAGAGCATGTCGTCGTCATTGAGGAGCACGTGGTCGTCTTCCACATGGTCCTGGTGACGGGACTGGTGCGACTTGGACAGCATTGGTGTTTTGTCTCGTCGGGAGGGTCCCGGAGGAGGAATATCATTACGGGGTTGCTCCCGTAAGATGATATCTTGTCGGGGACGCTTCGCCTGAGAAGGATTGTTGGCACTAAAAATGTCACTTTGCCTCTTCAAGCCACATGAAGCCGCAGCCTACCAAAATAGGCAATGCTGCTTCCAAAAAACCAAATCTTGTCAGAATCAAACAAAAACTGCAAGATCCTTCAAGATAGCCAAGAGAAGAGTACACATGAAGTTTCGGGCCATTTTGACAACATTTGGCCTAACTTCACTTCTCTGATAGCTAAACAGGAGCTCTCGGCGGCGACAGCATCGGAGACATCAAATTCCCGATCAGAGCCTGTGGATGATCTCAAAATGCATCCAAAAGGCTCCACGTCAAGTTCCAAGTCAAACCGACAACGTTTGACCCTACATCAACCCTCAAGCAGCTAGATCAAGCCTCTCGGCGGCGAAAACCACCGAAACCATTACTCATCAAACAGAGCACATGGGCAGCTTCAAAATGCTTACAAAGGGCTACACGTCAAGTTTCAGGTCATTTCGACAACATTTGACCAGACTTTGACTCTCGGAAGCCAAATCAGGCCTCTATACGGCGGAGCTCCCCGGGACCATGGTTTTCAAGACAGAGCCTGTGGATCATCTCAAAATGACTCCAATAAGTTCCCTGTCAAATTTCAAGTCAATCGGACATCGGTTGACCGCACATCAAAGCGCGACATCTACCTCGCGGCAGAATCAAGTCTACTGGCGACGGGACCCCAAACGGCTTCAAAACTCAAAAAAAAAGCCTATGGTTGGTCTTATTTATTGCTCAGGAGGCTTCACCTCAAATTTCAGGTCATTCCGACATCGTTTGACAAGTTTCAGCTTCTGGCGGAAAATCAGCAGCTCTACGCGACAAAGTCTTCGGCTTTCCCAGAAAATTGGAAACTTTGCACTCTAAAAATGCAAGGATTCTCATCAGGTTTTCTACAGGGAAATCAAGCCAATAAATGAGAAGAAATGTCATGAAAAATACAGAAGAAAACGGCGACGAAAAAGACCGCAAAACGGACCAAAAAGGGGAGAAAAAGCCCTAGGCTCGCCGGCGACCATGGAAGTCCGGGTCACCGGATTTTTCGCCGGTGACCCGTTTTTCCGTCCCTTTTCGCGTTTCGCGCACTTTGGCCCCTGTGGTTTCCTGAAAATGTGATTTTTAGTGGTTGAAATTGACTCATATCCGACGACATCTCAGATCCGCCGTCAAAAGCATAAAATCATCATTGATCGCTCCAAGATCGCCGACCGGTTGACCTAAAAAAGTGCTCTTTCTGTCCGACCGATCGAGAAATCGACAAGACAGATGTCACCGGCCCGCTGCTAGCTATCAATGTCTGAAATTACACGGTCATCCGATGTCGATCAGCATGTAGATCCATCGGTGATCATCTCCAAAAGAATCCCAAAAGACACGGCGCGGCCCGCGACTCTTCAACTGCCCGGCGACCATTTAATGCAGTTAATTGACTAGCTTTATTGCAGTCATTAATTCATTTCTTTGGACGGCCCAATCAGAAGCAAGCATCCAGGAGTTACAAATCAATTAAGTTATGGCATTCAAGCCATGAAACTCCTCCCATTATGGTAATTAAGGTGATTAAAAGCCCTTAATCTCCATCGGCCAATCAGATTCAAGGAAAAAGGAGTTACAAAATCAAGAAATAAATCTTGTAATTCCTCCCATTAAAGCCATTAAAGCCCATAAACTCTCCTAATGGCTACCAAGAGCCTATAAATAGGAGAGCTTTCCAAGAAGAAAGGGATCGGAAAAGGACGAACGGAAAATCGAAGATCGAAAATCAAAAGGTGCAGAGAATCCCGAATTCCAGACAGACAGAGTCTAGAGAAAGAGAGAAAATTCTGCAGAAATTCTACATCAAGCACCACTACAAGGTGACAAAAAGTCCCTTGGGGGGTACTCCCCCCCAAGGTCCTTGCCTTCTCCCGCTGCCTCCAATGGCTTAGACGTGGCTTTTCAGCCCGTCTACTTAGCTTTTTATTGGACATAGGACCTTCTCTTGGTCTTTGTCCTCTAAAAACCTGAGGTTATAGCCAAGCCAAGCGAATCAAGAGCATCCTCTGTTCTCATCTGCATGGATGATGGCGAAGCCCATACATGGCTTACGACCGTCAATCTGAACGAGTCCCCCACAATCTCCTGAAAAGTTAGATCCTCCTTTTCTTGCTTTTCATTGTAGTTTGTATTTTTCTAAAAGAGACAAAAATCACAACTCTTGTCTTTCATTATTGATGAGAATTGTAAATCGGCTATAAACGCCAAAATCGGCTATAAATGCCAAACAAAATCGCCTTTCATGGCAAACCAAGAAAATGTCTCTTTTCTTAAATATTTGTGCAATGGAAAACTTGAAAGAAGTTGATTTCCTTTTTACTTGCGAAGGTTGATCTCCGGATTACCACTTACAATTCCAAGTAAAATAGAAAATCTGGCACACCCACACAAAGAAATGTTGATGCACGCTTCAGCCCCCCGGGCGCGAAAGGGCCGGACCCGACGGACTCCCACGTCCGCCGACCCCGGTAGTACCCTCGGCAGGAGCGCGTTCCATCAAGCTGGCACACCCGGTGGGACTCGTTCATTTGAGAACACGATGCTTTGGAAATGAAATATTTGCATACCATATTTTTGCTCTATGCTTATACTTCTTCTCCAGATTCCTTGGCTACTTTCTAGTTGGTGGCCTATGTTGGATTTCGCATCTAAAAAAAACGAGATGGGATTTTTTTGAAATTTCTAATTCTTCGAATTTATTTCCACTCTTTCTCTTTTCAAAAAAAATAAAAATAAAAAAAAATCAAATTTCTCGTTTTGGATTCAAAATTGAGAAACTTTGATCCTCTCCTATGATTCGTGTGCTCGCGGAAATCGTTGAGCCTGTTCGAAATGGGATTTGGGCCATCGTTTCTCTTCGATGAGTCTGTCAGGGATAAATAAAAAATAAAAAAAATCAAATTTCTCGGTTTGGATTCAAAATTGAGAAACTTTGATCCTTTATCTTCTAGGCATGTGTGCCCGCGGAAATCGTTGAGCCCGTGTTCGGATCGGGGATTGGGCCATCGTTTCTCTTCGATGAGTCTGTCAGGGATCTAAAAAAAAATTAAATAAATAAATAAAAAGACATAGACCACTAAGGTTAAACCAATTGCGTTCTTTGATCACGATTGATTTAAGAAAAGCCTTGTCCAGAGTGTGGAGACAGCTTGACTGTTCTAGGCAAGGGTCCTCCAAACGGGTTCATTAAGTAATCCTACCCTTACCTGGGGGCAATTCTATCAATTGAGGTTTCATAAGACCGGGTTAGGAGGCCTATGTGTACTCTCTCGTCTTTAAATCTTAAAGAAAAATAATATAAATAAAATAAAAATAAAAAAATAAAAAAAAAGATTTAAAAAATAAAAAAATCTTAAAATAAAAAATCTTCAAAAACTCGTCACTTTTGATTTCAGATCTGAGAAATTTTGGTTTCTTCTTTTCTGAGCACTGGCGCTCGCGGAAATCACCGAGACCATGTTCAGATTGGAATACCATTTGCTCTCCTTGATGGAACCAATCTTGACATTTCAAAAAAAAAAAAAAAAAAACTCGTCACTTTTGGATTCAGATTTGAGAAATTGTGGTCTCTTTCCTTCTGAGTACCGGCGCTCGCGGAAATCGTTGAGCCCGTATTTGAATCGGAATGCCACCTGCTCTCTTTGACGAATCCATTTCTGACCTTTCAAAACAGAGAATCCCATCTCATGGATGCGATCTCCAACATTTGTGCATAGCGGTACTAGTACGCCCTTTCAGGGTCTACTGTATCTGTGACCGGCACATTTGTAACTCCTACCTTATATTCTTCTTATCTCGAGCAAGCTCCGCTTCTCGATAAGTCGAATTTAGGTATACAATTGCTTCTAGCAGTCATTGGAACGCTCATTTCGAGCCTACCATGCTTGCAACCAGAACAATTGTTCCCTCTATGGCTTTTTGCCTTCTTCATATTGCTTGGGTCATGTCCCTTGAGCGATTTGAAAAGACAAAATCATAGAATTCCCCATTTATGATCATCATATTCTTGTGATTACTAATGGATGTGGTCTTGTTTCAGAAATTTTGAAACTAACAATGGCAGCTTCACTGATCATCACCTTCGATGAAAACAAGCACCAGCTCATTCTTCAACAGAAGCAAACCGAGCGCACTTACAAGCGCCCTGCTAGCTGCCAAAGCACCAACTCCCTCAGCAACTCTCTGAACTCCGGGTCAACCTCGACTCCCCGGACCATCGTCTTCGGGACACTGGGACCATTCCCACTTCCCGTAGAAGAAACTGCTCCTGCGAAAAGGCAGAAGGTCGCCTCGCAACGTGTGACTACTGTGACACCAAAGGCAACTGCCGAGAAGCAGAAGATCGCCCCTCAACGTGTCACTTCTGTGACACCAAGAGCGAACCCCAAGAATACTAAAACCCGCGGCATCCCCGCGAAACCTCAACCAACAACCAACCAGGTCTACCCTAAGACTTGGTCTCCAAGACCTTCCCCAAAACAAAGAAGGTCTCAAACCTCCACCAAGCCAGCATACCTGGCCCCACTCAAAGAGAACCAGTTCTACCCTCTTGCCTACATGAAAGAGGAGAGACCCATCTCCAACTTGACTCCCAAGTCAACCCAGCATGAACCGGCTTGCTCCCACAAGCCCAAAATCAGATCATGCATCACTAGGCCTCTACAAGCACCTGCCAAGGCCTACACGCCTTCAGTTCGACCCTTCATCTCTACAGGGGCCGAACTTGAAAGGTTCAAAGCTTCACTGTAACAGGCAAAGGACCGGGTCCGCATCCTGTCCTTGCCCAATTACAAAGAAGACAAGCTCGGCTGCTGCGCCCGAAGGAGTACATCCTTCATTGTTAAAGCCCAGCCAGAGCTGACTGAAGCTCAAATCGCTCGTCGAGCACGCCGCCGTGCGTCATATCGACAAAAGAGACTAGAGAAGCAACGGACCCAGCCTCCTACACTTCAAGTCTCCCACAAATGGGTCGAAAAAGAAAGACCCGACCAAGTTGCTGCCGTCCATATGGTTGGAAAAACCAGAAGACGCCAAAAGTCAGCATAAAAAATCCATGTCCGACGTCCGGTGACCCGTAGCGTCACCAGGACACGAAGACATCCCGAAGAATCTCCTGCCCCTTCAAGCCAAGGACGGGAGAGTAATCCTTCATCAAGCTCTTCATCAAAAAGAATGAGCCCCAGCTCAGTCACCAGGACGGTTTCTTCGTTTGAATCCCGAGGAATGAACGTCCTGGTTACAAATTCTGAGCCACCACCTCAGAATCCACCTCAAGATGATGCACTCACACGCATCCAGCAGTTGGAACAAGGCCAGCAGAGGATCGAAACTCTGATGGAAAACCTTCTCCTTGTTGTCCAAAATCAGGTGAACAATGAGCCTCCTCCGAATCATCGCAATAACGAGGAAAATTGTGAAGAAAATGAGTCACGCGCCCTTACCAAAAAGGACGTAGACAGTATCCTTGCCAAAGCTAAAGAAGAGGATATACTCAAAGAGCATGGGATCAAGCCACCATATCCTTTATGGATGGACTCAGTCCCGTTCCCCACAAAATTCAAACATCCTACTCTCCAAACATATACGGGGAAAGGATCAGCCAGACAGCACGTCATCCACTTCAAGATTTTGATGGGAGCTATCGCGGATCAAGATGCACTCAAGATTCGCCTCTTTGCAAGTACCCTAAAAGGTACGGCCTTCGATTGGTACTCCACTCTTCCGGAGGACTCCATCCAAAATTGGGCCATGCTAGAGACACGCTTCCTGACTCACTTCAAAGGTGAGGATCATCCCGCTACTATGGCTCAGCTTTGTAGCCTGAAGCAGGGGGAGAATGAGTCAACATACGACTTCATTCACAAGTGGAAAGTAATGGCGTACAAATGCTCAGATGTACTGCCACAAGCGTCGCTAGTCGACATCTGCCGAAACAACATGAGAGCTAGAATCCGCTCCATGATCATCGGCAACAAATCAAAAAACCTGGGAGAACTCCTGGAAGCTTCTATGGAAGCTGAAACGGTGATTAAAGACCCCAACAGTCAGAAGTCATCAAGAAAAGAGCCAACCGCCATTGTAACCTCTAAACCAAAGAAAAAAGAAGTCCTCAATGTGCAAACCAAGTCAGCTCCTCAACAACCAAAGAAAGCTGAAAACAGAGCTGCAGGTAAGAGACCTGAACTCTCTGATGCCTTCAAAGAGCGAGTAGAAAAGAAATACCCGTTCGATGAAGATGTTGACGAAATCTTCGGGGCTCTCGTGGCAAACGGCAAGCTCACCTTGCCTGAACCCAAAAGACCGGGCGATGTTGGCAAAACCAACGATCCTCGGTACTGTCCATACCACCAGATGGTCTCGCATCCTCTCAATCAATGCTTTGTTGTGAGAGAGAAGATAAACGAGATGTGGAAAAATGGAGTCATCACCTTTGACAAAAACTATGGGTCTGCCTCCGTCAACATGGTGTCACGTGGACAAACACCAAAATCACCAGAAGAGAAGATCACTACTTCCTTCAAGGTGATAAAAAGAATTCAAACGTCCGAAGTGTTGGTTCCTTACCCAACACCAGACAGACAACCCATATGGGTACATCCCGATCTCCTGGAAGATGAAAACTGGGAGATCGTAAAAACAAAGCCGACAGCTCAACAGCGAAGGCAGGCTAGGAAACATCTCCTCAGGCTCAAACGGCAAGAGAAGACCCAGCCAAAACAAGAAGTCAATGAAAAGGCAGAGGCCTCCTCTACCACTTCACTCGGGGCAACAGAAACGTCCCTTCCAGAGACTTCAAGGGCGGTAAGAAACTTCACTCTCAGTGATTTCATGCCACCTCGATTCAAAAAAGAAGCTATGCAGGGGGCATCATACTCTTGCAACTCGGTAGTTGGATTCTCCATTGATGGATACGAGTCCAGCGACACCGACGATGGATTCGAGCCCAACTACACCGGCGAGTGGGAGGAATCTCTTGAAACAGGAGAGTATCTCTCCGACGAAGAATGGGTTCCCGAAACTCACCTTATGCCAGTAATCTGGTATAACCCCTTACAGCCACAAGGATCCTGGTCTGATGATGAGGAAGACCAAGAGGCTGTACAAGAAAATGCTGTTGAGCCAGCACCCGTTGTTGCTCCAGTGGAAATCAACCATGTTGAGCCACAAAGAGCAGACGAAGAAGAAGATTTGGCTCCCATGCCTGATCTTGAAGAATATGCGAGGATTTTGCAGCATCTCGCTCTAGAACAAGAGCAAGACCGCGTCAACGAGATTCCTCACAATCCAGAGCCGGAAGTACCTGAAGCCCACCAGGTACCTCCTCCCTCAACTCCTGAAAATGGAGAAAATTGCTGGGTAGACGATCCTCTTACATCTGAGGATGAGTCTGACTCCGAGTAGACAACGTCTCCTTTAAGAGCTGCCTGTAATGTGATAATTCGGGATTATAGCTCTTCCGATGCATCATCTGATGAGATCACTTACACACCGGCGACACCTAGCACCATATCTTCTGGGGCTACCTCGTCTCGCGTGACTTTCACAGAGATGACACCCTCTCAGGGTTCGTCCCTTGAGACTGTGACTTCAGAACTCACGCTCTTCCCGACTCATCATCATAAAGAAAACCCAACTTGGGATGATGGATGGGTCAACGAAGAAGAAAAGCTGCTGGATACTGTTCAGGACTCGCTCCTGGAAAATGCTCCATGCAACACAATCACTGAGGATGGCAATTCTGCTGTAGACGCATCCTCAGTAAATGAGAAATGACAGCCTCTTGATCCTGAGGACAATCTTCCAAGCGAAGACCCTTCTCAAGAAGCTCTCGAAGTTGGTAGAGGCACCCGCTCGGGCCGGGACTACCACAAAAATTACAACCAATCTTCCTTTACTTTTGTAAATCCTTCGGGAAAAGATGTTGTGAGCGCCCCCAGTGGCAAAAACAATGATGATCATGCAGGCCCTATGGAGGCTTTCAAGTATGATTTGATCGAGCTGATGGAACGCGCTCCGAGGCGCCTGCTGGGGCGGCTACCGGGGTCGGCGGAACGTGGGAGTCCGTCGGGTCCGACCCTTTCGCGCCCTGGCGGGCCCTGAAGCGTGCATCAACATTTCTTTTGTGTGGGTGTGCCAGATTTTCTATTTTACTTGGAATTGCAAGTGGTAATCCGGAGATCAACCTTCGCAAGTAGAAAGGAAATCAACTTCTTTCAAGTTTTCCATTGCACAAATATTTAAGAAAAGAGACATTTTCTTGGTTTGCCGTGAAAGGCGATTTTGTTTGGCATTTATAGCCGATTTTGGCGTTTATAGCCGGTTTACAATTCTCATCAATAATGAAAGACAAGAGTTGTGATTTTTGTCTCTTTTAGAAAAATACAAACTACAATGAAAAGCAAGAAAAGGAAGATCTAACTTTTCAGGAGATTGTGGGGGACTCGTTCAGATTGACGGTCGCAAGCCATGTATGGGCTTCGCCATCATCCATGCAGATGAGAACAGAAGATGCTCTTGATTCGCTTGGCTTGGCTATAACCTCAGGTTTTTAGAGGACAAAGACCAAGAGAAGGTCCTATGTCCAATAAAAAGCTAAGTAGACGGGCTGAAAAGCCACGTCTAAGCCATTGGAGGCAGCAGGAGAAGGCAAGGACCTTGGGGGGGGGGTGCCCCCCAAGGGACTTTTGTCACCTTGTAGTGGTGGCCGGTGCAGAACTTCAGCAGAGTTTTTCTCTCTTTTTCTTTCTCTCAGATCTCTTTCTGATCTTTTTTTCTGATCTTTTCTCTGATCCTGATTTTCTCCCTTTTTTTCTGATTTTTCCTGATCTCCATTTCAATGGAATGCTCTCCTATTTATAGGCCTTTGGTAGCCATTTAGGAGGGTTTATGAGCCTTAATGGCTTTAATGGGAGGAGTTACAAGATTTATTTCTTGATTTTGTAACTCCTTTTTCCTTGAATCTGATTGGCCGATGGAGATTAAGGGCTTTTAATCACCTTAATTACCATAATGGGAGGAGTTTCATGGTTTAAATGCCATGAATCAATTGACTTGTAACTCCCAAATGCTTGCTTCTGATTGGGCCGTCCAAAGAAATGAATTAATGACTGCAATAAAGCTAGTCAATTAACCACATTAATTGGTCGCCGAGCAGTCGAAGAGTCGCGGGCCATGCCGTGTCTTCTGGAATTCTTCTGGCGATGATCATCGATGGATCTACATGCTGATCGACATCGGATGAACATGTAACTTCAGACATTGATAGCTAAGAGTGGGCCGGTGACATCTGTCTTGTCGATTTCACGATCGGTCGGACAGAAAGTGCACTTTCTTGGTCAGCCGGTTGGCGATCTTGGAGCGATCACTGATGATTTTATGCTTTTGGAGGTTGACCCGTGATTTTGACGGATGTCGTCGGATATGAGTCAATTTCAAGCACTAAAAATCACATTTTCAGGGAACCACAGGGGCCAAAGTGCGCGAAACGCGAAAAAAGACGGAAAAACGGGTCACCAGCAGAAAATCCGGTGACCCGGACCTCCATGGTTGCCGGCGACCATGGGCCATGGTCGCCGGCGACCATGGACCGGCGACCATGGGCCATGGTCGCAGGGGCCTGCGACCATGGGCCATGGTCGCAGGGGTCTGCGACCCTGGGGGATTTTTCCCCTTCGGAGCCCGTTTTGCGGTCGTTTTGAGGTCTTTTTCGTCGCCGTTTTCTTCTGTATTTTTCTTGACATTTCTTCTCATTTATTGGCTTGATTTTCCTGTAGAAAACTTGATGAGAATCCTTGCATTTTTAGAGTGCAAAGTTTCCAATTTTCCGGGAAAGCCGAAGACTTTGTCGCGTAAAGCTGCTGATTTTCCGCCAGAAGCTGAAACTTGGTCAAACGATGTCGGAATGACCTGAAATTTGAGGTGAAGCCTCCTGAGCAATAAATAAGAC
Organism: Umbellularia californica; assembly: GCA_028538565.1. Lineage (NCBI taxonomy): Eukaryota > Viridiplantae > Streptophyta > Magnoliopsida > Laurales > Lauraceae > Umbellularia > Umbellularia californica. The sequence goes on from JAPQWN010000001.1 coordinate 62,197,000, forward strand.
CAACCATAGGCTTTTGTTTGAGTTTTGAAGCCGTTTGGGGTCCCGTCGATGCTTCACTTGATTTTGCTGCGGGGAAAATGCCGAGCTTTGATGTGCGGTCAAACGATGTCCGATTGACCTGAAATTTGACGGGGAGCCTATTGGAGTCATTTTGAGACGTTCCATGGGCTCTGTTTTGGATGTCATGGTCCCGGGTTGCTCCGCCGCCGGTAGGCTTGATTTTCTTTCGAAGCGTCGAAACCTGGTCAAACGTTGTCGGAATGACCTGAAATTCGACGCGCAGCTTTTTGGAAGCATGTTGAAGCCACTCATGCACTTGGTTTGATGAGCGAAGGCTTCGGTGGTTCTCGCCGCCGGGAGGCTTGATTTTGCTGCTCGAGCATTGATGGAGGGTCAAACGTTTTCGGTTTGACTTGAAATTTGGCATGGAGCCCCTTTTGAGACATGCTGGAGTCATCTGTAGGCTCTGATCGAAGTTTTGACGTCTTCAATGATGTCGCCGCCGGGAGCGCCAATTTAGCTGTCGGAGAAGCGAAGTTAGGCCAAATGATTTTGAAATGGCCCGAAACTCCTTGTGTACTCCTCCCTTGGCTGTTTTGAAGGATCTTGCAGTTTTTGTTTGATTTTGACAAGTTTTGATTTTTTGGAGAAGTTGCATTGCCTATTTATGGCACGTTGCGACTTCATGCAGCTTTCTTGATGTTGAAGAGGCAAAGTGACATTTTTGGTGAAAAAAAATGCCCCCTCGAGGTACAGCGACGAGTTGCTTGACTTTTGTAGTCGATGTGCCTCGAAGAGAGTTTTGAAGGAGAGCTTGTGTCTTGACCAAGAGTCTTTGAGCAATCTTTCCTTTGGTAGAGTAGCCTTTGAGCTTCCAGGGGAATTTTATGGTAGTGAGGGGAATCACACACCATCTCGAGGCAAAGTTTTGAAGATGACATCAGGGATATGGATTTGGGTTTTTTGTTTTTGATCTTGTGACCTAACCAGCTATATATGGCAGGTTAGGGGATCGGGTTTTGGTTTTGATCTTGTGACCCAACAAGCTGTATGTGGCAAGTTGGGGGATCAGGGTTTGGTTTTTTTTGTTTTGGTCTTGTGACCTAACAAGCTGTATGTGGCAAGTTAGGGGACCAGGATTTGGTTTTTGGTCACTCTTTGGGACTGTGTGGGTCCATTGGAGTGGTTTGGATTTTTGTGGAATGTCAATTTCAAGATTTTGGCTCAATTTGGTATATGAGGCTGGATGGTTTGATTTTTGGAAGCTCATGGGGCTTGGAATTTTTGTATGGTTCAATCAACTCAAAAGAGGCATGGAACCATTTTTGTATGCTCTTGGTAAGAGGGATTTTTTTTTCCTGACTAAAAGCCCATTTTTTTTTTTTTTTAGTGCCTAGGTGGTCAAACCTGGCTCATATGGGCTAGCCCATGGGACCTTAAGCTTTTTAGGATGGCTTAGATCTCATGTGGGGCCATTTTTGTAAAGAATATCTAAAGATATCTCATTTGGATAGAGAATATCTAAAAATATCTTTATGGGAGAGAATCTCTCATATTCCCTTAATTTGGGAGAGAATATCTCAAGGTATCTTTCTTTTTGGGAAGAAATCTCCAATATCCTTTTTTGTTGGAGAGAATCTCTCATTTGATTGATTTTGGGAGGAAATCTCTCAAAGACATCTTTCTTTTTGGGAAAGAATCTTTCTAATTCCTTCTCTTTTGGTAAGGTTACTTAATTAGTAACACTTACCTTTCTTCTTTGTTTCCTTCTTTGATTTGCTCTCTCCTATAAAAGCAAAGGAAGGTAGGATCTCTTGCTCTTATTGCTTTCTTTTGCAACAATCTCAAGAGAGCTCCAAGACCAAGAGTGCTTCTTCTTCAAGGATCTTCAAGCTTTTTCCTTCTTCTTCTCCATCAATGGCTTCAAGTAAGTTTTCTCTCTTTTTCTTTCAAGAAAACTTTATGTAGAGAATAGGATGGTAAAAAACAGTTTCTCTTCTTTTTTTTATTTCTTCTTTTTTTTTTCTTTTCCACGTGATTTCTTCTTTTGTTTTTTTTTTTTTTTTTCACACGTTTTTTCTTTTTTTTTTTTTTTTGTGGGCCGTACGGACAGATCCGTACGGATCTGGTCCGTACGGCCACGTGGCCTGATTTTTTTTTTTTTTTTTTTTTTATTTGAGAAAGTTTCTTTTTTTTTTCTTTTCTTTCTCCCCTTATTTTTTTTGAGAAAGCTTCTTTTTTTTTTTTCTTTCTTTCTCCCTCTTTTTTTTTGAGAAAGTTTCTTTTTTTTTTTTTTTTTTTTTTTTTTTTTTTTTTTTTGCTCATCATGATAATGCGTTTTTATGCAAATCTAGATGTTCATGCATGTACTTTTTGTAAATTGAATTGAGTAGCATGATGTGATAGCATACCTGAAAATCTTTGCAAATTTGGGAATTTGGAGCTCGCAGCGATGTTGAGCCCTTCTTGATTTTGCGGAGATTTTGAGGTTTCGAAAGTTTGGAGTTTCGGAGCCCGCAGCAATGTTGAGCCCATCTTCAAACTTTCTATTTCCGTCGGGGTATTTCCTTTTTTTTTGGAATTGCCCCGGAGTCATGCCAAAATTTCGCCAGATTTTTGGTGGGACAAAGTGACCCTTTTTTTTTTTTAGCGAAATCCTGTCATTTTGATGACGATCTTTTTCTTTTCCAACCTTTGCAGGTGGTTCCTCCAGAGCGAACAAGGGTAAAGAGCCTGCTACAAGCGTACCTCGTCGATCTGCTAGATCTTCCAATGTGGCCGTTCAGCAGGCCTGGGAGAAGGTCCAGTTTGTTGAGAAGAACTTGGAAGAGTGTGATTCCCTCAATCGCGATGAGATGAGACAGCGATTGATCGCTCTCAAGAATGAGGAATTCTATAAGATCATGGTAAGCAACCGTCCTTGGGTTATGGACGATCTGAGGGTTTTGCCCAAGCCTACCTTCTTCTTTGGAGTTGCAGTCCCTGACGACTTGACATACCAAAGGAGATGTTTTCAGTTCTCTTACACAGCTGATGGTGAAGAGAGAACTATTTCTACCCGGTCGTCTTTTGACCGGACCATCTCGATCCTGAGCCTTTCTCCCACGTGCCCTAAGAGGGAAGATCCTCCGAGCTGGGTGAAGAGGACCAGTGTGATCAAGACCGGGGTTTTTGTTGGTGGACCTTCCGGTTTTGCAGAGAAGCCACCTGTCCTTATAGACATGTTGATGCCAGCCAGCGGCTACCAGGGCTCTGATTATCCGTCGGTCGATTTGAGACCGGTGGGCCATGGCGTTTTCAGCGGTGACGGCAGTACTTGGGTGAAGCCTTTTCGACTTCGTGGCCGTTTCAATGTTGACTCCGATTGGAAGTCATGGACTGACCACACCTTGCTGATTGGGGGCGCCGTTTTGAAGGAAGCCGGGATTTTTGACGCGGTCCGCGCTTTTAGGGAGACCGTGACCTTTTCCGATGATGCCTTCATGGCTATGTTGGAGTCTTTCCTCCCTCAGACCAATACCTTCGTTGTCACGAACGGTGAGATTGGTTTTTCTCTGAAGGAGTTGAGTGCTATTACTGGATTGCCCATCCTTGGCAAACTCTACGAGGAGTTCATGCCGATTGACAGCGTCCTTGAGGAGCAGTCAGAGGAATTCAGGCTCCTATACTTTCAGCTCGTCGCCTTCATGATTTTTTGAAGGAGGGCTCGAAAGTGAGATCCAGCAGTTGGAAGAGTTATGGCTCTTCATTCTTCAACTTCTTTGACAGCAAAGAGTCTTCTGATAGCATGACCCGGGAAGACAGGAAGAAGACTTCGGTCATGCAGGAAGAGTTGAAGGGTTTCTTCGCGAGCACAGATGCCATTTGTTCTGACATTGCATTGCGGAGAGATCTTGCTTTTTACCTCACTTTTTGGCTGGGTGAGGCTATTTTTGCTGGTGGAGATGGGACGCACATCAGGCCGCATTGTATTTTTCCGGCTTGTCAGATGGCGTTTGGAGAGCGGCTTGCTTTGGTGCCCGCTCTTTACTCCTACCTGTGTACCGAACTGCAGGCTGCTGCTTTCTTGGTTCGGCTTGGGCTCCCTATGAATAGGGTATTTTCAGCCCATATCTTTTATTCGTGGTTTGTATACCACTGTCCTGGCTTCCACCAGCTGGGTGCTGCACAGGATGATGATCCTCTGATGATTCGATTGGCTAAGGGAAAAGCCATATCCGAATCACTTTTGTTTGCCCGCATGAGGATCCGACGGTTCAGGGACGTCGAGATGGGGCAGTCTTCAGTTAAGCTTTCTCCGGAGTTGCGGAAGAAGGCTTTTGATTTTGGTGCCTCCCGAGACTCTACCAGAGCAGGGTCGGGAAGGCATTACCCTTTGACCAATGCAGAGAAGGAGTGGCTTTTCAGCATACGAGTCGGCACGATGGTGTACCGTAGACATCTTTTCGTCGACATCCAGCCGTATGTACCTTCTCGCTTTGCGCTTCAGTTGGGCTTCTCTCAAGGCGTTGTTGGAGCGCCTTCGAGTATGGTGAAGCGTTTTGGGGGTTTGCAGGATGGCAGAAATGCATGGGCTTTCTATAGTGCTGAAGACACTACTGCCACGATTTCTTATCCTGAGCTGTCGACTTTCCGAACTGCCGGCTTCACGAAGTGGTTTGCGGAGAGCTTTTTGGCATATCGGGGGCTTTCCAAGAAGGAGCTTGATGTAAAGCTGTCTTCTGGAAAAGGCATTGGGAAGTCGGATGGCGTCCGGCGAGAGGAAGTTTGGGCCTTCCTTTCTGGAGAGAAGCACAAGATAGGCTTTCTCGGTGACCAGGGCGTCATTGGTTCTGAAGCTGTTCGGGAAGTACCTGATGAGGCTTTGGAGCAGCTAGAACAGGAGGAAGCTGAGCTCGACGCTTGGATGCAAGCGGCACAGAAACGAGCTTCCGTGGAGTCTACTGGCGAAAGCAGACCATTCAGTGAGGAGTCAAGTGAGAAACCTGACTCTGATAGTGAGGCGGGTTCTTCTAGGAAGCGAACCCGTAGAGGTAAGAACAGGAGGAGGAGTCAGCGTCACACGGGGCGGGACGAAGACTCTCCTAATGTGGAAGTCCCTCTCACTGTCAATGAGGAGGTGCCAGGGGAAGTTGACGAACCTCCGGAGAAGAGGATTCGGGAAGAAGAGACCATCGGTGAAGGTATGATTCCTCCTTTTCCTTTTTCTACTTCTTTCATGGGGCTTTCCATGTTCTGATTTGTTTTCTCACCCTGCGCTGCTTTTTTCTTTTTTTTTTTTTTAGCAGAGGATGAAGACTTGCCGATGCCTGAGGTTCCGACCGATGAGGCGGTGATGGAGCCGGTTATGGCATCTGAAGAAGAACCGAGGGACTCTGGAATGACTCCGGAATCTCCAATTGGTATAACTTCTTTCGCTTTCTTTTTTTTTTTTTTTTTTTTTTTTTGCCTGCGACTTGATTTGCTAACGTTTTTTTCTTGTCAGCTGACTTGCCACAGGATTCCGATGACTTTGAACCGCAAATGTCGATGATGCTTCTGATGAGTTCATGGAGGAAGAGAGTGTTCCGCCAGTCGTCGAAGAAGGTACTTTGTAGTGATGACCCTGATGATATTTTTTTTTTTTGAACAGGATCATATTCATACCTTTTTGTGTTTCATTTGCAGGTTTTGAAGTGACAGAAGAGAGTCCATCGCTTTCTTCAGAACCAGAGCAAGGGATGCCAGAGGTCGATCCGGAGGTAGAGACCAGTTCAGACATGATTGAGGAGATGCCTCGTGTTGAGATTCCCTCTCCAGTGGCTCCAAGTGAAAAGAGTTCTTTTGTTACTCTTCCAATGGGACATGACATGAGCAGCCGATCAGCGGAGAAGGGTGAATCTTCATCCAGTTCGTCTATTCAATTTGCGAAGAAGGTGCTGGCTCGGGTTTTGAGTTCTTGGATCAAGACTCTCCTTTCTGGACACTTGGAAGCAGGATTTGGCATGATCCCACATGTGCAGGAGATTCTCACTGATACCGAAGAGGTTGGTCTGGATGTCACAGGTGCCAGGGCGACCGTTGATAGGATCATTGCACTGGGTGACAAGTGGTTTGAGACCATGGGCTTCCCTGACGACCAATTCTTCAAGGAGATGTTCTTGGACCCTGCTGATAAGGCTAAGTCTGACCTGAATGAGGCTACACAAAGCAAGAAGCAGCTAGTTCGGGAGAAGAACAAGGAAGAGCTAGCCATCATCGGATTGAGGCATGACCTTAACGTCCTTGATAGGGAAGTTGAGGAGGCCAGGAAACGTCTTGAGCATTTGAAGGCACAAGTCGATGCTAAGTGGGCTGCTATAACAGAGGCTCGTGACAGGGAGAGTACTCTGATTCGCAGGGTTGCAGATGCCGGTCAAGTTCTCGAGAGGAGGACTCTAGAAAACGAACGATGGCAAACTGCTGGGGAAGAGCTTCCCGGTGTAAAAGAAGGGTTACGGCATTCGCCAGCATCTCATGGCAAGTTCCTGAAGAAGCGTGCCTTGGAAACTCTGACGGATGAGGCCAAAAGTTTGCTTGAGGAGCTGAAGCTTGGGCTGGAGACCATTTTTGGCTGAGCTCCTGATTTTTTATAGCAGAAACCATTCTTCTTTTTTTTTTGGTACCACATGTATTTTTTGGTACTTCTTTTTTTTTGCAGTGCTTGTGAACACTTTTTTTTGGTACCACATGTATTTTTTTGGTACTTCTTTTTTTTCTTGTTTTCCCTACGCTCACTCAAATCTTTTTGTGATGAAAGCAATTGCTAAATGGGATTTGATCAAAAGCTTTGTCATTTTGTGAAAATCTTTTGTCAAATAATTGTTTTGGTAGGGGAAACGAATTTGGCGTGAAAGCCGGATTTTTGTGGCATTTACAGCCAGTTTTGACATGAGAGTCAGGGTTTTTTTTTGTGTGGCATTTATAGCCGATTTTTGAGATGGCATAAGAGCCAAAAATTTTGTTCGTGGCATGGGAGCCAATTTTGAGATGGCATGGAAGCCGAAATTTTATGGCGTAAAAGCCAAAATTTGGGTTGGCATGGAAGCCGGTGTTTGTTTTGTGGCATCGATAGCCAGTTTGGTGGCATTGATAGCCAATTTGTGGCATTTATAGCCGGTTCGGTGGCATTGATAGCCAATTTGTGGCATTTATAGCCGGTTTGGTGGCATTGATAGCCATTTTTTTTTGTGTGGCATTTATATCCGATTTGGTGGCATTGATAGCCGGTTTTTGGCAAAAGAGCCAGGTTTTGGCATTTATAGCCAGATTTTTTTTGGCTTTCAAAATGCAGGTATCGACTAAATGTCGCCTCCCCGCTGAATGGTCTTGCAAGTATCGATGGAATGTCGCTTCCTTGCTCATTCGGTTTTGCGAGTATTGATGGAATGTCACTTCCTCGCGGGTTAGGTTTTGCAAGTATCGATGGAATGTCGCTTCCTCGCGAATTGGGGTGCAAATATCGACTAAGCGTCGCTTTCCTGCTTTTCCCAAAACTTTTGATTTTGCGGGTACTGACTTGATGTCGTTTCCCCGTGATTTTTGAAATTTGAGGTTTTCTCGAACCTTTGAAATTTGGGTTGTGGATATCAACTGAAATGTTGCGTCTCCACGATTTTAGAGGTTTTGGAAGTATCGAATGGGGTTCGCATCCTTCCGATTTTTGAGTTTTGCGAGTATCGACTAAGTGTCACTTCCCCGCGGTTTTTGAAAAACCATTTTTTTGTTTAAAGACACGAGGGTCGTAAATTTTGACCTAAAACCATTTGGCGGTAAAAGGTAAGGTGGACTAGGGTGGAAATCCCTGAATCCGGATTTTTGTTTCAAACCATGAATTTTGGTTCAAGGATCGAAAGTTTTGGTCAAGTCAGGGAGAGGCTCCTAAACTTGGATTTTTTGTTTTTTTTTTTTGAACAATGAAACAATGAAAGTAAGCATTGTTTTTGAATCTCTAGAAATTTTGACATTTGATATGAAAATTCTAAAGAGAGTGGGTTTGACGAGCGAGTACCTGAGAACAGGTTTTGGCCATACAGGCATTGCTCTTACCCAGTTGGGTAAGTCTTCAAGGGTAGTATCGCTTCAAGAAGTTGCCGTTGATAGGCAGCATACATCTGTCGCCTTCCATGTTTAGGAGGGCATATGCGCCATTGGAGAAGACCTTGTCGATGACGTAGGGTCCCTCCCATTTTGGTTCAAATTTGCCTTTGGATTTGTGTACGAAGACCATTGGTCTTTTTACCGCAAGAACCAAGTCACCCTTTTTGTAGGCGCGTTGCCGGACCTTTTTGTCAAAAGATCCTGCCATGCGTGCTTGGTAAAGTTCAATGCTTTGTCGAGCTTCGAGCCGTCTCTCGTCGAGATTGTCCAGCTCATGGAGTCTCAATTTGACATTGCTTTCTTGAGTCATGTCATTTTGTAGAGATACCCTCAGAGAAGGAATTTGTACCTCTAGGGGCACGACAGCTTCGCATCCATAGACCAAGGAGAATGGTGTGCTATGGGTTGGTCCTCGAACGGTGGTTCGATAGGCCCACAAAGCTTCAGACAGTTTGTCGCTCCAGTCTCTTTTGTGACTAGAGACCATTTTCTTGAGGATTTTGCAGAGTGTCTTGTTGAAGGCTTCTGCTAATCCGTTTGCTGCCGGATTGTATGGAGTCGAAGGACAGCTTTGAATTTTGTATTTGTCGCAAAACCTGTAGAATCGATGATCCCGGAATTGTGGTCCGTTATCATGGACGAATCTCTTGGGTATGCCGAAACGACAAATGATGTTGGTGCGCAGGAACTGAAGAACTGATGAGGTCTTCATTTCGTTGAACGCAAATGCTTCTGACCACTTGGAGAAATAATCCGTAGCGGCGAAGATGAAGCGATGACCTTTGCTTGAAGGGGGAGAGATAGGACCTATGATGTCCATGCCCCATGCTTCAAAAGGCCATGAGATTGCTGTAGGATGCAGCCATTCCGGAGGCATGTGAATGTAATCTCCGTGAACTTGGCATAGCTGGCAGCGTTTGGCAAATTGCATTGCATCAGCAACCATGGTAGGCCAATAGTAACCTAACCTTTTTATCTGATCATAGAGCTTAGGACCTGCCTGATGGGCTCCACAAAGACCAGCATGAACTTCTTTAAGTGTTTCTTCGGCCTCTTGTTGTGACAAGCAGCGTAGAAGTACTCCGTTGAAGGATTTCCTGTAAAGGATCTTTGAAGGGATATCCAAATGAAAGTTTGGGGTTCGCCTTTGAATGCTTACCCGTTCTTCATTTTGGAAAGGTTCCAGCATGGAATTTGATGAAGAAGCGTCCGATCTATGGAAGAAGATCGGCCTTTGCTTTGGTGATGTTGCCGGAACAACAAAGGTAGCAGACGTAGGATCTTCTACATCAGCAGGTGTCTCCATCGGAGTGAGAGCAGGCTGAACTTGCTGAGTGTCAGCTTGGCTTGACGATGCATCGTCTTCTGGCTCTGAGTCCGAGTCTGTGTCTTGCATGATAGACACGAGAGAGACAACAAATTTGCCCCCAGGCTTTTGTTTCGCCTTCTTCACTTTAGTCGTGATGACCAAAGGTTTTGAATTCTTGAGGGAGATAACGAAGGGAGATTGACTACTCTCTTCTAATTTGCCGGAGGGTTTGTTTTCTTCCGGTGATTTTTGAGGAGCCTTGCCTTTATCTTTCTGGAGATTTTCAGCAGGGGGTGCTATTTCCTCTTCTTCTTCTTTTTCGCCTTCATACATTTGGGAGTCTGCGAAGTGGACTTCTTTACCTTTGAAGGGTTTCCTGTCCGCAAAGACACGATGTACAATGCCGTCGTCGCCGACGAACTTGATGCATTGATGTAGAGTTGAAGGGACAACACCGTTCTCGTGTATCCAAGGACGTCCGAGAAGGATGTTGTAGCATGAGGGGGTTTTTATTGCATACACAGTGACCTCAGAGATAAGATCACCGATTTGCAATTTGAACCTGATTTTGCCGATAGGCCTTTGAGTGCTCCCATCGTATCCAAAGATAGATACAGATGTGTGGCTTAGCTTGCTGGGTGGGATGCCCAACTCTTCAAGAGCCGAAGTGGAGATAAGGTTGAGTGCAGAACCTGGGTCGATCTGAACTCTATGTATCGGCATTTCTTTGATGTACCCTGTGAAGTACAGGGGTCGGTTGTGCCTTGCTTCGCCAAGTAGGAGGTCTTCCTTAGTGAAGGCGATGGTTGCACTGGCTGCCCTTTGAACCGAGAGGCATTGGATGCATGATCCCTCAGTTTTCTTTTCTCCCTTTGAGGAAGTTTCAGAGTTTTTGATCCGGTAGTCCATTTCAATTTGGAGGACTTGCGGGGCATGTTTGTCGACATCCTCATTCAGTTTTTGTAATTCTGAGATGAGATTATCACGAGTGCGTGGAGACATTCGTAATAAATCCAGGATGTGAAGACGTGCAGGTATGTGTTTGAAGTGCTCAACCAAGTCATACTTGAAAGCCTCCTTAGGGCCTGCATGTTCATTGTTTTTGCCACTGGGGGCGCTTACAACATCTTTTCCCGAAGGATTTACATAAGTAAAGGAAGATTGGTTGTAATTCTTGTGGTAGTCCCGGCCCGAACGGGTGCCTCTACCAACTTCGAGAGCTTCTTGAGAAGGATCTTCGTTTGGAAGATTGTCTTCAGGATCAAGAGGCTGTCGTTTTTCATCTACTGGGGATGTATCTGCAGCAGAGTTTCCATCCTCAGTGATTGTGTTGCACGGAGCATTTTCCGGGAGCAAGTCCTGAACAGCATCCAGCAGCTTTTCTTCTTCGTTGACCCATCCATCACCCCAAGTTGGGTTTTCTTCATGATGATGAGTCGGGAAGAATGTGTATTCTGAAGTCACAGTCTCAGGAGAAGAAACCTGAGAGGGTGTCATCTCTGTGAAAGTCACGTGAGACGAGGTAGCTCCAGAGGATACATTGCTAGGCGTCGTCGGAGTGTAGGTAATTTCATCAGACGACGCTTCAGAAGAGCTATAGTCCTGATATATTACATTACAGGAAGCTCTGATAGGAGATGTTGCCTGCTCGGAGTCAGACTCATCCTCGGATGTAAGAGGATCGTCAATCCAGCAATGTTCTCCATTTTCAGGAGTTGAGGGAGGAGGTACCTGATGGGCTTCAGGGACTTCGGCTCTGGATTGTGAGGAATCTCGTTGACGCGGTCTTGCTCTTGTTCTAGAGCGAGACGCTGCAAGATCCTTGCATATTCTTCAAGATCAGGCATGGGAGCCAGATCCTCTTCTTCGTCTTCTCCGTGTGGCTCAACATAGTTGATTTCCACTGGAGCAATGACAGGTGCTGGGTTAACAGCATCTTCTTGTGCAGCCTCTTGGTCTTCTTCATCATCAGACCAGGATCCTTGTGGTTGCAAGGGGTTATACCAGATTACTGGCATAAGGTGAGTTTCAGGAACCCATTCTTCATCGGAGAGATATTCTCCTGTTTCAAGAGATTCCTCCCACTCATCGGTGTAGTTGGGCTCGAATCCATCGTCGGTGTCGCTGGACTCGTATCCATCAATGGAGAATCCAACTACCGAGTTGCAAGAGTATGATGCCCCCTGCATGGCTTCTTTTTTGAATTGAGGTGGCATGAAATCACTGAGAGTGAAGTTTCTTACCGCCTTTGAAGTCTCTGGAAGGGACGTTTCTGTTGCCCCGAGTGAAGTGGTAGAGGAGGCCTCTGCCTTTTCATGGACTTCTTGTTTTGGCTGGGTCTTCTCTTGCCGTTTGAGCCTGAGGAGATGTTTCCTAGCCTGCCTTCGCTGTTGAGCGGTCGGCTTTGTTTTGACGATCTCCCAATTTTCATCTTCCAGGAGATCGGGATGTACCCATATGGGTTGTCCGTCTGGTGTCGGGCAAGGAACCAACACTTCGGACGTTTGAATTCTATTTATCACCTTGAAGGAAGTAGTGATCTTCTTCTTCGGTGACTTTGGTGTTTGTCCATATGACACCATGTTGACGGAGGCGGTCCCATAGTTTTTGTCAAAGGTGATGACTCCGTTTTTCCACATCTCGTTTATCTTCTCTCTCACAACAAAGCATTGATTGAGAGGATGCGAGACCATCTGGTGGTATGGACAGTACCGAGGATCATTGGTTTTGCCAACGTCTCCAGGTCTTTTGGGCTCTGGCAAAATGAGTTTGCCATTTGCTAGGAGAGCCTCAAAGATTTCTTCGACGTCTTCATCGAACGGATATTTCTTTTCTACTCGCTCTTTGAAGGCATCAGAGAGTTCAGGTCTCTTACCTGCAGCTCTATTTTCAGCTTTCTTTGGTTGCTGAGGAGCTGACTTAGTCTGCACATTGAGAACCTCCTTCTTCTTTGGTTTAGAGGTTGCAACAGCAGTCGGCTCTTTCTTTGATGATTTCTGACTGTTGAGGTCTTTGATCACCGTTTCAGCTTCCATGGAAGCTTCCAGGAGTTCTCCCAGGTTTTTTGATTTATTGCCGATGATCATGGAGCGGATTTTAGCTCTCATGTTGTTTCGGCAGATGTCGACTAGCGACGCTTGTGGCAGTACATCTGAGCATTTGTACGCCATTGCTTTCCACTTGTGAATGAAGTCATAAGTTGACTCATTCTCTCCCTGTTTTAGGCTGCAGAGCTGAGCCATAGTAACAGGATGATCGTCACCTTGGAAGTGGGTCAGGAAGCGTGTCTCCAGCATAGCCCAGTTCTGAATGGAGTTCTCCGGCAGAGTGGAGTACCAATCGAAGGCCGTACCTTTTAGGGTACTTGCAAAGAGGCGGATCTTGAGTGCATCTTGATCCGCGATAGCTCCCGTCAAGATCTTGAAGTGGATGACGTGCTGTCTGGCTGATCCTTTCCCCGTATATGTTTGGAGAGTAGGATGCTTGAATTTTGTGGGGAACGGGACCGAGTCCATCCATAAAGGTTATGGTGGCTTGATCCCATGCTCTTTGAGTATATCCTCTTCTTTAGCTTTGGCGAGGATACTGTCTACGTCCTTTTTGGTAAGGGCGCGTGACTCATTTTCTTCTCCATTTTCCTCGTTATTGCCATGATTCGGAGGAGGCTCATTGTTCACCTGATTTTGGACAACGAGGAGAAGGTTTTCCATCAGAGTTTCAATCCTCTGCTGGCCTTGTTCCAACTGCTGGATGCGTGTGAGCGCATCATCTCGAGGTGGATTCTGAGGTGGTGGCTCAGAACTTGTAGCCAAGACGTTCATCCCTCGGGATTCGAACGAAGAAATCGTCCTGGTGACCGAGCTGGGGCTCATTCTTTTTGATGAAGAGCTTGATGAAGGATTTCTCTCCCGTCCTTGGCTTGAAGGGGCAGGAGATTCTTCAGGATGTCTTCGTGTCCCGGTGACGCTACGGGTCACCGGACGTCGGACATGGATTTTTGATGCTGACTTTTGGCGTCTTCTGGTTTTTCCAACCATATGGACGGCAGCAACTTGGTCGGGTCTTTCTTTTTCGACCCATTTGTGGGAGACTTGAAGTGTAGGAGGCTGGGTCCGTTGCTTCTCTAGTCTCTTTTGTCGATATGACGCACGGCGGCGTGCTCGACGAGCGATTTGAGCTTCAGTCAGCTCTGGCTGGGCTCTGACGATGAAGGATGTGCTCCCTCGGGCGCAGCAGCCGAGCTTGTCTTCTTTGTGGTTGGGCAAGGACAGGATGCGGACCCGGTCCTTTGCCTGTTGCAGCGAAGCTTTAAACCTTTCGAGTTCGGCCCCTGTAGAGATGAAGGGTCGAACTGAAGGAGTGTAGGCCTTAGCAGGTGCTTGGAGAGGCCTGGTGATGCATGATCTGATTTTGGGCTTGTGGGAGCAAGCCGATTCATGCTGGGTCGACTTGGGAGTCAAGTTGGAGATGGGTCTCTCCTCTTTCATGTAGGCAAGAGGGTAGAACTGGTTCTCTTTGAGTGGGGCCAGGTATGCTGGCTTGGTGGAAATTTGAGACCTTCTTTGTTTTGGGGAAGGTCTTGGAGACCAAGTCTTGGGATAGACCTGGTTGTTTGTGGGTCGAGGCTTCGCGGGGGTGCCGCGGGCTTCGGGCTTTTGGGCGCTCGCCTTTGGTGTCACGGGAGTGACACGTTGAGAGGCGATCTTCTGCCTTTTGGCAGGCGCAGTTTGTTCTTCGGGAAGTGGGAATGGTCCCAGTGTCCCGAAGACGATGGTCCGGGGAGTCGAGGTCGACCCGGAGTTCAGAGAGTTGCCGAGGGAGTTGACGCTTCGGCAGCTGACAGGGCGCTTATGAGTGCGCGTGCTTTGCTTCTGTTGAAGCATGAGTTGGTGCTTGTTCTCATCGAAGATAATGGTTAAGGCTGCCATTGTTAGTTTCGAAAAGGTTCTGAAACACGACCACATCCATTAGTAATCACAAGAATAATGATCATAAATGGGAATTTCTATGGTTGTCTTTTCAAATCGCTCAAGGGACATGTCCCAAGCGACATGAAGAAGGCAAAAAGCCATAGATGGTACAATTGTTCTGACAGCGAACATGGTAGGCTCGAAATGAGCGTTCCAATGACTGCTAGAAGTAATTGTATACCTAAATTCGACTTATCGAGAAGCGGAGCTTGCTCGAGATAAGAAGAATATAAGGTAGGAGTTACAAATGTGCCGGTCACAGATACAGTAGACCCTGAAAGGGCGTACCAGTATTGCTATGCACAAATGTTGGAGATCGCATCCATGAGATGGGATTCTTTGTTTTTTTTTTGAAATGTCAAGATTGGATTCATCAAAGAGAGCAGATGATATTCCGATCCGAATACGGGCTCAACGATTTCCGCGAGCGCCAGTACCCAGAAGGGAAGGAACCACAATTTCTCTGATCTGAATCTAAAATGACGAGAGTTTTTTTTTTTTTTTTTGAAGATTTTTTTTTTTAGATTTTCATTTTTTTTTTTAAAAAAATCTTTTTTTTTTGTTTAAGATTTTTTTTTTGAAAATCTTTTTTTTTTATTTTTTATTTTTTTATATTTTTTTTTTTATTTTGATTTTTTTATTTTTTTTTAAGATTTTTTTTTTTGAAAATCTTTTTTTTTTATTTTTGATTTTTTTTTTTAAATTTTTAAGATTTAAAGACGAGAGAGTACACATAGGCCTCCTAACCCGGCCTTATGAAACCTCAATTGATAGAATTGCCCCCAGGTAAGGGTAGGATTACTTAATGAACCCGTTTGGAGGACCCTTGCCTAGAACAGTCAAGCTGTCTCCACACTCTGGACAAGGCTTTTCTTGAATCAATCGTGATCAAAGAACGCAATTGGTTTAACCTTAGTGGTCTATGTCTTTTTTTTCAAATCCCAAATAGACTCATCGAAGAGAAACGATGGCCCAAAACCTTAGTCGAACGGGCTCAACATTTCTGCAAGCACCAAAGAACGATAGGATAGGATCAAAGCTTCTCAATTTTGAATCAGAACTGAGAAAACTGATTTTTTGATTTTTTTTTCTTTGAAATCTCTAATGAACTCATCGAAGAGAAACGATGGCCCAAAACCTTAGTCGAACGGGCTCAACATTTCTGCAAGCACCAAAGAACGATAGGATAGGATCAAAGTTTCTCAATTTTGAATCCAAACTAAGAAAACTGATTTTTTTTTTATTTTTATTTTTTTAATATATTTTTTTTTTTGAAATCTCTAATGAACTCATCGAAGAGAAACGATGGCCCAAAACCTTAGTCGAACGGGCTCAACATTTCTGCAAGCACCAAAGAACGATAGGATAGGATCAAAGTTTCTCAATTTTGAATTCAAACTAAGAAAACTGATTTTTTTTTTTTTATTTTTTTTAATATATTTTTTTTTTGAAATCTCTAATGAACTCATCGAAGAGAAACGATGGCCCAAAACCTTAGTCGAACGGGCTCAACATTTCTGCAAGCACCAAAGAACGATAGGATAGGATCAAAGTTTCTCAATTTTGAATTCAAACTAAGAAAACTGATTTTTTTTT
Organism: Umbellularia californica; assembly: GCA_028538565.1. NCBI lineage: Eukaryota > Viridiplantae > Streptophyta > Magnoliopsida > Laurales > Lauraceae > Umbellularia > Umbellularia californica. The sequence continues at coordinate 62,212,993 of JAPQWN010000001.1, forward strand.
TTTTTTGAAAAGAGAAAGAATGGAAACAAACTCAAAGAAATAGAAATTTCCAAAAAATCCCATCTCATTTTTTTTTGGGTGCAAAATCCAACATAGGCCACCAGCTAGAAAGTAGCCAAGGAATCTGGAAAAGAAGTATAAGCATAGAGCAAAAAGTATGATATGCAAATATTTCATTTCCAAGCACCGTGTTCTCAAATGAACGAGTCCCACCGGGTGTGCCAGCTTGATGGAACGCGCTCCGAGGCGCCTGCTGGGGCGGCTACCGGGGTCGGCGGAACGTGGGAGTCCGTCGGGTCCGACCCTTTCGCGCCCTGGCGGGCCCTGAAGCGTGCATCAACATTTCTTTTGTGTGGGTGTGCCAGATTTTCTATTTTACTTGGAATTGCAAGTGGTAATCCGGAGATCAACCTTCGCAAGTAAAAAGGAAATCAACTTCTTTCAAGTTTTCCATTGCACAAATATTTAAGAAAAGAGACATTTTCTTGGTTTGCCGTGAAAGGCGATTTTGTTTGGCATTTATAGCCGATTTTGGCGTTTATAGCCGATTTACAATTCTCATCAATAATGAAAGACAAGAGTTGTGATTTTTGTCTCTTTTAGAAAAATACAAACTACAATGAAAAGCAAGAAAAGGAAGATCTAACTTTTCAGGAGATTGTGGGGGACTCGTTCAGATTGACGGTCGCAAGCCATGTATGGGCTTCGCCATCATCCATGCAGATGAGAACAGAAGATGCTCTTGATTCGCTTGGCTTGGCTATAACCTCAGGTTTTTAGAGGACAAAGACCAAGAGAAGGTCCTATGTCCAATAAAAAGCTAAGTAGACGGGCTGAAATGCCACGTCTAAGCCATTGGAGGCAGCAGGAGAAGGCAAGGACCTTGGGGGGGGGTGCCCCCCAAGGGACTTTTGTCACCTTGTAGTGGTGGCCGGTGCAGAACTTCAGCAGAGTTTTTCTCTCTTTTTCTTTCTCTCAGATCTCTTTCTGATCTTTTTTTCTGATCTTTTCTCTGATCCTGATTTTCTCCCTTTTTTTCTGATTTTTCCTGATCTCCATTTCAATGGAATGCTCTCCTATTTATAGGCCTTTGGTAGCCATTTAGGAGGGTTTATGAGCCTTAATGGCTTTAATGGGAGGAGTTACAAGATTTATTTCTTGATTTTGTAACTCCTTTTTCCTTGAATCTGATTGGCCGATGGAGATTAAGGGCTTTTAATCACCTTAATTACCATAATGGGAGGAGTTTCATGGTTTAAATGCCATGAATCAATTGACTTGTAACTCCCAAATGCTTGCTTCTGATTGGGCCGTCCAAAGAAATGAATTAATGACTGCAATAAAGCTAGTCAATTAACCACATTAATTGGTCGCCGAGCAGTCGAAGAGTCGCGGGCCATGCCGTGTCTTCTGGAATTCTTCTGGCGATGATCATCGATGGATCTACATGCTGATCGACATCGGATGAACATGTAACTTCAGACATTGATAGCTAAGAGTGGGCCGGTGACATCTGTCTTGTCGATTTCACGATCGGTCGGACAGAAAGTGCACTTTCTTGGTCAGCCGGTTGGCGATCTTGGAGCGATCACTGATGATTTTATGCTTTTGGAGGTTGACTCGTGATTTTGACGGATGTCGTCGGATATGAGTCAATTTCAAGCACTAAAAATCACATTTTCAGGGAACCAAAGGGGCCAAAGTGCGCGAAACGCGAAAAAAGACGGAAAAACGGGTCACCGGCAGAAAATCCGGTGACCCGGACCTCCATGGTCGCCGGCGACCATGGACCGGCGACCATGGGCCATGGTCGCAGGGGCCTGCGACCATGGGCCTTGGTCGCAGGGGTCTGCGACCCTGGGGGATTTTTCCCCTTCGGAGCCCGTTTTGCGGTCGTTTTGAGGTCTTTTTCGTCGCCGTTTTCTTCTGTATTTTTCTTGACATTTCTTCTCATTTATTGGCTTGATTTTCCTGTAGAAAACTTGATGAGAATCCTTGCATTTTTAGAGTGCAAAGTTTCCAATTTTCCGGGAAAGCCGAAGACTTTGTCGCGTAAAGCTGCTGATTTTCCGCCAGAAGCTGAAACTTGGTCAAACGATGTCGGAATGACCTGAAATTTGAGGTGAAGCCTCCTGAGCAATAAATAAGACCAACCATAGGCTTTTATTTGAGTTTTGAAGCCGTTTGGGGTCCCGTCGATGCTTCACTTGATTTTGCTGCGGGGAAAATGCCGAGCTTTGATGTGCGGTCAAACGATGTCCGATTGACCTGAAATTTGACGGGGAGCCTATTGGAGTCATTTTGAGACGTTCCATGGGCTCCGTTTTGGATGTCATGGTCCCGGGTTGCTCCGCCGCCGGTAGGCTTGATTTTCTCTCGGAGCATCGAAACCTGGTCAAACGTTTTCGGAATGACCTGAAATTTGACGTGCAGCCTTTTGGAAGCATGTTGAAGCCACTCATGCACTTGGTTTGATGAGCGAAGGCTTCGGTGGTTCCCGCCGCCGGGAGGCTTGATTTTGCTGCTCGAGCATTGATGGAGGGTCAAACGTTGTCGGTTTGACTTGAAATTTGGCATAGAGCCTTTTTGAGACATGCTGGAGTCATCTGTAGGCTTTGATCGAAGTTTTGACGTCTCCGATGATGTCGCCGCCGGGAGCGCCATTTTAGCTGTCGGAGAAGTGAAGTTAGGCCAAATGTTGTCGAAATGGCCCGAAACTTCATGTGTACTCTTCTCTTGGCTATCTTGAAGGATCTTGCAGTTTTTGTTTGATTCTGACAAGATTTGATTTTTTGGAGAAATTGCATTGCCTATTTATGGCAGGTTGCGACTTCATGCAGCTTTCTTGATGTTGAAGAGGCAAAGTGACATTTTTGGTGTCAACACGAGCACTTCAAACACATACCTGCACGACTACACATCCTTGATTTATTACGAATGTCTCCACGCACTCGTGATAATCTCATCTCAGAATTACAAAAACTGAATGAGGATGTCGACAAACATGCCCCGCAAGTCCTCCAAATTGAAATGGACTACCGGGTCAAAAACTCTGAAACTTCCTCAAAAGGAGAAAAGAAAACTGAGGGATCATGCATTGAATGCCTCTCGGTGCAAAAAGCAGCCAGTGCAACCATCGCCTTCACAAAGGACGACCTCCTACTTGGCGAAGCAAGGCATAACCGACCCCTGTACTTCACAGGGTACATCAAGGAAATGCCTATACACAGAGTTCAGGTCGACCCAGGTTCTGCACTCAACCTCATCTCCACTTCGGCTCTCGAAGAGTTGGGCATCCCACCCAGCAAGCTAAGCCACACATCTGTATCTCTCTTTGGATACGATGGGAGTACTCAAAGGCCTATCGGTAAAATCAGGTTCAAATTGCAGATCGGTGATCTTATCTCTGAAGTCACTGTGTATGCAATAAAAACCCCTTCATGCTACAACATCCTTCTCGGACGCCCCTGGATACACGAGAATGGTGTTGTCCCTTCAACTCTACATCAATGCATCAAGTTCGTCGGCGACGACGGCATGGTACATCGAGTGTTTGCGGACAGAAGACCCTTCAAAGGTAAAGAAGTCCACTTCGCAGACTCTCAAATGTATGAAGGCGAAAAAGAAGAAAAAGAGGAAATAGCACCCTTTGCTGAAAATCTCTAGAAAGATAAAGGCAAGGCTCCTCAAAAATCACCGGAAGAAAACAAACACTCCGGTAAATCCGAAGAGAGCAGTCAACCTCCCTTCGTCATCTCCCTCAAATCTTCAAAACCTTTGGTCATCACAACCAGAGTGAAGAAGGCAAAGCAAAAGCCTGGGGGCAAATTTGTTGTCTCTTTCGTGTCTATCAAGCAAGACACGGATTCGGACTCAGAGCCAGAAGACGACACCACGTCAAGCCAAGCTGACACTCAACAAGTTCAGCCTGCTCTCACTCCGATGAAGACACCTGCTGACGTAGAAGATCCTACGTATGCTTCCTTTGTTGTTCCGGCAACATCACCAAAGAAAAGGCCGATCTTCTTCCATAGATCGGACGCTTCTTCATCAAACTCCATGCTGGAACCTTTCCAAAATGAAGGTATGCCTCAGCTATCTCTATATAGTCCTGTGGCACAAGCAATTATGAAGAAAATGGGCTATGACGCTCAAAACCCAGTCGGTTTGGGAGAAAGACGCGGTATTCTCACGCCATTGGGGCCCGCCTTGACCAAAAGCCAGCTGGAAGATTGGAGACTCTACGGTCATGTAGAAAAGTCTTCATTTGGGTTAGGGTATGATCCCGATACTCCTCTGAGACAGTTGACACAAAAGCTTAAAAGTCGTTTTACCGACCAAGCCTCAACATCTCAAGTCCATGAAGACATCGATCTCCCTGGATATCTCTTTAAAGAGTTACCTGACAAAGATCCAGGAAGCTCATCCAATTGGTACGATTTCTCTGATGATAAAGAGGAATCGTCCGATAATACAGACTTGTGCTATTCTGACCGAGAAGAGCCCTCGTCTCCAAAAGAAGTACCTTACTTCAACCCAGTTTCAACAGGCGATTGGGACCATCTCATAGCAAGCCTTGAGAAGATCACCAATCAAGAAGACCCGTGGAAAGGAACAAACCCTCGGTCTACAAATGCCCTTGGAATCCCAGAAGGTTTTGTTGAGCTGGAAGCCTCCTCCGAAAATATTGTGGAGGAACCACCTTCGAACCTTCTAACAGAAGATCCTGTTGAAAAGATAGACTTGGGAACACCAGATAACCCACGTCCTGTATTCATAAGCAAGAATATAAAGGATGATGAGTTACCCGAGTATATCACTTTTCTTCGTGAGTTCGTTGATTGCTTTGCATGGTCCTACGCTGAAATGCCTGGTTTAGACCCCAAAGTAGCAGTCCACAAACTCAATCTTCAAGAAGAAATCAAGCCTGTCAAACAAGGCCAAAGAAGATTCCGTCCAGATGTGAGGGATAAAATTGAACAAGAAGTTCAAAAGCTCAAAAGCGTCGGCTTCATTCGTGAGGAACAACATCCAAAATGGTTGGCCAGCATTGTCCCCGTGACAAAGAAAACTGGGTAGATCAGAGTCTGTATTGACTATAGAGACCTGAATGGCGCTTGCCCTAAAGATGAATTCCCGCTCCCCATACCGGAGGTGATGATTGACAATACCTGCGGATTCGAGCGAATGACATTCATGGATGGCTTCTCTGGTTGCAATCAGATAAAGATGCATCCCGAGGATGAAAAACACACATCATTTCAGACTCCATTTGGCGTATATTGCTATACTGTTATGCCATTTGGTCTGAAAAATGCTGGTGCCACATATCAGAGGGCTATGATGAAAATATTCCAAGATATGCAACACAAGACGGTCGAATGTTACGTTGATGACCTCGCCGTCAAAAGCAAAAGAAAAGAAGACCATCTCAAAGATCTTCGAGAAGTCTTCCTCCGACTTCGCAAACATAAATTGCGGATGAATCCTCTGAAATGCTTCTTCGGCGTCTCGTCGGGTAAGTTCCTTGGATTCCTAGTTCCGAAATCCGGAATAGAACTTGACCCCATCAAAGTCAAGGCTATTCTAGAAATGCCCCCTCCAAGAACCTTAAGGGAACTAAAAGGGCTTCAAGGGAGATTGGCCTACATCAGACGGTTCATCTCCAATCTTTCGGGGAAGTGTCGTCCATTCTCTCGATTGATGAAAAAGGGTGTAAACTTTGTCTGGGATGCTGACTGTGAAGCCGCATTTCAAGATATCAAGTCATACCTAACCAAACCTCCAGTGTTAGCTGCTCCTACCACTGGGAAACCATTCATCTTGTACACAAGAGCCCTTGATCACTCTCTGGGTGCTCTGCTTGCACAAGAAAATGATGAAAGAAAAGAAGCTGCTCTATACTACCTCAGCCGCATGCTAGTAGGTGCAGAGCATCGCTACTCTCCAGTCGAAAAGGAATGCCTTGCAGTGATGTTCGCCGTACAAAAGCTACGTCACTATCTGCTTTCCAACACAGTCTACCTGGTCTCGAGGATCAACCTCTTGAAGGTCCTTGTCACAAAGGCAGGTTCTCTCAATGCCCGACTGGCAAAATGGTCCATCCTCTTGTCACATTTTGATATTAGGTATGTACCACAAAAAGCAATCAAAGGCCAAGCTCTGGCAGACTTTCTCGCATAGCATCCATTGCCTAAAGATTCTCCACTCAGAGATGATCTCCCAGACGAACCTGTCTACAACGTGGAGACTTCCTCACCAAATGCCTCCTGGGACATGTACTTTGACGGTGCAACCAGGACAAATGAAAAAAGAAAGCTGATCTCGGGAGTTGGCATCCTCTTTGTTAGCCCCGACAAATACATGATTCCACACGCTTTCTCGCTACTGGAACCATGCACAAACAATGCAGCTGAATACCAAGCTCTGATCCTAGGATTGGAACTCGCCATCGAATCCGGTATCACTATGCTGGAAGTCTTTGGAGACTCTTAACTGATCGTCAACCAGATGAATCAGATATATGAAGTCAGGAAGCCCGATCTGCTGCCTTATTACAACAAGGCACAATCGCTTCTGCAAAAGTGTGACATCTGTCACATCACCCACATTCGTAGAGGTGAAAACATCCGTGCAGATGCCCTGGCCGGACTTGCCGTATCAATGGCGATCCAGGAAGGGGAAAACATGCAAATCACAGTGTGCGAGAGAAGGATCCTCCCTCCTCTTAACACACACCAAGCAGTTGCTGAATGCCACCGAGTGGTTGGAAGTCGGATCTCTATCCTTCAACCTTCAATCGGCGACTGGAGGGATCCGTTCATTGATTACACCATGTTCGGAATCCTACCTGAAGATCCAAAAGAACGGGTAAGCATCCAAAGGCGAGCCCCAAACTTTCATTTGGATATTCCTTCAAAAATCCTCTACAGGAAATCCTTCAACGGAGTACTTCTACGCTGCTTGTCACAACAAGAGGCCGAAGAAACACTTAAAGAAGTTCATGCTAGTCTTTGTGGAGCCCATCAGGCACGTCCTAAGCTTTATGATCAGATAAAAAGGTTAGGTTACTATTGGCCTACCATGGTAGCTGATGCAATGCAATTTGCCAAACGCTGCCAGCTATGCCAAGTTCACGGAGATTACATTCACATGCCTCCGGAATGGCTACACCCTACAACAATCTCGTGGTCTTTCGAAGCCTGGGGTATGGACATCATAGGTCCTATTTCTCCCCCTTCAAGCAAAGGTCATCGCTTCATCTTCGCCGCAACGGATTATTTTTCCAAGTGGTCAGAAGCATTTGCGTACAACGAAATGAAGACCTCATCAGTCCTTCAATTCCTACGCACCAACATCATTTGTCGTTTCGGCATACCTAAAAGATTCGTCCATTATAATGGACCACAATTCCGGGATCATCGATTCTACAGGTTCTGCGACAAATACAAAATTCAAAGCTGTCCTTCGACTCCATACAATCCGGCAGCAAACGGATTAGTAGAAGCCTTCAACAAGACACTCTGCAAAATCCTCAAGAAAATGGTCTCTAGTCACAAAAGAGACTGGAGCGACAAGATGTCTGAAGCCTTATGGGCCTATCGAACCACCGTTCGAGGACCAACCCATAGCACACCATTCTCCTTGGTCTATGGATGCGAAGCTGTCGTGCCCCTAGAGGTACAAATTCCTTCTCTGAGGGTATCTCTACAAAATGACATGACTCAAGAAAGCAATGTCAAATTGCGACTCCATGAGCTGGACAATCTCGACGAGAGACGGATCGAAGCTCGACAAAGCATTGAACTTTACCAAGCACGCATGGCAGGATCTTTTGACAAAAAGGTCAGGCAACGCGCCTACAAAAAGGGTGACTTGGTTCTTGCGGTAAAAAGACCAATGGTCTTCGCTCACAAGTCCAAAGGCAAGTTTGAGCCAAAATGGGAGGGACCCTACGTCATCGACAAGGTCTTCTCCAACGGCGCATATGCCCTCCTAAACATAGAAGGCGACAAGTGTATGCTGCCCATCAATGGCAAGTTCTTAAAGCGGTACTACCCTTGAAGACTTACCCAACTGGGTAAGAGAAATGCCTGCACGGCAAAAGCCTATTTTCAGGTACTTGCTCATCAAACCCACTCCTTTAGAATTTTCATATCAAAATGTCGAAATTTCTAAAGAAACTCAAAAAACAATGCTTACTTTCATCGTTTCATTGTTCAAAAAAAAAATCCAAGTTTAGGAGCCCCTCCCTGACTTGACCAAAATTTTCGATCCTTGAACCCAAAATTCATGGTTTGAAATGAAAATCCGGATTCAGGGATTTCCACCCTAGTCCACCCTGCCTTTTACCGCCAAATGGTTTTAGGTCAAAATTTATGACCCTCATGTCTTTAAATAAAAAAAAATGGTTTTTCAAAAAAAAAAACCATGGGGAAGCGACGCTTAGTCGATACTCGCACCCATCGGAAGAATACGAACCACGTTCAACACTTCCAAACTCGTAGGGAAGCGACATTTCGTCGATACTTGCAAACCCAAATGTCGCGACCCCGGACCGGGTTCGGGAACCAAATCCGGGATCGGGACTGATTGTGATGAAGAAGCCAATGATGTGATCACATGGAGTGATGACAATAATTGAAGGTATGTTTATGATCAAGCGTACACGGGTTAACAAAAGAACACTCATTACCCGTGCACGTGATTTCCCACAGGTGTCCGCGGTGAGGATATTCCAACACACATAACCATTTAGTATAATTGTGGAAGCGTGCAGTAAATCATGCATGTATTTCATTTCCCAAAATATCAAGGCTGATTACATTTGAATATGAGTATCAGAATGAGCAATGTCCTAAAGCATAACCCAAAAGTACATATTCAAGTTTAATCAGAAGATCAGTTAATTACAGTTCCCAAAAATAGAGGCCAATAAAGGCCAATATAAACAAAACAATAACCACCAGAAAACTATCCAAACAATTCCCCAAAATGTTTCGCAACTCGGCAGCCCGATGTTTACATAACATCGTCAGCACGCCACTCAACTAGCGGCTGCGGTTCTCCGACCGCCTCCTCTGGCTCCTCCTCGGGGAAACCAACAACGGGACCTGAGTACCAACGCAAAGGGTCAGACACGACGGTCTGGCAGGTAGATCAGAAGATATAAACATTTAATCATAAAAACCTTTACCTTGGAAAACATGTAAACCTGTTTAAACAATGGCTTTCAAAGGTAAATGTATCATTTCATTGAAAACACACATGCAGTAATAAAACATGTAAGGTAACCAAGGAAATCAGGAAATGAGCAAGATGGCAACCACACAAAGCTAAATCCTCTATCACCGAAGTGATAGAGCAAGCAAGTCAAGGCGTTGACCTCAGTCACCTAAGTGAGGAGGTACAACGAGATACATATACATATATATACTATATATAAGACATGACCACGGTAGCGAGCCGGGCATCAGGAACCACAGTAGCAATCTGCGGTATCAGGACAAGACCACGGTTAAATAACCGGGTAGCAAGATCCAAACTGCAGTTGGCGGGACAAGAGGGGGATCACCTAGTCAGTAGATCAGACTAACAAGGTATCCAAGCTTAGTGGTGCCGACTCATAGGTCAAAACATGGAAATCAGGACATGTGTAACATAAATCAAGTACAAGGCTATATTCGGGCAAGACATGGGTGCTCAAGGCACAGCTATCATATCAGGTCTGGCATGTATATCAAAGCTAGCAAAATAGTACAAGTATACTTTCAAAGCTTTCGGGATGATAGATTCCAAATCATCAATTTCGAGAATAACAAGGTAAGGTACCCTTTTGAAAAGCCAAGACAGAGTCGGGTTAGAACTAATCCAAGTGAATAGGGATCCCGTACGCTTATCTTACAATTGCTTGATACTCTTTGAATTTGAAGGCATTCCGGGCTCCTTAGGCACTTGGAGATTTCCAAAACTTCAATGGATCCTTGTGATTATGGTTTCTTTCTCGTTTGAGTTTCAAACAACAGTTATGAGTCTTCTCATCACGATAGGGACGTTAACCAACCTCCCTCCATATCTAGGATATTTCATTGTCTGCTCCAAAGTGGCCCCAGATGAACAGTACACGTCGCTCGAGCGGACATTTAGTTCGCTCGAGCGATGTGCTCTCTGGAATGGCTTTCTGGGAGGGTTCGCTCGAGCGGACCTGCTCAGTTCAGGACGGCACGAGCGAATGATTTGTGCGCTCGAGCCGACCATTCTCTGGATGGCTGTTGGAGGAGTTCGCTCGAGCGGACATGGGGTTCGCACGAGCGAACAACTCTGGAATGACACGAACCCTTCCTGGGCAGTTCGCTCGAGCGATGTGTCAAGTTCGCTCGAGCGAACTGTCCAGAACTGGTTTCGTGGACAGCTCTTTTCTCCATTTCTTCTCCTCTTACAAACCCACACTTCTTGAGATCCTAGCATACATCAAAGAGGGCATGTAAGCACCTCAACATCCTCTTCACAACTTCATCAAAACTTCTCACAACTTCCACAAATGATCCATTCATTCATACATTTTCTCATTTAATCAAAAGAGAAAGACATAACCACAATTACATAGATTCATTCAAGTCTTTAAGCACAAGATAAACAAAGGCTATCAATCATATCTCAAGACAATAAATGGGCTCAACAACCCCTTTTTAAAACATTAAAACCACATTGAATGCAAGTAAAAACTCATCATAAATGATACAATAAATCCAAACATTTGATCATGGAAATCACTTTAAAACTAAACATCCACTTGCCTCAAGGTCTCTAATCAAGAAATCCAAGCTCTAATCCACTCTTCCAAGCCAAATACCAAGCTACACCAAAAACCCCCAAAAACAAACCCTAAAATGGGTCAAACCAAGAAACAAGAAGAAGAACTCACAATAAAGAAGATAGAGCTCTCCTAAGACTAGAAGAACAAGAATCTAAGAGATTAGGGAGGAAGCTTACTTGTAGGTTCTTCAAATAGATAAGGTGAGCTCAATGTGGGTCTAAAATGGGTGGTTTCCTTCCTCAAATGGTATCAAAGAGAAGCTTGCAAGGAGGGGAAGAAGGTTGAGATCTCCATTTCTTGATTTGAGTAAGGTGGGGTGGTGCTTGATGGTGGAGAAGCAAGAAGAAGAAGGGAAAGAAGCAAGGAAACCCTAGATTTGTGCTTGTGCTGGAAAAAGGGAAATGGAGAGGAATGAGTTTTCTATATAAAGCAATGGGTGTGGGCTCCACCACTAGAAAGTCTTCGGAGGATGAAATCACCAATCTCGGGACCTCGGACGAAATCGACGAAGAAGAGAAAAGTGATCTTCGAAATATCTAGTTTCTAAAAAGTACATGGTTCGCGAGTTTCGAGGATATCGAGTGTTGGGTACAGATTTGGTGTAAAAAGACTGTTTTGCCCTCAAAACAAGAAGATCAGGTTTCGAGGTTCCGGACGGTCACGGGCTCAACATGAAAGTTGTAAGGATCGACAAAATAAGTAAAACGGGATCAAGCCAAGAATTAGGGGAAAAGCAAGTAACCTCCAAAAGCTAGCAAGACTATCAAAAGGAAACCCCCAAAGGGTCCCACTAAACACAAGACACTAAAAAAAATAATTCCCCAAAGCTATCAAGAACTATACTAATCCAAGTTTAGTCAAAACCACTAATCGAGCTTAGCACTAACACACAACTTAATTAGCACTAATCGAGTCACTCGGGTCGGGGTCTTACACCAAATAAAAAAAAACTGTGGAGACGCAACATATCGGTTGATATACACAACCCAAATTTCAAAAAAGGTTCGAAAAAAACCTAAAACCGTGGAGACGCAACATATCAGTTGATATCCACAACCCAAAGGTTCGAGAAAACCACAAATTTCAAAAATCTAGGGGAAAACGACATCAAGTCAATACCCGCAAAACAAAATTTTTGAAAAGCAAGGATGCGAGATTCCATCGATACTTGCACCCAAATCCGCGAGGAGGCGAAATTCCATCGATACTCGCAACCGAATGAGCAAGGATGCGACATTCCATCAATACTTGCAAGACCATTCAGCAGGGAGGTGACTCTTAGTCGATACTTGCATTTTTAAAAACCAAAAACCTGGCTCTTTTGCCAAAACCGGCTATCAATGCCACCAAATCGGCTATAAATGCCACAAAAAAAAAAAAAAAAAAAAAAAAAAAACCTGACTCTCATGTCAAAACCGGCTATAAATGCCACAAACCGGCTATCAATGCCACAAAAAATTGGCTTTCACGCCGACAAACCAAAACTTGGCTTTCAAAAAACCCGGCTATCAATGCCACCAAACCGGCTATAAATGCCACAAATTGGCTATCAATGCCACCAAACTAACTGTAAATGCCACAAAAATCCGGCTTTCATGCCAAATTCGTTTCCCCTACCAAAACAATCATTTGACAAAAGATTTTCACAAAATGGCAAAGCTTTTGATCAAATCCCATTTAGCAATTACTTTCATCACAAAAAGATTTAAGTGAGCGCAGGGAAAACAAAAAAAAAAAAAAGTAACTTTTGTAGAATGAGTACTTGCAAAGAGTACCAAAAATACATGTGGTACCAAAAAAAAAAAAAGTGTTCACAAGCACTGCAAAAAAAAGTACCAAAAAAATATATATATATATATATACATGTGGTACCAAAAGAAAGAAGAGTAGTTTCTGCTACAAAAAAAAATCAGGAGCTCAGCCAAAAATGGTCTCCGGCCAAAGCTTCAGCTCCTCAAGCAAACTTTTAGCCTCAGCCGTCAGAGTTTCCAAGGCACGCTTCTTCAGGAACTTGCCATGAGATGCTGGCGAATGCCGTAACCCTTCTTTTACACCGGAAAGCTTTTCCCCAGCAGTTTGCCATTGTTCGTTTTCTAGAGTCCTCCTCTCGAGAACTTGACCGGCATCTGCAACCCTGCGAATCAGAGCACTCTCCTTGTCACGAGCCTCTGTTATAGCAGCCCACTTGGCAGCGACTTGCGCCTTCAAATGCTCAAGACGTTTCCTGGTCTCCTCAACTTCCCTATCAAGGACGTTAAGGTCATGCCTCAATCCGATGATGGCTAGCTCTTCCAAGTTCTTCTCCCGAACTAGCTGCTTCTTGCTTTGTGTAGCCTCATTCAGGTCAGACTTAGCCTTATCAGCAGGGTCCAAGAACATCTCCTTGAAGAATTGGTCGTCAGGGAAATCCATGGTCTCAAACCACTTATCACCCAGTGCAATGATCCTATCAACGATCGCCCTGGCACCTGTGACATCCAGACCAACCTCTTCGGTATCAGTGAGAATCTCCTGTACATGTGGGATCATGCCAAATCCGGCATCCAGGTGTCCAGAAAAGAGAGTCTCGATCCAAGAACTCAAAACCCGAGCCAGCACCTTCTTCGCAAATTGAAGAGACGAACTGGATGAAGATTCACCCTTCTCCATTGATCGGCTGCTCATGTCATGTCCCATTGGAAGAGTAACAAAAGAACTCTTTCCACTTGGAGCCACTGGAGAAGGAATCTCAGCACGAGGTATCTCCTCTATCGCGTCAGAACTGGTTGTAGGAGTCTCTACCTCCGGATCGACCTCTGGCATCCCTTGCTCTGGTTCTGAAGAAAGCGATGGACTCTCTTCTGTCACTTCAAAACCTGCAAATGAAACACAAAAAGGTATGAATATGATCCTGTTAAAAAAAATCATCAGGGTCATCACTACAAAGTACCTTCTTCGACGACTGGCGGAACACTCTCTTCCTCCATGAACTCATCGGAAGCATCATCAACATTTGCGTCCATTGATGGTTCAAAGTCATCGGAATCCTGTGGCAAGTCAGCTGACAAGAAAAATGTTAGCAAATCAAGTCGCAGGCAAAAAAAAAATGAGAAAGCAAAAGAAGTTATACCAATTGGAGATTCTGGAATCATTCCAGAGTCCCTCGGTTGTTCTTCAAATGCCATAACCGGCTCCATCACCGCCTCATCGGTCTGAACCTCAGGCATCGCCAAGTCTTCATCCTCTGCTAAAAAAATAAAAGCAGCAGCAGGGTGAGAAAACAAATCAGAACATGGAAAGCCCCATGAAAGAAGCAGAAAAAGAAAAAGGAAGAATCATACCTTCACCGATGGTCTCTTCTTCCCGAATCCTCTTCTCCGGAGGTTCGTCAGCTTCCCCTGGCACCTCCTCATTGACAGTGAGAGGGACTTCCACATCAGGAGAGTCTTCGTCCCGCCCCGTGTGACGCTGACTCCTCTTCCTCTTACTTCTGTGGGCTCGCTTCCTAGAAGATCTTGCCCCACTGTCAGAGTCAGGTCTCCCACTTGACTCCTCACTGGATGGTCTGCTCTTGCCAGTAGACTCCAAGGAAGCTCGCCTCTGTGCCGCTTGCATCCAAGCGTCGAGCTCGGCTTCCTCCTGTTCTAGCTGCTCCAAAGCCTCATCAGGTACTTCCCGAACAGCTTCAGAACCAATGACGCCCTGGTTACCGAGAAAGCCTATCTTGTGCTTCTCTCCAGAAAGGAAGGCCCAAACTTCCTCTCGCCAGACGCCATCCGACTTTCCAGTACCTTTCCCCGAAGACAGCTTTACATCAAGCTCCTTCTTGGAAAGCCCCCGATATGCCAAAAAGCTCTCCGCGAACCACTTCGTGAAGCCGGCAGTTCGGAAAGTCGACAGCTCAGGATAAGAAATCGTGGCAGTAGTGTCTTCAGCACTATAAAAAGCCCATGCATTTCTGCCATCCTGCAAACCTCCAAAACGCTTCACCATACTCGAAGGCGCTCCAACAACGCCTTGAGAGAAGCCCAACTGAAGTGCAAAGCGAGAAGGTACATACGGCTGGATGTCGACGAAAAGATGTCTACGGTACACCATCGTGCCAACTCATATGCTGAAAAGCCACTCCTTCTCTGCATTGGTCAAAGAGTAATGCCTTCCCGACCCTGCTCTGGTAGAGTCTCGGGAGGCACCAAAATCAAAAGCCTTCTTCCGCAACTCCGGAGAAAGCTTAACTGAAGACTGCCCCACCTAGGCACCAAAAAAAAAAAAAAAAAAAAGAGGATAAGAATTGCGAGCCCCATGAGCTTCCAAAAATCAAACCATCCAGCCTCATATACCAAATTGAGTAAAAATCTTGAAATTGACATTTCACCAAAAATCAAATCCTGGTCCCCTAACCTGCCACATACAGCTTGTTAGGTCACAAGACCAAAACCAAAAATCAAATCCTGGTCCCCTAACCTGCCACATACAGCTTGTTAGGTCACAAGATCAAAACCAAAAACCAAATCATGATCCCCCAACTTGCCACATACAGCTTGTTGGGTCACAAGGTCAAAACCAAAACTCGACCCCCTAACCTGCCACATACAGCTTGTTAGGTCACAAGGTCAAAAACAAAAACCCAAATCCACATCCCTGATGTCATCTTCAAAACTTTGCCTCGAGATGGTGTGTGATTCCTTTCACTACCATAAAATTCCCCCGGAAGCTCAAAAGGCCACTCTACAAAAAAAAAAAAAATGCTCAAAGACTCTTGGTCAAGACAGAGACTCTCCTTCAAGATTCTCTTCGAGGCACATCAACTACAAAGGTTAAGCAACTCGTCGTTGTACCTCGAGGGGGCATTTGTTGGCACTAAAAATGTCACTTTGCCTCTTCAAGCCACATGAAGCCGCAGCCTACCAAAATAGGCAATGCTGCTTCCAAAAAACCAAATCTTGTCAGAATCAAACAAAAACTGCAAGATCCTTCAAGATAGCCAAGAGAAGAGTACACATGAAGTTTCGGGCCATTTCGACAACATTTGGCCTAACTTCACTTCTCCGACAGCTAAATAGGAGCTCTCGGCGGCGACAGCATCGGAGACATCAAATTCCCGATCAGAGCCTGTGGATGATCTCAAAATGCATCCAAAAGGCTCCACGTCAAGTTCCAAGTCAAACCGACAACGTTTGACCCTACATCAACCCTCAAGCAGCTAGATCAAGCCTCTCGGCGGCGAAAACCACCGAAACCATTACTCATCAAACGGAGCACATGGGCAGCTTCAAAATGCTTACAAAGGGCTACACGTCAAGTTTCAGGTCATTTCGACAACATTTGACCAAACTTTGACTCTCGGAAGCCAAATCAAGCCTCTCGGCGGCGGAGCTCCCCGGGACCATGGTTTCCAAGACAGAGCCTGTGGATCATCTCAAAATGACTCCAATAGGTTCCCTGTCAAATTTCAAGTCAATTGGACATCGGTTGACCGCACATCAAAGCGCGACATCTGCGGCAGAATCAAGTCTACTGGCGACGGGACCCCAAACGGCTTCAAAACTCAAACAAAAGCCTATGGTTGGTCTTATTTATTGCTTAGGAGGCTTCACCTCAAATTTCAGGTCATTCCGACATCGTTTGACCAAGTTTCAGCTTCTGGCGGAAAATCAGCAGCTCTACGCGACAAAGTCTTCGGCTTTCCCGGAAAATTGGAAACTTTGCACTCTAAAAATGCAAGGATTCTCATTAGGTTTTCTACAGGGAAATCAAGCCAATAAATGAGAAGAAATGTCAGGAAAAATACAGAAGAAAACGGCGACGAAAAATACCGCAAAACGGACCAAAAAGGGGAGAAAAACCCCCAGGGTCGCAGTCGCAGCCCGCCAGGGTCGCCGGCGACCATGGAAGTCCGGGTCACCGGATTTTTCGCCGGTGACCCGTTTTTCCGTCCCTTTTCGCGTTTCACGCACTTTGGCCCCTGTGGTTTCCTGAAAATGTGATTTTTAGTGCTTGAAATTGACTCATATCCGACGACATCTCAGATCCGCCGTCAAAAGCATAAAATCATCATTGATCGCTCCAAGATCGCCGACCGGTTGACCTAAAAAGTGCTCTTTTTGTCCGACCGATCGAGAAATCGACAAGACAGATGTCACCGGCCCGCTGCTAGCTATCAATGTCTGAAATTACACGGTCATCCGATGTCGATCAGCATGTAGATCCATCGGTGATCATCTCCAAAAGAATCCCAAAAGACACGGCGCAGCCCGCGACTCTTCAACTGCCCGGCGACCATTTAATGCAGTTAATTGACTAGCTTTATTGCAGTCATTAATTCATTTCTTTGGACGGCCCAATCAGAAGCAAGCATCCAGGAGTTACAAATCAATTAAGTCATGGCATTCAAGCCATGAAACTCCTCCCATTATGGTAATTAAGGTGATTAAAAGCCCTTAATCTCCATCGGCCAATCAGATTCAAGGAAAAAGGAGTTACAAAATCAAGAAATAAATCTTGTAACTCCTCCCATTAAAGCCATTAAAGCCCATAAACTCTCCTAATGGCTACCAAGAGCCTATAAATAGGAGAGCTTTCCAAGAAGAAAGGGATCGGAAAAGGACGAACGGAAAACCGAAGATCGAAAATCAAAAGGTGCAGAGAATCCCGAATTCCAGACAGACAGAGTCTAGAGAAAGAGAGAAAATTCTGCAGAAATTCTACATCAAGCACCACTACAAGGTGACAAAAAGTCCCTTGGGGGGTACTCCCCCCCAAGGTCCTTGCCTTCTCCCGCTGCCTCCAATGGCTTAGACGTGGCTTTTCAGCCCGTCTACTTAGCTTTTTATTGGACATAGGACCTTCTCTTGGTCTTTGTCCTCTAAAAACCTGAGGTTATAGCCAAGCCAAGCGAATCAAGAGCATCCTCTGTTCTCATCTGCATGGATGATGGCGAAGCCCATACATGGCTTGCGACCGTCAATCTGAACGAGTCCCCCACAATCTCCTGAAAAGTTAGATCCTCCTTTTCTTGCTTTTCATTGTAGTTTGTATTTTTCTAAAAGAGACAAAAATCACAACTCTTGTCTTTCATTATTGATGAGAATTGTAAATCGGCTATAAACGCCAAAATCGGCTATAAATGCCAAACAAAATCGCCTTTCACGGCAAACCAAGAAAATGTCTCTTTTCTTAAATATTTGTGCAATGGAAAACTTGAAAGAAGTTGATTTCCTTTTTACTTGCGAAGGTTGATCTCCGGATTACCACTTGCAATTCCAACTAAAATAGAAAATCTGGCACACCCACACAAAGAAATGTTGATGCACGCTTCAGCCCCCCGGGCGCGAAAGGGCCGGACCCGACGGACTCCCACGTCCGCCAACCCCGGTAGCACCCTCGGCAGGAGCGCGTTCCATCAAGGATCCTGCCGGAGACGCTCGACAACAAGGTCGTTGCAATGAGGAGGTGGTGTCACCCCTCTCGACGACGAGCCAGACTGGGTAACTGGCTCTCCCACGCTCGTCACCCTTGGCCTTCCCCTGGTCCTCTTCTGGCGAGGGATCAATGGCAGCCGCCCAGGCACCTCTTATTGGTGCGTTGCCGCTGGGGGCGGCAGGATGGGCAGAATTGGCTATGGTGGTAAGGACGTGGATGGCCCAACTCCTTTCCCTTTCTTAGTCTTTGGAGGTATGGTTTTTCAGGATGAGGATTTGGTTTTTTCAAACGCTCCCTACAGACGGCGCCAATTGTAAGTGCTTAAAATTACGAACTTGGTTAGGTGATTATGAAGCTCTTGATGCTGTTAAGATGAATGGATTTGTACGGGGTATTTTTGCGACCCCGAAATTACTCCTAGTTTAGGTAAGAGTACCAACTGGGTTTGTTTTGGGCCCGGTCTTGCTTGGCTTGGCTACAGCGCCAGCTGGCACTGAGCCTGAACCCACCTCGGTAAAAGTACCAAGCACGCTTCATTGGGTTCGGCCTCAGGCATCTTTGTAGTAGTATCCGAGTTCGCGCCGACGACTTTGGTGACTTCTCTAGGTCGGCTCTATTAACCGAGGTGAACATTGAACGTCGAATCCTCATTATGTGACGGGACAGCTACGTTGTAAAACGTACTGACATATAGGGTGGCCGCCGAATATCGATAAGGGGTCGTCCCTATCAGGTGATCACGTCCGCAATTATGTGTGGGATTGAAGAGAGATCCGATGGGACAGTACCCTCACCTACCCCCACTGAGGATCCTAGGTATGGGCTGATGGGACTGCTCTTACCTACCTCCACTCAGGAAACTTCCAAAGACACTCTTCCCATGAAAGGTATGCATTACGCAATAGAGAACACTCTTCCCTCATTGCCTGAACCTCTTCTTCCTTACTCACTCTCCCTTTGTTCAGTGACTGCACTAACTCAAGCATCGGAGTGCCTTCGGCTGACGGCAGCCAGGGGCTCTGACCTTTGTTTCTCCTCCCTTTCAGGTTCAGGACATCCGATCCATTCATCTTAACAGCATCATCAAGAGCTTCATAATCACCTAACCAAGTCTGTAATTTTTAGGCACTTACACACACATCCATGCTTGGAGTTTGTGGGCGCTAAACATCTGCGAACGGAACTAGCTTATTGATCTGTTGGGCCTCATAATGGGTTAAATCATTTTCGACGGAACTAGTCAATGGGTTGATGTAAATCTATGATGACTCTCAATAAAAGATGAAGGGAGAAATACAACTACCATCCACGTCAAAAGTCAACATCAAAGCCTTGGGCCAACCATGTCGCCGGCTATATGAATTATGGTTCTCCATTTTAATCTATCTTGAGCCAAAATCCTTAGATAAGTTCCACTTCTTCAGATTTATTTTTACAAACTTTATTCGCGTCATCTTCGGCCTACCCCTTTCCATTGTTGTGCCATCAACCTGCATAGCCAATTTTTTCATTATCAACATCGTTGCCAGCCTACATTTCACATGCCTAAAACATTTCAAACAGGTTTCTCTAATTTTATTCCCTATTGATGCAATCGCCCATAATTTTTAATCTTATCCTCCCTAGTTTCACCACACATCCACCTTAATATACTCATCTCTTCTACATTCATTTTGTGAATATGTTGTTTCTTAATTAACCGACATTTTGTCCCATAGGTCATAACAGGTCTAACACCGTTTTGTAAATTTTTCCCTTCAGTCTTGTTGGCATGCGCCGGTCGCAAAGTATTTTAGAAGCAAGTCTCCACTTCAACCATTCCCTTTTTATCCTATGTTTGACATCTTCATCAATCTCTCCATTCTTACTAATTATTGAGCCCAAAATAACAGAATGAATCTATTTTTGTTTATCTTGAATTCCAATTCTCACGGTCGTTTCAGCTCTTTGTATAGCCCACGAAAGTTGCAATCCAAATATTATATTTGTACAATTTATTTTAAAGCCTTTGGATTCTAAAGCCTCTCGCTATCTCTCAAGTCTTGTATTCAAACCATCTACTGATTTAACCACTAAACAACATATACTAAGGTGTCTCTTCTTAAATATGAGCAGTTAACTCATCCATAATTAGTGCATGCCAACAAGATTTTTTTATTTTGCTTCAACTCATCTGCATCGAAAGTGATAAAATCTTTTATTTGTATTTCTTTTGTTATGGTCTGTCGTAATGTTAGAAAACTACCCAAGTCGACTTTTGAATCTCACGAGTCATATCGTTTTGATGATGGACTGAATCAAATGTAGGAGAGACTTGCCTGAGTCATCTCATTTGAGTACTTTGTTTGTGTTTTGAATCATAAGATTGATAGATTTGATTTTAAACAATTAATGTTTATTTTTAAGTGACTATACAAATGTTTAGAGCCAACAATTTAAAACTGGACTGAAAAGCAATTTGAAACTTGCATTTGATCTATTATATTCATACTTGGACTAACAAATTATGTAAAATGCAATATCTCTTATTATAGTATTTTAATTTATATAAATTTATTAATTTAAATCGATTATCATAAAGACATGTAAATAAATATATATACCTATATACATAAGTATTTGATCTATTTTTAAATATTTCTAAAATCATTTTAATAGGAAAAATGACTCTCACAAGTCACCGTGTTGACTCTAGCTATATAAGTCAAATTTTGTAGAATTGGATGAACTGAGTCCGAGTCACGAGTTTTGTAACCTTGGTCTATCTATATTAAGATCCAGCTAATGAAGAGGTGAAAATGCGTGGAACTGCATTTGCCAATAGTGCACTTTTTTCCAGGAAAATAAATGTGGGTATCTATAAATTAAAGATTCTACGTTGTTGAATATGCAATTTTACTTGGTCTATACATGATCTTTGATTCCCAGTTACTCCTATACACATTTAGCATACTTGTATTCATAGAATATGATGTTGTAAAGTGAATTGAAATACATGGTGATTCCATTACCATGAAACTTTGTCCGAAGATCTTGAGTTTCCACATTGCTGTGCTGCACAAACTGTCCAACAATCCTGATGGTCCACTATGTTGAAGTGTATACATCACCATTCCGGATTATTTGATCAATACAGATCTTGGAAGCCACCATCTATGATGGGCCCCGGCTAGAGATTAGTCCACCCATGTAAACTGTGGCAAATGCCCATGAATGATACAATCCTGTCACATCTTCACATTGTCTTTTAAATGTTAATTTTATAAACATCTAGTTGATGTTTTCAGATTGTTTTTATTAGCTTTGTTTAGAACTTAACTCTAATTTACAACAATCCAGCCATCAACGGTTATAATCATCGGATGAGGGTACACTATGGTCACTTCGAAGTCCATACTTAAACAAATATGTCTTTAGTCCACTGCCTTTTTGATGATCATGTGGGCCCTACATGTGAGGCAAAAGAATGCGCGGGAGAGGGTCGTTGGTTGATGTCCGCATTGGATTAGTGTATGAGTCTTTTGTATATACCCCCTATGGCTTCTAAGATTTGTAAATAGGCCTTTTTAGTTTCAGAGTATGTAAATAGGCTCTTGCCTATGCATTTTATACCTTTCATATCCCCAATTAAAAGGATTGACGCGAGTGCACATGCTATATTTTCCCTTAATTTGACCCTTTTCCTCATCTCTTTATTTATCATTAAGAAAACCATCCTCACTCCTATAATCC
Source organism: Umbellularia californica (assembly GCA_028538565.1). Classification (NCBI taxonomy): domain Eukaryota; kingdom Viridiplantae; phylum Streptophyta; class Magnoliopsida; order Laurales; family Lauraceae; genus Umbellularia; species Umbellularia californica. The sequence continues at coordinate 62,234,942 of JAPQWN010000001.1, forward strand.
TTTTTTTACCTTCTTCACTTTAAATTTCTTCTCCTTAATCCAGCTTACCCTCTTAATCATTCTCCTTACATAATTTGGTCATCACATGTACATCGGCGAAGTTCTTCACTGTCCGTGGCCGACGACATCCTCTCTTCTAACATCAAGGTATTTTTTTAGTTTTCTTCACATCTGGTTTTTTGTGAAACCTTTTTGCATCCGTCTTTTCTGAAACAATGTAGCGTATAAAGTGCGTTTAACAAGAAGAAAAGGAGCATTTTTTTTGTTTTATGTTGACTCGTTAACAATTTGATGAACTCTCCATCCCTGCCTCTCTCTCTCTCATAAGAAAACTGACTAAATAAAATAGACCTAAATACTAAATATCATATGATTTTATTTATTTTTTTGTGTAAACTTTCAAATTGTATTTACCTGTTCATTGATTCCCATAATATGATGTACTCATAAATATAATAAAATGATTCTTTCCACCCATCCAACCAAAAAAACTTGAAATACATAATTGATTAGACGATCCAAAGCAATAGGTAATTGTCCACTGATTGGATAGTGAAGATGAACAATATTCCAAATTATTTCACGATGTACTTTATGCTTAGGATCTTTAAGTGATTGAAACATATGAAATCAAGATCAAATCAAAATTCTGATGTTTTAACCTATAACCCTTTGTAACGCCCCACCCTTACACGCATGCATGATATTGTCTGCTTTGGCCCATCGGCATCACAGTTTTGTTTCTTATGGGCCTTAACCCATCAAAAGCCCTCATGCAAGGTAAGGGTGTAAACTCTACATAAAACCCCATCCACTTATCGATGTGGGACTCCGGGACGTCACAATCCACCCCCCCCCCCCCCCCCCATTCACTTGTCGATGTGGGACTCCGGGGCGTCACAATCCACCCCCCTGTGCCCCCCTTAGGGTTGCACGTCCTTATGCAGTAACCTGCCAGCCCTTTTGGCCCGTCCACATGGAGACCTGCCCACGGCTGGGGACCCACACTCGGACTAGTTGAGAGTTGGCTAGGGGGTCTAGTTTGCAATCGTTACAAAAGCGAGACTCAGAGGATTCAATCTATGAGGATTCTATTTCAGTTACTAGTCGGAACGTTTGGAGAAAAAGCAGCAGCGAGAAGAAGCGCTTGCGCCTGTGCCAGAACCGGAGAACAAGAATGGCAGGAAGGGCGGACAGTTTGGTTTTTTTCGGCTGGGCCCCACGTCACTGTGAAAAACATCGCCGGAATCGTCTCCGCCGCCACTGCACTTCGCCGGAGAAGAACCTTGTTCCCGTCGCCGGCCTGGTGCCTTGGCCGAAGGAGAAGCAGCGATGCTGCTGTCTAGTTGCAGAAGGAGAAGAGGGTGAAGAAGACAACCCTTGTTGGTTCGGTTTTTGGTCGGGTTAGTCCCAAGTTAGGTTCGACTTGACCAATTTCATAAGCCCATCACCAGTCCAGGTTGGGTCAAGTCCAGGTCAGACTTGACCCGTCCAACAGAGAAGCTCAGTAGCAAAGCCTGCATGAAAAGGTGCTGACCTCAACGTTGATGTCAGCAGATCTGTACGGTCAAAGGTATATTTGACCAGATCGAATGTTGAAGTTTGTTTTCGTGATATCTTGACGATCAAGAGTCTGATTGGAGATCAGTTTGAACCTACGGACTCATTACGAGCAAATCTACACGATTGTGGAAGAAGATTGGCTATTGAATGGTTAACGAAGGAGGTTGACTGATTCGAGCGTAGAAACTTGTTTTTGCGATATCTTAGCCAACCAGAGTCGGATTTCATATCTGTTTCTTCCAGCGTGCTCATCGTGACCAGATCTACATAGGTACTGTGAAAGATTTGCGGAATGACTACAAAGTTTGAAATTGAGAAATTTAATGGAAACAACGATTTCAGTCTGTGTCATTTGAAGATGCATGCTTTACTGGTTCAAAATGGGTTGCATAAAGCTTTGAAAGAAAATAATGCTTTGCTTGAAAAATTGTCAGATGAATAGAATGATGAGTTGCTAGAAAAGGTGTACAGTTAAATTCTACTGTTTCTTAGCGATGGTTTAATACGAAAGGTTGCTCAGGAGAATACTGTTGTTGGCATATGATAGAAGTTAGAGAACTTGTACATCACGAAGTCTCTCACGAATCGCTTGTATCTGAAGAAGCGGTTGTTCACGTTACAAATGCAGGAAGGTACGTCCATTTCAACCCACCTTGATTCTTTCACAAAAGCTATTATGGATCTGGAAAACATCAATGTTGAAATTGATGATGGAGACCAAGCTATTATGTTGTTGTGCTCGTTACCACCCTCATATGAGCATTTTGTTGATACCATGATGTATGGTAGAGTTACTCTCACAAAAGAGGATGTAGAGGCAGCCTTGAACTCTAAGGAGTTGAAAAAAAAAGATTGCGGTTGACAATGATGGTTTGGGTGAGGGTTTGGTAGTACGAGAAAGAACAAAAGACTCCAGTAGTAAGGGCAAACATAGATCCAACATGAAAAACATTGAATGTTGTTCTTGCCATAAGAAAGGGCATATTAGAAAAACTGTCCCGAAAGGCAGAGGAAAGAGAAAGAAATAATAGAAGATTTGTCATCTGATGATTTAGTCAGTGTTGCAGATGGAAGATCATATTATGTTTCCAATAATGCACTTTCTGTGATTGAAAATTAAATTCGTCATCATGATGAATGGATTCTTGATTCGGATTGTTTCTACCACATGTGTCCCAATAAGGACTGGTTTACCACTTATAGAGAAATCGATGGTATTAGTGTCCTGCTGGGCAACAATGTTGTATGTAAGACGGTTGGAATTGGAACAGTGAAAATCAAGATGCATGATGGAATCGTAAGAACATTGGCAGAGGTTCGGCATGTTCCTGATCTTAAAAAGAATCTTGTTTCTCTTGGTGCCTTGGACTCCGTCGGTTGTAAGTTTTCAGCTGAAGGTGGAGTTATGAAGGTTGTGAACGATGCTCTAGTTCTTATGAGAGGCACTGAAGTAGGGTCTATTACGAAAATCGATGTACTCATCGAAATACACGCGATGATGCCAAAATGATGTGTAAATGATGAAAAATGCGAAAATTAGTATTTACAAAAAAAACCCTTGACTCTACCCAATCGAGTCAAATCGGTTTCCACTCACCTATTCAAGGTTCATGACTCAACTAACTCAGTCTACAAAGACTAATGGACACTCATTACCATAATTAGCAATTAAACATAATTAATTTAGCTAAAACACACTTAATTAGAAATAATTAGGGTTAAATCGGGTCAGGGTGTAACATTTCTCCCCATCTTGGACTCATTCGGTCCTCCAAATGATCATACCTGGGTGAAGAGTTCAGGATAATGTAGTGCAACCTGTTCCTCGAGCTCCCACATAGCTTCTTCGGGTTCATGGTTATCCCAAAGGCGTTTCACCCAATGCATGGTCCTCGTTCGCAATACTTGCTCCTTTTCATCGATGATACGAAGCAGACGTTCAATGAATGTGGAATCAGGCTTGATTCGAACTTCTTTATACTGGATGATATGAGACGGATCACGAACATACTTGCGAAGCATAGAAACATGGAAGACATCATGTACTCCTACGAATTCAGGTGGAAGCTCCAATCTATAGGCCACGTCGCCTATTCGGCTCTTAATCTCTAACGGTCCCACATATTTAGGTGAGGGTTTCCCTTTTTGTCCTAACTGAATTGTGCCTTTCATCGGAGACGTTTTCAGAAATACCCAGTCTCCAACTTGGAATTCAAGTTTCCTTCTTCTATGTCTGCACAGCTCTTTTGTCTAGACTGTGTAGTCTTCAATCTCTCTCTGACTTGAAGAACTTTCTTGGCTGTATCTGCGATAATTGTCGATCCATGAAAAATCCTTGTGCCAACCTCTTCCTAACAAACAGGAATCCTACAACTCCGTCCATAAAGGGCTTAAAAAGGTGGCATCCCAATAGTCAAGTGAAAGCTATTGTTGTATGCAAACTTACATAGAGCCAAATGCTCGTCCCACTCGCCACCAAAATCAAGAACGCTAACTCGAAGCATGTCTTCTAAAGTCTGTATGGTGTGTTCAGACTGTTCATTTGTCTGTGGATGGTGAGCAGTGCTGAAGCTGAGTTCGGTACCCATGGACTGCTGAAAAGTTTGCCAAAATGAGGAAACGAACCTCGTATCTCGGTCGGAGACTATCGAAACTGGGGTACCATGCAACCGAACTATCTCCTTCACAAAAAGCTTTGCCATTTCATTGAACTTCATACCCTTTTTGAAAGGGAGAAAATGAACTGACTTCGTCAACTGGTCAACTATCACCCAAATCACGTTGTTCTTCCGACTGGTCAACGGTAGGCCTGAAATGAAGTCCATCGTTATGTGTTCCCATTTCCATTAAGGAATAGACAAGGGGTGCAACAAACCTGGAGATCTTCTATGATCAAACTTTACCTTCTAATAGGTATAACACTTGGATACGAATTCAGCGGTTTCCCTCTTCATATTATTCCACCAAAATCGCTTCTTGATATCTCTATACATCTTTGTACTTCCAGGGTGCATTGCGTATCTGTCATTATGTGCTTCTATCAAAATTGGGTCTATCAACTGATCAATCTTTAGTACACACAATTGATTCCTAAAGTATAAGACTCCATCCACCAATTGGAAATCGGGCTTCTCGGCAATATGATCTCTTATCTTAGCCAAATTGGGATCCTCGAACTGTTCATTTTTAATTCGGTTCATCAACTCTGGTTCGTACACTGACATAGCTGCCAGCATCACCAAGTCACTAAGCAATTGGTCCTCAACTTTCAGTTCCTCAAAAGCATCCAATTTAAACCACCGAGCACTTGTAGCTGCAACTAAGGACGACTTCCTACTCAAAGCATCAGCTACAACATTCCCTTTCCCCGGAATGTATTTGATCAGAAAATCATAATCCTTTATAAATTCTAGCCACCGTCTCTGCCTCATGTTGAGATCTTGTTGAGAAAATAGATTTTACAGACTACGATGATCTAAGCGTATCTCAAATTGTTCTCCATATAAGTAGTGTCTCCAAAGCTTTAATGCAAACACGATAGCTGCCAACTCAAGGCCGTGGGTGGCATAATTCTTCTCGTGGTTCTTCAACTACCTTGATCCATAGGCTTTTACCTTTCCATTCTGCATAAGGACACACCCCAAACGGACTCTAGATGCATCTGAATAAATCACAAAACCTCCTGTGCCTTCAAGTAAGGACAAAATCGGGGCGGTCGTTAACTTCTCCTTTAGGTTCTGAAAACTGGACTCACATTCCCCGGTCCATATAAATGGTACATCCTTCCTAGTCAACTTCGTCAATGGGGCAGAGATCTTGGCAAAATCCTTGATAAATCTACGGTAATACCCCACAAGGCCTAGGAAACTTCGAATCTCTGCCACTGTTCTTGGACTCCGCCAATTTATGATGGCTTCTACCTTCACTGGATCCACTCTTAGGCCATCTTGAGAGACAATATGCCCAAAAAGGCCACTTGTTCAAGCCAAAAATCACACTTCTCAAGTTTAGCGTATAACTAATGAATTCTCAAAAGTTGAAGCGAAGATCTAAGATGATCTGCGTGTTCTTCCACGGACTTGGAGTATACCAAAATGTCGTCAATGAAGACTACGATAAACTGATCGAGATAAGGAGCAAAGATCCTATTCATTAGCTCCATGAATACCGCCGGTGCATTGGTCAAGTCAAAAGGCATCACAAGAAATTTGTAGTGACCATATCTCGTCCTGAATGTCATCTTCTCAATGTCTTGCTCCCGGACTCTTAATTGGTGGTATCCGGATTTGAGATCGATCTTCGAAAAGTAGGTTGCTCCCTGCAGCTGGTCAAACAATTCGATGATGCCAGGCAATGGGTATTTATTCATTATCGTCACTTGGTTGATCTGCCTGTAGTCTATGCACATGCGAAGAGAACCATCCTTCTTCCTCACGAACAATACTGGAGCTCCCCAAGGTGAAACGCTAGGACGTATGAGTCCCTTGTTTAATAAGTCTTGCAACTGTTCCGTTAATTCTCTGAGCTCCGCTAGGGCCATTTTGTACGGTGCCTTTGAAATCGAAGCGGTGCCTAGCACCAAATCAATAGAAAAGTCTACTTCTCAGGGCGGAGGTAATCCTGGAACCTCATCCGAAAACACATCTGGAAATTCACACGCCACCGGGATATCTTCGAGTTTCACGGGTGGCTTCTTCTTGGTGATAAAAGCAAAGTAGCATTCACAGCCACTTTCTAGAAGCTTCACAGTGTCTAACGCTGACACGAGTCCGGACTTAGATCTCTTTCTATGCACACCTTCGAATATCACATTCGACTCAAGCTCCTCTACCTTAAAGGTAATAGTCTTATGGAAGCAGTCAACACAAGCTCTATATCTCGCGAGCCAATCCATTCCAAGGATGACATCAAAGTCTTGCATCATTAAGATGATCAAATATGCTAGCATCAGCAAATCTCCGATCTGAACACTACACTCAGAGTAGTAGTTATCACAAACTACTCACTTACCCACTGGGGTAGTCACCATCAACACGAATGGAAGCAACTCGGGCGGTTGCTAAAAACCATTAGCAAAATGGGGCACCACAAATGAATGTGTGGACCCTGAATCGAGCAACGTTCTAGCATCTCTTGCACAAATCAATACGATACCTTTAACTACATTGCCCGCTGCTTCTGCCCACTCAATATCTGTTGCAAAGAGTCTCCCTGTCTGCTGTGGCAGCTGTCTGGCCGGTTGACACTATTGTCTTGGCCTCCCTTGCTATTTTTGTTGTTGCTGTAGCTGGGGTCTCGGAGGTGGTGCTGGAAGTGTCAATCTTTGAGGTGGAGTTGGGAGTGCCGGTTTGGTTTGCTGTTGAGGAGGCTGCTGCTGAGGTGCCCCATAATTACCTTTGTTCCTGGGGCAGGCTACTGACCGGTGTTCCATCGACCCACATATAATGCATGCACCGGTATTCCTCTATCACTCTCAGTAGGGTGCCCTTTTCCACAAGTATCGCACCTTGGCACCCTACGGCCACTTACCACACCTTTCTGCTTCTTGTGCTAAAAACTTCTCCCAGAATGAGACTTACTCCTCTTTGGGTCTGCATTCCTTTTCTTGATGGCCATCTCCTTTGCGGTGTAAGCTCTGTCTACCGCATCCTGAAAAGTCTCAGGTCTCTTATACATCACCACATGTTCTTCATACATCGGGTGAAGCCCTCCGACGGATCTCTTCACTTTCTTCTCTTCTGAATCAACTAGATCCTTGGCGAATTTAGACAATTGCAGGAAAGTATGTACATATGTCGCCACCGTCATATTATTCTGCTTGAAAGTAATGAATTCTTCTTCCTTCTTCCAGTACACATGAGCCGGTATAATTTGCAACGGAAATGTTCTTGGAAGGTCTCCTAAATTGTGACATTAGGCATGACTTTGTAAGCATCTCGAACACTTTTCCACCAATCCTTAGCGACGCCTCTAAACATTGAAGTAGTGAGCACCACTCGCTGCTTGTTATCGCAGTCCACTATTTCAAACACTTCATTCATGTGTTCTAACCATTCATCAGCTTGTATCACGTCTTCCTTTCCATGCAATTCTGTCACTCCTCTTTTTCTAAATTTCTCATATAAGGCATTCGGGTCATTTTCCTTAGGTTGGATGACCACTTGAGTTCCTGGGTTTGGCTGCATCTAACCCTGCCTGGCCATCAATGTTGCCAAATGTTCATTCGTCTTGGCCATTTGTTCCATCAATGTTATCATTCGAGCTTCCATCAAGGGCGGATCATTTTCCAATACAAAAAACGAGTCGTCATTTTGAGACTCATTGTTTCCACCATTATGCCCACTCTCAGAGCCAGATGCCAATATCCTGCAAAATAATTGCAAGAATTAGAGTTATACACTAACTCTCTCCACACAATTCTAACTATAGACACAATATGCTAATAACAGACTCACAACTTATAACGAACTAGCCCTGACTAATCTATACTTCTAATCAATTCTAACGTATCCTCACAACGCTTCTAATGAGTTTCTAAGTCTTTTAGGGAAACTTTCAGGGCTCTGATACCATACTTACGTATGTCACATTCTGATCCCGAATCACCTTACCTAGGGTAATCCGCAAGGTGAGACACACGTACTTCCTTGTGCTGCACCTGTCTCGAGCCAAATACAACACACGAAGGAGAAAAATAAAACAACTTTCCACACATGTGAGTCAAGCTCACGAAACCTGTCAATAACAATTAACCATAGCGGAAGCTATAATTCATATATATGAGGTTATCAATTCCCATTCAGTCCAAATAACATTTCAAGTTTAATACAAAAGAATTACACAATTATATACATTGCCTTACAAAAGAGGGTGAATAGAAGAACCCTATACAAACACTACCAAAAATATAACAAAAGAATAACTATACTTAAGTGTGGCCCACGCAAAAAGGGGCTAGCCGCACGCCTGCAACAACTCCAAAACGTGTTAGTCGCTCTTTGAGGAAGACAACTAAGTGGCCCGGACTCTGGCCACTCTTCTAATCCTGAAGGTACCTCCTAGGTAACCTTCTCTCCCTCCTTGGCCTTTTCAGGGCCGGAGGCTGCACCTGCGACTGTGACACCAAGAGTAGTATCATCAATACGATGATCTAGAAAGTATAGGCAATAATAAGGAAATATATAATGCATCAAATTGAATTAAAAGACGATTAAGATTAACAGATGTCAATGATAAGTATTAACTAGGCAAATTGTGCGTAAATCGAATAATTAATGCTGGCGAATCAAATAAAATGAAAACATACCAGTTGGCTATTACCTTAAACTCATCCTCTCAAAAGAGAGCAAATCTAGTTGGGATGTCACCAGCGGCCTGGTCAAAGGCTAACTGGCTACCCGGTCTGGAGTTCCGGTACTCCAGATGACTTACTGCAGTAGTCTCGAATAATTAAACTAAGTTCAACCCCGTTGGATATCATAGGGTCGAAGCTAAGTAGTGCCGACTCGATTGAATCAAATAATAATCGAATAATAATTGGATTTAAGTGAGTTTGTATTTCACTTGTCCATAATCAAATCGAATAGTAATCACATATCACAAATACTTACTCAATCCACATTACTAATGAATACTGAATCGAATATACAATACTAAAGTTACAAATTGAATATAAACAATTGAACCTTAATTGGACACTAATAATGCAACAAATCTACTAATCAGGATTTAATTATCAATAAAGAAATTCAACTCCAATATGAAATGAAATGACTTAAGGAAATTAAGATATTTTTACGAACCAACACTAAACTGTTGATTTTAGTCTTTCACCGTCTAATACAAGGTAAGTTGGAAAAGTCAATGTACTATTACCCTATTCGGTGTCACCATTTGCGAGAAATACGTTGAATTTCCCAAGCTAACCTTCATGGCATAGTGTCAGACTAATGAATGCCCATTGGACGAACAGAGGGTTAAGGGTTCCATTTTAAAGTCATAAAGGTCTTAAGGGATCCTAATTCCTTATGGAAACAAGGTGTGCACCATAATCCACTAAATGAAGGATTAAGGAGGGTTAATGTAGGCTAAGAGTGTTAATACTCCCTTTAATTGGGCCCAAAAAGCCCAAACAAATGGCTTCAGGTCCGCTCGAGTGGGTCCATATCCGCTTGAGCGGAGGTGTCCAGAGGGGTTACGCGCTCGAGCAGTCCCTGGCGTGCTCGAGCACCCATTGCAGAATTCCGTTTCAAAAATTCCAGTGGGTGGGTCCGCTCGAGCGCACACTCCAGAATTCCAATTCGGAATTTTTTATGGTATTTCTTCACCTTCCCTTCCCACACTTGTTCTAACATCAAACCTGTAGTAATGAAGCCTCCTTGCTCCCCATACAACACACACAATCCCCATCATCCAATTCCATCAATTGTAAACCATAAAACCAATTTCGATCCATCCATTTATTAAGAAATAAAAGCATTGAGTAAGAGTCTCCTTTGAATCAATGAAATTAACATGATGTAAATCCAAATTAAGCTTATACTTGCCTCTATTAAAAGCTTTCCAACTCTTCTTCACACCTTGGCTCAAGAAACCCATAAAACCCCAAATTATCAAACCCTAATTACAAATAAACAAGGAAAATGGGAATGAACATGCATGAACAATTATCCAAGTGTTTCTTGACCCTATTACAACTCAAAAATCCAACCAAATGAGAGTTTGGTGTCTACCTTTAGTGACAGTTTCAAAGTTGGAGAAGATGGCGAAGGGGAGAAGTAGTTCCTAGCCAACAATGAAGAGAGAAGATGAAGATGATGAAGGTGAGGTCCCCTCCTAGTTCTCGAGGCACATGCACTAGGCTCCTTTTGATAATTGGGAAAGAGAGAAGGAACAAGGAAGGAAAAGAGTTGAGAAGAAGAAGAGCAGAGAGAAAGGAATGGGAATAAATGAAAACGAAAGGGTAAAGTTGTATATATACAGGGATAAGGATGATATTTTTGCAAAAAAGTCCTCTAACAAAGCATACTGTCATTTTAAGTCAAATGGGAGTCCATTCACTTAATGGTTGGTCAAATGAAGTACGGTCTATTACGAAAATCGATGTTACTCATCGAAATACACGCGATGATGCCAAAATGACGTGCAAATGATGCAAAATGCGAAAATCGGTATTTACGAAAAAGCCCTTAACTCTACCCAATTGAGTCAAATCGGTTTCTATTCACCTATTCAAGGTTCAAGACTCAACTAACTCAGTCTACAAAGACTAATGGACACTCATTACCATAATTAACAATTAAAGATAATTAATTTATCTAAAACACACTTAATTAACACTAATCAGGGTTAAAATGGGTTGGGGTGTAACACATGTATATACATGTATATTGGTCCCCATAACCTATAATAAAATTTGTGTTTATTTTAACTTGTTAATTGTGACTAGAGAACACAAGGTTGATAACATTTAGTAGCATCAATAGGTTCTAACTTTAAAAAACTCACTTATAGGGAAGTGGGGTGTGAGTGTGTGTGCGCAGGGGCAGACCAAGGATGTGAATGTGGGTGTAGTCGCACCCTTCAAACCGCGGTGCATTTCCAAAGCCTATATGAAAATGTTAGTCATTTTTGTTGCAATTTGATTGAAAGCATTCATTCTCATCATAACTTGATCTCCTGTACACTCATGCTTTGTTTCTTGAAAATCTTCATGCATTTTTATTAAAAGTTTTCATGTTTGGCACCATGTATCTAAATCTTGACCTTTATGCATGATTTAAACTTGGGAAAATTTCAAAATGTGGCCTAAGTTTTTGGAAAATTATAAAAAGAAACAAAATAAGATGCACATATCAAATTAGGCCTTAAGTTTTCCACTTCTCGTTCAAAACAGGACATCCAGCCAAATAAGCCACCATTCGTGGACTTTTTCCCTCTTATTTTTCAAAATTCCAAAACTGTCCTGTAAAGCCATGCCCTCCACTTGCAACTATCTTCACCCTGCTTCTCACAAGTTCACCATCACCAAATCCATCCATCTCATGTTCTAGCAAATTCGAGATTTCAGCTTGAACCCAAACCCTCCTAATAAAACACGACCCTTCTTCCTCTCATCTCTGCAACGTGCAAGCAGTTGTTACCTATGTGGGGTGTTTTCATGATACCGAGATTATTCCTAGTTTAGGTAAAAGTATCGACTAGGTTTATCTTCATCTCGGCTTTATTCAGCTCGACAATTGTGCCAGCTGGAACCGACATCGAGCTAGCCTTGATACAAGTACCAGTTAGGCTCTCTCGTTCTAGGCCTTGCACGTCTTGGCAGCAGTGCCAGGGCTCGCCCAAATCTAACATCGGTATCACCTTCAGTTCGGTCCAATTCACCAAGGTGAGCATCGAATATCAACCATAACTGTACTCCCATAAAGGTATGGCTACGTTGCAGAACGTACTGTCAGATAGGGTGGCCGCCGGATATAGATAAGGGGTTATCCCTATCCGACGGTCATATCCACATTTATATTTGAGATTGAGATATGATCCGATGGGACAATACTTCCACCTACCTCCACCAAGGAATCGAGGTATGGTCCAGGACAACTCCTCCAACTACCTCCACTCAGGGAAGGCTCGATGGGACTTCCACCTATATATATACCAGAGGTAAAACCCAAGAAAGGTAGGCATACATACACTGACATACACTCATTTCCGAACCCTCTCTTCTTCCCTACTCAGTCTCCCTCTGTTTAGTGACTGCACTAACTTAAGCATCAGAGTGCCTTTGGCTGACTGCAACCAGGGTCTCTGACTTTTGCTCCTCCCTCCTTTTCAGGTTTAAGGCATTCAATCTCTCCAAAGAAGTTTAGCAGCAGTATCATGAGTTTAACACTTATCTAATCAAGTCCGTAATATTTAGGCACCTACAATTGGCACCGTCTGTGGGAAATCAATCAAATCGAATTCTCAAACACCATGCCTCCGAAAACCAGAAGGGTGGAGGATCATCCAGGTCCCTGCCGCCGCCACCGTTATTGTCCCTACCACCACCACCACCAATCCCTCGCAAGAGGAGGACCGGGGGAAAATCTAGTGCAATAAGCGTGGAAGGGCCCATAACTCAGTCAGGCTCGTCTTCGAAGGGGGTGATAGCACCTCCCCAGCGAGACAACCTTCTGCTGGAGTGCCTCCAGCTGGATCCCCCTTGGCGGGAGCGTCCCCGCCAGGATGCTCCCCCACCAGAACAGCCACATCAAGGTATTCCCCTGCTAGAGCGCTCTCGACGAGATGATACGCTGATGCCAATCAAGTCGCGTCAATCCCGTCACCAGGACAACGTAAACGACGAGGACGACTCACTCCTTTCGGATATCAAGGCCCAAAACCTTGTTATCCAGGAGCAAGAAGAATTGATTCACCAACTTAGAAGACAGCTCCGGGAGAAAATAAAGACCCCAGTCAAGGCCCCGGTCGTGCCTCCCACACGCCACCGAGCCCCAGAGGTCATCAGGATTTGAGACAAGTCCTGACCAATAAAAGGCATGACCAAGCCTATGACGAAGGCTCGAGTAGCAGTCACCTTAACGATGACCCCAAGAAGCAGCGCCAGAAACCAGAGGACAACAGCAACTTGAGGGAGTGGCTTGACCGACAGGTCAAGCAGACAGTCCAATAAAGCATGGAGGTGGTCGGCTTCACTCGAGATCGACTGAACGCCTATGACACCGAAGACCATGGCACATCTCCATTCTCTCAGGAGATAAGGGACTTTCCTGAAAAGTTCAGTGTCTCGAGATTCAGTCTTTACGATGGAATTTCAAATCCAACCGCACACCTTCGGCATTTCACCAAAGAATGTCGGTATGAGAACATAGGTCACCTGAACTGCAGGGTCTTCTCCTCCAGTTTGGGAGACCTCCCCCTAAGGTGGTTTTACACGCTTCCGGAAGGGTCAGTTTCAAGCTAGCGGCAGCTCCGAAACTCCTTCGTGAAGAAGTTCCAGGCGCACAGGGTCATCCCAAAGACGGACGATGACCTGATGGCAATTAGAATGAGGCGGACTAAAAGCATCACTCAGCTCGCCAAAAGATTTTGAACCGTCTATAGCCAAGTAGTAGATGCCACTGACAGAGTGGTCATCCGGTTCTTCAAGCAGGCTCTACTGCCAGGCAATGAGCTTCGCAGGGACCTGGTGCGGTTCCCCGTGGTCACTGTGAAAGCACTAATGGCCAGGGTGAACCAGTTCATCGAACAAGAAGAAGACAAGGCCCGAGCTAGTGAAAGCTTCTGCCTCTGGCAAGAAGACAGGCCCTCCAAGAAAGATAAGAAGTTATCTTAGAGGGAGGAGGTGGACCGCAACAGGACATCGACGAGTTCGACGATGGCATCGGTTCCCATCTCAGGGGGCAGCAAGAAGCCCAAGCCAGTTGTTGCCTCCTATAAGGCTGCCAACATGATTTTCAAGGAGCCCATTTACAAGCTCCTCGGCAGAATCAAGTTACAGCCTTTCTATAAGTGGCCGCAGCCGATGAAGGTTGTGTTAGATTGTATGGACTCAATCCATCAGTTGATGTGATAAATTGATTAATTTCTTTATTTATCAATAAAATCATGCTTTACTTTCATGAGATGAATGCTATTTTATTACTTTATGCACATGACCAATACATATGACATAATGGTTCATGCGTTGAACCGGGTCTCATTAGTATATTAGATGTGATATATGTGCATGGATGAGATCCGTACAAGGGAGATATATGTCACAAATCTTATACTTAAATATCTTCACAACCAGTGATGAGACTGAGCATCTCATCTGATAAGGTTGCAGCACTTTGATCACTACGAGGTAGTGTGACTTGTCTCGATCATCAGAATGTAAGATTCTGGATCGTGGTGCTGGTACATTGGATGTATTGAAGGACCATGAGAAGCACCTTATGGAATTCCGTCTCAATAATAAGGTATGCTCTCATAATTTCCTAGCAATAGGCTCTCAATCCTGAGACATTGATGAACTCAAGTTTCTATCTATTCATTTGCTTTGAGTCACCAATGAGTGAGGCCGACTGTAGGTCAACACCTCGGTGTCTTGGGTATGTGGTAGTAGGACTGTGGGAACATTGAATGATCAAGATGGAATCTATCTCTATTATCCCCTTGTGCCAATTAATGAATTTTTCATTAGTAAGTGCGCACCCATTCGATTAAGAGTTAATTGGATGGTACTGATGATCACAGTAATTAATTGGGGCTCAATGATAATAAGATGTGGAACTAAGATTGGAAGAGACAGATTTATTCCAATTGATCCATGGATATTGATAGAGGGGCCTACTTATGGTAATTGAGAAGTTTAGGGTCTTCATTGTAATTTATTTCTAAGACTGGAGTACAATTGCATTTATATAGTGGTGTTATTTGCACTTAACTGTGGGCCCGGATTGCACATGAGATGTGGGGTCGCTGTGTCCCAGTTGGAGCCAGCTTTCTATGGAATCCCTAGTGGTCCCCACGCTAGCCCAAGTTATTAGAAAGATACTAATCCTACTTGAACTCTAACATAAAGGAATTAGAAAGTTACTATTTCTATTTGAAGTAGGACTTCTAATAGTGGTAATAGTATACTTACTAATTGTTGTGGAAGTAAGACTTCTATTTCAATTAAGAAAAGAGGAGACTTGAGAGGTTATAAAAGGGGATTAATCCCTTTGGACATCCATCTAGTTTTGGAGTCAAAACGTGCAGCCCTTTTGTGCAATTGTTGTACTTCTCTCTTCCTCTTCTAGTTCCTTTGAGTTTCGAGTTGGGTTTTCTCTTGGAGATTCCACCAATCTTCTTGAGAAGAGAGATCTGATTCGGGTCATAGCGTGGAAGGCTAAGACGTGTTGAAGATTCTGATATAATCTTGTAGAAGAGTTCTACATCAAAGAAAGTCATCAACTTCTCCATTAGAGCACAACCGAGCTCTAAAGGTATTATCTACTTCGTTGCATGTTGTAGATTTTTATGGACGCTTGTTGGCTGCTTGTTTCTATCTTTTAGATAGTTTTATTTACTGTACATGATCTCGAGATTGAGGGTTATGCATCCTGCATTGAGTTTTTTGTCTTATGGGTACTTTATCCCTGAGTCAAGTGCGTTAAAGGTTTTGAAAATCTATCCACGAGGCCCACCTACTTCCAACAATTGGTATCAGAGCCATACCTCATCTCTAATCATGTTAGATCAGTAACCTTGTTCTAATCTTTGCTTGAGATGCGAAGAGGATAGAGCGAGGGCTATGTAAGGATTAGTTTTTTATTGGATTTGCTTACTGTTGTAGTGGATCCATGTTTGGAATGTCATAAAAGGTTTTAATCATGATGGAAGAATGGTAAGAATCCATTTGAAGCCTACTGAGATCATTAGAAGTGATTAGGGAACATCAGGAGTCGAATCTGAAAAACCCATATTTCTGGGTTCGTCAGGTCAGCTAGCCGCACGGATCACTACCCGTAGAGGTCTGGTCGGCTAGCCGTAAGGACCAGTTTGGCTAGCCGAACCTAGGCTGAATCACTTTTTTCTTTGATCTTAATTTCTTGGACCCCGCCGGGGGCGCTGCCCCCTGGACCCCCTCAGCGTAGGGAATTTTGTATAGAAGTGGAAAATCTTTGGCATCTTGTTTTTCCATTGTGGTTTGACAACCTGGTTTTGTGAGATGCTTTGTTGTATGAGATACTAACATGCAGGTTATTATGTCCTCTCCATATGGCCCACATGACATTTACTTTCTTTTATGGTTGAATGACTTATTTATGGCTAAGTGTAAAGGGCATCATGGTTTCCTTGGCTTCCCGTGAAAGGGCAAGGCATGATGAATTTCCCTATAGCCCTTTTATTTCCATGTTTAGATTACCATGTAGGTCTCATTGTAGAGACATAGGAATTTATGTATTTTTTTCAAATTTGTAAATTCCAAAGATGTCCGAGACAAAGAAGGAAAGTGAAGCTGGACTCCTAATCAAGGAGTTTGAAGATTACCAAAAGGAGTTTTGGAGATACCCAAAGAGTTTGAGGAATCCCAATTTTTTGGAAAGTCTAGAAGTCCAAGAAGTCTATTCCGCTTGGGTCATGTGGATAAGAGGACTAGTTTCTAACTATAGCACTTTCTATTTATGGATGAATGCTTGTTTTAGAAAGTTTCCAAATCTGATCCAAACATAGCAAATTCCAAAATTGGTCAAATCAAATTAATTTTTGGAAAGAGTTCTAATTAGAGTTGGTGGGCCCATGAGATGGATCCATTGGAGACACTAATTTTAGAAACTGGACTTTCCATAAAATAACTTGACTTGGAACCAATCATTGGTCATATCATGAGATGATTTGATGTCTATATATATGTGGGCCTATAAACCTATAAGGAAATCCTCAATTCTAAAATATTAAGTGGGAGCGGGGCATTTATATTTAGAAATCCCCATAGTTTTCCACCATAGGTCCATTATAAGAAAAGTATTAGCCTCGCGCCATCTTGAGAATGGCCGTTCCCCACGGAGGGCTTGTATTTGTCTGGTTACGAGATATGGATCTCCTAAGGATAGTGTTGATGAGACGGGGCGGGGGCCCACTCCCCAAGGAGGAGCTGCCCGCAACGGTTGTCATGCAATGCTAGTTGGTGGGTCACACTTAACTAAAATAATGATGTAGTTGCCTCATGTATTTTTTAAACCGAAGCTAATCGGGAGTCATACATTATTTGGTATGAGATACCTAGATAATAATGAATGAAAGGGATCATGGATAGTTAGTCTTAATTTCAATTTTGACCCACTTTGATCTGCACCAATCTAGGTGGTATTCGCACTCCCCAAGGAGGCATACCCCAAAGGATTGGGATTCCGATATATTCTGAATTTTGTGGTTATGAGGATTCCCACATAAATTTGGTAGAATACTAAACCCAATGTTATTCAAATTCATTAATTGAATGTATGGTTATGTGCTACAGTTTTTCCAGCATGAATTCGAATACTTTCAATCCACTTGTGACCATCCTCAACCGGAATAAGTTGATGGAATCCAACTTCATAGACTGGAAAAGGGCCCTGGATATTGTCCTGACAGCTTCAGGATGCAGATATGTCCTTACCATACCCTCCCTTCTAGAGCCTGAGCCTAATGCACCGCAGTATGAAAAGGATGTTTACACCAAGTGGACCAAAGACAATGAGATGGCCAGAAGTTTTATACAGGCATCCATGTCTAGTGTTTTACAACACCAACATCGATCCTCTAAGTCAGCATACGATATTATATCGAACTTAAAGGAGATGTTTGCGGACCAGGTCAGACCTGCAAGGCAAGCTGTTTTTAAGGTACTGATGAACACTAAGATGGCTGAGGGAACCCCAGTACAAGAACATTTGTTGAAAATGAGTTTCGCACTGAATGAGTTAGATGTACTGGGTGTTAAGATTGATACAAAATCGCAGATCGACATGATCGTTCAGTAACTACCAGATTCTTTCAATCATTTCAAGATCAATTATAATAAATTGGAAATGACCATAGCTGAGCTGTCTCGCCAGCTGATAGTGACTGAGGAAATCATGAAGCGCAAAATCCCCTCATGACAGAAAAGTCATTTGCTGGGACCAAGGCGAAAGGCAAAGACCAAGATAGCAAGAATAAATCAGTCATCAAGGGTCCTAAGGTGGAGAATGGTTCCACTTGTGATATGGCTAAGGCAAAGGATACGAGAGCAAGTGGAAAGTGTTTCCACTGTGGTATGACAGGACATTGGAAAAGGAATTGTCTAGAATATCTGTCTAAGAAGAAGACCTCAGGTATGATTGAGTCACTTATTTCTGAAGTTAGTTTTGCAACTGGTACTTCAGAATCTTGGTGTGTGGACTCCAAGGCAACTAATCACATATGTAATACGTTGCAGGGGTTCAGGGAAACCAGGAGGCTAAGTGATGGAGAAATCATTGTCAACCTAGGATCAGACGCTAAGGCGGAGGCTGTTTCAGTGGGAGTTATAGAGTTATTACATTATGCTTTTCAAATAATAAGTTGGTTTTGTCAGACACATTAAATGTACCGTCTTTACGACGGAATTTAATTTCAGTTTCTAGTATGATGAATAAAAGTTATTCTGTTACTTTTGGTACTGAAATTGTCATAAAGAGGAATGGTATTTTCATATGTTCTGGCAAGGTAACCAATGGGCTTTATTTGTTAACTCCCACGATGTATGAGATACATGATACTGAAACAATTTATAGACCATCATGAAAGAGAAAGTCACTTTCATCTAATCCAACAAAACTTTGGCACTTGAGGTTAGGACATATAAACCTAAACCGGATTGACAGGCTAGTGAAAGATGGTATCTTACCTTCAATGGTGGTAGAACCAATGCCTATCTGCGAATCCTGTGTGGAAGGCAAAATGACCAAAAGACCCATTTTCATCTAAGGGCAAAAGGGCCAAAGATTTATTGGAATTAGTGTATGCTGATGTGTATGGACCCATAAATATAAGAGCGAGAGAATGATACGAATACTTCATCACTTTCACCGATGATGACTCAAGACATGAATACATATACTTTATGCACCGCAAGTCTGAGACTTTTGAAAAGTTCAAAGAGTTTCGAGCGGAAGCGGAAAGGCATTTAAGTAAAAGTATCATACTCTTCGATGAGATCGAATAGGAGAATATCTCTCTGCTGATTCTATGGGATACTTATCAGAAAATGGGATTCTATCCCAGTTGTCTGCTCCTGGTATGCCTCAATAGAATGGAGTAGCAGAAAAGCAGGAACCAGACTCTTTTAGATATGATCAGGACTATATTGATTTTCTCAAGATTACCTATAGGGATATGTTTTGGAAACTGCAAAGTATATACTAAACCTCATTCCATTTAAATCTGTACCTGAGACTCCCTGGGAGTTGTGGTTAGGGCTATAGCCTAGTCTACAACATAAAGGTTGTTCGGCACTCGTGCTAAAGGTTAAGACGGATAAGTTGGAATCAAAGTCGGAAGTATACACTTTTAAAGAATATCCCAAAGGAACTAAAGGTTGGTTATTCTATAATCTCAGAGAGAGTAGAAAGTGCTTATCAGCACCAATGCGGTTTTTCTGGAGGAAGATTATATGATTGACCGAAAATCTTTAGAAAAAGGTTATCTTGGAAGAAATTCAAAGAGAGATCAATTCCAAATCCAAATATGACCGAACTTGAAGAAAATTCACCCATACATAACCCAGTAATTACACTAGTGTCTTGTAGTAGTGGAGCATTGTCAAGACCCCTGACAGGTTCTCGGTTTTTGGGAGAGTCTTACGAGACAATCCCGGAATAACCGGAACAAAATCCCTGTAACTATGATGAAGCAATCTATGACATAGTTTCGGTACGTTGGTTAGAAGCTATGAAAGCTGAGTTGGGGTTTATGTACTCCAATCAGGTCTGGAAACTTGTGGACTTGCCTGCCAATATTAAACTTATTGGGTGCATGTGAGTCTACAAGAGAAAGAGAGGACCAGATGGAAGAGTTGAGACCTTTATAGGTCAGGCTTGTTGCGAAAGGATATACTTAGAAAGAGGATATCGATTATGAGGAAACCTTCTCGTCGGTAGCCATGCTCAAGTCCATCCAGATACTCTTATCCATTGCAGCTCATCTTGATTACGAGATTTGGCAAATGAATGTCAAGACGGCGTTTTTTCAAACAGCCATCTTGACGAAGACATCTATGAGATGCAACCAGACGGTTTTATAGTTAAAACAACCAAGAGCAAAGAGTTTGCAAGATGCAGAAGTCCATTTATGGACTGAAACAGGCATCCCGAACCTAGAACATCCATTTTGACCAGGCAATCAAGTCATTTGATTTTTGTCAAAATACGGATGAGTCATGTGTGTATATGAAAAGTGAAGGAGGCAGGATATTTTTTATGGTCGACGACATCCTTTTTTTAGAGAGTGATATAGGGATGTTGTCAATAGTAAAAGTTTGGTTGGCCAAGACTTTTGATATGAAGGACTTAGGAGAAGCTGGCTACATCCTAGGGATCAAACTCCATTGAGACCGGAAAATTAGGATGATAGGCTTATCCCAATATGCTTACAAAGATAAGGTACTGGTATGGTTAGCTATGCTTTGTACTAGACCGGATATCTATCGCGCAGTGGGCCTAGTCAGCAAATATCAGTCTAATCCAGGACCTGAACATTGGATTGCTGTAAAGTGTATTCTCAAATACTTGAGAAGGACTAGAGATTACATGTTGATTTATAGCAGTGATGAGCTAATTCCAGTCGGATACACAGATTCTGACTTCATTCAGATAAGGATTCCAGGAAATCAACTTCTGGGTATGTGTTTATGTTGTAGTTGCTTGAGAAGCAGCTAAAGATGCAGATTGGCTCAAAAGATTCCTTTTGAAACTTGGGGTGGTACCTTTGGCACAACGGCCGCTCACAGTTTATTGTGATAACGGTAGGGCGGTCGATAAGTCCAAGGAACCCAGGAGCCGAAAGCACATACAGAGGTAGTAACACATGGTCAAAGAGATTGTGCAGAAAGGTGATACTGCTATCACCTAGATAGACTCTGCAGACGATCAGGGAGATCCCTTTACTAAGCCTTCGACTACCAAAGTTTTTGAGCAGTTAGTAGATGGGACGTGCATAAGATGCAACCCTGACTGGCATTGAGCCCAAGTGAGAGATTGTTAGATTGTATGGACTCAATCCATCAGTTGATGTGATAAATTGATTAATTTCTTTATTTATCAATAAAATCATGCTTTACTTTCATGAGATGAATGTTATTTTATTACTTTATGCACATGACCAATACATTTGACATAATGGTTCATGAGTTGAACCGGGTCCCATTAGTATATTAGATGTGATATATGTGCATGGATGAGATCCACACAAGGGAGATATATGTCACAAATCTTATACTTAAATATCTTCACAACCAGTGATGAGACTGGGCATCTCATCTGATAAGGTTACAGTACTTTGATCACTATGAGATAGTGTGATTTGTCTCGATCATCAGAATGTAAGATTCTGGATCGTGGTGCTGGTACATTGGAGTATTGAAGGACCATGAGAAGCACCTTATAGAATTCTATCTCGATAATAAGGTCTGCTCTCATAATTCCCTAGCAATAGGCTCTCAATCCTGAGACATTGATGAACTCAAGTCTCTATCTATTCATTTGCTTTGAGTCACCAATGAGAGAGGCCGATTGTAGGTTAATACCTCGGTGTCTTGGGTATGTGGTAGTAGGACTGTGGGAACATTGAATGATCAAGATGGAATCTATCTCTATTATCCCCTTGTGCCAATTAATGGATTTATCATCAGTAAGTGCGCACCCATCTCGATTAAAAGTTAATTGGATGGTACTGATGATCACAGTAATTAATTGGGGCACAAGGATAATAAGATGTGGAACTAAGATTAGAAAAGACAGATTTATTCCAATTAATCCATGGATATTGATAGAGGAGCCTACTTATGGTAATTGGGAAGTTTAGGGTCTTCATTGTAATTTATTCCTAAGACTGGAGTACAATTGCATTTATATAGTGGTGTTATTTGCACTTAACTGTGGGCCCGAATTGCACATGAGATATGGGGTCGCTGTGTCCCAGTTGGAGCCAGCTTTCTATGGAATCCCTAGTGGTCCCTACGCTAGCCCAAGTTATTAGAAACATACTAATCCTACTTGAACTCTAACATGAAGGAATTAGACAGTTACTATTTCTATTTGAAGTAAGACTTCTAATAGTGGTAATAGTATACTTACTAATTGTTGTGGAAGTAAGACTTCTATTTCAATTAAGAAAAGATGAGACTTGAGAGGTTATAACAGGAGATTAATCCCTCTTGGACGTCCATCTAGTTTTGGACGTCCATCTAGTTTTGGAGTCAAAACGTGCAGCTCTTTTGTGCAATTGTTGCACTTCTCTCTTCCTCTTCTAGTTCCTTTGAGTTTCAAGTTGGGTTTTCTCTTGGAGATTCCACCAATCTTCTTGAGAAGAGAGATCCGATTCGGGCCATAGCGTGGAAGGCTAAGAGGTGTTAGAGATTCTGATATAATCTTGTAGAAGAGTTCTACATCAAAGAAAGTCATCAACTTCTCCATTAGAGCACAACCGAGCTCCAAAGGTATTATCTACTTCGTTGCATGTCGTAGATTTTTATGGATGCTTGTTGGCTGCTTGTTTCTATCTTTTAGATAGATTTATTTACTGTACATGTTCTCGAGATTGAGGGTTATGCAACCTGAATTGGGTTTTTGGCCTTATGGGTACTTGATCCCAGAGTCAAGTGGGTTAAAAGTTTTGAAAATCTATCCACGAGGCCACCTACTTCCAACAGGGTGACCCTTCCGCCCGAGATCAGAGTAAGTTCTGTGCCTACCACAAGCAAAATGGGCACAGAACCGAGGACTGCATGGCCTTCAAGGCCCACCTAGAGAAGCTCGTGAAGGACGGGCACTAAAAAGACTTCATAAAGGAGGAGGGAAAAGTCAAATGAGCTCATGAACGCCAACCTGATGATGATCGAGACAGCGATGAGCTAGAGGGCATCATCAACGTCATTCACCTAGCTCCCATGCCCAAGGGAAGCAACCAGGCTCGTGCCGAAGCCAGGAAGGCCTCACACAGCAAGCAGGTGATGACGGCCGAGCTCGGACCCTTCGCCAAGAAGGCTCGGAAAGAGAAACCCAAGATCTAGTTCTCAGACGAAGATCTAGGTGGGGTCCAGCTCCCTTACAATGATCAGCTGATACTGACCCTAAGGTTAAAGAACTTCAAGGTCAGAAGGATTCTCGTGGACCCCGGGAGTTCATCGGAAATCCTCTACTATGACTGCTTCAAAAGGATGGGTTTGAAAAGGGAGGACCTGCAAGAGGCCGACACTCTGCTGGTGGGCTTCAGCTCCAAACCAGTATACCCCAAGGGGAAAATCTCCCTCCAAGTCCAAGTCAGAGACGCGTCTATGTTAGCCGACTTCTTAGTGGTGGATGCACCATCCCCATACAACGAATTATGGGGAGGACTTGGCTACACAAAATGAAGGTGGTGCCCTCCACCCATCACCAGAAGCTCAAGTTCCCGTTGGAGAACGCGAACGGAAGAGTCGAAGTGATTACAATTCGGGTTGACCAGCAGATGGCCAAGCAATGCCTGATGGCTGTGGTCTCTGGCGAAGCAGAACCGCAGCAAGTACACATGGCCAAACTGGAGGTGGAACTCGAAGCCGTTGGCTGACCTCCCGAGCAGAAAAGCATCATCGACCCTACCGAGATCAAGATCGACCCCAACGATCCTAGAAAGTATTTCTTGCTCGGAAGTCAGCTTGCGGAAGCTGAAAAGTCCGAGCAGTTTGACTTCTTGCTGCAGAGCAAAGAAGTTTTAACTTGGAACCCCTACGAAATGCCTGGCGTCGGCCCCGAAATCATATGCTACAAGCTAAATGAGGACCCCAAGCACAAGCTTGTGGTTCAAAAAGCTCGCAGAACTGGGGTCCAACAGACTGAGGCAGTAATAGAGGTCGAAAAGCTGTTGGAGGCTAAAGTAATTAGGGAAGTCCATTACCCGGAATGGTTGGCCAACACAGTGGTGGTCAAAAAGAAGAATGGGAATTGGAGGGTCTGTGTGGACTTCACCGACCTCAACAAAGCCTGCCCAAGGACAGCTTCCCACTCCCAAAAATCGACCAGATGATTGACGCCACTGCCAGACATGACAGGATGAGTTTCCTCGATGTCTACCGAGGTTATCATCAGATCTCGATGTATGGGCCTAACAAAGAGAAAACCGCATTCATAACACCTAGAGGTATCTACTGTTATAAAGTGATGCCCTTTGTGTTAAAAAATGCGAAAGCAACTTACCATAGGCTGGTAACCAAGATGTTTCAGGCCCATGATCGTGCTCCAAGTGTAGGGTCGTCACGATTGTAGTAATAGCTGGTGAAACCGGGTCGATCCACAGGGAGCCAATGATCGCGATGTACCTGTCCTATTGGAAAACTAGTACTAACTTATCAAAAATCTAATAAAATCACAAATCCTACTTTAATTAAAAATTAATTACAGATCTGAGTAAAATTAATTAACTAGATAAAAAAATACTAAACTATAAACCTAGTCTAACTATACTAAAAACTGCATCCACCATAAAAATAATTAGAAAACCAATTGGAAATGTTAAAAGTTCATAAATAATTAAATTAAAATTCAAGATTAAATGAGAGCCTTGCAATCTAAGGGTTACGGTTCAAGCCTTGCAATCTAAGGGTCAGGGTTCAGTTGTATTCTAAATACTGAAAATATGGACGATTTCATTAATGACTTAAAATCTGAAAAAAAAATCAGATTTATTAATATTTGAGAAATTTCAGAAAGACTCTAGCCTCCTTCGATTATTTTCAGTATTTAGCGGCCTTTAAGCATGCAATATATCATTCAAAAATAAGGCATCAAAAAGACATAAATAAAGAAAATAGATTAATAAATTGAAAATCATATTGAGCATCGAAACTGTTCACCCATAAAATCAATTAAAATAGATCAACTTACACCTTTTCTCCTTAGATTACAAGTAGCAAATTTACCCCACCATCCTTCTTCTTCCTTCACACATCAATTTTTTCTTTGGCCTCGTATAATAGCTAAGTGAGAGATGTAAAAGATGGAGAGAAAGAATGAGAGATGGAAAGTAGTAAAAAGATGAGGGAGAGAGAGATGGGACGTGTGTGTTGTAGATGAGAGAGAGATATTTAAAAAGAGTAAATGGGAGAGAATGAAAGAGAGAATTCAGGAGGGGAGCAAGATTCACGTGAGAGAGTCCAGATGGGAGAGAGGAATGAGAGAGAATAACGAAAAAAAATAAAAAAACGTGAGGTGGTGGAGATGGGGTTGTGTGAGAGAGAAAATATAGGGATGAGGGAGTTAGAGATTGAGAGGGAGAGAATAAAGAGAGAAAAATTAGGGGAGGAAGAAACTCACGTGAGGGATTTTTTGGGCCTCCCTTTTGGACGTCCAACTCTTTGGGTAATTGAAGGATTTGAATATTTTCAAATCTTTTCTTTGGTTAGAATCCTACTTGTAGATAATCTTTACAAGAGTCTTGGTCTCTTTGAGATTTAAATTTGCACTAACTTGCTTTACCAAAATCTTTTAATTAAACTTGGATTCTTCTTATCACTGCAACTCTCCACACATGGGCCCACATTGGTTTGAGAAATCCTCAAATTTGAAATTCAAAATTGTTGCATAAATTGAATGAAGATGGGCCCCATAATGAGGTGCGCCCCTTGAATCTGAGATGGCCACTTGGAATGAAACTCTGAAAAAAAAATTTCTCAATTGGGTCCCACCATGGTTGCCCCTACCTTAGGATTTTCACCCAATGTGGGTGGGTCCCATGGTGGGTCTTCTGAAAATTTTTGTCTTCTTGCACGCCCTGATTTCTAAATTTCTACAAAACAATTAAAAATAATTCAGGAACAATAGGTTTATTAAAAGGATTGATGTTATGCATGGGGCCCAAAAATGCAGAATTTGATAATTTCACCAAGACATGCATTTTTATGAGAATTTTACTTAAATTCAACCAAAAGAGTCTAATTGCATGATTTTGTGAAAATCTATGAATTAAATGTATTTTATTTTAATTAAGTCCACAAATTTATATGAATTAATTAATTAAATATGTGATATTGTGGACTTATCACACCCCCCAACCAACATCTTGCTAGTCCCTGGCAAAAGATCCAAAAGGTGAAGTTGACTAATCTAATCAAATCTAACATAAGAAAATAAAAGTTGCTTTTGCTGGCACTCTCGACTTCATTTAGTGTATGCAGTAAGCCCTTAAACCCCTAGGTTACCCCTAGTGGACGAGTTGTGTCTCGTGAGGGTTTAAAGTGAATATGCCCACAAAATTCATTTACCTAAAAATTAAAAAAAAAAGTCAACGGAAGGTTTCTCAAAAGACGATTGAGTCAAGTCGGATGCCTTAAATCCTCGAATAATCAAGATTTCAGACTTTTCAAAATCTGGTTCACGTTTTTGTTTTCAAATATTTTTCAAAAATTGTACCAAAACCTTGGGTGCCCTGGGCAAGTGTATACATCAAATCAAA
This sequence comes from Umbellularia californica, assembly GCA_028538565.1. Lineage (NCBI taxonomy): Eukaryota > Viridiplantae > Streptophyta > Magnoliopsida > Laurales > Lauraceae > Umbellularia > Umbellularia californica. The sequence continues at coordinate 62,261,687 of JAPQWN010000001.1, forward strand.
AATTTTAAATGTTCTATAATAATACCATGAAAATAGAATTCCCCCTCGGAATTTCCAACTTTCCTAGATTCGAGGTAACTACAAAGTCTCCTCTCAAGGCTACTATGACGGCTTTCGCACTGCTGTTTTTCTAAAGGCCGCGAGATGCATCTCTTTTTTTTTCTTTTCTTTTTGTTTTTTTTTTTTAACACACACATGTGACTATGCAATGCCTAGGTCCCTTAAGCTTTCTAATTAACCCATGTAACGAGCTTTAGGCAAATGACTCCCAAAACAAATGTTTTTAGGGCACTAGGTATATAAATACCCCTACGGGCTTACTAGGCTTACTAGCTCAGGTTAAAAAGGCTATGAACCCAAACTAGTCACACAACTTTTTATTCTTTTCAACACCCTTTTTTTTTCTTTCTTTTAAACACCTATTTGTGCATCCCTGTCACCTTTTTTTTTATTTTTTTAATACGGTCCCTTTACAATAGGCAGCCTTTTCAATTTGCCCGAATTAATTCACTGGTTTTAGTTGGCCTAACTTTACCGATGAACCAGGAGAACTCATATGGCCAAATTTCATAAAGTCATCTCTTTTTTTCTCTCTTGAAAGAACTTTGAAAATGACACTTAAATTTTTTTATCTAAGACTTTTGAAATGATGTACACGTGTTACTGTGAAAAACAAAGTTCGGTATTCTTTTTATCTTTTAGAAAATAATGAACCTTCATTTTACTTCCTTCCAAAAATTCTAAAATTCCGATTTCTAGACATCTTCAAATTGTCCAGTTCTTTTGAAAAAACCCTTTTTTTGTTTTATTGTTTTTTTTAATTTTAATTTTTCTTAGGACTATGCAAGAACGAAAAATTTTTGTCTGAAATTGGACAAGTGTACTTGTTCCACCCCTCAACCTAAGATAAACATCGTCCTCGATGTTATGCATGAAATGTAATAAATATGAAAATGCAGCATGAGGAATATATAATAATGGAGGTACAGTGGAAGAGGGTACCTGGGAATGTGATCTAAGCTTCTTCCTGTCCAATGTTAGACAAAATACACAAAAAGAAAGATAGCAAGAAAATATATACATATTGTACAAAGGTGTGGGCCACTATCAGATCCAGTGCCCTTTAATCCTGATAGACAGGATTTACCAGAGTTATAACTTCATCATCAGGCACACTGTCCTCCAAGAATGGTTTTACTCTTTGTCCATTAACTTTGAAAAGCTCACCATTCTTTGGGTTTTCCAACTCTACTACTCCGTATGGAAAACTTGTTTCATAATGTAGGGACCTCTCCATCTTGATCTTAATTTTCCTGGGAAGAGATGAAGCCTAGAATTATAAAGAATGACTTTTTGTGATGGATAAAATGTTTTCCTTAAGATATGTTTGTCAAGAAAGAATTTTGTCCGTTCCTTATAAATTCTAGCATTTTCATATGCATCATTACGAATCTCTTCCAATTCATTTAATTGAAATTTTCTCTCAGTCCCAGCTTTCTCCATATCAAAGTGAAACTGTTTAATTGCCCAGTATGCTTTATGCTCTAATTCCAACGGAAAGTGGCATGCTTTTCCATAGACCAGTCTAAAAGGAGACATTCTTATTGGAGTTTTAAATGCTGTCCTATATGCCCATAACACATCGGTAAGTATAAGAGACCAATCTTTGCAATTTGGATTTACAGTTGTCTCCAATATTCTTTTGATTTCTCGATTTGATACCTCCACCGGGCCACTTGTCTGTGGGTGATAAGGGGTGGCCACTTTATGTGTGATTTCATATTTTCGAACAATGCCTCAATTGTGCGGTTACAAAAATGAGTTCCCACATCACTTATTATAGCACGTGGGATTCCAAATCGAGAGAAGATGTTCTCTTTTAGAAACTTTTTTACTGTGTTAGTATCATTCTTTCTACATGGAATGGCCTCTATCCATTTAGAGACATAATCAACGGCCACTAGGATATAGAGAAAACCAAAACTAGAAGGAAATGTTCCCATAAAATCTATCCCCCAAACATCAAATAATTCCACTACCAAAACTGGGTTTAATGGCATCATATTTCTTCGTGAAATACTGCCCAATTTTTGGCAATGCTCACACGCTTTGCAAAATTCAAATTACAAAAGTTTAAAATGACGGCCAATAAAATCCACATTACAAAATTTTAAAAGCAGTCTTTTTAGGTAAAAAATGACTTCCACATGCATGTGAGTGACAAAATGAGATAACACTATTTTGTTCTTGGTCAGGCACACATCTCCTAATAATTTGGTCTGGGCAATACTTAAAGAGATAAGGGTCATCCCAGAAAAAATTTCGGACTTCAATGAAAAATTTCTTTCTATCTTGTTGTAACCAATGTTGTGGAACCGTGCCCGTAACAAGATAGTTTGCTATGTCCGCATACCATGGGGGTTGGGAAATAGAAAATAAATGTTCATCAGAAAATTGGTCTCGTATTGGTGTAAGCTCTAAAGAATGAGAGATGACAAGTCTAGATAGATGGTCTGCTACTACATTTTCTACTCCCTTTTTGTCACGTATTTCTAAATCAAACTCTTGAAGTAGTAGAATCCATCCAATCAATCTGGGCTTAGCATCTTTTTTGGAAAGAAGGTATTTAAGCGCAGAATAATCAGTGAAAATAATGATTTTGGATCCTATTAGATACGAGAGGAATTTGTCCAATGCAAAGACTATTCCCAGTAATTCTTTTTCAGCAGTAGAATAATTAATCTGTGCATTGTTCAATGTTCTGCTCGCGTAATATATTACGTAAGGCTTTTTATCCTTACGTTGCCCAAGGACTACTCCAATTGCATAGTCGCTGGCATCACACATCAATTCAAAGGGCATGCTCCAATCTGGAGGTTGCATAATAGGAGCAGTCGTTAGCATGCATTTTAGCTTAGTAAAAGCCTCTTAACAATGCTTCAGTCCATTCAAATTCTGCATTTTTCAATAAAAAGTTGCATAGGGGTCTAGATATAGAACTGAAGTTCTTAATGAATCTTCTATAGAAACCAGCATGTCCTAAGAATGATCTTACATCCCTTACGGTCTTGGATATGGGCAGATTGGCAATTAAATCTATCTTAGATTTATCGACATCCATTCCTTTGGAGGAAACTATGTGACCTAAGACTATTCCTTGGCGAACCATGAAATGACATTTTTGTCAGTTAAGCACTAGGTTCTTTTCTTCACATCTGATAAGGACTTTCTCAAGGTTACTTATGCAATCCTTAAATGAATTTCCAAAGACGGAGAAGTCATCCATAAAGACTTCAAGAATCCGCTCCACCATATTGTTAAATATGCTCAACATGCATCGTTAAAAAGTGGCTGGAGCATTACATAGTCCAAATGGCATTCTTTGATAAGCCAATGTTCCAAATGGACATGTAAAGGTGGTTTTCTCCTGGTCTTCCGGTGCTATCTCAATCTGGTTGTAACCAAAATACCCATCCAAGAGACAATAGTATGGGTGACCTACTACCCTTTCTAAGATTTGATCGAGGAAGGGTAAGGGAAAATGATCCTTACGCGTGACCGCATTTAATTTTCTATAGTCAATGTACACTCGCCAACCAGTGGGTACCCGGGTTGGGACAAATTCATCATTTGAATTCCGGACTACAGTAACACCGGCTTTCTTTGGAACAACTTAGGTAGGGCTAACCCATTGACTATTCGAAATTGGATAAATTATACCCACGTCGAGAAGTTTAAGCACTTCAGCCCTAACCACTTCTTGCATAGTTGGGTTGAGTCGGCGTTGCATCTGTCGGAGGGTTTTGCATTTTCCTCCAAATATATGTGATGCGTGCACATGTAAGGGTCAATGCCCTTTATATCAGCCATGGTCCATGCTATGGCATCTTTGTGCTGCTTAAGTATATTCAGAAGTTGGATCTTTTGATCCTTATCGAGATGTGATGAAATAACCACAGGGTACGTGTCATCCTCCCCTAAATATGCATATCGGAGATCTGAAAGAAGGGGTTTCAACTCAGGTTTGGGCGGCCTCACCTGAGAAGGAAGAGACTGAGTACCAGTTGGTACAAGCTCCTCAAACTGAGATTTCCATGTTGTACTGACTATGTTAACAATGTCATCTGGGGTGTCTATAAAATTGGCCAAAGCCTTGCTTGATTCCATTGTGTCTAAGAAATTTGAGTCAGAAAACTCCTCAAGGGTTTCTTGAACAATGAATTCAATGAGATCTACTTGTTCAACATCAGGACCATCATCCCGCATTTGTTTGCAAACATTAAAGATATTTAATTCAATTGTCATGTTCCCAAAAGAAAATTTCATTACTCCGTTCCGGTAGTTTATCAACGCATTTGATGTAGCCAAGAAAGGTATTCCCAATATCACCGGAATTTGTGCGCTACGGTTGGCCACTGGTTGTGTGTCCAGGACGATAAAATCTACTGGGAAGTAGAATTTTTCGATTTGGGCTAAAACATACTCTATTACCCCTCTCGGTTTCTTTATTAATCTATCAGCTAGCTGAAGAGTGACATGAATAGGTTTCAGGTCGTCTATCCCCATCTGTTCGTATACCGATTAGGGTAATAGATTAACACTACCCCATCTATTCGCCAACCGCCTCCTCGTGCTCCTCCTCTGGATAACCAACAACGAGACCTGAGTACCAAAGAGTGGGTCAAACACGACGGTTTGGCAGGTCGGTGAAAAGATATCACAATACTAAAATAAATACTTTTACTTTGGAATATATTTAAACTTGGTTAAGCAATAACTTTCATAAAGGAAATGAATCATTTACTAAAAACATATATGCAGTATAAAACATGTACATGTATCTAAGGAATCGGGAAAACAAGCAAGGTGGCAACCATACGAAGCTAAATCCTTTATCACCAAAGTGACAAGAGCAAGCATATCAAGGCGTTGACCTCAGTCACCGAAGTGAGGAGGTACAACAAAATTTACATATACATATATAATATACGGGACATGACGCCAGTAGCGAGCCGAGCATCAGGAACCACGGTAGAATCCGCGGTATCGGGATAAGACCACGGTAATAACCGGGTAGCGGAATCCAAACTGCAACTGGCGGGACAAGAGGGGGATCTCTAAGTCGGTGGATCAGACCGGCAAGGTTATCCAAGCTTAGTGGTGCCGACTCATAGGTCAAATAGCAAAATCAAGACATGTGTAAAATGAATCGAGTATAAGTATATAACCGGGCAAGACGGGGGGTGCTCAAAGGCACAATTGTCATTCCATGTCGAGTAATGCACTTCGGGATTAGCAACCATTACAAGTACAATTTTAATGCTTTCAGGAATAACAAGTCATGAAATATAAATCTCGGAGACAAGAAGATACAATTCAACTTTTGAAGTCCGGATAAAGTTCTAAGTTCAAGATTTGTTTAAGGTGGATAGGGGTCCCGTATGTCGATTCAATGACAGCTTGGTACTCCTTGAGTTTGGAGACATTTCGGGCTCCTTATAAACCTTGATAATTTCAAAACATTCAATGAATACTCGTGATGTGGTTTCTTTCTCAAATGGGTTTCAAACAATGGTTATAAATCTTCTCATCACGATAGGGCTTCTAACAAACCTCTCTCAATTGCAAGAACATTTCCTTTTTGCTTCCAAAATAGGCCCAAACGAACAGTACCCATCGCTCGAGCGGACCTGGAGTTCGCTCGAGCGAAGTGCTCTCTGGAAGGGTTCGCTCGAGCGAGCTGGTGGTCGCTCGAGCGAACTCGTCCAGTTCAGGTGGGCTCGAATGAAAAATCCGTGCCCTCGAGCTAACCATTCTCTGGAATGAGTTCTGGGAGGGTTCGCTCGAGCGACATGAGGTTCACTCGAGCAAACTGTCCACTGGAATGGTTCAGACCCTTTTTTGGACACTTCGCTCAAGTGACCTGTCAGTTCGCTCGAGTGAACTGTCCAGAAACTGGTTCCAGGGTAGCTCTGCTCCTCCTTTTTTTCCTCTTCTTACTACTCCTTTGAGCCCCATTCTTCATCCAATTGAGGAGTTCAAAACCTCTTGCAAACCCCATTAGATACACCAACAACTTCCATAATCATTCAACCCAAATCTCCTCCTTTCCATCACATTCAACCATCAAGAGAAAGAAGAGAAAAGTCCAACAATCACAAACATTCATTGAGCTAGACATAAGCATTAAATGAAGGACTATAAATGCTATTCATTTCTAGAAGTTTGGCAAAGTTAATGCAAGTCAAGACAATAAAAAAGTAAATAGCAAGATCATCCACATTTTCATAAAAACTATTCAAAGCTCAAAATATCCATTCATCCACTTACCTTAGGTCCAAGCTAAGCCAAAACAAGCTCTAAACACTTCTCCAAGCCAAGATCACAAGCTACACACAAAAACCCCTAAATAAAACCCTCAAATACTCAAGATAAAGAATAAGAAGAAGAAACTCTCAATAAAGAAAAATGGGGCTTCTTTATAGCTAGGAGAAGACATATCAAAGAGATTGGGAGGGAAAACTTACTAGGAAGTTCTTCAAATGGCAAGATGAGCTTCAAGGAGACTTTAGGATGGGTGGCTATCTTCTAAAATGGTATCACAAGCAAGCCCTCTACGAAAGGAAGAAGAAGACAACCTCCACTAGCTTATTGGTGCAAGATTTGGTAGGGATTGTAGATGGATGAGGAAGAGGAAGAGGAAGAAGAAGGGAGAAGAAACCCTAGGTGGGTTGGACTTGAGCTGGAAAAGAAAGAATGGAAGAGAAGGGTTCTCTTTTATACAAGTTGAGTGTGGGCTCCACTACTAGAGATCTTGGGAGGCTGAAATCACGACCTTTGGTGCTTCAAACGCATTTGACAAAGAAGGGAAAAATGATCATCGAAATATCTAGTTTCCAAAAAGTATTATTTTCGCGGGTTTTGGAAATATCAAATTTTGGGTACAGATTTAGTGTAAAATAACTATTTTGCCCTCAATGCTAGGAAAGTCGGGTTTCGGGGTTCCGGACGGGTACGAGATCAACATGAAAGTTGCAGGGATTAACGAGATGAGTAAAACGGGGTTGAAATACAAATCACCGGAACCTAAGATAATCCCCTAAGTACACGTCAAGTCACTAAAAAGAACCCCCCAATGGTCCTACAAATCACAAAGGCACTCAAAATTCCCCAAAGTTATATCAAAAGCTATTCTAATCCCAACTTAGTCAAATTTCACTAATCGTGCTTAGGACTAATATACGACTTAATTAGTACTAATCGAGGTCACTCGGGTCGGGGTCTTACAAAATGGATTTCTGATTGTTGAGAGGGACGAGAGAATAACAGGAAAGAATGTCAAATACCCCGAGGTTAGTGTCAAGCAATTTATTCAGCGCGGACACCCCCATTACAATGCGAAATAGGTTGGGGGCACATTGGATGGGAAAAAGATTTGTAAACAACAGAATCTGAACGAGGAGAGGGTCTAAAGGAAAACGCACCCCCCTTCCACAATAGTAATAGTGGGAAGGGCATGGCATCACGGGATCCACTTTCAAGGGACTCCCCAGTGAGAGGCGCTCTGACTAGAACATCTAGGGGGATATTGTATCTTCACCTAAATTCGGCTAGTTTTACTGGATCATTAATAAGACCCTTCAAGTTTCCCAGTTTTCAAAAAAAAAAAAAAAGAAAGAAAAAAAGAAAAAAGGGGAAAAAAAGAAAACCAAGGAAGTGAGGAGAAGAAGGAGACTTACAGTGGAAGGATCGAACGCAGAAGAGGAGAGCATGAAGAAGGACTGCTGCGGAGGATTTAAAAAGGGAGGAGATGACAGTTCGCAGGAAGGGATGAGAGGGGAGGCCCGTCTCCTCGGAAAAGATTTGAAACCCCGAAAGGGATGGGAAGAGATAAAGATGAAGAGACGCTTGACGGCTTGATGGACGGGGAAATGGATTAAGTAGTGCCACATGGATGCACTGATGTACCAAGCTCCCTTTTCTCGGGAACGGTAAGGAAAAGGTAGGCTTGGGGGGGGGGGGGGGGGGGGGGGCGGCAATTGTGAGGACAACGGGCTCGAACTTGACATGGCCTGACCTAACTCACGGACCTGATCCGGCCTGTAAAACCAGCTGATGGGTTTTGGGCCGGGCCGGCTGACTGAGCCCAGTTGGCTCATGAAGGCTTGATGCAGAAAAAGGGGAAAGTAGCTGGTGACTTGCAAGACGAGAAGGAGGTCGTACGAAGTGGGACGAAGCATTCTTCCCCATACCGAAAGGCATGATGAGGAACGTGCATACCTCCCAGACCACGATCGGTGGCAGAGGGGGAGAAGGAAGAAGATAAAATGGAAGAAAGGGAGAAAGAAATGGAGGTATGAAAAACAAACAAAAAACACTTGACAATAAGAAAAACTTATCCCAATTCATTGACTGATTTAAAAGCATCAGAACGTGTTCGATCGGGCGAACCGATCAAATCTCACCTCGCTTCTGATTTCTTGAACAAGATCCTAATCAGGTAAACAGAAGCCCATTTGCAGAAGGAAGGAGGAGCACACAAGGCAAATTTCACCTGATTTGATCCCACAAAATTTGACCTTACACTCATTACCCTTCACCAATGCCCATTCCCCTTCGCTTGCACTGAGCACCCAAACTCAGCCACCAAACTCACATGTTCAACCTTGCGCACTCGCTCTCAGTCTCAGCCTACAACAAACACCAATGACCGACCCTACAGTCACATTTTTCTCTTTCTCCTCTTCTTCTTCTTCTTCTTTTCCTTTCCTCCCCTCCCTTTCTCCAACCCAACTCACCACCTTCACTTTCTCACCTTCACACCAACACCCATCTCTCTAATATCTGCCCTCTGTTTCTTTCCTCGCCCCATCACTTTCCATCACCACCCCTTTTCCCCATCTTTCTACTTCCTCATGAATCGAGCCTACCAGTCCATCACATGGATTATAATTGAACAAAAAAAAAAAGGAAGAACAAAACCATTTTCAAATTATATACAGGATCAGGTTGCTATATGTTAAATGCAAACAATTGCTACCTAAATAGTTATTTTCACCTTGTTATGCATTCACTATATTCCTAGTGACAAAAGATAAATAACTTTACTACAAAATTAGATCATTAAATTAGTTTAGAGAGACTGTTTATTATGGATTGATGGGATTCCGCACGTGTAACATTTATTTCAACTTGTGCCATTTGTTCTGCTTCTAATACCCTTAACATGTAGGTCCTTTCTGTAGACGACGACCCCAACGAGTTACTGAAAGTTAGACTCATAAACTCATTCAGCTATGCTATCCTGAAAACTTGCTTATGGCTCGACTTATTAGTTGAAATTTATATACTTTAGAACTTGGCCAGAATTGAATGAATGGCATAAGATAAGACACCCTCACTCACTTTTAATGATTCCATCTCTGAAGAGTTGTTTTCTCTAGATCATTTTAAGAGAACTTTGATTACATACAAACATTGTAGGTCATGAGCCATTAAGCCAACTGTTATTAACAAGAGTTAAGAGAACCTTGCTATATACAAAAAGTTCCATCACAAGGGAAAATCTCTTCACAACAGAATCTGCAATATCCCATCTAATAACAAAGAAAGGAGAAAACAAGTGAGAAAAGGAAGATAAATTGAATAAGGTGTGTGGCGATTATTTGCGGGTTAGAGATGAGAGGAAGAAGGGTCATGTTTTGTTAGGAGAGCCTGAGTTCTAGCTAAGATCTCGGGCAGTTGGGATTGGCTAGGATGTGAGATGGCTAGGTTGATGATGGTGATGCTGTGAGCGGAGGGTGAGGATGAGTTGTAAGCGGAGAGCAAGGGTTCTCCAGGGCAGTTTTGGAATTTTTAAAAATAAGAGGGAATATGTCACCGGATGGTGTCTTATTTTGCTGGATGTCCTCCTTTGAAAGAGAATTGGAAAACTTAAGGCCTCATTTGAAATGTGTTTCTTATATTGTCCTATTTTGAAATGTCTCAAAAACTTAGGTCCCATTTTGAGAATTTCCCTTTAAACTTTTCAAATTAGCTTCAAAAGTTTTATCAAGTGGAATTTTGAAAATTCATGCATAAACATGTTTTGTATCACAGTTTGAAACTCATTTTTAAACATGTTAGTCTCAAATCAAGCATAGTTTTTCATGGCCAAATTTCCCCCTTAGAAAATTATTTTCGTATAAAAATCTTAGGGAAATTTTGGTTAACCAACCCTCAGTTTGGTCACCCCTTAATCTGAGTATCAGAATGGCAAAAAGTGCAAGTTTTGCACTTTGGTCAACCGTTGGTTAACTCAAATGAGTTTGGTTAACCGACATATGGAAGTTCGGTCAATCAAATTCAAATTTTTATGACTGTTGGAGTTCAGTTAACCAAACTGAAAGTCGGTTAACTGACTAGATCAGAGCCGTTGGAGGACTTTTTGCTATAAATTTGAGCCCCTTTCTTGGGTTTTGTGCGAACATCTTCGAGTCTTTTAAGGGCCAAGGAAGGAGGAGAAACTAGGCTAGGCAAGAGGTAGACTAGGAGGGCTAATCCATGGTTTTCAACCTTTGACTCTTCAAATGGGTTTACCTTCTTGTGTCGAATTTAATTTTTGCTATAGTTTAAATCCTTGTTTCATTTAAATGGAATGATTAAATGTTTGTTTGGGTTGTTCAAATGTTCTTTCCACGATTAGAACTTTAAACATGCTTAGTTTTATGTCTTCAACATTTGTTCGATTTACACATGTTTAGTTTCATGTTTTGTAAACAAGCTTGCTAGTCATTAATGGTATCTTTCAAAATTTAATTTGTTCATCATTTAAACATATGTGCATCATTTATTACCTCTATCTCACATTCATAGTTTTCATCTCAGCATCATTTATGAGCATTCATTTTAAAATGAAGATAGAAGTTTCATGTATATGCATCATTCATAGAACTTTGCAATCATCATGCATATACTTAGAAGTTGAGATTTCATTTTCAAATCAGCCTATTTAGAAGCACCAAGTTGTACTTAATTGTATCTTTCTTAGTGCATTTATATGCATAGAATTGAGAGAAAAATTTCATGTTGAACATAACATGATTAGAACTTTAAACATGTTTAGTTTTATGTCTTCAACATATGTTCGATTTACACATGTTTAGTTTCATGTTCTGTAAACAAGCTTGCTAGTCATTAATGGCATCTTTCAAAATCTAGTTTGTTTATCTTTTAAACATGTGCATCATTTATTACCTTTATCTCACATTCATGGTTTTCATCTCAGCATCATTTATGAGCATTCATTTTAAAAAGAAGATAAAAGGTTTAATGTATATGCATCATTCATAGGGCTTTGCAATCATCATGCATATACTTAGAAGTTGAGATTTTTTTTTTATCAAATCAGCCTACTTAGGGGTACCAAATTGTACTTAATTGTATCTCTCCTAGTGCATTTATAGGCATTTGAGAGAAAATTTTAATGTTGAAAAGGTTATTGCTTATCCTTAAAAGAATAGGGAGTGGATGTAAAGGTTAATGGTAAACCTTGGAAAGCATATGTGGTGGTTTGTAAGGTTGGAGGTGAACCTAAACCTCAAATTGAGATAGTGAAAAATCCGGTAGGAAAGCTGGTAGTGGATGTAGGTATGTTGGATGAACCACAATAATTCTTGTGTTATGGAGAATGATTTTATGTTCTCATTTTATGGTTGATGCTCACATGATTATTCAATTAATGTTCATGGTTAAATGATTATATGGTTGTTGGTTTCTTTACTTGCTTATGCATATTCTAGAGACTTTACTTGTACTCAAGTTAATTAACCTTCACCAAAGCATAATTGGCATTAGGACATTAAAATTGGACAAGGTTTAAGCTCACCCTATTTACCACCCACCCCCTCCCCCTCACCAGGGTTCGGATCCTGGACTTTCAGAAAAGTCTGGGTCCACTTCCAAAAATTCAATAAAAATCATAGTCCACCCTCAAAATCCATATGAAAGTCCTCAGTTTGCCACTAAAACCAAACTATGTATTAGTATCTACACCCCTAATAAATCCACAAAATTGGGTAACAAAGCCATCATATCATGTGCTTTTGTAGACTTAATTAGGACCAATTGCATCATGATTTCATGCGTGTGAGCATAAATTGGGAATTTCAGTCAAAATCGTCAAAACCATTAATCTTGCATAAATTTGTGAAATCAGTAGTCTGCATCACCCCATGGTCCCACTAATTAAACTCTAAGCACTATGGCCCCATTGCATTAACTCATTAGGCATAAATTGCATTAGGTAGGCCCCATGTATAACATGCATAGCATTCTATTTAATTCATTGCTAGTAATTTAGTTATTTCATCTTTGTAGGAAATTGTCATAGCAATTGGGGCCCACACTGAGAGATAATCTGGAAGAAGAATGAAAGGAGAAGAAAGAAAGAAAAAGAGGGAACCACGCCCCACACCGGGAGTAAATCCCCATGCATGCCCAGTGATGGGGTGGATCCCACAGTTGTTGTACAAGTCGAGATAATTCTCTCTCCAATTTTTAAGAATTTGAAATCTCCTTCCTCTCCTACCAAGATTCAAATTTCAAACTAAGGAAGGAGATTTCTAGATGAGATCAGAGATAGAGTCTTAGTTGAAAAGCTCTGCCAAAGAGATTTGACTCAGCCAAAGAGATAGAGTCCGTTGCAAATCAAAAGTCAAAAGTCAATCTCGTTTTTCTCAGGATAGCCTATCATAAAGTGGCCATAACTTTCAATTTGATCGTCGGATCGGTGAAATTTACCTATCATTGGAAAGCTTATTCAGAGTAGATGTTCATGGAGCCAATTCATGAAAACGAAGCTAAAGTGAACAAGTTACGGCCCGAAAACTTTTATATACATTTTTAGGAGGGATTGCAAATAAATTCACATTATTGATGACTCATCTCTCACTACATGAGGAGATCTCTAATGGGTGTTGACAAAAAAAAATTCACTTTGCCTCTTTATACACTTTCAACATCAAAAAAGTCAAATGAAGTTGCATTAGGCCACGATGGGCGAAACTGTTTCAAGCGTCAGATCTTGTCAAAACCATATGAAAACTTCAAGATCCTTCAACACAGCCTTAAGGAGTGTACACATCAAATTCTAGGCCATTTCAACATCATTTGACCTAACTTCACTCTTCCAGTAGCCAAACAGGAGCTCCCAGCTACAGTTAAGTAGGGAGCCTTGTTTCACAAAATGGAGCACACAATTGGTCTCAAAATACCGCTAAAGGGTTATACATCAAATTTCATGCCATTCCGACACCGCCTGGCCCAAAATGCAAAAGTCGCATTCTCCTCGTGACAAAGTCAGCCCTTCTGGCGAAGTTTGACCAAACATCAACCCTCAAGCAGCACAACAAGGCCTCCCTATTTCACTTAAAAGGGAGGGAAATAGAGGAATGAAAAACGAAGGCTCTGGTGTTGAAACTTCTTTTATTTCATCCCTTGAACATTATAGAAAGATGTGAAGATGAATCGCTCAAATGTTTGCTCATGTAAGAGGAGTCCTCCTCACTTTTGTTTACATGGGTTCTTCGTTGCTTCACCTTCTGAGTGCAGGTTGTTTACAATTTTTCATACAACACCCTCGTTAGGTCTAGGAGATCAAAATAAAGGAGATATACATTGAAATGAGAGAAGAGGAGTCTGCTGTTTTTTAAGAGTTCGTTGGAGACGAAATTGGAGAAGTCTGCAATTTTGCTTCTTTGGGCAGGCTTTGTAGTTCACCACCATTAATAAGGAAGAAGGATTAATCAGATAAGTTTGCTTCAAAATAGCATAGACAATCTCCGTCCTTCCTTCATGGTAGGAGGAACAAAAGTTTCCTTTCGGAACCTGTCGCCTAGGTCCAAAGAGAAGCGTCCACTACTGCCTGATTTTCCCCTTGTTGATGAAGGAGGACAGAGTTTCAAAATTAGCAGACTATCTGGGCTTTTTTTCACTAGATTTAGGGGGCTCCACGCTCTCCTAAGTCTCCTTTTTATATCCTTTGAGGAGCCATAACTGCTTGAGATCATGGAGGAGTGGAGGTTATTTCAAAACTGTCTTTAATTGGAGACGTTGCAGTTTCAGCAGCCATGAGAAGGAGAAATCAGCCAGTTCTTGGGAGATCATGGGCATCTAGTAGCTGAGAGGAGTGCGGCGGCCAGTACACATGACGTTCAACGGTCACTTCTTGATTGGAGACCAGCGGCTGCTTCATTGCTTTGAGCAGTCAGTGTGCATGACTTCCAATGGTCACTTCTTGACTGGAGACCAGCGGTTGCTTCATTACTTTAAGTGGCCAGTGTGTATGACGTTCAGCGTTCACTTCTTCACTAGAGACCAGCAGCTGCTTCATTACTTTGAGTGGCCAATGTGTTCAAGGGTTGTAACGGCCAATGGGCCTTATAGTCAGTAGCCAGTGAGGAGTTCTCTTACTGTGGCCTGTCAAACTTTAATGTCATCATTTCCTTATGGAGAAATGAGTAATTTTCCTTGGGGAAGGTTACGTACGGGCAGATGGATTTTTTGTATGTCAACAAGTGCCCCTTTCGAGGTACAATGATTGAAGTGTGTTATGGTAATCATTGTGCCTCGGGAATTTCACAAATCTGTACTTTTGATGGAAAGGTGTAAAGAATTTGTCTTGAAAGTTGCCCATGCCCTTCTTTTTCGCAGATATCATTTATTTTCATCTCTGCGAGGATTATGGGAAAAGCCTAAGGAAGGATCCTAAGAGGTGTAGAACAACTTTTTTGAAGGATTTTCTCTTTTGGAGATGAGAAGTAAGATGATTTTGTCATGAATGAATAAAAAGCTTAGGATTTGTGGCATTGATTGCATTTTGATGGGATTTAGGTGGTTGCATAAGCAAATTAACTCCAAATTGAGCATATGACTGTTAGATTGTATGGTCTCAACCATTAGATGATGTAATAAATCGATTTATTTCTTTATTTATCAATAATATCATGTTTCCTTTCATGGGATGGATGGTGTTTTATTATTTAATGCACATAATCAATACGTATGACATGATGGTTCATGAGATGATCCGGAGTCCACAAGTATATTAGATGTGATACATGTGTGTGTATGAGATCCACATACAGGAGACATATCTCACAAATCTTATACTTAAATATCTTCACAACCAGTGATGAGATTGGGCATCTTATCTGATAAGGTTACAACTCTTTGATCACTATAAGATAGTGTGATTTGTCTCGATCATCAGAATGTAAGATTCTGGATTACTGTGCTTGTATATTAAATGTATTGAAGGACCATGAGAAGCACCTTATGAAACATTGTTTTTACCTTAAGGTCCGCTCTCATAACTCCTTACTAGTAGACTCATAATCCTGAGACATTAATGAACTCAAGTGTCTGTCTATTCATTTGCTTTGAGTCACCAATGAGTAGGGCCAATTGTAGGTCAACACCTCGGTGTCTTGGGTATGTGGTAGTAGGGTTGTGGGAACATGTAATGGTCAAGATGGATCTATCCTCATTATTCCCTTATGCCAATTAATGGATTTATCATTACTACGTGAGCACCCATCTTAATTAAGAGTTAATTAGCTGGTACTAATGATCACTAGAATTAATTGGGTCTCAAGGATAATAAGATATGGATCAAATTTGGTGAACAGGACCAATTGATCCATGGATATGGATGGAGGGGCCTATTTGTAGTCATAGGGAAGTTTATGGTCTTCTTTGTAATTTACTCCTAAGACTGGAGTGCAATTGCATTTATATAGTGGAGTTGTTTGCAATTAACTGCGAACCCAGATTGAACATAAGATGTGGGGTCGCAGTGTCCTAGTTGGAGCCAGCTTTCTACGGAATCCCTAGTGGTCCCCACGCTAGCCCAAGTTATTAGAAAGTTACTAATCCTACTTGAACTCTAACAGGAAGGAATTAGATAATTACTATTTCTATTTGAAGTGAGACTTCTAATAGTGATAATAGTAAGTTACTAATTAATTGTGAAAGTAAGACTTCTATTTTAATTAGTAAGAGGAGTTATCTTAGAGCAATAAATAGGGGAGAATGGGACTGGACATCCACACCTTGGAATTCACACCCAACCCCTTCAAGTGCAAGAGTTGCATGCCCTACATCTTTCTTCTCTCTTCTAGTTTCCCTTCTAGATTCCTTAAGAGCTTCTAGTAGTTTTCTTTAGGAGATCCCACCCATCTCCCTTAGATAAGAGATCTGCTACAAGACATAGCGTGGAAGACTAAGAGGTCTTGAAGATCCTAATTTGCTATAAATAAAGAGTTTCTTCATCTGGCAAGTCTTCTTCTCCATTAGAGCACAACTGAGCTCCCAAGGTAAAATCTACTTCTCTATATGTTGTGGATTGTTTGTGGTTGCATGGTGATGCTATATTCAATCTTAGAGATAGTTTTCTACTGATCATGATTGATAAGTTTGAGGAATTGGATCCTGGATGTGGTAGTTTTCTACTGATCATGATTGATGAGTTTGAGGAATTGGATCCTGGATGTGGTTTATGGCCTTATAGGTACTTAATCCTTGAGTCGAGTTGGTCAAAAGTTTTGAAAACCAATCCACGAGGCCCACCTATTTCCAACAATTGGTATTAGAGTCATACCTTACCTATAATCATATTAGATCAATTGTCTAGATCTAATCTCCGCATGAGAAACGAATATGATAGACCTAGGGCTATGTAAGAATCAATTTTGACTGGGTTTACTTACTTTTTGTTGTAGATCCATGTTTGGAATGTCACAATATGGTTTAACTATGATGGAGGGATGGTTGGAAGCCATTAGATGGTGTTTGGAATCATTAGAAGATGTTTGGGATTAGTTGGAGTTGTTCTTGAAAAAACTCAAATTTTGGGTGTTCGTCAGGTCGGCTAATCGACTTGGACAGGTCGGTTAGCCGACTTCAAACATGGAAATTTCTATTTTTTTATCCGAATTTTATCTTGGCATCCTATCTTTCCACTATGGTTTGGCAACTTGGTTTTGTGAGTTGCTTGGTTGTATGTGATACTAACTTGCAGGTTATCTTGTCCTCTCTATGTGGCCTACAAGTCTTTTACTTTTTTTAATGGTTATTGGTTTATTTGAGGCTAAGTGTAAATGGCATCATGGTTGCTTTGGTTCCCATGAAAGGGCAAGGCACGGTGAATTTCCCTATAGCCCTTTTATTTTCATGTTTAGATTACCATATAAGTCTCATCATCGAGGCATAGGATTTTCTGTAATTTTCTAAATTTGTAAATTCTAGCGATGTCTGAGACGGCGAAGGAAGGTGAAGTTGGACTCCTAATCAAGGAGTTTGAAGATTACCAAAAGCGTTTTGAAAATGTCCAAAGAGCTTGAGGAATCCCAAAGTTTTGGAAAGTCTAAAAGTCCAAGAAGTCTATTCCGCTTGGGCCATGTGGAGGAGATGACTAATTTCTATTTTTAGCACTTTCTATTTATGGATGGATGCTTTTTATAGAATAGTTCCAAATTTGATTCAAATATAGTAGTTTTCAAAATTGGTGAAATCAAATTAATTTTTGGAAAGACTTGTAATTAGTGTTGGTGGACCCATGAGATGGACCCATTGGTAGCACTAATTTTAGAAATTGGACTTTCTTTAAATATAACTTGACTTGGAACCAATCATTGGTCATATCATGAGATGATTTGATATTTATATATGTGGGACCAAATACTATGGATAGTGTTGGTGAGATGGGGTGGGGGTTTACTCCCCAAGGAGTAGTTGCCCACAACGGTTGTCATGCAATGCTAGTTGGTGGGTCACACTTAGCTAAAATACTGATATAGTATCCCTAAGGATTTGCCTCATATGTTTTAGAAATCAAAGCTAATCGGGAATCATACATTATTTGGTATGAGATACCTAGATAATAATGTATGATGGGCATCATAGATAGTTAGTCTTAACCCTAATTTTTTACCAACTTTGATCCGCACCAATCTAAGTAGCATTTGCACTTCCCAAGGACGTATGCCCTAAGGGATTAGGATTCCGATGTATTTTGAATTTAGTGGTAAAGAGGATTCCCATATAAATTTGGTAGAATACTAAACCATAATGTCATTTATATTCCTTAATTGAATGTATGATTATGTGCTACAGTTTTTCAAGCATCCTCCACCCCTTAGGATATTTGGTCCACCAAATATAAATAATTTTACCTCTGGTAATAGGTGTGGATACTTCTTCTGGACTTGATCTCTCAATTCTCATGTGGCTTCTTCTGGCTCGTGGTTTTCCCAAAGTACCTCGACCCAATGGACAGTCCGATTCCTCAATTCATGTTCTTTGGTGTCGATGATTCTAACCGGTTTCTCCACGTATGAAGCGTCTTCTCGAATCTCTAAAGGTTCATGTGGAATAATGTGAGAAGGACTGTGAACATACTTCTTGAGCATGGAGACGTGAAATACATTATGTACCCCGGAGAGTTCCGGCGGTAACACAAGTCTGTATGCAACATTTCCAATCTTACTCAATATCTCATATGGACCAATGTATCTGCTGGACAATTTTCCTTTCTTCCCAAATCTTAGAGTGCCTCTGACCGGTGAGACTTTCAAGAATACCTTGTCACCCACTTCAAACTGTAATTCTCTCCGGCGAGTGTCAGCATAACTTTTCTGTCTGCTTCGAGCAATCTTCAATCTGTCCTGAATCTGTTTAACCTTGTCGCTTGTCTCTCCAACTATCGTCGGTCCATGAAAGCCACGCACACCGACTTCTTCCCAACAAACTGGAGTTCTGCATCTCCTGCCATAGAGTGCCTCGAAAGGTGCCATCCCGATGCTAGAATGGTAGCTATTGTTGTACGCGAACTCATCCCACTGAACCTTGAAATCCAATACACAAGCACGTAGCATATCTTCAAGAGTCTGTATCGTCCGCTCTGACTGACCATCTGTCTGAGGATGATACGCTGTGCTGAACTGAAGTTTGGTACCCATGGATTCAATAAGAGATTTCCAAAATCTCAAAACAAATCTACTATCTCTGTCGGAAGTGATGGAGACGGATTGGCCATGCTTACTAACGATCTCATCGATGAATAATCTTACAAGTGGTGCCATGTGCATCATATTTCCAATCTTCATCGGAATGAAGTGAGCAGACTTCGTAAGACGGTCTACTATAACCCAAATCGCATTGTTTCCCCTCTTGGTATTGGGCAAACCGGAGACAAAATCAATAGTGATGTGCTCCCATTTCCACTCCGGAATCTCTAAAGGCTGTAACAAACCGGGAGGCTTCTAGTGTTCTGCCTTGATCATCTGACAAGTCAATCAACGAGACACAAAAGCTGCTATCTCTCGCTTCATGTTATTCCACCAAAATCTGTTCTTCAAGTTATGGTACACCTTCGTGCTACCCGGATGTATAGAGTATCTAGTATGATGGGCTTCAGTCATAATTTCATTCTTCAAATCATCTACATTTGGTACTCATAACCGGTCACGAAAATACAACACTCCATCTGAAATCCTGAAATCTGGACATTCTGAGATTTGATCTACAATCTTGGCCAATTCTGGGTCTTGCAACTGACTATCTTTGATCCTCTGGATGAAGGTAGGCTCAGACATTGTCATATTTTCCAATAAAACACCTCTCTTCAAGTGTTGTACTTCCACTCCAAGTTCTTTGAACTGTTGGAAAACACTAACTCCTCTCAAACTAGCGATCACTGCCGACTTTCTGCTCAATGCATCTGCTACAACATTCACTTTGCCCGGATGATATTTGATTGGGAAGTCATAATCTTTTATATACTCCATCCACCGTCTCTGCCTCATATTCAATTCCTTCTGTGAAAACAAATATTGCAAACTTCGATGGTCGGAATGAACTTCAAATTTCTCTCCATAGAGGTAGTGCCTCCACATCTTCAAAGCAAAAACTACTGCCGCCAACTCCAAGTCATGAGTTGCATAATTTACCTCATGATTATTCAACTGTCTTGAGCCATAGGCAATCACTTTGCCATCTTGCATCAATACACAGCCTAATCCCACGTTTGAAGCATCCGTAAAAACAACAAATCCACCGCTGCCCGATGGTAATGTGAGGATTGGGGCTGTAGTTAACCTTTTCTTCAACTCTTGAAAGCTACCTTCACACTGATCGGTCCATACAAAAGGTACATTCTTCCGGGTCAACTTTGTCAATGGTACTGCAATAGACGAAAAACCTTGGACAAATCTCCGATAGTATCCCGCTAACCCCAAAAAGCTTCTGATTTCTGTCACACTGCTAGGCCTCTTCCACTCAATAACTGCTTCTATCTTGGCTGGATCAACTGCTAATCCTTCTCTTGAAATGATGTGACCTAAAAAGGCAACTTGCTCTAGCCAGAATTCACATTTGTTCAACTTCGCATAGAGCTGGTGGTCTCTCAAAAGCTGTAACGTCGTCCTTAAGTGCTCTTCATGCTCTTCCTTACTCTTAGAATACACGAAGACATCATCAATAAACACTACTGTAGAGTGATCTAAGAACTCTGCAAATACCTTGTTCATAAGGGCCATGAAGACTGCGGGTGCATTTGTTAAGCCAAAGGGCATCACTAAGAACTCATAATGCCCATATCTCGTTTGGAAAGCTGTCTTCGCCACATCTGACTCTCTAACCCGCAACTGATGATACCCTGACCTTAAGTCTATCTTGGAAAAGTGTGCTGCTCCTTGTAATTGGTCGAATAATTCATCTATCCTTAGCAAGGGGTATTTGTTCTTGACGGTCACATGATTCAATCTTCTATAGTCGATGCACATTCTAAGACTTCCATCCTTCTTCTTCACAAAAAGAACTAGCGCTCCCCAAGGTGAAACACTTGGCCTAATGAAGCCTTTGCTCAACAATTCTTGCAACTGAAGTTTCAATTTACCTAACTCTGCAGAAGCCATCCTATAAGGTGCAATTGAGATCGGTGCAGTCCCTGAAAGGAGTTCAATAGTAAACTCAACTTCTCTAACTGGTGGTAAAGCCGGAATTTCTTCTAGAAAAACATCCGGAAATTCACACACTACGGGGATATCCTCCACCCTTCGGGACTGTTTATCCTCCATGATAAATGCTATAAATGCCTCACAACCACTGCCCACCAATCTATTAGCTTTCAAAGCTGAAATGAAACTGCTGGAAGATTTCTTCCTATTGCCTTGAAACATCAACCCTGTCTGTGGCCCTTGCAATCTGAAGGTGATGGTCTTACCAAAACAATCCATAGTAGCATGGTAGATCTCTAACCAATCCATGCCTAAGATAACATCAAAATCATGCATGTCTAAAATGATGAGATTGGCCGGTAAACTGATATCTCCTAACAAAATCAGATAACTAGGGTAATAGGCGGTACAAATAATCTGTCTACCTACTGGTGTAGTAACAGTCAAAATGTAATCCAATTCTGCATGCTGTGCATCAATCTTCTTTGCAAATAAAAGAGATAGAAAGGAGTGTGTGGATCCTAGATCAAATAAGATCTGTGCTTCTACTCCACAAACAAGAAGTTTACCTTCTATGACGTCACCTGCTGCTTCAGCGTCAGCATGGTTGATATTGTACGCGCATCCCTGCTGGTTTGGCCTATTCTGTTGCTGATTCTGCCTGCCCTGATTGTTCCTGTTCTGAGGTGGACGAGCATTCTGATTCTGCACTTGTCTGCCTTGCTGCTGCTGTTGCTGTGGTGGCCTCACTTGATTCTGAACTGGTACTGCCTGATTCTGTGGTGCTACCTGCCTTTGCTGCTGATATTTGTTGCCCTGACTCTGAAGGTGTGGGCAATCCTTGATTGCGTGGTTCATTCCTCCACACTTTAAGCAAGCACCTGTTGCCTTGCGGCATTCGTGGGTAGGGTGATTATTGCCACAATGATTGCAACCACTTTGTCTAACTTGGTTCTGTTCTTGTCTTGGTTTCTTGCTACTTTGCTGCCTTTGGTTATGCTGTTGGTGTTGCTGCTTCCTATCCTGAATGATCTCATTGTTGAATTCTTCAAATTTATACGCCCGCCTGACTGCTTCATCAAATGTGGCTGGTGGAATCACTCCCGTAACATCCCTCTTGAGGATGGGATTTAGGCCTTCCAAAAACTTGGTGATCTTCTTATGCTCCGTATCAATCAACTCGGTAGCATAGCGAACAAGCCTCTCAAACTTAGTAACATACTCCAGAACTGTCATGCTTCCTTGTTTCAGCTGTTGAAACTCCACTGCCTTCAGCCTCTTAACATGTGAAGGGACATACTTGTCGGTAAAATGTGCCTTGAAGGTTGTCCAAGCAACCTCATCTGCCATGGCCTGGTATGGTTCTTTAACTGTTTGCCACCAAGAGTCAGCAAGCCCATAGAATAAAGAAGCTGTAAGGTTCACCCTCTCCCTGCCCGTGCAAGTAAAAACATCAAAGATTTTCGCTGTGTTCATGAGCCAGTCATCTGCAGTTAAAGGGTCCTCTTAGCCTGAGAACTCTTTGGGTCCCCTCTTTCGGAATCTCTCGAAGAGAACATTAAGGTCATCAACCCTATTGTGGTACACAACATTTTGTGCAGCTTGATGTTGAGGTCTGTTTTGAAGGACTTCCAGAAGTTGCCTCTGAACTTGAGCCATCTCCTCATCTTTCTTTGCCATCTGTTCCTGGAATTTGGTTTGAGTTTCATTAGCTTGTCTCTGTTGCTCTAACATGGCCTGCATGAGTTCTTAGAACTGTGATGCAGTAGGTCCACTGGTCGGTTCTGTATCATTCTAATTACTACCCGAAGCATTGTGATTTGGAGCTTTTCTTGGAGGCATGATGCTGCAAGACAATTTGTTAGCACATAATTAAGCATAATTGGGTTGGTCAACTTGGTCTAGACGAACGTTCTAACGAACTCACGAATCCTCGCCACATTCCTAAGATTTCTACTTTCTTTTAAGTGCCTGAAACAAGTCCCGCTCTGATACCAGTCCTGTCGCGACCCCGGACCGAGACCCGGGACCGCGACGCGGCGATATGATTAACTAACAGAAAACATACCGCATGTTTTCCCACAGGATTCCGCGGTGAGGATCCCAAGACAAGGGTCAAGCTCACACGAATAGGTATGCGGAAGCATGTAGCAAAACGTATCACACTAATCTTAAACAATAAAATGCAAGGGAAATCATAATATCGAGACTTGGTATCAAAAGAGAAATGTCAACATAGCATTCCTATCATGATTAAAGTTTCACCATTTTACAAAAGTATATTAATTCAAAATACATATCCAAGAGAGACCAACAAAGGCCAATACAACAAAATAAAATAAATCCCAAAAGACAACCCAAAACTAAATGAACGAGAAGTCAAGATCCCGCCCGGCGTCTAGATGACGTCGTTGGGATGCCACTCATGTGTTGGGGGTGGCTCAATAGCCTCCTCCGGACACTCCTCGTCAAACGCGACACCTCCTACACTTGGACACCAAAATAACAACAAATAAACAATTTAGGCATGAATATGGAAAATAAAGCTAAAACAGTTCAAGATTAAAATACACATTTCAAGTTTACGAAACTAACATGAGTACTTATAATATCATGAAAAGATAAATCCACATTGAGCTCATCCTCTCTTCATCATACATGATGATAAGAGCAAGCACGCACGACAAGCACGACACGCAAGACACGATCCCACGTTACACAAGGTAAACGGGGAGGCCGGCCGTGGAACCGGAACACGAACACGCACGATGTGTAATATAATACACGACTAGTCTGCAGACAGTCCACAAGTTTAAGGACCCCCAGGTAGTGGATCAAGCTAAAAGGGCAGTCCAAGCTCAGTGGTATTCACTTATATCATGAATGCACAAAACACGGCGATACACGTTCAAGAACACAACAAAACAAGAGGGAAATCATTTATCAAACACAACACGACAAGACTAGCAAAATAGCATAGTATTAATGCCTAACAAACTTAAGAAATGATTCCCTTTTTCTTATTCTTGAACACATCTTAAAACGAGCTTATACTTGAAATTCAAACGAAATGCACGATGACGCACGAAGCATCAAAACAAGAGTTCAGACACGAAATCTATCAAGTTTAGGCTAAGAGCATTCATTGACCCTTGTGGAGTTGAAACTCAAATGTCAGAGTTTTGACAAGATTTGGTGCCCTCAGAAGTTATAGTACATTTTGGAATTCCAAGTGCACAAGGTCAATTAAAGGTCTAAAACCTAGTCTAGTTTTCATTCTCGCAAAAATCCTTCAAAAACAATGTTTTTGGTGAATTTCGGTCAGCCTTCGGTTACCAGTCGGTTAACCGACGTTGATCTGTCGGTCGACCGACGGCTGACCGACAGGTCTCAGCCCAGAATGCAGCTCTCTGGAATTCGGACCGACAAGTCCTCGGTTGGCTGTAAGTCGACTTGTCGATTAACCGACAGCTGACCGACAAAATTTCTGACGGGAAGCTGCTCTTTGGAATTCAAACCGACAGCTCTCGATTGGCTGTCGGTCGACCGAACTTGGGAGTTCGGTCAGCCGACAGCTGACCGACAAGCACGGGCAGTGCATTTCAGGTCAGATTTTTCACAACTTCTTCCCTTCTTCACTTCCACACTTGGACTACCTGCACTCCCCAAGCCTACATGCTTTCCAAGGGATGATTTCACACCAAAAATCCACTCACATTTCAATCAAAACTTCAAAAATCACTAACCCATTCACATACAAATCATGTATCTAATAACTTGTGAAGCATTCCATTGAAAACATGCTTCCATTCAAGACAAAACTTCTAAATTAGATAAAGTAATTAGCACTCATGCTTGTAAAGATTTAACAAACTAAAAGAGATTAGTAACATGAAGGAAAAGACAAGCTTGATGATAAAACAACATTTCTCAAGATAAAATGCCCCAAAACTTGCGATGCACTATGAAGAACTAAAAGGTTTACTTGCCTTGGTCCAATGTCAAGCAAAAACTTCACAAGACTCAACAAGGAGGGGAGATCCACGAAATCTACACAAAACCCCCAAAATAGAACACAAAAAAAACACCATTTTGGTCACCACAAAACCCTATTTCGAAAATGGGTTTGAAAACATGGAAAACAAGCTCTAAATGAGCTAGATGAACATCAAATGAAAGAATGGAGAAAAGTACCAACCTCGAACTAGCTGAACAAGAAGAAGAGAGGTTGAAGATGATGAATAGTAAAAGAGATTGGCTCCAAAAACACCCCAAACGAAGCTTGAGAAGAGAGGAAGAGAATGGTAGCCTTGGATCTTGATTTGGGACACTCTAGCTAAATGATTTCAAGGAGGAGAAGGTCAAGAAGAAGGTTTCTTCACACTCTTGCTCTAGGTCAAGAAGAGTTGCAGGAAATGAGAATAAGAATGGAGGAGAGAGAGTAAGAGAGTATATATAGTGTCTGGAAGTGGGTCCCAAATGCAATTGAACTTGAAACGATTAAAACATGATCTTGTGGACCCCGGATGGAATCGACGAAGAAGAACAAAACGATCGTTGAAAAATCTAGTTTCGGAAAAGTATAATTTTGACATAGTTTCACGACTTCGAAATTTGTGCCCAGATTTAGCATGAATAGTCAGATTTACCCCTTTTGGGCCAAAACTTGGGTTTCTGGGCCTCAAATACATGCAGGCTAAAAATGAAAGTTGTCACAAATAATAAAACCATTCAAGAGAAATAAAAATCACAATCAAGCAAAAGATCTAGAACGAAAACTCACTCTTACACGTGTACTCATGGCGTCCCTGAGCGTGTCTGACTCATACTAAACGTCCTCAAAATTTCCAAAACTATAATCCAGACTAAGTCTAATCACATTCTAACCCAACTAGTACTAAGACTCACTTAAGACTAAACACTCGCTTAATTAGTACTAATCGAGTTGGTCTGGGTCGGGGTCTAACATTTTCTGCCTAAGAAGAAGACCTCAAGTATGATTGAGTCACTTGTTATTGAAGTTAGTTTTGCAACTGGTACTTTAGAATCCTGGTGTGTTGACTCCGGTGCAAATAATCACATCTGTAATTCATTGTAGGGGTTCAGGGAGACCAAGAGGCTCAGTGACGGAGAAATCATTGTCAACCTAAGATCTGATACTAAGGCGGAAGCGGTTTCAGTGGGAGTTATTACTTTATTTTTTTCAGATAATAAATTGGTTTTGTCAGACACTTTATATGTACTGTCTTTAAGATGGAATTTAATTTCAATTTCTAGTTTGATGAATAAAAGTTATTCTATTACTTTTGGTACTGAAGTTATCATAAAGGAGAATGGTTCTTTTCTATATTCTGGCAAGGTAACCAATGGACTTTATTTGTTGACTCCCACAATGTATGAGATAAATGACACCAAAATAATTAATAGGCTATCATTGAAGAAAAAGTCACCTTCATCTAATCCAACGAAACTTTAGCACCTGAGGCTAGGTCATATAAACCTAAACAGGATTGATGGTCTAGTGAAAGACGGTATCTTGCCTTCATTGGTGGTAGAACCAATGCCTGTCTGCGAGTCATGTCTGGAAGGCAAGATGACCCAAAGACTATTTTCATCTAAGGGCAATAGGACCAAAGATTTATTAGAATTACTTCATACTGATGTGTCTACCATAAATGTCAGAGCTAGAGGTGGATATGAGTGCTTCATGACTTTCACAGATGATTAATCAAGATATGGATACATATACCTTATGCACCGCAAGTCCAAGGCTTTTGAAAAGTTCAAAAAGTTCTGAGCGAAAGCGGAAAAGCAATTAGGTAAGAGTATCAAGACTCTTCGATCAAATCGAGCAGGAAAATATCTCTCTGCTGATTTTATGGGATACTTATCAGATAATGAGATTCTGTCATAGTTTTTTAGTCCTGGAATGCCTCAACATAATGGAGTAGTAGAACCGGACTTTTTTAGATATAATGAAGTCCATGCCAAGTTTCTCAGGATTACCCATATCCTTTTAGGGATATGCCTTAAATACTGCGATGTACATACTAAATCTCATACCATCTAAGTCTGTACCTAAAACTCCCCGGGAGTTTTGGTCCGGGTGAAATCCTAGTCTACAACATTTACATATTTGGGGTTGTCCAGCAAGAATTTTCTAGAGCGAGTCTTTCAAATGTGAATCAGGTGAAACACTGTTGAGAGACAACATTTTCGAAAGCCGAATAGAATGCATTTTTATATTAAAATAGCTCTCGAACTACCCGAAGCAGGCGTTATGGTCTTAAACAACTCTAAATCCCATTTAAAGCGTTCAAAACCCTATAATTGCATGAAACCAACTTTAAAACAGAAAAGTATCTCAAGACATCTAAAATACATGTTTCAGCATAGAATCACATGAAACGAATTTCAAAGAAAAAGTCTAGACCAGAATACCCTAAATGTCATAAAATCTTCAAGCACGTGGTTTTATCTACTTACAGGCTATTGATCGCACGAAATAAGTTTTTTGTTCGTTGGAAATTGGCTTGAATCCCACGAGATTAGTTATTAAGTCCTAATTTTCCTTAAACAAATTTTACAGTAAAATGATATCAAATAATTTTCTAGAGCACGTCTTTCAACCGTAAATTGCTTCAAATGCAATTTAACACCAGTATTTTTGAAGAGACGGCTAGGGAATTTCCTTCGAATTGCTCGAAGCACGGATTTCAGTCTTAAACAACCCTGATCTCATGCAATACGTTCCTAATCGCAAAATGACTCGAAATCCATTTGAAAGAAAAATGTATATTATAATATCCTAAAATGCATATTTCAGCTAAGAATTGTAAAAAAAAAATGCAATTCAAAGTAAAAGACTAAACCATAATGCCATAATATGCCCTTGAATCACCCAGCATGCGTTGTGATTGAAATATACGTTGTTCATTTCACCAAATACGGTTTGCCATCTGAAATCGCTTAGAATCCCATGAGATTACTTCTTAAGCCCCAATTTGCATGAAACTCGTTTTAACGGAAAAAGGATATCCCAAAATTTTCTAGAGCACGTCTTTCTACCGCAAATAGTGTGAAACGCGATTTAAAGTTAACATTTTCCTAGAACCACATGGAATGTGATTTAATATTAAAATGGCACTCGAACTGCCCAAAGCATGCGTTTCGGTCTTAAACAACCCTAAAGCCCATGTAATGCGTACCTAACCCTGGACTCACTTGAAACCCATTTTAATGAGAAAAGTATCTCTGAATATACTAAAATCTGTATTTCAGTAAGAAATGGATTAGAATTGCGTGGAACGTGATTTGGAGCCAACATTTTCCCAGAGCTGTCTAGAATCCCCTACTCCCAGCGCAAAGCACGGGTTTCCGTCTTAAACGACCTTAATCCCTTATAATGTATTTCTAACCCTAGTATCGCCTGTGAAACCCATTTTAAATAGGAAAGCATCTCAGAATATCTTAAAATCCATATTTCAATATAGAATCACACGAATACATTTCAATGCAAAATACTAGTTCAGAATACCATAAAATGCCCCTGAATCATTGATTACGCATTTTTATCAAAATACAAGCTATTGATTGCACAAATTACGTTCTATGTTAGCCAGAAATGGCCTCGAATGCCATTAGATTAGTTCTTTTGCCCTAATTTGTCTGAAATCTATTTTAAAGTAAAAAAATAACACCGAATTTTCTAGAGTGCATCTTTCACTTGTGAACTGCGTGAAACGCAGTTTACACCCAACATTTTTCCATACCAACCTTGAATTACCTACGAACTGCTTGAATCACGACTTTCAGTCTTTTACAACACTTAATCCTCTACAATGTGTCCCGAATCCTAGAATCGCGTGAAACTCATTTTAAAACAAAACGTATCTTAAGATATCGTAAAACTCGTATTTCTGCTAATAATCATATGAAACACATTTGAGAGTAAAAGATTGGACCATTAAACCCTAAAATACCCTGAAATGGTCTAGCACGCTTTTCATCCAGATATTGGCTATTGATTGCGAGATTCGATTTTCATTCAGAAATGGCTTAGAACCCCCCATGAGATTAGTTCTTAAGCCCAGATTTCCCCGAAACACATTTTAAATGAAAAAGATATTCAAGAATTATCTAGAGCGCGTTGTTCAACCGTGAATTGCTTGAAATACAGTGTAAAGACAACATTTTCCAAAAGCTGAATAGTAACCCTCGAGCTACCCGAAATATATCACATTTAAAGCGTTCAAAACCCTAGAATCGCAAGAAACCAATTTTAAAACAGAAACGTATCCCAAGACATCTAAAATGCATGTTTCAGCATAGAATCGCATGAAACGAATTTCAAAGCAAAAGTCAAGACCAAAATACCCTAAAATGCCCTAAGATCTTCCAGCACATGCTTTTATCTACTTACAGGTTATTGATTGCGCGAAATAAGTTTTTTTTTTTGTTGGAAATGGGCTTGAATCCCATGAGATTAGTTATTGTTAAGTCTTAATTTTCCATAAAAAAAATTTGCAGTAAAACGATAACACATAATTTTCTATAGCGCATCTTTCAACTGTAATTTGCTTCAAACATGGGTTTACCCCTAGTTTTTTTGAAGAGACGGCTAGGAAATTTCCTTCGAACTGCTCGGAGCACGAGTTTCAGTCGTAAACAACCTTATCTCCTGCAATACATTCCTAATCGCAGAATCACTCGAAATCCATTTGAAAGAAAAGCGTTTATCAGAATATCCTAAAATGCATATTTCAGCCAAGAATGTAAAAAAAAAAAAAATGCAATCCAAAGTAAAAGACTAAACCTAATGCCATAATATGCCCTTGAATCACCCAGCATGCGTTGTGATTGAAATATAAGCTGTTCATTTCACCAAATACGGTTTGTTGTCTGAAATCGCTTAGAATCCCACGAGATTACTTCTTAAGCCTCAATTTGCATGAAACTTGAAAGAGGGAGAGATGAGGGGAGCCTTCGATTAGGGCTCTGCGCAGAAATGAGAGAGGAAGAGCAGTTGCGAGAGAGAGATCGCCGAGAGAGGGTTTGCCATCTCCCGCAGCGAAAGAGAGATTGACAAGAGAGGGAGAGATGAGGAGGAGAGATAGAGAGATCGCCGAGAGAGGGTCTGTGCAGAGACGATGAAAAGGGGGAAATGAAGAGGGAAAATGAGATAGCCTTCGATTAGGTCTGGGGGAAATGAAGAGGGAAAATGAGATTTCGCGGGCTCCATCCTTCTTTTTGTTTTCTTTTCCATCTCAACGGACACAAGCGATTCTCACACTCCAGCTTATAATACTCTTACACTGCAATTCAGGAGAGCCACTCCCATATATATATATATATATATATATATATATAATCTTCGTTTTCTTAGCCCCTAAGAAAACTCCAGTACAATGACCAAGATTTCCTTGACCCTAAACCCGAGCATTGGCTAACTTAATAGACCAATCCAGTAACCGAAATACACAACATAAACCCAACATAATGTAATGTTTGGTTGCGGTCAGGAATCCACAGACTTTGGGGTTTTATCCCCCTTTCAGCTGAGGACTCCCACATCTTATGAGGGAGGCTGGGGGATGGGTCATACCTGAGATTTAAAAGTGAGAATCTCATATGGCCCAAATCCTTGGGTATCTACAATTGCTGACCGTTGGTTTTTTATCACTTTACGAAAAGAAAATATCCTTCTTCCAAAGATTTGGTTGCCAAATATGACTTAAGTCTAAGCAGAGGATCCAAACTTAAGTTAGAAAGAGTTTTCCTTAAAGAGAAAACGAAAAAAGAAAAAGAAAAGAGAGCAGTTGCATTCCGTCATTTTTTTTTTTTTTTTTTCCTATTGCAGTCAACACGTGGATCCAATGACAGGGATTAGGGAATGAGGAGGATATGGTCTGGGTTGGAGGTTTCACCAAATATGACTCTAATAGAAACATTTATACCCTTGACAAGGACTTCGAGTTTTATCAGCTTCTAAATGCATATTTTATCGTGGTTCAATCCACCGGTTGATAATCATATATCAATGTCCAATGGACGTGTATGAATGCTCGAGTCCACGTGCATGTGGAGGGGTTGGTTAATGGGTTGAAGTCATTTTTGGTTGAGTGATGGAAAAGCGTTATTCATCCGCAATTTTTTTTTCAGGTCTCATGAAGGGAGGAGAAGTAACATGGATTCCCTGAAAATCGAGAAAGAAACAAAAATGAAATACATATACTTTCAAATAAGAGATTTTGGAAGAGAAGTGGAACCATGTGATTTAAATCATAAGATTACGCCTGATAGAGATTTCAGGAGATATGTTAGTGTCACGCCATTAAAGTAACTATTCTTTTAACAACTTTTCTTATTCTATACTTTAAAGCAAAAAAACAGAAACATTGATTATAATAAAGATAAAATTTCTAATCGTGCCGAGTTAACGACCGTTTCTCATTTATAATTTGTAATCCCAATAAAAACATTCAAACTTGATATATCTCGAATACTATAATGACATTTGAAGCTAGGAGAGGATTATTACATGACAGTTTATTCAATAAGAAAGGCAAAACTGTCCAGCTCTGTCCAGCTCTAAGACAACCAAATGCCTCAGTGTTGTCCCCCTAACCTATGGATGATGACAACATTCACTTCCAGCAAAACAGCTTTTAGATCCTTTCTCTCCTTTTCAGCATCAATCATTTTTTATATACTATGGTTCCTTTACATAACGTTCATAAAGGTGGCACAACAGTGTCCTTTTCTTTCCTATATTTATTTGTTAGGTAAGCTGAGTTTACGGAGACAGGCAGCGAGCTTTGCTCCTTTATATGGAGAATTCGGACCCACTACTGTAGCCTTATCTTACAACAGTCCGTTCCACGTACATACGACCCGTCTCTACTACAATAATTGTGTAAGGGAAGAGTAATAAACATGAACATGATGGGCCGTCATATGTTGATTATTTATTTTGATTTAGATCGGTCTAAAGAATATTCTAAAAGTGTATGTAAGTTTAATGGTTTGAAATGGGCGTCCATAAAGCAGTGCTGGATCTGGTATTTTCATTTGAGCAGAGTCAGATCAAAACCTGTTAAAATTTGGGGGCAAATCTAAAATTTTTATGTGGGATTTTGGCAGCGAACTCAGAATTTTTATGTGGATTCTGAAAGTAATTTCAAAATCGTCATATGGGTTTAGGGCAACTGCCCCGAAAAAGCTTTGTATATGTCTGCCACTGGCATATGAGGACATTGATTGAATCTAAATCCAAGATCAGATCTGCCACAACCTATGCTCCAGTTTCAAATCTAAATCTTTCTTTTTTGAAGAGGAAACAGATCCGAGTTTGGATCCAAGTGTTTTGATGGATTCACGTCAGAAGATAGGGTTCATTTAGGCCTGGTTTAAGGGGAGCAAATGGGTTCCCCCGGCCAATATAAAAGCGTGTCCAAGTATAGATAATTTAGGGTTCGTTTGTTGGATTTGAATCTGAATTGGGCTCTTGATCTATGAAGGCACATCCGTGATCCGTGCCCTGATCCACTGAGATTCCTCCTCCCAGTTTTTATCCTCGTTGAGTGTTGCCAACCCAGAAACAGCTGTCCCCAAGCGTGCCCAGCAGAGGGACAGTAACTAAACACCGAACATATACAAGTGAAGTGATATAACGAATTATTTCCTGCATGATGGTCAAAATCAAGAAGGAAATATGATTTGCATCTTTTTGCAGACCCTACACATGTAGGCTAAATAGTTCAAATCATTGGCATTTTCCTGTGGGGAAGCATCCTACTTGCTAATAATTGCTATAAAGCCGATGCTAGCAGGGTAGGCTAATTACAAGCTTCAGTCACGTGAAATGCACGCGAGCAGATGTTTTGGAGATATTTCTTTTGGTTGAGAACATATTTTATTTATTCAACGAAGATGATTACATCCTCCTACTTCATCCGTAGTAGACAGACAATAAAAATTTGAACTTAGACCTATTTTTGCGAGTGCATGAGCTTTCTCATTGTTAATTCTTCAGATTGCCTTGAATTTGCACTAATGCATAAATCTCCCAAGGTGGATCATTTGCATTTGAGTTATTTGCATCTATAGACATCAGTGAACCACTTAGGAAGCTAACTTTCCTCCATCTGTGTTGTATAGCCAAGTCCATAGCCTCTTCTGCTGTAAGGATTTCAGCTATAAGAGAAGAATCACCCTACTTCAGTCTTGAAAATTATACTAGAACCTGACCATCACGCTTGACTGCAATACCACCTAAACCCAATTTATTAGAGTCCTTGTCCACAGCTCCATCATAGAAGAATTCAATTTCTTTAGTATCCGCTTTGCCGGAATTGTCATCCCGTTCACATTCCTTTCCCTCAACATTTGCATCATTTCCCTCCTCAATAGATGCAATCAGTTCCTCAGTACAGCAGTTGATAGCTTGAATTGAATGTTTTGGAGATAGCGAAGTGGAAATGTGGAATGCACTTCTGGACACGCCCGTGGTTGAGCGGTGTTGGACCTAATTAAGCTAACATATATGCCTGGAGATTGACATCCCATGGTCTTCAAAAAAAGAAACCCTTAGGTAATGACTAAGGAGGTCTTCAAGTTAAAGTATCTTATCAACATGTAGAAAAAAAGATAAAAATAATTAAAAGTGAAATTCAGTCCCGCTCCCCCCCCCCCCCCCCCCCCCTAAGCAACTCTATGCCATGTGGGAACCTCAAATGGGTCTTGAACCAAAGAGAAATCTCCACAATGGATCCCACCTAACAATAGTCTAATTCACCTCAGTTGCATGAGGTAAATCTAAATTTTACTCCGATAGAACTTGTTAGCACTGTATGACTGATTCTTTTGACTAGAAATGTGATTAAAATAATCTTGTACATGATTAATTAGTTACAATTTTTAAGGACATAGAAACTGTTGCAATGCATTAAAATGAATTAATACCCTACCGTGTGTCACCAACCTCACTGTGACCCAGTCGAAGATGAAAAAAAAATGTTTACTAGAACTAATTTTCCTTTTATATAACCGCCCATTGTCCTTGCCCCGAGATCTGACCGTTGCATGGATGTGCGTGAAAAATAAATAAAAATGAAAAAGAAAGGAAATGCAATGGAAAGGCCGTCTAACTTCTTCCTTGCATAAATTTCACTTTGTGACAATAAATACAGGGGTCCGAGACTCAAGACACACCCCCTTCCTTCCTTCCCACCTCTTCCAAGTTCCACATCCACGACCGAGAAGTTTACGTCGCCTGCCAGCAACATCTTACCTCTTTCGACAGGAGCAACACAGAGAGATGCTGAGATTGGCAGTGAGGTATCTTGCAAAAGTAGAGTTTCGTTTTCTTTTCTGTTTTTTCCTTTCGATTTCTATCTTCTCACAACACTTATCTTCTGATGGAAAACAGGAAGAGGTTTTTGATAGACTTGAGTGGCAAAGTCGGTAATTTCTTCGAGAATCGAGTCGGGTTTTGTTCGACGACGGGAACAAGCGGGGGGAGGTATGCTTGCTCTTCTTGCTCCTTTGGATATATTGTTTTTGAACTTTAGCCGTTTTCTTCTGGAACGGTTTATGTAGAAGCTAGTAGTCGGACAATTGTGATCGTCAGATGTGCGGAGTTTTATGATTTTACTCTATTTGTACGGTCTGGATTGCCGTACTGAAGTTCTATGTGAGTGTGAGACCGAGAAGTAGGTAGTTTGCTCCGGTTTCAGTTTAGGTTGACGGCCACCCAGGGCAAAACTACCATGCAGCGGCACTGTATCATACCCGGCATATGCAAGTGAATGGGGCCCACCCTTAAAAAATCCAATCCATCAATAATCTTTTACACACATACTTTTCTTTGCATATATAATTTCAAAGTATTTTTCATGGGGCCTACATAAGATTGACCTGTTGATTTTAAATATGTGCCCAACTTCTATTTTTAGAAGGAAAAAGAGAGAAAGTTAATAAAGTCGAATCATGTGCTCACGATATAGTTAATCCAATAGTGTGCATGTTGTTGATTTGAATAATATTTTATATGTATATCCCACAGTGGATGTTAGAACTAATGAATGGATTGGATTTCTTAAGAATGGGCCCCGTCTTACATATGCCGGCACTGCATTATTCTATGATGCAGCGCCGCTGTGTGGTAGCTTTGCCCGGCTACTAATGTTGGAATGGTGGGGCCCACGTGGTGGGACTATATGCACAAAAGAGGACAAAATTGGCATTTCATTCCTTTGAAAGTTTACCGTTGCAGCAACTTCCATTTGTTTTTTGGGTGGAAGGTATGACCCTTAATGCTTCTGGTTTTTGATAAATGAATGAGAAATTTTCAAATGTATCTATAATGTTTTTGTTTTTTTTTTTTTTTTTTAAAGACATGATAAGTTGTTTGTTTGAAAATAAATACTTACTTTTTTGTCTATTTAGTATGCTTGGATTATTTGTTAGGCGTGAGGTTCCAAGGATCATTTCTTGGCATATGTGTGATACTGAAGGTCCTAATACCATTCAACCAAGAATTTATTGGCTTTTGATACTTCTTTCAATTGAGCCCGTGTGCAGACCTACATGGTCGCCCCAGGTCATATCCAAATTTACCTTATGTTTGCATGGCTGAGATGGTCCGTGCTTCATTCTCTTAAAGGGGTTGCCCCACCTTAGGTCTAAAAGAACCAATAGTTTTTTGGTCTCATTCTCAAATATCTCCCAAATGAAAAACCTCAACAACCCTTCGCTCGATTTTTCTCCTTTTGCCACTGCTCAGGCAACCTGGTTTCTACACAATATCACGACCCAAATGTTGACACTCTCTCCTCTTTCTTCCTCTTCATATGGATTCACCAAGAGCAACACTCTCTCTATATACAATAAGGGATAGTGATCAAATATCTACCTTTGAATCAAATTAATATGGGCATAAAATGCCTTCTTCCAAATGGATTCGATGAATTGAATCCCTGATTTGTGTTTTTCTTCTTGAAAATACATGCCACTATTTTTACACACAGAGCTACCGTCTCTTACAAACGCACACCACATACATCTCTGGAGTTTTCTATAGTCCTTTTTTATTATTGTCGTATGATTGCTAATTTAATTCTCGTCTCACTGACTTGAATAAAAGGCTTCCTTGAGAAGATGGCTATTGTAGTTAAAAAGATTGTGTAGGAATTGAGTGTTAATAATAGAGTATGAGTTCTTTATACTTAATTTGTCAAAAAGTAAAAAGTAAAAATAAAAAATTATATATTTAAACCATGCAATAAGCTGAGATTATGGCTACTTGGCATTGATTTTGACCTTTTCAATTGACCATTGTCCGCCCCACCTAAGTAACATTCTTGGGTCCGCCACTGATTGAGTCTCATTGTTTTATTTTTTTTACTCAATACAAATGCCCTTATTTAAAATAAGAGCTAGGATTATTTTTTTTCTTAGTTTCCTTTCATTCCACCTCTCTATCATCTTCCTCTCTTCTACTACATAGAAGGACCCATTTTCTTTCTACTCAATCATCAGCCGCTTGGGACTGCTTGCTGGCTGCCAATGGCTGTTAGTGGTTGTCCGTGGGCATTGAAGGGTTAAAAAACAACAAGGATGCTTGGGATAGAGAGCTAGGGAGCTGAAAGGGGCATTTGTAGTCACATTTGTAGAAATTCCTTCTTACTAGTTTTCCACATAGTTGTGGAAAATCCACGTTTGATAATTTTAGATATGTGAGGATTTGGGCCAGTAAAAATCCTCATTTTTTAGGCTTTCAAGTCCAACCTCCCCCATAGGATGTTAGTGAATTTATACACAGACACCAATTCTTCTCAGATATTCGCATCGATATGCACTGATATCAATATGATATCCAGAGCTATTCAAATCCTTAGTGAGGAATTATTGTTCCAAAGACGGTGAGAAATCCTAAAATCCAAATATGGCATGCCACCAAACCCGAATTCTCAAGATAACATGGAAGTCCGGTTGTCGGGGGCAGTAACTGGTTAATACAAGCAAGATCAGATATAGTCCGCTGTGAGGACAGTTTAAATTTTTTTTCACATTCTATAAACAACATTTAAGTTGAAGCTATGTATATAAAACTCCACAATAGGTATCGTCCATACATATAAAAAAAACGTAGAACAAGTCTCAATTACATGTTTCAAAAGCGAAACAATATGCTTTATTGCAGTAGACCACTAGTGCAACAAAAATTATAAAATTACAAGGAACTCCCAAAGAAATCACATGACGCTCTTTCGTAGTCACGGTGACTCAAGCTTGGTCACCGGCGTCCCATTCATACTTGCAATGCCCAGCGTCTCTTAGAATGCCTTGGTCTCCGGGACTAGGGAAGGGGTGGATTCCCCGCGATTCCTCACGTATTGCCAAAGTATGCCTAAGAAATGAGATATTAGTAACTCTAGCCCTAATTTTAAATAAGGACATTTATATCATTTAAAAGTTTTTGGAAAAGTTGCCGATCACTAGAGATGACCCATTTGATCAAAGAAGTATGAAAAACTTATACACTATTTCAAAATTAGCAGCTTATAATATTTATCTTTGAAAACTTGAAGAAAGATAGAGTGGTTCTCTGTTAGCTCTCCTCTGGTTGTGGCTCCCTTCGTTCGAGTGCAACTGATGGAGAGGTCTTCCAAATTCTTTTGTTTATTGCTTCTTACCTTTGGAAATGTCCTTTTTTTTTTTTTTTTTAAATCTTTAAATACAAAATGCATAGTATCACTTTCTATTTTTTACCTAGCTGCCCTCCTTCATCGATCAAATCCCTTCATACATACCTACTAGGCACTAATACTCATTTATCACTTATCCAACTTTCGAGCTCCAGGTACGTCACATCTTTCCGCTTGTGCGGGCTCGTTTTCCACTTGTGTAGGCTTTCTTCCCGCTTTTGCAGGTTGCTTTTCCATGTGTATGTGGGCTTTCTATTGGATCCCAAACCCCTTAGCTAAGGTAAAAATAAAAATAAAAATAAAAAATCTTTTGAGTTTAATAATAAGAATGTTTTTTTCTATCTAAAATGATGGGAATTTGAGGCTTTTTAACTGGGATGACTAGATCTTCTTGATGTTAGGCACACCCTATCTCTAGGTCCGACTTTTGATTTCCACGTTTTCTGGTGGGTCAAAAGCCCCACATAAAGGGAGCATTTTTTAAAGAGAGGACAATTCAAATTTCTCTGAGCACATCTCTTCTCTCTACACACCCCAGCTTAGTAAAAAAAATTAAAAAATTTTCTCTACACGCCCATTTTTTTTCAAAATACCCAAACCCCTCCACCCTCAATTTCTCAGTTCACCCCTTCTTCCCCCCTCACTTTTACCTGACCTTCTCTCCCTCTCCTTTTCCTTGTCTCTCTCCCTCTCCCTCCCACTCCATGCCTGTCACCTCTCTCTCTCTCTCTCCTGCCTCTGCCCGCCGCCCTCTCTCTTCCCACCTCTGCCCACCACCCTCTCTCCCTCTCCCTGCTTGCCTCTGTCAGCCGCCCTCTCTCCCTCTCCCTGCTCATCTCCACCCGCCACCGCCCTCTCCCTCTGCTTGTCTCTCTCCCTCCCTGCCCGGCGCCACCCACTCTTTCTCTCCCTCTTTCTCTCTCCCTCCTCCCCTC
Source organism: Umbellularia californica (assembly GCA_028538565.1). Classification (NCBI taxonomy): domain Eukaryota; kingdom Viridiplantae; phylum Streptophyta; class Magnoliopsida; order Laurales; family Lauraceae; genus Umbellularia; species Umbellularia californica. The sequence goes on from JAPQWN010000001.1 coordinate 62,300,327, forward strand.
CTGCGGTGCTAGCGGAGGGGGCGGTAGTGGGCGATGTGGCTGGGGTGGGATTGGGTGAGTGTAGAGAGAAATTGGGTGAGGTATGAAACTATGCATGATGTCCATTTTGGTAATCTCACACATGGATATTTTAGCCTTAAAATAATGGGATGTGCTCCCAGACGTTTGGGATATAGAATTAGCAGCTCTCATTTTTTAATGAGGCAGCCGTAAGGGGCAATGGAGTCTATCTTAACACTACAAACTAGCAAATTAACATAATAGCTACCCTGAGCGAGGCTGACTGGTAAATTATTTCAATCAAGTACACAAGTCAGCTGCTCTTACTATTGAGTTATTTCTATTAAATAACTTACAGTCATATAGTATCTCACTATTTGAAGAGAAAGAGAGGCAGAGAAAATATATAATAAATTAATACAACAAAAGAGAGAGATAAGATTAAAAATTTGGAAAACGAGCGACCAAGCTGAAACATCAGCATCCCAATGCCTTCTTCTGTCCGTGGAGCATAAAACACATGTCTTTTGTCGACAGAAGGTGATGGTCCAGTTACCAGGAGTAGCGATGCCTAGCAATCTACCAATTCAGATTTTTCTTACATCTTCTAAGTAAGAAATTTTCCACGCCTTTAACATTTCAACACGGCCGCACAAACGAGCCCTAACTTTTAAACTATTTAAATCGGTAGGATTTTTATAAACTAATAACTGTTAAAGAGTAAAACTGGAGATGAATAATTTACAAACAAATTCGAAATTTTAACTTTCTTTGAGTTTCATTTATAAAATGTGAATGAAATATCTTTTACAAATTTTTTGAAATTTAACTATTTAAAAATCTCAGTGTGCCTAAATACCTAGTGGGCTGCACTTGGTGATCCATCCAAGTTGACCATACAACAACAGGACTTCCCCACTATGGCCACTGATCTTGGGTTTGGCATCCATATATTCAATTTGAGTGGATAGTTGAATCGGCTGTGTATTCATTTTGGATAGTGAAAATTTATTGGCCATTGATCATGTCGTTGGATAATGATTGGAGCCTCCATCAACATAGACAGTTAGGTGGGAGGGAGAGCTTGTGATCTGCCCTGGTCCCATCCCCTAGGTGGGCCCCGCAAGAAATGGTGCTCACCTTATTGTGAGAACCAATGCTAAGGTGAGGGGGGCCTTTAACTATTGTCCTTAAAATTTTACATTTATTTAATGATATTCTTGCTTTTAAACTAATGATTAAGGATGTTAATACGTAAACAAAATATTGATAAAATGATAACGTTATGATATAATGAAATAATGCTTAGGGTTAGAGTAAAATTAAATGCTGGCCCCGATGAAGGTTAAATAAAGTGAAATCAAATGGTAAATGCCAATGAAGCTAAAAATGAAGAAGACTGGAATAAATTCAAATGCAGTTAAATTAACCACTAAAAGGAATGTGCTCACTGGTATTTCATCTGAAATACTTAGAAAGGTTTTTTTTCTCTTGCGGACTTTCACAAATTTCTCGTAAATCTACGTGTTTCGTCTTCTTGATTGACTAATTGGGAAAAGTAATTGGTCCCATTTATCTTGAAAATTGAGAGTATAAATAGGCTCAAGAAGGTGGCACCCTCACCATCTAAATAATGATAGAGGCTGGCTGACAATATTCATCTTCTTTTCTAAATCTCAGCAATTTCCTCATACCCATTTTCTAGAAATTTCCAAGAAATCACCATTTACTACTACGCAAAAGTGGTCATTTTGCTTTTTTCCACAAGTCTGGATCCCCTGTTCGAGATACGGTTTCATCCTATCAAATCATGTCAACTGTATAAAGTGCTTTCCTCTCTTTTTTTCATTTCGGAGCTGATATTATTTGATATGATGAAACAGTATCACTCTCTTTCAACGAAACAGTTTCCACACATTTTTGCCGTCTCTTATGGGCAGGCGGATAGACTGTGTTTCATTTTTCTGTTTTTCATTCCTCAAAAAAACTTGTTCTTGTCACCACGAGGGGGCGGGGTGATTTTTCGTCTAAATTGCTATAATGCTTTAGAAATAGGTTAGCTTAGTTGGCCTACGACCACGGTTTGCACCTGGAGGTAGGTAGTAAGTTCGAAACTGTACTACCGCACTAGAGCTACATGGGAGTTTACTTGGCTTCCCTCTGGGCCCGGAGGGATTAGTCCAGTCCAAAAAGTTGGAAATCCTCCGATAGCAAATAAAAAATAAAAAAAATTAAAGATTGTAGGAATAGTTAGGATTAGATAACAGACTTTGACTTTCTTGGTCAAAATGTGGCCGAGTCTCCAGGTCATCTTGGCTCCAAGTTGCGAGCTTTCCAAAAGATGACTCATCCTACCGATCTATCTATAGTTGAACCACAATGAAAATTATTGTTTCTTAAAATACGGGCCCATTGGAGCGATTAAAATTTGAAAAAATTCAAATGCTAGTGCCCACCTCCCAAAGGTTTCCTTTCACTAGTACATATAACGCTCAATTTTAAGGATGCAAATGGAACGGCTCCAAGCCTAAACCAACTTTGTTCTCGGAGCCAGAACAATTTTTAAATGACGATCCCAGACTTTTTTTTTGGTAAACCAATGAAGGGCTGGACTTAAAACTCATGACACAATTCACACATGTGAGGTGATGGGAACTCATAAATGAGAGGAGAGAGAATCAACTCGCATGTGTGAGGCAATGGAAACTCGTACATGCAAGGAGACATAAGACACAACTGACACATGTGAGGTAATGAAAACTCACACATACAAGTAGACATAAGCACAACCCATAAATGTAAGGTGATAGAGACTCACACATGCGAGGAGAATAAACCCAACTCACACATGTGAGGTAATAAAAACTCAAATATGCAAAGAGGGAGGATACTGGGTTCGAACCCAAGACCTCCCAATGAGAACTGACACTCCTTACGACTAAGGTAAAGAACTGTTCTCAATTCCAGCTCTGACTTGGAACCTGCTTTATTAGTTCAGGACCTGTTTCTAGAAATGGTTCTGACTAGAGGAATGAGATCTAGTTCCAAAACCGACTCTAACTTCTTTGTTCTTCTTGTTTTTTTTTTTTTTTTTTAATTTCTTTTGCTTAAACAAGGATATCATTCAATTTATAACAATGTATCAAATCTACTGCCTATAGGATTGAATATAAAAATATCCAATTAAAGTTGTGGTTTGTAACATTTGATTTTGAGCTACAATTTACAACATGAAAAACTCATATGTTGGGTTGCAAGTCCATGGGTCAGAAGCCATATTGGATCCAGAACCGGATCTGTATATCAATCGAAACCTAAAATAGGTTCTAAACTCAATCTTTTATGGGTTGAAACCTCCAACAATCAGTGAATCGAATACCCATTTGCCTCCCTACACTCAACACTATTCACGGATCATGAATTGGTCACCAACATCTGATTTTTGTAGAAATATTTGATTGCTAATGCAGGCTAGAGGGCAAGGTAGCAATTATTACTGGTGGAGCAAGTGGGTTGGGAAAGGCCTCGGCCCAAGAATTCATCCAACAAGGTGCAAAGGTTATGATCGCAGACGTCAACAAAAACATAGGCCTGCAAACTGCTGAAGAACTGGGGCCACAAGCCTGCTTCTTCCACTGTGATGTTACCATTGAGCACCAAGTTGCAGACGCAGTGGACTTTACCCTGTTAAAACATGGGAGGCTTGATATTATGTACAACAATGCTGGCATACCAGGCCGATCAGTCCCACCGAGCATTGTCGATCTTGACCTTGATGAATTTGACCGAGTCATGAAAGTCAATGTTCGGGGAACAATCGCAGGTATCAAGCATGCGGCACGAGTCATGATCCCTGCCAGTAAGGGCTGCATCCTTTGCACTGCAAGTATCAGTGGCATAATGGGTGGGCTTGGGCCTCATCCATACACAGTGTCCAAGTTTGCAGTACCTGGGATAGTGAAGTCTGCGGCCAGTGAGCTTTGCCGGCATGGTGTAAGGATCAACTGCATTTCGCCTTTTGCGGTCCCCACCCCACTCGTCCTTGACCAATTGTTGGCATTCTACCCGGGCGTGGGACCGAACCGGCTCTCGGAAATGGTGGGCGGATTAGGGACGCTCGGAGGAACCAGGTGCGATGAGGCCGATGTGGCACGGGCCGCTCTCTACCTGGCATCCGATGAGGCAAAATATGTGACCGGTCACAACCTAGTCATTGATGGTGGATTCACTTGTTTCAAGCGGCTAGATTTTCCAGCACCACGGTAGGTGGACCAGTAGCTTCCTTCCTTTGATGACATGGTTCACTTCTGGATAAGGCTTTTGGTGGGTTGGGGGGGGGGGGGGGTGGGCGAGTTTGAAATTGGGATCATATGATGTAATTTTTCAATACTCAGGAAGGCCACTTGACTTTGGTAAACAACTGTGAAATGTTGCCACTTGACTTTGGTAAACAACTGTGAAATGATGTAATTTTTCAATACTCAAGAAGGCCACTTAACTTTGGTAAACAACTATAAAAACCGGCCTTAATACAAGCTTAGGTCCCAATAATCTCTCTATTAGATTTCCAAAGATAAATGAATAATTTAGCAATTAATCCTAAACAAGATAAACAACAAGCAATCACACAAAAAGAAGAACACACAATTTATACGTGGATAACCCTACTGGGGAAAAAACCACGAGCCTTATCATCTAAGCCAACAGACAACCAAACACTAACATAATTGAAAGTTACAAGAAAGAACTCACAGCCCTTTTCCAGTTACTAACTCAACCTAAGGACTATGCTGTCTTGCCGATTGCTTGCCGTACACCTTCGTCGTACTTGAACATGTAAAACCCCGACCCGAGTGACTCGATTAGTACTAATTAAGTTGTGTGTTAGTGCTAAGCTTGATTAGTGGTTTTGAATAAACTTGGATTAGTATAGTGCTTTTATAGCTTTGGGGAACTTTTAGTGTCTTGTGTTTAGTGGGACCCTTTGGGGGTTCCTTTTTAATAGTCTTGCTTGCTTTTGGAGGTTACTTGATTTTCCCTTAATTCTTGTCTTGATCCTGTTTTACTTATTTTATCGATCCTTACAACTTTCATGTTGAGCCCATACCCGTCCGGAACCCCGAAACCCGATTTTCTTGCATTGAGGGCAAAACAGTCTTTTTACACTAAATCTGTACCCAAAAGTCGATATCCCCGAAACTCGCGAAACATATACTTTTTGGAAACTAGATATTTCGGTGATCACTTTTCTCTTCTTCGTCGATTTCGTCCGACGTCCCGAAATTAGTGATTTCAGCCTCCAAAGTTCCTAAGTGGTGGAGCCAACTTCCAATTGCTTTAAATAGAGACTCTTCTCCCTCATTTCCTCTTTTTCCAGCACAAGAGCAACTCAACCTAGGGTTTCCATTTCTTTTCTTCTTCTTCTTGCTTCTCCACCATCAAGCACCACCCACCTTGCACCAATCAAGAAATGAGTCTCATCTTTTTTTTCCTCCCTACTAGAGTTATCCATTGATGCCATTTTTGGAGGAACCCACTAACATCTAGACTCTCCTTAACTAGTTTGGTGACTTTGAAGAACTTCCTAGTAAGTTTTCCTTTCCAATCTTCTTGTTTTGTATTCTCCTAGCTATAGAGGAGCTCTATTTTCCTTATTGAGAGTTCTCTCTTCTTGTTTCATTGTTTGACACATTTTTAGGGTTTGTATTTGGGGGTTTTGTATAGATTGCATTCTTGTCTTGGAGGAAGTGTTTAGAGACTTGATCTTCTTGATTAGAGACCTTAAGGCAAGTGGATGTTTTAGTTTTAAATGATTTCTATGATCAACATGTTTGGATTTATTGTCTCATTAATGATGGGTTTTACTTGCATTCATTGTGCCATACATGCTTTTAGAAAGGGGTTGTTGAGCCATTTATTTTCTTGAAATATGATTGATAGCCTCTGTCTTATCTTGTGCCTAAGATTTGAATGAATCTTTGTAATTGTTGTTACATCTTTCTCTTTGTGAATGAATGTGGAAATGTATGAATGAATGGATTATTTGTGGAGGTTGTGAGGAGTTTTGATAGGGTTTTGAGGTGCTTACATGCCCTCCATTGGTGTATAAGGGAACCCCAAGAAAGTGGGTTTGTAAGAGAAGGAGAATGGAGAATAGAGCTGTTAACGAAACCAATTCTGGACAGTTCGCTCGAGCGAACCTGATACTTCGCTCGAGCGAACTGCCCAGGAAAGGGTTCGTGTCATTCCAGAGAGCTGTTCGCTCGTGCGAACCCAGTGTCCGCTCGAGCGAACTCTCCCAGCAGCCATCCAGAGAGTGGTTGGGTCGAGCGAACTGGTGCTTCGCTCGTGCCAACCTGAACCTAGGCAGGTTTGCTCAAGCGAACTTGGGTCCGCTTGAGCGAACCCTCTCAGAAACCATTCCAGAGACTCCTCCGCTCGAGCGAACTGTAAGGTCCGCTCGAGCGAGGGGTGCTGTTTCACTGAGGACATGTTTGGAGCTGAAGTAAAACATTTATATGTTGTGAGAGGTTCATTGGGAGTCCTGTTGTGTCAGGAGAACTATAAAGTGATGTATGAAGCCAGGATGAAAAAGAAACCATAATCACAAGAATTCATTGAAGTTTTGGAAACTTCCAGGTGTCTAAGGAACCTGAAATGTCTTTAATTCAAAGAGTACCAAGTAAATTCAAAGTAGACATACGGGATCCCTATTCACTTGAATTAGTTTTAAACCCGACACTGTCTTGACATTTCGAAAGGTTACTTCACCTCTTTATTCCCGGAATTTGTGATTTGTTATCTATCAATCTCGAAAACATTGAAAGTATATTTGTATTGTTTTACTAGTCTTGACATGCATGCCCGACATGATATGACAGTTGTGCCTTGAGTACCCCCGTCTTGCCAGGTTATAGTCTTGCACTTGATTTATTTTACACATGTCTCGATTTCCATGTTTTGACCTATGAGTTGGCACCACTAAGCTTGGATACCTTGTTAGTCTGATCCACCGACTAGGAGATCCCCTTCTGTCCCGCCAACTGCAGTTTGGATCCCGCTACCCGGTTTATTAACCGTGGTCTTGTCCTGATACCACAGATTACTACTGTGGTTCCTGATGCCCGGCTCGCTACCGTGGTCATGTCTTGTATATAGTATATATGTATATGTAATTCGTTGTGCCTCCTCACTTCGGTGACTGAGGTCAATGCCTTGATATACTTGCTCTATCACTTCGGTGATAGAGGATTTAGCCTCGTGTGGTTGCCATCTTGCCCGTTTCCTGATTTCCTTGGTTACCTTTACCTGCTTTACTTTGCATATATGTTTTTAACTAAATGATGCATTTACTTCATGAAAGTATTGTTTAGACAGGTTTAAATGTTTTCCAAGGTAATTGTTTTATTATTAAATGTTTATACATTTTTATCCACCTACCAGACCGTCGTGTCTGATCCTTTACTTTGGTACTCAGGTCCCGTCGTTGGTTTCCCCGAGGAGGAGCCAGAGGAGGCGGTCGGAGAACCGCAGCAGTTAGTAGAGTGGCATGCCGATGATGTTGTCTAAACATCCGATTGCCTCGAGAGATACGAAATATTTTGGGGGATCGTTGGAACTATTTGTTTGGTGGTTATTGTTTTGTCGATATTGGCCTTTGTTGGCCTCTAATTTTGGGGAATTGTAATTAAATGATTTATGTTCTAACTTTAACAGTATTTTGGGTTTACGCTATAGAACATTGCTCATTCTGATACTTGTTATTTAGATGCAACCAGTCTTGTTATTATGGAAATGAAATTACATGCTTGATTTGCCATACGCTTCCGCAATCATACTAAATGTTTATGTGTGTTGGAAAATCCTCACCGCGGACACCTGTGGGAAATCACGTGCACGGGTAATGTGTGTCCTTTTATTAACCCGTGTACGCTTGATCATAAACATATATTTAATTATTGTCATCACTCCATATGATCACATCGCATGCCTTCACATTAGTCCCGATCCCGGATTTGGTCCCTAAGCCCGGTCCGGGGTCGCGACAGAACAGATCACCTTGAATGCCTCTTCAAAGTGAATCTCCTTTGGATGAGTAGAAGAAGAGAAAACCTTCAACGCTTAGAACTTCAGGGCAATAAACCAAAAGCTTTGGAAGAGAAAAGATCACCTTGAAGAAGAGTCAACCTCTAACGCTTAGAACTTCAGTTGCTAACTCAACCTAAGGACTGTGCTGTCTTGCCGATTACTCGTCGTACACCTTCGTCGTACTTGAACAAATCACCTTGAATGCCTTTTCAAGGTGAATCTCCTTCAGATGAGTAGAAGAAGAGAAAACCTCCAATGCTTAGAACTTCAGGGCAATAAACCAAAAGCTTTGGAGGAGAAAAGATCTCTCTGAATGATATTAGGTTTGAGTCAAGAGAGAGGTTCAAGAAGTGTCCTTGGACATGCATTTGTGCTCCATATATATGATTAGGTCATCTCAAAAACGGAGTAGCGTAAAAGAAGAGAAAAGATTCGCCATATTCGAATTTTTTGCAGTCCAGCCACTCCAGCGCATGTATGCGCGCTTGAGCACGTGAGGCTTTTGTCTCGCGCTGAAAGGATTAATACGCGCTCGAGCGCGTGAAGCTTTTGTCTTATCTATGTAGCAAACTGCCTGGGTGCACTCGAGCGAATAGTTCCACATTTGAGCATGCTTGTCTCCTATCTTGGCTTGCGAATCAAACTTCCTGTCTGTGCGACTGAGTGCATATATACGCTCTCGAGCGCGTGAAGCTTCAGTTTGGCTTGATAAACACAGTCTCTCAAAGTAGTCCTTCTAATGATTACATTGTAAAGCTTATTCCCGATTTTGTCCATAACCCAATAAATTAGCCAACAAACTTATAAACCTTACAATCTCCTCCTTTGGCAATTCATGGACAAAACAACCTAATTACAAAAGCATCTACCCAAGAAAGGCATCCATAGACACAGACAAATATTTGATTTGAAACTTCGAAGATTTTACCTGCAATAATATTCATTCACAAAAAAAGAAAGTGTAAAATATCAATCGAATGAAAACTAAAATCATAAATCTTCACACGAATAAATCTCCCCCTTTTTGTTCATGAATACCAAAGATCACAAGGAAAAAATTTGCATGAAATGAAAAGATTAGTTTAAGCATTGAAACAGTAGCTAATATTGCAGGTTTGTCAGACGAAGGTAAAAATGAAGCAAATCAGTTTGGTAGTATTCCTACATCATTCGAACCAATCCTAACATAAGCAGAAAGATAAAGGTAACAAAAAATGTGATCTAGATTGTATTGTTTGGATCAAGGGAACGAGGAGACAACACTGATGACCTAAACGAACAAGGATGGCAGCCAGGAATTCATCCACGGTCTTAAAACGAGCATTCATATTCTCATCCATAGCATGAACTTCATTTGCAAGGTTTGTCAGACGTTCTGAGACATTATCTTACTCCCCCTCAGCAGCTTCATCATCGCCATCATCATCGCCTCCTTCAGTCAGATGAGCTTCTGATTGTTGCAGAGAACGGCGATTGTTAGCTCCTCGAATCCTTCGAACTGTACCAAGTTGTCGCTAGTCAACTTCCTTGGACATCAGTAATCAAGTAATCAGAACACCAAATGGGAGAGTAGCATTTTTTGCAGCACTTGGAATCTTCACCATGACATTGTAAATCATAAGAGGGACATTCACACTATTCCCCATTCCAATACAATATAGAGCCATGCCATGTTGATGATTAATGGTTATTATATGGCCATGCGGTTCTAAATTTGCAGAGTAGAACCAATTTAGAAGCCGGTATTTTGATTGCAAGATATCATGCTCAAGACCACCGGTAGCCCATGGATGGTGAGCACCTACCAATTCTGTCCCAAAGTCATTAAAGAGGCTCCTGTCAAGAGGTTGATTTGGAGGAAGAGGATAATCCCATTCCTCTAGTTCTTCAATGTCAATCAAAGAAGCCAACACCGATGGAGATATGACAAGTTTTTCCACACACAAAAGTGGTGAAATCACAATCTCTAATAGTCATATTGCAGTAAAACTCTCTAATCCAGCTCACATTGATCTCAACTATGTCAAAGGTGTAAAGAGAATTTCATCTTCTTGCCGTTATAGACCCATACTACTCAGTAGATGTGAATGAATCATCAATAGGTCTTTTTGAGCCAACAACACAATTAGCAAAGAGTTCTTCGTATGCTTCAGATTGGGCTAAAGAAGGGAACAAGGTAGCATCAAATCTTGACAAGGAGGAAGAACTTGCAACATTTTTCCTTTTCTTAAGAGCCATCTCAAAGGAAAACTCCTATAAGGAATTTTGACAAACACCTGGAGAGCACAACATACCACAAATATATAACAAGATTGTTATATGTGCTAAAGCTTCAAACAATGATCAAATGTATGCATTTATTCCATGTATACAAGAATCCATGAATCTTGTGAAAAGCAAATGGAAACACAAATGTACATAAGAATCCAACCATTCCCAACCTCCAAGCATAGACGAGCATTACTTCTTCAACCAAAACAAAATAACATGTCAATGCAATGTAGATGTCCAAGATAGGAATCATGGTTGAAGCAAGGAATCATACAAGAATGTAGCAAGTATTGTGCAAAAACGAAAATTTCAAATGTGACACCCAAAAGAAGGAAATTTGATTCAAAACACTCAAAAGCTAAGCACATGTGCATGAATAAGAGAAAGTAATGTGATCGAAAAGAGTAAAATGATTGAAGAATACCTCTTTGGTATGAAAGATGAAGTTTCCCTAAGGGTAGCAAGCTCAAGGGTCAGGTTCAAGAAAAATGAGAGAAGAAATGGAATGGGAAAGAACCCATTTCAGAACTTATAAGCACTAATGGCAGTTTGTATGCGAGCTTGAGCCTAGGAAAAATAAATATGGCTTAAAAAAAATCTGAATACACAGGAAAAAAATAGCCAATAAGAAGAGCAATCATCATCTGTAATCAAGCTCAAGAGAAATCACTAATATTTGCAACGATTTAAAGAATAGCGGCTTTAATAAGAATTTTCTGATTTTGAAAGACAAATGAAAACCGTATGATTGGATGCATTTGAAGCTTGTGAAAAGAAAAAAAATTCATTTAAGATGCTCCCCCTAAACCTCAGCTGTCTCTCCTCTTCTCTCAAGTTTTTTTTTTTATTTTTATTTTTTTTTTATTTTTTATAACAGATGAAGCGAAACAAATTGACCTAGGGAGCATACCCAGAAGAAATTGAATTGCTCATTTGGGGGTATGCAACATACACACTTGAAACCTTCATTGGTGACTTTCACGCTAATGAATATGGTAGCCTTCTCCAGAGAAACTTTTCTTTCAACTGAAAGCTATCACTCGTAATCTTAGGTACCCCTGACCTCCAGTTTGTACGAAAAAAATTAAATCTCATCAGGCAGATGATTTAGAGAGAGCACTCATGAAGTGAGAAAAATGTAATCCAATCACACAATTCTTAACTACAAGGAAGTCTTAAGAAAAAAACAACTGCATAAAATTCAAGCAAATAAGAGTATTCAAAGAAGATAGCTTAAAAATATTGCATTGATCAAGGGTGGGGTCCAATGCCTAAGGATTTATGATGTGAATTAAATCAATCCATTAAAATTACTGCAAGTGCACAATTATCTTGTTGAGATAGTGACAATTACAGGTCGATCCCATAGAGAGCACTACTAAAATTTAAAATCTGATTTTTTTTAAATCAAAGATTAATACATAAATGAGATCCAAGAAAAACTAGAAGAATTCAGAAACACAAACTAATCAAATATATAAGACAAAGCAGAGCATCCAGAATCCACTAAGCAAGATAATCAATCCATCCATGCAATTATTCTACTCTTTGTCTCAAAATAATTCAAATCAAAGACAAATCAATGTTTTGGATCCGGAGGATTTGTCTTTCGCAAAAATCAATTTTTAATAAAAAAAATAAGGTCACAACCCAAGACCTTCTTCACCTCATAAAAGAATGAAAAATCATAAGCATGACTCATCAAATTAAGCATAAACTATCAAAGGATCTCAGACCTAAGCATAATCTATCAAAATAAGTATAAATCATCAAACTATTTCCATTTGAAATCCAAATAGAGGCTGCCTAAAGCATGAAGACAAATCTATTATTCTAATAAAGCAAGCATTTAAAAGAGACAAGAAAGTAATAGAAAAATAACATAGATTAAATCAAATATCTACTTAGCTTCATTTGTGTGCTCCAATCCAAAAATCTAGCTAGCTATTGAAAAGAACTCCATAAGTAATTTCATTGATAGCATCTCCTTGTACAATGGTCTCTCGAAAATCTCTCTTCTAAAAATCCTAATTTGTGGAACAGGGCTCTAAAATACCCAAAATAACTCTTAAATTCTATTAATTAGGGAAAGACAAGAAAGAGGAGAGAGAGTAATAGTAGACGTCCAAGGGAGGAAAGATCTCCCGTATGCTTCTTTTGGGTTCCTTTTATAACGCCGGTTATCTTACAAATATATTGAATCTGGACACATTCTCTGCAAATTCGATTTATCTTCATTGGTAAGGTATATCTCTTATCCTCTTTGAATTGGAATGAGGTGAAAAGTTCTAGAAACCTCTAGATGGCTTGGCTAATCTTTAAATGGGGTCCCACAAGTGATGTGCAGCAATTGATTATCAACGATGTAGATTTAATTGCAATCTCGTCTGAAAATGAATATGAAAATCTCCTGGCCCATAACTTTATCAATCTAGCTTTGATTTGCACATTCTTAGGCTCCACGATCATCTACTCTGAATAAGCTTTCCGACGGTAGGTAAATTTCATTGATCCGACAGTCAGATTGAAAGTTACGGCCATTTGAAGATGAGTTATCCTAAGAAAAATGGGATTAACTTTTGAAATTTGATTTGCAATGGATTCTATCTCTGCACAACTTTCGTTTTCGAAAGGAAATCATATGTGAATGATTCAAACTCTTCTTCTTTTATTCCAATCAAAATTGTACTCTTTGAATTATCCATTAACAATTTAAAATCTGCAACTACTGCGAACCCTGTCATGTGGGACATTTCATCTGCTTGAATAATGAGCTCTATGAGAAGTATTCTACTGTAGTTAGGACCCTTCAACTGATATGATGAGTGGACCCCTCCTTTGATTTAGTTGCACATGGCATGTGTGTGGGGTCCACGTGGTGAATTCTTCAATTTACTTCTTTTCAAGCTTCAATTTAGCAATGTAGGGCCCAAGATGACTATGTGTGCTTAAAAATGGGTTCCGTGACAAAGGCCTGCAATTCTCATTTTCTGCACATTCTAATTCAACATATCAAATATTGAATAGCCCATATTGAAGCGGGACCCATCTAGACAGAGTTCTACTCCAACTGGGAGTCTTTAGAGAAAATTTGCAAAACATTCCAAGTAAATGCATAAAATGTATGAAAAGTATGAAAATTCAGGTTCCTAGGTGAAAATACATGAAATGATGGAATTAGATGAATAATGATGCAATTAACCTAATTAAACCCCTAATTCATCCTAAAATGATGCGTAAAAGTGCAAATTCATAAACTCATCACACACCCCAACCAGCATTTTGCTAATCCCTTAGCAAAAGTTGCAAGCAAAAAGGTTTGAAGTTCTTTGACCTAATCTAAGAAAAAAAGTAAATATGAAAACAAAATAACTTTCACTGGTATTTTCGGTTGCATTTAGCGTATGCAACAAGCCCTTAAAGCCATACGTTACCCTAGTGAACGAGTTGTGCTTCGTGAGAGTTTGCAATGAATTTACCCAAAAAATTCTCTTTCTCTATTTATTTTTTACAAAGAATGCTTAAAACCTAACAAAATCTAGGGAAACTTCTGCCAAGAGAAGATTTATAGACACTGACTATTCTCGATTCTCGGAATTTTCAAAAACAAATCTTAAATTCGGTTCACCAATCCCATATTTTGGTCAGAAATTCTGGAAATCATGCTAAATTAATCGTGCACGGTGAAAAGTATGTATACGTAATAAGCATAAAATGATCCACCAAGAATTTCCATGAAAATAATTTATTTATTTATTTATTTTAAATTCTGGGCAGCCTAACCTTATCCAAGAAAAACAATATTCCTCTCAAGGCGCTAATGACGGCTTTCGCACTACTGCTTTTTCAAAGGCCGTAATTTTTTTTCAAACATACACATGTGATTGTGCAATGCCTAGGTCCCTTAAGCTTTCTAATTAACGCATATGTAACAAGCATTAGGCCAATGACTCCCAAACCAGATCTCTTTAGGGCATTAGGTATGTAAATACCGGGCTTACTGGCTTTGGTTAAAAAGGCTACGAACCCAAACTAATCACAAAAACTTTTTATTCTTTTCAAGACTTCTAACTAAACTTTTTTTTTTTTTTTTGCGGTCCCCAACAATAGGCAGCCCTTTCCATGTACCCACCTATCGAACCAGAAAGCTCTGTAACACTAAGGGTCGATTTTCCATTTTTTTTCAATTATCAAAGAAAAACGGAGATCATAACTTCACATTCAAAACCTTGAAAACGTATACAACCCGTGTAAAAGTGAAGGATCAAAATTCATCACTTTTCCAAAAACCCTTTCCATAAACAAAATAGTGAACCATTGTTTTCTTTTGCCCAAAATAAATATCTTCAGTCAATAAAAATTCTCTCGAAAGTTTCCCTCTAACCTAGCAATAGCAAAAAAAAAAAATAATTTAAATCTCCTAAAATGAAGCAAAAAAGAAAATGTACAATGAAAGTTGAAAAAATGATCACATATCAAGTTCTAACTCACACCCCCAAACCTAAATTCGACATTGTCCTCAATGTTATGAATGCATGTATAATGTGAAAATGAACAATAAGGAAAATTGGAACATCTTATCATGTGGGGTGATTGTAAAAGAATATGATGAACCAGCTCAATTACCTTTCAAAATTTGGTTGCCTCCCAAATAGCGTTAAGTTTAATATCGTCAGCCCGACATGACAAAAAATGATTATTCCTGGTAAATTGGGTCTTCTAGAAGGATATCCTCAATGTTTTTATCCTTCAGTTCCAGAAAAGATTTCAGCCTTTGACCATTAACCTTAAAAAATTTTCATTTTTGTGGTTCTCAATTTCCACTGCCCCATGAGGATAAACAGTACACACAATGAATGGGTCAGACCATCGAGATCTTAATTTCCCTGGAAACAGGTGTAACCGGGAATTGTAGAGAACTTTCATGCCAGGTTCAAATGACTTCCTAAGGACTGATTTGTGATGGTTCAACTTCATCCATTCCTTGTACATTTTGGCATTTTAATAAGCATCATTTCTCAATTCATCAAGCTCATTGAGTTGCAACTTACAATGGTTACTTGCCAAGGGCAAATTAAAATTGAAAGTTTCGATGGCCCAGTAAGCTCTATGTTCCAACTCAACAGACAAATGGCAAGCCTTATGATAGACCAACCTATAAGGGGACATCCCAATAGGAGTCTTATAAGTTATTTGATAGGCCCATAATGCATCCAATAGTCGCAAAGACCAGTCTTTCCGATTTGGATTGACCGTCTTCTCCAAAATTTGTTTAATTTGCCTATTTGAAACTTTTACTTGGCCACTGGTCTGTGGGTGGTAGGGTGTAGCAACCTTATGAGTAACAGAATACTTTTTCATCAGATGGTCAAAGGTGCTATTGCAGAAATGGGTTCCACCATCACTGATAATTGCCCTGGGTGTACCAAACTTAGAAAATATGTATTCCTTCACAAATTTGATCACCACATGGCGATCATTCTTTCTGGTAGGTATTGCTTCCACCCATTTTGAAACATAGTCCACAGCAAGTAAAATATACAAATTGCTAAAAGAACTTGGAAATGGTCCCACAAAATCGATCCCCCAAACATCAAAGATTTCCACTATCAAGACTGGATGCAAGGGCATCATATTCCTACGATTGATTTTCCAAGCTTTTGATACCTATCGCAACTCAGACAAAACACATGACAATCTTTAAAGATTGTGGGCCAATAGAAACCACACTGCAAAACTTTTACAGCAGTCTTCTTCGAGAAAAAATGGCCCCAGCATGCATGATCATGGCAGAATGAAATGACTGAGTAATAGTCATGATCAAGAATGTATATTCTGATGATCTGGTCTAGACAGTACTTAAAAAGATATGCGTCATCCCAAAAAAAGTATTGACCTCAGCTAGAAATTTTGATCGATCCTGTTTTGGCCAATGAGTGGGCATCTCCCCTGTAACAAGGTAATTGATTACATATGTAAACCAGAGGGTTTAGGAAATACTAAGCAATTATTCATCAGGAAAATTTTCATTCGGTGGGATCTCATCTGATGGCTCTAAGGGTAACCTTGAAAGATGGTCTACTACAACATTCTCACATCCTTTTTTATCTCTTGTTTCCAATCAAAATCTTTTAGTAGAAGGATCCACTGGATCAATCAGGCTGTTCCATTCTTTTTGGACAAAAGGTATCTCAGAGATGCATGGTCCATGTAGATGATGACTTTGGACCCTATCAAGTAGGACAGAAATTTCTCCAAGGCAAAACTCCCAACTAGCGATTCTTTCTCAGTGGTTGTGTAATTTAGCTGTGCATCATTGAGCATCTTACTTGCATAGTAAATCACATGAGGTAACTTCCCAACCTCGTTGACCCAAAACAGCTCCAATAGTAGTATCAGATGCATCACACATTAGCTAAAATGGAATGGTCCAGTCAGGTGGCTGAATTATAGGGGCTGAAGTTAGTTCATTTCTCAGTCTTTCAAAAGCCTTTAGACACTTCTCATCAAATTCAAACGGAGCATCTTTTGTCAGCAATTGGTATAAAGGTTTAGCAATTTTACTAAAATCCTTGATGAATCTACGATAAAAACCAACATGGCCCAAGAATGTTCGAATCTACTTAACTGATTTTGGTGGTGGCAATTTGGAGATCAAATCAATTTTTACTTTGTCCACCTCAATTCCATTATCAGAAATAATGTGTCCCAGAACTGTGCCCCCTTTTACCATAAAATGGCATTTTTCCCAATTTATGACTAGAGTCTTTTCTTTTCATCTTTCAAGCACAATGGACAAATGATGTAAGCACTCTTCAAAAGAGTTGCCAAAGACCGAAAAATCATCCATAAAAACATAAAAAAGAATAAGGTCACAACCCAAGACCTCCTTTACCTTATAAAAGAATGAAAAATCATAAGCATGACTCATCAAATTAAACATAAACTATTAAAGGATCTCAACCCTAAGCATAATCTAACAAAATAAGTATAAATCACAAAACTATTTTCATTAGAAATCAAAATAGAGGTTGCCTAAGGCATGAAGACAGATCTATTATTCTACTGGATCATGTATTTAAAAGAGACAAGAAAGTAATAGAAAAATAACATAGATTAAATCAAATATCCACTTAGCTTCGTCTGTGTGCTCCAATCCAGAAATCTAGCCAGCCATTGAAAAGAACTCCATAAGTAATTTCATTGATAGCATCTTCTTGTATAATGGTCTCTCGGAAATCTCTCTTTTAAAAATCCTAATTTGTGGAACAGGGCTCAAGAATACCCAAAAATAACTCTTAAATTCTATGAATTAGTGAAAGAAGAGAAAGAGGAGAGAGAGTAATAATGGACGTCCAAGGAGGGAAGTATCTCCGTATGCTTCTTTTGGGTTCCTTTTATAACTTCGGTTATCTTACAGATACATTGAATTTGGACACTTTCACTACAGATTTGATTTATCTTCATTGATAAGGTATATCTCTCATCCTTTTTGAATTTGAATGAGGTGGAAGCTTCTGGAAACCTATGGATGGCTTGACAAATTTTCATATAGGGTCCCACAAGGGATGTGTAGCAATTGATTATCAATGATGTGGATTTAATTGCAATCCCATCTAAAAATGAATATGAAAATCTCCTGTCCCATAACTTTATCAATCTAGCTCTGATTTGAACATTCTTAGGCTCCACGATTATCTACTCTGAATAAGCTTTCCAATGGTAGGTAAATTTCATTGATCTGAAGGTCGGATTGAAAGTTATGGCCATTTGAAGATGAGTTATCCTGAGAAAAATGGGATTAACTGTTGAAATTTGATTTTTATTGGATTCTATTTCTGTACAACTTTCATTTTCTAAAGGAGATCAAATGTGAATGATTCAAACTCTTCTTCTTTTATTCCAATTAGAATTGTACTCTTTGAATTATCCATTAATAATTTAAAGTCTGCAACTACTGCGGACCCTGCCATGTGGGACATTTCATCTGCTTGAACAATGGGCCCTATGAGAAGTCTTCTACTATAGTTAGGACTCTTCAACTGACATGATGAGTGGACCCCTCCTTTGATTGATTTGCACATGGCTTGTGTGTGGGGTCCACGTGGTGAATTCTTCGATTTACTTCTTTTCAAGCTTCAATTCAGTAATGCGGGCCCCTGATGACTATGTGTGTTTGAAAGTCGGTTCCGTGACAGAAGCCTCCAATTCTCATTTTCTGCACATTCTAATTAAACACATCAAATACTGAAGAGTGCATATTGAAGCGGGACCCATTCAGACAAAGTTCTACTCCAACTGGGACTCTTCAGAGAAAATTTGCAAAACATTCTAAGTTAATGCAAAAAATGTATGAAAAGCATGAAAATTCATATTCCTATGTGAAAATGCATGAAATGATGGAATTAGATGAATAATGATGCAATTCACCAAATTAAACCCTTAATTCATCCTAAAATGATGCGTAAATGTGCAAATTCATGACCTCAACAATTTACTAAGGGAGTTGAAGCAAATAGGATCTATAGGTTTTGTCACGACCCTAAACCCGGGGTCCGTGAAGTAATAATTATGTTTCTCCCAAGATCCGCGTGTGTGAAGATTACAAATTCCAATACACTCTGAATATTTAGCGGAAGCTTTCGTGGTGTTGCGACTCGGAGTCCGTAGCCATTGGATTCCGCACCGCACTCAACCCAAGCATATAGTCATCCTATCAATGGTTCATCTCAGACTGGAATAAACCATCACAATAAAAGTACAGAGCTGACAGTAACAGGGTATTACATTCCCATATATGTTCAAGTTACAAATAACAATGTGTATTAATTACAATCCCAAGCAAGAGGCTAATAGAAGTCATACAAAACAAGCTAATGATTACTACCCCATATGTGACGTAATACCGATGTCAAGCTCAATGTCTTCATGACATAGCCGACAAACAACCTGCAAACTCATGGCTCCACAGCCAACACGTGCACTCATCTCGGGTGAAGAAGTCTGAATCTGAGTACCAAAGTAGTGGGCCAGACACGACGGTCTAGCAGGTGGGTGAAAAGATATAAACAATATACCGAACAATATAACATGTAATAAATCATGATGTCTAATCAAAATTGTACATAATTACGAATGTCTAGGAAAATCATGAATATCTGACAAAATCTTGTATTCATATAAAACGGGTATGAAATATAAACATATATTCCTTTAAAGCATGTATAAAACATGAACATTTCACAAATCGGGAACTCATTTAAAACAAGTATAAATAATGCATCATTTACTAAGAAAAGACATGATTAATATAAAGCAGTAAGGGTATCAAGGATCAGGAACTATCAAGATGGCAACCACGCAAAGCTAAATCCTCTATCACCGAAGTGATAGAGCAAGCATATCAAGGCGTTGACCTCAGTCACCGAAGTGAGGAGGAACAACGAAATTCACATATACATATATATATATGGGACGGGACCACGGTAGCAAACCAGGTATCGGGAACCACGGGAGCGAGTCGGGTATCGGGACGGGACCACGGTTAATAAACCGGGTATCGGGATCCAAACTGCAGCTGGCGGGACGGGACGGGATCTCCAAGTCGGTAGATCAGACCGACAAGGTCATCCAAGCTTAGTGGTACCGACTCATAGGTTATATGCGAGTAAACAAAACAAATACATGTATGCATGTTCTCTTTTTGGCTCATGGGCTCGCACTACAAAGCTCTGGCCCCATATTGCCTCAAGGTTTTATTCTCATGGGTCATATAAAAGAAATCAGGTCAAATAAATACATATGACGGGACGGGATACCCATAGGCACAAAACATATCTGTATCGGGTCGGGCATAAACGGGTTAGCAACATGCTAAAAGAACAATATAAATTTCAATACTGTCGGGTAAGTCTAGTCATAAAACACGAGATTTAAAATGTACACTGAAATTCGAGTTAAATACGACATAATGGATTTCTATACTTTTCCGGGCCAAACGTTAAGGGTCCTAGATTTATATCTATGTGAATAGGGTCCCGTATGTCTAATTTGACATATACTTGGTACTCTATGAGAATTAAGGACATCTCGGATCCCTATGCACATTGACAAGTCTAAGGATCCTCGACGAATCTTCATAATGGGGTTTCTCTTCGTCCGGACTCCATAAAATGCCTTCCAAGTTCTTACATTGCATTGGGGCTCCAAACCATACCTCCCCAAGCTTAACAACAATGTTTCAAGGCCCTAAGTATTGATAGGTCATATGCAAGAAATCGAATCAAATAAATACATATGACGGGACGGGGTGCTCATAAGCACAAAAGCATATCTATATCGGTCGGGCATGTACGGGCTAGCAACAATGCTAAAAACATGAATTTCAATACTATCAGGCAAGTCTAGTCATAAAACACGAGATTTAAAGTGTACAAGTGAAATTCGGGTCGAAATAAAGCATGAATGGATTTCTCATATTCTCCGGGCCAAGTGTTGAAAGTCCAAGATTTGAATCAATGTACTAGGGTCCCGTATGTTAGGTTTGATATACATTTGGTACTCTTTAAGAATTGGAAACATTCCGGGGCCTTATATACATTAACAAATCTAAAAGACCTAAACAACAAAGTCATAATGATGGAATTTCTTCTTCTGTACAGTTCCTCACTCTTCTCCAATATAGTTCCCTAGGGTTCTTCAAGAAGAAAACAATGCAATTGCTGTCGGTTAGCTCCTTGGTTGGCTGTCGGTCAGCCGAACTGGGGTGTCGGCTAGCCGACAGATGACCGACACTGACTGTCAGATCCACACACATCAGGAAGTTTGTTGCTCTCTGGAAAATGAACCGAAAGATCTGTCGGTTGGATCTTGGTCGACCGAACTAGGGAGTTCGGTCAGCCGATAGCTGACCGACAGATTTCCTGATGGAAATCTGCTCTCTGGAATTGGAACCGAGAGATGTCGGTCCATCTCGGTTCGCTGTCGGTTAGCCGACATGCTGACCGACAGCTGACCGACGTTACTGCGGACCCAAAATTCTGAAGCTATTTTCAGTCCCTTCTTTCTCCCAACACTCCTCATTCTCAAGGGTCAGATCCCTGTAATAAAGTGAGCTTAAGATCCTCCATTTCAAGCAATCAAAACTTCATTCTCAACACTTCAAATTCACCATCCAACTACATCCATTCTTCCATCAAATCATCCATTCCAATCACATTCAACCATAAAAAATCCATCACATGAAACAAGTCAAAATTTAATATCATCAAGATACCATTTCCAAGAAAGCAATATACTAGAAGGATACTCTAAAGAGTGTACTTCAAATCTCAATAAAAACATGTCATGAAGTAAAGCATAAGTAATGAAAATCATTAATGAGAGCTACACATTTGTATAAAACATGATCAATGAAAATAAATCATTTCATCCACTTGCCTTAGGTCCAAGCTAATGCAAATCAACCACTAATCACTTCTCCAAGCTATAAACACCAAATCTACACAAAACCCCCAAATACAAGCCCAAATATCAAAACCAAATCAAAACAAAAAGAAAACCTCCAATAATCGAAACAAAGCTTCTCAAAGGCTAGGAGAATACAAATCCAAAAGATTACAAGGATCCCTTACTTGAAAGTTATTCAAAAAGCAAGAGGTTGCTCAAAGGAAATCTTGAAAAGCTTGGTTTTCTTCAAAAATGGTGTCAATGGATAGCTCTTAAGATGAGGATGAAAATGGTAGAGTCCAATCTTGGTTTAGCAATGGTTTGGTGGTGCTATGAGATGGAGAAAGCAAGAAAAGAATAGAGGGAACTATGGCTGCTGGGGCTGCTCTTCTCTTAGAAATTAGGTCAAGAAGGGAAGAAGAAGAAGAGATGGGTTTCTTTTATAACAAAGGGGAGATGGGTCCCACAACTTAAAACATTTGTCGGGCTAAAAACATGCATTTCGGGACCTCAAATGGATTCGACGAAGAAGACAAAGTTGATCAACGAAATTTCTAGTTTCCAAAAAGTATATATCTCGCGGGTTTCGGGGACATCAAATTTTGGGTACAGATTTCATGTAAAAAGATTGTTTTGCCCTCAAATTGAGAAAAGTCGGGTTTAGGAGTTTCAAATGAGGACGGGTCCAACATGAAAGTTGTAGGGATTAACAATATAAGTTAAATGGGATGAAAACACAATTTTTAGAAAATCAAAATAAATCCCAAGCTCACACAAAATCGCAATAAGAACCCCCAAAGGGTCCCACAAGTTAAGAAGGTTCCCAAAACTTTTCAAAGCCAAAGAAAATGGTAGTTAAACTAAGAAAGTTAAACAAACAACCATTAAAACCACTGAGAAAACTAAATAACGATTAAAACCACACTAAATCAGGAAATTAGGGGTCGGGTTCTCACAGGTTTGGTGAGGATATCAGCCAATTGATTTTGTGGAGATGTGCTCCAAAGAGAGTACTTTATCTTCGACGAAACCATGAATGAAATGATGTATGATGTCAACGTACTTAGTTCTTGAGTGTTGAACTTTGTTTTTAGAAATATTGATTGCATTTTTGTTATCACAGAAAACAACCATAGATCCTCGCTTAAACCCATAATCCGAAAGCATTTGTTTCATCCACAATAGTTGTGTACAACAACTACCAGCTACAGTGTATTCAGCTTTTGCAGTTGACAAAGATGTAGACATTTGCTTCTTACTATGCCATGAGACCAGATTATTCCCAACAAAGAAACAGCCTCTAGATGTACCCTTTCTACCATTGACACACCCAACCCAATTAGCATCAGAAAAACCAACTATGTTGGTGTTGGTATTAGAAGACAACCAATTTTCAAATTCAGATGTGCCATTCACATATTAGAGAATCCTCTTTACTGCTTGGATATGAGATTCCTTTGGTTTAGATTGATATCTAGTACATACCTCTACGCTGAATGTTATGTCAGGAAGACTTGCAATGAGGTAGAGGAGACTACCAATCATGCTCCTGTACAGAGTTTCATTAACATCTTTTCACTTTGCATCCAAACTTAATTTCACAGTGGTGTTCATTGGTGTGTTTAAGGGTTTGGAAGATTCCATCTTGAATTTTTTTAACAAAGCACGAGCATACTTTGTTTGAGAGAGAAAGATGTCATTTTCAGATTGCCTAATCTGTAAACCCAGGACGAACCACAGTTCTCCAACCATGCTTATCTCAAACTCGGCTGCCATGGTTGGACCAAATTGATCAGTCATTCAGTTGGAAGTAGATCCAAATACAATATCATCGACATAAACTTGCTTGTTTGATGAACAAGGTTTTGTCAACACTTCCTCTATGAAAACCATGATCAAGTAAAAGGACAGTCAGCCTTTCATACCAAGCTCTAGGGGCCTGTTTTATGCCATATAGAGCTTTTTCCAATTTAAAGACATGATCAGGAAAATGGGGATCATGAAATCCTTTTGGTTGTTCCACATTCACTTCCTCATTTAAGAATACATTTAGAAACGCACTCTTTACATCCATTTGAAATAGTCTGATTCTTAAAAAACATGCAATGGCCAACAATAGACAAATTGACTCAAGACTTGCAACATGGGCAAACGTTTCATCAAAGTTGATGCCCTAAATTTGAGTGAGTTTTCTAATTTCTACTATGTCCTGGTTCAAAATTTCCTCTATAAAGACAAATTTGAATTTTTCCCCCACAAAGTATGTGGGTGTATACAACTCTGAGATTAGTAGTGGTCATCATTAATTAATCCCTCATGTCTTCTAATATTATTCTCCATTTCATTTCATTTTTTCATTTCCATTTCTATTGGGAATCCAAGACTGTTCTATACATCTTAATACTAAAATTGTGACTGAACAGGGGGCAATTGTGTATCAATTGGGCCAGGTTGTTCAGATGTCAATATAGAGAACATAAGTTGTTAGCAATTCATGGTATCAGGCAAGTGTTTCCGCTCTGGTTTGAATCCTTTCAATGACTTGCTTTCCCGTCTTTCCAATTTTATATAAAGTTTCTTCCCATTTGAATATGCTTTTTACAACATTGGGAGCCTTGGCATACACAACTCGCATGCCTGTGTCTAAAATATAATGGTAAGTAATGCAGTAATAAGGAACTTAGACAATGGAGTCAGAAGGTGGCCGCCCAACTCGAGACCACGAAAGAATCTAGATCCTCTGTCGTAGCTATTACACTGTGAGCATGTACACTTTTTTGGAACTCTTTTGTGGGGCTCAGCTAGAGGACTTCCGGACCAAACAAGATGAATTTCATCCTAAATTCATCATTTATGGAAGTTTATAAATGGATCAACAGCAAACAATAATATCATATCTCTCAAATTCAAGTTGGGACACATTCTACACACCGATTGGAGCTCCAACACCCACCTATGGAAACTGGATATTCTCTTCTGTTTCCACCTCACTATCCCCATTTTTTTATGGGATTTGCTTTCTGGGGTTTCTCTAATGTTGACATGAGTGGTCCTCATGACCACATGTGCAACACTGTTGGGACTCACGGTTTGAGCCCACTAATTTAAGTTACTTTCCCCCTTTGGTTTTTAGTTTTACTAATTTTATCTTGGATTCAATTTTAGTAAGCCCAAATCAAATAGGACTCTTGTTGGCTAATTTGAGGGAATTAAGGAAACTTACTTTTATTAGATTTCTTTGATGGTAAAAAATCTCTCTAAGGCTTATCTATATATATGGTTTTCCGGTCCTCTCTCTTAACCTACAAGATCTGAAAAGTAACCATCAACTTCACGCATATTGGAGTGGGTGATAAGGGAGATAGGAGAAAACCTTATTTGTGAAAAGAGTTCCACTCATCATCAAGATCATGGCGCAAGGTGCGCTTTTAATCTTTTAGATTATTCATTGTTAATGCATAGATCAAGATCCATAGATTTGATTTGTATCACAAACCATATCAAATTTTGCAATTGGTATCAGATCTTGTTTAGATCTGGGCATAGAGTTTTTTTTTTAAGGTGTTTTGGCAGCCTGATTCACATAATATGTTTGTTTCGGATCACTTTGATCGGCTGTAAAACCTCCATGATCATCCGGTACGACCGTATCCTTTTAAGGCATAGGGTATGGCTATAGCCCTCTCTATAGATCTGACACAACAAGTTGCTTTCTTATATAAACATCATTCTGTGTCAGTTACTACATAAATCTCAAAGTATGACACTCTGTGGCTAGATATAATACAAATTTGGGATAACTAGAATAAGCGATTTTGCATGTCTTAGAGATGCTACAAGGAGTTTTAGGTGGAATAATTGAATGGATTATGATGTGATTATTAAGTTTGTTTGCTACTGTGCATTTATTATTCCAATTTCTTTTTAGTGGGTTTAATTATTTATTGCTTGGATTGGTCTTATTATGTCACTTTTTATTGGATTTTCCTATTTTGGATCTGCTTAGGGCCACCATTTTATTTATATCCATGTAAATATATATATATATATATATATATATTGTGGTGGATGTTTGATAACTACAACATGCTATAAATTAAGCGTAATCTTTTTTTTTTTTTAGATGCACCACTAGTGACATAATAACCAATCTTAATTAGACCCATTTATGTCTTATTATAAATGCTATTAATTCAATTGAGACCCAAAGTTTTAAATGGTGTGGTAGTCACCAAAGTGGGTCAATTATGAAGAACTTATAGGTATCAATTGAAATTTAAGACCCTTAACACTGCTTCTTATGTAAGGATAAGAGCGTTAGACTTGCGATCCTAAATCATGAGAGTAAGGATCGGCCCAAAGGTTCAATCGCCACTTAAATAATTAAAAGATCGGACTAGGGGTAATTTGATATATGTGCCCAATTGGTTTTGATTCCTATACCGAAAGGTATAAAGCCTAGCGAATTGCATTCATACTATTTCATTAGCCCTATGGATGAATAGGATTCCTACACGAGCGATCCTATTGCATGTTGTAGTCTCGACCCAAAGGAGGGACTATGATGATGAACTGGATCACTCACCAAATATGCTTCATTTATGCATCGAATCATTCTGGATTAATGTTTTAGCGTGAACTCAAAGCATTAAAGTAATTGAGCATTTTTTTCCCTTTATATTCCAGCATGGACTCACGTTGCCTTGAATGGACATCTCTCGAGCATCTAATGTTAAATGTATCAAATTTCACTAATTGGAAAGATGAACTTTTATTAACCTTGGGCTGCTTAGACTTGGACACTGCAATTATGGAACCCAAACCCGCTGATCTTACTGAAAATAGCTCTCAAGTTGCGATAGCATATTATGAAAAATGGATAAAGGCCAACCGTCTAAGTCTCATGATGATCAAAAGATCTATAGCTAAAAATATCCGTGGCTCTATTCCGGATAATGAAAATGCAAAGGCCTATCTCAAATCTGTAGAGCAGCAATTTCAAGCATCTGATAAGGCTTCAGCAGCTACTTTGATTGCCAAATTATCTTCAATGAAATATGATGGATCTAGCGGTATCAGGGAACATATGATGGAGATGAGGATATAGCGGCCCAACTCAACTCTCTAGAAATGACAATTTCTGAAAATTACATAGTCCAATTATTTTTGAACTCCTTGCCCCCTCAATTTGGGCCTTTCAAAATTTCATATAATACTTATAAGGAGAAATGGACTACGAATGAGTTGGTCTCAATGTGTGTCCAAGAAGAATGCAGACTTAGGCAGGAAGGGCAGTTACACAAAGTAAATTTCATCTCCAACACTCATTCGAACAAGAAAACATATCCCAAGGGAAAGAAAGGTCAAAAAAGGAAAGGCAAGAAATCTGCTTCGACTGACCAAGTCGGAAAGAAAGGTAGTGAACCAAGGTGCTTCTTCTGCCGTAAAAAGGGACATCTGAGGAAAGACTGCTTGAAGAGACAGAAATGGTTTGAATCTAGAGGTATAAATAACTCTTTTGTTTGTTATGAAACAAATCTTTTAGATGTTCCTTCAAATACTTGGTGGATTGATTCTGGCGCCACTGTTCATGTGGCAAATTCCATGCAGGGCTTTCACTCAAGCCGGAGGCCAAACAATGATCAGAGAAATATTTTTATGGGAAACTGGCTGGAGACTGAAGTGAAAGCGATGGGGACTTGTAAATTGATTCTTGATTCTGGATTCCAGTTGGACCTTAATATCACTTTTTATGTTTCTACGATTAGTAGAAATTTAATTTCTTTATCTAGACTTGATTTAGAAGGTTATACCTTCTCTTTTGGACATAGTACCTTGAGATTTATAAGAATCAAATTTTAATAGGTGGTGGTGTTTTATGTGATGGTCTTTTTAAATTGAATCTGGATCCATATTTTGCTAGTTCTTTACTTATCTTGCTTGAGAATAATGTTATGAATGTTGGTATTAAGAGAGGAATCTTGAATGAAAACTCTTCAATTTTGTGGCATAAAAGGCTAGGACACATCTCTCAAGAGAGATTAAAGAGATTAGTAAATGATGGGGTGTTAAGAACCCTAGATTTTACTGATTTTGGTGTTTGTATAGACATCATAAAAGGTAAGCAGACCAAAAACACCAATAAACTTAAGGCCACAAGACGTTTAGAACCACTTGAATTAATCCACACAGATATTTGTGGTTATTTTCCTACACTAGGTTATAAGGGTCAAAAATACTTTATCACCTTTATTGATGATTTCACTAGATATGGATATGTCTACTTGTTATATGAGAAATCAGAATCTTTAAAAGACTTTGAAATCTACAAGGCTAAAGTTGAAAAACAGTTAGACAGAAAAATAAAGGTTGTGAGATCTGATAGGGGTGGAGAGTATTATGGGAGGTATGATGAATCGGGTCAAAATCTTGGCCCATTTGCGAAATTCCTGGAAAGTCATGGTATTCGTGCTGAATATACATTGCCTGGCTCTCGACATCAAAATGGTGTGGCTGAAAGACGTAATAGAACGCTTATGGTACGGAGTATATTAAGTAATTCTAAATTACCTGACTCTATAGGGGGAGAAGCCCTAAAAACAGTTGCATATAACCTAAACCGTGTACCCACTAAGGTTGTTCCTAAAACTCCTTACGAGTTATGGACAGGTAAGAAGCCAAGTTTAGGACATATGGATGTTTGGGGTTGTCCAGCGGAAGCTAGAATTTATAACCCACAAGAGAGAAAATTGAACTCTAGGACTATCAGTGGGTATGTTATTGGATATCCTGAAAGGTCCAAAGGTTTTAGATTTTACTGTCCTACTCATACCACTAGAATTGTTGAAACCGGAAATGCCAGATTCATAGAAAATGATGACATTAGTGGGAGCAATGCACTACGAAATGTGGTATTTGAAGAACATCGGATACCTATTCAAGTGTCGATTGAAACGATTAGAGTGGGTATTCCAAATGACTTCATTCAGAACGATACGATGGAAATACAACCTACAATACCAGATGCACCAATAGATGGGAATGTCACTCTAAATAATATAATTGAAGATATTATTCATCTGAATCAAAATTTAGCAGAACTAGAAGCTTTAAGAAGATCCCAAAGATCTAAGAGGTCTACTATATCGGATGACTATATTGTTTATCTTCAAGAATCTAATTTTGACATAGGTGTTAAAGAAGATCCGGTAACAGTTTCACAAGCCATTAAAGGAGATGATTCGAATAAATGGATTGATGCCATGCAAGAAGAGTTAAAATTCATATTATTAAATAAAGTCTGGGATCTTGTCGAATTGCCTTAAGGGTCTGCGACTATAGGATGCAAGTGGATCTTTAAGACCAAGTGAGACTCAAAGGGCAAAATCAAACGTTTTAAGGCCAGACTTGTAGCTAAGGGATTTACTCAAATGCAAAATATTGATTATAAAGAGACCTTTTCACCAGTTTCTTCGAAGGACTCTTTTCGAATCATAATGGCATTAATAGCTCATTTTAATTTAGAGTTACATCAAATGAATATGAAAACAGCATTCTTAAATGGGAATTTATCTGAAGAGGTATATATGAAACAACCAGAAGGATTTGAAGAAAAAGGCAAAGAAAAACTAGTTTGTAGATTAAAGAAATCTATTTATGGACTTAAACAAGCTTCAAGGCAATTGTATATTAAGTTCCATGATACCATTACCTCCTTCGGGTTTAAGGAAAACATTGTTGATCAATGTATATACTTGAAGATCAGTGGGAGCAAGTTCATTATTTTAGTTTTATATGTAGATGACATTCTACTCGCTAGTAGTGATCTTGGCCTACTACATGCAACAAAAGAGTACCTTACAAGAATTTTGAAATGAAAGATATGGGTGAAGCTTCCTTTGTGCTTCGAATCGAGATTATTAAAAACAGATCTTGAGGACTATTAGGACTTTCACAGAAAGCTTATATCAATAGAGTTCTTGAAAGATTCAATATGCAGAATTGTTCTGGAGGAAAAGCACCTATATCAAAAGGTGATCTATTCTCCAAAGACCAATGTCCAAGAAATGACATCGAGAGAACACAAATGCAAGATATTCCATATGCTTTCATTGTAGGAAGTCTTTTATATGCTCAGACTTGTACCCGTCCAGACATCAGTTTTGCAGTTAGCATGTTAGGAAGGTATCAGTCTAACCCTAGCATGGTACATTGGAAAGCAGCAAAGAAGGTCATGCAATATTTACAAGGGACTAAAGAACATATGCTCACTTATAGAAAATCTGATCACTTGGAAGTGATTGGATATTCAGACTCAGATTTTGCTAGGTGTCTCGACTCAAGAAGATCTACATCAGGATACATTTTTCTCCTTGCTGGTGGGGCTGTTTCGTGGAAAAGTGTTAATAGACTACAACTGCTTCTTCCACATTTGAAGTAGAATTTGTGGCATGCTTGGAGGCCACTAATTAAGCATATGGCTGCGAAATTTTATTTCAGGGCTTCAGATCATGGATTCCATTTCTAAGCCATTGAAAATTTATTGTGATAATACCTCATCTGTTCACTTCTCTAACAACGACAAGAGCTCTAGCGCTGCAAAACACTTTCAGATAAAATATCTTACCGTTAAAGAGAAGGTTCCGAATAGTTTAGTGTCTATAGAGCAAATCAGTACAAAGCTCATGGTTGCAGATCCTATGACCAAAGCATTACCAGCAGAGGCCTATAATGATCATGTTAAAGCAATGGGTCTCATTGTGCTATCTTAATGTATGTGGTTGAAAGGATTTATACTATTTACTTAGATAATTTTTTGTTGATCAGTTTTCATTAATAATGATTATGTTCTCTTGCTTAATTTTTGTGTGCACAATTAATTCATTATTGAAAAGCAAGATAAATTTTAGTTGGACCAATAAATAGGAATTTTTAGTCCACTCCTATTATTTTCCTCGATTTATGACTTGACTAAATGGAATCATTAATGTTGTGGTACATGGAAGGAATTATTTCGCAAAATTGATGTTTGACCACCATGACTGGCATTATTGGTTTCATTTTGTTACAGTATATAAGAATTAGCAAAAACAAGAATGATTGGGCTGTTTTTACAAAGGAGTGGCCACTCATCAGGATTTTAAAATCTTGTTAATCCAAGTTGAGTTATTTTATAAAACATAGTTTTCAAAATAAAATAAAAATAGAATGCGGATTGAATATTGGTGGTTACAATACACCAAAAAATGGAATTAGAAACGGCCTTTTGACGCGGTTATAAGCCATTTCAAATCAGACACGGTTTAAGCCCGCTTCAAACGATATAACCGTTCCTAGGCTAAGAATAAGGGTCCGCCATTAAATTTATTTTTATTTCCTCCAAAAACATTTCAAATCGAGCACTCTTGCAAGTCATATCGTGCGTCCGTTCTCAACCCTCTCTCTCCTTCCTTTTCTCTTCTATCGCTCTAATCCTAGAAAAATCCCCATCTTGTTTCTCTCTAGGAGAGAACCACCAATCGAGTCTTCAAGATTCAATCTTTCGCTCTCCAAATCTCTCCAAAGCAAGTCAAATCTCAGATCTCTCGTTGTCGGACACTGATTCCACTGTTTTCTTCCTCAGATCTGTTCATTCTTATGGTGATTTGTTAGGGTTTTGATCTCATTTGCTCCCTCATGTTCAGTTTTTGTAAAAATTAGGTTTTTCACAAAAAAATCACCGAGAGAAGATGCCGAACTTGCAGAAAGAGGACGACTCTGTCTAGAAGGGCACAAATCTCTCCCAGGTACCATAAACTTCTCCTCAATCTCTACTTTCTTTCTTGATTGCACCTTCTTAGGCTTATAGAGTTATCCATCTACTATGAAAATCCTAGATTCTCCACCCTTTCTCAAAATGCATCGATAATCTTCTTCTTCTTCTTCTTCTTTTTTCAAACGAATGGATAAATGTAAGTCAATGTGTCTTGCAACTGATTGATCAGAGTGCAACACTAACCACAAATTGCAGAGAGGAATTTGGCCCTTGGAAATTTTCCTCGTGAGGTGCTCTTGATTACAGGTGATTTTTTGCTCATGAGGTGTTGTGGATATTACTTGTTACAGCTCAGTTTGGAATTTTTTTTTTGTCAATATTACTGTCTCTCTCATTGCAGATTTTTTGGTTTTCTCATTTCTCCTTCGTTCCCACCCTCTCCGGAAAAGGACATTTTGAAAGAACAAGCTCTGTTTCTATTTGGTAGGAGCTAAAGTAGTCGTTGTGATGGTTATTCTTTGCCACTGATTTCAAAGGTTCAGTTTCTCTTCTTTTTTGTTCAAATCTCTCACTTGCAACTCACTCCTCTTTCTTTATTGCTACTTAGCTTCTTCTGGAACCCATCCATTTCAACACCTGAATTGGCCATTTGTTTTTTATTGTCTTTTTTCTCAGAATCCTGATCTTACAAACTGACTCTATTTGCTCTAATGTTAAGAAATTCATTATTTTTATGATGTTTGTGTTATATTGTATGGACTCAATCCATCAGTTGATATGAAAAATTGATTAATTTATTTATTTGTCAATAAAATCATGTTTTACTTTCATGAGATGAATGTTATTTTATTACTTAATGCACATGACCAATACACTTGACATAATGGTTCATGAGTTGAACCGAGTCCCATTAGTATATTAGATGTGATATATGTGTATGGATGAGATCTAGACACGGGAGATATATGTCACAAATCTTATACTTAAATATCTTCACAACCAGTGATGAGACTGGGCATCTCATTTGATAAGGTAGCAGCACTTTGAACAATATGAGATAGTGTGATTTGTCTCGATCATCAGAATGAAAGATTCTGGATCATAGTGCTGGTACATTGGATGTACTGAAGGACCATGAGAAGCACCATATGGAATTCTGTCTTAATTATAAGGTCTGCCCTCATAATTCCCTAACAATAGGCTCTCAATCCTGAGACATTAATGAACTCAAGTTTCTATCTATTCATTTGCTTTGAGTCACCAGTGAGTGAGGCCAACTGTAGGTTAACACCTTAGTGTCTTGGGTATATAGTAGTAAGACTGTGGGAACATTGAATGATCAAGATGGAATCTATCTCTATTATCCCCTTGTGCCAATTAATGGATTTGTCATTAGTAAGTGCGCACCCATCTCGATTAAGAGTTAATTGGATGGTACTGATGATCACTGTGATTAATTAGGGCTCAAAGATAATAAGATGTGGAACTAAGATTGGAAGAGACAGATTTATTCCAATTGATCCATGGATATTGATAGAGGGGCCTACTTGTAGTAATAGGGAAGTTTATGGTCTTCTATGTAATTTTTCTTAAGACTGGAGTTCAATTGCATTTATATAGTGGAGTTATTTGCAATTAACTGTGGGCCCGGATTGCACATGAGATGTGGGGTCGCGAGTCTTAGTTGGAGCCAGCTTTCTAAGGAATCCCTAGTGGTCCCCACGCTAGCCCAAGTTATTAGAAAAATACTAATTATAGTAGAACTTTAAAAGGAAATAGAAAGTTACTATTTCTATTAGAAGTGAGACTTCTAATAGTGGTAATAGTAAGTTACTAATTATAATGGAAGTGAGACTTCTATTTAAATTAGAAAGAAGAGAGTTACTAATTGTTAGAGAAGTAAGACTTCTATTTCATAACAAAGAGGAGCTTGCTTTTAAGCAATATATAGAGGAGATTATAAGGCTGGACGTCCAATGCATATCCTAACCTAGGGATTCACGCCCAAGCCTTGTTTGTGCAAGGGTTGCACATGCTCCTTCTCCTCTCTTCCCTCTTCTAGTTCTCTTTTAGTTTTCTTAAGAGCTTTCTCTTGGAGTTCCCACCCATCTTCTTGAGAAAAGAGAATCTGATACGGGTCATAGCATGGAAGATCAAAAGGTCTTTGAGATTCCTATTTGATACGTGAAAGAGTTTCATCATCAAAGAAAAGAACAACTTCTCCATTAGAGCACAATCGAGCTCCAAAGGTATAATCTACTTCGTTTCATGTTGTAGATTTTTATGGATGCTTGTTGGCAGCTATTCTATCTTCTTGATAGGTTTTTTTACTGATCATGATGGCTGAGATTGAGGACATGTATCCTGGATTGGGTTTTTATAGCCTTCTGGATAGTTGATCACTATATCAAGTTGGTCAAAAGTTTTGAAACCTATCCTAGAGGCCCACCTATTTCCAACAATTTGGAACATTGCTAGGTAGGTAGGAAGGTGGTGTTTTTTTTTTTTTTTTTTTTTTTTTTTTCCTATCAGGGGAAGAATTGTAGTTTTCTGTTCAATTTGTACTTGAATTTCAATACCCGCCTTTGGGTTCTCTCTGGTTTCAATTGTCATGTGGAATTGTGGAAGAAAAGACCTAGAGATTGGGAGACTTCGTTAAAAGGATTAGAGGTAGAGACCTTTGCTACGATTTCTATTTTGGCTACTGTCTATTATTTATTTATTTTGGTGTTAGGGGTTTTGATGGTTGTAGTTTTTTGGATGTGGGTTTTGTTCAACTTTGGGTGTTCGTTGATGATAGGCTGAGAAATGTTGGTTTGAAGGGATTGAGAAAAGGGGGTTTAATGTGAATATTATTGGTTCTAGAAGCAATTTACTTTCTTTTTCTGTTGTGGTGTACGCTATGACTTCCAATGATCTATATATGGTAATTGAGTAATTGTCTGATATAACATAGATGGTTGTTTAATGGGGAAGCAAGGCTCACCAAGAAGCCCAAGCGCTCTGCCTTTTTTGGATGGTTCGACTAATGTTAAGAAGCTGTTGATATTACTTGTTAGTTTGGTGATTGAGTTCTATATTAGTATGGATTATATTATCATATTAGAAATGTTTGATTTTGGGATTAGCAGGTGGGGAAAATGTGTATTTCTACATAAATGAAACACAATTACATTAAATCAGCTAAGTTGATATTACAACATTCTAATAGACATTATGACTCACTTCTATAATTACTAGCATAATCACCCCAACTACTAGTACTTCAGCTGTAGATTGATTAGCTGCAACTATGACTTTGCATGTTCTTGTTTACCCAAAAAAAAAAGGATGTAGGTTTTTGTCATGTTACCATAAAATAACAGATCATATTTTTCATTAATTTGATCTTTTGTCAATAATAATTATTTTTCTTCCATTTGTAAACCTAGTGAAAACCAAAGTGGGATTTTGTTGGTGGATTTGTTCTATGAAGAAGAAAAGAGAATTGAGGAAGAGCTCATAAAATGTGTCGGCTTTTGTTGTCTCTCATATAGTTGATTGGTCTGTTCCCCTTTATTTTTGTATTCTGTGAAGGAGATTATACAGGAAATTTAGTTACATGAATTTATTTCGAACTTAAATTTAGAAAACAGAGGTTAGAAATGATGGAGGCTAACTACACTCTTAGGCCTTGGTGCTCTTATTTTCTTCCAGGGCTTTGCCTTCTCTTTGCTATTACTGCATCAATGGCCGATGCTGAAAGTCACCAACATGACTTTGTTGTATGACTATTTCTTTTTTCTTTTTTATTTCCTTCATGATCATCATCAGTAGCTAATCATTTGGCTTGGAACAGGTTCAAGCAAAGCCAGTGAAGAGGCTGTGCAAAATCCACCACATAATCACAGTTAATGGGGAATTCCCAGGTCCAACTTTGGAAGTGAGAAGTTGGGACACTCTTGTCATCAATGTTGTCAATAGAGCCCAATACACTGTCACCTTACACTGGTATGTTAATGGATAGTTACAAATGGGTGGTCTCAAATGTCATAAAAAATACATCCATGGGTGTGTCCACATACCTGAGCCATGGGCCAAGTTATGGTGTGGTTGATGTTACTATACTCAGATGGGTTTTGCTTTCATTTCTTAAGCAAGTAATTGGTTTTTGGAAACTAAATTATCAATAGATATGGTTTCTTGAAACTAGATTATAACCTTTGTTTGATATCGCGTGGTGAATTAGTACTTACACACAATATATTTTGAATAGTTTGCTGTCTACATTTATGAGCTTTGGAAATGATCCAAGCCTTGCTAGATTGGATGATTTGAGAATTTGGGTTGCTTGACTCATGTTATTTCCACTACATGTG
This sequence comes from Umbellularia californica, assembly GCA_028538565.1. Taxonomy (NCBI): domain Eukaryota; kingdom Viridiplantae; phylum Streptophyta; class Magnoliopsida; order Laurales; family Lauraceae; genus Umbellularia; species Umbellularia californica. Next base: position 62,336,246 of record JAPQWN010000001.1, read on the forward strand.
CATATAGCTATGTGATTCCCGGGGCTACTAAAAGTAATTTCATTACTAACCCTCCATTCTTTTGAATTCTTTTTTTTTTTTTTCAGGAGGATGCTCAAAAGAATATACTTATGCAAGAGCAGTAGTTCGTTGTAAAGAATGCTACAACTTAATTAGAGGGCTTTTTCCACCATAACAATTGGACTCAGCTTGTAGTAAACAACATTGGAGAAAGCTAGCCACAACAAATATGATGGGATCTACTCTTTGGTTGTTAATTTTTTCAGAAATGGAGTGGATGAAAGTAGTAGAAGGTTATATGAGTTGGATGTGTGATGTATGAATATTTATAAATTTAATATTTGAGTTCAAGTTAGTCTATTAATGATTTCAATTTTAGATTTTGTGAACCATTTGGTGATTGTTTTCTATGAATGTGTATAGGTGTGAATGCTACAGTATATAAGTTTTTTTTAAAATACATTTGTTTTGGTGGCATATTAAAAATTTACAATTACAGTGTTTTTTAAAAAAATATTTTTTTTACTCATTAGAAACGGTTATAAACCGTTCTCACTAAATTTGGAATGGTTCTGGAATAGGAACGGTTTGACGACGCTTTTGGAACGGTTTTTATAACTATTCCAAGATAAATAACAGGAACGGTCGAAGCACAGAATTGAAACGGTTTAGAAATGTTCCGAAATTCAAACATTGGAACGGGTGTTATCCGTTCCAAATTTACTATTTTGAAATGGACCCATTTTTTGAAACGGTTTCAAAACGTTTCAATTTATGTTAGAAACAGTTCAAAACTGTTCCTAATTGCCATTTTTGGTGTAGTTATCATGACCAAGTGGAAGATCACATGTGGTCATTCAAACCAAGTGGGAGATTGTTAGACATGAGTGGTCTTCATGACCACATGTGCAGCACTGCTGGGACTCACGGTTTGAGCTCACCACATGTATGCAGCTGAGGCATCCTAACAGACCGAGAGATTTGAACCTTGTTCCTACATGACCCGATCAATTCGATCAGGCACTTGCCATCTATTTTCATTGTTCAACTGTTTGACAACATGAAAAAACCAAAAGCTCTGCCCTCCCTCTCTATCTATCCAAGGGACGGAAGGGCAGAGGCCTTTGGTGTCCCTTCCAATCAATAATTTGGGCTTCACAATCACTAGCCCAACAAATATTGTCCTCTTTGGCATAGACCCAGGCCTCAAGGTTTTGTTCTCGAAGCCTACAGGCGCAAACATATATAAGCCTAGCAGATATTGTCCTCTTTGGCACAGGGCGGAAGGTACGCTTTTAATCTTTTAGATTATTCATTGTTAATGCATAGATCAAGATCAGATTTTACATCTAATTCATGTTGTTTCTCATGATTCTATTTTGTTTGGCCATGTTTGGCTACCATTAAAACTGATTGGTGTAATGTTTTCTTCTGCTACTTACACTTGGGTTTCTTTCTTCTTCTTTTGTTCTTGTGTAGAAAAGTGCATAAGGTTCTTCCCCCCATTTTGGATTCCAGTTCGGAGCCACCAATTCTCCCATCAGTAGTAAATAAGCAATGTTGAGGAAATTGAAAATCCTAAAATAGCAGGTCATTTAAATTGCAATAGGCTATGGTTTTCTTTTATCAAGCCTTAATATGGAATTCATTGTAAGCTACTTGTAGGCGGTAAACTTCTCATGGAGCCGAATCTTGTGTTGAGGCCTGGAGGTTACTTTGTATGGTCTGCTACTCCAGTTTATCAGAAGATGGAAGAAGGTGTAAAGATCTAATGGGATTGTTTTTATTTTTCTCTTCTTCGATGTGTATTGCTTCTGATGGATTATTGGTGTGCCATGCAAGTATATTGGAGCAGCTTTCGGAGTATGAGACTACATGTAACTTTCACCACGCTTTGGGATATGGATTTGATTTTGCTATGGAGTGTTGTTTTATGTGTTTTTTTTTTTTTTTCACAAGGTTGGGTTTATTTTGTACCAACTAAATGTGATGGGTCAATGTTGTAATGAATGTTGTTTCATTTAATAAAAAATATGTTATTAATTTTACAACTTTTGTTGTAGATTAATGATAACGATAAATAAAATTTACAATTAATGAAATTGTTTCATACTGTGTATGGGCAATTAATTTATTTGGGAATGGTTTGAAAAAGGGGAAAACATATTTTAATTAGTTTATATAGTTCATAAAAAATAAGTAACGGATACAAATAATTCCAAAATGGTTTTAAACCTCACTCCTATTTTCGGAACAAATAAAAACCGTTTTTTATTCTTGGAACAGTTATAAATTGTCCCTACTTCATGTTTTAGGAACCATTAAAACCCGTCCCTGTAAATTAGGGACAGCCTAAACATGAACGGATTTTAACTGTTTTTTTAGATTTCATTTGGCACGGTTACAAACCGTTCCAAATTACAATTTTTGGTGTAGTATAGGTTTGGTTTCTAAATTGTTGCTAGATATTTTTTTCACTTATTTTCTTGAATATGTTATGGGTAAGGGTGTGTTAGGTAATAATAAGATTCTACCTATGGTCCATGGATTTTCATTTATGCAGTAAAAGGAATCCAATAATTCTACCCTCATTGGAAATGGAAGTACCTCTATATTAAGGAAAATCATTTTTTTTTTTTCCTCTTTTCCACATGTAAAAAGTGTCGCACTCAAACAATGGAACAGTGGGCTAAATAGAAAAATCAGAACAATAAATGTGTACCCTTAGGAATGACTTCTGCTAAGAGGAATCCCAGCTTAAATGAAGTCATTAGAGCACAATTTTTTATGGCTCATGTAAATAATAATCCATAGTGATTTTTTTTTTATTTTGCGTTTGAAATGACAAAAAAAGGCTTAAATTCCGTAGAGGAGTAATTTAGTCCAACTTCAACATCCACTTAGCGAGATTTTATTGGAGTATAACTACAATCCCATGTCTTAAATATCATGTTTGCAATCTCTCTTTTATCTTGAAATTGGAATTTGTAATCTCATTCTCTTTTATCTTTTAAAAATCGGACTTGCAACCCAAAATAAAAAAAAAAGGAGCATCCTCTTAAACAAGGACCTAAGTAAAAGAGCAAATGTCCATCTCTCTTATCCCTAATCTCTTGTTAGAAAATTGGGTAGTTTTGTAATCTGAACAATGTATGGGGCTCTTTTACAAGTTTACAATAGGACCTTTTTGTGAATTAATGAAAGTCTATTAATATAAAGATTAGCTCATGATTATGCCTAATCAACTTTTTAGAAAACATAGTATTTAGAGCACAATAATTTCACGTAAGTTTTATGCCGCAATTGATTCCTCTTCCCATCTTTCTTCTTCTTCCTCCATGTTTTCTTCTCTATTAGTTCTCCATCTCTTTCCTTTTCTTTTCTTCATCTCTTTCCCTTTGCCATCTCCATGTTGTTCAAATTCAAGGATATAATGTGAAGGCCTAGTATGTTGTTTGCACATGTCTTGGGTGGGCCAATTGGTCATGTATGGGCTTGTTGGTGCTCGGCATGTAATGAATACCAATCTCAAAAGATCTGACATTGTGTCAAAGGGGCTATATTGGCCAAATGTGCGTCTAAGTGGACCCTATAGAATTAGACTCCAAGTGCAGCTTGCTCAAACGATAGCATTTTTTTAATTAAAACTACAAAATGTCTAAGTATGAAAAGCATTTTTCACCTCCTAAAGGGAAGAAAAACTCACATTTTCTTGTGCCGATGTGCACTTGTGATGTTCAAAGAAAGTTTAAGAGTAGAAAAAGGAGGGAAATCCCAAAACGTGGACGATGTGTGTCATTAATTGGAAGAAGAAAATGTAGAGAGGAGGAAGAAAAATTGAGAAGAATAGAATTGGTTCCAACCTAGCATCAGAGGACAAACTGGAGAAGAAAATTAAAATAGAAAATGGAAAAAAGATGAGAGATCTACGAGGTAAGAAGAAGATGTAGAAAAAAAAAAGAACCAAAAAAAAAAAAAAAAAAGAGGACCAAGATTTTCATGTTGTGATTTAATCAAGACAAGTTAGAATCATAAAATAATGACCCTATTATTTTAAATGATAGCGATACGCGGCCAATTTCACCAAATAAAAAGGACCTTGTGGTATCTGACTCTTTGCTATTATGTTTAAAAAATTCTATTTTAGGAGGTGTTTGGATAGCTTAGAAACTATCTTACAATATGTCACTTTCTTCTAAGGGGGTGTTTGGATAAAGGTAGAATATAATATGATTAAAGTTGAATATTGTAGGATTTCATTATTACATAATAAAATAGTATCATATTATAATATTGTGCCATTTATGGTGCTTGGGAATTCTACAAATTTCAATATATCTTTCAAGTGTTTGGCTATTTATAACATTTTCACTAGATAATGCATCGAAACAATAAATGAATAGAAAAACATGGATGATTGACCCAGTGGGAACCCACTAACTAGTAGTCGCACTAAAGTGATTTAATATTAGCAACCACAGTAGGGCCCATTTAATTAGAAAACAATTAGACTAAATGTTAAAAACCACAAACAATATTGTGTAATCAATGTGGGTCCACCAAATGTTAATAACCATAATGTAATACATCCAATGGTGATTATAATGAAGGACCCTATGAGTGTTGAACATCATTGAGGAATCCATCTATGAGTTTAATGTCAAATTAACCAAACTAATTATAGTAATCACGAGGAGGACATTAAATAATATGACTCATTTAATGATGGCAAACTAGTAATTAGTCCTACAATCCAATATTGGTAATTAGTATGAGACCCATCTAAAGTTGGTAGTACGGGACCCATATAATGTTGGTAATCGTGGTAGGAATTACCTAATGTGATATTTGTAGGACCCACCTAATATTAGTAATCAATAAAGAAATTATGTAATTGATAGGGCTATGGGACCCACATAAAATTTATAAACACTAAAAGGCTCATCTAATGTTGGTTCATTGTAGGATTCTTATAGAAACCATCAATATTTAAAAAAAAATGCAGTGGGCCAAACCCTTGTTTTGGTTAGTTGTCTTAATGAAATACTAGCGAAAGAAACCAACGACAATTGCATGTCAAAACTGAAAATGCAATAAAAATTTGCAAAGAGATATTTGAATTTTGTTTAATCCTTCTTGTTATGAGAGGAACATCTCTAAGAGCATTAGAATAGCTAGGTCATATTTGTAATTCTTTTTTTTTTTTTGGAAAATGTGCAATGAAAGTACAAAAACCGGTGTAAAACAATTTATAACTCGTTTCTTTATGCAGCCGTACATTGTTACACTACTGTAAAAATTTTCAGTTTTATCATAATTAATATTGTTTAGCTAGCATCCAATATTCATAAACACTACATCTATCATTTATCATCTACCACACTCAATGCATTGCCAATTTGGAAAACCTTAATAAACACATGTCCGCACAGCTTTATCCAAATAATAACTGGCTTATTTTAATACCATATACTCATCCAATTTACTCTCAGTAGTTGTTCAGTTTTTACGGTAATTCTTGGCGGTATTTAGAACAATTATTTTTCAGTTCACTTGATTTAAAGCCATTGTTAGCTAGTTATTTGACATATAATAGTTAATTGTTACCCCATTTGACATATAATAGAATAGTTGTTTCGCTGGCATCTTTCATTTTAAACAGTTGTTGACCCATTTGATTTAGGATCATTATTTGCTGGCCTGTTTTATATACAACATTATTTTGATTTATGCCACTGGTATATTAGCATGCATATTCGTTAGTGATCAGTTTTTGTAGAAAAATGCTGAAGGAATGCTTTATCGGGGATATTAAAGAAGTATATGAAATATTGGAGATTTGGATTCACCTTCACCAAAAGTTAAAGAGCTTTGTATAGTTAAAAGAAAATTCGGCAAATGGGACTATCACGACCCCAGACCGGGGCCGCGACTTGGTTGATGATTATGATCATCTCCCACAAGTTCCCGCGGTGAGGATTCCCGAGACACGGGGACTAACTCACACGATCAAGTTTGTAGAAGCATGTAGCAAATCACTTTACGAGGAGACATAACAAAATAACATCAAGTACATAAGTAAAATAGCTCCAAGGTCAAGATATCAGAAAAGGAAATACTACATGGCAATCCCATCATGATTCAAGTTAGAAGTTAATACAAAAGAAAGTTAAGTTTGTTATATCCCAAATAAGAGGCCAACAAAGGCCAATACAATTCCCAAAATAACACAAAAAGACCCAAAACATGTGAAGTGAATCCTCAAGACCCCGTCTGATGTCTAGTTGACGTCGTTGGGCCGCTACTCATGGACTAGGGGTGGCTCAACAATCTCCTCCTGATGCTCCTCCTCAAAGGCAACGTCGCCTGCACCTGGGCACCAAAATAAACTAGTATCAAACACGATGGTTTGGCAGGTAATCAATTTAGGCATCAGCATGGATCAACAATTATTTAGAGAAACCATACTAAAATATCTTACTGAGTTTAAAGACAAATACTGACTGAGATGCATTTCTAAGATACAAGACAAAACTGGCATAAATACTTATACAAGATCATGAATAGTTAAACCACAGAGAGCTCATCCTTTCTCCATCATATATAATGAAAGAGCAAGCGCACATGACAAGCACGATAAACATGATAAATGAAACACGATCCCCACATCACACTGAGGTAAACGGGGATTTCCGGCCGCGGAACTGGACACGCACGATGTGTGATAAAATACACGACTAATCTGCAGATATTCCACAAGTTTAAAGACCCCCTGGCAGTGGATCAAACTAAAAGGGCAGTCTAAGCTCAATGGTGTTCACTTGGATTCATGAATGCACAAAACACGAGATACACGTTCGAAACAAATCCAAATAAAGGGGAAAATCACTTATCAAAACAAAACAAGATATGGCTAGCAAAAGGCATAATTATATGCATAACAAGCTTAAGAAGTGATCCCCTTTTTAATAATTAAAACAAGGCTTCAAACAAGCTTATGCTTGACTTTCAAAATGAGTACACGATGATATTCACTGCGTCAACTTTGTCAAAACTAGAGTTCGAAAGCAAGGTCTATCAAGCACAAGTAAGGACTGTTGGTTGACCCTTGTGTAATTGAAACCCAAATATTGGAATTTAAAAAGAGAATCGGCGCCTCCGAAGTTAAAAGATATTTTAGGCTTTCAAGTTCACAATATCAAGCTAAAGGTCCCTTAACATGTTCTGGTTTTCACTCTTACAGAAATTCTTCAAAAATAGGTATTTTGCAAATTTCGGTCAGCTCGCGGTCACCTGTCGACTAGCCGAAGTAGGCTGTGTTGGCTAACCGCCAGCTGACCGACATGCTGACCACTAGAATCCAAGTCAAAAGTCACAGCATACTGGAAAAGAAACCGAACTGAATTCAGTTGGCTCTCGGTTAGCCGAGGAGGTGCAGTTCGGCTAGCCGCCAGCTGACTGAAATTCACTGATGAAATGTAAGCTTCTGGAAAAGGAACCGCCGAACTCGGTCAGCTAGCGGTTAACCAAAATGGGGATTTCGCCTAGCCGCTAGCTGACCGACAGCTGACCGAAACTGCACGGGCAGTGCATTTCAAGTCAGATTTTCACATTTCTTCTTCCCTTCTTCTTATTTCTATTCCAATATGCACTTCCCTGAGCCCACCTGCTCTCTAAGGGATTTATACACATTTTCATTTTTCATAAGAATCAAAACCAAACCACATTTTCTCAATGAAACATAGTAACAAATCATATCAAATCTCAAGGTAATAATGAAATCTACAAACATATATTGAACATTAACCTATAGAGATTAATTGCCTTGCCCAAATACTAACAAAACACTCCAATACAAGAGATAAGCTCAAGAGCTACAAAAACCCAAGAAAACCATTCAAAACTCAACCAAGAGTGAAAACAAAGAACCCATTTCCACAAAAGGGTTTGCATGTATGAAAAACAAGTTCCTTAGGAGTTAAAACGACTCTATTGAAAAGGTGGGTTGAAGCTCTTACCTATAGCTTGCCAAACAAGAAGCAAGGAAGAAAACGGAGAGCTTGCCTAGCGGAAGTCCCCAAATAAATGGGTCCAAAGTGAAGCTTGGAAGGAGAGGAAGAAGAGGGTGGTCTTAGAAATCCATTTGGAGGCTTCTAGCTTGTGCATTCAAGAGGAGAAAGTGAAGAGAAAAAGAGGGTTTCTCAGCCCTAGTTCTTGAGAAGTTGCTGGAAAATGAAAGTGAATGAGAAAAAGGAAGGAGAAAGACTTAAGTAAGTGGATTGTGGCCCCATGTGTTTGGAATTAAAGATGGCTAAAACATGGTCTTGTGGGCCCCGGATGAAATCAACGAAGAAGGATAAAATGATCCTAGAAAAATCAAGTTTCCGAAAAGTATAATTTTGATATGGTTTTGCGATTTCGAAATTTGTGTCCAAATTTAGGTGAGAAAAGACAATTTCACCCATTTTGGGCCAAAACTTGGATTTTTCGGCTTCAAACACGAACGGGTCAAAAACAAAAGTTGTAAGGAATAATAAAATCGTTCAAATGAAATCAAAATCACATAAAATAGAAACCAACACGATCCTCCCACGCTTGCACGTACATTCAGGCCTTCCTGAGCGTGTCTGACTAACACTAAACGCTCTCAAAATTTCCAAAACTAAACCAGGACTAAAACTAATTATATTCTAACCAAACGGTAACTAAACCCACTTAGGACTAAGCGCACACTAAGTATACACTAATCGGTTTACGTTGGGTCATGGTATTTTGCCAATTTCGGTCAGCTCGCGGTCACCTGACAGCTAGCCGAAGTAGGCTTTGTCGGCTAGCCGCCAGCTGACCGACATGCGGTTGGAAAAGAATTCGCAACATATTGGAAAAGAAACCAAACTGAATTCGGTTGGCTTGCGGTTAGCCGAGGAGGTGCAGTTCGGCTAGCCGCCAGCTGACCGAAATTCACTGATGAAATGCAGGCTTCTGGAAATGGAACCGCCGAACTCGGTCGGCTAGCGGTTAACCGAAATGGGGATTTCGCCTAGCCGCTAGATGACAAATAGTTAACCGAAACTGCACGGGCAGTGCATTTCAAGTCAGATTTTCACATTTCTTCTTCCTTTCTTCTTATTTCTATTCCAATATGCACTTCCCTGAGCCTACCTGCTCTCCAAGGGATTTATACACATTTTCATTCTTCATAAGAATCAAAACCAAACCACATTTTCTCAATGAAACATAGTAACAAATCGTATGAAATCTCAAGGTAATAATGAAATCTACAAACATATATGCAACATTAACCTATAGAGATTACTTGCCTTGCCCAAATGCTAACAAAACACTCCACAAGCACTCCTATCCAAGAGATAAGCTCAAGAGCTACAAAAACCCAAGAAAACCATTCAAAAACTCAACCAAGAGTGAAAACAAAGAATCCATTTCCACAAAAGGGTTTGCATGTATGAAAAACAAGTTCCTTAGGAGTTAAAAAGACTATTGAAAAGGTGGGTTGAAGCTCTTACCTATAGCTTGCCAAACAAGAAGCAAGGAAGAAAACAGAGAGCTTGCCTAGCTGAAATCCCCAAATAAATGGGTCCAAAGTGAAGCTTGGAAGGAGAGGAAGAAGAGGGTGGCCTTAGAAATCCATTTGGAGGCTTCTAGCTTGTGCATTCAAGAGGAGAAAGTGAAGAGAAAAAGAGGGTTTCTTAGCCCTAGTTCTTAAGAAGTTGCAGGAAAATGAAAGTGATTCAGAAAAAGAAGGAGAAAGACTTATGTAAGTGGATTGTGGGCCCCATGTGTCTGGAACTAGAGATGGCTAAAATATGGTCTTGTGGGTCCCGGATGAAATCAATGAAGAAGGATAAAATGATCCTTGAAAAATCTAGTTTCCGAAAATTATAATTTTGACATGGTTTTACGATTTTGGAAATTTGTGTCCAGATTTAGGTGAGAAAAGACAATTTTACCCCTTTTGGGACAAAACTTGGATTTTTGGGCTTCAAACACGAACGGACAAAAGTTGTAAGGAATAATAAAATCGTTCAAATGAAATCAAAATCACATAAAACGGAAACCAGCACGATTCTCCCACGCTTGCACGTACACTCAGGCCTTCCTGAGCGTGTCTGACTAACACTAAACGCTCTCAAAATTTCCAAAACTAAACAGGACTAAAACTAATTATATTCCAACCCAACGGTAACTAAACCCACTTAGGACTAAGCACACACTAAGTATACACTAATCGGTTTAGGCTGGGTCAGGGTCTAACATGGACCATGCAATTAATGTCGACTTTAGGATACATCTCTTACATATTGAATTTTGTGTACTTCATCACAAATAAACCATATTGTATAAATTCCAAAGGAAAAAATGTTGAATTTGGGATGGATTAGAAAAATCGATAATGAAATGAAACTTGCTCAAAAAAGTTGATGGTAGTTTTCACTTCGCCTTTGGGATTCACCATGACACGAGTTTTATCTCTAGAATAATATATTAAAAGGTTAAAATGCTAAAGTACCACTAAAAATAGTAACCTCAATGTTCAATTACTATCACAAAAATGATGAAGCTACAAAAGGCATGACAAGGAAGACAAAGACAAGATGTAAAAAATTAGAGAAAAAAAAAGAAACAAAAAGTTCAAGCTTTAGACATGATGGTGTTTAAAATGATTGCAGACAATAATACTTCCATTAATGTAAAAATGTTTGAAGAAGAAACTACTACCAGTACAACAACAGTAAAATTACTTAACTGGTGTTAACTTTTTCTACCAAAAAAACACACAATTTCAAATGCAAAAAATAACATAATCAAATAAAAATAGCATCTATATATATATATATATATAACATCTTAACACCAAAATATTGTCAATATTTTAAGCCATTACTGAAATGAAAATGAAGAGGGATGAGAGTTATGGGGGAGAGAACAGTAACGTTTTTTGGGAAGATGAATAAACAGGAAATGAAGAGAGAAGTTACAGGTTTTAAATGGGCCATTAGTTAGTTTGGTTGAATAGGCCATTAATTAGTAGGACTGATATTGGTCAAGAATTGTAAGCCAGTCAAAATCAAATCTCAAATTGGCATGGAATTGGGAATTGAAACCCACTTCGCTTCATATATAATAATTGTTTTATACAGTATATAGTTGAATACTATAACATGAAGGTTTTTGTAAGGAAGTGAGATATCCTAGAATACCTTCTAAGTTATCCGAACATAAAGTTTTTAGATAGGTAGATTATATTCTAAACTAGGATATAATATAGCAAAATCTTTAGAAATATATGGTTTCCAACTTAGTATTACATTATTCAAGGGTGTGTTGTATAAAATAATATTTTATTAAGAACATATTTGTTAAATAAGAGTAGAAAGTTTTAATAAAAACTGTTGGAGAGTTCATGAGAAAACATTAATTATAATGGGCCCACTATGAGTCTTAACATCAATGATTCTTATAGGTGTGCAACTATGACTCCCAATATTAGATCAGCCTCCCAGTGTTGACAAATTTAATATGGGGTCCTATAGTCATATATATCGCTATTACATAACCCTTGTTAATTATCAATATTAGATGAGTCCTAAAAATGTAATGCTAGAGGGTTTTCATCATGATTACTAGCAATAGGTGGGTCCCATACTATCAAAATTAGTTGGGTATCATACTCATTAGCAAGATTGCACTACACCAAAAACCGAGAAAAACAACGGCCTTGGGCAGTCGTTGTTCTATAAAAACGACTGCTAGTGGCCGTCCCTTATTTTGCACTAGTTTTTCATAAACGACTGCCTAAGGACAGTCGGTAAATGTAAACAACAACGGCTGCTTAAAGGCCGTCGTTTATGTTGGTTAAAAACGACTGCCTTAGGGCCGTCGTTTTTAATTATTTTGAATTTAAAAAAAATATTGAAAATGCCTGAACATAGCTTTTGGAATCACTTAAAATCTTTATAAAAATACAGAACACTAACACCGCCCAGGATTTTCAATATTATTTTAAAAGCCTGAAAATAGTTTTTGGAATCACTTAAAATCTTTATAAAAATACAGAACACTAACACATTTAAAATCTTAATTACATTGGAGAAGAGTCCAAAAAAAATCAATAATAGAAGTGAGAGAGAGGCTTTTTGGGTCGGTTTCTCTGGGAGGGGTTTAGTTGAAAAGTTCCCAGCTCTTGCATGTTAGCTTCTCTCTCTGATTTCCAAATAGATGGTGATCTTCTTCATGGCTGACCTTCTTGTTCTTCCACCCTTTCTCTTGCACCCACCAACTATATGCAGCAGCCTTTGCTTCAAGCTCACTTGTAATCTCCTTATTTTATCAAAGAAAGCTACACTTCTAGAAAGAGGAAGGAATTTTTAACTAAAATCTCAAATATAAGCAAAGAGCCACTGTCTCTAGAAATTGAGGAAATCAGCTCATATGTTAGGAAGTGTGCCATGTCTCAATGCGTCCACAGTATGAAGTAGAGAAATGGTTCAATGAACCCATATTTTCTTTTCATCTGACGAGGCTCATTTGAAGGGTGACATGCAAAATCTTCTTAGATCAAGACATCCAAACAAATATCCGGTTTTGGAGACTCTGCATTTCACCCTATGTTAAAAACCACTATGCCACTATGCAAAATCTTCTTAGATCAACAATTTTGTGTACCTCATTCGACCTGCGTAATGCAGCCAGTGCTAATTGCACAAAATGAAGAATAAGGCACGCAATTAAAAAATTAGAGAAGTTTAGTAGTAGCATAAGCTTATTGAAAAACATCTTCCAATAGCACAGAGACCGCACAAACTGCAGATGTACATTCGATAAATATATGATTCCATGATCATTATGAAAAAATATTGCTGCATGGAAGCTCTTATAGATGCTACATCACAGGCCAGAATGTCCTTTCCACACAAACATGCAAGTCCATGAAAATGATGATTACATGATCATATTAATGAGCAGTAAGAGATAGGATCATTCAATCTGGGTTCTACCAGAGGCATGGTCCATCAAAGGTGGCCCCCATTAGATTAAGAGTTTGTATCACTGACTAGGGGCTCTGTCTCTCCAGACTTCAGACCCAAGGAGAAAAGCATATCCATTACCAAAAAGAAAAACTAAGCTTAAAGTTGGGTCAGATGTCATAAAGTTTCTTTTGTGATTATACAACATCATAACATTTCTTTGGTGATCATACAAGTACATTATTCACAAGGTAAAATATACTGACTAAAACAAATAGGGGAACAAGAGCAAACATGACGAAGTACTACTCATTTTGCATCCCTAATGCTCACAAAATTGTTATGTTCGCTTCATTATCAAATAAGTAGGTTCAATCATCTCTCTCTCTCTCTCTCTCTCTCTCTCTCTCTCTCATGTGCGCACACATGCGACTGTGCATCAGTGTGTAGTGTGCACGCAAAAAGAAAGGAGACAATGGATGCAAACTTCATAAGACATGCATTCTTCACTTTTCCTAGTTAGCCTGTTCTATGCTACAAAAATGATTGCTTCTGTTGGCACTAAAAATGTCACTTTGCCTCTTCAAGCCACATGAAGCCGCAACCTACCAAAGTAGGCAATGCTGCTTCCAAAAAACCAAATCTTGTCAGAATCAAACAAAAACTGTAAGATCCTTCAAGATAGCCAAGAGAAGAGTACACATGAAGTTTCGGGCCATTTCGACAACATTTGGCCTAACTTCACTTCTCCGACAGCTAAACAGGAGCTCTCGGCGGCGACAGCATCGGAGACATCAAATTCCCGATCAAAGCCTGTGGATGATCTCAAAATGCATCCAAAAGGCTCCACGTCAAGTTCCAAGTCAAACCGACAACGTTTGACCCTACATCAACCCTCAAGCAGCTAGATCAAGCCTCTCGGCGGCGAAAACCACCGAAACCATTACTCATCAAACAGAGCACATGGGCAGCTTCAAAATGCTTACAAAGGGCTACACGTCAAGTTTCAGATCATTTCGACAACATTTGACCAGACTTTGACTCTCGGAAGTCAAATCAGGCCTCTCGGCGGCGGAGCTCCCCGGGACCATGGTTTCCAAGACAGAGCCTGTGGATCATCTCAAAATGACTCCAATAGGTTCCCTGTCAAATTTCAAGTCAATCGGACATCGGTTGACCGCACATCAAAGCGCGACATCTACCTCGCGGCAGAATCAAGCCTACTGGCGACGGGACCCCATACGGCTTCAAAACTCAAACAAAAGCCTATGGTTGGTCTTATTTATTGCTCAGGAGGCTCCACCTCAAATTTCAGGTCATTCGACATCGTTTGACCCAGTTTCAGCTTCTGACGGAAAATCGGCAACCCTGCGCGACAAAGTCTTCGGCTTTCCTGGAAAATTGGAAACTTTGCAACCCAAATTGCAAGGATTCTCATCAGTTTTTTTATAAGGGAATAAGGCCAACAAATGAGCAAAAATGTCAAAGAAAAATACAGAAGAAAAAACGAAGGAAAAAGACCTCAAAACGACCGCAAAACGGGCTCCGAAGGGGAAAATTCCCCCAGGGTCGCAGACCCCCGCGACCCTGGAAGCCCGGAATCTCCGGTTTCGCCCCGGGAGCTCCGTTTTCCGTCGTTTTTCGCGATTCGAAGCTTCCAACCCCTAGGACTTTCCAAAATTCATACTTTTGAGGCGCCAAATCCTCCGACATCCGTCAAAATCACGGGTCAACCTCCAAAAGTATCAAAATCAACATTGATCGCCAACCGGTCGACCAAAAAAGTGTGCTTTCCGCCCGATCGATCGAAAAATCGACAGGACAGATGTCACCGGCCCGCTGCTAGCTATCAATGTCTGAAATCACACGGTCATCCGATGTCGATCAGCATGTAGATCCATCGGTGATCATCTCCAAAAGAATCCCAAAAGACGCGGCGCGGCCCGCGACTCTTCAACTGCTCGGCGACCATTTAATGCAGTTAGTTGACTAGCTTTATTGCAGTCATTAATTCATTTCTTTGGACGGCCCAATCAGAAGCAAGCATTCAGGAGTTACAAATCAATTAAGTCATGGCATTCAAGCCATGAAACTCCTCCCATTATGGTAATTAAGGTGATTAAAAGCCCTTAATCTCCATAGGCCAATCAGATTCAAGGAAAAAGGAGTTACAAAATCAAGAAATAAATCTTGTAACTCCTCCCATTAAAGCCAGTAAAGCCCATAAAAGCTCTCCTAAATGGCTACCAAAAGCCTATAAATAGGAGAGCATTTCATTGAAATCCGGATCGGAAAGAATCCAGAGTTCGTATCCAGAAGAGAATCGAATCCAGACGGATCAAACACAGAAAATCCAGAGAAAGAAAAAGAGAGAAAAACTCTGCTGAAGTTCTGCACCGGCCACCACTACAAGGTGACAAAAGTCCCTTGGTGGGTACCTCCCCCCCAAGGTCCTTCGCCTTTTCCTCCTGCTTCCAAATGGCTTAGACGTGGCTTTTTAGCCCGTCTACTTAGCTTTTTATTGGACATAGGACCTCCTCTTGGTCTTTGTCCTCTAAAAATCTGAGGTTATAGCCAAGCCAAGCGAATCAAGAGCATCCACTGTTCTCATCTGCATGGATGATGGCGAAGCCCATACATGGCTTGCGACCGTCAATCTGAACGAGTCCCCCACAATCTCCTGAAAAGTTAGATCCTCATTTTCTTGCTTTTCATTGTAGTTTGTATTTTTCTAAAAGAGACAAAAATCACAACTCTTGTCTTTCATTATTGATGAGAATTGTAAATCGGCTATAAACGCCAAAATCGGCTATAAATGCCAAACAAAATCGCCTTTCACGGCAAACCAAGAAAATGTCTCTTTTCTTAAATATTTGTGCAATGGAAAACTTGAAAGAAGTTGATTTCCTTTTTACTTGCGAAGGTTGATCTCCGGATTACCACTTGCAATTCCAAGTAAAATAGAAAATCTGGCACACCCACACAAAGAAATGTTGATGCACGCTTCAGCCCCCCGGGCGCGAAAGGGCCGGACCCGACGGACTCCCACGTCCGCCGACCCCGGTAGCACCCTCGGCAGGAGCGCGTTCCATCAGCTTCCTTTTATTCTTCCTTGATCACTAGTTCCTATGCTACAAATATAATCGCATTGATGCCTTAAAAGGTATACCACTAGCATATCAAATCCAGAGACAGGCACATAGTATGTTCAAATGATCTGAAAAAATTAAGCATATGGGGACATTCATATGTTGCAGTGTCCTTTTCATTTTCTTTTAAGTCCAATGTTTTGCTCAAGTGTTTCTGCTCATTGAACAATTTGAACTTTGAAGACAAGCAGGAAACAAGTCAACAACACCCACATGAGACAAGAGATTCTGGTGCCTTTCTCTAAAGCCTTAAGCTGACTCTTCCTTTAAGGAGGATGGACACCTCACTCCCATTGCATATTTTTTGTTGTCTTAAATGCATAATAAAAAACCGCCCCAGATTTGTCTGGTGTGTTTATGCTCCCCACATCTTATGTTCAAAACTGTCCTAGATTTGCCTAGTGTGCATTTGTGTGGGTTTAACCGGCAGTACCTGGGGGATTAGTCATGTTGGGTCAAAGATCTCAGGGATACCCACGTCATAATAAATAAATAAACAAATAAATAATAAAAATAAGACAAGATGAAATACGCGAAGAGAGTTCATCATGCAAATAGAATACTCAAGGATGATAAATACATGTCCAGGAGGAAAGAGAAGTGGTGCATTTGTCAGCATAATCTTATCGACCTCCAGATTGGCAGTTTCTCGCAAATCCTACAAAAATATTATTTGAAGAAATCGAATCACTTTAGATTATGGTTATATGTAGATAAGCTAAGCTAAAATTTCATATCATCTGATCTTATAATGCACAAGCAAACAAACAGAATAGTTTGCTTAATAAAATATAGTTACCCTAAAGATCACTTCTCATATATTAGCAACAAAATGAATACACATCAACAGACAAGGAAAAAGAATTAGGCATATTCAACAAGTGTATAGTATAAGTAGAAATTACTCAATACTCTAGTCGAGTATACATGTCCGTGCAAGCATAGTGATAAGAGACATCCATGAGAACTGAGAGGTGACATGCTCAAAACTCTCACTTTACCTTCCACTTTTGTAGCTCGCCATTCGTTGGTTGAAAAAACTTCTGAAGAAAGACACGAGAAAATAAGAAATACATAACTACGTTAATAGATAATAAACATGACACAAAAAAGAAGGCATTACATAGGTGAAGAATTAGAGACTGCAAGATCTGAAAGAAAAAAAAGGGCCAGCTTTGCAAGCCCAAACGAGCAAGTGAAGCACAAATGAACATGAAATGCTTGAACTCACCACCATATTGTCAACAAAGCCTTCAACTGACCGATAAGGTGCATAAACAATAAGATCAAATCCCAGACTCTGGAAACATATGAGATTTCGAAATATTCATACAAGGATAATGCCATAATGCCAGATAATAAACAAACAGAAACTGAAGATGAAATATAACCATGCCTGAAGTACAACTATCTCATTATTGAGAATCATTTGATGATCCTGTTGAATCCCCTTACTGAGCTCCTCAGCTGACACATGATTTTCTTCTATCTTGCAAGATGCATATATGCAAGTTAGCCTGTATCAACAAAAAATGTGGTTCAGTTTCATATCCATATATTACAAAATGATAAAGAACAGAACACAAGATTGTCGCTGAAGATAACTCAAAGTGAAGAACAAATGAAGAATTGAAGATTAAGCAATCTCTAAAGAACAGAGAAATCACAAATCACAAAAGGTCAAGTAATCAGTTCAAAAACCCCAAATTGCAGTAAAATCCATTTTGGTTGTATCTGTTATCCTTCATATTTTTTTCCAAGTAAAATCTTGTTTTCTAATAAATAATAGTTTGACTGACACACCCAGCATACAATGCAGTACAGTCAAAAGAACCAATCACCATCCTTTGTACCAAATTGAGGTTCAGGGTATGATACTGATCCATCAACATTTACTTCCAGTCTTGTGGCTCCATACTTCAAATAATATACGTAATTAAGATCAATGAGAAGGAACAAGACATTAGGATGTCTATGAGAAACATGTCATGGTTACTCCCATTGCTGCAAATACAATGGTAAAATTATCCTCTGCTTCATCCTGCTGCAAATACTAGGGCTGCAAAGACCAAGCAAGCACATAGCTGGGGCGTAGACAAGCCAGCCAAACCTACCATGATGGAAAAGTAGTTAGCTAAAAACAACCAAGCGCCTTATTTCCAGATATGAGAATGGTATGGACAAGTTTCCAAATTTCTAGAGCAAAGAAAAAAAATAAGAAAAGACTTCCATTGTAAGAGAACTATCCTTCATTATTCACATAATAATAGTAACACTAAGAATAGCAATAATAATAAGCAGCTTACAGAGAAACTTTGAGAGAGGGGGAGGGGGCGGAATGAAGGTAAGTACCAAAGCATTTTACATGACAAATGAATAAAAAAACTGAGATCTTTTAAAATTGTGTCTAAGTTAGGGTTAATGGTGGGTTTGGATATGTACCAAAAATGGTACTATGATTTTCTCAGATGCCATTTCTCAAGTTTGAGACAAAGCAACAAATAGCAATTTCCATTATAGATTAGAAGTTAATCCCACTTAAACCTATCACAATATGAATGACTATGGCAAAAAAATGCTCTTAGAACTCCATCGCCAGATGAATAAATACCAAATGCGGGGCACTGGAATTTGGGTTGGACTACCATGTGCATCTGCCACACTTCATACATAGAATATATATGAACATCAATCACAATCGACCAATTGTTGGCCACACATAGATTGGGTAAAATTGACTATCCATCAGATGGGGGTCAAGTAGATAATTAGGAAGCTACAATGGGTTGATTTAAAAATTACGAAAAATGAAGGAACCAATGTTTGGTCCATTGAATTTAATTAGTGTGGTTTTTGGGCCATGTTCCATCCAAAATAGGGCCACAAATTGGATGGTCGGGATCAGATATTCTTATTTTTTTAGCGATTTTATGGGAGAAACTCATGACATTGTTTACAAATGGAAGTCACACTATATTAGACTCAAACTCAATAGCTAGATACCTACATATATATCCACATGCAATTAATGGATAGTGACTTGCACATTGCAGGGTACGAGTTTCTAATGAGTTAGGAGCAGGTAATGGGAAAGGAGCTAAGTTTGCAACCATTGTATATCAGTTGCTACATCTTCAGTTATAGGGCTTCTGTTTTGGTTACTTATCCTAGTCTTTCATGACAAGTCCTCCCTCTTTTTCACCACAAGCCCAGTCATAGTGGATGTAGCTGAAAAACTTGCAATCCTATTGGCCTTCACCATCCTACTTTGGAAATTGGAAGTGAACAAAAGTTTCATTTTGATTGTGGACTATGATTACAGGAAGGTAGATATCTTAAGACTTTAGTAATTATGTGGAGATCAAATCCGTATACTCCGAGACCCCATATAAACAATCTTTTTTGGATAACTAGCTAATCAAATGTCTATTCACATCTCTACTTATGTCGTAGAGTTGAATAGAATACTAAAAGCCATTTTATATAGACTTAAAAGCATATAATTTCTTCATTTCTACAGCAACTTTGGATCCATATTCGACACAGATGGGAACTACAGAGGAGAGAGAAGAAAGATGGGATGAGAGAGATGGCAACCCTTCTCAAACTAGTTGAGTGAAAGCCACCCTGTATCTGCAAATTGCCCCCTTTTTTGCCCCTTTTCCTAACATCAGAATAAAGCAAGACACTGTTGTGCTGCTTTGAATGGGGTTACATTTGGCCTTTTTAGGTAAATACAGAGATTGGTAGCAATTCTACCCTAAAAAGAAGCAAATGGATCCCAAAAAAAGCACAAAAATGAACAGAACAAGCTCCATTTCCAAATCCCACACAAAAACCGCTCAAACTCGAAGAAATGCAACTACCTAACAGAGATTAAGAACAAGAAAAACACGATTTCAAGCTCACCTCCGGAATGTCGACCAAAGCTAGGGGTTGAGATCGAAATGTTTCATATGATGGGGAATCGATCAAGAAATACCTCGATTTCCATGGATTTGCAGAGATATAGACATTGAAATTCGAATCCGGCGCTGGAAAATTACTTCGAAAAAGGAGAGAAACACGAACATAAAAGACCTGAGATTTTTTCTTCTTCTGCTCTTCTTCTTCTTTTGTTCTTGTTCATCTTCTTCAACCCAAATGATCGATGAACCACAAAACCCTACTACAACTTCATCGACAAGAGGCAATGTAAAAAAGTTGGGAAACAATTGTGTGAAAGAGGTTTGGGGATTAGGGTTTCTCTGGCGATTTGAAGAGACCGGGAGAGAGAGCGATGGAGACTAGGGTTTTCTTCGGGTGAACGTCGTTTGGCTTCTTTAAAAGGATATCATCAAACGACGGCCTAGAGACCGTAGATGTGTATAGACTGAAATCAGCGACACCATCATGGATGGGACCCATTTGCGGATTCCAGTCGTTTATGGCCCCGTTTTGAGGTAGTGTTGAATTGTGTAATTATAATTATTAGTTTGCATCTTTAAATGGGTCTCTCTATTTGATAGCTCTCCTAGAATTAATATGATTACCAACACCAAATGGGTCCCACAATGATTTCTTATAGATAAATTCAACAATGATGTCTAACATTACATAGGTTTAAAAAAAAAAAAAAAATAGATAGAACCATTTGTGATCATCACCATTAGATGCATTATACTATGGTTACCAATATTTGGTGGACCCACCTTAATTAAACAACATTTCTTGGATCCCATGTTTTTAACATTTAATCCTATGAATTTTTTTAATAAAAGATGGGTCCTACCATGATTACTAATACCTAAATACCAATGAGGTTTTTCCCTATGACTTACCTCTAGAGATAACTTTTCCCTCTCCCTTCCTAAAGTTTAAATATTTCCCCACAACTATAATTATACCATTTTCTGACTAAAATACCCGTAATGTGGGCTATGTCATAAGAAAAATGCATTCTTATAATTGGGTTTGGAATTTTGGTAATGAGAATATTCAAACCTATATTGGGCTGAAAATGCATTGATGTAAATGGATTAGATGAAAATATATAGCGTTATTATGTAATTGAGAAGTGGTGATCTAATATTAATTTTATTATATTCTTTTAGATCTTAGGGAATGTTTGGATACGTACCGAATAAAATATTCCTAGATTTAAATACTAGCAGAAGAAAATATTATATAATAAGATATTTTAATCCTATAATATTGCAATATTGTTGTTGTTTGGCAATTTTTAAAATATTTAATAGATTCTGAACTAAGTTGTTTCGCAATTATCCCATATTATAATATATGCTAAATCCAAGGCTGTCCTTAATTTTAAAATCAAAGAAATGGTTAATGACTTTATGAATTTATTTCAATATTTTTTTTAAAATGATAAGATGATGACAACATTTTCTAGAAATCCAATTCCATAAAAATAGGAAAAAACCTCCAATTATATTTTCAAGATAAGAAATTCATGGTAAAGTGGGTTTCTTCGATTTTCTAAGAAATCTATTCATGCAAACAAACATATTATAAATCTTTAAGATAAGAAATTTCATGTTAAAGTGAGTTCCTTTGAATTTGTAGGATTTCCATTTCATGAGAATAAGTAGGTTCTATCTTTCATGGCATAATGAGTTCCTTTAAATGTTTAGAAATTCAAATCCATACTAATAGATTTGCCCAATCATATCTTCACAATAATGATCTCATTTTTTAAATCCTTGAGTATGATTAGGATAAGAAATTAGTGGTAAAGTCGTTCCTTATAATTTCTAAAAATTATCTTCATACAATCAAATCGGCCCCGGCAAGATAGACAACTAAAATTTCATGAGTGTTTTATCCTTCCTATCTATCAATCAAAGTGGTTTTTGGTGTTAGGACCTAGAAAATGTACATTTTCTTGGATCGTGAAATAGAGGCTTTTTTATAATAAAAAAATAAATGGATAAATAATTGATTTATCATATTTGATTCTCACCTTTCATTATTTAAAGTTGATGATGAAGAACCACTCCCAATATGTTTATTGTATCAAATTTCACTTTAAAATATAAAGGTGAATTGGACACACAAAGGTTGGCCACACAGGTTGCAATGACCAAAGGTTTGGTAAAGGAAGAGGAAAAGAGAAATCATACCAACAGGGAAAGATGTAAAAACCATTGAAGGAAGATACCTACAGTAAAGAAGGTTTGGGCAGTTTTGTCATTTCCCTTGTAATGGAGAAGGTCTAGGGAAAAGTAGAGTTTTTGGGAAGGAAGAAGGGAAAGTCATCTTTAAAGGTACGTTATGGGGAAAACCTCATTACTAATTAGTGGATACTGCATTGGTTACTTTCTCCCCATTTCTTATTTGGTATAACATCTTGTGAGTTTTTTTATAAATTGCTAAACACTTCAAAGGTATATTGAGATATTTGTGGAGATTTTCAAACACCATAAGTGACACAATTATATTTAGTAAAGCAGAAAGTGAATTCATGGGGGAGCGACACGTGGCGCATCCTCAGACTTTTTGCAATGCCACATTCCGGAATTGCCCTTCTCATATAATCTCAACAAATCACTATTATCTAATTTTCCTACAAAATAGGATCTTAAGAATGTCCAAAAGCCAACTCTCCAATTTTAAATTTTGAATCTGACTACAAAATTAATCATTATCTTTTACAACCCAACCTAACCCAGTTTCCATTTGGATGCCAGATGACCTGTGATCCAGCCATCCAAACAAAAAGGTCCATTTGTAATTTGTATCAATGCAAACAGCTCACATACACACAAAAAGAAAAGAAAAGAGATTTTAGCCATCTGATGGTTGGTGAAGTCTTGGTTATCTCATTTGTAGAGGGGCCAATCCAAGCATTAAAAAATAGCCACATTTTTCTCAAAAATTGCAAAAAAATTCTACAGGAATGGGAATCTTCTGCTCTTCACAATCGTCATGTCAACTGTGTGGACTGTTTCCACCGAAACCGATGTTGTCACGGCCTCGACAATGGTCCTAGTCAAAGAAGGCCTCCACAGCCGCATCTCAGCCGCTGTCAAGATGGGACTGGTCTTGGGCATGGTCTCGGTTGAAATACCGACCACGCCCTTCCGAGCTCATCCTTGCCCTCACACCCCCGTCCGATCTCGGGTATAGCTGACCTCGGTGCATTCTCCAGTTCGGCCCCTAGGCCGAGGTGAACACTGGGCGTCCAAACTCCCATTATGAGATGGGACGGGTGCTTTATAGGGAGTCCCTGACAAGTAGGGTGGCCACCGCCATTGATAAGAGCTTGTTCCTATCAACAGATCACATCCACATTTATGTAAGGGATTTGAGGGGATGTCTGATGGGACAAGTATCCTTACCTACCCCCACTAAAGATCCCAAGTGTGGACTGATGGGACAAGTATCTTCACCTACCTCCACTATGGAACCTTCTACTCTCCTCTATATATGCCTGCATGGAGAACCATGAACAGGTACATGCAATACACAGCCTGCACTGTTATTTTGCTAAGCACCTTCTTCTCCACTTCACCCAAGTTCAGTGACTGCACTAACTCAGGCGTCGGAGTGCCTTTGGCTGACAGTAGCCTCGGGCCCTGACCGTTCTTTCTTCCCTCTTTTCAGGATTCAGGCCGTCGATGACTTCTCCGATCAGCTGAACAAGATCTTCATAATCCCCTTCATTACTTAAACTAAGTCCGTAATAATTTAGGCACTTACAATTGGCGCCGTCTGTGGGAAATCTCGAACCCACGACCTGCAAAATCCATACCTTCATCCTAATAGCCATGCCTCCTAAGGCTAAGAAGGGAAAGAGTGTTGTTGGACCATCCATGTCCAGTCAGCCAGAGATATTCTTGCCTCTCACGCCGCCTCCACTGGTGACGAACCAGGCAGGGGCATCGGTGACAAGACCACAAAGAGATATCAGGCGAACACCACCCAACCCTCAGTTCAAAAGAGCGGAAGGGGATCCTGGTGTTCGAAGCGTAGGGTCACCCGTCACGGTGACACACTCGTCGTCGAGAGGTGTACCAGCGTCTCCTCGGAGCGGTCCCGTAGCGGTACGGGCCCGGACAACGTCCTCCCAGGCGGAGCGTCCACGCCTGGAGGTCGTTTTCACCCAAGCACCCCGCAAGGACGTTCCTCCTCAGGAACAGTCCCAGCGAGGTAGAGCTCCTGAGCAATCTCAACCTCTTCGGTCTCATCACAAAGACCACATGGAGGAGGACCATATCCACCTCGGTGACGAAGGTGACGACGACACGGCCCTAGAGGACGATGTTGAAGCCCAGGCTGAGGCAATCAAGGCTCAGAACCTCGTCATTGAGGAACAGAAGGCTCAGATCCTCCAGCTCCAGCGACAGCTGGAGGTCAAGGATGGACCCCTGCCCGAAGCCTCTCACACGCCCCCACCTCAGCGAAAAGCTCGGCGGGTCCCTGAGGGTCAGCCAGACCTAAGGGAGCAGCTAAATGAAAGACGTGTCCGAGCTCGGGAAGAAGGCTCGAGTAACACTCACACCAGCGCCGACCAGCGTCAGCGCCAAAGGCAAAAGCGGGAGGTCGGTGCCGACCCCGACATGGCCGCTTATATTGATCAGCAGATTAAGCTGGCCGTGCAGCAGAACCTGGAGCATGCCGGCCTCGCTCGAGGTCGGTTGGCTACCAGATATGGCGACATCCACGGCACCTCCCCGTTTACTCGGGAGATCACAGACCATCCTCTCCCTGATAAATTCAGCGTCCCACGCTTCAATCTTTATGACGGGACGTCCGACCCCGAAGCTCACCTCCACACTTCACCCAAAAGATGTCGGTATTCAGCGGCGACGGGAACCTCGACTGCAAGGTTTTCTCCTCCAGTTTAGGTGACCTCCCGCTTCGGTGGTTCTGTGCACTCTCCGAGGGATCGATCTCGAGCTGGCGACAGCTCCGAAACTCCTTCGTCGAGAAGTTTCAAGCACATCGGGTCATCCCAAAGACCGACGCCGACCTAATCTCTATCAAGATGAGGCCGACAGAGAATATCACTCGATTCGTCAAAAGGTTCTGGACCATCTACAGCGTAATCGAGAATTCCAATGACGAGGTAGCCGTCACGGCTTTTCAACAAGGCTTGCTACCAGGAAATGAGCTTCGGAAGAAGTTGGCACGTCGCCCAGCGGACTCAGTGAAGACACTCATGGCCCGGGTGAACCAGTATGTTGAGCAAGAAGAGGACGAGCTCCGGGCTCGGGAGAGCCATAATCTATGGCCCCCACTCCAAGAGGGCCAGCCTTCCGATGGCTGACCTTCGGACGGCCGACCTACGAGGAGGGAAAAGAGGCTTGCTAAGAGGGAGGCGGACCGAAGTCGAGAGCCATCCAGCTCGGCAGCGCGTTCTGCTCCCACTTCGGGAGGCAGCGCAAAGCCGAAGCCAAGTGGCGCCCCTCACAAAGCCGTAAACACCATCTTCAAAGAGCCCATTTACAAACTCCTGGGCAAAATCCAAGCCCAGCCTTTCTTCAAATGGCCCCAGCCTATGAAAGGTGACTCTGCCTTACAGGATCAGAGCAAGTTCTGTGCCTACCACAAAGATAGAGGACACAGAACCGAGGATTGCTACTCCTTCAAGAATCACCTTGAAAGGCTTGTAAAAGATGGGCACCTCAGAGATCATATCAAAGAGGAGGGAAGGGTAAACCAGGCCCAGCAGCACCACCTCGACGACAGGGACAGCGATGGGCCTATAGGGACCATCGATGTCATTCACCTGGCTCCCGCTCCCAAAGGAAGTAATCAAGCGCGTGCCGAGGCCAGGAGGGCCCAGCACGGCAAACATGTGATGGCGGCCGAGCTCGGTCCCTCTGTAAAGAAGGCCCGCATAGAGAGACCAAAGATTTGGTTCTCAGACAAAGACTTGGCCGGGGTTCAGCTACCCCACAATGATCCTCTTCTTTTAACCATGAGGGTGCAAAACTTCAACGTCAAGAGGATCCTAGTGGACCCCGGGAGCTCCTCAGAAATCCTTTATCTCGACTGCTTCAAAAGGATGGGTCTGAAGGAAGAGGATCTGCTCGAAGCCCGCACCCCTTTAGTGGGATTCAGCTCCAAGACGGTATATCCCAAAGGGAAGATTTCCCTCAAGGTCGAGGTCGGAGGAGCCCCCACAACGGCAGATTTCCTAGTGGTGGATGCACAATCCCCATACAATGCCATCGTGGGAAGAACCTGGCTTCATAACATGGAGGCTGTTCCCTCGACCCATCACCAGAAGCTCAAGTTCCCTTTACAGAACAAGGATGGGAGCTTCGAAGTTATCATAGTCCGCGGCGACCAAGACATGGCCAAAGAATGTCTCTTGGCCGTGGTCCCCGGAGAGACAGAGCCTCAGCGAGTCCACATGACCGAGCTCGAGGCTGAGCTCGATGCTGTGGGCCGGACTCCCGAGCAGAAGAGCATCGAGGACCTCACCCAGGTCGGGATCGACCCCAGCGATCCAGAGAAATTCTTCCTGCTCGGTAGTCAACTTGCTGACAAGGAAAGGGCCAGGATGCTCGACTTCCTGTTGCAAAATAGAGAGGTCTTCGCCTGGACCCCATACGAAATGTCTGTCATCAGCTCGGAGGTCATAAGCCACAAGCTAAATGTAGACCCTCAGCATAAACCTGTTGCCCAAAAGATTCGAAGGTCGGGTACCCAACAGACAGAGGCTGGTGACCAAGATGTTTCAGGACCAGCTCGGCAGCACGGTCGAGGTATATATCGACGACATGGTCGTTAAGTCAAAACGGTCACAGGACCACTTGACTGACCTACAGCAAACCTTCTCCATCCTCAAACGATACAAGCTCAAGCTGAACGCTTCCAAGTGTGCATTTGGCGTCGGCTCGGGCAAGTTCCTGGGCAGCCTGGTTACTAGGCGCGGAATCGAGGCCAATCCCGATCAGATTTCGGCCATCAGAGCCCTACAGAGTTCGACCTCGACCAAACATGTTCAGAGACTTACCGGGATGGCAGCAGCACTGAACCGCTTCATCAGTCGAGCCTCAGATAAATGACATCCCTTCTTCCAGCTCTTGAAAAAGAGCTCCGGGTTCCAATGGACCCCGGAATGCGAAAGCGCTCTCCAGGAACTAAAAGCATACCTTTCTTCCCCTCCTCTGCTTTCCACCCCGGTTCGGGGTGAGGTCTTATACCTGTATCTGGCAGTTTCGAACCATGCAGTAAGCTCTGTACTCGTGCGAGAAGATGACAGGCAGCAAAAGCCCATCTATTACACCAGCAAAATCCTGCTGGACGCTGAAACAAGATACCTGCCATTGGAGAAGCTCGCATTTGCACTCGTCAGCGCATCCCGCAAGCTTTCCCACTACTTCCTGACATATTCCATAGCGGTTGTGACAGAACACCCGCTCAAGTCCCTCTTTCGGAGAGCAGACTTCTCAGGCAGAGTGTCTAAATGGGTTGTCGAACTCGGGCAATATGATATCAATTATCAGCCCAGGACGGCCATTAAAGCCCAAGTATTGGCAGACTTTATTGTGGAATTCACCTCTCCTAGTTCGGCACCGAGCCATCTCGACACCGAACTGGGGGGCAAGGAGGGAAGCATTTCGGCTGAGACCGAACAGGAGCGGTCCTGGAAACAGTTCCTCACCTCATGTTGGAAAGTCTTCGTCGATGGTTCCTCCACCTCCAAAAGGGCTGGCGCTGGCGTAGTCCTTCAATCTCCAGAGGGCCTCGTCATTGAGCAAGCCTTGACTCTTGACTTCAAAGCATCTAACAATGAAGCTGAGTATGAAGCACTAATTGCAGGGCTGGGCAGCGTAAAAATCCTGGGGGTACAACAACTGGTGATCTTCAGCGACTCACAGCTGGTGACAAACCAACTCAATGGGGATTACCAGGCCCGTGATGACAGGATGGCAGCCTACCTGGCCCACACCAAGCAACTCCTATCTCAGTTCCAAAAGGCTGAAGTCAGGCAGATAGGCAGGGACTCCAACTCTCACGCCGATGCCCTTGCAAACTTGGCCTCTGCTGTCGAGGCAGGAAAAAGAAGAACTGTCGAAGTAGAAGCACTAGACAGACCGAGTATACAACTTCAACCACCTCGGCAGCTCATGTGTATTGATCTCGGCCCGAGCTGGATGGATGAACTCATCTCCTATCTCAAGAATGACCAACTGCCCGACGACAAGAACCAGGCTCACAAAATCATGCTAAAAGCAGCCCGATTCTGGCTCTCTCCGGATGGCAAACTCTACAAAAAGTCCTACAATGGCCCTTACCTCCAATGCGTACACCCGAGCAGAATCGAGGATTTCCTTTATGAAATTCACGAAGGGATCTGCGGCAGCCACATTGGAGGTCGGTCACTGGCATACCGAGCTATCAGTCAGGGATACTGGTGGCCCTATATGCAGAAGGACGCACAGGTCTACGCCAGGAAATGTGAGAAGTGCCAGAAGTTCTCCCACTCTCTCCATCAGCCAGCACATGACCTAAGTCCTCTCTCCAGCCCCTGGCCCTTTGCCCAATGGGGGCTGGACCTCGTGGGACCACTCCACCGAGCTCCAGGAAATAAAAGATGGTTGTTGGTAGCTACTGACTATTTTACCAAATGGATAGAAGCTGAAGCGTTGTCCTCCATCACTGAGAAGGATACCAAAAACTTCGTGTGGAGAAACATCGTCACTAGATTCGGAGTTCCTCGAGCCTTGGTCACGGATAACGGGACCCAGTTCGACTCCAACTTCTTCAGAAGCTTCTGTCAAGACCTTGGCATCAGGAACTACTATTCTACCCCGGCTTACCCCCAGAGTAATGGACAGGCTGAAATTTCGAACAAAGTGGTGCTTGACGGACTCAAAAAGAGACTAGATCGAGCCAAAGGCAGATGTGTAGAGGAACTTCCAAGTGTCCTCTGGGCGTACAGGACTACCCCAAGGCGCTCGACCTCGGCAACTCCCTTCTCCCTAGCCTACGGAATGGAAGCTGTAATTCCACTTGAGGTCGGTCTCCCGACTCTCAGGTCGGAACTGTTCGACCAAGGCCTAAATGATACAAACCTCGCCACAGAGCTCGACTTGGCTGAGGAACGAAGGGATGCTGCAGCCATCCACCTCGCTTCCTACCAAAGACAGTTGGCTAGAGGATACAATCAAAGGGTCAAAGAGCGGAAGTTCTCCCCTGGAGAATTAGTCTTGAAAAAGACCCTTCCAGCAGACAGAAGCCCTAGCGAAGGAAAGTTTGCACTGAACTGGCACGGGCCATTCAAGGTGACTTCGGTAGCTGGGCAGTCTGCTTACAGGCTTGAGGACATGGAAGGCAAAGAGCTACCACGCCCGTGGAATGCCACCCACCTCAAGAAATTCTATTTTTGAGATGTAATCTGATTTCGGAAGGTAATAAACTGGTTCTTTTTATAGAATAAGTTTGTATTCTCGGAATTATCTCCTATTCTCAACAAAAATGGCCGAGTTTTGAAGCTCGGCATATACACAGCACGGTTACTAGGGTCAATTTACTTCGGCGCGGCCTTTGGGCCAGTCAAGTTTTGATGATAAAACCGAACTCAGCCTTGGTCATAGGACCGAGCACTTGTTACCGAAGTCATTGCCTGTTATGATTGCAGGATCAATACGGCATCTCGGGTTACAAAAAATACATTAAGCACGGCTATGGACCGAGCTCATTTACTTGTTTTATTTCCTACTTTATTCTGGTTGTTCAGCCAAACGCATAAAGAGAGAAAGAACAAGGCAAGAAACATTCACCACGGATGTTCAAAATTGGAAGCAAAATCAATTCTATTCCAAAAAGTAAAGACTGATTACAATTCTCTTCCGAGAACAAAAATTTTTTCCCCCAGTACAGAAAGTCAAAAAAAAGAAAAATACAAAGTTTTTCTCAAACCACGGCCTCCTCAGCATTACCAACAGCAGCGTCCCCCTCGGCCTCGGCAGTCACTTGTCCGGCATCGACATTAGCTCCAGGGACAGTGTCATCACCTTCCCCGACAGGGACCTCGGGAGCTAGACTAGGAGCGGGCCGGGGAGGAGGAAACTGGGGGATCTCTGTGAACACAGGGCTGTCCTCGGGGACCCCCGCTGCTCTTAACGAGCTCGTCCACCCCAGCCTCCAGGCTTTCAGGCTGACCTTCTTCACTTCGGCAATATAATGCTCGGTGGCTTCTGCCACCCCTTCGACGAAAGCTTTTTCGACTTCAGTTCTCAGCTTCTCGACGTCGGCACGAAGTACAGCCTCTACCTCCTCCCACTTTTTTTCGAGCTCGGCCGTTGTCCTGACTTGGTCTTCCAATTCTGCTCTGGCCTTGTCGAGCTCGTTTTTAAGGCCCGCGGCGTATGTTTCTTGCTCGGCCGCCTTGGCTCTTACTTCTCCGAGCTCCGCCTCGAGCTCCATTCCCTTCTTCTCCGCCCGCTCTGCCCGAGCAGCGCTCTGTTGGGCTTTCTCCGCCAATACAAGACCCCTTTGCAGGATCTGTGGAAACAAGTGTCACAAGGGGGTCAGTACTGGAAGTGCAGAAGTCAAAGGAGAAATACAAGCTCAGAGAAGAAGGAATTACCTTGATGGCGTCGCCCATCTGGGCCACGTCCAGCTCCACCTCGCTCTGCTTCCAATACTCTGCCATATCTCCAGGCAGAGCGCAAGCATGCGCGAGGGCACTGACAACGGAAGTCCCGTCGGTCAACCGGGCGTCCGATGACAGTGGCTGGCCATCCTCCAGCAGAAAGATAGGTTTCCAGAGCGGAGGACCGAGCAGCGGAGAGTACTGAGGAACTCGGTTGGTTTCATCCTCGGTTGAATCAGCTGTCCTAGGCCTTTTTCCCTTTCGAACTGAGTCCCCCTGGGATTTAGTGCGACGCTCAGTCGTCGCGGAAGGCTGAAGAGGAGACTGGCTTGGAGGAGAGACCACTGTTTCTTCCAGATTCGGAGGAAGAGTGGGTCTCGAGGGGGTGGGCGAGTCTCCAAAGACGACATCATCGAGGCTTATCATCGCCGCACGGCGTCGCCTCATCCCGACCTCGTCTGATTCGGAAGACTGAAGGTCCACAAGGTCTACTCTCCGAGCCTCCTCGGATTCACCCTGTGACTCGCGCTCCTCTTCGGAATCGGTCTCAGCAGCGGCCTCGGTCCGTGAAGGTCCGGCTTCAGCAGAGGCTCGAAAGGATGTGATCTCGGGGGGCACTTCTGCAGACCCTTCAGCTCGGGTTGTCTGCTCCTCGGCTTCGGCGAGAGTTAAAATCTGCACCCCCCTAAGGTTCTCGTGCCGCCTTCTTATAAACGACCGGTACACAGGCTCGTACCCGAGAAGGGCTGAGGCTGATCGCGTCCGGTGACCCTTGTAGCTTTATATTTTCTTTAGCCAGGTAGTGTTTCTCCGCCACCTGGAGTTCTTTCTTTGCTGTTGTCTCTCTTTATGACCTGCGCACCAAGAATTTGAGTGTCAGTTCGGCAAAACAGAAGAACAAAAAGACTAGAAATTCAGATATTTACTCGGTGGCACTCCGAGACGACGGGGTACGTGATCCACCCTGGGCTCTCCTGGGGCATACTCCCAACTCCCTTTGACGTACAGGCAGTCGTCCCTAGCATATTTTGTGTTGTCCTCAAGCTCGTTGATTATGGGGTTCCCCTTCGACCGAACTCGGAGGTAATAAGCGTCGTCCTTCGGAGATCGACAGAGGTCGTAGACGTCCTCGATGTCCTCAACGCCGAGGTCAATTTCCAAAATCCTATTGAGTTCGGCTACACCCATAATTATTTTGAAGCCATTGGGCATTAGTTGGCAGGGGGTCAGGTTCCACCTCCTGAGACATGCCCTCAGGAGAGGATGGACTGGGAATCTCACCCCACCCTCGATTATGGCCACTAGTGGGAAAGGCATCCACCCGTCTACAAGAACCCGAGGTCGGATTCGGTCTTCAGGCTCATCCGCCCTAATCTGGACGTTCTCTGGTATCTGGTATTTTTTCCTAAGCTCTGCTAGGGCGAGCTCTGTGTCTATCCAATGTCTATACACTCCCATTTTCCCCAACATAGACCGGAGTACAGGTCACGGCAACGGAGAAGGAGGACAGTACGAATCCCCAAAAGAAAAGAAAAATGCCCCAGAGAAGGAAAAATGGCAAAAGAAGGGCAGAGAAGGACTCACTGGGACGAAAGGCTGGACGGAATCTAGGAAGAACGAAAACCCCGGACTTTGAAAGGCAGAAAATGGACTTCTCGGACGACGAAGCTTCAGGCAGATCTCAGGCAGAGGCTCCAAACGCACGGACAGCAAAAGTAGTCTTCTTTCAGAGACGAAAGCTTTTATACAGGGATCACAAATCTTTTCGTATCCCGAAAAGCGCGCGCGCAAACACTGCCTCGAGCACGCTATCCGTCTCATCGATAAGACATCACGGCCATTAGGGACGAGACACGTGGCAGCACCGCGTCGCCTTCATAATGATATGAATGGGCTATCGAACCGCCTCCAGACAGCCAGGCGCTATTAAATGTGCCTCGGAAGACAAAATGACACCCCACGCTTCTTTATAAGCTACGGGATCGGTTTCGGTAAATATTCGTCCTATCACTCCTAACCCCGTGTTGTCCAGACCCCCGAGGTTAGGAGCAGGGGGGCAGTTGTGTGGACTGTTTCCACCGAAACCGATGTTGTCACGGCCTCGACAATGGTCCTAGTCAAAGAAGGCCTCCACAGCCGCATCTCAGCCGCTGTCAAGATGGGACTGGTCTTGGGCATGGTCTCGGTTGAAATACCGACCACGCCCTTCCGAGCTCAGCCTCGCCCTCACACCCCCGTCCGATCTCGGGTATAGCTGACCTCGGTGCATTCTCCAGTTCGGCCCCTAGGTCAAGGTGAACACTGGGCGTCCAAACTCCCATTATGAGATGGGACGGGTGCTTTATAGGGAGTCCCTGACAAGTAGGGTGGCCACCGCCATTGATAAGAGCTTGTTCCTATCAACAGATCACATCCACATTTATGTAAGGGATTTGAGGGGATGTCTGATGGGACAAGTATCCTTACCTACCCCCACTAAAGATCCCAAGTGTGGACTGATGGGACAAGTATCTTCACCTACCTCCACTATGGAACCTTCTACTCTCCTCTATATATGCTTGCATGGAGAACCATGAACAGGTACATGCAATACACAGCCTGCACTGTTATTTTGCTAAGCACCTTCTTCTCCACTTCACCCAAGTTCAGTGACTGCACTAACTCAGGCGTCGGAGTGCCTTTGGCTGACAACAGCCTCGGGCCCTGACCGTTCTTTCTTCCCTCTTTTCAAGATTCAGGCCGTCGATGACTTCTCCGATCAGCTGAACAAGATCTTCATAATCCCCTTCATTACTTAAACTAAGTCCGTAATAATTTAGGCACTTACATCAACATAAAGCTATATGGCTGGTCCTTTGTGAATACACTTGCCCCCTTGGGTCATGTCCATAGGTAGTAGTAGTAGACAAGTGATCAGCCCTCATTCTTTAAAATCTCTTTTATCTATTCCCTATAAGTCTTTTGCCGGAGTTTTGCTTAAATGAGGGAATATTTTTTTAAAAATATTTCTATTTTCAAATGGTGATTTGTAGTGAACTATCATGTGAGGTTTGTCCTCTTCATGATATTTATTTATTTAATTATTATTTTTTAATTCTTTGGATCTAGATCTAGAAATATAGCTTCTTAAGTTATCTATATCAACGTGGTCTTTTATCACTTTTTTTGGGATGCTAAAGAAATGTTGGATTTGCTAGAAAAAGGACTAGATAAAGAACTTATCCACGTTCATCCCATTTAACCTTATTAGTGTATTGCCTAGGTAAAATCTATTAATAAATGTTCAACTATAGAAGCTAATATCTATTCACACATGAATAGGTAATGTCACTATTTTTATGAAAAAAAAAGGAAAAGGAAAATTGGAATTGAAACTAATAAGATGTTTCCCTTTCTTTTTCAATATATAATTTTTAGGTTTTAACAAAATAAAATTGATGATACCATATATACAATATCTAAACATGTCACTGTCATATACTCATATCAACTTGTGTTCTTTATATATTGTATTTGGTATTCGTAAATTGTAATAGTGGGTTGTTTGGATGTTAGCTCAACTACAATTCATGAATGGAAAGTATAAAACAAATTATAATCCTCAAAGACTCAAAACCCGTAAGTATCATAGTGAACAAGGGTGCACTTATTCACATATATTTTTAATGGGAATAAGAAGATGATTGTTTGTTGTTCTCACTTTATATTTTTTTATATCTAATTTAGTTTTTAGCATATCTATTTATGTGTGTGTTACGTTATCAATGCATAAATCAAATGGCATCAATGTGTCCACTTCTTATTGTGTTGTATGAAGTTTTTTATAAAGAATTTCAATCAGAAAATATACTCTTGGATGGAACCTAGGCTCCACGCCTAAAAATATGAGATCTTGGTTATTTCAAAGTGAGAAACAAAATCTAAAATGCTCATGGAATTTGTATTTGATAATCATTTGAATAGATTATCTATGTGGAAAAGGTGACCATAAAAATCAAAGTTAATTTGCCCCAGAATATGGACAAGAAAAAAGTCATTCCTTTTTGTTGATTTTTCTTTTCCAAAATGTAAAGATAATAAATAACTTATTGATTTCTGAGATACCTTTATTGATTTCTTATTTTAGGCCTTGAAATGATAAAGACCATAGTATGTTTTAAATTATTTAAAAGAATTATAATATTTTCCAATGTATGTTTTAAATTTTTTAAAAGAATTATAATATTTTTCACTATCTAATATTGTGAATTACGTTGCTCGTGCTAAGCACAGGGCTTTTTGCTAGTTATAGTATAAAGACAAGTTACCTTTTCAAATTAATATTCTACCCTAAGATCTCTCTTTTTATTTCCCTTTAAATCCCATACACATTGCCTAATCCCATTAAGGGACACTCTCATCTCATCAGGCCCTTGAAATCCACTCAGAGATTTCTATCTCATCACATTCCTATTTCTTTTAACCCTCCCTATTGAAAAAACCCGAACCATACTCCTATTTGTGTCAAAGCCATTTGTTAACCCTCCTATTAAACAAATCCAAACCACATATTTCAAGCCAAAACATAAACTTAGGAGGAAAGAAAAGAAGAGAAGGCGAACTGTAGGAAAATTGTGTGGCTCGACTGCCATGGGGCCCACTCTAGATCGAGCCTAGCGGTTTGCCGCAGATGAACTCCCAACAAGTCTTGATCTTGTTGAGTCAGATAAGGATCAAACTCTTGGTGATAGAGTTTGGATCGAGTTCAGACTCCCGTCCCAGGAGAGGTAGTATCCGGATAGAGATGTAACTCCAAGGGATTGCTCTATTTAAGGGAGATGGGAACCCTTGTGTGTGAGATATTCCCTTAACACCGAGATTGTCTTGAGTTTCGGTAGATGTACCAGCTAAGCACATCCGGGTCTCGGTCTCCACAACTCGGCAACCGTGCCTTGCATCTCAGCATCCATACCTAACCTCGGCATCATGTCCAGCTCGGTTCGACTAACCGAGATGAGTGCCTGTGGTTGGTCAGTTACAGCTGTACTCCAATTAAGAATCGACCACATTACAGAACGTGTTGACAGATAAGACGAACGACGAATAAGGACAAGGAGTTGCCTTTATCCGATGGTCACGTCAGCAACCCATGAAAGGGCGGGATCCACATCAGGACATGGTCCGATAGGACCCTCCCTCTAGCTACCTGTCATGACCCGAGCCCGAGGCCAGACTAATCGGGGCCTAACCTGGATCGCGATGTCATCATACTTACTCCCGTAAATCTTGAATTAACCGAAGTTAAGACAAGACTCACAAGGGATCTATCATACGTACCTGTCAAATGTACACTTTTGCAGAAATATATACATACATTGACAATAATTGACTTTACATTACAAGTAAAGTTCACATATACAAAATTATAATCCAATCAAGTCCACCACTGCATATTCAAAATACAATGCAGGGGACATCTAATTACATCTCAAAATGATATACAAAAGTATCTATCAAATGATTTCCAAAATAATCTCAAAACCAACGCCCTCCAAACTATGCCCATTCGGCTAAACCTCCTGGAGGTAACGGATGGTCCTCCTCCGCACGCGACGCGGCCTCTGCAGGCCGGGATGGGCAACTGGGCCTGTAATGCCATTAATAATACTATGAACACGACGGTTTAACAAGGTATAAACACATTTATGATATCTCATGCTAATCTTGTCCATTGTTAATATAAGAACTCTAGACAATTAAATCTAGGTTAATGCAATATTCTGAACAGTGTAGTCAATTGATAATCAATGACTAGATTATAAGTACAATAATATTATCGTCATTCAGTTTAGTGTCTTCCAAAGGGAAGTGTATACCAGTTCGTTTCATTAATTCCATATCGTTCATTGATTACATTGAACATTTATTAGATGGCTTATGGGACTCTTCAGTCCAATACATATTACTTTTCAATACATGGCTTATCAATTCATTGACTTTTCAGCCTATGTGTGAGATCTACCAGTGTCTTGATCAGAGATTATTGGCATCACCACGGAGCTCCGGAACACCCCAATCATTTGCTGCAGCAGGATTATTCATTATTCATTGCATTTATTCATTATTCAATGGCTCATTGCATTTATTCATTGTTCAGTGGTTCATTGCATTTATTCATTGTTCAGTGGTTCATTGCATTCAGTCATTATAGACCCAAAGGGATTAGAGGAATCATTAGTCATTCACGGTCCTACTTGTCTCTATCCCTAATCTAGACAATTTCTAGGTGTAATCATTAGTTATTAAATGCACGTGTTATTTTCGATGGACATCATGTTTACATTTAATATGTGCATTTAGTCCCCAAAAATTTCCACCCTCAATATCAAAATCCATTGGCCAAAGTTTTGCTTATAATTCATGTTTGGCCAGTATCAGGTTCGCTCGAGCGGATCCAAACAGAACCTAGTTCGCTCGAGCGGACATTTACAAACGACGTTCGTATCAGACAGAACCTTCATCGCTCGAGCGCACATAATGTTCGCTCGAGCGGACCCTTTTCGCATCAGACAGTAACTAGTTCGCTCGAGCAAACTGTCCAGAACTCCATTTCTGGAACTCCGAACATTCACTCCTTCATTCATGCATTTCAACCACCATCTGCATACACATTTAAGGATCCCATGTCCTCTCCTTATTCATCATTTAAATATCAAAATCACACTTCTATTCCATCATTAAAGCATCATAAAATCCACATAAAGCACATTCAACCTAATCTCCATTTCCATAAGAAAGAAGGGTTTGAGAACCCCTCTCTAATAACTCAAGAAAACTTAGAAATTAGCATGTTTGACCATAAAGAAGCATTTATACTTGCCTCTTGAAGTTAATAAGCAATGAACCTTCTTTAGCTTGCCTTTGAAATGAGAAATCCCCAAATTCAAACCCTAACTCCATAAAAACATGAAAAACACAATCCTATGAGCTATTTGTGCTAGAATCCATGTCTAACCACCCATTACAACTTGGAAACTCACAAAAATGAGTAACTACTTACTTGTAGTTCTAAGAAAAGGGATTCTTGAGCTTTTCTTCAAGTTCCAAGCACTCCAAATGGGGAAATAAGATGAGGAAGATGATGAAGAAGATGATGTTTCTCCACAACCCACTTGAAACACTCTAAATCTCTCTCTTTAGATGAGGAAGAAAGGAAGGAGAAATGGGGGTGCCTAGGGTTTTCTCTACAATGGTCTTGAGATGAATGGACTCAAGGAAGTTCATTTCCTTTTATATAACTCTCTTTTGCACTTAAGTCTATTCCACTAAGGTTATTTACGTTCTGAGTCAAATGAAGGGCCACTTGACGAAATCCTCGTCAAACGGCTTCGAGTCTATTATGAAAGTTAACGTCCTCGTCGAGATACACGTGTTGATATTAAGAGTTTCCGTATTCGATAAAATACGTATAAATATGTATTTACGAAAAAGGTCTTGTTCTCTTAGTTTAAACTTAAAATCTCATTCAATCCATTCAATTTCCTTCATTATCATCTCATTAAGTTCATTTGAGACTAATCTCATTGAGTTGGGTCATTAACCATCGTTAGTCTAATTAGACTTGATTAATTAGTATTAATTGCAATTAATTAGAGTTAATCTTGATTAACTTGGGGCGGGGTCTTACACTACCACGGATTCAGGGTATGGTCCGATGGGACTGTACCTCCAACTACCAGTATGGTCCGATGGGACTTCCGCCCATATATATGCAAAGGATTGATCCAGGAGTGGTACGCCTACACAATCTTACCCAAACAAGCAATCTCACACTCATATACTCCAAACTCTACCTTTTTCTCTCAGTGGCTGATCTTCCGTTCAGTGACTGCACTAATCAGGCATCGGAGTGCCTCTGGCTGAGTGCAGCCAGGGTCTCTGACCTTTATCTTTGTTCTTCCTTTTCTGGTTCCAGGCATTTGACGTTTCCTAAGAAGTCTATATCCATCTAAACAAGTTCGTATCAAGTTCATGTTAATTTAGGCATTTACAATTGGCGGCGTCTGTGGGAAAGATCAAACCAAGTTCACAAACACCATGCCTCCAAAAACCAGAAAAGACAAAGAATCACCTAAGGCCCTTCCGCCACCACTGGTATTGCCAAAGCAGTTGCCGCCAGTCACTCGCCAGAGGAGAACCGGGGCAAAATCTGGTGTGGTGAGCGTAGAGGGGCCTTTAACTTAGTCGGACTCATCTTCGAAGAGGGTGACAAAACCTACCCAACAAGACGACCTTTTACTAGAGTGTCTTCGGTAGAGTGTCCCTCTAACTAAACGCCCCTGACGAGATGATACCCCAATACCATCCAAGTCACATCGATCCCATCACCAGATTGACGGCGGCGATGATGACAACAACCCTCTCCTTGCGGATATCGAGGCCCAAAACGTTGTTATCCATGAACAGGAAAAGTTGATTCGTCAGCTCCGGCAGCAGCTCCAGGAGAAGGCGAGGGCCCCACCCCCTAAACGCAACCAAGCTCCTTTGGTCAAACAGGATTTAAGGCAAATCCTAAATACCAAAAGGTACGACCAAGCTTACGACGAAGGCTCGAGTAGTAGCCACCTAAACGACGAATCAAAGAGGTCAAAATCAAGACCGGAGGACAACGATGACCTAAGAGAATGGCTTGACCACCAGGTCAAGCAGACGGTCTAGCGAAACATGGAGGTGGTTGGCTTCACCCGAGATCGGCTGAACGCCTACGATACTGAGGATCTCGGTACATCCCCCTTCTCCCAGGAGATAAGGAACTTCTCTCTCCCGGAAAGATTTACTGTTCCGAGGTTTGTCCTCTACCACAGGACCTCAGACCCAGCAGCACATCTCCGACATTTTACTTAGTGGATGTCAATATGGGGTGATGTAGGTCACCTGAACTGCAGAGTCTTCTCTTCCATTTTAGGAAACCTCCCCCTCAAATGGTTCTGCGAGCTTCCAGAGGGGTTGGTTCCGAGCTAGCGGCAACTCCGAAACTCCTTCGTGGAGAAATTTCAGGCTCACTGGGTCATCCCCAAGACGAACGATGACCTGATGGCCATCCGGATGAGGCGGACAGAGAACGTCACTCAGTTTGCCAAGAGATTCTGGACGGTCTACAACCAGGTAGAAGACGCCACTGACAGAGTGGACATCGGGTCCTTCAAGCTGTTGACACCAAAAAAGTCACTATGTCTCCTCAACATCAAGAAGCCTCGTGAAGCTGCATCCTGTTACAAAACAGGCAAAGCTACTTCAAACATCAGATCTTTTCAGAATCAGACAAAAACTGAAAGATCCTTCAAGACAGCCAAAAGAGGGGTACATCTGAGGTTTCAGGCCATTCCGATATCGTTTGGCCTAACTTCACTGCTCTGATAGCTAAACAAGCGCTCCCGGCGGCGACATCATCGAAGACACCAAAACTTCGATCAGAGCCTACGGATGACTCCAGAATGTCTTCAAAGGGCTCCATGCCAAATTTCAAGTCAAACCGACAATGTTTGACCCTCCATCAACGCTCGAGCAGCAAAATCAAGCCTCCCGCCGACGGGAACCACCGAAGCCATCACTCATCAAACAAAGTACATGAGTGGCTTCAACATGCTTCCAAAAGGCTATACGTCGAATTTCAGGTCATTCCAAAAACGTTTGACCAGGTTTCGATGCTCCGAAAGAAAATCAAGCCTACCGGCGGCGGAGCAACCCGGGACCATGACATCCAAAATGGAGCTCATGGAACATCTCAAAATGAATCCAATAGGCTCTCTGTCAAATTTCAGGTCAATCGGACATCGTTTGAACACATATCAAAGCTCTACATTTTCCTCGCAGCAAAATCAAGTCAACCATCGATGGGACCCCAAACGGCTTCAAAACTCAAATAAAAGCCCGTGGTTGGTCCTATCCACTGCTCAAGAAGCTTCACCTCAATTTTCAGGTCATTCCGACATCGTTTGACCTAGTTTCGACTCTTGGCGGAAAATCGGCTACAAAGTCTTCGACTTTCCCGAAAAATGGGAAACTTTGTGTTCCGGTTTTGCGTGGGCTCTCGTCAAGTTTTCTCCAAGAAAACCAAGTCAATAATTGAGGAAAAATCTCAAGAAAAATCAGAAGAAAGAAGGAACAAAAAAGACGAAAAATCGGCTGAAAACGAAGCTCGGCGACCGAAAAGGGCAAAACCCTAATGACGCCGACAACCTTGGCCCAAGGTCGCCGGCGACCCTGCAAATCCGGGTAGCCGGATTTTGCACCAAATGCCCCGTTTTTCGATCTTTTTCGCGTTTCGAGCATTCCTGCCTCTGTGATTTTCTGAGAATCCAATGTTTGATGCTTGAAAACGACTGATCTTCACCGACATCTTGGATCCGCCGTCAAAAGCATGAACTCATCACCGATCGCCCCAAGATCGCCAACCGGCTGACCAAGAAAGTATACTTTCTGTTCGACCGATCATGAAATCGACAAGACAGATGACACCGGCCCACCAACATCAATCAATGTCTGAAATTGCACTGCAATCCGACATCAAACAATGTGTGGATCCACCTGTGATGATCGCAAGAAGAATCTCAAAAGGCGCAGCAGGGCCCGCGACTCTTCACATACCTTGGCGACCAATTAATGACGTTAATTGACCCGTTTATGACAACTTAATGCGGTCATTAACTCATTATTTTGGACGGGCCAATCAGATTCAAGCATTTGGGAGTTACAAATCCAAGCAATCATAGCATTAAACCCATGAAACTCCCATCATCATGAAGATTAAAGGGAATTAAAAGCCCACTACCTTCATCGGCCAATCACAAGTCATGAAAAAGGAGTTACAAAATCAACTTGTAACTCCCCATCAATTCTCTCATCATGGCCATCAATGCCAATAAACACCTCATGGCTACCAAAAGCCTATAAAAAGAGGTGAGTTCCAAGAAAAATGAGAAGGAATCCCAAGTGCAATCCCAAGTTCTGAAAATCCGGAAAATTCAAGAGAGAGACGAAGTCCTGCCACTTTGCTCCCAGAAGCACCACAAGGTGATCAACGTCCCTTGGGGGGCCACCCCCCCGAGGTCCCCTCCTTCTACAACATGGCCTAAACGCGGCTTTTCAGCCCGTTTATTTGGTTTTTCATTGGATATTGGACCTCCTCTTGGTCTTTGTCCTTTAAAAAACCGAGGTTAGGAGCCAAGCCAAAGAATCAAAGCATCACATGTTCTCATTTGAAGGACGATGGCGAAGTCCATACATGACTTGCGACCGTCGATCTCAACGTCTCCCCACAATCTCCTGAGAAGTTAGATCCCTTTTCTTACTTTTCTATTGCAGTTTGTATTTCTTAAAGAGACAAAAAGAAATCACAATTCTTTTCTTTCATATTTGATGAGTTTTGTAAAATCGCCTTTTACGGCAAAATCGCTTGTCACGGCAAACAAACAAAAACACCTCCTACGGCATTCTAAAAAAACAAACTTGTCTCTTTTCTTAATATTTATGCAATTTGAAAAGTTAGAAAAAAGGATTGATTTCCTTTCCACTTGTGAAGGTGAATCTCCGGATCATCACCATTCCAAATTCCAAGTAGAAAGTAAATCTGGCATACCCGTACAAAAATATTGATACCAGCGATTTTCCCTCTTCCGCCGAGACTCGTGTCAGCCCCCGGGGTGCGGAAGGAGAGGACGGAAGATTCCGAGGGTCCATTAAGTTGGCATTCCCCGTGGGACCCGTTGACTTGAGAACGTGATGCTTTGATCCCTTGGCTCCTTTCTAGTTGGTGGCCTATGTTGCATTTTGCATCTAAAAAAAAACATGAGATTGGATTTCAATTGTTCTTTGTCACTTCAAAAAAAAAAAAAAAAAAAAAATCTGATCTCTTTTTCTTAAAAACTCAACTTTGAGAAATTTTGATCTTTCCCTCTTCGAACTTGATAGCTCACAGAACTGTTCGCAGCTATCGTTCATATTAGGGATTGGGCCATCTTTTCTCTTTGATGAGTTCAATTGGGATTTCAAAAAAAAAAACACCTTCATTTCAAATTCATTAAAAAAAAAATGATCTCTCTTTCTCAAGATTCAACTTTGAGAAATTTTGATCCTCTCCTCTTTGAACTTGATAGCTCATAGAAATGTTTGCAGCTATCGTTCATATCGGGGATTGGGCCATCTTTTCTCTTTGATGAGTCCAATTGGGATTTCAAAAAAAATTATAATTTCAAAAAAAAATCAGTTTTCTTTCTTTTGGGCTCAAAATTGAGAAATCTTGATTCTTTCCCTTTCGGATTTAATGCTCGTAGAAATGTTGAGTTGTGGTTCGGATTGGAACACCACTTGTTCTCTTTGATGAGTTCATTAGAAATCTTTCAAAAAAAAAAAAAAAAAAAAAAAACACTAAGGTTGCATCAATTGCGCTCTTTGACTAAAGGGGATTCAAGAAAAGTCTTGTCCAGAGTGTGGAGACAGCTGGACTGTTCGAGGCAAGGGTCCTCCAAACGGGTTCATTAAGTAATCCTACCCTTACCTGGGGGCTAATCTATCTACTAAGGTTTCATAAGATCGAATTGAAAACCTATGTGCATTTTCCAAAAAAAAAAAGAAAAAAAAGAAAGAAAAAATTTCCTGTCATTTTTGAGTTCAGAATTGAGAAATCTTGGTTCTTTCCCTTTCGGATTTAACGCTCGCAGAAATGTTGAGTTGTTGTTCGGATTGGAACGCCATTTGCTCTCTTTGATGAATTTAATCTTGACCTTACAAAAAAAAAAAAAAAACAACTTCCGTCAATACTGGATTCACATTTGAGAAATTCTGGTTCCTTTCCCTTTCGGATTTAATGCTTGCAGAAATGTTGAGTTGTGGTTCGGATTGGAATACCATTTGCTCTCTTTGATGAATTTAATCTTGACCTTTCAAAAAAAAAAATCTTCCGTCAATACTGGATTCACATTTGAGAAATTCTGGTTCCTTTCTCTTTCGGATTTAACGCTCGCAGAAATGTTGAGTTGTGGTTCGGATTGGAATACCAATTGCTCTCTTTGATGAATTTAATCTTGACCTTTCAAAAAAAAACTTCTGTCGATACTGGATTCACATTTGAGAAATTCTGGTTCCTTTCTCGTTCAGATTTAACGCTCGTAGAAATGTTGAGTTGTGGTTCGGATTGGAATACCAGTTGCTCTCCTTTATGAACCCAAATTTGACCTTTTAAAAAAAATCCCATCTCGTGTCCTTCCCAAGGATGCGATTTGCAACATTTGTGCCTAGCGGTGCTAGTACGCCCTTTCGGGTCTATTGTATTCGCGACCAACACATTTGTATCTCCAACCTTATATCATTTTACCTCGAGTGAGCCTTGCTTCTCGGTAATTTGAATTAAGGTCTATAATTGCTTCTAGCAGTCACTGGAACGCTCACTCTGAGCCTACCATACTTGCATTTTAGAACAATTGTATCCTCTATGGCGTTTTGCCTTCTTCATCGTCCTTGGGCTGGGCCATGTCCCCTCAAGTGATTTGAAAAGACAAAACCATGGTTGTTCTCCATTTATGATCACCATATTCTTGTGATTACTAATGGATTTGGTCTTGTTTCAGAAGTTTTCCAAAACTAACAATGGCAGCTTCATTGACCATCACTTTCGATGAGAACAAGTACCAGCTTATGCTTCAGGACAAGCAAAACAAGCATAAGCGCCCTGCCAGTTGCCGAAGCGCCGTCTCCCTCGACAACTCTCCAAACACCAGGTCAACTTTAACTCCCCGAACCATCGTCTTCGGGTCACTGGGACAATTCCCAC
The DNA here is from genome assembly GCA_028538565.1 of Umbellularia californica. NCBI lineage: Eukaryota > Viridiplantae > Streptophyta > Magnoliopsida > Laurales > Lauraceae > Umbellularia > Umbellularia californica. Next base: position 62,380,745 of record JAPQWN010000001.1, read on the forward strand.
TCCCCGCAAAAGAAACTGTACCTGCCAAGAAGCAGAAAATCGCATCGCAACGTGCACTAACATGGCACCAAGGGCGAACAACAAAAAGCCTGAAGCCCGTGGCGCTCCTACAAAGCCTCAACCCACAAGAAACCAGGTTTACCCCAAAACTCGGTCCCCGAGATCTTCACCAAAGCAACGGAGGTCCCGAACATCTACAAAGCCAGCATACCTGGCCCTTCTCAAGGAGAATCGGTTTTACCCTCTCTCTTAAATGAAAGAGGAGAAACCTACCCTCCACCCAAAGAACAAACAAAATCAACATGAGCCGGCTTGCTCCTACAAGCCCAAAATCAAATCCTGCATCGTTAGGCCTCCGCGAAAAACATGCTGAAGCCTGCACTCCTGCGAGTCGACCCTTCATCTCAACAGGGGCCGAGCTCGCAAAATTCAAATCTTCACTGCGACAGGGAAAGGACCGCGTCCAGATTCTGTCCTTGCCAAGCTTCAAAGAAGATAAGCTCGGCTGCTGCACACGAGGGACTACATCCTTCATCGCCAGAGCCCAACTAGAGCTGACTGAAGCTCAAATTGCTCGTCGTATACGTCGCCGTGCAGCATATCGACAAATGAGACTTGAGAAACAAAGAACCTAGCGTTCTAATCTCCATGTCTCAAACAAATGGGTCGAAAAAGAAAGACCCGACCAATTCGTTGCTGTTCATATGGTTGGCAAAACCAGAAAATGCCAGAAGTCAGCAACCAAAATCAGTGTTAGACGTCCGGTGACTCGCAGCGTCTCCCGAACACGAACACATCTAGAAGAATCCTCTACTCCTCTAAGCCAAAGACACCGGAGTAACCACTCCTCAGATTCTTCATCCAGAAGAATGAGCCCCAGCTCAGTCACCAGGAAGATTTCTTCGTTCGAATCCCGAGGGATGAACGTCTTGGCTACAAGTTCTGAGCCGCCTCCACAGCATGATGATGTAACTGCACGCATCCAGCAGTTGGAGCAAGGACAACAGAGAATTGAGGCTCTGATGGAAAACCTTATTCTCACTCTACAGCGTCCACCACCTAACAATGAAACCCCTCCAAATCATGAAGATGACGAGGGCAATGCAAAAAATAATGAGTCTCGCGTCCTTACCAAAAAGGACGTGGACGATATCCTCGCAAAAGCAAAAGAACATGACACATTGAAGGAACATGGGATCAAGCCACCCTACCCTCTATGGATGGACTCGGTTCCGTTCCCTGCAAAATTCAAGCAACCTACTCTCCAGACATATACTGGGAAAGGTTCAGCCGAACAACATGTCATCCACTTCAAGATCCTGACGGGAGCTATTGCGGATCAAGATGCCCTCAAGATCCGCCTCTTTGCAAGTACCCTAAAAAGTACAGCCTTTGATTGGTACTCCACTCTGCCGAAGAACTCCATCCAGAACTGGGCTATGCTAGAGACACGCTTCCTGACCCACTTCCAAGGTAAGGATCATCCTGTTACTATGGCTCAACTCTGCAGCCTAAAATAGGGAGAGAATGAGTCAACATACGACTTCATTCACAAATGGAAGGCAATGGCGTACAAATGCTCAGATGTACTGCCACAAGCGTCGCTAGTCGACATCTGCCGTAACAATATGAGAGCAGAAATTTGCTCCATGATCATCAGCAACAAATCAAAGAACCTGGGAGAACTTCTCGAAGCTTCCATGGAAGCTGAAATGGTGATCAAAGACCTCAATAGTCAGAAATCATCAAAGAAAGAGCAGACTGCTGTTACAACCTCAAAACCAAAGAAAAAGGAGGTTCTCAATGTGCAGACCAAGTCAGCTCCTCAGCAGCCAAAGAAAGCTGAAAACAAAACTGCAGGTAAAAGGACTGAACTCTCCGATGCCTTCAAAGAACGTGTAGAAAAGAAATATCCGTTCGATGAAGATGTTGAAGAAATCTTTGAGGCTCTCTTAGCAAATGGTAAACTCACTTTGCCAGAGCCCAAAAGACCAGGAGATGTTGGCAAAACCAATGATCCCCGATACTGTCCATACCATCAGATGATTTCACATCCTCTCAATCAATGCTTTGTTGTGAGAGAGAAGATCAATGAGATATGGAAAAACGGAGTCATAACTTTCGACAAAAACTACGGCTCCACTTCTGTCAACATGGTGTCATGTCAGTAAGTTTCAAAATCACTGAAGAAGAAGACCACTACTTCATTCAAGGTGATTAAAATGGCTCAAGCGTCCCAAGAATTGGTTCCCTATCCAACACCAGATGGACAACCTATATGGGTGCATCCCGATCTCTTAGAAGATGAAAATTGGGAGATCGTCAAAACAAAGCCGACCGCTCAGCAGCGAAGGCAAGCCAAGAGACAGCTCCGCAAGCTCAAACAGCAGCAAAAATCTCAACTAAAACAAAAAGTCCTTGAAAAGGCAGAAACCTTTTCCACTGCTTTACTAGGGGCGACGGAAGAATCCCTTCCCAAAACTTCAAAGGCGGTAAGAAAATTCACCCTTGATGATTTCATGCCACCTCTATACAAAAATGAAAATGTGCAGGGGGCATCATACTCTTGCAACTCGGTAGTTGCATTCTCCATGAATGGATACGAGTCCAGTGATACTGCCAGTGATATCGATGAGTGGGAAGACTCCCTTGAAACAGGAGAATACCTCTCCGACAAGGAATGGATTCCCGAGTCTTATCTTATGCCAGTAATCTGGTATAACCCATTACAGCCACAAGGATTCTGGTCCGATGATGAAGAAGACCAGGACTCTGTTAAAGAAAATGCTGTCGATCCAGCACCAACCAATGCTTCGGTGTAACCCAACATTGGTGAACCACGAGGAGCGGATGACGAAGAAGATTTGGCTCCTATGCCTGATCTTGAGGAATATGCAAGAATCTTGCAACATCTTGCCATAAAGCAGGAGCAGGATCGCGTTAATGATCTTCGTCATGATCCAGAACCAGAAGTCTCTGAAAATCAACGGGAACTTTCTCCCTCAACCCCTGAAAATGGAGAAAACAGTTGGATTGATGATCCTCTTACATCTGAGGATGAGTACGATTCCCAACAGTCTACACTGGGGGCATCTCCTGTCAAGATAACCTATAATGCGATAGCTCAGGATGACAGTGCCTCTGAAGCTTTCGAAGACACGTACTCCCCAACCGGTAGTGCATCTTCCAGAGCTACATCCTCTCAGGTGACTTCCACTGAGATATCATCCTCTCAGCCCTCGTCTCCTGAAGCTGTGACATCGGAACTCAAGCCTCTCCCGGTTGATCATCCTGAAGAAGCTCCTCCAATTGGTATGATCTCTCTGATAATAGAGAGGAATTGCCCGATAACATAGACGCGCTGTTCTCTGACCCAGAAGAACCATCGTCTCCAAAAGAAGTACCCTACTTCAACCTAGTTCTAGCAAATGATTTAGACCATCTCATTGCAAGCCTTGAGAAGGACACTGATCAAGAAGATCCATGGACAGAAACAGAGCCTCAATCTGAAAATGTCTCTGGCACTCCAGAAGGTCTTGTTGAGTTGGAAGCCTCCGAAATACTATGGAGGAACCACCTTCAAACCTTCCGACAGAAGACCCTGTTCAAAAGATAAACTTGGGAACACCTGATAACCCACGTCCTGTATTCATAAGCAAGAATATAAAGGATGGTGAGTTACCCGAGTATATCTCTTTTCTTCGCGAGTTCATTGATTGTTTTGCATGGTCTTATGCCGAAATGCCTGGCTTGGATCCCAAAGCAGCAGTCCACAAACTCAACTTGCAAAAAGAAATCAAGTCTGTCAAACAAGGCCAAAGAAGATTCTGTCCCGACGTGATGGAAAAAATTGAACAAGAAGTTCAGAAACTCAAAAACGTTGGCTTCATCCGCGAAGAACAACATCCTGAATGGTTAGCCAACATCGTCCCCGTGACAAAGAAAAATGGGCAGATAAGGGTCTGTATCAACTACAGAGACCTGAATAATGCATGCCCTAAAGATGAATTCCCGCTCCCCATACCAGAGGTGATGATTGACAACACCTACGGGTTCGAGCGAATGACATTCATGGATGGATTTTCTGGCTACAACCAGATAAAGATGCATCCTGAAGACGAAAGGCATACATCATTTCGGACTCCATTTGACGTGTATTGCTACACTGTCATGCCATTTGGTCTGAAAAATGCAGGTGCAACATATCAGAGGGCTATGATGAAAATATTCCAAGATATGCAGCACAAGACGGTCGAATGCTATGTTGACGACCTCGCCATCAAAAGCAAAGGAAAGGAAGATCATCTCAACGATCTCTGAGAAGTCTTCCTCCGACTTCGCAAACACAAGTTGCGGATGAATCCACTAAAATGCTTCTTCGGTGTCTCATCGGGTAAGTTTCTCAGATTCATAGTATGAAAAACTGAAATAGAACTTGACCCCACCAAAGTCAAGGCTATCTTGGAAATGCCATCTCCTAGAACCCTAAGAGAATTAAAAGGGATTCAAGGAAGGTTGGCCTACATTCGACGGTTCATCTCCAATCTGTCAGGGAAGTACCGTCCATTCTCTCGCTTGATGAAGAAAGGCGTGGACTTTGTCTGGGATCCTGAATGTGAAAATGCATTTCAAGACATCAAAGCATACCTGACCAAACCTCCAGTGCTGGTTGCCCCTACAACTGGAAAACCATTTATCTTGTACACAAGAGCTCTCGACCACTCTTTGGGTGCTCTGCTCGCACAAGAAAACAACGACGGAAAAGAAGCTGCTTTATATTACCTTAGCCGCATGTTGGTAGATGAGGAGCATCTCTACTCCCCAGTCGAAAAAGAAAGCCTTGCAGTGATGTTTGCCGTACAAAAGCTGCATCACTATCTGCTATCCAATACAGTCTACCTGATTTCGAGGATCAATCTTTTAAAGGTCCTTGTCACAAAAGCAGGTTCTCTCAATGCCCGATTAGCAAAATGGTCCATCCTTTTATCACAGTTTGATATTAGGTATGTACCACAAAAAGCAATCAAAGGCCAAGCTCTAGCAAACTTCCTCGCAGAGCATCCATTGCCTAAAGATTCTCCACTCAAGGATGATCTCCCAGACGAGTTTGTCTACAATGTGGAGACTTCCTTATCAAATGCTTCTTGGGACATGTACTTTGACGGTGCAACCAGGACAAATGAAAAAGGAAAGCAAATATTGAGAATTGGCATCTTCTTTGTCAGCCCCGACAAATACATGATTCCACATGCCTTCTCGCTACTGGAACCATGTTCAAACAATGCAGCTGAGTACCAAGCCCTGATTGTAGGATTGGAACTCGCCCTCAAATCCGGCATCACCATTCTAGAAGCTTTTGGAGACTCTCAACTGATCGTCAATCAGATGAATCCGAAATTTGAAGTAAGGAAGCCCGATCTGCTACCTTACTACAACAAGGCGCAGTCGCTTCGACAAAAATTCAACATCTGTCACATCACCCACATCCTCAGAGGTGCAAACATCCGTGCAGATGCCCTGACTGGACTCACCGCATCCATGGCAATCCAAGAAGGGGAAAACATGCAAGTCATAGTGTGTCAAAGAAGGATTCTCCCTCCTCTTAACACACACCAAGCAGTTGCTGAATGCCATCAAGTGGTTGGAAGTCGGATGTCCATCCTTAAACCTCTGATCAACGACTGGAGAGATCCATTCATTTATTGCATCATGTTCGGAATCCTACCTGAAGATTCAAAAGAATGGGTAAGCATCAAAAGAGGAGCCCCGAACTTTCATTTGGATATACCTTCAAAAGCACTTTATAGAAAATCCTTCAATGGAGTACTTCTACACTGCTTGTCACAATAAGAGGCTGAAGAAACTCTCAAAGAAGTACATGCTGGTCTTTTTGGAGCCCATCAGGCTGGTCCTAAGCTCTACAACCAGATAAAAAGGCAAGGTTATTATTGGCCTACCATGGTAGCTGATGCAATACAATTTGCCAAGCACTGCCAAAAATGCCAGATTCACGGAGATTATGTCCACATGCCTCCAGAATGGCTACATCCAATAGCAATCTCATGGCTTTTCGAAGCCTGGGGTATGGACATCATAGGTCCTATCTCTCCCCCATCAAGCAAAGGTCATTGCTTCATCTTCGCCACTACGGATTATTTCTCCAAGTGGTAAGAAGCATTTGCGCTCAGCGAAATGAAGACCTCATCAGTCCTTCAGTTCTTGCGCACCAACATTATTTGTCGCTTCGGCATACCTAAAAGATTCGTCTATGATAACGGACCACAATTCTGGGATCACAGATTCTACAGGTTTTGCGGCAAGTACAAAATCCAAAGTTGTCCTTCGACTCCATATAATCCAGCAGCGAACGAACTAGCAGAAGCCTTCAACAAGACACTCTGCAAAATTCTCAAGAAAATGGTCTCTAGTCACAAAAGAGACCGGGGCGACAAACTACCAGAAGCCTTGTGGGCCTATCGAACCTGTTGACACCAAAAAAGTCACTATGTCTCCTCAACACCAAGAAGCCTCGTGAAGCTGCATCCTGCTATAAAACAGGCAAGGCTACTTCAAGCATCAGATCTTATCAGAATCAGACAAAAACTGAGAGATCCTTCAAGACAGCCAAAAGAGGGGTACACCTGAGGATTCGGGCCATTCCGACATCGTTTGGCCCAACTTCACTGCTTCGACAGCTAAACAAGCGCTCTCGGCGGTGATATCATCAAAGACACCAAAACTTTGATCAGAGCCTACGATGGCTCCAGAATGTCTCCAAAGGGCTCCATGCCAAATTTCAAGTCAAACCGACAACGTTTGACCCTCCATCAATGCTCCAACAGCAAAATCAAGCCTCCTGGGGTGGGAACCACAGAAGTCATCACTCATGAAACAAAGTACATGAGTGGCTTCAACATGCTTCTAAAAGGCTGCACGTCGAATTTCAGGTCATTCCGACAATGTTTGACCAGGTTTCGATGCTCCGAGAGAAAATCAAGCCTACCGGCGGCGGAGCAACCCGGGACCATGACATCCAAAACGGAGTGGATGGAACGTCTCAAAATGACTCCAATAGGCTCCCCGTCAAATTTCAGGTCAATCGGACATCGTTTGACCACATATCAAAGCTCGGCATTTTCCCTGCAGCAAAATCAAGCGAACCATCGATGGGACCCCAAATGACTTCAAAACTCAAATAAAAGCCCATGGTTGGTCCTATCCACTGCTCAAGAAGCTTCACCTCAATTTTCAGGTCATTCCGACATCGTTTGACCTAGTTTCGACTCTTGACGGAAAATCGGCTACAAAGTCTTCGGCTTTCCCGAAAAATGGGAAACTTTGTGCTCCGATTTTGTGCGGGTTCTCGTCAAGTTTTCTCCAAGAAAATGAAGTCAATAATTGAGGAAAAATGTCAAGAAAAATACAGAAGAAAAAAGGAACGAAAAAGACGCAAAATCGGCCGAAAACGAAACTCGGCGACCAAAGGGCAAAAAACCCTAAGGTCGCCGGTGACCCTAGCCCAGGGTCGCCGGCGACCCTGGGTGCATGGTCGGCCGGTGAGCCTGCAAATCCGGGTCGCCGGATTTTGCACCAAATTACCCGTTTTTCGATCTTTTTCGCATTTCGGGTGTTACTCCCTCTGTGATTTTCTGAAAATCCAATGTTCGATGCTTGAAAACGACTGATCTTCGTCGACATATCGGATCCGCCGTCAAAAGCATGAAATCATCACCGATCGCCTCAAGATCGCCAACCGGCTGACTAAGAAAGTATACTTTCTGTCCGACCGATCGTGAAATCGACAAGGCGGATGTCACTGGCTCACCAACATCAATCAATGTTTGAAATTGCACTGCAATCCGACATCAAACAATTCGTGGATCCACCTGTGATGATCGCAAGAAGAATCTCAAAAGACGCGGCGTGGCCTGCGACTCTTCACATGCCTTGGCGACCACTTAATGACGTTAATTGACCCGTTTATGACAACTTAATGCGATCATTAACTCATTATTTTGACGGCCCAATCAGATTCAAGCATTTGGGAGTTACAAATCCAAGCAATCATGGCATTAAACCCATGAAACTGCCATCATCATGAAGCATAAAGGTGATTAAATGCCCACAACCTTCATCGGCCAATCACAAGCCTCGAAAAAGGAGTTACAAAATCAACTTGTAACTCCTCATCAATTCTTTCATCATGGCCATCAATGCCAATAAACACCTCATGGCTACCAAAAGCCTATAAAAGGAGGTCCATTCCAAGAAGAAAGCATGACTAAAATAGATCCCAAGTGCAAGCTCTGAAAATCTAGAAAATCCAAGAGAGAGACAAAGTCCTGCTACTTTGCTCCCAGAAGCACCACAAGGTGATCAACGTCCCTTGGGGGGCCAACCCCCCACCCCCCCCCCCCCCCCCAAGGTCACCTCCTTCTCCAACATGGCCTAAACGTGGCTTTTCAGCCCGTTTACTTGGTTTTTCATTGGATGTAGGACCTCCTCTTGGTCCTTGTCCTTTAAAAAACCAAGGTTAGGAGCCAAGCCAAAAAATCAAAGCATCACATGTTCTCATTTGAAGGACGATGGCGAAGCCCATATATGACTTGCGACCGTCGATCTCAACGTGTCCCCACAATCTCCTGAGAAGTTAGATCCCTTTTCTTACTTTTCTATTGTAGTTTGTATTTCTTAAAGAGACAAAAAGAAATCACAATTCTTGTCTTTCACATTTGATGATTTTTGTAAAATCGCCTTTCACGGCAAAATCGCCTTTTACGGCAAACAAACAAAAACGCCTCCTACGGCATTCTAAAAAAACAAACTTGTCTCTTTTCTTAATATTAATACAATTTGAAAAGTTAGAAAAAAGGATTGATTTCCTTTCCACTTGTGAAGGTGAATCTCCGGATCATCACCATTCCAAATTCCAAGTAGAAAGTAAATCTGGCATACCCGTACAAAAAATGTTGATGCCCGAGATTTTCCCTCCTCCGCCGAGACCCAGGTCAGCCCCCGGGGTGCGGAGGGAGAGGACGGAAGATTCCTTTCGGGTCCATCAGAACCACTGTTCGAGGACCAACACATAGCAGACCATTCTCTTTGGTCTATGGATGCGAAGCTGTTGTCCCTTTGGAAGTACAAATTCCTTCCTTAAGGGTATCTTTGCAAAATGACATGACGCAAGAAAGCAATGTCAAATTGACTCCAAGAGCTGGATAATCTCGATGAAAGACGACTCGAAGCTCTACATAGCATTGAGTTGTACCAAGCACGCATGGCAGGATCTTTCGACAAGAAGGTCAGGCAACGCGCCTACAAAAAGGGTGACTTGGTTCTTGCAGTAAAAAGACCCATAGTCTTTGCCCACAAATCCAAAGACAAATTTGAACCAAAATGGGAGGGACCCTTCGTCATCGGCAAAGTCTTCTCCAACGGTGCATACGCACTTCTAAACATGGAAGGAGACAGATGTATGCTGCCCCATCAACGGCAAGCTCTTGAAGCGGTACTACCCTTGAAGACTTCCTCAAACGGGTTAGAGCGATATCTACACGGCCAAAGCCTATTTCCAAGGTACTTGGCTCATCAAACCCACCCCTTTTGAAATTTTCATCTTTATGTTGAAGTTTCCAAAAAAAAATCTCTTAAAACAATGCTTACATTCATCGTTTCATTGTTCAAAAAAAAAATCAAAATCCAAAAATCCAAGTTTAGGAGCCTTTTCCCAGACTTGACCAAAATTTTCGATCCTTGAACCCAAAAATTCATGGTTTGAAACAAAAACCAGGACTCAGGAAGTTTCACCCTAGTTCGCCCCGGCTTTTACAACCAAAATGGTTTTAAGTCAAAATTTATGACCCTCGTGTCTTTAAACAAAAAAATAGTTTTTTAGAAACCGCAGGGAAGCGACACTTAGTCGATACTCGCAAAACCCAAAATCCAGAAGGATGCAAACCCCATTCGATACTTCCAAAACCCAAAAAACTGGAAGGATGCGAACCCCATTCGATACTTCCAAAACCCAAAAAATGGAAGGATGCGAACCCCATTCGATACTTCCAAAACCTAAAAAAAAGGAAGGATACGAACCCCATTCGATACTTCCAAAACCCAAAAAAACGGAAGGATGCGAACCCCATTCGATACTTCCAAAACCCAAAAAAATGGAAGATGCGAACCCCATTCGATACTTCCAAAACTCAAGAAAAAGCCGGAAGGATACGAACCCCATTCGATACTTCCAAAACCCAAAAATCGCAAGGAAGCGAACCCCATTTGATACTTGCAAAACCTCAAAATTTCAAAATCGTGGAGACGCAATATTCCAGTTGCTATCCACAACCCAAATTTCAAATGGTTCAAGAAAACCTCAAATTTCAAAAATCGCGGAGAAACGACATCAAGTCAGTACCCGTAAAACCAAAAGTTTTGGGAAAGGCAGGGAAGCGACGCTTAGTCGATACTTACATCCCAATTCGTGAGGAAGCAACATTCCATCGATACTCGCAAAACCCAGCCCGCAAAGAAGTGACATTCCATCAATACTCGCAAACCGAATGAGCAAGGAAGTGACATTCCATCGATACTTGCAAGACCATTCAGCGGGGAGGCGACATTTAGTCGATACCTGCATTTTGAAAACCAAATCCGGCTATAAACACCAAAATTCGGCTATAGACGCCAAAATCCGGCAATAAACGCGAAAAATCGGCTATAAACGCCAAAATCCGGCTATAAACGCCAAATTCGGCTATAAATGCCAAAACAAAAAAAAAAATCGGTTATAAACGCCAAAATCGGCTTTCATGCCAACAAAACAAAAACTTGGTTTTCAAAAATCTGGCTTCCATTCCAAAACAAAACAAACAACAAACAAAACAAAATTCGGCTCCTATGCCATTCCAAAAATCGGCTTTCATGCCATCTTAAAATTCGGCTCCTATTCCATTCAAAAAAAAATCGGCTTTCATGCCATCTTAAAATTTGGCTCCTATGCCATTCCAAAAATCAGCTTTCACGCCATCCAAAAACTTTGGCTCTCATGCCACAAACAAAAAAACTTTGGCTTTCACGCCATCCCAACAACTTTGGCTCTCATGCCACAAACAAAATTCTTGGCTCTCGTGCCACAAACAAAATTTGGCTCCCATGCCACAAAATGAAATTCGGCTTCTATGCCATTCCAAAATTCGGCTTTCATGCCATCTCAAAAACTTCGGCTCTAATACCATCTCAAATTTTTTTGGCTCCCAAGCCCAATCAAAAACCATTTTGGCTCTTACGCCACAAAATTAGGCTTCCATGCCACCAAAATTTCGGTTTTCAAGCCATCAAAAAACCAGGTTTTTTGCCACAAAATTGGCTTTCATGTCCAAAACAACTCTTTGACAAAAGATTTTCACAAAATGACAACCTTTTGATCAAATTCTTAAACAAACATTCCCATCAACTTTTGCTCAAATTTGTTTTCATAAAAAAATGATTTAAGTAAAAAGAATGGGATAATATAGTACCAAAACTGTTTATACATGGAGGTACCAAAAAAAAAACAAGAAGAAGAAAAGAGTTTGTTACAACTCAGGAGCTCAATCCAACATGGTCTTCAACCAAAGGTTCAACTCCTCAAGCAAACCCTTGGCCTTAGCTTCCAAAGTTTTCAGGCCACGCTTCTTCAGAATGTTCCCATAAAACGCGGTCGAATGCGATGACCCATCTGCAGCACGAGGAAGTTCTTCCCAGAGGACTTGCCATTGCTCATGCTCCTGAGTCTTCCTCCGGACATTACCTTCAGCTTCCTCAACCTGGCGAATGAGAGTCCCCTCCTTGTCACGAGCCTCCACAATGGCGGTCCATTTGGCAGCAGCTTCTTCCTCCAAAAGCTCAAGACGCTGCCTAGCCTCGACAACCTCCTTATCAAGGCGGTCCAAGTCTTGCTTCAGCCCCATGATGGATAACTCGGTAACGTTCTTCTCCCGAACGATCTGCCTCCGAGTCTTCGTGACCTCAGTCAGGTCAGCTTTGACTTTGCCAGATGGTTTTATAAACATCTCATCAAAGAAGTCACCATCTAGGAAACTCTTGGTCTCAGTCCATTTGTTCCCCAGGGTGATGATTTCCTCAACAAAGTCTTTGGCGCTTGCGATGTCCAGACCGACTTCTTTGCTATCAGCAAGGATGTCCTGCACATGCTTGATCATGCCAAAACCAGCTTCCAAATGACCTGAAGAGAGAGTCTCAACCCATGAGCTCAAGACAGTCTTCAACACCTTCCTTGCATACTGAAGGTGCGGTGCAAATGAGTATTCGCCATGCTCTGGTGCCCGACTGCCCATGTCATGTTCCTTTGGAAGAGTAATCAATAAACTCTTTCCAACTGAAGAAGTTAACTCATTGAAGGAAGCAGAAGCCCCCACTCTTGGATCAGCAGCAGGTACCCCCTGTTCTGGCTTTGAGGAAGACGGAGGAACCTCTCTTGTTGCTCCACAATCTCTGAGGAAAGGACAAAAGGTATGAATATAATCTCTGAGCTCATCCGAAGCATCGTCAAAAGTTGCGTCCATGGATGGCTCGAAATCGTCAGAATCCTCTGGCAAGTCAAGAAAACAAAAGCTACATGTTAGCAAATGACCAGTACAAACAAAAAAGAAGAAAAAAAGAAGCCAAAGCAATCATACCAAGTGAAGGTTCTGGAACCACTCCAGAGTCCCTGGGCTCTTCCTCAGATGCCACGACTGGATCCGTCATCGCCTCATTGGCAAGAACCTCGGGCATCATTAAGTCATCATCCTCTGCTAAAAGAAAGAAAGCAGCGGATCAAAACAAAAAATCTCTTACAAAAGAAAAGAAGAAACAAAAGAAAGAAAGGGGATCATACCAGCTGTCTCCTTTTCTCCGGAGGCTCGTCAGCATCCTCAGACACCTCCTCAACAATGGTGAGAGGAACTTCAATATCAGAAGGACTATCGTGCCGTTTCATGTTACGACGCCGTCCTCTCTTCCTCTTGCTTCGGCGGGTCAATCTACTTGACGATCCTGCCCCGCTATCAACATCAGGCCTCTCATTAGAGTCCTCACTGGATGGTCTACTCTTCTCAGTAGACTCCATGGAAGCCTTCGTATGCTCTGCCTGTATCATAGCATTGATCTCAGCCTCCTCCTCCTCCAGCTGTCTCAAGACCTCACCAGGAATTCCTTGTGCAGCTCCTGATCTGATGATGTCCTGGTCATTGAGAAAGCCTATCTTATACTTCTCTCCAGAAAGGAAGGCCAAAACGCCCTCCCGACGGACACCATCTGATCTGCCAAGACCCTTCCCAGGAGACTGCTTAACATCGAGCTCTTTCTTGGAAAGAACCCGGTACACTGAGAAGCTCTCTACGAACCACTTCGTGAAGCCAACAGTCCGGAAAGTGGGCAGCTCAGGACAGGAAATCATGGCAGTAGTGTCCTCTGCACTGTAAAAAGCCCATGCATTTCTCCCATCCTGCAAACCTCCAAAACGCTTCACCGTGCTCAAAGGCGCTCCAACAACGCCTTAAGAGAAGCCAAGCTGCAATGCAAAACGCGAATCTCCCAAACGATGGAAGCTAGGACAGTGGTATACATACCACGAATAGAAGATGTGGGCAGAGAACACCCTGTTCATAGGGAGCCCAAGCCGAACCAGGAAAGCAGCAGCCTGAAGTTCAGTACACAAATAGGAGTAAAGAGCAGGTACCAAAGCCAGCCGCTCTCCAAACGCCATCTGACAAGCCGGAAAAATACAGTGCGGCCTGATGTGCGTCCCATCTCCTCCAGTAAAAACAGCCTCACCTAGCCAATAAGTGAGGTAAACAGCGAGATCTCTCCGCAATGCAATGTCAGGACAAATGGCATCTGTGCTTGCGAAGAACTTCTTTAAATCTTCTCGCATAGCGGCAATCTTCTTCAAACTTGATGTTTTAGCCCTAGCATCCTTGGCCATGCTATCGGAAGACTTCCCCCTGTCAAAAAAGTTGGAGCTGCAACTTCTCCAACTGCTGTACCTAACTTTCGAGCCCTCCTTCTCCTTCAAAAAATCATAGAAGGCAATGAGCTGAAAGTATACAAGCCTGAACTCCTCAGACTGCTCCTCAGGGACGCTGTCAATGGGCATAAACTCCTCATAGAGTTTGCCGAGGATAGGCAATCGGGTGATGGCGCTCAACTCCTTCAAAGAAAAACCAATTTCACCATTTGTCACAATGAAGGTGTTGGTTTGTGGAAGGAATGACTCCAGCATGGCCATAAAAGCCTCATCGGAGAAAACAACGGTTTGCCGAAAAGCGCGAACCGCATAAAAAATCTCAGCCTCCTGCAGAACGGCCTCGCCAATCCTCAGGGTGTGATCAGTCCATGATTTCCAGCTCGAGTCAGCACTGAAACGGCCACGAAGTCGAAAAGGCTTCACCCAATTGCTGCCGTCACCCCGAAAAATGCCAAGGTCCACCGGTCTCAAATCAACCGATGGATGACCAAAACCTTGGTAGCCACTGGCTGGCATTAACATGTCCATACGGACAGGTGGCTTCTCTACAAAACCAGAAGGGCCGCCAACAAAAACCCCGGTCTTGATCACACTGGTCCTCTTCGCCCAGCTCGGAGGATCTTCCCTCTTAGGGCACGTGGGAAAAAGGCTCAGGATCGAAATGGTTCGATCGAAAGTCGACCGGGTGAAAATAGTTCTCTCCTCACCATCTACTGTGTAAGAGAACTGAAAACATCTCCTTTGGTATGTCAAGTCGTCAGGCACTGCATCACTAAAGAAAAAGGTAGGCTTGAGCACAACGCTCTGATCGTCCGTAACCCAAGGACGGCTGCTTACCACGATCTTGTAGAATTCCTCATCTTTGAGAGTGATCAGTCGCTGTCTTATCTCATCACGATTGAGGGAATCACACTCATCCAAATTCTTCTCAACAAACTGGACCTTCTTCCAAGCCTGCTGAACGGCTGCATTGGAAGATCTGGCAGACCGACGAGGTGCGTCAGTAACAGGACCCTTACCTTTGTTCGTTCTGGAAGAACTACCTACAAAAGATGGAAGAGAAAAGATGAATCATCATCAAAATGACAGAATTCTGCTACAAAAATTCTAGCAAAATTTTGACATGGTTTCGGGGGCAATTCCAAAGAAAAGGAAAATACTCCGAAAAAGAAAGGAAGTCTGAAGATGAGCTCAACATCGCTGCGAGCTCATAGTCTGTAAGACCCCGACCCGAGTGACTTGATTAGTACTAATCAAGTTGCGTGTTAGTGCTAAGCTTGATTAGTGGTTTTGAATAAGCTTGGATTAGTATAGTTCTTTTATAGCTTTGGGGAACTTTTAGTGTCTTGTGTCTAGTGGGACCCTTTGGGGGTTCCTTTTTGATAGTCTTGCTTGCTTTTGGAGGTTACTTGATTTTCCCCTAATTCTTGTCTTGATCCCGTTTTACTTTTTTTGTCGATCCTTACAACTTTCATGCTGAGCCCGTACCCGTTCGGAACCCCGAAACCCGATTTTCTTGCATTGAGGGCAAAACAGTCTTTTTACATGAAATCTGTACCCAAAAGTTGATATCCCCGAAACCCGCGAAACATAAACATTTTAGAAACTAGATATTTCGACGATCACTTTTCTCTTCTTCGTCGATTCCGTTCGAAGTCCCGATAGTAGTGATTCAACCTTCCAAGTTATCCTAGTGGTGGAGCCCACACCCACTTGTATATATAGAGAGGTTATCCTCTTCATTTCTCTTTTTCCAGGACAAGCACAACTCAACCTAGGGTTTCCACCTCCTTTCTTCTTCTCCTTGCTTCTACACCATCAAAGCACCACCACCTTGCTCAAATCAAGAAATGGAAGTCATCATCTTCTTCCTCTCTGCTAAAGCTCTCCATTGATACAACATTTGAAGGAATACCTCCATTCTAAGATCTTCTTTGAGCTGGTCTTGCTCATTTGAGGAGTTTCCTAGTAAGTTTTCCCTCTCAATCTTGTACCATTGTGTTTTCCTAGCTCTAGAGAAGCTCCATCCTCATTATTGAAGGTTTCTTCTTCCTATTCCTTGTTTGACTCATTTTAGGGTTTGTATTTGGGGGTTTTTACTTGTAGCTTGGACCTTTGGCTTGAAGAGCTTGGATTTCTTGTTAGAGACCTTGAGGCAAGTGGATGTTTTAGTTTTCAATGATTTCTATTATTAACATGTTGGATTTATTGCCTCATTAATGGTTGGTTTTTCTTGCATTCAATATGACTTTAATGCTTTTAAAAAGGGTTGTTGAGCCCATTTATTGTCTTGTAATGTGATTAATAGTCTTTGTTACATCTTGTGCCAAAAACTTGAATGAATCTTTGTAAATGTGGTTACATCTTTTCTTGGTGATTGAATGTGGAAAATGTATGAAGTTGTTTGGGCGAATCTTTGGTAGAAGCTTTGATATGGGAAGAGGTGTTAAAGGTTGATTTGGAGGAGCTTCTTAGCTCATGCCATTGCAGGAAAGTGATGGAAAATGAGGGAAACTGATTTGGAGAAAAGAACACCTGAATCTAAACCCAGTGGAGAATTCCCGTGACTGGCAGTCAGCCAGCGGTTAGCCGCTTGGTGACTGGCGGCTAGCCGAAGAATCTCCGGTCACTTTTCCAGAGAGCTGTAATCTCGCGGTCAACTCCGCGGTCAGCTAGCGGCTAACCGCTGAATCCATTGGCGGCTAACCTCCAGCTAACCGTGTAGAGACGGTCACTTTTCCAGAGAGTTGTAATCTCGAGGTCAGCTAGCGGCTAACCGCTGAATCCATTGGCGGCTAACCTCCAGTTAACCGTGTAGAGGCGGTCACTTTTCCAGAGAGCTGTAATCTCGCAGTCAGCTCTGCGGTCAGCTAGCGGCTAACAGCCATATCCATCGGCGGCTAACCGCCAGCCAACCGAACTGAAGCGGTCACAATTCCAGAGAGCTGCAATCCCGCGGTCAGCCTTACGGTCAGCCAGCGGTTAACCGCCGGATCCTCTAGCGGCTAACCGCCAACTGACCGCTAGGTAACCGAAATTCCCTGCATTCTACGAATAAAAGGGGATTGAAGGGAGCTTCCATACCATTGCTTGTGAACCTTTCTGAGAGCAATGGGTACCGCTCACCTGGGGATGTGTTCGAAGCAGAGATGAAAGGTTGTTTGAGGTCCGTTCGAGAGAGAAACCGCATCACAGAGAATCATTTAAGTATTAAGGCTACTATAGTGTATAAGGAACCCGGTATGTCTTCCAAATTCAAAGAGTACCAAGTAAATTCAAGGTAGACATACGGGATCCCTATTCACTTGAATTAGTTTTAACGCTGATACTGTCCCGACATTTCGTAAGAGTTACTTCACCTTTTTGTTCCCGAAATTTATGATTTGTCATCTATCAATCTCGAAAACATTGAAAGCATACTTGTACTGTTTTACTAGTCTTGACATTCATGCCCGACCTGACATGATAGTTGTGCCTCGAGCACCCCGTCTTGCCCGATTATAGTCATGCACTTGAATTATTTTATACATGTCTTGATTTCCATGTTTTGACCTATGAGTCGGCACCACTAAGCTTGGATACCTTGTTAGTCTGATCAACTGACTAGGTGATCCCCCTCTTGTCTTGCCAACTGCAGTTTGGATCCCGATACCCGGTTTATTTAACCGCGGTCATGTCCCGATACCGCAGATTGCTACTGTGGTTCCTGATGCCAGGCTCGCTACCGTGGTCATGTCTTGTATATAGTATATATGTATATGTATTTCGTTGCATCTCCTCACTTCGGTGACTGAGGTCAACGCCTTGATATGCTTGCTCCATCACTTCGGTGATAGAGGATTTAGCTTCGTGTGGTTGCCATCTTGCTCGTTTCCTGATTTCCTTGGTTTCCTTTACTTGTTTTACCTTGCATATATGTTTTAACTAAATGATGCATTTACTCATGAAAGTATTGTTAGACAGGTTTAAATGTTTTTCAAGGTAAATGTTTTATTATGAAATGTGTTTACCTTTTTATCCACCTGCCAGACCGTCGCGTCTGACCTTTTGCTTTGGTACTCAGGTCCCGTTGTTGGCTTCCTCGAGGAGGAGCCTGAGGAGGCGGTCGGAGAACCGCAGCAGCTAGTATAATGGCGTGCCGATGATGTTGTTTAAACATCCGGTTGCCTCGAGAGTTGAGTGACATTTTGGGGGGGATGCTAGAACTTTATTTTTTGTGGTTATTGTTTTGTCCATATTGGCCTTTGTTGGCCTCTAATTTTGGGAACTGTAATTAAATGATATATGTTCTAACTTTAACAGTAATTTTGGGTTACGCTATAGAACATTGCTCATTCTGATACTCGTTATTTAAATGCAATCAGTCTTGTTATTATGGAAATAAAAATACATGCTTGATTTACCATACGCTTCCGCAATCTTACTACATGTTTATGTGTGCTGGAAAATCCTCACCGCGGACACCTGTGGGAAATCACGTGCACGGGTAATGTGTCCTTTTATTAACCCGTGTACACTCGATCATAAACATATCTTTAATTATTGTTATCACATATGATCGCATGTCCATCATCACACCACATTAATCCAGATCCCGGATTTGGTCCCCAAACCCGATCCGGGGTCGCGACAGACTGGTATCAAAGCGAGTCGTGTTTCAAGCAATTAAAAGAAACTAGAAATCCTAAGGACGTGGCGAGGATTCGTTAGATCTTCCGTTAGCTAGAATCGTGTAAGCAATGTGTGACCCTATTATTGATTATTATGTGCTAACAATTTGTTTTGCAGCATCATGCCACCTCGTAAGCGACCGGTAAATGGCAATCCCTCAGCGAGTAACAGTGATTTTACAGAACCGATTGAAGAAGATAAAGTTGAGAATACAAGAGCTGAAAATGCAATGCCAAACCAGTTTCAACAGATGTTGCAAGCTATGCTTGACCAGCAGCGTCAAGCCAATGAGAACCAAACCAGATTGCAAGAACAAATGCTCAAGAAAGATGAAGATCATTCTAAAGAATTGGCAGAAATGCAAAGGCAATTGTTAGAGGTGTTACAGAGGAAACCTGAACCAGTCCAACCTCAACTTGCTATTGTTATTAATCAGAGAGAGCATGACCCCAATGCTTTGTTTGAGAGGTTCAGAAAGAGAGGTCCAAAGGAGTTCGTGGGGACAGAAGACCCCTTGGGTGCAGATGACTGGCTAGAGCATACAGAAAATATATTTGAAGTTTTCAGATGTAATGGAGGTGAGAAAGTACAACTAGGAGCATCACTTTTCACCAGCTTGGCAGATAATTGGTGGAAGACAGTGAGGGAGGAGTACAGGACTATGCCGACGCAGTAGCTTGGGCAAACTTCAAAAGGCAGTTTAGAGACAAATACGTGCCCACCCATGTCAAGAGGCAGAAAGCAGTGGAGTTCCAGCAGCTTGTACAAGGTAGTATGACAGTGCTAGAGTACCTCACCAAGTTCGAGAGGTTATCACGGTATGCTCCGGAGTTGGTGGACACGGTGGAGAAGAAAATTGCCAAGTTCCTGGAAGGACTTCACCCTATCATCGAGAGAGATGCCATCGGTGTAGTACCACCTCTCACCTTTGAAGAAGCTGTCAAGAGAGCATATAAATTTGAGAACTTTCACCATAAGATTCTTAAGGTTCAAGGCATAGGACAGGGGCAACCACAACAACAACACCACCAGCAAAGGAATCAGCAGAACAAGAGACAGAGGCAAGACCAAAATGTGCAGCTGGTTTGCATTCATTGCAGGAAGAACCATGATAGTGCCCAGTGCCGTACAGCCTCGGGAGCATGCTATAGATGTGGCTCCATGGATCACCAGATGAGGAACTGTCCAAGACAGAACATGCAGAATCAGCAGCAGCAAGGAGCACCGCGTCAGGCACCGCCATAGAATGCACTAGTGGTGCAGAATCAGGCAAGGCCACTCCAGCAACAGGCACCACAGCGACATTATAGACCCCAGCAACAGCAACAACAGACCCGTCAGCAAGGGCAGCAGCAGAATCAGCGTCCTCCGCAACAGAATAGAAATGCCCCTCAAGGAAGGCAGCAACAAGCACCTATCAGGCCACAGCAATGAGGACAAGCATATACAGTTAACAGAGCGGATGCAAAAGCAGCGGGTGATGTTGTGGAAGGTACACTTCTTGTTAGTGGGATAGAAGCTAAGATATTGTTTGACCCTGGGTCTACGCATTCTTTTATATCCCATGCATTTTCTAGTTTGATCGATGTGCATGGTAGGGAACTTAAATACATTTTGACTGTGGCAACCCCAGTAGGAAAACAAGTTGTGTGTACTAGTTATTACCCTAGTTGTACAGTCCGGATAGGAGAAGTTGTGTTACCCGCAGATCTTATTCTGTTGGAGATGAAGGATTTTGATGTCATCCTAGGGATGATTGGCTAGCAGGGTACCATGCCACAATGGATTGTTTCCATAAGACCCTTACCTTCAAGTTGGATGAGACACCAGCAGGGGTGTTATTCCAGGGAGAGAGGAGAAATCCTCGTGCAGGGTTTGTCTCAGCGTTGAAGGCTGATAGACTTTTGAGAAGTGGATGTGAAGCCTATTAGCTTTTATCACGGAGGATAAACGGTCCCAAGGGGTGGAGGAGATCCCTATTGTTTGGGAGTTCCCGGATGTATTTCCGGAGGAGATTCCAGGATTACCACCCATGAGAGAAATTGATTTCACTATTGAGTTGTTACCGGGGACCGCTCCGATTTCGATTGCACCTTATAGAATGGCTCCGGCGGAATTAGGAGAGTTAAAGATACAGTTGCAGGAGTTGTTAGATAAAGGTTTTGTGAGGCCAAGCATCTCACCGTGGGGAGCTCCGGTTTTGTTTGTTAAGAAGAAGGATGGTTCGATGAGAATGTGTATTGACTACCGGCGATTGAACCAAGTGACCATCAAGAACAAGTATCCATTGCCAAGGATAGATGAACTGTTTGATCAATTACAAGGTGCTTCATACTTTTCGAAGATTGACTTGAGATCCGGTTACCATCAGCTGAGAGTCAGAGAATCAGATGTGTTGAAAACAGCCTTCCGGACAAGATATGGCCACTATGAGTTTCTAGTGATGCCATTTGGGTTGACTAATGCACCGGCAGTGTTCATGGCTTTGATGAACAAGATCTTTGCGCAGTATCTGGATCAATTTGTAGTGGTGTTCATTGATGATATTTTAGTGTACTCCAAGACCAAAGAAGAGCATGAAAAGCATCTGAGGATTGCATTGCAGCTTTTGAGAGAGAACCAGTTGTATGCGAAGCTCAACAAGTGTGAATTTTGGTTAGAGCAAGTCGCATTTTTGGGGCATATTATCTCTAAGGAAGGATTATCAGTGGACCCATCTAAAATTGAGGCAGTGGTGAAGTGGGAAAGACCGAAGAATGTGTTGGAAATCAGGAGTTTTCTTGGTTTGGCAGGGTATTACCGGAGGTTTGTGTAAGGATTTTCGTCGATTACAGCACCATTGATGAAGTTGACAAGGAAGAATGTACCATACGTGTGGACAAATCAGTGTGAAGCTAGTTTTCAAGAGCTAAAGAAGAGGTTAACTATCGCACCAGTCCTTACTTTGCCATCCGGGAGCGGCGGTTTTACCATTTTTACCGATGCTTCGAACATTGGACTTGGTTGTGTGTTGATGCAAGAAGGAAAAGTTGTAGCTTATGGGTCCCGGCAGTTGAAAGATCACGAGAAGAATTATGCGACCCATGATCTTGAGTTGGCAGTGGTTGTCTTTGCATTGAAGATGTGGAGACATTACCTTTATGGAGAGAAGTTTGAGGTTCATTCTGATCACCGCAGCCTACAGTACCTATTTTCTCAGAAGGAATTGAACATGAGGTAGCGGAGATGGATGGAGTATATCAAAGACTATGATTTTCCGATCAAATATCACCCCGGGAAAGTGAATGTAGTTGCCGATACTTTGAGTAGAAAGTCAGTGGGCATGGCAAATTTGAGTGGTACTTGTATTTTCGATCAATTTGAGGAGTTGAGGATAGACCTCCAGCCATTGAGGAAGGGTGTTATTATGGCCAATTTTTCAGTGTCAGAGCCTTCGTTCATCCAGAAAATCAAGAGCAGTCAGTTGCAAGATCCAGAGTTGGCCAAGATAGCAGAACATATAGCAGAACGTCCTGATTTTCGTATCGTCGACGGAGTTCTTTATTATCGGGATCATTTGTGTGTGCTTAACATCGAAGATGTGAGGAATGACATCATGGCAGAAGCTCACAGCACGAAGTACTCCATGCACCCAAGCGGCAAGAAGATGTATCAGAACTTGAAGGGAAGATTTTGGTGGAACAATATGAAGAGAGAGATTGCAGCGTTTGTCTTTCGTTCCATGACGTGTCAGTTGATAAAGGCAGAACATCAGAAGCCTCCAGGATTATTGCAGCCATTAGAAATCCCGGAATGGAAGTGGGAACACATTACCATGGATTTCATTTCAGGACTACCAAAGACTAGCAGAGGCAATGATGCGATATGGGTGATTGTGGACAGACTCACCAAGTCAGCTCATTTTATCCCCATGAAGACAGGAAAGAAGATGCACATGTTACCCCTGGCAGAGTTGTTTGTCAATGAGATCGTCAGTAGACATGGACAGCCAGTTTCCATTACTTCCGACAGAGACAGTAGATTCGTCTCGAGGTTTTGGAAGACCCTACATGAGTCTATGGGTACGAAGTTACAGTTTAGTACGGCTTATTACCCTCAGACCGATGGTCAGTCTGAGAGGACAATTCAGACTCTTGAGGATATGCTCCGTGCTTGTGTGTTGGATTTCAAGACTCAATGGGATGAGACTCTACCGTTGTGTGAGTTTGCTTACAACAACAGCTACCACTCTAGCATTGGGATGGCGCCTTTTGAGGCTTTGTATGGCAGAAGGTGTAGGACACCTGTTTGTTGGGAAGAAGTTGGCACCCGCAGTTTCCACGGGCCGACTATAGTGAGTGAGACCACTGACAAAGTAAGACAGATCCAGGAATGTTTGAAAGTAGCCCGGAGTAGACAAAAAAGTTATGCAGACGCTCACCGAAGGGATCTACAGTTCAAAGAAGGAGATAAGGTTTTCTTTAAAGTGTCACCCACCAGAGGGATATTGAGATTTGGGCAGA
This sequence comes from Umbellularia californica, assembly GCA_028538565.1. NCBI lineage: Eukaryota > Viridiplantae > Streptophyta > Magnoliopsida > Laurales > Lauraceae > Umbellularia > Umbellularia californica. Next base: position 62,403,926 of record JAPQWN010000001.1, read on the forward strand.
AGGGCAAGTTATCCAGGAGATACATCGGACTGTATGACATTGTGAGCAAGATCGGTGATGTGGCTTATAGATTAGCCTTACCACCCGAGTTGTCCGATATACACAACGTCTTCCATGTGTCGATGTTGAAGAAGTATGTCCCCGATCCTTCACATGTACTCCTACATGAACCATTGGAAATCAGAGAAGATGCTACCTATGTAGAGAAGCCCATTCAGATTATTGATACGAAAGAGCAGGAGTTGAGGACACGGACCATTCAGTGGGTGAAGGTACTTTGGGAGAATCATGGGCCGGAAGAGGCAATGTGGGAATTGCGAGATCAAGTGCAGAAAAAGTATCCACATCTCCTACCCGAGGTGAGTTTTATATTTCATTTGGAGGACCAAATGCCCAAAGGGGTGGAGGATGTAAGACCCCAACCCGAGTGACTCGATTAGTACTAATTAAGTTGCGTGTTAGTGCTAAGCTTGATTAGTGGTTTTGAATAAGCTTGGATTAGTATAGTTCTTTTATAGCTTTGGGGAACTTTTAGTGTCTTGTGTTTAGTGGGACCCTTTGGGGGTTCCTTTTTGATAGTCTTGCTTGATTTTGGAGGTTACTTGATTTTCCCCTAATTCTTGTCTTGATCCCGTTTTACCTTTTTTGTCGATCCTTACAACTTTCATGTTGAGCCCGTACCCGTTCGGAACCCCGAAAACCTGATTTTCTTGCATTGAGGGCAAAACAGTCTTTTTACATGAAATCTGTACCCAAAAGTTGATATCCCCGAAACCCGCGAAACATAAACTTTTTGGAAACTAGATATTTCGACGATCACTTTTCTCTTTTCATCGATTCCTTTCGAGGTCCCGATAGTAGTGATTCAGCCTTCCAAGTTATCCTAGTGGTGGAGCCCACACCCACTTGTATATATAGAGAGGTTATCCTCTTCATTTCTCTTTTTCCAGCACAAGCACAACTCAACCTAGGGTTTCCACCTCCTTTCTTCTTCTCCTTGCTTCTACACCATCAAAGCACCACCACCTTGCTCAAATCAAGAAATGGAAGTCATCATCTTCTTCCTCTCTTCTAAAGCTCTCCATTGATACAACATTTGAAGGAATACCTCCATTCTAAGATCTTCTTTGAGCTGGTCTTGCTCATTTGAGGAGTTTCCTAGTAAGTTTTCCCTCTCAATCTTGTACCATTGTGTTTTCCTAGCTCTAGAGAAGCTCCATCCTCATTATTGAAGGTTTCTTCTTCCTATTCCTTGTTTGACCCATTTTAGGGTTTGTATTTGGGGGTTTTTACTTGTAGCTTGGACCTTTGGCTTGAAGATCTTGGATTTCTTGTTAGAGACCTTGAGGCAAGTGGATGTTTTAGTTTTCAATGATTTCTATGATTAACATGTTGGATTTATTGCCTCATTAATGGTTGGTTTTTCTTGCATTCAATATGACTTTAATGCTTTTAAAAAGGGTTGTTGAGCCCATTTATTATCTTGTAATGTGATTAATAGTCTTTGTTACATCTTGTGCCAAAAACTTGAATGAATCTTTGTAAATGTGGTTACATCTTTTCTTGGTGATTGAATGTGGAAAATATATGGAGTTGTTTGGGCGAATCTTTGGTAGAAGCTTTGATATGGGAAGAGGTGTTGAAGGTTGATTTGGATGAGCTTCTTAGCTCATGCCATTGCAGGAAAGTGATGGAAAATAAGGGAAACTGATTTGGAGAAAAGAACACCTGAATCTGAACCCAGTGGAGAATTCCCGTGACTGGCGGTCAGCTAGCGGTCACCGAGCGGCTAGACGCCTGGTGACTGGCGGCTAGCCGAAGAATCTCCGGTCACTTTTCCAGAGAGTTGTAATCTCGCGGTCAGCTCTGCGGTCAGTTAGCGGCTAACCGCTGAATCCATTGGCGGCTAACCTCCAGCTAACCGTGTAGAGACAGTCACTTTTCCAGAGAGCTGTAATCTCGCGGTCAGCTAGCGGCTAACCGCCAGCCAACCGAACTGAAGCGGTCACAATTCCAGAGAGCTGCAATCCCGCGGTCAGCCTCACGGTCAGCCAGCGGCTAACTGCCGGATCCTCTAGCGGCTAACCGCCAACTGACCGCTAGGTAACCGAAATTCCCTGCATTCTACCAATAAAAGAGGATTGAAGGGAGCTTCCATACCATTGCTTGTGAACCTTTCTGAGAGCAATGGGTACCGCTCACCTGGGGATGTGTTCGAAGCAGAGATGAAAGGTTGTTTGAGGTCCGTTCGAGAGAGAAACCACATCACAGAGAATCATTTAAGCATTGAGGCTACTATCGTGTATAAGGAACCCGGCATGTCTTCCAAATTCAAAGAGTACCAAGTAAATTCAAGGTAGACATACGGGATCCCTATTCACTTGAATTAGTTTTAACACTGACACTGTCCCGACATTTCGAAAGGGTTACTTCACCTCTTTGTTCCCGAAATTTATGATTTGTCATCTATCAATCTCGAAGACATTGAAAGCATACTTGTACTGTTTTACTAGTTTTGACATACATGCCCGACTTGACATGATAGTTGTGCCTCGAGCACCCCGTCTTGCCCGATTATGGTCATGCACTTGAATTATTTTATACATGTCTTGATTTCCATGTTTTGACCTATGAGTCGGCACCACTAAGCTTGGATACCTTGTTAGTCTGATCAACTGACTAGGTGATCCCCCTCTTGTCTTGCCAACTGCAGTTTGGATCTCGATACCCGGTTTATTTAACCGCGGTCATGTCCCGATACCGCAGATTGCTACTGTGGTTCCTGATGCCAGGCTCGCTACCGTGGTCATGTCTTGTATATAGTATATATGTATATGTATTTCGTTGCATCTCCTCACTTCGGTGACTGAGGTCAACGCCTTGATATGCTTGCTCCATCACTTCGGTGATAGAGAATTTAGCTTCGTGTGGTTGCCATCTTGCTCGTTTCCTGATTTCCTTGGTTTCCTTTACTTGTTTTACCTTGCATATATGTTTTAACTAAATGATGCAGTTACTCATGAAAATATTGTTAGACAGGTTTAAATGTTTTCCAAAGTAAATGTTTTATTATGAAATGTGTTTACCTTTTTATCCACCTGCCAGACCGTCGTGTCTGACCTTTTGCTTTGGTACTAAGGTCCCGTTGTTGGCTTCCTCGAGGAGGAGCCTGAGGAGGCGGTCGGAGAGCCGCAGCAGCTAGTATAATGGCGTGCCGATGATGTTGTTTAAACATCCGGTTGCCTCGAGAGTTGCGTGACATTTTGGGGGGGATGCTAGAACTTTATTTTTTGTGGTTATTGTTTTGTCCATATTGGCCTTTGTTGGCCTCTAATTTTGGGAACTGTAATTAAATGATATATGTTCTAACTTTAACAGTAATTTTGGGTTACGCTATAGAACATTGCTCATTCTGATACTCGTTATTTAAATGCAATCAGTCTTGTTATTATGGAAATGAAAATACATGCTTGATTTACCATACTCTTCCGCAATCTTACTACATGTTTATGTGTGTTGGAAAATCCTCACCACGGACACCTGTGGGAAATCACGTGCACGGTAATGTGTGTCCTTTTATTAACCCGTGTACACTCGATCATAAACATATCTTTAATTGTTGTCATCACATATGATCGCATGTCCATCATCACACCACATTAATCCCGATCCCGGATTTGGTCCCTGAACCCGGTCCGGGGTCGTGACATAGTCAGTGGAGAATTCTCAAAGAAGGTTCGAACTCAACATCGCTGCGAGAACGAGCCAATCTCATCAAACTTCTGCAAAATCTTGAAAAGAGCTCAACATTGCTGCGAGCTTCAGAATCCAAAAATTGCAAAGTTCCTCAAAATCTTGCAAGACCAAGAAAGAGCTCAACATCGCTGCGAGCTCAAAATCCCAATACTTGCAAAAGATTTTCAGGTATGCATCATCATGCTTCCAAGTCCATTTACAAAAAATCATGCATCAAAGAATATCATCATGCATTAGATGCTAGGAAAACCTTGACCAAAGTTTGACCAATTCCAACCCAATTTGGTCAAAACCAATCAAACTTTGTCCAAGTCAAAAATAATGTTGGCTTGACCTAGAGACTCTAGCCTTCTATCTTGATGCATCAAACAAAAAAAAAAAAGAAAATGCATGAACATATTGAAATTGCATAGCCTCATTATCATGGTGAGCAAACAAAGGAAATAAAAAGAAAAAAAAAAAGAAAAGAGAGAAAGAAGAAGCACGAAAAAAAAAGAGAAAAAAAAAGTGCTTAGAAGAAGAAAAAAAAAAAGAAAAGAAAAGAAAAGAAAAAGAAAAAGAGAAAAAGAAAAAGAGAAGAAAAGAAAGAAAGAAGCTACTTCTACAAATGGAATTTCTTGTGGAGGAAGAAAACTTACTTGAAGCCATTGGTGGAGAAGAAGAAGAAAAGCTTGGAGATCCTTGAAGAAGAGAAAGCACTTCTTATCTTGGAGAGCACTCTTGAAGATTTCTTGCAAAGAAAGCAATGGAGCAAAAGAACCAACCCTCTTGCTTTTATAGAAGAGAGCAAACCAAAAGAGGAAACAAGGAGAAAGAAAGGAGGTAAGTACTAAAAATAGTTACTTTCCCAAAAAGAAAGATATTTTGAGAAAACCTTTCCACAAAAGGAGGAAACTTGAGAAATTCCCTCCAAGTAAAGATATTTTTTAGATATTCTCTACACAAAAGAGATATTTTTAGATATTCTTTACAAAAATGACACTATATGAGATCTACGCCATCTCTAAAGCCTAAGGTCCCATGGGTTAGCCCATATGAGCCAGGTTTGACCACCAAGGCACTAAAAGTGGCTTTTAGTCAAAATATTCCTCTTACCAAGAGCAAAAAAAAAAAAAAAATGAAAAAGAGCAAAAAAGTCCCATGCCTCTTTTGAGTTGATGGGACCATTCAAAAAAAAAAAAAAGAGAAAAAGCCTCATGAGTTTCCAAAAACCAAACCATCCAACCTCATGAACCAAATTGAGCCAAAATCTTGAAATTGACATTTCACAAAACCAAATTCCGGTCCCCTAGCTCGCCACATACAGCTTGTTAGGTTACAAGACCAAAACCAAAATAAAAATCCAATCCAAACCAAAACCAAAACCAAAAAACCAAATCTGACCCCGCAACCTGCCACATACAGCTTGTTGGGTCACAAGGTCAAAATCAAAATCAAACCCCGACCCCCTAACCTGCCACATACGGCTTGTTAGGACACAAGGTCAAAAACCAAAATCCAAAATCCAAAATCTAAACGCCCCATGTCATTTTCAAAACTTTGCCTTGAGATGGTACGTGATCCCTCTCACAACCATAAAATTCCCCCGGAAACTCAGAAGGCTATTCAAAAAAAAAAAAAAAAAAAAAAAAAAGCTCAAGACTCTTGGTCAGGTTGGAAATTCTCCTTCAAGTTTCTCTTCGAGGCACATCGACTCCAGAAAGCTACTCGTCGCGGTACCTCGAGGGGGCATTTGTTGACACCAAAAAAGTCACTATGTCTCCTCAACATCAAGAAGCCTCGTGAAGCTGCATCCTGCTACAAAACAGGGAAAGCTACTTCAAACATCAGATCTTTTCAGAATCAGACAAAAACTGAAAGATCTTTCAAGACAGCCAAAAGAGGGGTACACCTGAGGTTTCAGGCCATTCCGACATCGTTTGGCCTAATTTTCACTGCTCCGATAGCTAAACAAGCGCTCCCGGCGGCGACATCATCGAAGACACCAAAACTTCGATCAGAGCCTACGGATGACTCCAGAATGTCTTTAAAGGGCTCCATGCCAAATTTCAAGTCAAACCGACAATGTTTGACCCTCCATCAATGCTCGAGCAGCAAAATCAAGCCTCCCGGCGCGGGAACCACAGAAGTCATCACTCATCAAATAAAGTACATGAGTGGCTTCAACATGCTTCCAAAAGGCTGTACGTCGAATTTCAGGTCATTCCAACAACGTTTGACCAGGTTTCTATGCTCCGAAAGAAAATCAAGCCTACCGGCGGCGGAGGAACCCGGGACCATGACATCCAAAATGGAGCTCATAGAACGTCTCAAAATGACTCCAACAGGCTCACCATCAAATTTCAGGTCAATCGGACATCGTTTGACCACATATCAAAGCTCGGCATTTTCCCCGCAGTAAAATCAAGTCAACCATCGATGGAGCCCCAAACGGCTTCAAAACTCAAATAAAAGCCCGTGGTTGGTCCTATCCATTGCTCAAGAAGCTTCACCTCAATTTTCAGGTCATTCCGACATCGTTTGACCTAGTTTCGACTCTTGGCAGAAATCGGCTACAAAGTCTTTGACTTTCCCGAAAAATGGGAAACTTTGTGTTTCGGTTTTGCGTGGGCTCTCGTCAAGTTTTCTCCAAGAAAAACAAGTCAATAATTGAGGAAAAATGTCAAGAAAAATACAGAAGAAATAAGGAACAAAAAAGACGGAAAATCGGCCGAAAACGAAGCTCGGCGACCGAAAAGGGCAAAACCCTAATGTCGCCGGCGACCCTGCAAATCCGGGTAACCGGATTTTGCACCAAATGCCCCGTTTTTCGATCTTTTTCGCGTTTCGAGCATTCCTGCCTCTGTGATTTTCTGAGAATCCAATGTTTGATGCTTGAAAACGACTGATCTTCACCGACATCTTAGATACGCCGTCAAAAGCATGAAATCATCACCGATTGCCCCAAGATCGCCAACCGGCTGACCAAGAAAGTATACTTTCTGTCCGACCAATCGTGAAATCAACAAGACAGATGTCACCGGCCCACTAACATCAATCAATGTCTGAAATTGCACTGCAATCCGACATCAAACAATGCGTGGATCCACCTGTGATGATCGCAAGAAGAATCTCAAAAGGCGCAGCGCGGCCCGCGACTCTTCACATGCCTTGGCGACCACTTAATGATGTTAATTGACCCGTTTATGACAACTTAATGCAGTCATTAACTCATTATTTTGGACGGCCCAATCAGATTCAAGCATTTGGGAGTTATAAATCCAAGCAATCATGGCATTAAACCCATGAAACTCCCATCATCATGAAGATTAAAGGGAATTAAAAGCCCACTACCTTCATCGGCCAATCACAAGCCATGAAAAAGGAGTTACAAAATCAACTTGTAACTCCCCATCAATTCTCTCATCATAGCCATCAATGCCAATAAACACCTCATGGCTACCAAAAGCCTATAAAAAGAGGTGAGTTCCAAGAAGAAAAAAGAGAAGGAATCCCAAGTGCAATCCCAAGTTCTGAAAATCCAGAAAATTCAAGAGAGAGACGAAGTCCTGCCACTTTGCTCCCAGAAGCACCACAAGGTGATCAACGTGGCCCCCCAAGGTCCCCTCCTTCTACAACATGGCCTAAACGCCGCTTTTCAGCCCGTTTACTTGGTTTTTCATTGGATATAGGACCTCCTCTTGGTCCTTGTCCTTTAAAAAACTGAGGTTAGGAGCCAAGCCAAAGAATCAAAGCATCACATGTTCTCATTTGAAGGACGATGGCGAAGTCCATACATGACTTGCAACCGTCGATCTCAATGTGTCCCCACAATCTCCTGAGAAGTTAGATCCCTTTTCTTACTTTTCTATTGTAGTTTGTATTTCTTAAAGAGACAAAAAGAAATCACAATTCTTGTCTTTCATATTTGATGAGTTTTGTAAAATCGCCTTTCGCGACAAACAAACAAAAACGCCTCCTACGGCATTCTAAAAAAATAAACTTGTCTCTTTTCTTAATATTTATGCAATTTGAAAAGTTATAAAAAAGGATTGATTTCCTTTCCACTGATGGACCCGAAAGAGGGGGAATCTTCCGTCCTCTCCCTCCGCACCCCGGGGGCTGACCTGGGTCTCGGCGGAGGAGGGAAGATCTCGGGCATCAACATTTTTGTACGGCTATGCCAGATTTACTTTCTACTTGGAATTTGGAATGGTGATAATCCGGAGATTCACCTTCACAAGTGGAAAGAAAATCAATCATTTTTTCTAACTTTCAAATTGCATTAATATTAAGAAAAGAGACAAGTTTGTTTTTTTTTAGAGTGCCGTAGGAGGCGTTTTTGTTTGTTTGCCGTAAAAGGCGATTTTTTGCCGTGAAAGGCGATTTTACAAAACTCATCAAATATGAAAGACAAAAATTGTGATTTCATTTTGTCTCTTTAAGAAATACAAACTACAATAGAAAAGTAAGAAGAGGGATCTAACTTCTCAGGAGATTGTGGGGACACGTTGAGATCGACGGTGCAAGTCATGTATGGGCTTCGCCATCGTCCTTCAAATGAGAACATGTGATGCTTTGATTCTTTGGCTTGGCTCCTAACCTCGGTTTTTTAAAGGACAAGGACCAAGAGAAGGTCCTATATCCAATGAAAAACCGAGTAAACGGGCTGAAAAGCCGCGTTTAGACCATGTTGGAGAAGGAGGTGACCTTGGGGGGGTGGCCCCCCAAGGGACGTTGATCACCTTGTGGTGCTTCCGGGAGCAAAGTAGCAGGACTTCGTCTCGATTTCTTTGGGAGAAGTGCAGAACTTCAAGTCGATAGATGTTGATCTGATGATCCTTCGATGATCCCCTCTCTCTTGGAAATGGATCTCCTTTTATAGGCTTTTGGTAGCCATGGGATGGTTATGGGCATTGATAGCCATGATGAGAGCATTGATGAGGATTTACAAGTTGATTTTGTAACTCCTTTTTCATGGTTTGTGATTGGCCGATGAAGGTAGTGGGCTTTTAATTGCCTTTATGCTTCATGATGATGGGAGTTTCATGGGTTTAATGCCATGATTACTTGGATTTGTAACTCCCAAATGCTTGAATCTGATGGGGCCGTCCAAAATAATGAGTTAATGACCGCATTAAGTTGTCATAAACGGGTCAATTAACGTCATTAAGTGGTCGCCAGGGCATGTGAAGAGTCGCGGGCCGCACTGGGCCTTTTGAGATTCTTCTTGCGATCATCACAGGTGGATCCACGCAATTTTTTATGTCGGATTGCGATGCAATTTCAGACATTGATTGATGTTGGCGGGCCGGTGACATCTGTCTTATCGATTTCACGATCGGTCGGACAGAAAGTGCACTTTCTTGGTCAGCCGGTTGGCGATCTTGAGGCGATCAGTGATGATTTCGTGCTTTTGACGGCGGATCCGAGATGTCGATGAAGATCAGTTGTTTTCAAGCATCAAACATTGCATTTTCTGAAAATCACAGAGGCCGGAACACCCGAAACGCGAAAAGAATCTGAAAATGGACGATTTGGTGAAAAATCCGGCGACCCGGATTTGCATGGTCGCCGGCGACCCTGGGCTAAGGTCGCCGGCGACCTTAGGGTTTTCTGCCCTTTGGTCGCCGAGCTCCGTTTTCGGCCGATTTTCCGTCTTTTTCGTTCCTTTTTTCTTCTGTATTTTTCTTGACAATTTTCCTCAATTATTGACTTCATTTTCTTAGAGAAAACTTGACGAGAACCCGCACGACATCGGAGCACAAAGTTTCCCATTTTTCGGGAAAGCCGAAGACTTTGTAGCCGATTTTCCGTCAAGAGTCGAAACTAGGTCAAACGATGTCGGAATGACCTGAAAATTGAGGTGAAGCTTCTTGAGCAATGGATAGGACCAACCATGGGCTTTTATTTGGGTTTTGAAGCCGTTTGGGGTCCCATCGATGCTTCACTTGATTTTGCTGCGGGGAAAATGACGAGCTTTGATATGTGGTCAAACGATGTCCGATTGACCTGAATTTTGACGGGGAGCCTATTGGAGTCATTTTGAGACGTTCCATGGGCTCCGTTTTGGATGTCATGGTCCCGGGTTGCTCCGCTGTCGGTAGGCTTGATTTTCTCTCGGAGCATCAAAACCTGGTCAAACGTTGTCGGAATTACCTGAAATTCGACGTGCAGCCTTTTGGAAGCATATTGAAGCCACTCATGTATTTTGTTTGATGAGTGATGGCTTCAGTGGTTCCCGCCGCCGGGAGGCTTGATTTTACTGCTCGAGCATTGATGGAGGGTCAAACGTTGTCGGTTGACTTGAAATTTGGCATGGAGCCCTTTGGAGACATTCTGGAGTCATCCGTAGGCTCTGATCAAAGTTTTGGTGTCTTTGATGATGTCGCCGCCGGGAGCGCTTGTTTAGCTGTCAGAGCAGTGAAGTTAGGCCAAACGCTGTCGGAATGGCCCGAAACCTCAGGTGTACCCCTTTTTTAGCTGTCTTGAAGGATCTCTCAGTTTCTGTCTGATTCTGAAAAGATCTGATGCTTGAAGTAGCCTTGCCTGTTTTGTAGCAGGATGCAGCTTCACGAGGCTTCTTGATGTGGAGGAACATAGTGACTTTTTTTGGTGTCAACATCCACTTGTGAAGGTGAATCTCCGGATCATCACCATTCCAAATTCCAAGTAGATAGTAAATCTGGCATACCCGTACAAAAATGTTGATACCCGCGATTTTCCGTCCTCCGCCGAGACCCAGGTCATCCCCAGGGGTGCGGAAGGAGAGGACGGAAGATTTCGAGGGTCCATTACAAGCAAGCTCTACTGCCCGACAACGAGCTTAGAAAGGACCTGGTCCGGTTCCATGTGGTCACTGTGAAAGCACTGATGGCCAGGGTGAACCAGTTTATCGAGCAGGAGGAAGACGATGCCCGAGCTCGGGAAAGTTTTGGCCTCTGGTAAGAAAACAGACCCTCCAAGAAGGAGATAAAGTCATCTCGGAAGGAGGTGACAGATCGAATCAGAGCGTCTCTAAGCCTAGCGGCGGTTTCGGCCTCTACCTTCGGGAGCAGAGGGAAACCCAAGCCAGTTGCTACCTCCTATAGAGCTGTGAACACTGTCTTCAAGGAGCCAATCTATAAACACCTTGGGATGATCAAGTCACAACCATTCTTCAAATGGCCGCAGCCTATGAAGGGTGACCCCTCCACCCGAGACGAAAATAAGTTTTGTGCCTACCACAAACAAAACGGGCACAAAACTGAAGACTGCATGCCTTCAAGTCCCACCTCGAGAAGCTCGTCAAGGACGGACACTTGAGGGACCACATAAAAGAAGAGGGCTTGAATAATATCCGAGCTCATTAGCTCCGGAATGACGATGGTCAGGACAGCGATGAGCCGGAAGGCATCATTAACTTCATCCACCTCGTTCCCACACCAAAAGGGAGCAATCAGGCTCGTGTCGAGGCCAGGAGGGCTTCCCATAGTAAGCTGGTGATGACAGCCGAGCTATGACCAGTTGCCAAGAAAGCTCAGAAAGCAAGGCCCAAGATCTGGTTCTTAAATAAGGACTTGGATGGGGTCCAACTCCCCCACAACGACCCTTTGATCGTAACCTTGAGGTTAAAGAACTTCATGGTGCAGAGGATTCTCGTGGATCCCAGGAGTTCGGCAAAGATCCTCTACTTTGATTGCTTCAAGAAGATGGGTCTCAGAGAAAAGGATCTGCAGAAGGCACGCACTCCCTTGGTGGGCTTCAGCTCAAAGCCCGTGTATCCCAAAGGGAAAGTCACCCTCAAAGTCCAAGTCGAGGGAGCGAGCATGACAACCGACTTCCTTGTGGTGGATACACCATCCCCATACAATGCAATAATGGGGAGGACTTGGTTGTACGATATGGAAGCAGTGCCTTCCTCTCATCACCAGAAACTCAAGTTCCCGTTTGAGAACGAGAACGATAGAGTTGAGGTGATCACGATCAGGGGTGACCAACACATGGCCAAGCAATGCTTGATGGCCGTAGTACCTGGCGAAGTAGAGCCAAAGCAAGTACACATGGCCGAGCTGGACAGAGAAGCCGAGCTTGAAGATGTCGGCCAACCTCCAGAACAAAAGAGCATTAAAGACCTGGCCGAAGTCAGGATCGATCCCAACGATCCTGAAAGGTACTTTCTGCTTAGGAAACAGCTCGCTGAAGCTGAACGGTCCGAGCTCTTAAACTTCTTGTTACAGAACAAGGATGTTTTTTCCTGGACTTCGTATGAGATGCCCGGCATCGACCCAGAGGTCATGTGCCACAAGTTGAACGTGGACCCGAAGCACAAACCCGTGCTTCAAAAGGCTCGGAGAACGAGAGTTCCACAAACCGAGGTCTTGATCGAGGAGGTTGAAAAGCTGTTGGAGGCTAAAGTAATCAGGAAAATGCACTATCCAGATTGGCTGGCCAACACAGTTGTAGCCAAGAAGAAGTGTGGGAACTGGAGAGTCTGTGTCGACATCACCGACCTCAATAAAGCCTGTCCCAGGGACAGCTTCCCGCTAGCAAAGATCGATCAGATGATTAACGCGACTGTTGGGCATGATTGGATGAGTTTCCTCGATGCTTACCGAGGTTACCATCAAATTCCGATGCACGGGCCTGATGAAGAAAAGACCGCATTCATAACACCTAGGGACATCTACTGTTCCAAAGTGATGCCGTTTGGGTTAAAAAACGTAGGGGCAACTTACCAAAAGCTGGTGACGAAGATGTTCCAAACCCAGCTAGGAAAGACGAAGGAGGTCTACATTGACGACATGGTTATCAAGTCTAAAAGGTCACAGAAACACTTGGCAGACCTAAGTCAAACGTTCGACATCCTCAAGAAATTTCAGCTCAAACTGAACGCTTCCAAGTGTGCGTTTGGTGTCGGCTCCAGCAAATTTCTGGGAAGCCTGGCCACAAGAAGGGGAATTGAAGCAAACCCAAACCGGATCTCAACAATTTAAGAATCCAAAGTCCCACTACGGCGAAGAAAGTTCAGAGGCTCACTGGTATGGCGACAGCGCTCAACCGCTTCATCAGCAGAGCTTCGGACAAATGCCGACCTTTCTTTCAACTATTAAAGAAAAGTTCAAAATTTCAATGGACTCCAGAGTGCGACCAAGCTCTCCAAGAACTCAAAGCCTACCTGGCTTCACCACATCTATTGTCAACGCTGAAGCAGGGAGAGGTGCTCTATCTCTACCTGGTGGTCTCGGATCATGCAGTGAGCTTGGTACTCATCAAAGAAGAAGACAAGCAGCAGAAACCCATTTACTACGCGAACAAAATTCTTCTTGATGCTGAGGCCAGGTACCTACCACTGGAGAAGCTTTCATTAGCACTCGTCAGTGCTTCTCTCAAACTTTCTCACTACTTCCAGACGTACGCCATCGTGGTTGTTACAAAACATCCACTTAAATCCCTTTTCAAAAAGGTGGATTTTTCTGGAAGAGTCTCAAAGTGGGTAGTCAAGCCAAGACAGTATGATATCCAGTATCAGCCCAGAACGATGATCAAGGCCCAAGTTTTGGCAGATTTCATTATAGAATTTGTTTCTCCAAGTTCGGCACCGAGATAGCTCGATACCGAACTGGGGGGCCAGGAGGATAAGGATGATGTCACCGAGACAACAGAAGAAGAACAGTCTTGGAAACAATTCAGCGATTCGTCCTAGAAGGTCTTCGTCGACGGATCCTTAATCTCCAAAAGGGCTGGCGTTGGCATAGTCCTCCAGTCTCCAGAGGGCCTTGTCATCGAACAAGCCCTGACACTCGGCTTCAAGGCGTCTAACAATGAAGCTGAATACGAAGCATTGGTTGCAGGGCTCAGCTGCGCTAAAATCCTGGGGGCACAACAGTTGGTGGTCTTTAGTGACTCTCAGTTGGTGACGAGCCAGCTAAACGGAGACTACCAAGCTCGTGACGAAAGGATGGTAGCCTACCTAACTCATGTAAAGCAACTCCTGTCTCAGTTCGAGACAGCTGAAGTCAAACAAATCGGCAGAGATTCTAACTCACATGCCGACGCTCTTGCCAACATGGCCTCTGTTGTTGAGGCTAGGAGAAAAAGAATTGTCGAGGTGGAGACGTTGGAGAGACTAAGTATAGAGCTCAACCACCTCGACAGGTTCTGTGTATCAATCTCGGTCTAAGTTGGATGGACCCAATCATCTCCTATCTTAGGGATGACCAACTTCCTGAAGACAAGAATGAGGTTCACAAAATCAAGCTGAAAGCAACCCGGTTTTGGTTGTCTCCGGATGGCAAGCTCTACAGGAAATCCTTTACAGGCCTTTACCTCCAATGTGTTCATCCAAGCAAAGTTGAAGACTTCTTCTTTGAAATCCGTGAGGGAATATGCGGAAGGCACATCAGAGGTCAGTCACTGGCATACCGAACCATCAGCCAAGGCTACTGGTGGTCTTACATGCAAAAGGACGCTCAGCTGTATGCCAGGAAAAGCGAGAATTGCCAAAAGTTCTCACATTCCATCCACCTACCGACACAGGATTTGAGCCAGCTCTCCAGCCCATGGCTTTTTGCCCAATGGGGCCTGGACATTGTGGGGCCGCTTCACCGAACTCCAGGGAACAAGAGGTGGCTGATAGTAGATACCGATTATTTCACCAAGTGGATAGAAGCCAAACCTTTGTCTTCCATCACCGAACAAGACTCGAAAAACTTCATGTGGAAGAACATCATCACTAGGTTTGGAGTTCTACGAGCTTTGGTCTCGAACAACGAGACTCAGTTCGACTCCAACCTTTTCAGAAACTTCTGCCAGGAGCTCGGTATCAAAAATTACTATGCCACTCCGGCTTACCCCCAAAGCAATGGCCAGGCCGAGATCTCAAACAAGGCGGTGCTTGACGGACTCAAGAAGAGGCTTGACAGAGCTAAGGGGAGATGGGTGGAGGAACTTCCATGTGTCCTTTGGACGTATAGAACTACTCTAAGGCAATCCACTTCGGAAACTCCCTTCTCCTTGGCCTATGGAATGGAAGTCGTGATCCCACTGGAAGTCGATCTCCCAACCCTAAGGTTGGAACTCTTTGATCAAGGCCAAAACGAAGTGAACCTGGCCTGAGAACTAGACCTAGCCGAGGACCAAAGAGACACAGCAGCTATCCGCCTAGCTGCTTACCAGCAACAATTGGCTAAGGTCTACAATCAGAAGGTCAGAGAGAGGAAATTCTCAGTTGGAGAATTAGTCTTAAAGAATACACTTCCTGGGAACAAGAACCCTAATGAAGGAAAGTTGGCACCGAACTGGCACGGGCCATTCAAGGTAATCTCGGTTGCCGGACAATTAGCATACCGGCTTGAGGACATGGATGGTAAAGAGTTACCACCACCATGGAATGCGATGCACCTCAAGAAGTACTATTTTTGAATTGTATTCGATTTATGAAATCAATAAAAACTATTAGGAGAATTGCTCTCAGTCTCTTTCAATTTTTGCCAAGTCATTAGACTCTGCAGTTACCTACCTGACTGCTGCAGAGCATCAGGGAACGAAAGAAGAGCCCTAATGGTTAAGGTATGCCCAGTTTGAGAACTCGATGGTCACGTCGGCGTTTGGGATTAAAAAGCGTTTGGTTACAGAACCAAGTTTAAAGAATCCTATCACCAAGGTATTTGCCTTGTATTCCCTAGTCCGGTTTGTCCTCGCTGGGCTCGGTTAATGAACTAAGCTTATCAGTACGAACTCGATGCTCGGATACAGGTTGGTTTTCTTGAATTAAAGAACTTAAGGGGTCTCGGTTCTATCACTTAAACGAATTTGCAAGAAAACATGTAAGGGGCTTGGTTAAGGAACCGAAGTCAAACACATGAAATTCTCAAGAAAATTATTTCATTGCAAGCATGAAAAGAGAAAAAGTGAATTTGTATTTATAAAAAGACGATACAATGTCCAAAGCATAACAAAAATCAAAGGAAAGAAATACAATCAAGTTGGATTTCAAACAGCAGCCCTAGCGTCACCAGACGAAGCAGCCTCAGTCACAATAGGAGTCTCGGACGAGGAGGGGATGGGACTCGGTTCGGGCTCTGGCCTTGGGAACTTGGCTAGATTTTTGTAAGCTGGGTAGTCCTCGGAGATCCCAGCTTCTTTCAATGATGCCAACCAACCTAGCTCCCATACTTTGTAGCTCACGGAGAGAACCTAAGCCTCATAGAGGGCAGTGGCCTCCGTCTCTGACTGAAGCTTGGCCTCAGCCTCATCCTTCTGCCTCTCGAGCTCGGCCACTCGTCTCCTTTACACCTCAACCTCAGCCTTCGCCCTCGGACTCGAGGCCTCGGATCGCCTCCTCCCACTCCTCTACCCTTCGGTTACTCTCTCCCAAGGATGCTTCGAGGACTTTCTTCTCCGCCTCCATCTTTGCAATCTTGGCACTGTTTTATTGGGCCCTCTCCAGCTGAACTTTACATCTCTGCAGTATTTGTGGAAAAGACAAATGTTAGAAGGCAATGACCGAAATCGAATACTTAGTAAAAATTGTGGGAAGCTAAACTCACCGAGAGTGCCGCTTGCATCGTCGACACTGCCAGCGCTACGTCGTCTACCTCCCGGTGCCTCGCCATGTCCCATGGTAGGGCGCAGGCATGTGCCAGCGCGGCGATGACGAGGGGGTTGCCGACCACACGATCCTCCACAGTGAGAGGCCTCCCGGGTTCAATCTGGAGGCTCAGCCTCCAAGCTGCCATCCTAGGGGATTGAGGTGCCACGATAGTGCTAGGGACATCCTCAACTACACCCCCAATCCTAGCCCTTTTCTCCGCCCGAGCTCCTCCTACTTGATTTCTGTAGGGCGCTGCCGAACTTCTAGATTTGTAGACGAGGCAGAGGTGCCAGCGGCGTCGAAGGTCGAAGGAGCCGAAGGGGATCGAGGAGATCGGCCTCCAAAGACTAGAGCACTCAAGCCCTTAACGGCAGGACGAGGTCAACGCAACGACATTTCTTCTCTTTCTTCCTCCGGGCTAAAAGAAGAGGTATAAGAGTCAATGACCAGCTGCAGCCTAGTAGCCTCTGACTCGGAGGACGAAATGGAGGCCTCGGAGCCCAAAGCGGCTCGGTGCTTGACTTCGGCTGGAACCCGCTATGGCTCTGACCTTTCTTCCTCTACTCGACCTTGGCGCCCTCCCTAAGGCTGACCACTCCTCCTCTTGATCAAAGAGTGATACCGTGGCTCGTAGTTCAGAAGCACCCAGGCAACTCGGCCACTATAACCTTGGTAAGCGTGTATCGCCCGAAGCCAGGCACCGTTCCTCACCCAGCCCACTCGGTTAGCCTCCTGCCTTCTCTGGCGGGCATTTGCTCAGCAAACAGAAAAATATTTTGTTCGACAGAGCAAGAAAGGAAAAATATAAAAGGAATTTAAAAAAGAGTCGGTGTTTACTCGGAGGAGTCCTGAAGCGACGGGGGACCCTGTCTATCCTTTCAGCCTCAGGCGCGGCCGATCCGAACTCCCAGTTGCCCGAGAGTTGTTGGAATCCTCTAATTCGTTGGACTTGTCCCCAGCATACTTGTTGGAATCCTCTAATTTGTTGATAATGCATTCCTATTTCGCCCTCACCCAAAGATAGTAGAGGTTATCGCCACTCCTGAACTTACAAAGATCATAGACATCCTTGATGTCGTGGACACGGAGGTTGATGCCGAGGATCTTGTTGAGCTCGGCGACGCCCATTACGATTTTGAAACCGTTTGGCATCAATTGACAGGGCAAAGGTGCCACTTCCTAAGGCAAGATCGGAGAAGAGGATAAAGGGGGAATCAAACCCTGCCCTCGACTACAGTGACGAGGAAGAACGACATCCAGCCGTCAGTAAAAGTCAGACCATCAAAAGGATTCTTTGGGTCGTCTAGCCTAATCAGAACGTCGTCAGGTATCTCGTACCTCGCCCTAAACTCAACTATGGCTTCAGGGGTTTCTAACCAGTGTCTGTAAATACCCATTCCTAAGTTTAAAGAAACTACGGGAACAACGAAAAGGGGAAAAGGGGGCAAGAAAACCTAGACGAAGGATGAGAATACGAAAAAAGGTGAAAATAGCAGAAACTCTAGTGGCAGAATGGAAGCAGAAAGTAAGAAAAAATTTACGAAATGAGGAAAGAAGACTTACAGAAACGGAACGAAATGGACTGGAATCAAAGGACAGCGGGCTTGAATTCGCAAAGATTCGACCTCGGCTAGCTCTCTCTCTCTCTCTTCTACGAGTCCTTTTTTCTTCTCTAAATGGCGAAAGTAAAGAATGAGAGAGAGGCACCTCTATATAAAAGGAGAAAAGGGTGCCCCTTTTGAAATTCAAGGACACACGTACGAGACGTCGCCTTGAGTACCGGCATGTCTCTTCGAAGTAATTGGACAGCGAATTGGACGATGACCCGTGGTACCACCGATACATATTCTTTCTCGATTCAAACATGCCATTAATTGCCTCGGGCAGATGAAGCGACATCGACGTGCTATTAATTGTCTCGGGCATACGAAGCGACGTGATGATAAGGATCAGATCTCGCTGCCGACACCGAGATGAAGTGCAATACACGCCTCGGATCCAAGGATCAGAAGGTCTTCCCATCATAATGCTCAGCTTCTGACCTCAAAGAGTTATAGAACTCTAAGAAGTCAGAAGCTGGGTGGCAATTGTGTGGGATATTCCCTTAACACCGAGATTGTCTTGAGTTTCGGTAGATGTACCAGCAGCACATCTGGGTCTCGGTCTCCACACCTCGGCAACAGTGCCTTGCATCTCAGTAATAGTGCCTCGTACCTCGGCAATAGTGCCAGAGTGCGCCCATACCTGACCTCAGCATCATGTCCAGCTCGGTTCGACCAACCGAGATGAGTGTCGGTGATCGGTCAATTACAGATGTATTCCAATTAAGAATCGACCACGTTACAGAACGTGTTGACAGATAAGACGAACGCCGGATAAGGACAAGGAGTTGCCTTTATACGACGATCACGTCAGCAACCCCTGAAAAAGCGGGATCCACATCATGACATGGTCCGATAGGACCCTCCCTCCAGCTACCTCCACGGATTCAAGATATGGTCTGATGGGACTGTACCTCCAACTACCAGTATGGTCCGATGGGACTTCCGCCTATATATATGCAAAGCATTGATTCAAGAGAGGTACGCTTACACAATCTAACTCAAACAAGCAATCTCACACTCATATACTCCAAACTCTACCTTTTTCTCTCGGTGGCTGATCTACCATTCAGTGACTGCACTAACTCAGGCTTCGGAGCGCCTTTGGATGAGTGCAGCCAGGGTCTCTGACCTTTATCTTTCTTCTTCCCTTTCAGGTTCCAGGCACTTGACCTTTCCTAAGAAGTTCTATATCCATCTAAACAAGTTCGTATCAAGTCCATGTTAATTTAGGCACTTACACCTTACTTTTGATCATCCAGAGATCTGAGAGTGTTCGCAGCGAGGTCGCAGGTCTGCCTCACACTGGAATGCACAAGGTTCTCAGTGAGTTTGGTTCCGACATCCATCTGGGACCAGCAAGTTCTTTCAATTGGTATTAGAGCCTAATCTGTGCATTTGACGGTTCGGATCTTGTGATAAGTCTGTGGATCACCGGATATAATACCTTCTTCATCGTGTTTTTCCAGTTGCCTCTGCTCTATGCAATAAAAGGGAAGGAGGAGATGAGAAGAGAAAGCACTCTGTTCATCGTATTTTTCCGGCTGTTCGTGTTGCTGTTGCAAGGAGACAGTTAAGTTTTCCCTCTTTTGACGTGTGACAATGACACATCACTTGTTCAAGGAAGGAAAAGTTAATTTTTTACTTCATTTTCCGTTGTGAAGGGACAACACGTCACTATTTTGCTCTCTCTTCCCAGCCTCGGGACGCGTGCCACAAGTCTTTTTCAACAAGTCTAAGTCGTTCCTGTGTTACAAACAGCAACTGCCTTTTTTTTTTCCTCCAGAGTCTAGACGTGCAGCGCAAGACACAATAGGTCAGGTCAGGCCAGAGAACCAACCCAACCCGTCTTCAGCCCGACCCACGTTGTCACGACCCCAAATCCGGGGTCCGTGAATTGAGAGTTATGTTTCTCCCAAGATCCGCGTGAGTGAGGATTACAAATTCCAACACCTCTGGATATTTAGCGGAAGCTTTCGTGGTGTTGCGACTCGGAGTCCGTGGCCATTGGATTCCGCACCGCACTCAACCCAAGCATATAATCATCTTATCATTGATCCATCTCAGACTGGAATAAACCATCACAATAAAAGTACAGAGCTGACAGTAACAGGTTATTGCATTCCCATATATGTTCAAGTTACAATTAACAATGTATATTAATTACAATCCCAAGCAAAAGGCTAATAGAAGCCATACAAAAACAAGCTAATGATCACTACCCCATATGTGGCGTAAAACCGATGTCAAGCTCAATGTCTACATGACATAGCCGACAAACAACCTGAAAACTCACGGCCCCATAGCCAACACGTGCACTCGTCTCGGGTGAAGAAGTCTGGACCTGAGTACCAAAGTAGTGGGTCAGACACGACGGTCTGGCAGGTGGGTGAAAAGATAAAACAATATACTGGACGATAAAACATGTAATAAATCATGCTGTCTGATCAAAATTGTACATAATTGCAGTGCATAGGAAATCATGAATATCTGACGGAATCCGGTATTCATATAAAAACGGGTATGAACATGAATATTTGACAAAACGTCTATTCCTTTAAAGCATGTATAAAACATGAACATTTCACAAATCGAGAACTCATTTAAAACATGTATAAACAATAAACATTTATAAATAATGCATCCTTTATTAGGGAAAGACATGATCAATATAAAACAGTACGGGTATCAAGGATCAGGAACTATCAAGATGGCAACCACACAAAGCTAAATCCTCTATCACCGAAGCGATAGAGCAAGCATATCAAAGCTTTGACCTCAGTCACCGAAGTGAGGAGGTACAACCAAGTTACATATACATATACAATAATACGGGATGGGACCGCGGTAGCAAACCGGGTATCGGGAATCACGGTAGCGAACCGGATATCGGGAACCACGGGAGCGAGCCGGGTATCGGGACGGGACCACGGTTAATAAACAGGGTATCGGGATCCAAGCTGCAGCTGGCGGGACAAGTGGGGAATCTCCAAGTCAGTGGATCAGACTGACAAGGTTATCCAAGCTTAGTGGTGCCGACTCATAGGTTATATGCAAGTAAACAAAACAAATACATGTACGCATGTTCTCCTTTTGGTTCATGGGCTCGCACTACAAAGCTCTGGCCCCATCTTACCTCAAGGTTTTATTCTTACAGGTCATATACAAGAAATCAAATCAAGTGAATACATATGACGGGACGGGGTGCTCATTAGCACAAAAACATATCTGTATCGGTCGGGCATGTACGGGCTAGCAACAATGCTAAAAACATGTACGGGTCCAAGATTCATATCGATGTGAATAGGGTCCCGTATGTCTAATTTGACATAACTTGGTACTCTATAAGAATTAAGGACATCTCGGGTCCCTATGCACATTGACGAGTCTAAGGATCCTTAACGAATCTTCATAATGGGTTTCTCTTCATCCGGACTCCATAAAATGCCTTCCAAGTTCTTATATTGCATTGGGGCTCCAAACAATACCTCCCTAAGCTTAAAACGATGTTTCGAGTCTCCAAGTATTGATAGGTCATATGCAAGAAGTCGGGCATGTATAAAACGCTTGATGAAATTGTATAAACGGGCGAAACAAGGTGTTTAAGGCATAAATATCATTTCAACACCGAGTCAAGTACATCGGGCTGGCAAAATGCTACGAGTACAGTTTCAGTATTCTCGGGATTGATGAAATCATAACTCATTAATTTCAGAAATCGTGGGGTGCAATAAACTTTCGAAATGTCGAGACAGGTATCGGGGTTCAAGATAACTCAAGGTGGATAGGGACCCCGTATGTCTATTTTTCAGTAAACACTTAGTACTCCTTGAGTTTAGAGACATTCCGGGCTCCTTAAACACCTGAGTGACCTCAACATTTCAACAAATCTCGGCGATGTGGTTTCTCACTCGAACGGGCTTCCAACAAACATTTCATCTTTGTTTCGAACATATTCCAGGTGGAAAGTGCCCATTGCTTTCGAAAAGGTTCACAAGCAAGATGGGATGGGAACTCCCTTCATCTCTCTTTATTCCCATAATTCTGGGAAATTCGGTTACCTGGCGGTCACCTGGCGGTTAGCCGCCAATGGATTTGGCGATTAGCCGCTGGCTGACCGCGGGGCTGACCGCAGTTGACCTGACCAAATGCAGCATTCTGGAAATGTAACCGCTTCAGTGCGGTCGTCTGGCGGTTAGCCGCTAGCTGACCGCGAGGCTGACCGTAAGGTTACAGCTCTCTGGAAAAGTAACCGAAACCGGTTCGGCTAGCCGCCAGTCACCAGACGGCTAGCCGCCAGGTGACCGTCAGCTGACCGCCAGTTGCGGGAACTCCACAATACAGTTCAGATTCAGGTCTTCTTTTCTCCAATCCATTCCTTTCCCTCTCCAATCACTTACCTACAATAAAATGAGCTGAAAGCTCCTCCTATTCCACCTTCAACTCCTCTCCAATATCAAAATTTCTACATATCATTATCCAATCACTTCTTCTCTTTTTCACCCTCAACCATAAGAGAAAATAAACTCCACAATCACCAAGATTCATTTAAGCCAAAAACAAGAGATAGACAAAGACTAAAATCCACCATGTTTCCAAAACATTAAATGTACTTCCAAATCAATGAGAATCATAAAAGAAACATGAATAGTGATAATGTGAAACATCATGTATGAAATAGAAAAACCGCATTTCTCATAAAACATGTAAATATCAAATCATCCACTTGCCTTGGGTCTCTAATCAAGCAAATCAAGCTCTAAACACTCTTCCAAGCCAAGGCTCCAAGCTACACAAAAACCCCCAAAAAGCAACCCATAAGAACCCTAAAAATGGTAACTCATCAAGGAGAAGAAATGGGTTCAAACAAGCTAGGAAATAGGACCTAGGGGAAAGCCATTGCTCAACAATAGAAGATGGAAAGATATCCTTACCTCTAGGGCCATTAATCAATAAGAAGGAGCTTGAAATAGGGGCTGCCCACCTTGGTTTCCCATGAAAATGGTGTCAAAAGAGAGAGGAGATGAAGGGGAAGAAGTTGCCGGAGTTTCCTCGTCGGATTGGTAGCTTGAAGGCTTCATTTGAGCAAGAGAAATGGAAGAAAAAGAAGAAGAGGGGCTGCTGGTACTGTAGCATGGAGGTTGCAGCCGATGGAAATGGGAATGAGGGAGAAAGAGAGGAAGATGGCCTTTTTATAATGGGTGGTGTGGGGTCCACACTAAGTATAACTTGTAATGGAGATTAGGGGACTTTCTAGACCTCGGATCAAGAAACTTAAAACATGAAAAGTGTCCGGAATAAAATTATCTTTCCAACAAGGTTAATATTGACATACTTCCGGGGTCCACATAAAAAGTCAACTGTTTGGTCAAAGGGGTTAAAGAATGGAAAATTTGGGATTTCTAGAAAACCTGATTTTAGGAGCCTCGAATGGGCACGGAGTGAACACGAAAGTTGTAGGGAATGGCGAGATTAGTCTAACGAAGCTGAAATGAGAATTTTTGGGAATCACCAAGAATCTCCCCATACTGACCACGCAAAACAAATGGGACCCTACGGTCACTGTCTAGGTTTACTGGCTCTCAAAACTTCCCAAAGCTAATGAAAAGTCATTCTAACTCAAAAACTCAACCAACAACCACTAAACCCATCGAGAAAACCAAATCACGATTAAAACCACACTAAACCAAGAACTTAGGGGTCGGGTTCTCACACACGTCGCTGCAAATAAGTTGTTTGGCGCTGGTACAATGACGTCAAAACAATGTAGTTCGTTACGTAAGCTCGGGCCCCGGTCTCATTAGTCAACAGCAACTTTTACCAACTGTAACTCCTTCATCCTGCCTCCGATCGACGAGCAGTTTTGATCTGCGGATTCGTGGCGACGAGCACCATTTGGTAGACGCAACAGATCAGTATTCCAACACTCAATTTTTTTTTGGATTATGATCACGGTCAATGGTATCTGGACTTTATTTATTTTTCAGATATGTCTACTACTAAATCCGCTCCGCACGATCTTGCTAAGGTCGACATTTTCAATGGAAGGAACTTACCCATTTGGAAATGTCGGATGGATGCCTTATTGCACTTTGAGGGTCTTTCTTATGTTATTAAAGAAAAGACACCTGAGAAGCCTGTTGCTGATGCTTCCAAGGAATAAAAAGATCTCTATATTACTTGGGAATATTATAATGAATCAGCAAGGCATCTAGTACTTGGATTTATTTCCAATGATTTGGTCAAGCAGTTTAAGCAACTAGCTTCAGCAAAAGAAATTTATGATCAAATAATTGCGAAATACGATGCATCCACTGTGTCCCACCTTTTAGAGGCATTCTCAAATTATGTTAATTATAAAATGGCTGAAGGAACCTCGATCAATGACCACATTGACTAGATGAATAAGATTGACCCTTGAAATCCACTCAGAGATTTCTATCTCATCACTGATGACCCCGTCTTTCGTCCTCTCCTTCCGCCCCGGTGGCTGCCAGGGTCTGGCGGAGGAGAAAAGCGGGTATCAACATTTTTTGTACGGGTATGCCAGATTTTCTATTCTACTTGGAATTTGATGTGGTGATCCGGAGATTCACCTTCACAAGTAGAAAGGAAATCAATCATTTTTTCTAACTTTTCAAATTGCATAAATATTTAAGAAAATAGACAAGATTTTTCTTTGAATGCAGTAGGAGGCGATTTTTTGTTTGTTTGCTGTGAAAGGCGATTTGGTGCCGTGAAAGGCGGTTTTACCGTGAAAGGCGTTTTTTTGCCGTGAAAGGCAATTTACAAATCTCATCAATAGTGAAAGACAAGAATTGTGATTTTTTTGTCTCTTTAAAAAATACAAAATACAATAGAAAAGAAAGAAAAGGGGTCTAACTTCTCAGGAGATTGTGGGGACTCGTTCAGATCAACGGTCGCAAGTCATGTATGGACTTCGCCATCGTCTTTTAAATGAGAACACTTGAAGCTTTGACTCTTTTCGCTTGGCTTTAACCTCAGATTTTTAGATGACAAAGACCAAGGGGAGGTCCTATATCCAATAAAAAACCGAATAAACGAGCTGAAAAGCCGCGTTTAGGCCTTGTTGATTAGAAGTAGAGGAAGAGCTTTGCTTTGGAGGGGGTGGCCCCCTAAGGGAATTCGATCACCATGTGGTGTTTCTTGCAGTAGAATAGCAGAACTTCTTCAGAATTTCTCTAGGATTTTCCAGACCCCGGGCTTCTTATTGTGGATGTGTGTAGAAATGTCTCAGTCTTTAGGTCTCTCTTTGGAATGAACTCCCTTTTATAGGCTTTTGGTAGCCATGGGGTGGTTTATGAGCATTGATGGCCATGATGAGAGGATTGATGGCATTGATGCTCATGATGGGAGGAGTTATAAATTTTTATTTCTTGATTTTGTAACTCATTTTTCTTAGCTTGTGATTGGCCGATGGAGAATGATGGGCATTTAATCGCTTTTAATCTCCATGATGAGGGGAGTTTCATGGCTTTAATGTCATGATTGCTTGGACTTGTAACACCTTTTTCCTTGAATCTGATTGGGCCGTCCAAAATAATGGGTTAATGATCGCATTAAGTTATCATAATACGGGTCCATTAACATCATTAAGTGTTCGCCGGGGCATTTGAAGAGTCGCGGGCCGCGCCGCGTCTTTTGGAATGCTTCAGGTGACAATCGCCGATGGATCCACATGTTCTTTGATGTCGGATGACGATGTAATTTCTGACATTGATTGATGTCAGTGGGCCGGTGACATCTGTTTTGTCTATTTCTCGATCGGTCGGACAGAAAGTATACTTTCTTGGTCAACCGGTTGGCGATCTTGGTGCCATCAATGATGATTTCATGCTCTTGATGGCGGATCCGAGATTTTGGCGAAGATCAGTCGTTTCCAAGCATCAAGAATTGGATTTCTGGAAAATCACAGGGGCTGGAACTCCTGAAATGTGAAGAGGATTGGAAAACGGGCCACCCGGCGGAAAATCCAGTGACCCGGATTTCCAGGGTCACCGGCGACCGTGCACCCAGGGTCGCCAGCAACCATGGGGATTTTGTCCCCTTGGTTGCCGTTTCTCGGCCATTTCTTCGTCTTTTTCATTCCTTTTTTCTCCTTTATTTTTCTTGACATTTTTCCTCATTTATTAACTTGATTTTTCTGAAGAAAACTTGACAAGAATCCGCGCAAACCTGAGCACAAAGTTTCCCATTTTTTGGAAAAGCCGAAGACTTTGTAGCTGATTCTCCGTCAAGAGTAGAAACTAGGTCAAACGATGTCGGAATGATCCGAAATTTGAAGTGAAGCCTCTTGAGCAGTGGATAGGACCAACCATAGGCTTTTATTTGAGTTTTGAAGCCGTTTGGGGTCCCGTCGCTGCTAGACTTGATTTTACCCTGAGGAAGATGTGTAGCTTTGATATACGGTCAACTGATGTCCGACTGACCTGAAATTTGACAGGGAGCCTATTGGAGTCATTTTGGAACCATCCGTAGGCTCTGATTGAAGTTTTAATGTCTTCGACACTGTCGTCGCCGGGAGCGCCTGTTTAGCTGTCGGATGAGTGAAGTTAGGCTAAATCATGTCGGAATGGCCTGAAACTTCATGTGTACCCCTCCTTTGGCTATTTTGAAGGATCATGCAGTTTTTTGTATGATCTAACAAGATCTGATGCTTGAAGTGGCATTGCCTGTTTGTAGTATGATGCAGCTTCATGTGGCTTCTTGATGTTGAGGAGACAAAGTGACTTTTTTGGTGTCAACAAATGCCCCCTCGAGGTACAGCGATAAGTGGCTTTTGAAGTCGATGTGCCTCGAAGAGAAACTTGAAGGAGAGTTTCCTACTTGACCAAGAGTCTTGAGCTTTTTTTTTATTAGCCTTTTGAGTCTCCGGCGGAATTTTATGGTAGTGAGAGGGATCACGGACCATTTCAAGGCAAATTTTTTAAAATGACATGGGGGATTTGGATTTTTGGGTTTTGGATTTTCCCTTTTGACCTTGTGAACCTAAAGGCTTTATGTGGCACATTAGGCGGTCAAGAAAGGCTTTTTTTGTTTTTGACCTTGTGACCTAACAAGTTGTATGTGGCAGGTTAGGGGGTCGGGGTTTGATATTTGATTTTGACCTTGTGACCCAACAAGTTGTATGTCGCAAGTTGGGGGGTCATATTTGGTTTTGACCTTGTGACCTAACAAGCTGTATGTGATGAATTAGGGTATCAGGATTTGGTTTTTGGTTTTGGTTTTGGTCTTGTGACCTAACAAGTTGTATGTGGCGAGCTAGGGGACCAGGTTTTGGTTTTCTGTGGAATGTCAATTTCAAGATTTTGGCTTAATTTGGTTCATGAGGTTGGATGGTTTGGTTTTCTGGAAACTCATGAGGCTTTCCTTTTTTTTTTTTTTTTGTATGGTCCAATCAACTCAAAAGAGGCATGAAACCATTTTTTTTTTTTTGAATGGTCCAATCAACTCAAAAGAGGCATGGAACCATTTTTTGTATGCTCTTGGTAAGAGGGATTTTTTTTACTAAAAGCCACTTTTAGTGCCTAGGTGGTCAAACCTGGCTCATATGGGCTAACCTATGGGATCTAAGGCTTTAGATGGCTTAGATCTCATGTGGTGTCATTTTGTAGAGAATATTTAAAAATGTCTCTTTTGGGTAGAGAATATCTAAAAATATCCTTATTTGGAGAGAATCTCTCAAGTTTCCTTTTTTTTTTTTTTGGAGAGATTTTCTCAAAGTATCTTTCTTTTGGGAAGTTGCTAAGTTTTAGCACTTACCTCCTTTATTTTCTCCTTGTTTCCTCTTTTGGTTTTCTCTCTTCTATAAAAGCAAGGGGGGTTGGATCTCTTGCTCCATTGCTTTCTTTTTTGCAAGAATCTCAAGAGTGCTCCAAGATCAAGAACTCCTCTTCTTCTTCAAGGATTGTCAAGCTTTTCTTCTTCTTCTCCATCAATGGCTTTAAGTAAGTTTCTTTTCTTCACAAGAAACTCCATGGAAAATCTCTTTTCTTTTCTTTTTTTTTTTCTTTTCTTTTTTTGTTAAGCACGTTTTTTTCTCTCTTTTTTTTCTTTTCTTTTTTTTCTTCATGTTTTTTTACCCTTTTTTTTCACCGTTTTTCTTTTCGTTATTTTTTTTCTTTTTTTCTTGGTTATATGGACAGGTCCGTACGGACTTGGCCGTACTGCCACGTGGTAGTGGGCCACGGCCTATGGGCCCAAAACAAAACAAAAAAAGTTTTTGAAGAGGTTTCTCTCTTTTGGTTTTTTTTTTTTTCTGCCATGATAATGAGGTTATGCAATTTCAAGATGTTCCTACATTTTTTTTTTGTTTGATGCATCAAGATAGAAGGCTAGAGTCTCTAGGTCAAGCCAACATGAATTTTGACTTGGACAAAGTTTGATTGGTTTTGACCAAATTGGGTTGGAATTGGTCAAACTTTGGTCAAGGTTTTCCTAGCATCTAATGCATGATGGTTTTCTTTGATGCATGATTTTTAGTAAATTGACTTGGAAGCGTGATGATGCATAGCTGCAAATCTTTTGCAAGTATTGGGATTTGGAGCTCGCAGCAATGTTGAGCCCTTCCTTAGTCTTGCGGGATTTTGAGGAGCTTTGCAAGTTTTGGAGTTTGGAGCTCGCAGCAATGTTGAGCCCTTTTTCCAATTTTGCAGAGATTTGATAAGACTGGCCTGATCTTGCAGCAATGTTTGAGTTTAAACCTTCTTTGAGAATCTTCCACCGACTATGAGCTTGCAGCGATGTTGAGCTCATCTTCAGGCTTGCTATCTTTTCGGAGCGTTTCCCTTTTCTTTGGAATTGCCCCGGAACCATGCCAATTTTTTGCTAGAACCTTTTTTGCAAAATTCTGTCATTTTGATGATTGATTTTTTTTTTCCATCCTCTGCAGGTAGTTATTCCAGAACAAACAAGGATAAGGGGCATGTTACTGACGTGCCTCGTTGGTCTGCCAGATCTTCTAATGCGGCCGTTCAGCAGGCCTGGGAGAAGGTCCAGTTTGTTGAGAAGAACTTGGAAGAGTGTGACTCCCTTAATCGTGATGAGATAAGAAACGATTGATCGCTCTCAAGGATGAGAAATTCTACAAGATTGCGGTAAGCAGCCGTCCTTGGGTTACGAACGATCAGAGCGTTGTGCCCAAGCTTACCTTTTTCTTTGGTGATGCAGTCCCTGATGAATTGACATACCAAAGGAGATGTTTTCAGTTCTCTTATATGGCAGATGGTGAGGAGAGAACTATTTCCACCCAGTCGACCTTTGATCGCACTATCTCGATCATGAGTCTTTCTCCACTGCGACAAAACAGAGTATTAACGACTCCACTACACCTGATTAATCGACGCCTAAAGTCAGTCGGTATTAAACGACGCTTTTCACTCAAATAACGACCCACATCGTCCGTCATTTTTGAATTAACCAAAATGGGTCCCAAAGTCCTTATTTCACTTGCGTTGTTTTTTCATTCCCTCGCTTTTCTTTCTTTCCCTCCATTCCCTGCCATTTTTTTCTTTCTCTCCATTCCCCGCTATTTTCTTTCTTTCTCAATCGATTGGCCTCATTTCTCTTCCTCGATCGGCTATCTTCCTCATCTCTGGATTCTCTCCATTCCCCGCCATTTTCTTTCTTTCTCAATCGATTGGCCTCATTTCTCTTCCTCGGCTGTCTTCCTCATCTCTCTTCCAGTCTATCTCTCACACATGGTTTCTCATTCCGATCTCATACACCGGCAACGACGCACTGATGGTATTCAGTTTGCAGAAATGAAGGTTGGAGAGGAGGGTATTCAGTTTGCTTGGTGCAGGCCAGGTCTCCCTCTGCTCACTATTCTTTGTATTTATTCTCTCCGCTGACTTCTCTCTGCAAAAATGTAAAGGTAAAATCTCACAATTCTGATTTATTTTCTATTTCCATGCTTTTGAGGGTCTTAAATCAGGGCAGGATTTTGGGGATTTTAGGTGTTTTTGGATTTAGGTCATATGACTGCTCGTATGACATCTACTCCCTCCTAACATCATTTCCTCTTCTTAAAAAAAAAACCTCACACAAAAGAAAGACACCATTTTTGTGTGCCACAAATAAACAGAGACATGCTAATGGCTTGTTTGTGTTTTGTCTGTCTTTTTTTTATTTGAATTAGAACATATTAGCCAACGGGATGAGTCTAAGATGATCATGATGATGATGATGATGATCTCTCAACATTTTGCTTTGGAATTTTCATTAAATCAATCAAATCAAACTTGAAAGTCAATTCTTGCAAATACATAATCATTGTTGATCTTCTAAACACTCTTTCAAATATTCAAGGACTTCAAATTATATAAAGAAAAGTTTGATTAGTTAGAATATGGAGGTAATCGAGTCAGTTAAAACTTAGCTACAATTTATACTAGAGTACAAAAGAGGAGGGCACTTACATAGCAACAACGAAGAACACTGCCAAGGTAGTGCTACGAAACAAGCCTTCAGTGGGAACATATTTGCCATTATAAGGGTGGAACACAGAGACCAATCCAATAATGACACAAATAAAGAGAAAAACAACAGATAAGCTTCCCAATGCAATGGTAGGATCAGCTGGATATTTGCATATTACGACATCCTGTCCAACAATTGCGGTTCCAGATGCAGGCCGCATTCACCAAGATGATCAGAGGCACCCAAAAACACAGAAGTTACAAAGACACTAATAAAATCTGTTTTAAATCAAAACTATGTCAGTTAACAAAGTCAGAGAAATCTCAAGCCAAGTATTTAAGACTGCCAAGTATCCACTTATGACCAATAAATGGAATGTTCCCCCTTTTATGTCCTTCAGTTCCTTTGTTAACATTGTCTGATCCTTGCAAGTATCATTAATGGTGTTGTTGCCTCCAGTTCCTTTTGTCGATAGGTTTCTCCACGATAGGTCTCTCCAATCTCCATTTTGAAGAAATGCAAGTCAGTGATCAACATGGGTTTGCATCTCCACTATTAATTTTGTTGGCGATAGCTATGTAACTACTTGCTGTCAATTTGACCTTGTAAAGCCTTATTAGACAGTAATAATCTTGCAAATACACAGATGTATAAGCATGTTGGATACCCATGTGAACCTCAAATGAACTAAGCATCTATTAAAGAAATAGTCCAATTTTACTTTCTAAATCATGGCTGAGTTGGGATCTTGATGGGTGAGAATTAAGAATTTTTTAGTAACAAGCAAGACTGAGCAAAAAGGCCTCCTCTTGAAGAAGTAGACATAGACTGATAGACAGGCCTTAAAGGAGGGTAACATGCCCAAGATGCAGGTTGCAATTATAGGTGTGACTAGACCAACATGAAGGTTGTTGTTTGAGTAGATAAGTTTGGAAGTCCACTCTCACAAGAAGGAAAGAAGCCACCAATGGCAGAGCCACAACCATCTGTCACCATACCATTTCCTAACCATGTTCATAGAAGCCACCAATGGCAGAGCCACAACCATCTGTCACCAGATGACCTTCAGACCTTCCCATGGAGATCCACATGTCCAAATCTCTCAATCGTGCCAAACCAACAGGAAGCTAGTATTCATCAGAATTTCTCATCCTTTGTGGTGCAGTGCCACCCCGGCATGGGAACTTCAAGAAGTGCACATAGACAACCATAATGATTCCTCTATGGTTATGCCAACTATTCAAGCACAAAATCCTCATCCTTTTGGCTCTGAGGAGCAGCAATCTATCCATTGGATGAACCAAAACTTGGTAATATCCAGAGATGGAAATCACTTCTGGACCATTCACAGTTTGCAACAGTTGCCTAACAATGGCATATGGTAATTAGCTCTATCAATCTCATCCCCATGAACTTTTTACACATAAGTGTGGGCACGCACATTGGTTCCTTCTGTTGAGAGGCATGAGGCAACAACTTTAGCACCACATGGGACCCGCCTCTAATCAATCATACACCTCACACTTGGTAACCCCTATGGATCCGCACTGAACTTGAATTGACACTAATGTTACTTATTCTCCCCATTGGAAAGAATTTCATAAAAAGCGTAACTTGATAGAGGATAGACTGTTAAACTTTTAAGGCCCCTAACAATGGTTAGATGATATGATTGAAATGCTTTTTTGCAAAAAAAAACCATATCCGCAGTAATACCTTTCCATCACACTATCTCCCCATTATTGGAAAGCATCTAGGTGCGTCCCAAAAGGGGCTTATATTTTTACCATGAGACCTCTCAGCAGAAGGAAACCATGTGTTTTTATTGAAGTAAGGCCTGTTTCTTTCTCTGCCTTTTTGTTCGATACCAATTGATTACCTACGGAACGGTGAGATATCATATCAATTGCCCATGAACATTGAAATTATCTAACTTTTTTTCTACGTGTATACTATGCTATCACAAGAGTGTTCAGGATGTCACTCTTTCCTAACAGGATCCGGAAGGCAAAGAAAATAGCATTAAGTGGGCATGATGTAAGGGCATAAATAATGGAATCATGTTTTTTTTTTCTTTTATTTTTATTTTTATTTTTTTATCTTTTGACTAGTAACATGACTTGAAACAACAACCTCTTTTATTTTTTATTTTGGCTATGATAATGAGCACCTTCCAACTGTGCCATAGGCTCTTTTCATGATAGAATCATTTCTCAAACCACATCCTTCTTCAGAATTTTCTTAATTGGTTGAGATATACTACCTTTTTATTTTCAACAATTACACCAAGTATAAAAGCCACCACACCAAAAAATGCCACGGCAAGGGAAATCTGTGCAATTCGACTCACAGCCATTGCTCCAACAAATTAGCACTGCAATCTGAAGGCAGAGCCTCTAGAACAAAACACAGACAAGAATATTCAGCCATGAATTTATTAGGGACATAATCTACTGTATATTTTCTCTTCAATTTCAGTTTCACCAAAATCCCATATCATTTAACTTCCACGCACATCGTGCATTGGTAGAGGCTTGGTGTTCAACCATTGCTCACCCAGTGACAGCCCCATTGAGAACTAATAATACTGATAATCAGTGCCAAACGACACTACTTAAATGTCATCTCTACTTCCCACACTTTTGGGCCATTTTCAAAGGTGAAGTTATTGACTCATGATAAAATTCTTGAAACATAAAAATCCTAAATAAGAGAAGTACCATTCAAATACATATATGATCAACCAAACTTTTTGATACAAGATAATACAATAAACATCATGAGGCCAGACTTCAAACCACACAGAGTCAACCCAAACCCAACCTAACTATAATCCATAGAACCCCAGCATGACCTGATCAAACCTAATTTGTAAAATCCCACCTCAAACATCCCTTCCCCCCACTAGAACCACTAAACCAAAACACAATAGGAAGGCCGATAGACAAAGACAACAACCTCCATTTTATTTGCAACCAATAATCACCTCCTCATTCTCCAATACCTCTGTCGTTCATTCAATCCCACTCTTTTCATCTCTGAGTTGGTCAAACAGGTACGTTTCCCTTTTGATTTAATGAAGTGGGTTAGTTTTCTGTTGATTTCCTTTTTTGGCTACATAGGGGATTCAAACACAAGCACAAGACTCACGCACCCATGTCCCTAACCGATCTACAGCTGAAGGATGCAATATTTGCAAATTAATTTCTGTGTAGCGTTAAGTTTCAGTTCATTTATTGTGGTTTTGCTCTCATTAAAATTTACAGTATTCTTCTTGTGTTCAATAAAGAATTTTTTATGAGATTGGGTCAATGCTATTGATTTTCTTTTATAGGTCAGTTCTATTAGAATTTGTCGTGTTTGTGGTTCACTCCTAAAGTTCTATTTCTTTTCCATTATTTTGGTGTCTAATATGAAGAGAAGTATCCTATCTAATTTTGTAGGTATCTGCTTGAACAAAGTTTGTCAGTGGACAATCTCTTCGTTTTGTTTTGATCTTCAGGTACTTCAAAGTACCGGTTGCGTTTCAGGTATGTTATTCAACATGTATCCATCATACACATTCTGATAGAAGTTGTATAAGCTGTAAGATTTGGCTCCTTGCATTACATTACAATCTTCATAAAATATTTATATATCGGCCTTTTTTTCATTTAACACACTTGTCCTTCCATTTTGCTGGAACTTTTTATTATATGGAACTCTAGTGCCAGGTGCTTTCATATGGTATTGTTGGCGCAGTAATCTTTCGTGGATCAATCATACTGCTGGGAACTTTCACTCTTCAGGTTTTATGATTTAATGGATACTCCTTCACGTTTTTAATTTATTTTATCATTTACTAATTTCTTTTTATTGGTTCCACTAGCAAAAGTATTCCTGCTTTGTTCTTCTCAGAGGTTTGAGGTGGTGAATTTGTTACTGGCTTCAATTCTTTTCTTCTCATCATACAAGGTATCATTTCCTTCTTTCTCTCGAATGACTTTCTCACTACCGAAACAAGTGCACAACATAACTCTTACTTGAACACTTGCCACTGCATTACTTCATCTAATGTATTTGTGAAGCCCACCTACGGTTAATCTGAACCCGTTGTGCACATACTCCCTATGAATAGGTGTATGAATGTATGAAAACAATTTATGTTCCAACCTCATCCCAATTTGACTGACATCCACTGCTAGATTTGAAAGTCATTTTAGTCATTCATGTAAATGTACTGAGACTTAGCACATCAAAAATAGAATGTAAGTATTGCAAGATTAGTGAATCCGAGAGTGGAGAAGATGAGTTGTTAAAATTGAAGATAACTTAGTACTACCATGTGATAAATATCAATATCTAAGGCCAATTATAGATCAAATGGAGGGTTTGAGTTGGATATAGCAAATTAGATCATCATCATTAATATAAAAAAAAAAGCTTGTGGAATGCTATTTGGATGTCAACTTGTCAAGTACTACTTCGGTCGAAGGGCCACTTTACTAGATGGAAGTCAGAATTTATTTGCTTTATGGAGTTAAATGTTGGGCAATGGAGAAACAAAAATTGGTTAAGGCCAATTATTTGCTTTATTTGATTAGGATTAGATTAAGAGGATGATTTAGCACTATTGTGATTAATTGGTTAGAATGATGTCATTATGTGATGAGATTTTTATTTTATTTTATTTATTACGTAATTTATAAATAATCTGTTATTATCAATGCATAACAAATTGAGGATTCATGAAATGTAATTTCTAAAGTTCACATGATATCAGATCTATGGCCACCAGTCGTTTTCATGATCAGGCTAGCCATTGTCATGGCTCTTTGCTTAAACATAATTACATAATCACTTTCCTTTTCTCATATCTTCTTTTCTAGCATAGGCTTTTTTTTTTAAATTAATTCAGCCCAAGTTAACTCTATTAAAATTTTGAGGCCGTAAGTATGAAAGCTTATTTTATTTAATGAACATAAACTTTATGGAAAACCTTATTTATGAACATAGTACTGCATCTTATTGCTAGGTGCTTCAATTAAGCATTAGATTCAAGCTTGAATGCTTTGGCCTAAACCCAAACAGGAGATCATGATCATGCAAGCATTGGCCAAATTGGACCAGATCAAAGCTCTCATATTAAAGCTGCAGGGTTTTGAAAATTTTCCATCAATAGAGAAGTTCATCATCTCCCATTTTGTAGGCAATGGGGCAGTTTTCTTGTGACCCATTTTGATGGGGGATGCAGGGTCCAATTGGCTAAGGTCCCAAAGAAGGTTGGTGTCCTTTCAGATCACCTAATAGGCCTCCTATTGTTACTATACTAGATAAACCAGTGTTGATCATACATTGCATTTATTTATAGTATTGTAGTAGATTAATTTATGAGAGATACATCATACAAGTTACATCAAGGGGTATCTTCATACGTCTGCAAATCTGATGTGATTCTTTATAATTGGTTGCAATTTGATCACACAAGAAAAGCTGATGTAAGAAGAGGGTTAAAACAAGGACCTGCCACATTACTCGTATACATTTTTCTATACGGTGTGATCATTTTTCTCCTTATTAATTCATATCTGATGTATAATGCAAAAGTGGGTTGCATGTTGTCATCTTAATGCATAATGCAGTATGTTGTGTTTAATAAGACCGGCTCTTGTAGTCCTTCTGGGGTGTGAGTCATTTACTTATCTTAAACCATGTAATATGCCTTATAGTCTATGGAATTGATTTTCAGAACATGGCCCCAAGCAAGGATTGGATGACGGCGCCTAGGCTTTCTATTGAATACTTAGAAGGGGTGGAATCATTTTTTGAGTTCATAAAAGCTAACAAACAAAAGCTAGGGGATGATGATTGGTATTTTTACCCTTGTGTCAAATGTCGTAATGTTGTCGGAGGGAAGAAGACATTGAAAGATAGGCGTACACATTTAATATGTGATAGTATAGACAAAACATACACGACATGGACTTTCCATGGAGAAATTCATCCCCAAAATCGTGTTAGTGTAGAAGCCAATAATAATAGTAAAGATGAACTCCCAAGAATGATTGATATGGTGAATGACATATTTGAACGTGTTTGTGATAAGGACAATGTTCAAGCTCATGCAGGAGGTAGAACATCTGCATGCTTTGTTGAAATTAATGATGAAAACTCTCCTCAAGTTGAGGATGAATCGCCAGAGAATATCCAATATAAGAACTTGATGGAGGATGCGATACAACCTTTATATCCATTGTGTCGAATTGAACATACAAAGTTGTCAGTAACAATTGATTTATTGAGCATGAAGGCTAGGCATCAGTGGTCGAATAATAGTTTCAATGAAATGCTGCAATTGTGGAAAAACATTCTGCCAAGGGAGAACACTTTGCCAAATAGCACCTATAATGCCAAGAAGATTGTCGATTCTTTACATATGGAGTGCCAAATTATCCATGCATGCCGTAATGATTGCATACTTTATTGGAGAGAGCATGAGAATAGGGACTCTTGTCCTACGTGTGGTGTAAGTAGGTGGCAACCGGAGGACCCTTTGAAGCAGAAATGTTCAAAAAAGCCATGGAAAAAGTTAAGATACTTTCCATTAACACCAAAGTTAAAAAGAATGTACAGCATACCCTGGATTGCAGAGAGTATGAGATGGCATGCAAATGCGAGTTTAGTTCCAAACGAATCAGTCATGCGCCATCCAGTGGATTCTGCATGCTGGAAACAAGTAAATCGTAAATGGACTTACTTCGTTGATGATGCACGTAATGTTCGCCTCGGACTTGCAACGGACGGATTCAATCCTTTTGGGAATAATAACAACTCTTATAGTTGCTGGCCTGTTATGATTGTTCCATACAATCTTCCTCCATCCCTAACCATGCGGAAGGAGTTCACTATGTTAACATTATTGATTCCTGGGAAGAAAGGTCCTGGACATAACATTGATGTCAACTTGCAGCCATTGGTCGCTGAGTTGAATGAATTGTGGTCCATCGGAAGCTTAACATAAGACTCTTACACTAAGAGTAGGTTTTCAATGGAATTAATTTTGTTATGGGCTATACATGATTTTCCAGCTTATGGCCATTTGTCGGGTTGTAGGACTGCAGGGAAGTATGGTTGTCCTGTATGTAGTGAAGGGATAGATTCAATTCGCCTAAAATATGGAAGGAAGTTTGCCTATATGAGTCACAGAAAGTTTCTACCATTGAGCCATCCTTTTAGGAGACAAAAGTCACAATTTAATGGGAGAGAGGAGCATGGTAAGGCTCCTAGGTGTTTGAATGGTTCCAAAGTATTAAAAAAAATGGAAGGTATTCATAATAATTTTGGAAAAGTAGCAGGTAAGAAGAGGAAGAGGTGTGCAGAGGAAAACGAGACCACTGCATGGTCTAAGAGATCGATTTTTTTTGAGCTGCCATATTGAAAGGTACGCTATAATATCCCTCTTAATATTAAACTGATTTATTATATAAACATTATTTTCTAACATAAAATATTTTTTCATAGGAACTGCCTATTTGCCACAACTTAGATGTGATGCACGTGGAAAAGAACGTGGCAGAAAATTTGCTCGCAACAATCATGAACACCAAGGATAAAACTAAGGATGGTATTGAAGCCCGCAAAGACTATCAAGATTTGCAAATTAAGAAAAAACTATGGCCGGTGGAACATAATGGCAAATTAATTTGTCCGAATGCTCCTTACACTCTATCCCGACATGAGAAAGATTTGACGTGCAAGACCTTGTATCATTTAAAGGTCCCAATCGGGTATGGTACAAATTGGAGAAACATAGTTAGTTTGGAAAACAGAGAACTCAAAAATGTTAAGTCACATGATTATCACATTCTCATGCAACAAATGTTGCCGGTGCTAATGATGTATGCATTTGAGTCACAAAAGCCATTGCGTGCTGCCATACGACAACTATCAATATTTTTTAATGTTTTATGCTCAAAGGTTATCAATCATGAAGAACTTTCAAAGATGAAAGAACGCATAGTGGAAGCAATATGTGTGTTCGAAAAGTACTTCCCTCCCTCATTTTTTGTTTCTATGACACACCTTGTCATGCACTTAGCAGAGGAGGCGCAATCTTGCGGACTTGTTAGATATCGATGGATGTATCCTTTCGAGCGGTAAATAAGACGTTTGTTTTAATATGCCTTTTTTTCTATTAATTATAATTTAGATTAAGGGTTTCATTTCTTATATTCTATCAGGAAGGTGAAGACATAAAAAGGATATGTGGTGAATCAGACATTTCCAGAGGGCTCTATTGCAGAGTGCTACCTCATGAATGAAACAATATTGTATGCAATGAATTACATGCCCGATGCTACAAAAAAAAGCCATAAGCAAGGACAGCATACATGGTTGAATGAGCATGGTGATTGTTCATACCCTCTCGATAAAAGGGGAAAAGTCCACAAACTTGATCATGTGCAATACGAGCAAGCACGCAAATGGATATTAAAGCAATTTGTTGGGAATGCAGAGTGGGAAAAGTAAGTAAGATTTCATCAGCATGTATAGTTTAAAATTTCTAAATAGACAACTCATTCACAGTGCATTCATGAATACAGGAAGTACGTTGAATACCTCCAAACCATAAGATGTAACAATCAAAATCGGAGAGGCAACATTCGGATGGAGAAGGGGCTGGATTATATTCCCTGGCTTAGAAAACAATTAGAAAATAAAGAGAATTCTACCTTAAAAGGCTTGCTGATGGAACAAATGTTTGAGGCCATTTCATATAATGCATATGAGGTAAATGGATATGTTTTCTATACAGCGGATGCAAAATTAAACAGAACAACACAAAACAGTGGGGTTTCAGTGAAAGCTATAACACCTTGTAGGGCAAGCGCCAAGGACACAAATCTTGTTAATGAAGAGCTCAGTTATTATGGCATCATCAAACAAATCTTGGAGTTGGATTACCATGACTTCAAACAAGTAGTATTCAATTGTGATTGGGTGCGTGTAGAAACTGCAGATGGATGTAAAGTTGATCCAGAAACGAATCTAATATATGTTAATTTAAGGAGGATTCAAAGAAATACAAAAGAAGATGATGAACCATTTATTCTTGCTGATCAAGCAACTCAAGTCTTTTATTGTAAAGATCATAGTAGGCCTACAGAAGAATGGCATGTTGTCTTGGAAGTTCCAAAAAGGTTGAATGGAGATGTGGATGCTTTTGAAGATCCCTTAGTTTTTTTGGAAAGAACAAATGAAAATGCCTTAGCATCAGCATTATGAGATGATATCACCGGTGATGAATAACACTGTTATCGACCCATGTATGTATGGTATCATTTTTTTAATTGTTCAAATCTTTTCCATAAAATGGGTGGGGTTGCTATTTTTTTATATTTATAATTTTCTATGATATTTTTTCATGTTGATCCACATGCACTTACATATATATTCATTATCCACATGCAAACATTTTTATAATGATGTGAATTCTCATATTAAAGGTTTGTGTTTGCAGTTAACATGTCTTCAAATCGAGAAATTGTGACATTTGGGATAAATGGGCAACCCATTAGTGATAATGCACCGCAACTGTCCTCATTTATTGGTCGGACTGTGAAATCTATTGTGGCACCTACCTATGACACTTAGAAGTCCGTGCCGAGAAACCTAGAGGAAGTCTGGAAACATGTCACCGTGAGTGTTTGTTCATTTTATGTATTTAATTCACATTGTAATTTAGACTTATGAATAAGTCTTAAACCTAAATTATATCCTTCACAGGATAAATATGATATTTTGGCATGCTATAAACCGTTTATTCTTACAAGAGCAAACATTTCATGGAAAGATTGGAAGTCCAATCTTCGAACTGGTACATAACGATAAATATCAGACGGACACGGAGAGGAAACAAAAACTTCCACAATTCGTTAAGAAGGAAGATTGGGATAGGTTTGTCGACATCCAATCGATGCCTGAATATCAAGCTAAAAGGCAGTGTGGGAAGAGAGCTAGGAAAGAAATGAAAAGTCCACACACCTCCGACAGAAAGGGCCAAGCTCGTGTTGCAGAAGAATTGGTGAGCTCCATTTCTTCTTCATTTGGTTGCATTTTCCATTGAAATTAATGTGCACTTAGAATGTTTGCGTCTTGTAATTTTAGAGAAAAAAGTTTCCAGATAAAGAGATTAGTCGGACGGATGTTTTTGTTGAGACCCATACTAGGAAGGATGGGTCTGCCATGTGCGAACAGTTGGTGAGAATATTATCTTGTTCATTTTTATTGTGTCATATAATATAGGATGATCATGGAATCTATTTTATAGTTTTAAGGAATTGCTATGCATTCTTATTGTCAATTCATTTTGCAGGATAAGATTAAGAAAACAGTTATGGATGACCCCTCCAGTGCGTACAACGATCTTGAGAACGACACAGTTGCACAGGTATATATGCAAATTATGGATGCTCGCTTCTTGCCTATTTGCTTGCACCAAAGTAGTTTTTCTAATACTAGTTTAGCTCTATATTCTAACATACTTCCAAAATTCTCTAGTAAAATGCACGTTTGGTGCTGGCTATTTTGCAAGGAGAAGTATAATAATGTGCTAAATTTTATATGATTCCTCGTATAAGTCTTTCCTAAATAGGAAAGAGGAAAAATTATGCGGAATCCATTTTCTGTGCACATACACAAATCTGCCTTAAATGGTTATTTATTCTATCTTGCAGTCAATGAAATGAAATCAACTTTTTTTTTCTTTCCCTCCTCATATTTAATTTTATTTGACCGTTTTTTGGCTGTTTTTGCCCTGATTCATAAACACTTTTAAGAAAAACAAAACAAACTCGCGCATGATGGAACGCGCTCCGAGGCGCCGTGGGGCGGCTACCGGGGTCGGCGGAACGTGGGAGTCCGTCGGGTCCGGCCCTTTCGCGCCCTGGCGGGCCTGAAGCGTGCATCAACATTTCTTTTATGTGGGTGTGCCAGATTTTCTATTTTACTTGGAATTGCAAATGGTAATCCGGAGATCAACCTTCGCAAGTAAAAAGGAAATCAACTTCTTTCAAGTTTTCCATTGCACAAATATTTAAGAAAAGAGACATTTTCTTAATTTGCCGTGAAAGGCGATTTGTTTGGCATTCATAGCCGATTTTGGCGTTTATAGCCGATTTACAATTCTTATCAATAATGAAAGACAAGAGTTGTGATTTTTGTCTCTTTAGAAAAATACAAACTACAATGAAAAGCAAGAAAAGGAAGATCTAACTTTTCAGGAGATTGTGGGGGACTCGTTCAGATTGACGGTCGCAAGCCATGTATGGGCTTCGCCATCATCCATGCAGATGAGAACAGAAGATGCTCTTGATTCGCTTGGCTTGGCTATAACCTCAGGTTTTTAGAGGACAAAGACCAAGAGAAGGTCCTATGTCCAATAAAAAGCTAAGTAGACGGGCTGAAAAGCCACGTCTAAGCCATTGGAGGCAGCGGGAGAAGGCAAGGACCTTGGGGGGGGTGCCCCCCCAAGGGACTTTTGTCACCTTGTAGTGGTGGCCGGTGCAGAACTTCAGCAGAGTTTTTCTCTCTTTTTCTTTCTGTCAGATCTCTTTCTGATCCTTTTTTTTTTATCCCGATTTCAATGGAATGCTCTCCTATTTATAGGCTTTTGGTAGCCATTTAGGAGAGTTTATGGGCTTTAATGGCTTTAATGGGAGGAGTTACAAGATTTATTTCTTTGATTTTGTAACTCCTTTTTCCTTGAATCTGATTGGCCGATGGAGATTAAGGGCTTTTAATCACCTTAATTACCATAATGGGAGGAGTTTCATGGGTTTAAATGCCATGAATCAATTGACTTGTAACTCCCAAATGCTTGCTTCTGATTGGGCCGTCCAAAGAAATGAATTAATGACTGCAATAAAGCTAGTCAATTAACCACATTAATTGGTCGCCGAGCAGTCGAAGAGTCGCGGGCCGTGCCGTGTCTTCTGGAATTCTTCTGGCGATGATCATCGATGAATCTTCATGCTGATCGACATCGGATGAACATGTAACTTCAGACAGTGATAGCTAAGAGCGGGCCGGTGACATCTGTCTTGTCGATTTCACGATCGGTCGGACAGAAAGTGCACTTTC
Organism: Umbellularia californica; assembly: GCA_028538565.1. Classification (NCBI taxonomy): domain Eukaryota; kingdom Viridiplantae; phylum Streptophyta; class Magnoliopsida; order Laurales; family Lauraceae; genus Umbellularia; species Umbellularia californica. The sequence goes on from JAPQWN010000001.1 coordinate 62,446,397, forward strand.
TTGGTCAGCCGGTTGACGATCTTGGAGCGATCAATGATGATTTTATGCTTTTGGAGGTTGACCCGTGATTTTGACGGATGTCGTCGGATATGAGTCAATTTCAAGCACTAAAAATCACATTTTCAGGAAACCACAGGGGCCAAAGTGCGCGAAACGCGAAAAAAGACGGAAAAACGGGTCACCGGCGGAAAATCCGGTGACCCGGACTTCCATGGTCGCCGGCGACCATGGGCCATGGTCGCAGGGGCCTGCGACCCTGGGGGAATTTTCCCCTTCGGAGCCCGTTTTGCGGTCGTTTTGAGGTCTTTTTCGTCGCTGTTTTCTTCTGTATTTTTCCTGACATTTCTTCTCATTTATTGGCTTGATTTCCCTGTAGAAAACCTGATGAGAATCCTTGCATTTTTAGAGTGCAAAGTTTCCAATTTTCCGGGAAAGCCGAAGACTTTGTCGCGTAAAGCTGCTGATTTTCCGCCAGAAGCTGAAACTTGGTCAAACGATGTCGGAATGACCTGAAATTTGAGGTGAAGCCTCCTGAGCAATAAATAAGACCAACCATAGGCTTTTGTTTGAGTTTTGAAGCCGTTTGGGGTCCCGTCGATGCTTCACTTGATTTTGCTGCGGGGAAAATGCCGAGCTTTGATATGTGGCCAAACGATGTCCGATTGACCTGAAATTTGACGGGGAGCCTATTGGAGTCATTTTGAGACGTTCCATCGCTCCGTTTTGGATGTCATGGTCCCGGGTTGCTCCGCTGCCGGTAGGCTTGATTTTCTCTCGGAGCATCGAAACCTGGTCAAACGTTGTCGGAATGACCTGAAATTCGACGTGCAGCCTTTTGGAAGCATGTTGAAGCCACTCATGCACTTGGTTTGATGAGCGAAGGCTTCGATGGTTCCCGCCGCCGGGAGGCTTGATTTTGCTGCTCGAGCATTGATGGAGGGTCAAACGTTGTCGGTTTGACTTGAAATTTGGCATGGAGCCCTTTTGAGACATGCTGGAGTCATCTGTAGGCTCTGATCGAAGTTTTGACGTCTCCGATGATGTCGCCACCGAGAGCTCCTGTTTAGTTGTCGGAGAAGTGAAGTTAGGCCAAATGTTGTCGAAATGGCCCGAAACTTCATGTGTACTCTCCTCTTGGCTATCTTGAAGGATCTTGCAGTTTTTGTTTGATTCTGACAAGATTTGATTTTTTGGAGAAATTGCATTGCCTATTTATGGCAGGTTGCGACTTCATGCAGCTTTCTTGATGTTGAAGAGGCAAAGTGACATTTTTGGTGTCAACAAATGCCCCCTCGAGGTACAGCGACGAGTTGCTTGACTTTTGTAGTCGATGTGCCTCGAAGAGATTTTTGAAGGAGAGCTTGTGTCTTGACCAAGAGTCTTTGAGCAATCTTTCCTTTGGTAGAGTAGCCTTTGATCTTCCAGGGGAATTTTATGGTAATGAAAGGAATCAAATACCATCTCGAGGCAAAGTTTTGAAGATGACATCAGGGATGTGGATTTGGGTTTTTGTTTTTGACCTTGTGACCTAACAAGTTGTATGTGGCAGGTTAGGGGGTCGGGTTTTGGTTTTGACCTTGCGACCCAACAAGCTGTATGTGGCAAGTTGGGAGATCATGATTTGGTTTTTTGTTTTGGTCTTGTGACCTAACAAGCTGTATGTGGCCAGTTAGGGGACCAGGATTTGGTTTTTGGTCACTCTTTGGGACTGTGTGGGTCCATTGGAGTGGTTTGGATTTTTTTTTTGTGGAATGTCAATTTCAAGATTTTGGCTCAATTTGGTTTATGAGGCTGGATGGTTTGATTTTTGGAAGCTCATGGGGCTTGGAATTTTTTGTATGGTTCAATCAACTCAAAAGAGGCATGGAACCATTTTTGTATGCTCTTTGTAAGAGGGATTTTTTTCTGACTAAAAGCCCATTTTTTTTTTTTAGTGCCTAGGTGGTCAAACCTGGCTCATATGGGCTAGCCCATGGGACCTTAAGCTTTTTAGGATGGCTTAGATCTCATGTGGGGCCATTTTTGTAAAGAATATCTAAAGATATCTCATTTGGATAGAGAATATCTAAAAATATCTTTAATTGGAGAGAATCTCTCATATTCCCTTAATTTGGGAGAGAATATCTCAAGGTATCTTTCTTTTTGGGAAAGAATCTTCAATATCCTATTTTGTTGGAGAGAATCTCTCATTTGATTGATTTTGGGAGGAAATCTCTCAAAGACATCTTTCTTTTTGGGAAAGAATCTTTCTAATTCCTTTTCTTTTGGTAAGGTTACTAATTAGTAACACTTACCTTTCTTCTTTGTTTCCTTCTTTGATTTGCTCTCTCCTATAAAAGCAAAGGAAGGTAGGATCTCTTGCTCTTATTGCTTTCTTTTGCAACAATCTCAAGAGAGCTCCAAGACCAAGAGTTCTTCTTCTTCAAGGATCTTCAAGCTTTTTCCTTCTTCTTCTCCATCAATGGCTTCAAGTAAGTTTTCTCTCTTTTTCTTTCAAGAAAACTCCATGTAGAGAATAGGATGGAAAAAAAAAAAGTGTCTTCTCTTTTTTTTTTTCTTTCTTCGTTTTTTTCTTTTTTTTTTTTTCTTTCTATTCTTCTTCTCTTTTTTTTTTTCACGTGATTTCTGTTTTTTTTTTTTCACGTGTGTCTCTTTTCTCTGTTTTTTTTTCCCTGCGACTTGATTTGCTAACATTTTTTTGTCAGCTGACTCGCCACAAGATTCCGATGACTTTGAACCATCAATGGACGCAAATGTTGATGATGCTTCCGATGAGTTCATGGAGGAAGAGAGTGTTCCGCCAGTCGTCGAAGAAGGTACTTTGTAGTGATGACCCTGATGGTTTTTTTTTTTTTTTTTTTTTTTTAACAGGATCATATTCATACCTTTTTGTGTTTCATTTGCAGGTTTTGAAGTGACAGAAGAGAGTCCATCGCTTTCTTCAGAACCAGAGCAACGGATGCCAAAGGTCGATCCGGAGGTAGAGACCAGTTCTGATATGATTGAGGAGATGCCTCGTGTTGAGATTCCCTCTCCAGTGGCTCCAAGTGAAAAGAGTTCTTTTGTTACTCTTCCAATGGGACATGACATGAGCAGCCGATCAGCGGAGAAGGGTGAATCTTCATCCAGTTCGTCTCTTCAATTTGCGAAGAAGGTGCTGGCTCGGGTTTTGAGTTCTTGGGTCAAGACTCTCCTTTCTGGACACTTGGAGGCAGGATTTGGCATGATCCCACATGTACAGGAGATTCTGACCGACACCGAAGAGGTTGGTCTGGATGTCACAGGTGCCAGGGCGATCGTTGATAGGATCATTGCACTGGGTGACAAGTGGTTTGAGACCATGGGTTTCCCTGACGACCAATTCTTCAAGGAGATGTTCTTGGACCCTGCTGATAAGGCTAAGTCTGACCTGAATGAGGCTACACAAAGCAAGAAGCAGCTAGTTCGGGAGAAGAACAAGGAAGAGCTAGCCATCATCGGATTGAGGCATGACCTTAACGTCCTTGATAGGGAAGTTGAGGAGGCCAGGAAACGTCTTGAGCATTTGAAGGCACAAGTCGATGCGAAGTGGGCTGCTATAATAGAGGCTCGTGACAGGGAGAGTACTCTGATTCGCAGGGTTGCAGATGCCGGTCAAGTTCTCGAGAGGAGGACTCTAGAAAACGAACGATGGCAAACTGCTGGGGAAGAGCTTCCCGGTATAAAAGAAGGGTTACGGCGTTCGCCAGCATCTCATGGCAAGTTCCTGAAGAAGCGTGCCTTGGAAACTCTGACGGCTGAGGCCAAAAGTTTGCTTGAGGAGCTGAAGCTTTGGCTGGAGACCATTTTTGGCTGAGCTCCTGATTTTTTATAGCAGAAACCATTCTTCTTTTTTTTTGGTACCACATGTATTTTTTTTTGGTACTTTTCTTTTTTTTTTTTTGTAGTGCTTGTGAACACTTTCTATTTTTTTTTTTGCTTTGGTACCACATGTATTTTTTGGTACCCTTTTTTTTTGTTCCCTACGCTCACTCAAATCTTTTTGTGATGAAAGCAATTGCTAAATGGGATTTGATCAAAAGCTTTGTCATTTTGTGAAAATCTTTTGTCAAATAATTGTTTTGGCATGGGAGCCTGATTTTGGTTGTGGCGTGAAAGCCGCTTTTGAGATGGCATGGAAGCCGAAATTTTATGGCGTAAAAGCCAAAATTTGGGTTGGCATGGAAGCCGGTGTTTTTGTGGCATTCACAGCCAGTTTGGTGGCATTGATAGCCAATTTGTGGCATTTATAGCCGGTTTTGTGGCATTGATAGCCGGGTTTTTTTTTTTTTGAAAGCCAAGTTTTGGTTTGTCGGCGTGAAAGCCAATTTTTTGTGGCATTGATAGCCGGTTTGTGGCATTTATAGCCGGTTTGACATGAGAGTCAGGTTTTTTTTTTTGTGTGGCATTTATAGCCGATTTTTTTTTTTGAAAACCAAGTTTTGTTTTATTGGCATGAAAGCCGGTTTAGGCGTTTATAGCCGGAAATTTTTGTTTTGGCATTCATAGCCGGATTTTGGCATTTATAGCCGAGTTTTGGTTTTCAAAATGCAGGTATCGACTAAATGTCGCCTCCCAGCTGAATGGTCTTGCAAGTATCGATGGAATGTCGCTTCCTTGCTCATTCGGTTTTGCGAGTATTGATGGAATGTCACTTCCTCGCGGGTTAGGTTTTGCAAGTATCGATGGAATGTCGCTTCCTCGCGAATTGGGGTGCAAATATCGACTAAGCGTCGCTTCCCTGCTTTTCCCAAAACTTTTGGTTTTGCGGGTACTGACTTGATGCCGTTTCTCCGCGATTTTTGAAATTTGAGGTTTTCTCGAACCATTTGTAATTTTGGGTTGTGGATAGAAACTGGTATGTTACATCTCCACGATTTTTGGAAATTGGGTTGTGGATATCAACTGGTTTGTTGCTTCTCCACGGTTTTTGGATTTTGCAAGTATCGACGAAATGTCGCTTCCCTGCGATTTTGGGTGCAAGTATCGATGGAATGTCGCATCCTTGCTTTTTTTCAAAATTTTTGTTTTGCGGGTACTGACTTTGATGTCGTTTCCCCACGATTTTTGAAAAACCATTTTTTTTTGTTTAAAGACACGAGGGTCGTAAATTTTGACCTAGAACCATTTGGCGGTAAAAGGTAAGGTGGACTAGGGTGGAAATCCCTGAATCCAGATTTTTGTTTCAAACCATGAATTTTGGTTCAAGGATCGAAAGTTTTGGTCAAGTCAGGGAGAGGCTCCTAAACTTGGATTTTTTTTTGTTTTTGAACAATGAAACAATGAAAGTAAGCATTGGTTTTGAATCTCTAGAAATTTTGACATTTGATATGAAAATTCTAAAGAGAGTGGGTTTGACGAGCGAGTACCTGAGAACAGGTTTTGGCCATACAGGCATTGCTCTTACCTAGTTGGGTAAGTCTTCAAGGGTAGTACCGCTTCAAGAACTTGCCGTTGATAGGCAGCATACATCTGTCGCCTTCCATGTTTAGGAGGGCATATGCGCCGTTGGAGAAGACCTTGTCGATGACGTAGGGTCCCTCCCATTTTGGTTCAAACTTGCCTTTGGACTTGTGAGCGAAGACCATTGGTCTTTTTACTGCAAGAACCAAGTCACCCTTTTTGTAGGCGCGTTGCCTGACCTTTTTGTCAAAAGATCCTGCCATGCGTGCTTGGGAAAGTTCAATGCTTTGTCGAGCTTCGAGCCATCTCTCGTCGAGATTGTCCAGCTCATGGAGTCGCAATTTGACATTGCTTTCTTGAGTCATGTCATTTTGTAGAGATACCCTCAGAGAAGGAATTTGTACCTCTAGGGGCACGACAGCTTCGCATCCATAGACCAAGGAGAATGGTGTGCTATGGGTTGGTCCTCGAACGGTGGTTCGATAGGCCTACAAAGCTTCAGACAGTTTGTCGCTCCAGTCTCTTTTGTGACTAGAGACCATTTTCTTGAGGATTTTGCAGAGTGTCTTGTTGAAGGCTTCTGCTAATCCGTTTGCTGCCGGATTGTATGGAGTCGAAGGACAGCTTTGAATTTTGTATTTGTCGCAAAACCTGTAGAATCGATGATCCCGGAATTGTGGTCCGTTATCATGGACGAATCTCTTGGGTATGCCGAAACGACAAATGATGTTGGTGCGCAGGAACTGAAGAACTGATGAGGTCTTCATTTCGTTGAACGCAAATGCTTCTGACCACTTGGAGAAATAATCCGTAGCGGCGAAGATGAAGCGATGACCTTTGCTTGAAGGGGGAGAGATAGGACCTATGATGTCCATGCCCCATGCTTCAAAAGGCCATGAGATTGCTGTAGGATGCAGCCATTCCGGAGGCATGTGAATGTAATCTCCGTGAACTTGGCATAGCTGGCAGCGTTTGGCAAATTGCATTGCATCAGCAACCATGGTAGGCCAATAGTAACCTAACCTTTTTATCTGATCATAGAGCTTAGGACCTGCCTGATGGGCTCCACAAAGACCAGCATGAACTTCTTTAAGTGTTTCTTCGGCCTCTTGTTGTGACAAGCAGCGTAGAAGTACTCCGTTGAATGATTTCCTGTAAAGGATCTTTGAAGGGATATCCAAATGAAAGTTTGGGGCTCGCCTTTGAATGCTTACCCGTTCTTTTGGATCTTCAGGTAGGATTCCGAACATAGTGTAATCAATGAACGGATCCCTCCAGTCGCCGATTGAAGGTTGAAGGATAGAGATCCGATTTCCAATCACTCGGTGGCATTCAGCAACTGCTTGGTGTGTGTTAAGAGGAGGGAGGATCCTTCTCTCGCACACTGTAATTTGCATGTTTTCCCCTTCCTGGTTCGCCATTGATGCGGCAAGTCCGGCCAGGGCATCTGCACGGATGTTTTCACCTCTACGAATGTGGGTGATGTTGCAGATGTCAAACTTTTGCAGAAGCAATTGTGCCTTGTTGTAATAAGGCAGCAGATCGGGCTTCCTGACTACATATTTCTGATTCATCTGGTTGACGATCAGTTGAGAGTCTCCAAAGACTTCCAGCATGGTGATACCGGATTCAATGGCGAGTTCCAATCCTAGGATCAGAGCTTGGTATTCAGCTGCATTGTTTGTGCATGGTTCCAGTAGCGAGAAAGCGTGTGGAATCATGTATTTGTCGGGGCTAACAAAGAGGATGCCAACTCCTGAGATCAGCTTTCTTTTTTCATTTGTCCTGGTTGCACCGTCAAAGTACATGTCCCAGGAGGCATTTGGTGAGGAAGTCTCCACGTTGTAGACAGGTTCATCTGGGAGATCATCTCTGAGTGGAGAATCTTTAGGCAATGGATGCTCTACGAGGAAATCTGCTAGAGCTTGGCCTTTGATTGCTTTTTGTGGCACATACCTAATATCAAATTGTGACAAGAGGATGGACCATTTTGCCAGTCGGGCATTGAGAGAACCGGCCTTCGTGACAAGGACCTTCAAGAGGTTGATCCTCGAGACCAGGTAGACTGTGTTGGAAAGCAAGTAGTGACGTAGCTTTTGTACGGCGAACATCACTGCAAGGCATTCTTTTTCGACTGGAGAGTAGCGATGCTCTGCACCTACTAGCATGCGGCTGAGGTAGTATAGAGCAGCTTCTTTTCTTTCATCATTTTCTTGTGCAAGCAGAGCACCCAGAGAGTGATCAAGGGCTCTTGTGTACAAGATGAATGGTTTTCCAGTGGCAGGGGCAGCTAACACTGGAGGTTTGGTCAGGTATGACTTGATATCTTGAAATGCGGCTTCGCAGTCGGCATCCCAGACAAAGTCTACACCTTTTTTCATCAATCGAGAGAATGGACGGCATTTCCCCGAAAGATTGGAGATGAACCGTCTGATGTAGGCCAATCTCCTTTGAAGCCCTTTTAATTCTCTCAAGGTTCTTGGAGAGGGCATTTCTAGAATAGCCTTGACTTTTATGGGGTCAAGTTCTATTCCAGCTTTCCGAACAAGGAATCCAAGAAACTTACCCGACGAGACGCCGAAGAAGCATTTTAGAGGATTCATCCGCAGTTTGTGTTTGCGGAGTCGGAGGAAGACTTCCCGAAGATCTTTGAGATGGTCTTCTTTTCTTCTGCTTTTGACGGCGAGGTCATCAACGTAACATTCGACCGTCTTGTGCTGCATATCTTGGAATATTTTCATCATAGCCCTCTGATATGTGGCACCAGCAGTTTTCAGACCAAATGGCATGACGGTGTAGCAATACACGCCAAATGGAGTCCGAAATGAAGTGTGTTTTTCATCCTCGGGATGCATCTTTATCTGATTGTAACCAGAGAAGCCATCCATGAATGTCATTCGCTCGAATCCGCAGGTATTGTCAATCATCACCTCCGGTATGGGGAGCGGGAATTCATCTTTAGGGCAAGCGCCATTCAGGTCTCTATAGTCAATACAGACCCTGATCTGCCCATTTTTCTTTGTCACGGGGACAATGTTGGCCAACCATTCTGGATGTTGTTCCTCACGGATGAAGCCGACGTTTTTGAGCTTTTGAACTTCTTGTTCAATTTTATCCATCACATCTGGACGGAATCTTCTTTGGCCTTGTTTGACAGGCTTGACGTCTTCTTGAAGATTGAGTTTGTGGACTGCTACTTTGGGGTCTAAACCAGGCATTTCAGCATAGGACCATGCAAAGCAATCAACGAACTCACGAAGAAAAGCGATATACTCTGGTAACTCATCATCCTTTATATTCTTGCTTATGAATACAGGACGTGGGTTATCAGGTGTTCCCAAGTTTATCTTTTGAACAGGATCTTCTGTCGGAAGGTTCGAAGGTGGTTCCTCCACAATATTTTCGGAGGCTTCCAACTCAACGAAACCTTCTGGAGTTTCAACTGCATTACCAGACCAAGGCTCTGTTCCTTTCCATGGATTTTCTTGATTGGTGATCTCCTCAAGGCTTGCTATGAGATAGTCCCAATCGCCTGTTGAGTCTGGTATTTCTTTTGGAAACGAGGGTTCTTCTGGGTCAGAATAGCACAAGTCTGTATTATCGGACGATTCCTCTTTATCATCAGAGAAATCATACCAATTGGATGAGCTTCCTGGATCTTTGTCAGGTAACTCTTTAAAGAGATATCCAGGGAGATCGATGTCTTCATGGACTTGAGATGTTGAGGCTTGGTCGGTAAAACGACTTTTAAGCTTTTGTATCAACTGTCTCAGAGGAGTATCAGGATCATATCCTAACCCATATGAAGACTTTTCTACATGACCGTAGAGTCTCCAATCTTCCAGCTGGCTTTTGGTCAAGGCGGGCTCCAATGGCGTGAGAATACCACGTCTTTCTCCCAAACCGACTGGGTTTTGAGCGTCATAGCCCATTTTCTTCATAATTGCTTGTGCCACAGGACTATATAGAGATAGCTGAGGCATACCTTCATTTTGGAAAGGTTCCAGCATGGAATTTGATGAAGAAGCGTCCGATCTATGGAAGAAGATCGGCCTTTGCTTTGGTGATTTGCCAGAACAACAAAGGTAGCAGACGTAGGATCTTCTACATCAGCAGGTGTCTCCATCGGAGTGAGAGCAGGCTGAACTTGCTGAGTGTCAGCTTGGCTTGACGATGCATCGTCTTCTGGCTCTGAGTCCGAGTCTGTGTCTTGCATGATAGACACGAGAGAGACAACAAATTTGCCCCCAGGCTTTTGTTTCGCCTTCTTCACTTTAGTCGTGATGACCAAAGGTTTTGAATTCTTGAGGGAGATAACGAAGGGAGATTGACTACTCTCTTCTAATTTGCCGGAGGGTTTGTTTTCTTCCGGTGATTTTTGAGGAGCCTTGCCTTTATCTTTCTGGAGATTTTCAGCAGGGGGTGCTATTTCCTCTTCTTTTTCTTTTTCGCCTTCATACATTTGGGAGTCTGCGAAGTGGACTTCTTTACCTTTGAAGGGTTTCCTGTCCGCAAAGACTCGATGTACCATGCCGTCGTCGCCGACAAACTTGATGCATTGATGTAGAGTTGAAGGAACAACACCATTCTCGTGTATCCAAGGACGTCCGAGAAGGATGTTGTAGCATGAGGGGGTTTTTATTGCATACACAGTGACCTCAGAGATAAGATCACCGATTTGCAATTTGAATCTGATTTTGCCGATAGGCCTTTGAGTGCTCCCATCGTATCCAAAGATAGATACAGATGTGTGGCTTAGCTTGCTGGGTGGGATGCCCAACTCTTCAAGAGCCGAAGTGGAGATAAGGTTGAGTGCAGAACCTGGGTCGATCTGAACTCTATGTATCGGCATTTCTTTGATGTACCCTGTGAAGTACAGGGGTCGGTTGTGCCTTGCTTCGCCAAGTAGGAGGTCTTCCTTAGTGAAGGCGATGGTTGCATTGGTTGCCTTTTGAACCGAGAGGCATTGGATGCATGATCCCTCAGTTTTCTTTTCTCCCTTTGAGGAAGTTTCAGAGTTTTTGACCCGGTAGTCCATTTCAATTTGGAGGACTTGCGGGGCATGTTTGTCGACATCCTCATTCAGTTTTTGTAATTCTGAGATGAGATTATCACGAGTGCGTGGAGACATTCGTAATAAATCCAGGATGTGAAGACGTGCAGGTATGTGTTTGAAGTGCTCAACCAAGTCATACTTGAAAGCCTCCTTAGGGCCTGCATGTTCATCATTGTTGCCACTGGGGGCGCTTACAACATCTTTTCCCGAAGGATTTACATAAGTAAAGGAAGATTGGTTGTAATTTTTGTGGTAGTCCCGGCCCGAACGGGTGCCTCTACCAACTTCGAGAGCTTCTTGAGAAGGATCTTCGTTTGGAAGATTGTCTTCAGGATCAAGAGGCTGTCGTTTTTCATCTACTGGGGATGTATCTGCAGCAGAGTTGCCATCCTCAGTGATTGTGTTGCACGGAGCATTTTCCGGGAGCAAGTCCTGACAGCATCCAGCAGCTTTTCTTCTTCGTTGACCCATCCATCACCCCAAGTTGGGTTTTCTTCATGATGATGAGTCGGGAAGAATGTGTATCCTGAAGTCACAGTCTCAGGAGAAGAAACCTGAGAGGGTGCCATCTCTGTGAAAGTCACGTGAGACGAGGTAGCTCCAGAGGATACATTGCTAGGCGTCGTCGGAGTGTAGGTAATCTCATCAGACGATGCTTCAGAAGAGCTATAGTCCTGATATATTACATTACAGGAAGCTCTGATAGAAGATGTTGCCTGCTCGGAGTCAGACTCATCCTCGGATGTAAGAGGATCGTCAATCCAGCAATGTTCTCCATTTTCAGGAGTTAAGGGTGGATGTACCTGATTATCTTCAGGGACTTCAGGCTCTGGGTTGCGAGGAGGCTCGTTAACACGATCTTGCTCTTGTTCTAGAGCGAGACGCTGCAAGATCCTTGCATATTCTTCAAGATCAGGCATGGGAGCCAGATCCTCTTCTTCGTCTTCTCCGTGTGGCTCAACATAGTTGATTTCCACTGGAGCAATGACAGGTGCTGGGTTAACAGCATCTTCTTGTGCAGCCTCTTGGTCTTCTTCATCATCAGACCAGGATCCTTGTGGTTGCAAGGGGTTATACCAGAATACTGGCATAAGGTGAGTTTCAGGAACCCATTCTTCATCGGAGAGATATTCTCCTGTTTCAAGAGATTCCTCCCACTCATCGGTGTAGTTGGGCTAGAATCCATCGTCGGTGTCGTTGGACTCGTATCCATCAATGGAGAATCCAACTACCGAGTTGCAAGAGTATGATGCCCCCTGCATGGCTTCTTTTTTGAATTGAGGTGGCATGAAATCACTGAGAGTGAAGTTTCTTACCGCCTTTGAAGTCTCTGGAAGGGACGTTTCTGTTGCCCCGAGTGAAGTGGTAGAGGAGGCCTCTGCCTTTTCATGGACTTCTTGTTTTGGCTGGGTCTTCTCTTGCCGTTTGAGCTTGAGGAGATGTTTCTTAGCCTGCCTTCGCTGTTGAGCTGTCGGCTTTGTTTTGACGATCTCCCAATTTTCATCTTCCAGGAGATCGGGATGTACCCATATGGGTTGTCCGTCTGGTGTCGGGCAAGGGACCAACACTTCGGACGTTTGAATTCTTTTTATCACCTTGAAGGAAGTAGTGATCTTCTTCTTCGGTGATTTTGGTGTTTGTCCACATGACACCATGTTGACGGAGGCAGGGCCATAATTTTTGTCAAAGGTGATGACTTCGTTTTTCCACATCTCGTTTATCTTCTCTCTCACAACAAAGCATTGATTGAGAGGATGCGAGACCATCTGGTGGTATGGACAGTACCGAGGATCATTGGTTTTGCCAACGTGTCCAGGTCTTTTGGGCTCTGGCAAAATGAGTTTGCCATTTGCTAGGAGAGCCTCAAAGATTTCTTCGACGTCTTCATCGAACGGATATTTCTTTTCTACTCGCTCTTTGAAGGCATCAGAGAGTTCAGGTCTCTTACCTGCAGCTCTATTTTCAGCTTTCTTTGGTTGCTGAGGAGCTGACTTGGTTTGCACATTAAGGACCTCTTTCTTCTTTGGTTTAGAGGTTGCAATGGAGGTTGGCTCTTTTTGATGACTTCTGACTGTTGAGGTCTTTAATCACCGTTTCAGCTTCCATAGAAGCTTCCAGGAGTTCTCCCAGGTTTTTTGATTTGTTGCCGATGATCATGGAGCGTATTTTTGCTCTCATATTGTTACGGCAGATGTCGACTAGCGACGCTTGTGGCAGTACATCTGAGCATTTGTATGATGGAACGCGCTCCGAGGCGCCGTGGGGCGGCTACCGGGGTCGGCGGAACGTGGGAGTCCGTCGGGTCCGGCCCTTTCGCGCCCTGGCGGGCCCTGAAGCGTACATCAACATTTTTTTTTTATGTGGGTGTGCCAGATTTTCTACTTTACTTGGGATTGCAAGTGGTCATCCGGAGATCAACCTTCGCAAGTAAAAAGGAAATCAACTTCTTTCAAGTTTTCCATTGCACAAATATTTAAGAAAAGAGACATTTTCTTGGTTTGCCGTGAAAGGCGATTTTGTTTGGCATTTATAGCCGATTTTGGCGTTTATAGCCGATTTACAATTCTCATCAATAATGAAAGACAAGAGTTGTGATTTTTGTCTCTTTTAGAAAAATACAAACTACAATGAAAAGCAAGAAAAGGAAGATCTAACTTTTCAGGAGATTGTGGGGGACTCGTTCAGATTGACGGTCGCAAGCCATGTATGGGTTTCGCCATCATCCATGCAGATGAGAACAGAAGATGCTCTTGATTTGCTTGGCTTGGCTATAACCTCAGGTTTTTAGAGGACAAAGACCAAGAGAAGGTCCTATGTCCAATAAAAAGCTAAGTAGACGGGCTGAAAAGCCACGTCTAAGCCATTGGAGGCAGCAGGAGAAGGCAAGGACCTTGGGGGGGGGTGCCCCCCAAGGGACTTTTGTCACCTTGTAGTGGTGGCTGGTGCAGAACTTCAGCAGAGTTTTTCTCTCTTTTTCTTCCTCTCAGATTTCTGGATCTGTGGCGCTTTTGAAGTGATGCCTGGAATGCTTGGGGTGCTCTCCTATTTATAGGCTTTTGGTAGCCATTTAGGAGAGTTTATGAGCTTTAATTGTTTTAATGAGAGGAGTTACAAGATTTATTTCTTGATTTTGTAACTCCTTTTTCCTTGAATCTGATTGGCCGATGGAGATTAAGGGCTTTTAATCACCTTAATTACCATAATGGGAGGAGTTTCATGGGTTAAATGCTATGAATCAATTGACTTGTAACTCCCAAATGCTTGCTTCTGATTGGGCCGTCCAAAGAAATGAATTAATGACTGCAATAAAGCTAGTCAATTAACCACATTAATTGGTCGCCGAGCAGTCGAAGAGTCGCGGGCCATGCCATGTCTTCTGGAATTCTTCTGGCGACGATCATCGATGGATGTACATGCTGATCGACATCGGATGAACATGTAACTTCAGACATTGATAGCTAAGAGCGGGCCGGTGACATCTGTCTTGTCGATTTCACGATCGGTCGGACAGAAAGTGCACTTTCTTGGTCGACCGGTTGGCGATCTTGGAGCGATCAATGATGATTTTATGCTTTTGGAGGTTGACCCATGATTTCGACGGATGTCGGAGGATATGAGTCAATTTCAAGCACTAAAAATCACATTTTCAGGAAACCACAGGGGCCAAAGTGCGCGAAACGCGAAAAAAGACGGAAAAACGGGTCACCGGCGGAAAATCCGGTGACCCGGACCTCCATGGTCGCCGGCGACCATGGGCCATGGTCACAGGGGCCTGCGACCATGGGCCATGGTCGCAGGGGTCTGCGACCCTGGGGGATTTTTCCCCTTCGGAGCCCGTTTTGCGGTCGTTTTGAGGTCTTTTTCGTCGCCGTTTTCTTCTGTATTTTTCTTGACATTTCTTCTCATTTATTGGCTTGATTTCCCTGTAGAAAACCTGATGAGAATCCTTGCATTTTTAGAGTGCAAAGTTTCCAATTTTCCGGGAAAGCCGAAGACTTTGTCGCGTAGAGCTGCTGATTTTCCGCCAGAAGCTGAAACTTGGTCAAACGATGTCGGAATGACCTGAATTTGAGGTGAAGCTTCCTGAGCAATAAATAAGACCAACCATAGGCTTTTGTTTGAGTTTTGAAGCCGTTTGGGGTCCCGTCGATGCTTCACTTGATTTTGCTGCGGGGAAAATGCCGAGCTTTGATATGTGGCCAAACGATGTCCGATTGACCTGAAATTTGACGGGGAGCCTATTGGAGTCATTTTGAGACGTTCCATGGGCTCCGTTTTGGATGTCATGGTCCCGGGTTGCTCCGCCGCCGGTAGGCTTGATTTTCTCTCGGAGCATCGAAACCTAGTCAAACGTTGTTAGAATGACCTGAAATTTGACGTGCAGCCTTTTGGAAGCGTGTTGAAGCCACTCATGCACTTGGTTTGATGAGTGAAGGCTTCGGTGGTTCCCGCCGCGGGAGGCTTGATTTTGCTGCTCGAGCATTGATGGAGGGTCAAACGTTGTCGGTTTGACTTGAAATTTGGCATGGAGCCCTTTTGAGACATGCTGGAGTCATCTGTAGGCTCTGATCGAAGTTTTGACGTCTCCGATGATGTCGCCGCCGGGAGCGCCATTTTAGCTGTCGGAGAAGCGAAGTTAGGCCAAATGATTCTGAAATGGCCCGAAACTTCATGTGTACTCTTCTCTTGGCTATCTTGAAGGATCTTGCAGTTTTTGTTTGATTCTGACAAGATTTGATTTTTTGGAGAAATTGCATTGCCTATTTATGGCAGGTTGCGACTTCATGCAGCTTTCTTGATGTTGAAGAGGCAAAGTGACATTTTTGGTGTCAACAAATGCCCCCTCGAGGTACAGCGACGAGTTGCTTGACTTTTGTAGTCGATGTGCCTCGAAGAGATTTTTGAAGGAGAGCTTGTGTCTTGACCAAGAGTCTTTGAGTAATCTTTCCTTTGGTAGAGTAGCCTTTGAGCTTCCAGGGGAATTTTATGGTAGTGAGGGGAATCACACACCATCTCGAGGCAAAGTTTTGAAGATGACATGAGGGATGTGGATTTGGACTTTTGTTTTTGACCTGTGACCTAACAAGCTGTATGTGGCAGGTTAGGGGGTCGGGTTTTGGTTTTGATCTTGTGACCTAACAAGCTGTATGTGGCAAGTTAGGGGACCAGGCTTTGGTTTTTGTCACTCTTTGGGACTGTGTGGGTCCATTGGAGTGGTTTGGTTTTTTGTGGAATGTTAATTTCAATATTTTGGCTCAATTTGGTTTATGAGGCTGGATGGTTTGATTTTTGGAAGCTCATGGGGCTTGGGATTTTTTTGTATGGTTCAATCAACTCAGAAGAGGCATGGAACCATTTTTGTATGCTCTTGGTAAGAGGGATTTTTTTTTTTCCTGACTAAAAGCCCATTTTTTTTTTTTTTTTTTTTTAGTGCCTAGGTGGTCAAACCTGGCTCATATGGGCTAGCCCATGGGACCTTAAGCTTTTTAGGATGGCTTAGATCTCTTGTGGGGCCATTTCTATAAAGAATATCTAAAGATATCTCATTTGGATAGAGAATATCTAAAAATATCTTTATGGGAGAGAATCTCTCATCTTCCCTTAATTTGGGAGAGAATATCTCAAGGTATCTTTCTTTTTGGGAAGGAATCTCCAATATCCTTTTTTGTTGGAGAGAATCTCTCATTTGATTGATTTTGGGAGGAAATCTCTCAAAGACATCTTTCTTTTTGGGAAAGAATCTTTTCTAATTCCTTCTTTTTTTGGTAAGGTTACTAATTAGTAACACTTACCTTTCTTCTTTGTTTCCTTCTTTGATTTGCTCTCTCCTATAAAAGCAAGGAAGGGTAGGATCTCTTGCTCTTATTGCTTTCTTTTGCAACAATCTCAAGAGAGCTCCAAGACCAAGAGTTCTTCTTCTTCAAGGATCTTCAAGCTTTTTCCTTCTTCTTCTCCATCAATGGCTTCGAGTAAGTTTTCTCTCTTTTTCTTTCAAGAAAACTCCATGTATAGAATAGGATGGTAAAAAAAGTTTCTCTTTTTTTTTTTTTTTTTTTCTATTCTTCTTCTCTTTTTTTTTTCCACGTGATTTCTTCTTTTTTTTTTTTTTGTTTTTTTTTGTGCTGTTCTCTTTCTTTTTTTTTTTTTTTTTTTTTTGAGAAAGTTTCTTTTCTTTTTTTTTTGTTCTTTTCTTTCTCCCTTTTTTTTTTTTTTGAGAAAGTTTCTTTTTTTTTTTTTTTTTTTTTGCTCATCATGATAATGCGTTTTTATGCAAATCTAGATGTTCATGCATGTACTTTTTGTAGATTGAGCATGATAGCATACCTGAAAATCTTTGCAAATTTGGGAATTTGGAGCTCGCAGCGATGTTGAGCCCTTCTTGATTTTGCGGAGATTTTGAGGTTTCGAAAGTTTGGAGTTTCGGAGCTCGCAGCGATGTTGAGCCCATCTTCAAACTTTCTATTTCCGTCGGGGTATTTCCTTTTTCTTTGGAATTGCCCCGGAGTCATGCCAAAATTTCGCCAGATTTTTAGTGGGACAAAGTGACCCTTTTTTTTTTTTAGCGAAATCCTGTCATTTTGATGACGATCTTTTTCTTTTCCAACCTTTGCAGGTGGTTCCTCCAGAGCGAACAAGGGTAAAGAGCCTGCTAAAAGCGTACCTCGTCGATCCGCCAGATCTTCTAATGTGGCCGTTCAGCAGGCTTGGGAGAAGGTATGATTCTTCCTTTTTCTTTTTCTGCTTCTTTCATGGGGCTTTCCATGTTCTGATTTGTTTTCTCACCCTGCTGCTGCTTCTTTTTTTTTTTTAGCAGAGGATGAAGACTTACCGATGCCTGAGGTTCCGACCGATGAGGCGGTGATGGAGCCGGTTATGGCATCTGAAGAAGAACCGAGGGACTCTGGAACGATTCCAGAATCTCCAATTGGTATAACTTCTTTCGCTTTCTCTTTTTTTTTTTTTTGCCTGCGACTTGATTTGCTAACATTTCTCTTGTCAGCTGACTTGCCACAGGATTCCGATGACTTCGAACCATCAATGGACGCAAATGTTGATGATGCTTCCGATGAGTTCATGGAGGAAGAGAGTGTTCCGCCAGTCGTCGAAGAAGGTACTTTGTAGTGATGACCCTGATGATGTTTTTTTTTTTTTTTTTTTTTTTAACAGGATCATATTCATACCTTTTTGTGTTTCATTTGCAGGTTTTGAAGTGACAGAAGAGAGTCCATCGCTTTCTTCAGAACCAGAGCAAGGGATGCCAGAGGTCGATCCGGAGGTAGAGACCAGTTCTGACATGATTGAGGAGATGCCTCGTGTTGAGATTCCCTCTCCAGTGGCTCCAAGTGGAAAGAGTTCTTTTGTTACTCTTCCAATGGGACATGACATGAGCAGCCGATCAACGGAGAAGGGTGAATCTTCATCCAGTTCGTCTCTTCAATTTGCGAAGAAGGTGCTGGCTCGGGTTTTGAGTTCTTGGATCAAGACTCTCCTTTCTGGACACTTGGAAGCAGGATTTGGCATGATCCCACATGTGCAGGAGATTCTCACTGATACCGAAGAGGTTGGTCTGGATGTCACAGGTGCCAGGGCGACCGTTGATAGGATCATTGCACTGGGTGACAAGTGGTTTGAGACCATGGGTTTCCCTGACGACCAATTCTTCAAGGAGATGTTCTTGGACCCTGCTGATAAGGCTAAGTCTGACCTGAATGAGGCTACACGAAGCAAAAAGCAGCTAGTTCGGGAGAAGAACAAGGAAGAGCTAGCCATCATCGGATTGAGGCATGACCTTAACGTCCTTGATAGGGAAGTTGAGGAGGCCAGGAAACGTCTTGAGCATTTGAAGGCACAAGTCGATGCTAAGTGGGCTGCTATAACAGAGGCTCGTGACAGGGAGAGTACTCTGATTCGCAGGGTTGCAGATGCCGGTCAAGTTCTCGAGAGGAGGACTCTAGAAAACGAACGATGGCAAACTGCTGGGGAAGAGCTTCCCGGTGTAAAAGAAGGGTTACGGCATTCGCCAGCATCTCATGGCAAGTTCCTGAAGAAGCGTGCCTTGGAAACTCTGACGGCTGAGGCCAAAAGTTTGCTTGAGGAGCTGAAGCTTTGGCTGGAGACCACTTTTGGCTGAGCTCCTGATTTTTTATAGCAGAAACCATTCTTCTTTTTTTTTGGTACCACATGTATTTTTTTTTGGTACTTCCCTTTTTTTTTTGTAGTGCTTGTGAACACTTTCTTTTTTTTTTGGTACCACATGTATTTTTTTGGTACTTCTTTTTTTTTTTTTGTAGTGCTTGTGAACACTTTCTTTTTTTTTGGTACCACATGTATTTTTTGGTACTCTTTTTTTTTGTTTTCCCTACGCTCACTCAAATCTTTTTGTGATGAAAGCGATTGCTAAATGGGATTTGATCAAAAGCTTTGTCATTTTGTGAAAATCTTTTGTCAAATAATTGTTTTGGCATGGGAGCCTGATTTTGGTTGTGGCGTGAAAGCCGATTTTGAGATGGCATGGAAGCCGAAATTTTATGGCGTAAAAGCCAAAATTTGGGTTGGCATGGAAGCCGAAATTTTGTGGCATTTACAGCCAGTTTGGTGGCATTGATAGCCAATTTGTGGCATTTATAGCCGGTTTGGTGGCATTGATAGCCAATTTGTGGCATTTATAGCCGGTTTGGTGGCATTGATAGCCATTTTTTGAAAGCCAAGTTTTGGTTTGTCGGCGTGAAAGCCAATTTTTTGTAGCATTGATAGCCGGTTTGTGGCATTTATAGCCGGTTTTGACATGGGAGTCAGGTTTTTTTTTTTTGTGTGGCATTTATAGCCGATTTGGTGGCATTGATAGCCGGTTTTTGGCAAAAGAGCCAGGTTTTGGCATTTATAGCCAGATTTTTTTTTGCTTTCAAAATGCAGGTATTGACTAAATGTCGCCTCCCCGCTGAATGGTCTTGCAAGTATCGATGGAATGTCGCTTCCTTGCTCATTCGGTTTTGCGAGTATTGATGGAATGTCACTTCCTCGCGGGTTAGGTTTTGCAAGTATCGATGGAGTGTCGCTTCCTTGCGAATTGGGGTGCAAATATCGACTAAGCGTCGCTTCCCTGCTTTTCCCGAAACTTTTGATTTTGCGGGTACTGACTTGATGTCGTTTCCCCGTGATTTTTGAAATTTGAGGTTTTCTCGAACCTTTGAAATTTGGGTTGTGGATATCAACTGAAATGTTGCGTCTCCACGATTTTAGAGGTTTTGGAAGTATCGAATGGGGTTCGCATCCTTCCGATTTTTTGAGTTTTGCGAGTATCGACTAAGTGTCACTTCCCCGCGGTTTTTGAAAAACCATTTTTTTGTTTAAAGACACGAGGGTCGTAAATTTTGACCTAAAACCATTTGGCGGTAAAAGGTAAGGTGGACTAGGGTGGAAATCCCTGAATCCGGATTTTTGTTTCAAACCATGAATTTTGGTTCAAGGATCGAAAGTTTTGGTCAAGTCAGGGAGAGGCTCCTAAACTTGGATTTTTTTGTTTGTTTGTTTTTTTTTTTTTTTTTTGAACAATGAAACGGTAAAAGTAAGCATTGTTTTTGAATCTCTAGAAATTTTGACATTTGATATGAAAATTCTAAAGAGAGTGGGTTTGACGAGCGAGTACCTGAGAACAGGTTTTGGCCATACAGGCATTGCTCTTACCCAGTTGGGTAAGTCTTCAAGGGTAGTACCGCTTCAAGAACTTACCGTTGATAGGCAGCATACATCTGTCGCCTTCCATGTTTAGGAGGGCATATGCGCCGTTGGAGAAGACCTTGTCGATGACGTAGGGTCCCTCCCATTTTGGTTCAAATTTGCCTTTGGATTTGTGTGCGAAGACCATTGGTCTTTTTACCGCAAGAACCAAGTCACCCTTTTTGTAGGCGCGTTGCCGGACCCTTTTGTCAAAAGATCCTGCCATGCGTGCTTGGTAAAGTTCAATGCTTTGTCGAGCTTCGAGCCGTCTCTCATCGAGATTGTCCAGCTCATGAAGTCGTAATTTCGCATTGCTTTCTTGAGTCATGTCATTTTGTAGAGATACCCTCAGAGAAGGAATTTGTACCTCTAGGGGCACGACAGCTTCGCATCCATAGACCAGCGAGAATGGTGTGCTATGGGTTGGTCCTTGAACGGTGGTTCGATAGGCCCACAAAGCTTCAGACAATTTGTCACTCCAGTCTCTTTTGTGACTAGAGACCATTTTCTTGAGGATTTTGCAGAGTGTCTTGTTGAAGGCTCCTGCTAATCCGTTTGCTGCCGGATTATATGGAGTCGAAGGACAGCTTTGAATTTTGTATTTGTCGCAGAACCTGTAGAATCGATGATCCCGGAATTGTGGTCCGTTATCATGGACGAATCTCTTGGGTATGCCGAAACGACAAATGATGTTGGTGCGCAGGAACTGAAGAGCTGATGAGGTCTTCATTTCGTTGAACGCAAATGCTTCTGACCACTTGGAGAAATAATCCGTTGCGGCGAAGATGAAGCGATGACCTTTGCTTGAAGGGGGAGAAATAGGACCTATGATGTCCATACCCCAGGCTTCGAAAGGCCACGAGATTGCTGTAGGGTGTAGCCATTCCGGAGGCATGTGAATGTAGTCTCCATGAACTTGGCATTGTTGGCAGCGCTTAGCAAATTGCATTGCGTCGGGTACCATGGTAGGCCAGTAGTAACCCAACCTTTTGATTTGGTCGTAGAGCTTGGGACCAGCCTGATGAGCTCCACAAAGACCAGCGTGAACTTCTTTGAGTGTTTCTTCAGCTTCTTGTTGTGACAAGCAGCGTAGAAGTACTCCGTTGAAGGATTTCCTGTAAAGGATCTTTGAAGGGATATCCAAATGAAAGTTTGGGGCTCGCCTTTGGATGCTTACCCGTTCTTTTGGATCTTCAGGTAGGATTCCGAACATAGTGTAATCAATGAACGGATCCCTCCAGTCGCCGATTGAAGGTTGAAGGATAGAGATCCGACCTCCAACCACCCGGTGGCATTCAGCAACTGCTTGGTGTGTGTTAAGAGGAGGGAGGGTCCTTCTCTCGCACACTGTAATTTGCATGTTTTCCCCTTCCTGGATCGCCATTGATGCGGCAAGTCCGGCCAGGGCATCTGCACGGATGTTTTCACCTCTACGAATGTGGGTGATGTTGCAGATGTCAAACTTTTGCAGAAGCGATTGTGCCTTGTTGTAATAAGGCAGCAGATCGGGCTTCCTGACTTCATATTTATGATTCATCTGGTTGACGATCAGTTGAGAGTCTCCAAAGACTTCCAGCATGGTGATACCGGATTCAATGGCGAGTTCCAATCCTAGGATCAGAGCTTGGTATTCAGCTGCATTGTTTGTGCATGGTTCCAGTAGCGAGAAAGCGTGTGGAATCATGCATTTGTCGGGGCTAACAAAGAGGATGCCAACTCCCGAGATCAGCTTTCTGTTTTCATTTGTCCTGGTTGCACCGTCAAAGTACATGTCCCAGGAGGCATTTGGTGAGGAAGTCTCCACGTTGTAGACAGGTTCGTCTGGGAGATCATCTCTGAGTGGTGAATCTTTAGGCAATGGATGCTCTGCAAGGAAATCTGCTAGAGCTTGGCCTTTGATTGCTTTTTGTGGCACATACCTAATATCAAATTGTGACAAGAGGATGGACCATTTTGCCAGTCGGGCATTAAGAGAACCTGCCTTTGTGACAATGACCTTCAAGAGGTTGATCCTTGAGACGAGGTAGACTGTGTTGGAAAGCAAGTAGTGACGTAGCTTTTGTACGGCAAACATCACTGCAAGGCATTCTTTTTCGACTGGAGAGTAGAGATGCTCTGCACCTACTAGCATGCGGCTGAGGTAGTATAGAGCAGTTTCTTTTCCCTCACCATTCTCTTGTGCAAGCAGAGCGCCTACAGAATGATCAAGAGCTCTTGTGTACAAGATGAATGGTTTTCCAGTGGCAGGGGCAGCTAACACTGGAGGTTTGGTCAGGTATGACTTGATATCTTGAAATGCGGCTTCACAGTCGGCATCCCAGACAAAGTCTACACCCTTTTTCATCAATCGAGAGAATGGACGGCATTTCCCCGAAAGATTGGAGATGAACCGTCTGATGTAGGCCAATCTCCCTTGAAGCCCTTTTAGTTCCCTTAGGGTTCTTGGAGAGGGCATTTCTAGAATAGCCTTGACTTTTATGGGGTCAAGTTCTATTCCAGCTTTCCGAACAAGGAATCCGAGAAACTTACCCGACGAGACGCCGAAGAAGCATTTTAGAGGATTCATCCACAGTTTGTGTTTGCGGAGTCGGAGGAAGACTTCCCGAAGATCTTTGAGATGGTCTTCTTTTCTTCTGCTTTTGACGGCGAGGTCATCAACGTAACATTCGACCGTCTTGTGCTGCATATCTTGGAATATTTTCATCATAGCCCTCTGATATGTGGCACCAGCATTTTTCAGACCAAATGGCATGACAGTGTAGCAATACACGCCAAATGGAGTCCGAAATGAAGTGTGTTTTTCATCCTCGGGATGCATCTTTATCTGATTGTAACCAGAGAAGCCATCCATGAATGTCATTCGCTCGAATCCGCAGGTATTGTCAATCATCACCTCCGGTATGGGGAGCGGGAATTCATCTTTAGGGCAAGCGCCATTCAAGTCTCTATAGTCAATACAGACTCTGATCTGCCCATTTTTCTTTGTCACGGGGACAATGTTGGCCAACCATTCTGGATGTTGTTCCTCACGGATGAAGCCAACGCTTTTGAGTTTTTGAACTTCTTGTTCAATTTTATCCATCACATCTGGACGGAATCTTCTTTGGCCTTGTTTGACAGGCTTGACGTCTTCTTGAAGATTGAGTTTGTGGACTGCTACTTTGGGGTCTAAACCAGGCATTTCAGCATAGGACCATGCAAAGCAATCAACGAACTCATGAAGAAAAGCGATATACTCGGGTAACTCATCATCCTTTATATTCTTGCTTATGAATACAGGACGTGGGTTATCAGGTGTTCCCAAGTTTATCTTTTGAACAGGATCTTCTGTCGGAAGGTTCGAAGGTGGTTCCTCCACAATATTTTCGGAGGCTTCCAACTCAACGAAACCTTCTGGAGTTTCAACTGCATTACCAGACCAAGGCTCTGTTCCTTTCCATGGATTTTCTTGATTGGTGATCTCCTCAAGGCTTGCTATGAGAT
Organism: Umbellularia californica; assembly: GCA_028538565.1. NCBI lineage: Eukaryota > Viridiplantae > Streptophyta > Magnoliopsida > Laurales > Lauraceae > Umbellularia > Umbellularia californica. Next base: position 62,470,074 of record JAPQWN010000001.1, read on the forward strand.
AGTCCCAATCGCCTGTTGAGTCTGGTATTTCTTTTGGAGACGACGGTTCTTCTGGGTCAGGATGCCACAAGTCTGTATTATCGGACGATTCCTCTTTATCATCAGAGAAATCATACCAATTGGATGAGCTTCCTGGATTTTTGTCAGGTAACTCTTTAAAGAGATATCCAGGGAGATCAATGTCTTCATGGACTTGAGATGTTGAGGCTTGGTCGGTAAAACGACTTTTAAGCCTTTGTGTCAACTATCTCAGAGGAGTATCAGGATCATACCCTAACCCATATGAAGACTTTTCTACATGACCGTAGAGTCTCCAATCTTCCAGCTGGCTTTTGGTCAAGGCGGGCTCCAATGGCGTGAGAATACCGCGTCTTTCTCCCAAACCGACTGGGTTTTGAGCGTCAAAGCCCATTTTCTTCATGATAGCTTGTGCCGCAGGACTATATAGAGATAGTTGAGGCATACCTTCGTTTTGGAAAGGTTCCAGCAGAGAACTTGATGAAGAAGCATCCGATCTATGAAAGAAGATCGGTCTTTGCTTTGGTGATGTTGCCGGAACAACAAAGGTGGCAGACGTAGGATCTTCTACATCAGCAGGTGTCTCCATCGGAGTGAGAGCAGGCTGAACTTGCTGAGTGTCAGCTTGGCTTGACGATGCATCGTCTTCTGGCTCTGAGTCCGAGTCTGTGTTTTGCATGATAGACACGAGAGAGACAACAAATTTGCCCCCAGGCTTTTGTTTCGCCTTCTTCACTTTAGTCGTGATGACCAAAGGTTTTGAATTCTTGAGGGAGATAACGAAGGGAGATTAACTACTCTCTTCTAATTTGCCGGAGGGTTTGTTTTCTTCCGGTGATTTTTGAGGAGCCTTGCCTTTATCTTTCTGGAGATTTTCAGCAGGGGGTGCTGTTTCCTCTTCTTCTTTTTCTCCTTCATACATTTGGGAGTCTGCGAAGTGGACTTCTTTACCTTTGAAGGGTTTCCTGTCCGCAAAGACTCGATGTACCATGCCGTCGTCGCCGACAAACTTGATGCATTGATGTAGAGTTGAAGGAACAACACCATTCTCGTGTATCCAAGGACGTCCGAGAAGGATGTTGTAGCATGAGGGGGTTTTTATTACATACACAGTGACCTCAGAGATAAGATCACCGATTTGTAATTTGAACCTGATTTTGCCGATAGGCCTTTGAGTGCTCCCATCGTATCCAAAGATAGATACAGATGTGTGGCTTAGCTTGCTGGGTGGGATGCCCAACTCTTCAAGAGCCGAAGTGGAGATAAGGTTGAGTGCAGAACCTGGGTCGATCTGAACTCTATGTATCGGCATTTCTTTGATGTACCCTGTGAAGTACAGGGGTCGGTTGTGCCTTGCTTCGCCAAGTAGGAGGTCTTCCTTAGTGAAGGCGATGGTTCCACTGGCTGCCTTTTGAACCGAGAGGCATTGGATGCATGATCCCTCAGTTTTCTTTTCTCCCTTTGAGGAAGTTTCAGAGTTTTTGACCCGGTAGTCCATTTCAATTTGGAGGACTTGCGGGGCATGTTTGTCGACATCCTCATTCAGTTTTTGTAATTCTGAGATGAGATTATCACGAGTGCGTGGAGACATTCGTAATAAATCCAGGATGTGAAGACGTGCAGGTATGTGTTTGAAGTGCTCAACCAAGTCATACTTGAAAGCCTCCTTAGGGCCTGCATGTTCATTGTTTTTGCCACTGGGGGCGCTTACAACATCTTTTCCCGAAGGATTTACATAAGTAAAGGAAGATTGGTTGTAATTCTTGTGGTAGTCCCGGCCAAAGCGGGTGCCTCTACCAACTTCGAGAGCTTCTTGAGAAGGATCTTCGTTTGGAAGATTGTCTTCAGGATCAAGAGGCTGTCGTTTTTCATCTACTGGGGATGTATCTGCAGCAGAGTTTCCATCCTCAGTGATTGTGTTGCACGGAGCATTTTCCGGGAGCAAGTCCTGAACAGCATCCAGCAGCTTTTCTTCTTCGTTGACCCATCCATCACCCCAAGTTGGGTTTTCTTCATGATGATGAGTCGGGAAGAATGTGTATTCTGAAGTCACAGTCTCAGGAGAAGAAACCTGAGAGGGTGTCATCTCTGTGAAAGTCACGTGAGACGAGGTAGCTCCAGAGGATACATTGCTAGGCGTCGTCGGAGTGTAGGTAATCTCATCAGACGACGCTTCAGAAGAGCTATAGTCCTGATATATTACATTACAGGAAGCTCTGATAGGAGATGTTGCCTGCTCGGAGTCAGACTCATCCTCGGATGTAAGAGGATCATCTATCCAGCAATATTCTCCATTTTCAGGAGTTAAGGGTGGATGTACCTGATTATCTTCAGGGACCTCAGGCTCTGGGTTGCGAGGAGGCTCGTTAACACGATCTTGCTCTTGTTCTAGAGCGAGACGCTGCAAGATCCTTGCATATTCTTCAAGATCAGGCATGGGAGCCAGATCCTCTTCTTCGTCTTCTCCGTGTGGCTCAACATAGTTGATTTCCACTGGAGCAATGACAGGTGCTGGGTTAACAGCATCTTCTTGTGCAGCCTCTTGGTCTTCTTCATCATCAGACCAGGATCCTTGTGGTTGCAAGGGGTTATACCAGATTACTGGCATAAGGTGAGTTTCAGGAACCCATTCTTCGTCGGAGAGATACTCTCCTGTTTCAAGAGATTCCTCCCACTCGCCGGTGTAGTTGGGCTCGAATCCATCGTCGGTGTCGCTGGACTCGTATCCATCAATGGAGAATCCAACTACCGAGTTGCAAGAGTATAATGCCCCCTGCATGGCTTCTTTTTTGAATTGAGGTGGCATGAAATCACTGAGAGTGAAGTTTCTTACCGCCTTTGAAGTCCCTGGAAGGGACGTTTCTGTTGCCCCAAGTGAAGTGGTAGAGGAGGCCTCTGCCTTTTCATGAACTTCTTGTTTTGGCTGGGTCTTCTCTTGCCGTTTGAGCCTGAGGAGATGTTTCCTAGCCTGCCTTCGCTGTTGAGCGGTCGGCTTTGTTTTGACGATCTCCCAATTTTCATCTTCCAGGAGATCGGGATGTACCCATATGGGTTGTCCGTCTTGTGTCGGGAAAGGAACCAGCTTCTCGGACACTTGAATTTTGTTTATCACCATGAAGGAAGTAGTGATCTTCTTCTTCGGTGATTTTGGTGTTTGTCCACATGACACCATGTTGACGGAGGCAGTCCCATAGTTTTTGTCAAAGGTGATGACTCCGTTTTTCCACATCTCGTTTATCTTCTCTCTCACAACAAAGCATTGATTGAGAGGATGCGAGACCATCTGGTGGTATGGACAGTACCGAGGATCATTGGTTTTGCCAACGTCTCCAGGTCTTTTGGGCTCTGGCAAAATGAGTTTGCCATTTGCTAGGAGAGCCTCAAAGATTTCTTCAACGTCTTCATCGAATGGATATTTCTTTTCTACACGTTCTTTGAAGGCATCAGAGAGTTCAGGTCTCTTACCTGCAGCTCTATTTTCAGCTTTCTTTGGTTGCTGAGGAGCTGACTTAGTCTGCACATTGAGAACCTCTTTCTTCTTTGGTTTAGAGGTTGCAACAGCAGTCGGCTCTTTCTTTGATGATTTCTGACTGTTGAGGTCTTTGATCACCGTTTCAGCTTCCATGGAAGCTTCCAGGAGTTCTCCCAGGTTTTTTGATTTGTTGCCGATGATCATGGAGCGGATTTTAGCTCTCATGTTGTTTCGGCAGATGTCGACTAGCGACGCTTGTGGCAGTACATCTGAGCATTTGTACGCCATTGCTTTCCACTTGTGAATGAAGTCATAAGTTGACTCATTCTCTCCCTGTTTTAGGCTGCAGAGCTGAGCCATAGTAACAGGATGATCCTCACCTTGGAAGTGGGTCAGGAAGCGTGTCTCCAGCATAGCCCAGTTCTGAATGGAGTTCTCCGGCAGAGTGGAGTACCAATCGAAGGCCGTACCTTTTAGGGTACTTGCAGAGAGGCGAATCTTGAGTGCATCTTGATCCGCGATAGCTCCCGTCAAGATCTTGAAGTGGATGACGTGTTGTCTGGCCGATCCTTTCCCCGTATATGTTTGGAGAGTAGGATGTTTGAATTTTGTGGGGAACGGGACCGAGTCCATCCATAAAGGATATGGTGGCTTGATCCCATGCTCTTTGAGTATATCCTCTTCTTTAGCTTTGGCGAGGATACTGTCTACGTCCTTTTTGGTAAGGGCGCGTGACTCATTTTCTTCACAATTCTCCTCGTTATTGTTATGATTCGGAGGAGGCTCATTGTTCACCTGATTTTGGACAACGAGGAGAAGGTTTTCCATCAGAGTTTCAATCCTCTGCTGGCCTTGTTCCAACTGCTGGATGCGTGCGAGCGCATCATCTCGAGGTGGATTCTGAGGTGGCGGCTCAGAACTTGTAGCCAAGACGTTCATCCCTCGGGATTCAAACGAAGAAATCGTCCTGGTGACCGAGCTGGGGCTCATTCTTTTTGATGAAGAGCTTGATGAAGGATTACTCTCCCGTCCTTGGCTGGAAGGGGCAGGAGATTCTTCGGGATGTCTTTGTGTCCTGGTGATGCTACGGGTCACCGGACGTCGGACATGGATTTTTGATGCTGACCTTTGGCGTCTTCTGGTTTTTCCAACCATATGGACGGCAGCAACTTGGTCGGGTCTTTCTTTTTCGACCCATTTGTGGGAGACTTGAAGTGTAGGAGGCTGGGTCCGTTGCTTCTCTAGTCTCTTTTGTCGATATGACGCACGGCGGCGTGCTCGACGAGCGATTTGAGCTTCAGTCAGCTCTGGCTGGGCTCTGACGATGAAGGATGTGCTCCCTCGGGCGCAGCAGCCGAGCTTGTCTTCTTTGTGGTTGGGCAAGGACAGGATGCGGACCCGGTCCTTTGCCTGTTGCAGCGAAGCTTTAAACCTTTCGAATTCGGCCCCTGTAGAGATGAAGGGTCGAACTGAAGGAGTGTAGGCCTTAGCAGGTGCTTGGAGAGGCCTGGTGATGCATGATCTGATTTTGGGCTTGTGGGAGCAAGCCGATTCATGCTGGGTCGACTTGGGAGTCAAGTTGGAGATGGGTCTCTCCTCTTTCATGTAGGCAAGAGGGTAGAACTGGTTCTCTTTGAGTGGGGCCAGGTATGCTGGCTTGGTGGATGTTTGAGACCTTCTTTGTTTTGGGGAAGGTCTTGGAGACCAAGTCTTAGGGTAGACCTGGTTGGTTGTTGGTCGAGGCTTCGCGGGGGTGCCGCGGGCTTCGGGCTTTTGGGCGCTCGCCTTTGGTGTCATGGGAGTGACACGTTGAGAGGCGATTTTCTGCCTTTTGGCAGGCGCAGTTTGTTCTTCGGGAAGTGGGAATGGTCCCAGTGTCCCGAAGACGATGGTCCGGGGAGTCGAGGTCGACCCGGAGTTCAGAGAGTTGCCGAGGGAGTTGACGCTTCGGCAGCTGGCAGGGCGCTTGTAAGTGCGCTCGGTTTGCTTCTGTTGAAGCATGAGTTGGTGCTTGTTCTCATTGAAGATAATGGTTAAGGCTGCCATTGTTAGTTTCGAAAAAGTTCTGAAACAAGACCACATCCATTAGTAATCACAAGAATATAATGATCATAAATGGGAATTTCTATGGTTGTCTTTTCAAATCGCTCAAGGGATATGACCCAAGCGACATGAAGAAGGCAAAAAGCCATAGATGGTACAATTGTTCTGACAGCGAACATGGTAGGCTCGAAATGAGCGTTCCAATGACTGCTAGAAGTAATTGTATACCTAAATTCGACTTATCGAGAAGCGGAGCTTGCTCGAGATAAGAAGAATATAAGGTAGGAGTTACAAATGTGCCGGTCACAGATACAGTAGACCCTGAAAGGGCGTACCAGTATTGCTATGCACAAATGTTGGAGATCGCATCCATGAGATGGGATTCTTTGTTTTTTGAAATGTCAAGATTGGATTCATCAAAGAGAGCAGATGATATTCCGATCCGAATACGGGCTCAACGATTTCCGCGAGCGCCAGTACCCAGAAGGGAAGGAACCACAATTTCTCGGATCTGAATCTAAAATGACGAGAGTTTTTTTTTTTTAAGATTTTTTTTTTTAGATTTTCAATTTTTTTTTTTTAAAAAAAATCTTTTTTTTTGTTTAAGATTTTTTTTTTTGAAAATCTTTTTTTTTATTTTTTATTTTTTTATTTTTTTTTTATTTTGATTTTTTTATTTTTTTAAGATTTTTTTTTTGAAAATCTTTTTTTTTATTTTTGATTTTTTTTTTAAATTTTTAAGATTTAAAGACGAGAGAGTACACATAGGCCTCCTAACCCGGTCTTATGAAACCTCAATTGATAGAATTGCCCCCAGGTAAGGGTAGGATTACTTAATGAACCCGTTTGGAGGACCCTTGCCTAGAACAGTCAAGCTGTCTCCACACTCTGGACAAGGCTTTTCTTGAATCAATCGTGATCAAAGAACGCAATTGGTTTAACCTTAGTGGTCTATGTCTTTTTTTTCAAATCCCAAATAGACTCATCGAAGAGAAACGATGGCCCAAAACCTTAGTCGAACGGGCTCAACATTTCTGCAAGCACCAAAGAACGATAGGATAGGATCAAAGCTTCTCAATTTTGAATCAGAACTGAGAAAACTGATTTTTTGATTTTTTTTCTTTGAAATCTCTAATGAACTCATCGAAGAGAAACGATGGCCCAAAACCTTAGTCGAACGGGCTCAACATTTCTGCAAGCACCAAAGAACGATAGGATAGGATCAAAGTTTCTCAATTTTGAATTCAGACTAAGAAAACAGATTTTTTTTTATTTTTATTTTTTTTAATATATTTTTTTTTTGAAATCTCTAATGAACTCATCGAAGAGAAACGATGGCCCAAAACCTTAGTCGAACGGGCTCAACATTTCTGCAAGCACCAAAGAACGATAGGATAGGATCAAAGTTTCTAAATTTTGAATTCAGAACTAAGAAAACTGATTTTTTGATTTTTTTTTTCTTTGAAATCTCTAATGAACTCATCGAAGAGAAACGATGGCCCAAAACCTTAGTCGAACGGGCTCAACATTTCTGCAAGCACCAAAGAACGATAGGATAGGATCAAAGTTTCTCAATTTTGAATTCAGAACTAAGAAAACTGATTTTTTGATTTTTTTTTCTTTGAAATCTCTAATGAACTCATCGAAGAGAAACGATGGCCCAAAACCTTAGTCGAACGGGCTCAACATTTCTGCAAGCACCAAAGAACGATAGGATAGGATCAAAGTTTTTCAATTTTGAATTCAAACTAAGAAAACTGATTTTTTTTTTTTTGAAAAGAGAAAGAATGGAAACAAACTCAAAGAAATAGAAATTTCCAAAAAATCCCATCTCATTTTTTTTGGGTGCAAAATCCAACATAGGCCACCAGCTAGAAAGTAGCCAAGGAATCCGGAAAAGAAGTATAAGCATAGAGCAAAAAGTATGATATGCAAATATTTCATTTCCAAGCACCGTGTTCTCAAATGAACGGGTCCCACCGGGTGTGCCAGCTTGATGGAACGCGCTCCGAGGCGCCGTGGGGCGGCTACCGGGGTCGGCGGAACGTGGGAGTCCGTCGGGTCCGGCCCTTTCGCGCCCTGGCGGGCCCTGAAGCGTGCATCAACATTTTTTTTTTATGTGGGTGTACCAGATTTTCTACTTTACTTGGGATTGCAAGTGGTCATCCGGAGATCAACCTTCGCAAGTAAAAAGGAAATCAACTTCTTTCAAGTTTTCCATTGCACAAATATTTAAGAAAAGAGACATTTTCTTGGTTTGCCGTGAAAGGCGATTTTGTTTGGCATTTATAGCCGATTTTGGCGTTTATAGCCGATTTACAATTCTCATCAATAATGAAAGACAAGAGTTGTGATTTTTGTCTCTTTTAGAAAAATACAAACTACAATGAAAAGCAAGAAAAGGAAGATCTAACTTTTCAGGAGATTGTGGGGGACTCGTTCAGATTGACGGTCGCAAGCCATGTATGGGTTTCGCCATCATCCATGCAGATGAGAACAGAAGATGCTCTTGATTTGCTTGGCTTGGCTATAACCTCAGGTTTTTAGAGGACAAAGACCAAGAGAAGGTCCTATGTCCAATAAAAAGCTAAGTAGACGGGCTGAAAAGCCACGTCTAAGCCATTGGAGGCAGCAGGAGAAGGCAAGGACCTTGGGGGGGGTGCCCCCCAAGGGACTTTTGTCACCTTGTAGTGGTGGCTGGTGCAGAACTTCAGCAGAGTTTTTCTCTCTTTTTCTTTCTCTCAGATTTCTGGATCTGTGGCGCTTTTGAAGTGATGCCTGGAATGCTTGGGGTGCTCTCCTATTTATAGGCTTTTGGTAGCCATTTAGGAGAGTTTATGAGCTTTAATTGTTTTAATGAGAGGAGTTACAAGATTTATTTCTTGATTTTGTAACTCCTTTTTCCTTGAATCTGATTGGCCGATGGAGATTAAGGGCTTTTAATCACCTTAATTACCATAATGGGAGGAGTTTCATGGGTTAAATGCTATGAATCAATTGACTTGTAACTCCCAAATGCTTGCTTCTGATTGGGCCGTCCAAAGAAATGAATTAATGACTGCAATAAAGCTAGTCAATTAACCACATTAATTGGTCGCCGAGCAGTCGAAGAGTCGCGGGCCATGCCGTGTCTTCTGGAATTCTTCTGGCGACGATCATCGATGGATCTACATGCTGATCGACATCGGATGAACATGTAACTTCAGACATTGATAGCTAAGAGCGGGCCGGTGACATCTGTCTTGTCGATTTCACGATCGGTCGGACAGAAAGTGCACTTTCTTGGTCGACCGGTTGGCGATCTTGGAGCGATCAATGATGATTTTATGCTTTTGGAGGTTGACCCGTGATTTCGACGGATGTCGGAGGATATGAGTCAATTTCAAGCACTAAAAATCACATTTTCAGGAAACCACAGGGGCCAAAGTGCGCGAAACGCGAAAAAAGACGGAAAAAACGGGTCACCGGCGGAAAATCCGGTGACCCGGACCTCCATGGTCGCCGGCGACCATGGGCCATGGTCGCCGGCGACCATGGACCGGCGACCATGGGCCATGGTCACAGGGGCCTGCGACCATGGGCCATGGTCGCAGGGGTCTGCGACCCTGGGGGATTTTTCCCCTTCGGAGCCCGTTTTGCGGTCGTTTTGAGGTCTTTTTCGTCGCCGTTTTCTTCTGTATTTTTCTTGACATTTCTTCTCATTTATTGGCTTGATTTCCCTGTAGAAAACCTGATGAGAATCCTTGCATTTTTAGAGTGCAAAGTTTCCAATTTTCCGGGAAAGCCGAAGACTTTGTCGCGTAGAGCTGCTGATTTTCCGCCAGAAGCTGAAACTTGGTCAAACGATGTCGGAATGACCTGAAATTTGAGGTGAAGCTTCCTGAGCAATAAATAAGACCAACCATAGGCTTTTGTTTGAGTTTTGAAGCCGTTTGGGGTCCCGTCGATGCTTCACTTGATTTTGTTGCGGGGAAAATGCCGAGCTTTGATATGTGGCCAAACGATGTCCGATTGACCTGAAATTTGACGGGGAGCCTATTGGAGTCATTTTGAGACGTTCCATGGGCTCCGTTTTGGATGTCATGGTCCCGGGTTGCTCCACCGCCGGTAGGCTTGATTTTCTCTCGGAGCATCGAAACCTGGTCAAACGTTGTTAGAATGACCTGAAATTTGACGTGCAACCTTTTGGAAGCGTGTTGAAGCCACTCATGAACTTGGTTTGATGAGCGAAGGCTTCGGTGGTTCCCGCCGCGGGAGGCTTGATTTTGCTGCTCGAGCATTGATGGAGGGTCAAACGTTGTCGGTTTGACTTGAAATTTGGCATGGAGCCCTTTTGAGACATGCTGGAGTCATCTGTAGGCTCTGATCGAAGTTTTGACGTCTCCGATGATGTCGCCGCCGGGAGCGCCATTTTAGCTGTCGGAGAAGCGAAGTTAGGCCAAATGATTCTGAAATGGCCCGAAACTTCATGTGTACTCTTCTCTTGGCTATCTTGAAGGATCTTGCAGTTTTTGTTTGATTCTGACAAGATTTGATTTTTTGGAGAAATTGCATTGCCTATTTATGGCAGGTTGCGACTTCATGCAGCTTTCTTGATGTTGAAGAGGCAAAGTGACATTTTTGGTGTCAACATTGTACGCCATTGCTTTCCACTTGTGAATGAAGTCATAAGTTGACTCATTCTCTCCCTGTTTTAGGCTGCAGAGCTGAGCCATAGTAACATGATGATCCTCACCTTGGAAGTGGGTCAGGAAGCGTGTCTCCAGCATAGCCCAGTTCTGAATGGAGTTCTCCAGCAGAGTGGAGTACCAATCGAAGGCCGTACCTTTTAGGGTACTTGCAAAGAGGCGAATCTTGAGTGCATCTTGATCCGCGATAGCTCCCGTCAAGATCTTGAAGTGGATGACGTGCTGTCTGGCCGATCCTTTCCCCGTATATGTTTGGAGAGTAGGATGTTTGAATTTTGTGGGGAACGGGACCGAGTCCATCCATAAAGGATATGGTGGCTTGATCCCATGCTCTTTAAGTATATCCTCTTCTTTAGCTTTGGCGAGGATACTGTCTACGTCCTTTTTGGTAAGGGCGCGTGACTCATTTTCTTCTCCATTTCCCTCGTTATTGCTATGATTCAGAGGAGGCTCATTGTTCACCTGATTTTGGACGACAAGGAGAAGGTTTTCCATCAGAGTTTCAATCCTCTGCTGGCCTTGTTCCAACTGCTGGATGCGTGTGAGCGCATCATCTCGAGGTGGATTCTGAGGTGGCGGCTCAGAACTTGTAGCCAAGACGTTCATCCCTCGGGATTCGAACAAAGAAATCGTCCTGGTGACCGAGCTGGGGCTCATTCTTTTTGATGAAGAGCTTGATGAAGGATTACTCTCCCGTCCTTGGCTAGAAGGGGCAGGAGATTCTTCGGGATGTCTTTGTGTCCTGGTGACGCTACGGGTCACCGGACGTCGGACATGGATTTTTGATGCTGACCTTTGGCGTCTTCTGGTTTTTCCAACCATATGGACGGCAGCAACTTGGTTGGGTCTTTCTTTTTCGACCCATTTGCGGGAGACTTGAAGTGTAGGAGGCTGGGTCCTTTGCTTCTCTAGTCTCTTTTGTCGATATGACGCACGGCGGCGTGCTCGACGAGCGATTTGAGCTTTGGTCAGCTCTGGCTGGGCTCTGACGATGAAGGATGTGCTCCCTCGGGCGCAGCAGCCGAGCTTGTCTTCTTTGTAGCTAGGCAAGGACAGGATCCGGACCCGGTCCTTTGCCTGTTGTAGCGAAGCTTTGAACCTTTCGAGTTCGGCCCCTGTAGAGATGAAGGGTCGAACTGAAGGAGTGTAGGCCTTAGCAGGTGCTTGTAGAGGCCTGGTGATGCATGATCTAATTTTGGGCCTGTAGGAACAAGCCGACTCATGCTGGGTTGACTTGGGAGTCAGGTTGGAGATGGGTCTCTCCTCTTTCATGTAGGCAAGAGGGTAGAACTGGTTCTCCTTGAGTGGGGCCAGGTATGCTGGCTTGGTGGAGGTTTGAGACCTTCTTTGTTTTGGGGAAGGTCTTGGAGACCAAGTCTTAGGGTAGACCTAGTTGGTTGTTGGTCGAGGCTTCGCGGGGGTGCCACGGGCTTCGGGCTTTTGGGCGCTCGCCTTTGGTGTCACGGGAATGACACGTTGAGAGGCGATCTTCTGCTTTTTAGCAGGCGCAGCTTGTTCTTCGGGAAGTGGGAATGGTCCCAGGTCGACCCGGAGTTCAGAGAGTTGCCGAGGGAGTTGACGCTTCGGCAGCTGACAGGGCGCTTATGGGTGCGCGCGCTTTGCTTCTGTTGAAGCATGAGCTGGTGCTTGTTCTCATCGAAGATAATGGTTAAGGCTGCCATTGTTAGTTTCGAAAAAAGTTTTGAAACAAGACCACATCCATTAGTAATCACAAGAATATAATGATCATAAATGGGAATTTCTATGGTTGTCTTTTCAAATCGCTCAGGGGATATGACCCAAGCGACATGAAGAAGGCAAAAAGCCATAGATGGTACAATTGTTCTGACAGCGAGCATGGTAGGCTCGAAATGAGCGTTCCAATGACTGCTATAAGCAATTGTATACCTAAATTCGACTTATCGAGAAGCGGAGCTTGCTCGAGATAAGAAGAATATAAGGTAGGAGTTACAAATGTGCCGGTCACAGATATACAGTAGACCCTGAAAGGGCGTACCAGTACTGCTATGCACAAATGTTGGAGATCGCATCCATGAGATGGGATTCTTTGTTTTGAAATGTCAGAAATGGATTCGTCAAAGAGAGCAGGTGGCATTCCGATTCAAATACGGGCTCAACGATTTCCGCGAGCGCCAGTACTCAGAAGGGAAGAGACCACAATTTCTCGAATCTGAATCCAAAAGTGACGAGTTTTTGGAGATTTTTTTTTTGAAATGATTTTTTTTATTTTATTATTTTTATTTTTTTATTATATATTTTTTTTAAAAAAATATATATATTTTTATTTATTTTTTTATTTTATTTTTTTTTTGAAAATTTTTGTTTTTTTTTTTTAAGATTTTTTTTTTTGAAAATCTTTTTTTTTATTTTTTTTTTATTTTGATTTTAATTTTTTTTAAGATTTAAAGACGAGAGAGTACACATAGGCCTCCTAACCCGGTCTTATGAAACCTCAATTGATAGAATTGCCCCCAGGTAAGGGTAGGATTACTTAATGAACCTGTTTGGAGGACCCTTGCCTAGAACAGTCAAGCTGTCTCCACACTCTGGACAAGGCTTTTCTTGAATCAATCGTGATCAAAGAACGCAATTGGTTTAACCTTAGTGGTCTATGTCCTTCTTTATAAAAAATCCCAAATAGACTCATCGAAGAGAAACGATGGCCCAAAACCTTAGTCGAACGGGCTCAACATTTCTGCAAGCACCAAAGAACGATAGGATAGGATCAAAGTTTCTCAATTTTGAATCCAAACTAAGAAAACTGATTTTTTTTTTTATTTTTATTTTTTTTAATATATTTTTTTTTTGAAATCTCTAATGAACTCATCGAAGAGAAACGATGGTCCAAAACCTTAGTCGAACGGGCTCAACATTTCTGCAAGCACCAAAGAACGATAGGATAGGATCAAAGTTTCTCAATTTTGAATCCAAACTAAGAAAACTGATTTTTTTTTTATTTTTATTTTTTTTTAATATATTTTTTTTTTGAAATCTCTTATGAACTCATCGAAGAGAAACGATGGTCCAAAACCTTAGTCGAACGGGCTCAACATTTCTGCAAGCACCAAAGAACGATAGGATAGGATCAAAGTTTCTCAATTTTGAATTCAAACTAAGAAAACTGATTTTTTTTTTTTTTTGAAAAGAGAAAGAATGGAAACAAACTCAAAGAAATAGAAATTTCCAAAAAAAATCCCATCTCATGTTTTTTAGGATGCAAAATCCAACATAGGCTACCAGTTAGAAAGTAGCCAAGGAATCCGGAAAAGAAGTATAAGCATAGAGCAAAAAGTATGATATGCAAATATTTCATTTCCAAGCACCGTGTTCTCAAATGAACGAGTCCCACCGGGTGTGCCAGCTTGATGGAACGCGCTCCGAGGCGCCGTGGGGCGGCTACCGGGGTCGGCGGAACGTGGGAGTCCGTCGGGTCCGGCCCTTTCGCGCCCTGGCGGGCCTGAAGCGTGCATCAACATTTCTTTTATGTGGGTGTGCCAGATTTTCTATTTTACTTGGAATTGCAAGTGGTAATCCGGAGATCAACCTTCGCAAGTAAAAAGGAAATCAACTTCTTTCAAGTTTTCCATTGCACAAATATTTAAGAAAAGAGACATTTTCTTAATTTGCCGTGAAAGGCGATTTGTTTGGCATTTATAGCCGATTTTGGCGTTTATAGCCGATTTACAATTCTTATCAATAATGAAAGACAAGAGTTGTGATTTTTGTCTCTTTAGAAAAATACAAACTACAATGAAAAGCAAGAAAAGGAAGATCTAACTTTTCAGGAGATTATGGGGGACTCGTTCAGATTGACGGTCGCAAGCCATGTATGGGCTTCGCTATCATCCATGCAGATGAGAACAGAAGATGCTCTTGATTCGCTTGGCTTGGCTATAACCTCAGGTTTTTAGAGGACAAAGACCAAGAGAAGGTCCTATGTCCAATAAAAAGCTAAGTAGACGGGCTGAAAAGCCACGTCTAAGCCATTGGAGGCAGCGGGAGAAGGCAAGGACCTTGGGGGGGGTGCCCCCCCAAGGGACTTTTGTCACCTTGTAGTGGTGGCCGGTGCAGAACTTCAGCAGAGTTTTTCTCTCTTTTTCTTTCTCTCAGATCTCTTTTTGATCCTTTTTTTCTGATCCCGATTTCAATGGAATGCTCTCCTATTTATAGGCTTTTGGTAGCCATTTAGGAGAGTTTATGGGCTTTAATGGCTTTAATGGGAGGAGTTACAAGATTTATTTCTTTGATTTTGTAACTCCTTTTTCCTTGAATCTGATTGGCCGATGGAGATTAAGGGCTTTTAATCACCTTAATTACCATAATGGGAGGAGTTTCAGGGGTTTAAATGCCATGAATCAATTGACTTGTAACTCCCAAATGCTTGCTTCTGATTGGGCCGTCCAAAGAAATGAATTAATGACTGCAATAAAGCTAGTCAATTAACCACATTAATTGGTCGCCGAGCAGTCGAAGAGTCGCGGGCCGTGCCGTGTCTTCTGGAATTCTTCTGCCGATGATCATCGATGGATCTTCATGCTGATCGACATCGGATGAACATGTAACTTCAGACAGTGATAGCTAAGAGCGGGCCGGTGACATCTGTCTTGTCGATTTCACGATCGGTCGGACAGAAAGTGCACTTTCTTGGTCAGCCGGTTGACGATCTTGGAGCGATCAATGATGATTTTATGCTTTTGGAGGTTGACCCGTGATTTTGACGGATGTCGTCGGATATGAGTCAATTTCAAGCACTAAAAATCACATTTTCAGGAAACCACAGGGGCCAAAGTGCGCGAAACGCGAAAAAAGACGGAAAAAACGGGTCACCGGCGGAAAATCCGGTGACCCGGACTTCCATGGTCGCCGGCGACCATGGGCCGGCGACCATGGGCCATGGTCGCAGGGGCCTGCGACCCTGGGGGAATTTTCCCCTTCGGAGCCCGTTTTGCGGTCGTTTTGAGGTCTTTTTCGTCGCCGTTTTCTTCTGTATTTTTCCTGACATTTCTTCTCATTTATTGGCTTGATTTCCCTGTAGAAAACCTGATGAGAATCCTTGCATTTTTAGAGTACAAAGTTTCCAATTTTCCGGGAAAGCCGAAGACTTTGTCGCGTAAAGCTGCTGATTTTCCGCCAGAAGCTGAAACTTGGTCAAACGATGTCGGAATGACCTGAAATTTGAGGTGAAGCCTCCTGAGCAATAAATAAGACCAACCATAGGCTTTTGTTTGAGTTTTGAAGCCGTTTGGGGTCCCGTCGATGCTTCACTTGATTTTGCTGCGGGGAAAATGCCGAGCTTTGATATATGGCCAAACGATGTCCGATTGACCTGAAATTTGACGGGGAGCCTATTGGAGTCATTTTGAGACGTTCCATGGGCTCCGTTTTGGATGTCATGGTCCCGGGTTGCTCCGCTGCCGGTAGGCTTGATTTTCTCTCGGAGCATCGAAACCTGGTCAAACGTTGTCGGAATGACCTGAAATTCGACGTGCAGCCTTTTGGAAGCATGTTGAAGCCACTCATGCACTTGGTTTGATGAGTGAAGGCTTCGGTGGTTCCCGCCGCCGGGAGGCTTGATTTTGCTGCTCGAGCATTGATGGAGGGTCAAACGTTGTCGGTTTGACTTGAAATTTGGCATAGAGCCCTTTTGAGACATGCTGGTGTCATCTGTAGGCTCTGATCGAAGTTTTGACGTCTCCGATGATGTCGCCGCCGAGAGCTCCTGTTTAGCTGTCGGAGAAGTGAAGTTAGGCCAAATGTTGTCGAAATGGCCCGAAACTTCATGTGTACTCTCCTCTTGGCTATCTTGAAGGATCTTGCAGTTTTTGTTTGATTCTGACAAGATTTGATTTTTTGGAGAAATTGCATTGCCTATTTATGGCAGGTTGCGACTTCATGCAGCTTTCTTGATGTTGAAGAGGCAAAGTGACATTTTTGGTGTCAACAGCGCACCTAAATTGCTCTTCCCTGCTTTGCTGGATATGATCTTGTAGATAATGTTTAAATATATCTTGTTCACATCTCTTTTAATAAACTGAACTATCCAGCACAGATCTAAATGTAATAGCTTCTCTATATTCCCTTCCAAATATACATATATGGGCCATTCTTTTTACTTTTGAACTAGTTTCTTGTTGAAACGTACACTCCATCAAATTTAATTTAAGACAACCAGTTGGTGGAGGGGACCATTCTGGTTTAGGCAGGCATATTTGCGGAGGGTTGGGATGCAAGGCTATATAACTGTTATCGATTGATAGATTAGACTCTGGATCCTTTGAATGGATACATGACTTAAAGGGCTCATTTTTAAAAAAGGAATAGTTTCTTGCATTCGAAATGTACAAAATGATCATGGCCCCAGCATGATCTCCATTCAGAATGCACTACTATATAAGCTACATTCAGACTATAGCTAAAAGCCACAAGAAGTACACAACCATTGACGAGGAACAAAAAGGAATAGAAAAAAGAATGAAATATTACCTTCTTCACTGCAAATGGATAATCAGAGTTTTCCAACCCTCTCGACCATTTTTGCATAACCATCCATATACAGGAAACCAAATGTATGGCCTGGATCAGCTAATACACAACAAATAATAGAAATCACTAATGAACTACAACAAATTCCAATTCATCATATATATGCATATTTCTTTCTTGTATTGGCTAGTCAGCTGCTATTCATGTTAGTTCAGAAGTTTTGAGTTGCTGTGCTGCAAAGTGTTATGCTACTGTGGTTTTGTCTTGCTGCCTTGTATTGGCTAGTCAGCTGCTGTGCAGGGTAGTGTAATCCTCCTTTTTGGTTTCCTCTAAGTGCTTAGAAGTGCAAAGTCCTGTTCTTAGAGGCTTTTTGAATCTTCTCTGTGTCCTGCTCTGCTCTCCAGTGGCTTTTCTGAGGTTTTTTTTTTTTTTTTTGCTAAATGGCAAATTGAATGAAGGAGAAGGAAAAGGCCAAAGGCCCCCAAAATACAAATAGAGAGCCACTATGGGAGACAAACAAAACAGCACCCAGCAGCTAAACAAGCCAAAAGGAAACACGGAGAAAAGGATAAAACAAAAGAACAACCAAGCCTCCAACACACAGAAGCTAACTAAAGCACCAACAAAGAACAGTTCCAGAGAGGGAACTAAAACACTGGGAGAAGAGAGGAAACAACACAAAAGCAAAGAGGAAACCAAAGCACAACCCAGAGCAGAGACTGAATGCACCAAAGTAGACAGCAAAGCCTCTCCCTGGCTACAAGACTACTGGGCAAACAACCTCAGCCCTCAACCGAACAACTCTGCAGGGTAGTGCATTGGTCCTACTCTGCCCTCTGAAGCTTTGAGTAGCTTCTTGTGCTGCAATTTGCAGTGCAATGTAGTGCAGAGTGAGTAGGAGCGCTATTTGTGCAGGAGTGTTTTCTGTAGTTGGAAGTAGCTTCCCCCTGTAGTTCGGTTCTGATTGAGTTTCTTTGTGGATCTGTTTTGAGCTGTTGCTGAGGAAGTGGAGCTGGGGTGTTCTGGTAGTGGGCTGTGTTGTATTTCAGCAGCCGCGTTATCAAGGAGTGGCTTTGCTTAGAGCTGTTTTGTTGTTTGCCAATGAAGCTGAACAATGCAGGTTGGTATAAGCTCATTTCTCCTTGTAATCCTAATCGTCTCAAGCTAGTCAGCTTGTCAAAATCACTTGTAATCCAGTCACCAATCTGCACCCATGAAACGTTCTGTAGGTTGGTTAATTCGTTGAGTTCCACATGTTTCGCTTTTGGTAAACAAAATACGAAACCATTTACATACAGATGCCTCAATTGTTTCATCTTCCATAGACCATGCTCAAGTAGCAGACGAACTGTAAAGCCGTTGAGAGCACAAAAATATAGTGTCCGCAGATTGTAAAGGTTGTATATGGTTGATGGGAATGTTGGAATTTTTCCTTGAAATCTCATAGATAAGTACCTAAGATGGATGAGATCTCCTATTCCATCAGGGATTGCATAACGGCTGGGCACCTTGTCCAGGTGCAACACCCTCAACAATCTGAAACATTTGTAAAGAGATTTCCAGTTTTGACTATTAAATGGTGCATCTAATTGGAAGAAGCAGAACAAAGAACCAGAGTGCTAAGCCAAGTGGTCCACATGCATAAGCTGTAAAATATCACTGCGAGTAATAGAGAGTCGACGCACTGTAGTTGGTGAGGCATAACCCATATTCCCACTATAAACATTAAGGAACATTCAGTTTATGTTCTGGGTGCCTGGGTGTGGTCTGTTGCAATGAGGTTTGTAGCAGTGGTGTTCTTTTCTTTCTGTTGTTCTGTCTTCAGCTTCTGCAGGTGTCTTCCTCTCTCCGATGGGTGGTTTTGCTGGAGGAGTTGTGCCTTGCGGTAGTGCTGGAGCAGGGTTTTTCTCGTAAAGAGCAGTGTTGCAGCTTAGCAGTTGTGTAATTTGTTCTGCTGTGTAATTTATTCTGCTGTGGGCTAATTTGTTCTGCTGTGGGCTGAGTTCAGTTCCCTCTCTGGCTCCTGTTCTGCTGGAGGAGAATTGTGTTGTTTTTTTGTCACACTTGTTGGTTGAATGGCTGGCTAGGTTGCATGAGATGGTTATATGAGCAATGCATGGTACAATCATCCATTAACTATAACACATAAGTTCAATTAATTTGTTGGACAACCAGTACATGCCTCTTATGTTTTTTTTTTTTTCTTTTGTTAAGACTTACATGTGTATTATATATGATATTGAAATTCCTAGGTTAGTGTCACGACCCCAAACCCGGGGTCCGTGAATTGAGAGTTATGTTTCTCCCAAGATCCGCGTGAGTGAGGATTACAAATTCCAACACCTCTGGATATTTAGCGGAAGCTTTCGTGGTGTTGCGACTCGGAGTCCGTGGCCATTGGATTCCGCACCGCACTCAACCCAAGCATATAATCATCTTATCATTGATCCATCTCAGACTGGAATAAACCATCACAATAAAAGTACAAAGCTGACAGTAACAGGTTATTGTATTCCCATATATGTTCAAGTTACAATTAACAATGTATATTAATTACAATCCCAAGCGGAAGGCTAATAGAAGCCATACAAAAACAAGCTAATGATCACTACCCCATATGTGGTGTAAAACCGATGTCAAGCTCAATGTCTACATGACATAGCCGACAAACAACCTGAAAACTCACGGCCCCACGGCCAACACGTGCACTCGTCTCGGGTGAAGAAGTCTGGACCTGAGTACCAAAGTAGTGGGTCAGACACGACGGTCTGGCAGGTGGGTGAAAAGATATAACAATATACTGGACGATAAAACATGTAATAAATCATGCTGTCTGATCAAAATTGTACATAATTGCAGTGCATAGGAAATCATGAATATCTGACGGAATCCGGTATTCATATAAAAACGGGTATGAACATGAATATTTGACAAAACATCTATTCCTTTAAAGCATGTATAAAACATGAACATTTCACAAATCGAGAACTCATTTAAAACATGTATAAACAATAAACATTTATAAATAATGCATCCTTTATTAGGGAAAGACATGATCAATATAAAACAGTACGAGTATCAAGGATCAGGAACTATCAAGATGGCAACCACACAAAGCTAAATCCTCTATCACCGAAGCGATAGAGCAAGCATATCAAGGCTTTGACCTCAGTCACCGAAGTGAGGAGGTGCAACCAAGTTACATATACATATACAATAATACGGGACGGGACCGCGGTAGCAAACCGGGTATCGGGAATCACGGTAGCGAACCGGATATCGGGAACCACGGGAGCGAGCCGGGTATCGGGATGGGACCACGGTTAATAAACCGGGTATCGGGATCCAAGCTGCAGATGGCAGGATAAGTGGGGAATCTCCAAGTCAGTGGATCAGACTGACAAGGTTATCCAAGCTTAGTGGTGCCGACTCATAGGTTATATGTAAGTAAACAAAACAAATACATGTACGCATGTTCTCCTTTTGGTTCATGGGCTCGCACTACAAAGCTCTGGCCCCATCTTACCTCAAGGTTTTATTCTTACGGGTCATATACAAGAAATCAAATCAAGTGAATACATATGACGGGACGGGGTGCTCATTAGCACAAAAACATATCTGTATTGGTCGGGCATGTACGGGCTAGCAACAATGCCAAAAACATGAATTTCAATACTGTCGGATAAGTCTAGTCATAAAACATGAGATTTAAAATGTACAAGTGAAATTCGAGTTTAAATAAGACATAATGGATTTCTATACTTTTCCGGGCCCGTCGTTGAGGGTCCTAGATTCATATCGATGTGAATAGGGTCCCGTATGTCTAATTTGACATAACTTGGTACTCTATAAGAATTAAGGACATCTCGGGTCCCTATGCACATTGACGAGTCTAAGGATCCTTGACGAATCTTCATAATGGGTTTCTCTTCATCCGGACTCCATAAAATGCCTTCCAAGTTCTTATATTGCATTGGGGCTCCAAACAATACCTCCCCAAGCTTAAAACGATGTTTCGAGTCTCCAAGTATTGATAGGTCATATGCAAGAAGTCGGGCATGTATAAAACGCTTGATGAAATTGTATAAACGGGCGAAACAAGGTGTTTAAGGCATAAATATCATTTCAACACCGAGTCAAGTACATCGGGCTGGCAAAATGCTACGAGTACAGTTTCAGTATTCTCGGGATTGATGAAATCATAACTCATTAATTTCGGAAATCGTGGGGTGCAATAAACTTTCGAAATGTCGGGACAGGTATCGGGGTTCAAGATAACTCAAGGTGGACAGGGACCCCGTATGTCTATTTTTCAGTAAACACTTGGTACTCCTTGAGTTTAGAGACATTCCGGGCTCCTTAAACACCTGAGTGACATTTCAACAAATCTCGGCGATGTGGTTTCTCACTCGAACGGGCTTCCAACAAACATTTCATCTTTGTTTCGAACATATTCCAGGTGGAAAGTGCCCATTGCTTTCGAAAAGGTTCACAAGCAAGATGGGATGGGAACTCCCTTCATCTCTCTTTATTCCCATAATTCTGGGAAATTCGGTTACCTGGCGGTCACCTGGCGGTTAGCCGCCAATGGATTTGGCGGTTAGCCGCTGGCTGACCGCGGGGCTGACCGCAGTTGACCTGACCAAATGCAGCATTCTGGAAATGTAACCGCTTCAGTGCG
This sequence comes from Umbellularia californica, assembly GCA_028538565.1. NCBI lineage: Eukaryota > Viridiplantae > Streptophyta > Magnoliopsida > Laurales > Lauraceae > Umbellularia > Umbellularia californica. The sequence goes on from JAPQWN010000001.1 coordinate 62,491,480, forward strand.
GTCGTCTGGCGGTTAGCCGCCGATGGATTCGACGGTTAGCCGCTAGCTGACCGCGAGGCTGACCGTAAGGTTACAGCTCTCTGGAAAAGTAACCGAAACCGGTTCGGCTAGCCGCCAGTCACCAGACGGCTAGCCGCTAGGTGACCGTCAGCTGACCGCCAGTTGCGGGAACTCCACAATACAGTTCAGATTCAGGTCTTCTTTTCTCCAATCCATTCCTTTCCCTCTCCAATCACTTACCTACAATAAAATGAGCTGAAAGCTCCTCCTATTCCACCTTCAACTCCTCTCCAATATCAAAATTTCTACATATCATTATCCAATCACTTCTTCTCTTTTTCACCCTCAACCATAAGAGAAAAGAAACTCCACAATCACCAAGATTCATTTAAGCCAAAAACAAGAGATAGAAAAAGACTAAAATCCACCATGTTTCCAAAACATTAAATGTACTTCCAAATCAATGAGAATCATAAAGGAAACATGAATAGTGATAATGTGAAACATCATGTATGAAATAGAAAAATCGCATTTCTCATAAAAACATGTAAATATCAAATCATCCACTTGCCTTGGGTCTCTAATCAAGCAAATCAAGCTCTAAACACTCTTCCAAGCCAAGGCTCCAAGCTACACAAAAACCCCCAAAAAGCAACCCATAAGAACCCTAAAAATGGTAACTCATCAAGGAGAAGAAATGGGTTCAAACAAGCTAGGAAATAGGACCTAGGGGAAAGCCATTGCTCAACAATAGAAGATGGAAAGAGATCCTTACCTCTAGGGCCATTAATCAATAAGAAGGAGCTTGAAATAGGGGCTGCCCACCTTGGTTTCCCATGAAAATGGTGTCAAAAGAGAGAGGAGATGAAGGGGAAGAAGTTGCCGGAGTTTCCTCGTCGGATTGGTAGCTTGAAGGCTTCATTTGAGCAAGAGAAATGGAAGAAAAAGAAGAAGAGGGGCTGCTGGTACTGTAGCATGGAGGTGGCAGCCGATGGAAATGGGAATGAGGGAGAAAGAGAGGAAGATGGCCTTTTTATAATGGGTGGTGTGGGGTCCACACTAAGTATAACTTGTAATGGAGATTAGGGGGCTTTCTAGACCTCGGATCAAGAAAATTAAAACATGAAAAGTGTCCGGAATAAAATTATCTTTCCAACAAGGTTAATATTGACATACTTCCGGGGTCCACATAAAAAGTCAACTGTTTGGTCAAAGGGGTTAAAGAATGGAAAATTTGGGATTTCTAGAAAAACTGATTTTAGGAGCTTCGAATGGGCACGGAGTGAACACGAAAGTTGTAGGGAATGGCGAGATTAGTCTAACGAAGCTGAAATGAGAATTTTTGGGAATCACCAAGAATCTCCCCACGCTGACCACGCAAAACAAATGGGACCCTACGGTCACTGTCTAGGTTTACTGGCTCTCAAAACTTCCCAAAGCTAATGAAAAGTCATTCTAACTCAAAAACTCAACCAACAACCACTAAACCCATCGAGAAAACCAAATCACGATTAAAACCACACTAAACCAAGAAATTAGGGGTCGGGTTCTCACAGTTAGCTTGTTCTTTTTTTACTTTTGTTAAGACTTATATGTGTCTTCTGTATGTTATTGAAATTCCTAGCTAGGTTATCTTGTTGATCTACTCAAAATTTTTATTTTTTCCACATAGGTTCTTGGTGCTGACACTTGAGGACGTGTTTGGGGACTGGGTTTGGGTGTTTCAAGGACTTCATGCGGCATACGCGTCCATATAGGATAGCCTTGCAAGAGGAGCAAGCATCGAGAGAAACCATGCAAACCCAAATGGACAAGTTGAAGGAAATGCTAGAAATACGATTAGCGGAGGAAGCTAGGCAACGCAAGGAGGACATGGAATGTTTCTTTACTTCTTTTTCTCAGGGTGGGTTAGAGGTTCAAACCCCTAACGATCGTGGGAGTTCCTCTCAGGTATAAAGCATTTTTATATAATAATACATGCCTATATTTGAAATAATGTGTGAGATTGATAAACTATATGGTGACATCAATTGTTCTTAATTGTAGATGAGAGATGATTTCTCAACACAGTCGCATCCCATAACAGCCGCGCAAACGGGAACAAGTTTGTTTAAATTGATGCACCTGACCAAGAGGCTTGCATGTGTTGTTGCTTGTGGCCGAGTGAAGGGTGACTCACCTGATGATCAGGGTTGCTATAAGATTATCCTAGATGAAATTATTGAAGGGAACGTCGACTTGGTAACTGGAGAAGGCAAGATGGAAGATCTTATAACAGGAGATGAGACCAAGTGGCCCAAATGGAAGACTGTATTTTACTAGATGTGGATGAATGCATACTAAATGGATCCATTTGACTGATAATTTAAATCTTGAGTTTTCTCTATAGATGGATGTTTTGTTTTGACCATTAAATGTGGATGAATGTATATTGTTTTCGACTATTGTATGGATATTTGAATGGCTATTGTAAATTTCTTAGTTTCCTACTTTTTGGGAGGAGTTCTCATTGTTAGTTAGCCTGCAGTAGCTTCTCTCTTCCTTTCCTTTGCTGTTGCAGTGGCAGTTGGAGTTGTGTAGTTCTGATGTGGTTTGAGTTGCAGTCCCTGCTGTGTGGTCTAGGAGCGTTGGCTGTGTGCTGCCCTGTTTTGGTGCTCTCTGTTCCCGCTCAGTCTTCTGCTACTTGGAGGAGCCTGGTGATTTGAAGTGCTGTGAGTGTTGCAGTACTGTTTGTACAGGATTGTTATCTGTTGTAGGAAGCTGCTTCCCCTGTTCTTTGGTTTTGTTTTTCTGTCTCTGTGGTTCTTCTGAGTGTTGTTGCTGTGTCAGAGGGGCTGGAGTGTTTTGGTTCTGGACTGAGTTGTTTTGCAGCTGCTGCTTCCTCCCTGCCTTTGTTGTTTTTCTTCCCTCCTTCTGTGAGCAGTTGAAGTGGTGGTGGCGTAGCGCCGTTCAGCTGTGGTTGTTTGGTCAGTTGTGGAGTTGACTGGGAGTGGCAAGGAGGTGTGCCCTTCTTCCCTCTAGAGCTTTCAGTCGCTGTATTGGTCTCCTCTTTGTTTTTTGCAGCGTTTCATCTCCTCTTTTCCCTCCTCTGTATTCTCTTTTTGGTTTGTTTTGCTGCTTGTTTCATTCTTTATTTTCCCTCTTTGGTGGTTGTCTCCTTGTATCTTGGGGGCCTTTGGCCTTTCCCTCTTTAATTCAATTTGCCATTAAGCAAAAAAAAAAAAAAAAATGGCTATTCTAATTGGTTGTTTAATTTGTGACTATTAGATAGATGTTTGAATGGGTATTACAAATGTCTCTGTGGTTTTTTTACTATTGTTGCTGTTGATAGGTGCAAATTTTTTAAATATTCATTTTCTATTTTTTATTTTTTTCCTTTATAAAACAACGACTGCTTAGAACAGTCGTTTTACAAGTTTTTTAATATTAACTGATAGTAATTTCTCCTTAAAAAATGACTGTGTGAAGCCGTCGATTTATTGCCTAATAAAAATGACTATTTAAAACAGTCGTCTTATATTCAAATTATCGACAGTTTTGGACAGTCATTTTCAAAAAACAACTATGAAAATTTTGATGGCCGGTCCGACGGAGTTGTCCGTCGTTTTTTAAGAAAAACGACTGTTTTTAACAATCGGTATTTGACGATTTTGACGTAGTGCTCCCACATACCCAAAGAGGGAGGATCCTCCGAACTGGGTGAAGAGGACCAATGTGATCAAGACCGGGGTTTTTGTTAGCGGCCCTTCCGGTTTTGCAAAAAAGTCGCCTATCCTGTCACAACCCCGCCCAACTCAGCATGAAATTGTCCGCTTTGGCCCACATGCACACGCGGGGACTTCCCAGGAGGTCACCATCCTAGTACTGCTCCCGCCCGAGCACGCTTAACTACGGAGTTCTTACGGTTTCCGGGGCCGCACGGTTTTGAAAGGCCTCATGCTAAGTTAATACGGGGTTTGACTTATAAGCCCAGGGTTAGGACTTGGATATTTCTAATGCGGGCTAACGGAGACTCACCGTTTGAAGCCCGTGGTTGACATGCTCCGCCCCGTGGTTAAGGGTGCCGCCCGGACCAAGTTCTCACATTCTCCCCCACCGGAAATAGAGCCGTCCTCGGCTCTGATACCAATTGTCACAGCCCCGCCCAACTCAGCATGAAATTGTCCGCTTTGGCCCACGTGCACGCGCGGGGACTTCCCAGGAGGTCACCCATTCTAGTACTGCTCCCACCCGAGCACGCTTAACTACGGAGTTCTTACGGTTTTCGGGGCCGCATGGTTTTAAAAGACCTCATGGTAAGTTAATACGGGGTTTGACTTATAAACCCAGGGTTAGGACTTGGATATTTCTAATGCGGGCTAACGGAGACTCACCGTTTGAAGCCCGTGGTTGACACGCTCCGCCCCGTAGTTAAGGGTGCCGCCCGGACCAAGTTCTCACATTCCTGTCGCGACCCCGGACCGAGGCCCGGGCCCGCGACTGTACGGCGGCATGATTAACCAACACATCAACACACCGCCACTGTTATTTTCCCACAAGTTTCCGCGGTGAGGATCCCAAGACACGGGTCTAGCTCACACGATGGATATGCGGAAGTGTATAGCAAAACATGTCACACAAATCTTAAACAATGAGGTACAAGATAAATTATAATATTGAGACAAGGTATCAAAAGAGAATGTCATCACAGCATTCCTATCAAGATTAAAGTTTCACAATAACCCAAAGTACGTTTGCTTTCAATTACAAAACCCTGAGAGGCCAATACAAAAATTACAATCCCAAAAAAAAACCCAAGCTAGGCGAAACGAGAATCAATATCCCGACCGGCGTCTAGATGACGTCGTTAGGCTGCCACTCGTGCGCTGGGGGTGGCTCAATAGCCTCCTCCGGGCACTCCTCGTCACGCATGAACTCTCCTGAACCTGGACACCAAAATAAAAAGCATCAAACACGACGGTTTGGCAAATAAACAATTTAGGGATGAATATGAGAAGTAATGCTAAAACAGTTCAAGAGTTAGATACACGTTTCAAGTTTACGAAACTAGCATGAATACTTATAATATCATGAAAAGATAAATCCACATTGAGCTCATCCTTTCTCCGTCATACATGATGACAAGAGCAAGCACGCACGACAAGCACGACACGAAAAACACGATCCCACGCCACACAAGGTAGACGGGGTATCCGGCCGCGGAACCGGACCACGAACACGCACGATATGTAATATAATACACGACTAGTCTGCAGACAGTCCACATGTTTAAGGACCCCCAGGTAGTGGATCAAGCTAAAAGGGCAGTCCAAGCTCAGTGGTATTCACTTATATCATGAATGCACAAAACACGGCGATACGCGTTCGAGAACACGACAAAACAAGTGGGAAATCATTTACCAAACATAACACGGCAAGACTAGCAAAATAGCATCTTATAAATGCTTAACAAACTTAAGAAATGATTCCCTTTTGATTCTTGAAACACATCTTGAAAACGAGCTTGTACTCGGAAATCACACGAGAACAAGATGATACATGAAGCATCAAAACAAGAGTTCAAACATAAATCTATCAAGCATAGGCTAAGACCAATCTTTGACCCTTGTGGAATTGAAAACCAAATGTCGGAATTCAATAAAGCTTAGTGTCCCCGAAGGTATATTACATTTTGGAATTCCAAGGGCACAAGGTCAATAAAAAGGTCTAAACCTAGTCTAGTTTTCATTCCTGCAAAAGTCCTTCAAAAACAGTACTTTTTGTAACTGTCGGTCTGGGTTCAGCATCTCTACCGGTAGAACTTCCGGTTTAAACGTTTCTACCGGTAGAACTTCCGGTTTAAGCGTCTCTACCGGTAGAACTTCCGGTAGAACCACTTCTACCGGTAGAACTACCGGTTGGAGCACTTCTACCGGTAGAACTTCCGGTAGAACTAAGGGTTCACAATTTTTCTCAACTCTCTGCCAAAATTCTAGCCACTTCTATCGGTAGAACTTCCGGTAGAACTAAGGGTTCACAGTTTCCTCAACTTTCTGCCAAAATTCGAGCCACTTCTACCGGTAGAACTTTCGGTAGAACTTATGAAGTTCAATTTTTTTTTCACACTTCTCTCCCTTCTTCACTTCCATATTTTTACCACCTACACTCCCAAGCCTACAAACTTTCCAAGGGATGATTTCCACACAAAAATCCACTCCCATTTCAATCCAAAACTTCAAAAATCACAAACCCATTTACATTCAAATCATGTATTACTCACTTGTAAGGTATTCCATTGAAAAACATGCTTTCATTCAAGACAAAACTTCTAGATTAGGTAGAGTAATTAGCAACCAAGCTTATCAAGATCAAACAAGCTAAAAGAGATTAATAACATGAAAGAAAAGACAAGCTTTATGATGAATAACATTTCCAATGTAAAATGCCCTAAAACTTGAAATGCACTAGGAATAACTAAAAGGTTTACTTGCCTCTAACCAAAGCCAAGCAAAACTCCACAAAATCCAACAAGGATGGGAGCTCCACGAAATCTACACAAAAACCCCCAAAAAGAGAGCACACGAAAATCACCATTTGGCCACTACAAACCCCCATTTCGAAAATGGGTTTGAAATCATGATAAACAAGCTCTAAATGAGCTACAGAACAAGAAAAGAAAGAATGAGAAGGAAGACCAACCAAGAGCTAGCTGAACAAGGAGGATAGAGCTTGAAGATGATGAATAGTGCGATGGTTTGGCTCCAAAAACGCTCCAACTGAAGCTTGAGAAGGGAGGAAGAGAATGGTAGTCTTGGATCTGAGGTTGGAACCTTCTAGCTAGATCATTCAAGGGGGAAAGAAATCAAGAAGAACCCTTATTCTCTTCTTCACTCTAGGTCATACTATTGCAGAGATTGGGAAAAAGGGAAATGAAGAGGAAAGGAAACTTATATAGTGTCTGGAAGTGGGTCCCTGGCAGCTGAGTTTGGAAACGCTTAAAACATGGTCTTGTGGACCCCGGATGGAATCGACGAAGAAGAACAAAACGATCGTCGAAAAATCTAGTTTCGGAAAAGTATAATTTTGACATAGTTCCATGACTTCAAAAAGTGTGCCCAGATTTAGCATGAATAGTCAGATTTACCCTTATTGGGCCAAAACTTGGTTTTCTGGGCCTCAGATGCATGCAGGTTAAAAATGAACGCTGTCACGAATAATAAAACCATTCAAGAGAAATAAAAATCACATCCACATCAAAGATCTAGAACAAAAACCCATTCTTACACGTGTACCCAGGGCATCCCTGAGCGTGTCTGACTCATACTAAACGTCCCCAAAATCCCCAAAGCTATAATCCAGACTAAGTCAATCACATTCTAACCCAACTAGTACTAAGACTCACTTAAGACTAAACACTTACTTAATTAGTACTAATCGAGTTGGTCTGGGTCGGGGTCTAACATATCCGTATGGACATGTTGATGCCAGCCAGTGGCTACCAAGGTTCTAATCATCCGTTGATCGATTTGAGACCGTTGGACCTTGGCATTTTTCGGGGTGACGGCAGCAATTAGGTGAAGCCTTTTCGACTTCGTGGCCATTTCGGTGCTGACTCAAGCTGGGAGTCATGGACTGATCACATCTTGAAGGTTGGTGGGGCCATTCTGCGAGAGGCCGAGAATTTTGACGCGGTTCGCGCTTTTCGGCAAACCGTGGTTTTCTCTGATGAGGCGTTCATGGCCATGCTAGAGTCATTCCTTCCACAAACCAACACCTTCATTGTTACGAATGGTGAGATTGATTTTTCTTTGAAGGAATTAAGTGCCATCACCGGGCTGCCTATCCTTGGCAAACTTTATGAGGAGTTCACACCTATCGACAGCGTCCTTGAGGACCAGTCTGAGGAGTTCAGGCTTTTCTACTTTCAGCTCGTCGCCTTCTATGATTTTTTTAAGGAGAAAGAGGGCTCGAAAGTCAGGTGCAGCAGTTGGAAGAGTTGTAGCTCCAACTTTTTTGACAACAGGGAGTCTTCGGATGGCAAGGCCCAGGATGCTAGGGCTAAAAACCCAAGTTTGAAGAAGATCTCTGGCATGCAAGAAGATTTGAGGAAATTCTTCGCAAGCACAGACGCCATTTATCCTGACATTGCATTGCGGAGAGATCTCGCTGTTTACCTCACTTATTGGCTGGGTGAGGCTGTTTTTGCTGGAGGAGATGGAATGCATATCAGTCGGGTGCCGGAGCACGGTGAATCCTCATCTGGGCCACACCTTCAGTATGCTAAAAAGGTGTTGAAGAGCGTTTTGAGCTCATGAGTTGAGACTCTCTCTTCAGGTCACTTGGAAGCTGGTTTCGGCATGATCAAGCATGTGCAAGACATTCTTGCCAATAGCGAAGAAGTCGGTTTGGACATTGCAAGTGACAAGGCATTTGTTGATAAAGTCATTGCTTTGGGGAACAAGTGGACTGAAACCAAAAGTTTTCCAGATGGTGATTTCTTTAATGAGATGTTTGTGAAGCCTTCCAGTGAGGTCAAATCTAAGCTGACTGAAATCTCGCGGACTCGGAAGCAATTCGTTCAGGAGAATAATGTTACCGAGTTGGCCATTATCGAGCTAACACAAGACCTGAACCGGCTTGATAAGGAGGTTGTTGAGGCTAGGCAGCGTCTTGAGCTTTTGGAGGAAGAAGCTGCTGCCAAACGGACCGCCATTGTGGAAGCTCGTGCTAGAGAGGGGGCTCTCATTCGCCAGTGGCAGATTCTTTGCGAAGAACTTCCTCATGCTGCAGATGGGTCGCGACATTCTGCCACATTTTTTGAGAATGTTTTGAAGAAGCGTGGCCTGAAAGCTTTGGAAGCTAAGGCCAAGAGTCTGCTTGAGGAGTTGAATCTTTGGTTGAAGACCATGTTAAACTGAGCTCCTGAGTTGTAACAAACTCCTTTTCTTCTTTTTTTGGTACCTCCATGTATAAACATTTTTGGTACTATATATATATTTTTTGTATTCCCTCCTTTCACTAAAATCATTTTTTGATGAAAACAAATTTAAGCAATAGCTGAATGGGAATGTTTGTTTGAGAATTTGATCAAAAGGTTGTCATTTTGTGAAAATCTTTTGTCAAAGGGTTGTTTTAGGCATAAAAGCCAAATTTTGTGTGAAAGCCTGGTTTTTGATGACTTGAAAGCCGAATTTTAGGATGGCATGGAAGTTGAATTTTGTGGCAAAAGCCTGGTTTTTGATTGCTTGAAAGCCGAATTTTGGGATAGCATGGAAGCCGAATTATGTGGCGTAAGAGCCAAAATTTGTTTGTGGCATGGGAGCCAAAATTTGTTTATGGCATGGGAGCCAAAGTTTTCGAGATGGCATGAAAGCCGAATTTTGTAATGGCATGAAAGCAGAAATTTTGAAATGGCATGAAAGCCATGTTTTGTTTGTTTGTGGCACGGGAGCCAAAATTTGTTTGTGGCATGGAAGCCAAAGTTTTTGAGATGGCATGAAAGCCGAATTTTGAATTGGCATGAGAACTAGATTTTTTTTTGAAAACTAAGTTTTGTTTTGTTGGCATGAAAGCCGATTTTTGGCATTTATAGCCGATTTTTTTCACATTTATAGCCGATTTTTGGCGTTGATAGCCGATTTTGGCATTAGAGCCGGATTTTTGGCGTTTATAGCCAGGTTTTTGGCATTTATAACCAGGTTTGGCGTTTATAGCCCTGATGGACCCGAAAGAAATCTTCCGTCCTCTCCTTCCGCACCCCGGGGGCTGATCTGGGTCTCGGCGGAGGAGGGAAAATCTCGGGCATCCACATTTTTGTACGGGTATGCCAGATTTACGTTCTACTTGGAATTTGGAATAGTGATAATCCGGAGATTCACCTTCACAAGTGGAAAGGAAATCAATCCTTTTTTCTAACTTTTCAAATTGCATAAATATTAAGAGAGACAAGTTTTTAGAATGCCGTAAGAGGCGTTTTTGTTTGTTTGCCTTGAAAGGCGTTTTTACAAAACTCATCAAATATGAAAGACAAGAATTGTGATTTCTTTTTGTCTCTTTAAGAAATACAAACTACAATAGAAAAGGAAGAAAAGGGATCTAACTTCTCAGGAGATTGTGGGGACACGTTGAGATCGACGGTCGCAAGTCATGTATGAGCTTCGCCATCGTCCTTCAAATGAGAACATATAATGCTTTGATTCTTTGGCTTGGCTCCTAACCTCAGTTTTTTAAAGGACAAGGACCAAGAGAAGGTCCTATATCCAATGAAAAACCAAGTAAACGGGCTGAAAAGCCACGTTTAGGCCATGTTGGAGAAGGAGGTGACCTTGGGGGGGTGGCCCCCCAAGGGATGTTGATCACCTTGTGGTGCTTCCGGGAGCAAAGTAGCAGAACTTCGTCTCTCTCTTGGATTTTCTGAATTTTCAGAGCTTGCACTTGGGATCTCTTTTCATCATGCTTTCTTCTTGGAATGCACCTCCTTTTATAGGCCTTTGGTAGCCATGAGGTGTTTATTGGCATTGATGGCCATGATGAAAGAATTGATGAGGAGTTACAAGTTGATTTTGTAACTCCTTTTTCAAGGCTTGTGATTGGCCGATGAAGGTAGTGGGCATTTAATCACCTTTATGCTTCATGATGATGGGAGTTTCATGGGTTTAATGCCATGATTGCTTGGATTTGTAACTCCCAAATGCTTGGTTCTGATTGGGTAGTCCAAAATAATGAGTTAATGACTGCTTTAATGAGTCAATTAACGACATTAAGTAGTTGCCAAGGCATGTGAAGAGTCGCGGGCCGTGCTGTGCCTTTTGAGATTCTTCTTGCGATCATCACGGGTGGATCCACGTATTATTTGATGTCGGATTGCGATGCAATTTCAGACATTGATTGATGTTGGCGGGCCGGTGACGTCATCTTGTCGATTTCACGATCGGTCGGACAGAAAGTGCACTTTCTTGGTCAGCCGGTTGGCGATCTTGAGGCGATCGGTGATGATTTCATGCTTTTGACGGCGGATCCGAGATGTCGACGAAGATCAGTGGTTTTGAAGCACCAAACATTGGATTTTCAGAAAATCACAGAGGCTAGAACACCCAAAACGCGAAAAGAATCGGAAAACGGACGATTTGGCGCAAAATCCGGCAACCCGGATTTCCAGGGTCGCCGGCGACCTTGGGCCAAGGTCGCCGGCGACCATAGGGCTTCGGCCCGTTTGGTCGCCGAGCGTCGTTTTCGGCCGTTTTTTCATCTTTTTCATTCCTTTTTTCTTCTGTATTTTTCTTGACATTTTTCCTCAATTATTGACTTGATTTTCTTGGAGAAATCTTGACGAGAACCCTCGTGAAATCGGAGCACAAAGTTTCCTATTTTTCGGGAAAGCCGAAGACTTTGTAGCCGATTTTCCGTCAAGCGTCGAAACTAGGTCAAACGATGTCAGAATGACCTGAAAATTGAGGTGAAGCTTCTTGAGCAGTGGATAGGACCAACCATGGGCTTTTATTTGAGTTTTGAAGCCATTTGGGGTCCTATCGATGCTTCACTTGATTTTGCTGCGGGGAAAATGCCAAGCTTTGATATGTGGTCAAACGATGTCCGATTGACCTGAAATTTGACGGGGAGCCTATTGGAGTCATTTTGAGACTTCCATGGGCTCTGTTTTAGATGTCATGGTCCCGGGTTGCTCCGCCGCCGGTAGGCTTGATTTTCTCTCGGAGCATCGAAACCTGGTCAAACGTTGTCGGAATGACCTAAAATTCGACGTGCAGCCTTTTGGAAGCATGTTGAAGCCACTCATGTATTTTGTTTGATGAGTGATGGCTTCGGTGGTTGCCGCCGCCGGGAGGCTTGATTTTTCTGCTCGAGCATTGATGGAGGGTCAAACGTTGTCGGTTTGACTTGAAATTTGGCATGGAGCCCTTTGGAGACATTCTGGAGTCATCCATAGGCTTTGATCAAAGTTTTGGTGTCTTTGATGATGTTGCCGCCGGGAGCGCCTGTTTAGCTATCGGAGCGGTGAAGTTGGGTCAAACGATGTCGGAATGATCCGAAACCTCAGGTGTACCCCTCTTTTAACTGTCTTGAAGGATCTCTCAGTTTCTGTCTAATTCTGACAAAATCTAATGCTTGAAGTAGCCTTGCCTATTTTTAGCAAGATGCAGCTTCAGGAGGCTTCTTGATGTTGAGGAGACATATTGACTTTTTTGGTGTCAACAGCTATCAGCAAAGATGTCCTGCACATGCTTGATCATGCCAAAACCAGCTTCCAAGTGACCTGCAGAGAGAGTCTCGACCCATGAGCTCAAAACACTCTTCAACACCTTCTTTGAATACTGAAGGTGCAGCCCAGATGAGGATTCACCATGCCCAGACACCCGACTACCCATCTCATGCCTCGTTGGAGGAGTAATCAATAAACTCTTTCCAATCGAAGAAGCTGACTCGTTGAAAGTGGAAAAAGCCCCTACTCCTGGATCTGCTGCAGGTATCTCATGTTCTGGCCATGAGGATGTAACGCCCGACCCTATACCCATGCATGATATTGTCCGGTTTGGCCCATGGGCCTCACGGTTTTGCTTCTAATGGGCCTCAACCCATCAAAAGGCCTCATGCAAGGTAAGGGTGCCCCTTAGGGCTGCACATCCCTGTGCAGTAGCCTGCCACCCCTCTTGGCCCGCCCACTTGCACCAGGCCACGACAAGGGACCCACACTCAAACTAGTCGAGAGTCGGCTCTGATACCATTTGTAACGCCCCACCCCATACCCATGCATGATATTGTCCGCTTTAGCCCACGGGCCTCATGGTTTTGCTTCTGATGGACTTCAACCCATCAAAAGGCCTCATGCAAGGTAAGGGTGTAAGCTCTACATATAACACCATTCACTTTCCTCTCTATAGTCGATGTGGGACTCCGGGGCAACACAATCCACCCCCCTTAGGGCTGCACATCCCTGTGCAATAGCCTGCCAGTCCCTGTAGCCTGCCAGCCCTCTTGGCCCGCCCACATGAAGACCCGCCCACTTGCACCAGGCCACGGCAGGAGACCCACACTCGAACTAGTCGAGAGTCGGCTCTGATACCATTTGTAACGCCCCACCCTATACCCATGCATGATATTGTCCGCTTTGGCCCACTGGCCTCACGGTTTTGCTTCTGACACCATTTGTAACGCCCCACCCCATACCCATGCATGATATTGTCCACTTTGGCCCACGGGCCTCACTGGCACCCTTACCTTGCATGAGGCCTTTTGATAGGTTGAGGCCCATCAGAAGCAAAACTGTGAGGCCCGTGGGCCAAAGCGGACAATATCATGCATGGGTATAGGGTGGGGCGTTACAAAGAAAGACGGAGGAACTTCTCCTATTGCTCCATAATCTGTCAATGAAAAAAAAAAAACAAAAAGGTATGAATATGATCTTGTCAAAAATCAATATCAAGATTACAAAATACCTTCTTCGATGACCGGCGGAGTACTCTCTGCCTCTCTAAGCTCATCCGAAGCATCGTCAAACGTTGCATCCATGGATGGCTTGAAGTCGTCGGAATCTTCTGGCAAGTCAACTAGCAAGAAAACAATGCAACATGTTGGCAAATGGCAGCACAAAAAAAAAAAAAAAAAAAGCCAAAGAAATCATACCAGGTGAAGGTTCTGGAACCACTCTAGAGGCCCTAGGTTCATCCTCAGATGCCGCAATCGGATCCGTCATCACCTCATCGACCGGAACCTCGGGCATCACCAAATCATCATCCTCTGCCAAAAAAAAGAAAGCAGCGGGTCAAAACAAAATTCTCTCATAAGAGATAAGAAGCAGCAAAAGAGAAAAGAAGAATCATACCAGCAGTCTCCTCTTCTCGGCTCCTCTTCTCTGGAGGCTCGTCAGCATCCCCAGACACCTCCTCAGCAATTGTGAGAGGAACTTCCAAATCAGGAGAACTTTCTTGCTGTCTCATATTACGGCGCTGTCCCCTTTTCCTCTTACTTCTGTAGGACGGTCTGCTTGAAAATCCTGCCCCACTATCAACATCAGGTCTCTCACTAGAGTCCTCACTGGATGGTCTGCTTTTCCCAATAGACTCCATGGAAGCCTTTATGTGCTCTGCTTGCATCCAAGCATCGATTTTGGCCTCCTCCTCCTCCAGTTGTTTCAAGACCTCACTAGGAATCCCTTGTGCAGCTCCTGATCTGATGACGTCTTGCTCATTGAGAAAACCTATCTTGTGCCTCTCTCCAGAAAGAAAAGCCAAAACTTCCTCTCGACGGACACCATCTGATCTGCCAATACCCTTCCCAAGAGATTGCTTGAAATTGAGCTCCTTCTTGGAAAGCACCCTGTACACTAAGAAGCTTTCTACGAACCATTTCTTGAAGCCAGAAGTCCAGAAAGTGGGCAGCTCAGGATAGGAAATCATGGCGGTAGTGTCCTTCGCACTATAAAAAGCCCATGCATTCCTCCCGTCCTGCAAACCTCCAAAACGCTTCACCATGCTCGAAGGCGCTCCAACAACGCCTTAAGAGAAGCCAAGCTGCAATGCAAAACGCGAAGGGACATACGACTGGATATCAACAAAAAGATGTCTGAGGTACACCATCGCACCAACCCGTATGTTGAAAAGCCATCTCTTCTCTTCTTTTGTCAAAGCATAGTGTCTTCCCGACCCTGCCCTGGTCAAATCACGGGAGACACCAAAGTCAAAAGCCTTCTTCCGCAAACCTGGAGAAAGCTTCACTGAAGACTGCCCAATCTCGACGTCCCTGAACCGTCGGATCCTCAAACGGGCAGACAAAAGAGATTTGGAAACTACTGTCCCTCTAGCCAAACGAATCATAAAAGGATCTTCGTCCTGCGCAACTCCTAATTGATGGAAGCTATGACAGTGGTATACATACCACGAATAGAAGATATGGGCTAAAAATACCCTGTTCATAGGAAGCCCAAGCCGAACCAGGAAAGCAGCAGCCTGCAGTTCAGTACATAAGTAAGAGTAAAGAGCAGGCACCAAAGCCAGCCGCTCTCTGAATACCATCTGATAAGCCGGAAAAATACAATGCGGCCTGATGTGCGTTCCATCTCCTCCAGCAAAAACAGCCTCACCCAGCCAATAAGTGAGGTAAACAGCGAGATATCTCTGCAATGCAATGTCAGGACAAATGACGTATGTGCTTGCGAAAAATTTCCTCAACTCTTCTCGCATAGCGGAGATCTTCTTCAAATTTGAGGCTTTAGCCCTAGCATCCTGAGCCATGCTATCAGAAGACTCCCCGCTGTCAAAAAAGTTGGAGCTGCAACTCTTCCAACTGCTGCACCTGACTTTCGAGCCCGCCTCCTTCAGAAAATCATAGAAGGCGACGAGCTGAAAGTACAAAAGCCTGAACTCCTCAGACTGCTCCTCAAGGACGCTGTCGAAAGGCATGAACTCTTCATAGAGTTTTGCCGAGGATAGGCAGCCCGGTGATGGCGCTCAATTCCTTCAAAGAAAAACCAATCTCACCATTCGTAACAATGAAGGTGGTGGTTTGTGGAAGGAATGACTCTAGCATGGCCATGAAAGCCTCATCAGAGAAAACCACGGTTTGCCGAAAAGCGCGAACCGCGTCAAAAATCTCGGCTTCCCACAGAATGGCCTCACCAATCTTCAGGGTGTGATCAGCCCATGATTCCCAACTCGAGTCAGCACTGAAACGGCCACAAGTCGAAAAGGCTTCACCTAATTGCTGCCATCACCCCGAAAAATGCCAAGGCCCACCCGTCTCAAATCGACCGACGAATGATCAGAACCTTGGTAGCCACTGGCTGGCATCAACATGTCCATACGGACAGGAGACTTCTCTGCAAAACCGGAAAGGCCGCCAACAAAAACCCCGGTCTTGATCACACCAGTCCTCTTCACCCAGCTCGGAGGATCCTCCCTCTTAGGGGTGGGAGAAAGGTTCATGATCGAAATGGTTCGATCGAAGGTCGACCGGGTAGAAATAGTTCTCTCCTCACCATCTACTGTATAAGAGAACTGAAAACATCTCCTTTAGTATGTCAAGTCGTCAGGGACTGCATCACCGAAAAAGAAAGTAGGCTTGGGCACAATGCTCTGATCATCCGTAACCCAAGGACAGCTACTTACCGCAATCTTGTAGAATTCCTTATCCTTGAGAGCGATTAATCGATGTTTCATCTCATCATGATTGAGGGAGTCGCATTCTTCCAAGTTCTCCTCAACAAACTGGACCTTCTCCCAAGCCTGCTGAACGGCAGCATTAGAAGATCTGGCAGACCGACGAGGTGCATCAGTAACAGGCCCTTTACCCTTGTCCGTTCTGGAAGAACTACCTGCAAAAGGATGGAAAAGAAAAGATTAATCATCACCAAAATGACAGAGTTTTGCTACAAAAAAAATTTTAGCGAAATTTTGACATGGTTCTGAGGCAATTCCAAAGAAAAGGGAAAAACCCCAAGAAAGATAGGAAGACCTGAGGTGAGCTCAACAACGCTGCAAGCTCATAGTCAGTGGAAGATTCTCAAAGAAGGTTTGAACTCTAACATTGCTGCGAGATCAGGCCAATCTTATCAAATTTCCGCAAAATTGAAAAAGGGCTCAACATTGCTGCGAGCTCCAAAATCCAAAACTTGCGAAGTTCCTCAAAATCCCGCAAGACCAAGAAAGGGCTCAACATTGCTGCGAGCTCCAAATCCCAATACTTGCAAAAGATTTTCAGGTATGCATCATCATGCTTCCAAGTCCATTTACTCAAAATCATGCATTAAAGAACATCATCATGCGTTAGATGCTAGGAAAACTTTAATCAAAGTTTGACCAATTCCAACCCAACTTGGTCAAAACCAATCAAACTTTGTCCAAGTCAAAAATCATGTTGACTTGACCTAGAGACACTAGCCTTCTACCCTGATGCATCAAACAAAAAAAAATGCATGAACATTTTGAAATCGCATAAACCTCATTATCATGGTGAGCAAAAAAAGGGGGAAAGAAAAGAGAAAAGAGAGGAAATCTCTTCAAAAAAAAAAAAAATTTGGCCCACAGGCCGTGGCCCACTACCACGTGGTTGTACGGACAGGTTTGTACAAGAAGAAAAAAACACACTGAAAAAAAAAGAAAGAAACACCATGGAAAAAAAATGGTGAAAGGGGAAAACCATGATGGACCCTCGGAATCTTCCGTCCTCTCCTTCCGCACCCCGGGGGCTGACCTGGGTCTCGGCGGAGGAGGGAAAATCGCGGGTATCAACATTTTTGTACGGGTATGCCAGATTTACTTTCTACTTGGAATTTGGAATGGTGATGATCCGGAGATTCACCTTCACAAGTGGAAAGGAAATCAATCCTTTTTTCTAACTTTTCAAATTGCATAAATATTAAGAAAAGAGACAAGCTTATTTTTTGAGAATGTCGTAGGAGGTGTTTTTGTTTGTTTGCCGTGAAAGGCGATTTTGTCGTGAAAGGTGATTTTGCCGTGAAAGGAGATTTTACAAAACTCATCAAATATGAAAGACAAGAATTGTGATTTCTTTTTGTCTCTTTAAGAAATACAAACTACAATAGAAAAGTAAGAAAAAGGATCTAACTTCTCAGGAGATTGTGGGGACACGTTGAGATCGACGGTCACAAGTCATGTATGGACTTTGCCATCGTCCTTCAAATGAGAACATGTGATGCTTTGATTCTTTGGCTTGGCTCCTAACCTCGATTTTTTAAAGGACAAGGACCAAGAGGAGGTCCTATATCCAATGAAAAACCAAGTAAACGGGCTGAAAAGCCGCGTTTAGGCCATGTTGTAGAAGGAGGGGACCTTGGGGGGGTGGCCCCCAAGGGACGTTGATCACCTTGTGGTGCTTCTGGGAGCAAAGTGGCAGGACTTCGTCTCTCTCTTGAATTTTCTGAATTTTCAAAACTTGGGACTGCACTTGGGATTCCTTCTTTCTTTTTCTTTCTTGGAACTCACCTCTTTTTATAGGCTTTCGGTAGCCATGAGGTGTTTATTGGCATTGATGGCCATGATGAGAGAATTGATGGGGAGTTACAAGTTGATTTTGTAACTCCTTTTTCATGGCTTGTGATTTGTCGATGAAGGTAATGGGCATTTAATTCCCTTTAAGCTTCATGATGATGGGAGTTTCATGGGTTTAATGCCATGATTGCTTAGATTTGTAACTCCCAAATGCTTGAATCTGATTGGGCCGTCCAAAATAATGAGTTAATGGCCACATTAAGTTGTCATAAACGGGTCAATTAACGTCATTAAGTGGTCGCCAAGGCATGTGAAGAGTCGCGGGCCGCGCTGCGTCTTTTGAGATTCTTCTTGCGATCATCACAGGTGGATCCACGCATTGTTTGATGTCGGATTGCAGTGCAATTTCAGACATTGATTGATGTTGGTGGGCCGGTGACATCTGTCTTGTCGATTTCACGATCGGTCGGACAGAAAGTATATTTTCTTGGTCAGCCGGTTGGCGATCTGGGGGCGATCGGTGATGATTTCATGCTTTTGACGGCGGATCCAAGATGTCGGTGAAGATCAGTCATTTTCAAGCATCAAACATTGGATTTTCAGAAAATCACAGAGGAAGGAATGCTCGAAACGCGAAAAAGATCGAAAAACGGGCATTTTGATGCAAAATCCGGCGACCCGGATTTGCAGGGTCGCCGGCGACCATGCACCCAGGGCCCAGGATCGCTGACGACCTTGGGCCAAGCTCACCGACGACCTTAGGGTTTTGCCCTTTTCGGTCGCCGAGCTTCGTTTTCGGCCGTTTTTCCGTCTTTTTTGTTCCTTCTTTCTTCTGTATTTTTCTTGACATTTTTCCTCAATTATTGACTTCGTTTTCTTGGAGAAAACTTGACGAGAGCCCACGCAAAACCGGAACACAAAGTTTCCCATTTTTTCGGGAAAACCGAAGACTTTGTAGCCGATTTTTCGTCAAGAGTCAAAACTAGGTGAAACGATGTCGGAATGACCTGAAAATTGAGGTGAAGCTTCTTGAGCAGTGGATAAGACCAACCATGGGCTTTTATTTGAATTTTGAAGCCATTTGGGGTCCCATCAATGCTTGACTTGATTTTGTTGCGGGAAAAATACCGAGCTTTGATATATGGTCAAACGATGTCCGATTGACCTGAAATTTGACGGGGAGCCTATTGGAGTCATTTTGAGATGTTCCATTAGCTCTGTCTTGGATGTCATGGTCCCGGGGTGCTCCGCCGTCGGTAGGCTTGATTTTCTTTCGGAGCATCGAAACCTCGTCAAACGTTGTTGGAATGACCTGAAATTCGATGTGCAGCCTTTTGGAAGCATGTTGAAACCACTCAACATCCTGGGTTCCCGTCGCTGAGTGATGGCTTCGGTGGTTCCCGCCGCTGGGAGGCTTGATTTTGCTGCTCGAGCATTGATGGAGGGTCAAACGTTGTCGGTTTGACTTGAAATTTGGCATGGAGTCCTTTGAAGACATTCTGGAGTCATCCATAGGCTATGATCGAAGTTTTGGTGTCTTCGATAATGTCGCCGCCGGGAGCGCTTGTTTTAGCTATCGGAGCAGTGAAGTTAGGCCAAACGATGTCGAAATGGCCCGAAACCTCAGGTGTACCCCTCTTTTGGCTGTCTTGAAGGATCTTTCAGTTTTGTCTGATTCTGAAAAGATTTGATGTTTGAAGTAGCTTTGCCTGTTTTGTAGCAGGATACAATTTCACGAGGCTTCTTGATGTTGAGGAGACATAGTGACTTTTTCGGTGTCAACAAATGCCCCCTCGAGGTACAGCGACGAGTAGCTTTCTGGAGTCGATGTGCCTCGAAGAGAAACTTGGAGGAGAGATTCCGACTTGACCAAGAGTCTTGAGCATTTTTTTTTAATAGCCTTCTGAGTTTCCGGGGGAATTTTATGGTAGTGAGAGGGATCACGTACCATCTCAAGGCAAAGTTTTGAAAATGACATGGGGTGTTTGGATTTTGGGTTTTGGATTTTGGTTTTTGACTTGTGTCCTAACAAGCTGTATGTGGCAGGTTAGGGGGTCGGGGTTTGATTTTGATTTTGACCTTGTGACCCAATAAGCTGTATGTGGTAGGTTGGGGGGTCAGATTTGGTTTTTTAGTTTTGGTTTTGGTTTGGATTGGATTTTGATTTTGGTTTTGGTCTTGTAACCTAACAAGATGTATGTGGCGAGCTAGGGGACCGCAATTTGGTTTTGTGAAATGTCAATTTCAAGATTTTGGCTCAATTTGGTTCATGAGGTTGGATGGTTTGGTTTTTGGAAACTCATGAGGCTTTTTCTCTTTTTTTTTAATGGTCCCATCAACTCAAAAGAGGCATGGGACTTTTTTGCTCTTTTTCTTTTTTTTTTTTTTTTTTTTGCTCTTGGTAAGAGGAATATTTTGACTAAAAGCCACTTTTAGTGCCTAGGTGGTCAAGCCTGGCTCATATAGGCTAACCCATGGGACTTTAGGCTTTGGAGATGGCCTAGATCTCATACGGTGTCATTTTTGTAAAGACTATCTAAAAATATCTCTTTTGTGTAGAGAATATCTAAAAATATCTTTACTTGGAGGGAATTTCTCAAGTTTCCTCCTTTTGTGGAAAGGTTTTCTCAAAATATCTTTCTTTTTGGGAAAGTGACTATTTTTAGTACTTGCCTCCTTTTTTTCTCCTTGTTTCCTCTTTTGGTTTGCTCTCTTCTATAAAAGCAAGAGGGTTGGTTCTTTTCCTCCATTGCTTTCTTTGCAAGAAATCTTCAAAAGTGCTCTCCAAGATAAGAAGTGCTTTCTCTTCTTCAAGGATCTCCAAGCTTTTCTTCTTCTTCTCCATCAATGGCTTCAAGTAAGTTTTCTTCCTCCACAAGAAATTCCATTTGTAGAAGTACCTTCTTTCTTGCTTTGCTCTCTTTTCCTTTTTCTCTTTTACTTTTTCTTTTCTTTTCTATTTTTTTTTTCTTCTAAGCACTTTTTTGTCTCTCTTTTATTTTTTTCGTGCTTCTTCTTTCTCTCTTTTCTTTTTTTTCTTTTGTTTTCTTTTTCTCACGGTTTTTTTCTCTTTTTTTTTACCATGTGCTTGTTCTTTTTTTTTTCAAGCGCTGATTTTTCTTATTTTTTTTCTATCAACGATTTTTTTTTGTTTTTTTTAATTCACGCTGATATTTTTTTTTCTATCCGCATTTTTTTTTTCTGTTTCTGTTTTTTATTCCACGCTGATTTTTTTTCTGTCAGCGTTTTTTTCTGTTTTTTTTTTTTCATGCTGATTTCCTCTTTTTTTTCAGTGTTTTTCCTTCTTTTTTATTTTATTTTTTTTTTTTTGCTGTTTGTTTTTTTTTTCCTGTTTTTCCCTTGGCTGTACGGACGGCCTGCCACGTGGCAGTGGGCCACGGCCTATGGGCCAAAAAAAAAATTTTTTTTTTCTGAGATTTCTTTCTCTCTCTTTTTTTTTTCTTTTTCTTTCCTTTGTTTGCTCACCATGATAATGAGGCTATGCAATTTCAATATGTTCATGCATTTTTTTTTTGTTTGATGCATCAACATAGAAGGCTAGAGTCTCTAGGTCAAGCCAACATGATTTTTGACTTGGACAAAGTTTGATTGGTTTTGACCAAATTGGGTTGGAATTGGTCAAACTTTGGTCAAGGTTTTCCTAGCATCTAATGCATGATGATATTCTTTGATGCATGATTTTTGATAAATGGACTTGGAAGCATGATGATCATACCTGAAAATCTTTTGCAAGTATTGGGATTTTGAGCTCGCAGCGATGTTGAGCTCTTTCTCAGTCTTGCTTGATTTTGAGGAACTTTGCAATTTTTGGATTCTGAAGCTCGCAGCAATGTTGAGCTCTTTTCCAAATTTTGTGTGGAAATTTGATGAGATTGGCTTGTTCTCGCAGCGATGTTGAGTTCGAACCTTCTTTGAGAATTCTCCACTGACTATGAGCTCTTCATGCTTCCTATCTTTTTCGGAGTATTTTCCTTTTCTTTGGAATTGCCCAGGAACCATGTCAAAATTTTGCTAGAATTTTTGTAGCAGAATTCTGTCATTTTGATGTTGATTGATCTTTTCTCTTCCATCTTTTGCAGGTAGTTCTTCTAGAACGAACAAGGGTAAAGGTCTTGTAACTGACGCACCTCGTCGGTCTGCTAGATCTTCCAATGCGGCCGTTCAGCAGGCTTGGGAGAAGGTCCAGTTTGTTGAGAAGAACTTGGAAGAGTGCGATTCCCTCAATCGTGATGAGATGAGACAGCGATTGATCGCTCTCAAAGATGAGGAATCCTACAAGATCGTGGTAAGCAGCCGTCCTTGGGTTACGGACGATCAGAGTGTTGTGCTCAAGCCTACCTTCTTCTTCGGTGATGCAGTCCCTGACGACTTGACATACCAAAGGAGATGTTTTCAGTTCTCTTACAAAGCAGATGGTGAGGAGAGAACTATTTTCACCCGGTCGACTTTCGATCGGACCATCTCGATCCTGAGCCTTTCTCCCACGTGCCCTAAGAGGGAAGATCCTCCAAGCTGGGCGAAGAGGACCAATGTGATCAAGACCGGGGTTTTTGTTGGCAGCCCTTCTGGTTTTACAGAGAAGCCACCTGTCCGTATGGACATGTTGGTGCCAGCCAGTGGCTACCAAGGTTCTGATCATCCATTGGTTGATTTGAGACCGGTGGGCCTTGGCGTTTTTCGGGGTGACGGCAGCAATTGGGTGAAGCCTTTTCGACTTCGTGGCCGTTTCAGTGCTAACTCGAGCTGGGAATCATGGACTAATCACACCCTGAGGATTGGCGAGGCCGTTCTACAGGAGGCCGAGATTTTTGATGCGGTTCGCGCTTTTCGGTAAATCGTTGTTTTCTCCAATGAGGCTTTCATGGCCATGCTGGAGTCATTCCTTCCACAAACCAACACCTTCATTGTGACGAATGGTGAAATTGGTTTTTCTTTGAAGGAGCTGAGCGCCATCACCGGATTGCCTATCCTCGGCAAACTCTATGAGGAGTTTATGCCTATTGACAGCGTCCTTGAGGAGCAGTCTGAGGGGTTCAGGCTTGTATACTTTCAGCTCGTTGCCTTCTATGATTTTTTGAAGGAGAAGGAGAGCTCGAAAGTTAGGTGCAGTAGTTGGAGAAGTTGCAGCTCCAACTTTTTTGACAGCGGGAAGTCTTCCGATGGCATGGCCCAGGATGCTAGGGCTAAAACATCAAGTTTGAAGAAGATCGCTGCTATGCGAGAAGATTTGAAGAAGTTCTTCGCAAGCACGGATGTCATTTGTCCTGACATTGCATTACGGAGAGATCTCGCTGTTTACCTCACTTACTGGCTAGGTGAGGCTGTTTTTGCTGGAGGAGATGGGACGCACATCAGGCCGCACTGTATTTTTTCGGCTTGTCAGATGGCGTTTGGAGAGCGGCTGGCTTTGGTACCTGCTCTTTACTCCTATTTGTGTACCAAACTTCAAGCTGCTGCCTTCCTGGTTCGGCTTGGACTCCCTATAAACAAGGTGTTTTCTGCCCACAACTTTTATTCGTGGTATGTATACCACTGTCCTAGCTTCCATCGTTTGGGAGTTGCACAGGACGAAGATCCTTTTATGATTTGTTTGGCTAGAGGGACAGCCGTTCCCGAATCACTTTTGTCTGCCCGTTTGGTGAAGCTTTCTCCGGGTTTGCGGAAGAAGGCTTTTGACTTTGGTGTCTCCCGTGATTCGACCAGGGCAAGGTCGAGAAGACATTATGCTTTGACAGACGTGGAGAAGAGATGGCTCTTCAACATACGAGTTGGTACGATGGTGTACCGCAGACATCTTTTCGTCAATATCCAACCATATGTCCCTTTGCGTTTTGCATTGCAGCTTGGCTTCTCTCAAGGCGTTGTTAGAGCGCCTTCGAGCATGGTGAAGCGTTTTGGAGGTTTGCAGGATGGGAGAAATGCATGGGCTTTTTACAGTGCAGAGGACACTACCGCCATGATTTCCTATCCTGAGCTGTCCACTTTCCGGACTGCTGGTTTCACGAAGTGGTTCGTAGAGCTTCTCAGTGTACCGGGGGCTTTCCAAGAAAGAGCTCGATGTCAAGCAGTCTCCTGGGAAGGGTCTTGGCAGATCAGATGGTGTCCGTCAGGATGAAGTTTTGGCCTTCTTTTCTGGAGAGAAGCATAAGACAAGCTTTCTCAATGAGCAGGACATCATCAGATCAGGAGCTGCACAAGGAATTCCTGGTGAGGTCTTGAGACAGCTGGAAGAGGAGGAGGTTGAGATCGATGCTATGATACAGGCAGAGCATACGAAGGCTTCCATGGAGTCTACTGAGAAGAGTAGACCATCCAGTGAGGACTCTAATGAGAGGCCTGATGTTGATAGTGGGGCAGGATCGTCATGCAGATTGACCCGCCAAAGCAAGAGGAAGAGAGGACAACGTCGTAACATGAAACGGCACGATAGTCCTTCTGATATTGAAGTTCCTCTCACCATTGTTGAGGAGGTGTCTGAGGATACTGACGAGCCTCCGGAGAAGAGGAGTAAAGAAAAGGAGACAGCTGGTATGATCCCCTTTCTTTTTTTTGTTTCTTCTGTTCTCTTGTAAGAGATTTTTTGTTTTGATCCGCTGCTTTCTTTCTTTTAGCAGAGGATGATGACTTGATGATGCCTGAGGTTCCCGCCAATAAGGCGATGACGGATCTAGTCGTGGCATCTGAGGAAGAGCCCAGGGACTTTCGAGTGGTTCCAGAACCTTCACCTGGTATGATTGCTTTGGCTTCTAGTTTTCTTCTTTTTTGTTTGTGCTGGTCATTTGCTAACATGTAGCTTTTGTTTTCTTGACTTGCCAGAGGATTCTGACGATTTCGAGCCATCCATGGACACAACTTTTGACGATACTTCAGATGAGCTCAGAGAGGCAGAGAGTACTCCGCCAGTCGTCGAAGCAGGTATTTTTGCAATAATAATCTTGATATATATTTTTTTTTGACGAGATTATATTCTTACCTTTTGTCCTTTCCTCGACAGATTATGGAGCAACAGGAGAGGTTCCTCCGTCTTCCTCAGAGCCAGAAAGGGGGTACCTGCTGCTGATCCAGGAGTGGGGGCTTCTGCTTCCTTCAACGAGTCAGCTTCTTCAGTTGGAAAGAGTTTATTGATTACTCTTCCAATGGAACATGACATGGGCAGTCGGGCACCAGAGCTTGGCGAATACTCATCTGCACCGCACCTTCAGTATGCAAGGAAGGTGTTGAAGACTGTCTTGAGCTCATGGGTTGAGACTCTCTCTTCGGGTCATTTGGAAGCTGGTTTTGGCATGATCAAGCATGTGCAGGACATCCTTGCTGATAGCAAAGAAGTCGGTCTGGACATCGCAAGCGCCAAAGACTTTGTTGAGGAAATCATCGCCCTGGGGAACAAATGGACTGAGACCAAGAGTTTCCCAGATGGTGACTTCTTTGATGAGATGTTTATAAAACCATCCGGCAAAGTCAAAGCTGAGCTGACTGAGGTCATGAAGACTCGGAGGCAGATAGTTCAGGAGAAAAACGTTACCGAGTTATCTATCATGGGGTTGAAGCAAGACTTGGACCGCCTTGATAAGGAGGTTGTCGAGGCTAGGCAGCGTCTTGAGCTTTTGGAGGAAGAAGCTGCTGCCAAATGGACCGCCATTGTGGAGGCTTGTGACAAGGAAGGGACTCTCATTCGCCAGGTTGAGGAAGCTGAAGGTAATGTCCGGAGGAAGACTCAAGAGCATGAGCAGTGGCAAGTCCTCAGGGAAGAACTTCCTCGTGATGCAGATGGGTCACGGCATTCGGCCGCGTTTTATCGAAACATTCTGAAGAAGCGTGGCCTGAAAACTTTGGAAGCTAAGGCCAAGGGTCTGCTTGAGGAGTTGAACCTTTGGTTGAAGACCATGTTGGATTGAGCTCCTGAGTTGTAACAAACTCTTTTCTTCTTCTTTTTTTTTGGTACCTCCATGTATAAACAGTTTTGGTACTATATTTTTGTATACCTTAAATCATTTTTTGATGAAAACAAATTTGAGCAAAAGTTGATGGGAATGTTTGTTTAAGAATTTGATCAAAACGTTGTCATTTTGTGAAAATCTTTTGTCAAAGAGTTGTTTTGGGCATGAAAGCCAATTTTGTGGCAAAAAGCCTGGTTTTTTTATGGCTTGAAAACCGAAATTTTTGTGGCATGGAAGCCTAATTTTGTGGCGTAAGAGCCAAAATGGTTTTTGATTGGGCTTGGGAGCCAAAAAATTTTGAGATGGCATTAGAGCCAAAGTTTTTGAGATGGCATGAAAGCCGAATTTTGGAATGGCATAGAAGCCGAATTTCATTTTGTGGCATGGGAGCCAAATTTTGTTTGTGGCACGAGAGCCAAAAATTTTGTTAGTGGCATGAGAGCCAAAGTTTTTTGGATGGCGTGAAAGCCAAAGTTTTTTTGTTTGTGGCATGAAAGCCAAAGTTTTTGGATGGCGTGAAAGCCGATTTTTGGAATGGCATAGGAGCCGAATTCTAAGATGGCATGAAAGCCGATTTTTTTTTTAATGGCATAGGAGCCGAATTTTAAGATGGCATGAAAGCCGATTTTTAGAATGGCATAGGAGCCGAATTTTGTTTTGTTTGTTGTTTGTTTTGTTTTGGCATGGAAGCCAGGTTTTTGAAAACCAAGTTTTTGTTTTGTTGGCATGAAAGCCGATTTTGGCGTTTATAGCCGAGTTTTTTTTTTTTTTTGGCATTTATAGCCGAATTTGGCGTTTATAGCCGGATTTTGGCGTTTATATCCGATTTTTGGCGTTTATAGCCGGATTTTGGCGTTTATTGCCGAATTTTGGCGTTTATAGCCAGATTTGGTTTTCAAAATGCAGGTATCGACTAAATGTCGCCTCCCCGCTGAATGGTCTTGCAAGTATCGATGGAATGTCGCTTTCTTGCTCATTCGGTTTGCGAGTATTGATGGAATGTCACTTCCTCGCGGGCTGGGTTTTGCGAGTATCGATGGAATGTCGCTTCCTCGCGAATTGGGATGCAAGTATCGACTAAGCATCGCTTCCCTGCCTTTCCCAAAACTTTTGGTTTCGTGGGTACTGACTTGGTGTCGTTTCCCCACGATTTTTGAAATTTGAGGTTTTCTCGAACCATTTGAAATTTAGGTTGTGGATAGCAACTGGAATATTGCATCTCCACGATTTTGAAATTTTGAGGTTTTGCAAGTATCGAATGGGGTTCGCTTCCTTGCGATTTTTGGGTTTTGGAAGTATCGAATGGGGTTCGCATCCTTCCGTCTTTTTCTTGGGTTTAGGAAGTATCGAATGGGGTTCGCATCCTTCCGTTTTTTGGGTTTTGGAAGTATCGAATGGGGTTCGCATCCTTCCATTTTTTTCTTGGGTTTTGGAAGTATCGAATGGGGTTCGCATCCTTCCGTTTTTTGGGTTTTGGAAGTATCGAATGGGGTTCGCATCCTTCCGGCTTTTGGGTTTTGCGAGTATCGACTAAGTGTCGCTTCCCCACGGTTTCTAAAAAACCTTTTTTTTTTTTGTTTAAAGACACGAGGGTCATAAATTTTGACTTAAAACTATTTTTGTTGTAAAAGCCAGGGCGAACTAGGGTGAAACTTCCTGAGTCCTGACTTTTGTTTCAAACCATGAATTTTTGGGTTCAGGGATCGAAAATTTTGGTCAAGTCTGGGAAAAGACTCCAAAACTTGGATTTTTGGATTTTGATTTTTTTTTTTTTTTGAACAATGAAACGATGAAAGTAAGCATTGTTTTGAGAGATTTTTTTTTGGAAACTTCAACAAAAAGATGAAATTTTCAAAAGGGGTGGGTTTGACGAGCAAGTACCTTAGAAATAGGCTTTGGCCGTGTAGATGTCGCTCTGACCCGTTTGAGGAAGTCTTCAAGGGTAGTACCGCTTCAAGAACTTGTCGTTGATGGACAGCATACATCTGTCTCCTTCCATGTTTAGAAGAGCGTATGCGCCGGTGGAGAAGACTTTGTCGATGATGAAGGTTCCCTCCCATTTTGGTTCAAATTTGCCTTTGGATTTGTGGGCAAAGACTATGGGTCTTTTTACTGCAAGAACCAAGTCACCCTTTTTGTAGGCGCGTTGCCTGACCTTCTTGTCGAAAGATCCTGCCATGCGTGCTTGGTACAATTCAATGCTTTGTAGAGTTCCGAGTCGTCTTTCATCGAGATTATCCAGTTCTTAGAGTCTCAATTTGACATTGCTTTCTTGCGTCATGTCATTTTGCAAAGATACCCTTAAGGAAGGAATTTGTACTTCCAAAGGGACAACAGCTTTGCATCTATAGACCAAAGAGAATGGTGTGCTATGGGTTGGTCCTCGAACGGTGGTTCGATAGGCCCACAAGGCTTCTGGTAGTTTGTCGCCCCAGTCTCTTTTGTGACTAGAGACCATTTTCTTGAGAATTTTGCAGAGTGTCTTGTTGAAGGCTTCTGCTAGTCCGTTCGCTGCTGGATTATATGGAGTCGAAGGACAACTTTGGATTTTGTACTTGTCGCAAAACCTGTAGAATCTGTGATCCCGGAATTGTGGTCCGTTATCATGGACGAATCTTTTAGGTATGCCGAAGCGACAAATAATGTTGGTCCGCAAGAACTGAATGACTGATGAGGTCTTCATTTCGCTGAGCGCAAATGCTTCTGACCACTTGGAGAAATAATCCGTAGTGGCGAAGATAAAGCGATGATCTTTGCTTGATGGGGGAGAAATAGGACCTATGATGTCCATACCCCAGGCTTCGAAAGGCCATGAGATTGCTGTTGGATGTACCCATTCTGGAGGCATGTGGACATAATCTCCGTGAATCTGGCATTTTTGGCAGCGCTTGGCAAATTGTATTGCATCAGCTACCATGGTAGGCCAATAATAACTTGGCCTTTTTATCTGGTTGTAGAGCTTAGGACCAGCCTGATGGGCTCCACAAAGACCAGTATGTACTTCTTTGAGAGTTTCTTTAGCCTCTTATTGTGACAAGCAGCGTAGAAGTACTCCATTGAAGGATTTTCTGTAAAGTACTTTTGAAGGTATATCCAAATGAAAGTTCGAGGCTCGTCTTTGGATGCTTACCCGTTCTTTTGAATCTTCAGGTAGGATTCCGAACATGATGTAATCAATGAACGGATCTCTCCAGTCGCTGATCGGAGGTTTGAGGATGGACATCCGACTTCTAACCACTTGATGGCATTCAGCAACTGCTTGGTGTGTGTTCAGAGGAGGGAGAATCCTTCTTTGACAGACTGTGACTTGCATGTTTTCCCCTTCTTGGATTGCCATGGATGCGGCGAGTCCAGCCAGGGCATCTGCGCGGATATTTTCACCTCTAAGTATGTGGGTGATGTGGCAGATGTTGAATTTTGGTCGAAGCGACTGCGCCTTATTGTAGTGAGATAGCAAATCAGGCTTCCTGACTTCATATTTCTGATTCATCTAGTTGACGATCAGTTGAGAGTCCCCAAAAGCTTCCAACATGGTGAAGCCGGATTTGAGGGCGAGTTCCAATCCTACAATCAGGGCATGGTACTCAGCTGCATTGTTTGAACATGGTTCCAGTAGCGAGAAGGCGTGTGGAATCATGTATTTATCGGGGCTAACAAAGAAGATGCCAATTCCCGATATTTGCTTTCCTTTTTCATTTGTCCTGGTTGCACCGTCAAAGTATGTCCCAGGAAGCATTTGATAAGGAAGTTTCCACATTGTAGACAAATTCGTCTGGGAGATCATCCCTGAGTGGAGAATCTTTAGGCAATGGATGCTCTGCGAGAAAGTCTGCTAAAGCTTGGCCTTTGATTGCTTTTTGTGGTACATACCTAATATCAAACTGTGATAGAAGAATGGACCATTTTGCCAGTCGGGCATTGAGAGCACCTGCTTTTGTGACAAGGACCTTTAGGAGGTTGATCCTCGAAATCAGGTAGACTATATTAGACAGCAAATAGTGACGCAGCTTTTGTACGGCAAACATCACTGCAAGGCATTCTTTTTCGACTGGGGAGTAGCGATGCTCTGCACCTACCAACATGCAGCTAAGGTAATATAGAGCAGCTTCTTTTCCATCGTCGTTTTCTTGTGCGAGCAGAGCACCTAAAGAGTGGTCGAGAGCTCTTGTGTACAAGATAAATGGTTTTCCAGTTGTGGGGGCAGCCAGCACTGGGGGTTTGGTGAGGTATGCTTTGATGTCTTGAAATGCATTTTTACATTCAGCATCCCAGACAAAGTCTACGCCTTTCTTCATTAAGCGAGAAAATGGACGGCACTTCCCTGACAGATTGGAGATGAACCATCGGATGTATGCTAACCTTCCTTGAAGCTCTTTTAATTCTCTTAGGGTTCTTGGAGATGGCATTTCCAGGATAGCCTTGACTTTAGTGGGGTCAAGTTCTATTCCAGCTTTCCATACTATGAATCCGAGAAACTTACCCGATGATACACCGAAAAAGCATTTTAGTGGATTCATCCACAATTTGTGTTTGCGAAGTCGGAGGAAGACTTCTCAAAGATCGTCGAGATGGTCTTCTTTTCTTCTACTTTTGATGGCGAGGTCGTCAACATAGCATTCGACCGTCTTGTGCTGCATATCTTGGAATATTTTCATCATAGCCCTTTGATATGTTGCACCTGCATTTTTCAGACCAAATGGCATGACAGTGTAGCAGTACACGCCAAATGGTGTGCGAAATGACGTATGCCTTTCATCTTCAAGATGCATCTTTATTTGATTGTAGCCAGAGAATCCATCCATGAATGTCATTCGCTCGAACCCATAGGTGTTGTCAATCATCACCTCTGGTATGGGGAGCGGGAATTCATCTTTAGGACATGCATTATTCAGGTCTCTATAGTCAATACAGACCCTTATCTACCCATTTTTCTTTGTCACATGGACGATGTTGGCTAACCATTCAGGATGCTGTTCTTCGCGGATGAAGCCAACGTTTTTGAGTTTCTGAACTTCTTGTTCGATTTTGTCCATCAGTCGGGACAGAATCTTCTTTGGCCTTGTTTGACAGGCTTGATTTCTTTTTGCAAGTTGAGCTTGTGGACTGCTACTTTGGGATCCAAGCCAGGCATTTCGGCATAAGACCATGCAAAGCAATCAACGAACTCGCGAAGAAAAGAGATATACTCGGGTAACTAACCATCCTTCATATTCTTGCTTATGAATACAGGACGTGGGTTATCAGGTGTTCTCAAGTTTACCTTTTGAACAGGGTCTTCTGTCGAAAGGTTTGAAGGTGGTTCCTCCACAGTATTTTCGGAGGCTTCCAACTCAACAAGACCTTCTGGAGTGCCAGAGACATTTTCAAACTGAGGCTCTGTTTCTGTCCATGGATCTTCTTGATCAGTATCCTTCTCAAGGTTTGCAATGAGATGGTCCCAATCATTTGCTAGAACTGGGTTGAAGTACGGTACTTCTTTTGGAGACGATGGTTCTTCTGGGTCAGAGAACCGCGCGTCTATGTCATCGGGCAATTCCTCTCTATTATCAGAGAAATCAGACCAATTGGAGGAGCTTTCTGGATCCCTGACGAGTGACTCTTCAAAGAGATATCCAGAGATATCGATGTTTTCATGAGATGTTGAGGCTTGGTAGGTAAAGCGACTTTCTAGCCATGGTGTCAACTGTCTCATAGGAGCGGTAGGATAATACCCCAACCCATATGAAGACTTGCCTTTATGAAGGTGGATTTTCCAATCTTCTAGTTGACTTTTGATCAGGGTGGGTTCCAATGGTGTGAGAATACCGCGGCCACCTCCCAAACCAGTCGAATTCTGAGCATCGTAGCCCATTTTCTTCATGATAGCTTGTGCCATCGAACTATACAGGGATAGCTGAGGCATACCTTCATTTTGGAAAGGTTCAAGCAGAGAGTTTAATGGAGATGCTACTGATCTGTGGAAGAAGATTGCTTTTTCTTCTGGAGAAGTTGCCGGAATAACAAAGGAAGCAGACGTAGGGTCTTCTATGTCAGCAAGTGTCTCCAATGGAGTGAGAGCGGGCTGATCTTGCTGAGTATCATCTTGGCTTGATGCTGTGTCATCTTCTGACTCTGACTCCTGTTGGCACCAAAAAAGTCACTATGTCTCCTCCACATCAAGAAGCCTCGTGAAGCTGCATCCTGCTACAAAACAGGCAAGGCTACTTCAAGCATCAGATCTTTTTAGAATCAAACAGAACCTGAGAGATCCTTCAAGATAGCTAAAAGAGGGGTACACCTGAGGTTTCGGGCCATTCCGACAGCGTTTGGCCTAACTTCACTGCTCCGACAGCTAAACAAGAGCTCCCGCCGGCGACATCATCAAAGACACCAAAACTTTGATCAGAGCCTACGGATGACTCCAGAATGTCTCCAAAGGGCTCCATACCAAATTTCAAGTCAAACCGACAACGTTTGACCCTCCATCAATGCTCGAGCAGCAAAATCAAGCCTCCCGGCGGCGGGAACCACCGAAGCCATCACTCATCAAACAAAATACATGAGTAGCTTCAACATCCTTCCAAAAGGCTGCACGTCGAATTTCAGGTCATTCCGACAACGTTTGACCAGGTTTCGATTCTCCGAGAGAAAATCAAGCCTACCGGCGGCGGAGCAACCCGGGACCATGACATCCAAAACGGAGCCCATGGAATGTCTCAAAATGACTCCAATAGGCTCCCCGTCAAATTTCAGGTCAATCGGACATCGTTTGACCACATATCAAAGCTCGGCATTTTCCCCGCAGCAAAATCAAGTGAAGCATCGATGGGACCCCAAACGGCTTCAAAACTCAAATAAAAGCCCATGGTTGGTCCTATCCACTGCTCAAGAAGCTTCACCTCAATTTTCAGGTCATTCCGACATCGTTTGACCTAGTTTCGACGCTTGACGGAAAATCGGCTACAAAGTCCTCGGCTTTCCCAAAAAAAATGGGAAACTTTGTGCTCCGATTTCGTGCTGGTTCTCGTCAAGTTTTCTCCAAGAAAATGAAGTCAATAATTGAGGAAAAATGTCAAGAAAAATACAGAAGAAAAAAGGAACGAAAAAGATGAAAAAACGGCCGAAAACGAAGCTCGGCGACCAAAGGGCAAAAAACCCTAAGGTCGCCGGCGACCCTGGCCCAGGGTCGCCGGATTTTGCACCAAATTGCCCGTTTTTCGATGGTTTTCGCGTTTCGGGTGTTCCGACCTCTGTGATTTTCGGAAAATGCAATGTTTGATGCTTGAAAACGACTGATCTTCGTCGACATCTCGGATCCGCCATCCAAAAGCATGAAATCATCACCGATCGCCTCAAGATCACCAACCGGCTGACCAAGAAAGTGCACTTTCTGTCCGACCGATCGTGAAATCGACAAGACAGACGTCACCGGCCCGCCAACATCAATCAATGTCGGATATTGCATCGCAATCCGACATCAAATAATGCATGGATCCACCCGTGATGATCGTAAGAAGAATCTCAAAAGGCGCAGCATGGCCCGCGACTCTTCACATGCCTTGGCAACCACTTAATATCGTTAATTGAACCATTAAAGCAGTCATTAACTCATTATTTTGGACGGCCCAATCAGAACCAAGCATTTGGGAGTTACAAATCCAAGCAATCATGGCATTAAACCCATGAAACTCCCATCATCATAAAGCATAAAGGTGATTAAATGCCCACTACCTTCATCGGCCAATCACAAGCCTTGAAAAAGGAGTTACAAAATCGATTTGTAACTCCTCATCAATTCTTTCATCATGGCCATCAATGCCAATAAACACCTCATAGCTATCAAAAGCCTATAAAAGGAGGTCCATTCCAAGAAGAAAGCATGATGAAAATAGATCCCAAGTGCAAGCTCTGAAAATTCAGAAAATCCAAAAGAGAGACGAAGTTCTGCTACTTTTCTCCCGGAAGCACCACAAGGTGATCAACGTCCCTTGGGGGGCCACCCCCCCAAGGTCACCTCCTTCTCCAACATGGCCTAAACGCGGCTTTTCAGCCCGTTTACTCGGTTTTTCATTTGATATAGGACCTTCTCTTGGTCCTTGTCCTTTTAAAAACTGAGGTTAGGAGCCAAGCCAAAGAATCAAAGCATCACATGTTCTCATTTGAAGGACGATGGCGAAGCCCATACATGACTTGCGACCGTCAATCTCAACGTGTCCCCACAATCTCCTGAGAAGTTAGATCCCTTTTCTTACTTTTCTATTGTAGTTTGTATTTCTTAAAGAGACAAAAAGAAATCACAATTCTTGTCTTTCACATTTGATGAGTTTTGTAAAATCACCTTTCACGGCAAACAAACAAAAAAGCCTCTTACGGCATTCTAAAAACTTGTCTCTTTTCTTAAAATTTATGCAATTTGAAAAGTTAGAAAAAAGGATTGATTTCCTTTCCACTTGTGAAGGTGAATCTCCGGATTATCACTATTCCAAATTCCAAGTAGAAAGTAAATCTGGCATACCCATACAAAAATGTTGATGCCCGAGATCTTCCCTCCTCCGCCGAGACCCAGGTCAGCCCCCGAGGTGCGGAGGGAGAGGACGGAAGATTCCGCCCTTTTTTTTGGGTCCATCAAGTTGGCATACCCAGTGGGACCCGTTGACTTGAGAACGTGATGCTTTGATCACTTAGCTCCTTTCTAGTTGGTGGCCTATGTTGCATTTTGCATCTAAAAAAAAATGAGATGGGATTTCAATTGTTCTTTCTCACTTCAAAAAAAAATAAATCTGATCTCTTTTCTTAGATTCAACTTTTAGAAATTTTGATCCTTCCCTCTTCGAACTTGATAGCTCACAGAAATGTTCGCAGCTATCGTTCATATCAGGGATTGAGCCACCTTTTCTCTTTGATGAGTCCAATTGGGATTTCAAAAAAAAACACCTTCATGTCAAACTCTTTCAAAAAAAAAAAAAATGATGATCTCTCTTTCTCAAGACTCAACTTTGAGAAATTTTGATCCTCTCCTCCTTGAACTCGATAGCTCACAGAAATGTTCGCAGCTATCGTTCATATCGGGGATTGGGCCATCTTTTCTCTTTGATGAGTCCAATTGGGATTTCAAAAAAAAAAAATTTATAATTTCAAAAAAAAAATTAGTTTTCTCTCTTTTGCATTCAAAGTTGAGAAACCTTGGTTCCTTCCTTTTTCAGATTTAGCGCTCGCGGAAATGTTGAGCCTTTGTTCGGATTGGAACACCATTCGCTCTCTTTGATGAGTTCATTAAAAAAAACCCTTTCAAAAAAAAAGAGTTAAAAAAAACACTAAGGTTCCACCAATTGTGTTCTTTAACCAAAGTGGATTTAAGAAAAGCCTTGTCCAGAGTGTGGAGACAGCTAGACTGTTCGAGGCAAGGGTCCTCCAAATGGGTTCATTAAGTAATCCTACCCTTACCTGGGGGCTGATCTATCTACTAAGGTTTCATAAGATCGAATTGGAAACCTATGTGCACCTTTCAAAAAAAAATCCTCTAAAAAAAAATCTTTGAAAAAAAAAAAAACTTCTGTCACTTTGAATTCAGAGTTGAGAAATCTTGGCTCTTTCCCTTTCGAATTTAGCGCTCGCAGAAATGTTGAGCCTTTGTTCGAAATGGAACACCATTTGCCCTCTTCGATGAATTCAATCTTGACCTTTCAAAAAAAAC
Source organism: Umbellularia californica (assembly GCA_028538565.1). Classification (NCBI taxonomy): domain Eukaryota; kingdom Viridiplantae; phylum Streptophyta; class Magnoliopsida; order Laurales; family Lauraceae; genus Umbellularia; species Umbellularia californica. The sequence continues at coordinate 62,527,050 of JAPQWN010000001.1, forward strand.
TTCCGTCACTTTTGAGTTCAGAGTTGAGAAATCTCAGTTCCCTCCCTTTCGGGTTTAGCGCTCGCAGAAATGTTGAGCCTTTGTTCGAAACGAAACACCATTTGCTCTCTTTGATGAGTTCAATCTTGACCCTTCAAAAAAAAAACTTCCGTCATTACTGGATTCACATCCGAGAAATTCTGGTTCTTTCTCTTCTAAATTTAGCGCTCGCAGAAATGTTGAGCCTTTGTTCGGATTGGAACACCATTTGCTCTCCTTTATGAATCCAAATTTTTGACCTTTCAAAAAAAAATCCCATCTCGTGTCCTTTCCAAGGATGCGATTTGCAACATTTGTGCCTAGCGGTGCTAGTACGCACTTTCGGGTCTACTGTATTCGCGACCGACACATTTGTATCTCCAACCTGATATCATTTTACCTCGAGTGAGCCTTGCTTCCCGGTAATTTGAATTAAGGTCCACAATTGCTTCTAGCAGTCACTGGAACGCTCACTCTGAGCCTACCATACTCGCATTTTAGAACAATTGTATCCTCTATGGCTTTTTGCCTTCATCGTCCTTGGGTTGGGCCATGTCCCCTCAAGTTATTTGAAAAGACAAAACCATAGTTGTTCTCCATTTACGATCACCATATTCTTGTGATTACTAATGGATTTGGTCTTGTTTCAGAAGTTTTCCAAAACTAACAATGGCAGCTTCATTGACCATCACTTTTGATGAGAACAAGTACCAGCTTATGCTGCAAGACAAACCAAACAAGCATAAGCGCCATGCCAGTTGCCGAAGCGTCATCTCCCTCGACAACTCTCCAAACACCGGGTCAACTTCAACTCCCCGGACCATCGACTTCGGATCACTGGGACCATTCCCACTTCCCGCAGAAGACACTGTACTTGCCAAGAAGCAGAAAACCGCCCCGCAACGTGTCACTAAAATGGCACCAAGGGCGAACACCAAGAAGCTTGAAGCCCGTGGCGTTCCCACGAAGCCTCAACCCACAAGAAACCAGGTTTACCCAAAAACTTGGTCCCCGAGATCTTCGCCAAAGCAACGGAGGTCCCAAACATCTGCAAAGCCAGCATACCTGGCCCCTCTCAAGGAGAATCGGTTCTACCCTCTCTCTTACATGAAAGAGGAGAAACCTACCCTCCACCCAAAAAACATACAAAATCATCATGAGCCGGCTTGTTCCTACAAGCCAAAATCAAATCCTGCATCGTTAGGCCTATGCAAAAACATGCTGAAGCCTGCACTCCCGTGAGTCGACCCTTTATCTCAACAGGGGCTGAGCTCGCAAAATTCAAGTCTTCATTGCGACAGACAAAGGACCGCGTCCAGATTCTGTCCTTGCCCAGCTTCAAAGAAGACAAACTCGGCTGCTGCGCACGAGGGACTACATCCTTCATCGCCAGAGCCCAGCCAGAGCTGACTGAAGCTCAAATTGCTCGTCGTATGCGTCGCCGCACTGCATATCGACAAAAGAGACTCGAGAAACAAAGAACCCAGCATTCTACTCTCCACGTCTCAAACAAATGGGTCAAAAAAAAAAGACCCGACCAATTCGTTGCTATTCATATGGTTGGCAAAACCAGAAAGCGCCGGAAGTCAGCAACCAAAATCAGTGTTAGACGTCCAGTGACTCGTAGCGTCTCTCGGACAAGAACATATCTGGAAGAGTCTTCCACTCCTCCAAGCCAAGAACACCGGAGTAACCACTCCTCAGATTCTTCATCCAGAAAAATGAGCCCCAGCTCAGTCACCAGGACGATTTCTTCGTTCGAATCCCGAGGGATGAACGTCTTGTTTACAAGTTCTGAGCCGCCTCCATGGCATGATGACGTAACTGCACGCATCCAGCAGTTGGAGCAAGGACAATAGAGAATCGAGGCTCTGATGGAAAATCTGATTCTCACTCTACAACGTCCACCACCTAACAATGAAACCCCTCCGAATCATGAAGATGACGAGGGCAATGCAGAAAACAATGAGTCTCGTGCCCTTACCAGAAAGGACGTGGACAATATCCTTGCAAAAGCAAAAGAAGAGGATACATTGAAAGAACATGGGATCAAGCCACCCTACCCTTTATGGATGGACTCGATTCCGTTCCCGGCAAAATTCAAACAACCTACTCTCCAGACATATACTGGGAAATGTTCAGCCAGACAGCATGTCATCCATTTCAAGATCCTGACGGGAGCTATTGCGGATCAAGATGCCCTTAAGATTCGCCTCTTTGCAAGTACCCTAAAGAGTACAGCCTTTGATTGGTACTCCACTCTGCCGGAGAACTCCATCCAGAACTGGGCTATGCTAGAGACACGCTTCCTGACCCACTTCCAAGGTGAGGATCATCCTGTTACTATGGCTCAGCTCTGCAGCCTAAAACAGGGAGAGAATGAGTCAACATACGACTTTATTCACAAATGGAAGGCAATGGTGTACAAATGCTCAGATATACTGCCACAAGCGTCGCTAGTCGACATCTGCCGTAACAATATGAGAGCAAAAATCCGCTCCATGATTATCGGCAATAAATCAAAGAACCTGGGAGAACTCCTCGAAGCCTCCATGGAAGCTGAAATGGGGATCAAAGACCTCAACAGTCAGAAATCATCAAAGAAAGAGCCGACTGCTGTTACAACCTCAAAACCAAAGAAAAAGGAGGTTCTTAATGTGCAGACTAAGTCAGCTCCTCAGCAACCAAAGAAACCTGAAAACAAAACTGCAGGTAAAAGGCCTGAACTCTCTGATGCCTTCAAAGAACGTGTAGAAAAGAAATATCCGTTCGATGAAGATGTTGAAGAAATTTTTGAGGCTCTCCTAGCAAATGGCAAACTCATTTTGCCAGAGCCCAAAAGACCGGGAGATGTTGGTAAAACCAATGATCCCCGATACTGTCCATACCATCAGATGATCTCACATCCTCTCAATCAATGCTTCATTGTGAGAGAGAAGATCAATGAGATGTTGAAAAACGGAGTCATAACCTTTGATAAAAACTATGGCCCCGCCTCTGTCAACATGGTGTCATGTCGGCAAACTTCAAAGTCACCGAAGGAGAAGATCACTACTTCATTCAAGGTGATAAAAATGGCTCAAGCGTCCCAAGAATTGGTTCCCTATCCAACATCAGATGGACAACTTATATGGGTGCATCCCGATCTCCTAGATGATGAAAACTGGGAGATCGTCAAAACAAAGCCGACCGCTCAACAGCGAAGGCAAGCCAAGAGACAACTCCGCAAGCTCAAACAGCAGCAAAAGTCTCAACCAAAACAAGAAGTCCTTGAAAAAGCAGAAACTTCTTCCACTACTTCACTCGGGACGACGGAAGAATCTCTTCCCGAAACCTCCAAGGCGGTAAGAAAATTCACTCTTGATGATTTCATGCCACCTATATACAAAAATGGAAATGTGCAGGGGGAATCATACTCTTGCAACTCGGTAGTTGGATTCTCCATGAATGGATGTGAGTCCAGTGATACTGCCAGTGATATAGATGAGTGGGAAGAATCCCTTGAAACAGGAGAATACCTCTCCGACGAGGAATGGATTCCTGAGTCTCATCTTATGCCAGTAATCTGGTATAACCTATTACAGCCACAAGGATCTTGGTCTGATGATGAAGAAGACCAGGGCCCTGTTTAAGAAAACGCTGTCGATCCAGCACCAGCGAATGCTTCAGTGGAACCCAACATGGGCGAACCACAAGGAGCAAATGACGAAGAAGATTTGGCTCCCATGCCTAATCTTGAAGAATATGCAAGAATCTTACAACATCTTGCCATAGAGCAGGAGCAGGATCGCATCAATCTTCGTCATGATCCAGAACTGGAAGTCCCTGGAAATCAACGGGAACTTTCTCCCTCAACTCCTGAAAATGGAGAAAACAGTTGGATCGATGATCCTCTTACATCTGAGGATGAGTCTGATTCCCAACAGTCTACACTGGGGGCATCTCCTATCAGGATAACCTGTAATACAATAGCTCAGGACGACAGTGCCTCTGAAGCTTCTGAAGACACGTACTCCCCAACCGGTAGCGTATCTTCCGGAGCTACATCCTCTCAGGTGACTTCCACTGAGATAACATCCTCTCAACCCTCGTCTCCTGAAGCTGTGACATCAGAACTCAAGCCTCTCCCGATTGATCATCTTGAAGAAACTTCTGCCAATGAAATCCTCTTCAATGAAAACTCAGTCAATTGGTCTTAGATACCATATCTCACGGGCGATGTCTGGGCTAATAAAGAAAAGTTGCCGGCTGCTGTTCAGGACTTGTTCCTGGAAATTGCTCCGTGCAACACAATCACTGAAGACGCCAATGCTGTTACAGAGACGTCTTCAGCAAAGGATCAACCTCTTGATCCTGAGAACGATCTTCCAAAAGAAGACCCTTCTCTAGAGGCTCTTGAAGTTGGTAGAGGTACCCGTTCTAGCCAGGATTACCACAAAAATTACAATCAACCCTCTTCTTCTTATGTAAATCCTTCGGGAAAGCAAGATGTAAGTGCCCCAAGTGGCAATAATAATGAAAATGCAGGCCCGAAGGAGGCTTTCAAGTATGACTTGATTGAGCACTTCAAACACATACCTGCACGTCTGCACATCCTTGACTTATTACGAATGTCTCCACAAAGTCGTGATAGTCTCATTTCAGAATTACAAAGGCTGAATGCGGATGTCGACAAACATGCCCCACAAGTCCTACAAATTGAAATGGACTATAGGGTCAAAAAATCAAATACTCCCTCAAAAGGAGAAAAGAAGAAAACTGAGGGATCAAGCAATGAATGCCTCTCGGTACAAAAAGCAGCAAGTGCAACAATTGCCTTCGACAAGGATGACCTCCTCCTAAGCGAAACAAAGCACAACCGACCCTTGTACTTTACGGGGTACGTCAAAGAAAAGCCAGTACACAGAGTTCAGATCGATCCAGGTTCTGCACTCAACCTCATTTCTACTTCGGCACTCGAAGAGCTGGGCATCCCACCTAGCGAACTGAGTCACACGTCCGTATCCATCTTCGGATATGACGGCAACGCTCAAAGGGCTATCGGCAAAATCAGGTTCAAATTGCAAATCGGTGATCTTATTTCTGAAGTCACTGTGTATGCAATAAGGACCCCTTCATGCTACAATATACTCCTTGGACGCCCCTGGATATATGAGAATGGTGTCGTCCCTTCAACTCTACATCAGTGCATCAAATTCGTTGGCGACGATGGCCTGATACATCGAGTATTTGCAGACAAAAAACCCTTCAAAGGCAGAGATGTCCATTTTGCAGATGCTCAAATGTATAAAGATGGAAAAGAAGAACAGGAGGAAAAAACAATTCGCTTTGTCGACAGTCTCCAGAAAGATAAAGGCAAGGCTCCTCAGCAATCATTGGAGGTAAACAAACCCTCCACCAAACTCGAAGTAAGCAGTCAAGCTCCCTTCGTCGTCTCCTTCAAATCTCCAAAGCCTTTGGTAATCACTACCAAAGCAAAGAAGACAAAACAAAAGACTGGGGGCAAGTTCACTGTCTCCTTTGTGTCTATTATGCATGACACAGACTCAGAGTCAGAGCCAGAAGATGACACAGCATCAAGCCAAGTTGATACTCAGCAAGATCAGCTCGCTCTCACTCCATTGGAGACACTTGCAGACATAGAAGACCCTACGTCTGCTTCCCTTGTTATTCCGGCAACTACGCCAGAAGAAAAAGTGATTTACTTCCACAGATCAGGAGTATCTCCAGTGAATTCTCTGCTTGAACCTTTCCAAAACGAAGGTATGCCTCAGCTATCCCTGTATAGTCCAATGGCACAAGCTATCATGAAGAAAATGGGCTACGACACTCAAAATCCGACTGGTTTGGGAGGTGGCCGTGGTATTCTTACACCATTGGAACCCACCCTGACCAAAAGTCAACCAGAAGATTGGAAAATCCACCTTCAAAAAGGCAAATCTTCATATGGGTTGGGGTATGATCCTACCGCTCCTATGAGACAGTTGACACCATGGCTACAAAGTCGCTTTATCAACCAAGCCTCAACATCTCATGAAGACATCGATATCCCTAGATATCTCTTTGAGGAGTTACTCGTCAAAAATCCAGAAAGCTCCTCCAATTGGTATAATTCCTCTGATAATAAAGAGGAATTGCCCGATGACATAGACGCGCGGTTCTCTGATCCAGAAGAACCGTCGTCTCCAAAAGAAGTACCTTACTTCAACCCAATTCTAGCAAATGATTGGGACCATCTCATTGCAAGCCTTGAGAAGGATAGCCATGAGAAGGATACTGATCAAGAAGATTCATGGACGGAAACAGAGCCTCAGTCTGAAAATGCCTCTGGCACTTCAGAAGGTCTTGTTGAGTTGGAAGCCTCCGAAAATATTGTGGAGGAACCACCTTCAAACCTTCCGACAGAAGATCATGTCCAAAAGATAGACTTGGGAACACCTGATAACCCACGTCCTGTATTCATAAGCAAGAATATAAAGGATGATGAGTTACCCGAGTATATCTCTTTTCTTCGTGAGTTCGTTGATTGCTTTGCATGGTCTTATGCCGAAATGCCTGGCTTAGATCCCAAAGTAGCAGTCCACAAGCTCAACTTACAAAAAGAAATCAAGCCTATTAAACAAAACCAAAGAAAATTCCGTCCCGACGTGATGGACAAAATTGAACAAGAAGTTCAGAAACTCAAAAACGTTGGCTTCATCCGCGAGGAACAGCATCCTGAATGGTTGGCCAACATCGTCCCCGTGACAAAGAAAAATGGGCAAATAAGGGTCTGTATCGACTACAGAGACCTGAATAATGCATGTCCTAAAGATGAATTCCCGCTCCCCACACCAGAGGTAATGATTGACAACACCTATGGGTTCGAGCGAATGACGTTCATGGATGGATTCTCTGGCTACAACCAGATAAAGATGCATCCAGAAGATGAAAGGCATACATCATTTCGGACACCATTCGGCGTGTATTGCTACACTGTTATGCTGTTTGGTCTGAAAAATGCAGGTGCGACATATCAGAGGGCTATGATGAAAATATTCCAAGATATGCAGCACAAGACGGTCGAATGCTATGTTGACGACCTCGCCATCAAAAGCAGAAAAAAAGAAGACCATCTCGATGATCTTCGAGAAGTCTTCCTCCGACTTTGCAAACACAAATTGCGGATGAATCCACTAAAGTGCTTCTTTGGTGTCTCATCGGGTAAGTTTCTCGGATTCATAGTACGGAAAGTTGAAATAGAACTTGACCCCACCAAAGTCAAGGCTATCCTGGAAATGCCATCTCCCAGAACCCTAAGAGAATTAAAAGGGCTTCAAGGAAGGCTAGCCTACATCCGACGGTTCATCTCCAATCTATCAGGGAAATGCCGTCCATTCTCTCGCCTGATGAAGAAAGGCGTGGACTTTTCTGGGATGCTGAATGTGAAAATGCATTTCAAGACATCAAAGCATATCTCATCAAACCTCCAGTGCTGGCTGCCCCCACAACTGGAAAACCATTTATCTTGTACACAAGAGCTCTCGACCACTCTTTGGGTGCTCTGCTCGCACAAGAAAACGACGACGGGAAAGAAGCTGCTCTATATTACCTTAGCCGCATGATGGTAGGTGCAAAGCATCGCTACTCCCCAGTCAAAAAAGAATGCCTTGCAGTAATGTTCGCCGTACAAAACCTGCGTCTCTATCTGCTGTCGAACACAGTCTACCTAATTTCGAGGATCAACCTCCTAAAGGTCCTTGTCACAAAAGCAGGTTCTCTCAATGCCCGACTGGCAAAATGGTCCATTCTTCTATCACAATTTGATATTAGGTATGTACCACAAAAAGCAATCAAAGGCCAAGCTCTAGCAGACTTCCTCGCAGAGCATCCATTGTCTAAAGATTCTCCACTCAGGAATGATCTCCCAGACGAATTTGTCTACAATATGGAAACTTCCTTATTAGACGCCTCCTGGGACATGTACTTTGACGGTGCAACCAGGACAAATGAAAAGGGAAAGCAAATATCGGGAATTGGCATCCTCTTTGTCAGTCCCGACAAGTACATGATTCCACACGCCTTCGCTACTGGAACCATGTTCAAACAATGCAGCTGAGTACCAAGCCCTGATTGTAGGATTGGAACTCGCCCTCGAATCCGGCATCACCACGCTGGAAGCTTTTGGAGACTCTCAACTGGTTGTCAACCAGATGAATCAGAAATATAAGGTCAGGAAGCCTGATTTGCTACCTTACTACAATAAAGCACAGTCGCTTCGACAAAAATTCAACATCTGCCATAACACCCACATCCTCAGAGGTGAAAACATCCGTGCAGATGCCCTGGCTAGACTCGCCGCATCCATGGCAATCCAAGAAGGGGAAAACATGCAAGTCACAGTGTGTCAAAGAAGGATTCTCCCTCCTCTCAACACACACCAAGCAGTTGCTGAATGCCACCAAGTGGTTGGAAGTCGGATGCCCATCCTCAAACCTCCGATTGGCGACTGGAGAGATCCGTTCATTGATTACATCATGTTCGGAATCCTACCTGAAGATCCAAAAGAGTGGGCAAGTATCCAAAGACGAGCCCCGAACTTTCATTTGGATATACCTTCGAAAGCACTTTACAGAAAATCCTTCAATGGAGTACTCCTACGCTGCTTATCACAACAAGAGGCTGAGGAAACTCTCAAAGAAGTACATGCTGGTCTTTGTGGAGCCCATCAGGCTGGCCCTAAGCTCTACAACCAGATAAAAAGGCTAGGTTACTATTGGCCTACCATGGTAGCTGATGCAATGCAATTTGCCAAGCGCAGCCAAAAATGCCAGATTCACGGAGATTATGTCCACATGCCTCCAGAATGGCTACATCCAACAGCAATCTCATGGCCTTTCGAAGCCAAGGGTATCGACATCATAGGTCCTATTTCTCCCCCATCAAGCAAAGGTCATCGCTTCATCTTCGCCGCTACGGATTATTTCTCCAAGTGGTCAGAAGCATTTGCGCTCAGCGAAATGAAGACTTCATCAGTCCTTCAGTTCTTGCGCACCAACATTATTTGTCGCTTCGGCATACCTAAAAGATTCGTCCATGATAACAGACCACAATTCCGGGATCACAAATTCTATAGGTTCTGCGACAAGTACAAAATCCAAAGTTGTCCTTCGACTCCATAAAAGAGATATTTTTACATATTCTTTACAAATATGACACCATATGAGATCTAGGCCATCTCCAAAGCCTAAGGTCCCATGGGTTAGCCCATATGAGCCAGGTTTGACCACCTAGGCACTAAAATTGGCTTTTAGTCAAAATATTCCTCTTACCAAGAGCAAAAAAAGAAGAGAGCAAAAAAAAAAGTCCCATGCCTCTTTTGAGTTGATGGGACCATTCCAAAAAAAAAGAAAAAAGAAAGTCTCATGAGTTTCCAAAAACCAAACCATCCAACCTCATGAACCAAATTGAGCCAAAATCTTGAAATTGACATTTCACAAAACCAAATTCCGGTCCCCTAGCTCGCCACATACAGCTTGTTAGGTCACAAGACCAAAACCAAAATCAAAATCCAAAACCAACAAACAAAATCTGACCCCCCAACCTGCCACATACAGCTTGTTGGGTTACAAGGTCAAAATCAAAATCAAACCCCGACCCCCTAACCTGCCACATACAGCTTGTTAGGTCACAAGGTCAAAAACCAAAATCCAAAAACCCCATGTCATTTTCAAAACTTTGCCTTGAGATGGTACGTGATCCCTCTCACTACCATAAAATTCCCCCGGAAACTCAGAAGGCTATTCAAAAAAAAAAAAAAAAAAAGCTCAAGACTCTTGGTCAAGTTGGAATCCCTCCTCCAAGTTTCTCTTCGAGGCACATCGACTCCAAAAAGCTACTCGTCGCTGTACATCGAGGGGGCATTTGTTGACACCAAAAAAGTCACTATGTCTCCTCCACATCAAGAAACCTCGTGAAGCTGCATCCTGCTACAAAACAGGCAAGGCTACTTCAAGGATCAGATCTTTTCAGAATCAGACAGAACCTGAGAGATCCTTCAAGACAGCTAAAAGAGGGGTACACCTGAGGTTTCGGGCCATTCCGACAGCGTTTGGCCTAACTTCACTGCTCCGACAGCTAAACAAGCGCTCCCGGCGGCGACATCATCAAAGACACCAAAACTTTGATCAGAGCCTACAGATGACTCCAGAATGTCTCCAAAGGGCTCCATACCAAATTTCAAGTCAAACCGACAACGTTTGACCCTCCATCAATGCTCGAGCAGCAAAATCAAGCCTCCCGGCGGCGGGAACCACCGAAGCCATCACTCATCAAAAAAAATACATGAGTAGCTTCAACATGCTTCCAAAAGGCTGCACGTCGAATTTCAGGTCATTCCGACAACGTTTGACCAGGTTTCGATGCTCCGAGAGAAAATCAAGCCTACCGGCGGCGGAGCAACCCGGGACCATGACATCCAAAACGGAGCCCATGGAACGTCCCAAAATGACTCCAATAGGCTCCCCGTCAAATTTCAGGTCAATCGGACATCGTTTGACCACATATCAAAGCTCGGCATTTTCCCCACAGCAAAATCAAGTGAAGCATCGATGGGACCCCAAACGGCTTCAAAACTCAAATAAAATCCCATGGTTGGTCCTATCCACTGCTCAAGAAGCTTCACCTCAATTTTCAGGTCATTTCGACATCGTTTGACCTAGTTTCGACGCTTGACGGAAAATCGGCTAAGTCCTCGGCTTTCCCAAAAAAATGGGAAACTTTGAGCTCCGATTTCATGCGGGTTCTCGTCAAGTTTTCTCCAAGAAAATGAAGTCAATAATTGAGGAAAAATGTCAAGAAAAATACAGAAGAAAAAAGGAACGAAAAAGACGAAAAAATGGCCGAAAACGAAACTCGGCGACCAAAGGGCAGAAAACCCTAACGTCGCCGGCGACCTTGGCCCAAGGTCGCCGGCGACCCTGGGTGCATGGTCGCCCAGTGACCTTGCAAATCCGGGTCGCCGGATTTTGCACCAAATTGCCCGTTTTTCGATGGTTTTCGAGTTTCGAGTGTTCCGGCCTCTGTGATTTTCGGAAAATGCAATGTTTGATGCTTGAAAACGACTGATCTTCATCGACATCTCGGATCCGCCATCAAAAGCATGAAATCATCACCGATCCCCTCAAGATCACCAACCGGCTGACCAAGAAAGTGCACTTTCTGTCCGACTGATCATGAAATCGACAAGACAGACATCACCGGCCCGCCAACATCAATCAATGTCTGAAATTGCATCGCAATCTGACATCAAATAATGCGTGGATCCACCCGTGATGATCGTAAGAAGAATCTCAAAAGGCGCAGCACGGCCCGCGACTCTTCACATGCCTTGGCAACCACTTAATGTCGTTAATTGACCCATTAAAGCAGTCATTAACTCATTATTTTGGACGGCCCAATCAGAACCAAGCATTTGGGAGTTACAAATCCAAGCAATCATGGCATTAAACCCATGAAACTCCCATCATCATAAAGCATAAAGGTGATTAAATGCCCACTACCTTCATCGGCCAATCACAAGCCTTGAAAAAGGAGTTACAAAATCGATTTGTAACTCCTCATCAATTCTTTCATCATGGCCATTAATGCCAATAAACACCTCATGGCTATCAAAAGCCTATAAAAGGAGGTCCATTCCAAGAAGAAAGCATGATGAAAATAGATCCCAAGTGCAAGCTCTGAAAATTCAGAAAATCCAAAAGAGAGACGAAGTTTTGCTACTTTGCTCCCGGAAGCACCACAAGGTGATCAACGTCCCTTGGAGGGCCACCCCCCCAAGGTCACCTCCTTCTCCAACATGGCCTAAACGTGGCTTTTCAACCCGTTTACTCGGTTTTTCATTTGATATAAGACCTTCTCTTGGTCCTTGTCCTTTTAAAAACTGAGGTTAGGAGCCAAGCCAAAGAATCAAAGCATCACATGTTCTCATTTGAAGGACGATGGCGAAGCCCATACATGACTTGCGACCGTCGATCTCAACGTGTCCCCACAATCTCCTTAGAAGTTAGATCCCTTTTCTTACTTTTCTATTGTAGTTTGTATTTCTTAAAGAGACAAAAAGAAATCACAATTCTTGTCTTTCACATTTGATGAGTTTTGTAAAATCGCCTTTCACGGCAAAATCGCCTTTCACGGCAAACAAACAAAAACGCCTCTTACGGCATTCTAAAAACTTGTCTCTTTTCTTAATATTTATGCAATTTCAAAAGTTAGAAAAAAGGATTGATTTCCTTTCCACATGTGAAGGTGAATCTCCGGATTATCACTATTCCAAATTCCAAGTAGAAAGTAAATCTGACATACCCGTACAAAAATGTTGTTGCCCGAGATCTTCCCTCCTCCGCCGAGACCCAGGTCAGCCCCCGGGGTGTGGAGGGAGAGGACGGAAGATTCCCCCCTTTTTTTCGGGTCCATCAACTCCGAGTCTGTGTCATGCATAATAGACACAACGGAGACAGTGAACTTGCCCTCAGCCTTTTGTTTTGTCTTCTTTACTTTGGTAGTGATTACCAAAGGCTTTGGAGATTTGAAGGAGACAACGAAGGGAGCTTGACGGCTTACTTCGAGTTTGGTGGAGGATTTGTTTACCTCCGGTGATTGCTGAGGAGCCTTGCCTTTATCTTTCTGGAGACTGTCGGCAAAGTGAATTGTTTTTTCCTCCTGTTCTTCTTTTCCATCTTTATACATTTAAGCATCTGCAAAATGGACATCTCTGCCTTTGAAGGGCTTTTTGTCTGCAAACACTCGATGTATCAAGCCATCGTTGCCAACGAACTTGATGCACTGATGTAGAGTTGAAGGGACGACACCATTCTCATGTATCCAGGGTCGTCCAAGGAGTATATTGTAGCATGAAGGGGTCCTTATTGCATACACAGTATACACAGTGACTTCAGAAATAAGATCACCGATTTACAACTTGAACCTGATTTTGCCGATAGGCCTTTGAGCGCTGCCGTCATATCCGAAGATGGATACAGACGTGTGACTCAGCTTGCTAGGTGGGATGCCCAGCTCTTCGAGTGCCGAAGTAGAAATAAGGTTGAGTGCAGAACCTGGATCAATCTGAACTCTGTGTACTGGCATTTCTTTGACGTACCCCGTAAAGTACGAGGGTCGGTTGTTCTTTGTCTCGCCTAGCAGGAGGTCATCCTTGTCGAAGGCAATTGTTGCACTTGCTGTTTTTTGTACCGAAAGGCATTCATTGCTTGATCCCTCAGTTTTCTTCTTTTCTCCCTTTGGGGGAGTATTTGATTTTTTGACCCTATAGTCCATTTCAATTTGTAGGACTTGTGGGGCGTGTTTGTCGACATCCGCATTCAGCCTTTGTAATTCGCCTTTGAAGTTTTGGGAAGGGATTCTTCCGTCGCCCCTAGTGAAGCAGTGGAAGAGGTTTCTGCCTTTTCAAGGACTTCTTGTTTTGATTGAGACTTTTGCTGCTGTTTGAGCTTGCGGAGCTGTCTCTTGGCTTGCCTTCACTGTTGAGCGGTTGGCTTTGTTTTGACGATCTCCCAATTTTCATCTTCTAAGAGATCGGGATGCACTCATATAGGTTGTCCATCTGGTGTTGGATAGGGAACCAATTCTTGGGACGCTTAAGCTATTTTAATCACCTTGAATGAAGTAGTGGTCTTCTTCTTCGGTGATTTTCAAACTTGCCGACATGACACCATGTTGACAGAAGTGGAGCCGTAGATTTTGTCGAAAGTTATGACTTCATTTTTCCACATCTCATTGATCTTCTCTCTCACAACAAAGCATTGATTGAGAGGATGTGAGATCATCTGATGGTATGGACAGTATCGGGGATCATTGGTTTTGCCAACATCTCCTTGTCTTTTGGGCTCTAGCAAAGTGAGTTTGCCATTTGCTAGGAGAGCCTCAAAGATTTCTTCAACATCTTCATCGAATGGATATTTCTTTTCTACACGTCCTTTGAAGGCATCGGAGAGTTCAGGCCTTTTATCTACAGTTTTGTTTTCAGCTTTCTTTGGCTGTTGAGGAGCTGACTTGGGCTGCACATTGAGAACCTCCTTTTTCTTTGGTTTTGAGGTTGTAACAGCAGTCGGCTCTTTCTTTGATGATTTCTGACTGTTGAGGTCTTTGATCACCATTTCAGCTTCCATGAAAGCTTCGAGCAGTTCTCCCAGGTTCTTTGATTTGTTGCCGATGATCATGGAGCGAATTTTTGCTCTCATATTGTTACGGCAGATGTCGACTAGCGACGCTTGTGGCAGTACATCTGAGCATTTGTACGACATTGCCTTCCATTTGTGAATGAAGCCGTATGTTGACTCATTCTCTCCCTGTTTTAGGCTGCAGAGTTGAGCCATAGTAACAGGATGATCCTCACCTTCGAAGTGGGTCAGGAAGCGTGTCTCTAGCATAGCCCAGTTCTGGATGGAGTTCTCCGGCAGAGTGGAGTACCAATCAAAGGCTGTACCTTTTAGGGTACTTCCAAAGAGGCGAATCTTGAGGGTATCTTGATCCGCAATGGCTCCCGTCAGGATCTTGAAATGGATGATATGCTGTCTGGCTGAACCTTTCTCAGTATATGTCTGGAGAGTAGGTTGCTTGAATTTTGTAGGGAACGGAACTGAGTCCATCCATAAAGGGTAGGGTGGCTTGATCCCATGTTCCTTCAATATATCCTCTTCTTTTGCTTTTGCGAGGATATCGTCCACGTCCTTTTTCGTAAGGGCGCGAGACTCATTATTTTCTGCATTGCCCTCATCATCTTCATGATTCAGAGGGGTTTCATTGTTAGGTGGTGGACGTTGTAGGGTAAGAATAAGGTTTTCCATCAGAGCCTCAATTCTCTGTTGTCCTTGCTCCAACTGCTGGATGCGTATAGTTACATCATCATGTTGTGGAGGCGGCTCAGAACTTGTAGCCAAGACGTTCATCCCTCGGGATTCGAACGAAGAAATCGTCCTGGTGACTGAGCTGGGGCTCATTCTTTTGGATGAAGAATCTGAGGAGTGATTACTCCGGTGTCCTTGGCTTAGAGGAGTGGAGGATTCTTCTAGATGTGTTCGTGTCCGTGAGACGCTACGAGTCACCGGACGTCTAACACTGATTTTGGTTGCTGACCTCTGGCATTTTCTGGTTTTGCCAACCATATGAACAGTAACGAATTGGTCGGGTCTTTCTTTTTCGACCCATTTGTTTGAGACATGGAGATTAGAACGTTGGGTTCTTTGTTTCTCAAGTCTCTTTTGTCGATATGCTGCACGGCGACGCATACAACGAGCAATTTGAGCTTTAGTTAGCTCTGGCTGGGCTCTGGCGATGAAGGATGTAGTCCCTCGTGCACAGCAGCCGAGCTTATCTTCTTTGAAGCTTGGCAAGGACAGAATCTGGATGCGGTCCTTTGCCTGTCGCAGTGAAGATTTTAATTTTGCGAGCTCGGCCCCTGTTGAGATGAAGGGTCGACTCGCAGGAGTGCAAGCTTCAGCATGTTTTTGCGGAGGCCTAACGATGCAGGATTTGATTTTGGGCTTATAGGAGCAAGCCGGCTCATGATGATTTTGTTTGTTCTTTGGGTGGAGGGTAGGTTTCTCCTCTTTCATATAAGAGAGAGGGTAGAACCGATTCTCCTTGAGAGGGGCCAGGTATGCTGGCTTTGCAGATATTCGGGACCTCCGTTGCTTTGGTGAAGATCTCGGGGACCAAGTTTTGGGGTAAACCTGGTTTCTTGTGGGTTGAGGCTTCGTGGGAGCGCCACGGGCTCTCACGGTTTTTGTTGTTCGCCCTTGGTGCCATGTCAGTGACACGTTGCGGGGCGATTTTCTGCTTCTTGGAAGGTACAGTGTCTTCTGCGGGGAGTGGGAATGGTCCCAGCGACCCGAAGACGATGGTCCGGGAGTTGAAGTTGTCCCGGTGTTTGGAGAGTTGTTGAGGGAGATGACGCGTCAGCAACTGGCAGGGCGCTTATGCTTGTTTTGCTTGTCTTGAAGCATAAGTTGGTACTTGTTCTCATCGAAAGTGATGGTCAATGAAGCTGCCATTGTTAGTTTTGAAAAACTTCTGATACAAGACCAAATCCATTAGTAATCACAAGAATATGGTGATCATAAATGGAGAATAACCATGGTTTTGTCTTTTCAAATCACTTGAGGGGACATGGCCCAGCCCAAGGACGATGAAGAAGGTAAAAAGCCATAGAGGATACAATTGTTCTAAAATACAAGTATGGTAGGCTCAAAGTGAGCGTTCCAGTGACTGTTAGAAGCAATTGTAGACCTTAATTCAAATTACCGAGAAGCAAGGCTCACTCGAGGTAAAATGATATAAGGTTGGAGATACAAATGTGTCGGTCGCGAATACAGTAGACCCGAAAGAGCGTACTAGCACCGCTAGGCACAAATGTTGCAAATCGCATCCTTGGGAAGGACACGAGATGGGATTTTTTTTTAAAAGGTCAAATTTGGGTTCATAAAGGAGAGCAACTGGTATTCCAATCCGAACCACAACTCAACATTTTTGCGAGCGTTAAATCCAAAAGAGAAAGGAACCAGAATTTCTCAAATGTGAATCCAGTATCGACGAAAGTTTTTTTTTTTCAAAGGTCAAGATTAAATTCATCAAAGAGAGGAAATGGTATTCCAATCCGAACCACAACTCAACATTTCTGCGAGCGTTAAATCCGAAAAAGAAAGAAACCAGAATTTCTCAAATGTGAATCCAGTATTGACGGAAGATTTTTTTTTTTTGAAAGGTCAAGATTAAATTCATCAAAGAGAGCAAATGGTATTCCAATCCGAACCACAACTCAACATTTCTGCGAGCGTTAAATCCGAAAGGGAAAGGAACCAGAATTTCTCAAATGTGAATCCAGTATTGACGTAAGTTTTTTTTTTTGAAAGGTCAAGATTAAATTCATCAAAGAGAGCAAATGGCGTTCCAATCCGAACCACAACTCAACATTTCTACGAGCGTTAAATCCGAAAGGGAAAGAACCAAGATTTCTCAATTCTGAACTCAAAAATGATGGGAAATTTTTTTCTTTCTTTTTTTCTTCCTTTTTTTTTTTGGAAAATGCACATAGGTTTCCAATTCGATCTTATGAAACCTTAGTAGATAGATTATACCCCAGGTAAGGGTAGGATTACTTAATGAATTCGTTTGGAGGACCCTTGCCTCGAACAGTCTAGCTGTCTCCACACTCTGGAATAGGCTTTTCTTGAATCCACTTTAGTCAAAGAGCGCAATTGATGCAACCTTAGTGTTTTTTTTTTTTTTTTTTTGAAAGATTTCTAATGAACTCATCAAAGAGAACAAGTGGTGTTCCAATCCGATCCACAACTCAACATTTCTGCAAGCGTTAAATCCGAAAGGGAAAGAACCAAGATTTCTCAATTTTAAGCCCAAAAGAAAGAAAACTGTTCTTTTTTTAATTATAATTTTTTTGAAATCCCAATTGGACTCATCAAAGAGAAAAGATGGCCCAATCCCCGATATGAACGATAGCTGGAAACATTTCTGTGAGCTATCAAGTTCAAAGAGGAGAGGATCAAAATTTCTCAAAGTTGAATCTTGAGAAAGAGAGATCATTTTTTTTTAAAGAATTTGAAGTGAAAATTTTTTTGAAATCCCCTATCGGACTCATCAAAGAGAAAGGATGGCCCAGTCCCTGATATGAACGATATTTGCAAACATTTTTGTGAGCTATCAAGTTCGAAAAGGGAAGGATCAAAATTTCTCAGAGTTGAATCTAAGAAAAGAAATCAGATTTTTTTTTTTTTTAAGTGAGAAAGAACAATTGAAATCCCATCTCATGTTTTTTTTTTTAGATGCAAGATGCAACATAGGCCACCAACTAGAAAGGAGCCAAGGGATCAAAGCATCACGTTCTCAAGTCAACGTTGTCCCACCGGGTATTCCAACTTGATGGACCCTCGGAATCTTCCGTCCTCTCCTTCCGCACCCCGGGGGCTGACCTGGGTCTCGGCGGAGGAGGGAAAATCGCGGGTATCAACATTTTTTGTACGGGTATGCCAGATTTACTTTCTACATGGAATTTGGAATGGTGATGATCCGGAAATTCACCTCCACAAGTGGAAAGGAAATCAATCCTTTTTTCTAACTTTTCAAATTGCATAAATATTAAGAAAAGAGACAAGTTTGTTATTTAGAATGCCGTAGGAGGCGTTTTTGTTTATTTGCCGTGAAAGGCGATTTTACAAAACTCATCAAATATGAAAGACAAGAATTGTGATTTCTTTTTGTCTCTTTAAGAAATACAAACTACAATAGAAAAGTAAGAGAAGGGATCTAACTTCTCAGGAGATTGTGGGGACACGTTGAGATCGACGGTCGCAAGTCATGTATGGACTTCGCCATCGTCCTTCAAATGAGAACATGTGATGCTTTGATTCTTTGGTTTGGCTCCTAACCTCGGTTTTTTAAAGGACAAGGACCAAGAGGAGGTCCTATATCCAATGAAAAACCAAGTAAACGGGCTGAAAAGCCGCGTTTAGGCCATGTTGTAGAAGGAGGGGACCTTGGGGGGGTGGCCCCCAAGGGACGTTGATTACCTTGTGGTGCTTCTGGGAGCAAAGTGGTAGGACTTCGTCTCTTGAATTTTCTAGATTTTCAAAACTTGGGATTGCACTTGGGATTCCTTCTTTTTTTTTTTCCTTTCTTGAAACTCACCTCTTTTTATAGGCTTTTGGTAGCCATGAGGTGTTTATTGGCATTGATGGCCATGATGAGAGAATTGATGGGGAGTTACAAGTTGATTTTGTAACTCCTTTTTCATGGCTTGTGATTGGCCGATGAAGGTACTGGGCATTTAATTCCCTTTAAGCTACATGATGATGGGAGTTTCATGGGTTTAATGCCATAATTGCTTGGATTTGTAACTCCCAAATGCTTGAATCTGATTGGGCCGTCCAAAATAATGAGTTAGTGACCGCATTAAGTTGTCATAAACGGGTCAATTAACGTCATTAAGTGGTCGCCAAGGCATGTGAAGAGTCGCGGGCCGCGCTGTGCCTTTTGAGATTCTTCTTGCGATCATCACAGGTGGATCCACGCAATGTTTGATGTCGGATTGCAGTGCAATTTCAGACATTGATTGATGTTGGTGGGCCGGTGACATCTGTCTTGTCGATTTCACGATTGGTCGGACAGAAAGTATACTTTCTTGGTCAGTCGGTTGGCGATCTCGGGGCGATCGGTGATGATTTCTTGCTTTTGACGGCGGATCCAAGATGTCGGTGAAGATCGGTCGTTTTCAAGCATCAAACATTGGATTTTCAGAAAATCACAGAGGCAGGAATGCTCGAAGCGCGAAAAAGATCGAAAAACGGGCATTTTGGTGCAAAATCTGGCGACCCGGATTTGCAGGGTCGCCGGCGACCTTAGGGTTTTGCCCATTTCGGTCGCCGAACTTCGTTTTCGGCCGTTTTTCCATCTTTTTTGTTCCTTCTTTCTCCTGTATTTTTCTTGACATTTTTCCTCAATTATTGACTTGGTTTTCTTGGAGAGAACTTGACGAGAGCCGCCTAAAACCGGAACACAAAGTTTCCCATTTTTTCGGGAAAACCGAAGACTTTGTAGCCGATTTTTCGTCAAGAGTCGAAACTGGGTCAAACGATGTCGGAATGACCTGAAAATTGAGGTGAAGCTCCTTGAGCAGTGGATAGGACCAACCATGGGCTTTTATTTGAGTTTTGAAGCCATTTGGGGTCCCATCGATGCTTGACTTGATTTTACTGCGGAGAAAATGCCGAGCTTTGATATGTGGTCAAACGATGTCCGATTGACCTGAAATTTGACGGGGAGTCTATTGGAGTCATTTTGAGACATTCCATTAGCTCTGTCTTGGATGCCATGGTCCCGGGGTGCTCCGGCGCCGGTAGGCTTGATTTTTTTTCGGAGCATCGAAACCTAGTCAAACGTTGTTGGAATGACCTGAAATTCGACATGCAGCCTTTTGGAAGCATGTTGAAGCCACTCATGTACTTGGTTTGATGAGTGATGGCTTCGGTGGTTCCCGCCGCCGGGAGGCTTGATTTTGCTGCTCGAGCGTTGATGGAGGGTCAAACGTTGTCGGTTTGACTTGAAATTTGGCAAGGAGCCCTTTGAAGACATTCTGGAGTCATCTGTAGGCTCTGATCGAAGTTTTGGTGTCTTCGACGATGTCGCCGCCGGGAGCGCTTGTTTTAACTATCGGAGCAGTGAAGTTAGGCCAAACGATGTCGGAATGGCCCCAAACCTCAGGTGTACCCCTTTTTTGGCTGTCTTGAAGGATCTTTCAGTTTTTGTCTGATTCTGAAAAGATCTGATGTTTGAAGTAGCTTTGCCTATTTTGTAGCAGGATGCAGCTTCACGAGGCTTCTTGATGTTGAGGAGACATAATGACTTTTTCGATGTCAACAAACCGTGAGAAAAAAAAAAAAAGAAAACACGAGCTTGAAAAAAAAAAGAAAAAGAAAGGAAAAACAAAAAGAAAAGAAAGATGAATTTTTTACCATCTACAAAGGAGTTTCTTGTGAAGGAAGAACACTTACTTGAAGCCATGGAGAAAAAGAACAAAAGGCTTGAAGATTCTTGAAGACAAAGAAGAGTTCTTGATCTTGGAGCACTCTTGAAGATTCTTGCAAAAAAGAAACAATGGAGCAAAAGAATCAACCTTCATTTACTTTTATAGAAGAGAGCAAATCAAAAGAGGAAACAAGGAGAAAAGAAAGGAGGTAAGTGCTAAAATTTAGTAACTTTCCCAAAAGAAAGATACTTTAAGAAAATCCCTCCCAAAAACAAGGAAACTTGAGAGATTCTCTCCAAGTAAGAATATTTTTAAATATTTTCTACACAAAAGAGATATTTTTAGATATTCTCTACAAAAATGACACCATATGAGATCTAGGCCATCTCCAAAGCCTAAGGTCCCATTGGTTAGCCCACATGAGCCAGGTTTGACCACCTAGGCACTAAAAGTGGCTTTTAGTCAAAACATCCCTCTTACCAAGAGCATGCAAAAAAAAAATGTCCCATGCCTCTTTTGAGTTGATTGGACCATTCACAAAAAAAAAAGAACAAAGCCTCATGAGTTTCCAAAAACCAAACCATCCAACCTCATGAACTGTCGCGACCCCGGACCGGGAGCCCGGGCCCGCGACGGGGGTGTTACCAATGACATCAACTTCCCACAGGTTCCCGCGGTGAGGATCCCGGAGACACGAGACAAACTCACTAGAACAATGGTTTGCGGAAGCGTGTAGCAAATCGCGTCAAGATAAGACATAGGATATAGAAACCACACTTAAGAATAATAATTATCAAAGCATGTATTCAGAGAGGGAAAAATAAGCAGGACAATTCCCAGTTACATTCAAGTTTAGAGTTAATAGAAGTATATTGTTAAGTACAACCCAATAAGAGGCCAATAAGGCCAATACAATACCAAAAGAATCAAAATATAAAACCCTTCCCAAAATATGCACGTCTCAAGGACCCTCCTGACGCCTAGATGACGTCGTCGGGCTGCAACTCACGAGCTGGGGGTGGCTCAACAGCCTCCTCCTGACGCTCCTCCTCAGGGGCAAAGGCGTCCTCACCTGAGCACCAAAAATACAAGGATCAAACACAACGGTTTGGCTAGAAATCAATTTAAATACATATGTATAAAACTGTTGAAAGAGAAGTATTTTTGAAAACATATACTGAACTTAAAACAATTACAGAACTAGAATGCATTTCAATTACGCAAAACTAACATGAATACTTATAATATCATGAATAGATAATCCCACAATGAGCCCATCCTTCCTCTATCATATAGAAATGAAGAGAGAAAGCAGAACAGAAACAGGAGCAGAACAGAGCAAAACAGGATCCTGTACCATAAAAGGTAGGCGGGTACCGGCCGCGTTACCGGTCAGAACAGGATGTATATATAATATACGACTAATCTGCAGAAAGTCCAAGTGTTTAAAGACCGCCAGACAGTGGATCAGACTGAAAGGGCAGTCTAAGCTCAGTGGTGTTCATCATAAGTCATGAATGCATTAAACTAAGCTAACATGTACAAAACAGATCGAAAATAGGGAAATCATCATCAGAACAGGGCGAAACAAAACTAATCAGGAGTAGCATAAGCTATAGTAAAACTGAACTTGG
Source organism: Umbellularia californica (assembly GCA_028538565.1). Lineage (NCBI taxonomy): Eukaryota > Viridiplantae > Streptophyta > Magnoliopsida > Laurales > Lauraceae > Umbellularia > Umbellularia californica. The sequence continues at coordinate 62,549,235 of JAPQWN010000001.1, forward strand.
GAAATGATTCCCTTATTGGTTCTTGAAACCGCTCAAAACAAGACTGAAGCTTGTAAATCAAAACAGGTACAAAACGATAGTTATCGGGTCAAGACTGAGAGTCTAAACAAAATCCTCAAGCATATGTATTAAGCCCTTCTATTTGACCCTCATGTATTTGACACTCAAATGTCGTATTGAGAAATATTTGGTGCTTCCGAAGTTAGGAGACATTCCGAGTTCTAATGCATGATGTCAAGATAAAAGCCCTTAATCATATTCTAGTTTTCATTCCCAAGGAAAATCCAACAAAATAGGCAAAAACTGAATTTCGGTTGACTCGCAGTCACCTGTCGGCTAGCCGCAGAAAAACAGATCGGCTAGCCGCCAGCTGACCGTCAACTGACCGCTGGGTCCGAATCAGAAAATAACAGCATACTGGAAAAGTAACCAAAAATGTTCGGTCACCTGTCAGCTAGCCGCGGAGGTGCAAGGCGGTTAGCCACCAGCTGACCGTTAGCTGACCGTCAGGACCCATTCTGCTACAGAATTCTGTGTTTCTAACCACGAGATTTCGGCGATCTGACGGTTGTCTTGGAGGTTAGCTGTGGTCAAATCTTCGGCTAGCCGCCAGGGCTATTCAGAATTTACCACTTTCTGGATACCTAACCGTAACTAGGTCGGTTAGCCGCCGATCACCGACCGGCTAGCCGCCTAGGTGACCGCCAGCTGACCACCAGCTCGGGACAGGCCATCACAGTTACAGAACTCTGGCACTGTCTTCTCCGAAACAATACAAATCCAACAAAATGATACTGAACTAAACAAAGACACTCAAATCATGCTAAAACGCATAAATGCAAGCTGAAAAATGGATTTCCAAGACAAACATCACTTTTCTATGAATACAAATACAACCCAAAAATCACATTTGGGCTAAAAATGAAATCCATACTCAAGCATTCATTAAAGGGACTAAAAAGATAACTTGCCTTAGAGAAAGAAACCTTCTTCAAATGCTCTATTCAAGATTGAAGTCAAATCTACAAAAACCCCAAGAAGAACTTCAAAACCCTAGCATTTGCAAACAAAGGAACCCATTTTGAAAAAAAAAAGGGTTTGTAAACATGAAAAACAAGGTCTTAGGAAGATGAAAGGAACTCCATAGAAGAGATTAATGAAGCTCTTACCTAGAAATGGCCAAACAAGAAGAAATGGAGAAGAAATGTAACTAGCCAAGTCGAAATGTCCAACAAAGTAGGTCCACGAAGAGCTTGGAAGATGAGGAAGACAAAGGGGAGATCCAAGCTTCTATCCAAGTTCAAACGATTGAGCTCTAAGGAGGAAAAGATGAAGAGAAAAAGAGAAGGGAAAACTCCTCAAGCTCTAGCACGATGAAAAGTCCACGGAATGCACAGGGAGTGAGAATGAAGAGAGGAAAGAGATTAATATGGCTTGGGTGTGGGGTCCCTAAAGTCTGGAACTTCAAACGGCTAAAACATGATCTTGCGGGCCCCGGACAAGGTCGACGAAAAGGATAAAACGATCCTTGAAAAATCTAGTTTCCAAAAAGTATATTTTTAACATGGTTTCGACATCTCAAAAATCGTGTCCATATTTGGGTGCAAAAGACAAATCATACCCTTTTGATCAAAACACAGATTCCAGGCCTCGTACACTGACGAGTTAAATACGGAAATCAAAGTAAACAATAAAACCACTCAAGATAAATCAAAATCACAATCAAAACAGAATTTATGCTTATCCTCCCATACTTACACGTACACTCAGGGCCTTCCTGAGTGTGACTGAATCAACAAATGCTCTCAAAATTCCCAAAACTAACACCAAGACTAAACACTATTCTAATCCCACGAATACTAAACCTCTTAAAACTAAACACTCACTTAATTAACACTAATCGGGTTAGTCTGGGACTGGGTCTGACATGAACCAAATTGAGCCAAAATCTTGAAATTGTCATTCCACGAAAAACCAAACCCTAGTCCCTAGCTCGCCACATACAGCTTATTAGGTCACAAGATCAAAACCAAACCAAAACCAAAACCAAAAGACCAAATCTGACCCCCCAACCTGCCACATACAGCTTGTTGGGTCACAAGGTCAAAATCAAAAACCAAACTCCGACCCCCTAACCTGCCACATACAGCTTGTTAGGTCACAAGGTCAAAAACCAAAATCCAAAACCCAAAATCCAAATCCCCCATGTCATTTTCAAAACTTTGCCTTGAGATGGTACGTGATCCCTCTCCCTGCCATAAAATTTCCCCAGAAACTCAAAAGGTTATTCAAAAAAAAAAAAGAAATTTGCTCAAGACTCTTGGTCAAGTCGAAAGCTCTCCTTCAAATTTCTCTTAGAGGCACATCAAGTCCAAAAGCTAGTCGTCGATGTACCTCGTGGGGGCATTTGTTGACACAAAAAAAGTCACTTTGCCTCCTTAACAACAAGAAGCCACATGAAGCTGCATCTTACTACAAACAAGCAATGTTACTTCAAGTATCATATCTTATTAGAATCAAACAAAAACTGCAAGATCCTTCAATACAGCCAAAAGAGGGGTACACATGAAGTTTCGGGCCATTCCAACATCATCTGGGCTAACTTCACTCCTCCGACAACTAAACTGGCGCTCCCGGCGGCGACAGTGTTGAAGACATCAAAACTTCGATCAGAGCCTACGGATGGTTCCAAAATACCTCCAAAAGACTCCTTGCCGAATTTCAAGTCAAACCGACAACGTTTGACCCTCCATCAACCCTCGAGCAGCAAAATCAAGCCTCTCAATGGCGAGAACCACCGAGGCCATCACTCATCAAACAAAGCATATGAGTGGCTTCAACATGCTTCCAAAGGGCTGCACGTCAAATTTCAGGTCATTCCGACAACGTTTGACCAGACTTCGATGCTCCGAAAGAAAATCAAGCCTACCGGCGGCGGAGCACCCCAGGACCATGACATCTAAATCGGAGCTAATAGGTCGTCTCAAAATGACTCCAATAGACTCTCTGTCAAATTTCAGGTCAATCGGACATCGATTGACCGTATATCAAAGCTCGACATATTCCCCGTAGCAAAATCAAGTCAAGCATCGATAAGACCCAAAATGGCTTCAAAACTTAAATAAAAGCCCATGGTTGGTCCAATCCACTGCTCAAGAGGCATCACCTCAAATTTCAGGTCATTCCAGCTTCGTTTGACCTAGTTTCGAATCTTGACGGAAAATCGGCTACAAAGTCTTCGGCTTTCCCGAAAAATGGAAAAATTTGTGCTCCGGTTTTGTGCGACTTCTCGTCAAGTGTTCTCCAAGAAAATCAAGTCAATAATCAAGGAAAAATGTCAAGAAAAATACAAAAGAAAAAATGAACGAAAAAGAAGAAGAAACGGCTGAAAAACCACACGGCGACCAAAGGGGACAAAGCCCCCATGGTCGCCGGCGACCCTGGAAGTCCGGGTCGCCGGACTTTTCACCGGATGGCCCATTTTCAGGTCCTTTTCGCGTTTCGGGAGTTCCTGCCTCTGTGATTTTTCGAAAATCCAATTCTTGATGCTTGGAAACGACTGCTCTTCGCCAACATCTCGGATCCACCGTCAAGAGCATGAAATCATCACTGATCGCTCCAAGATCGCCAACCGGCTGACCGAGAAATTACACTTTCTGTCCGACCAATCGAGAAATCGACAAGACAGATGTCACCGGCCCTCCGACATCAATCAATGTCTAAAATTGCATAGCAATCCTACATCAAACAACGTGTGAATCCATCGGCGATGATCACAAGAAGAATCCCAAAAGACGCGCGCGGCTATCGACTCTTCAAATCCCCAGGCGACCACTTAATGTCGTTAATTAACCCATTTCATGATAACTTAATGCTGTCATTAACCCATTATTTTGGACGGCCCAATCAGATTCAAGCAAATGGGAGTTACAAGTTTAAGCAATTATGGCATTAAAACCATGAAACTCCCCTCATCATGGAGATTAAAGGTGATTAAATGCCCATCATTCTCCATCGGCCAATCACAAGCCAAGAAAAAGGAATTGCAAATTCAAAGAATAAAAACTTGTAACTCCTCCCATCATGGAGCATCAATGCCATCAATTCTCTCATCATGGCCATCAATGCCCATAAATCACCTCATGGCTACCAAGAGCCTATAAAAGGAGGTCCATTCCAAAGAGAGAAACAAATTTTTTTTCACTTGCAAACTTTACACTTGCACATATACACATCCGGAGTCTGGAAAATCTCAGAGAAATTCAGACGAAGTCCTACTGCTCTACTGCAAGAGACACCACAAGGTGAACAAAGTCCCTTGGGGGGGCACCCCCCTAAGTTCCATTCTTCTATACAAAATGGCCTAAACGCGGCTTTTCAGCCTGTTTACCCGGTTTTTTATGGGATATAGGACCTCCCCTTGGTCTTTATCCTCTAAAAAACTGAGGTTGGAGCCAAGCCGAAGAATCGAAGCATCAAGCGTTCTCATTTGAAGGACGATGGCGAAGTCCATACATGACTTGCGACCGTCGATCTAAACGTGTCCCCACAATCTCCTGAGAAGTTAGATCCATTTTCTTTCCTTTCTATTGTACTTTGTATTTTTTAAAGAGACGAAAAAAGTCACAATTCTTGTCTTTCATTTTTTATGAGATTTGTAAATCGCCTTTCATGGCAAAAAAATCGCCTTTCACGGCAAACAAAACAAAAAATCGCCTCCTCCAGCATTCAAAAACAAAACTTGTTTCTTTTCTTAAATATTTATGCAATTTGAAAAGTTAGAAAGAATGATCGATTTCATTTCTACTTATGAACGTGAATCTCCGGATCATCACCACTCCAAATTCCAAGTAGAATATAAAATCTGGCATACCCGTACAAAAATATTGATACCCGCTTTTTCTCCTTCGCCGGACCCCGGCAACCCCCAGGGCAGAAGGAAAGGACAAAAGGCCCGGTCCATCACCGGGCTTCTTGTTGTGGATGTGTGTAGAAATGTCTTGGTGTCTAGGCTTCTCTTAGGAATGAACCCCTTTTTACAGGGTTTTAGTAGCCATGGGGTGGTTTATGAGCATTGATGGTCATGATGAGAGGATTGATTGCATTGATGCTCCATGATGGGAGGAGTTACAAGTTTTTATTTCTTCATTTTGTAACTCTTTTTTCTTGGCTTATGATTGGCCGATGGAGAATAATAGGCATTTAATCGCCTTTAATCTCCATGATGAGGGGAGTTTCATGGCTTTAATGCCCTGATTGCTTGGACTTGTAACTCCTTTTTCCTTGAATCTGATTGGGCCGTCTAAAATAATCGGTTAATGACCACATTAAGTTGTCATAATACGGGTCAATTAACATCATTAAGTGGTCGCCGGGGCATTTGAAGAGTCGCGGGCCGCGCCGCATCTTTTGGAATTCTTCAGGTGACGATCGTCGATGGATCCACATGTTGTTTGATGTCGGATGGCGATATAATTTCAGACATTGATTGATGTCAGTGGGTCAGTGGGCCAGTGACATCTGTCTTGTCGATTTCTCGATCGGTCAGACAGAAAGTGTACTTTCTTGGTCATCTGATTGGCGATTTTGGTGCGATCAATGATGATTTCATGCTCTTAACAACTGATTCGAGATTTTGGCGAAGACCAATTGTTTCCAATCATCAAGAATTGGATTTTTGGAAAATCACAAGGGCTGGAACTCTCAAAATGCGAAGAGGATCGGAAAACGGGCCACCCGGCGGAAAACCCGGCGACCAGAATTTCCAGGGTCACCGACGACCATGCACCCAGGGTCACCGACGACCATGAGGGTTTTGTCCCCTTTGGTCGCCGTTTTTCGGCCGTTTCTTTGTCTTTTTCGTTCCTTTTTTCTCCTGTATTTTTCTTGACATTTTTTCTCATTTATTGACTTGATTTCTCTGAAGAAAACTTGACGAGAATCCGCGCAAACCTAAGCATGAAGTTTCCCATTTTTTGGAAAAGCCGAAGACTTTGTAGCCGATTTTCCGTTAAGAGTTAAAACTAGGTCAAACGATGTCGAATGACCCGAAATTTGAGGTGAAGCCTCTTGAGCAGTGGATAGGACCAACCATGGGATTTTATTTGAGTTTTGAAGCCGTTTGGGGTCCCATCGCTGCTAGACTTGATTTTGCTACGAGGAAGATGTCGAGCTTTGATATACGGTCAACCGATGTCCAATTGACCTGAAATTTGACAAGGAGCCTATTGGAGTCATTTTGGAACCATCCGTAGGCTCTAATCAAAGTTTTGATGTCTTTGACACTGTCGCAGCCGGGAGCACCTGTTAGCTGTCGAATGAGTGAAGTTAGGCTAAATGATGTCGGAATGGCCTGAAACTTCATTAGTACCCCTCCTTTGGCTATTTTAAAGGATCTTGCAGTTTTTTGTTTGATTTTGGCAAGATCTGATGCTTGAAGTGGCATTGCCTGTTTATAGTAAGATGCAGCTTCATGTGGCTTCTTGATGTTGAGGAGACAAAGTGACTTTTTTGGTGTCAACAATCACATTCCTATTTTTTTATTAACCCTCCCTATTGAAAAAACCCGAACCATACTCCTATTTGTTTCAAATCCATTTGTTAGCCCTCCTATTAAATAAATCCAAACCACATATTTCAAGCCAAAAAATAAACTTAGGAAGAAAAAAAGAAGAGAAGGCGAACAGCGTACTTCACTTCACGCACCACCCTCACATTCATTGCTCCAAGCAGTAGCGTCAACTGCCAGCTCTCAAGCCAAGATAACCCTGGTTTGGGTGTTTAACTTCTCTTCCCACTTGATAATCTCTCTCTCTCTCTCTCTCTCTCTCTCTCTCTCTCTCTCTCTCTCTCTCTTTCTCTCTCTGTGTTTTAGTCATTTTTCAATTTTATTTTACTATTGAATTGATTGTCTTCCCTCTTGAAAGCCATATAACCACACTCTAATCAATATGGACAATCTATTAAACTTTCTAAATGTTTTTTAATCAAATTAATAGTGCAAGTTCATGTCGATATGTAGCATTTGGGGACTTTTTTATTCCTTATTATGAAAGTGCAATTATGTTCTTAAACCCCTAATATTGATTAAATTATTATTTTATTTTCTATTTTTAACTCTCGAGTTTGATTCCATGTTAGTGATTCTACGGTAGAAGAGAGATTTGATGTTACTGATTATTAGACAGAACCACCCGTGAAGACATAAAGGATAGAAAAACATAATATTTTAAAAATGATTTAAAATGTTAGCACGTACTTTAAGTACTACTATAATGGGATTACCCCTAAAAACTACTCCTTTTCAAGTTTATACAATGTGGACCCAAAAATGATAATAAATTCTTATCACGTGACCTTTGTTGCAAATTGTTTTCAATGATTTTGTTATAAATGTTGATAGCAAATGATAATATTATTCTTATACAATAATAATATATTCAAAGTATTAGGGAGCCCTATTGGTAACTTGTCTTCCAAAGCAATTGCTTTATTACTAAAATATTTTATATCCCTCGAGATCTCATGGAATGCATGAATTAGCTTCCTTTCCTTATGTGAAATGATGCGATTTCGTTTTTTTTTTTTTTTTTTTTGGATTCTGTAGAGTTAAATTGGATCTGATTTGGATTTCATGTGGCATTGTATTTGATCTCTCTCTTTTGTTACGTTCTTTTAGGATTTTGGTTTGATATGGCTTGATCTCAGTTGGGTTTATGAGCTGGAAGGATGTATTTTTTTCATTCGTGTTATACCATATGTATCTGGTTTTGATAGTATCAATTACTTACTTTCGATGCGCAACTAGATGTGTTTGATGTTCTAGTAGGGCATGATTGATATTTTTCTATATTGGTTTGATGCTTAGGTTTCTGTTTTGGTTTTGATTTGTATCTCATTGTTCATCTAACAACTGATTTTTTTTCATTAGATTAGTTAGAGAAAGAAACTAAAAATTATTTTTAGACTTTGGGTTCTCGGTGTCTACTTTCAATTTAAATTGAATTTTCCTTCCATGAATTAAAGGCTCTCGTTGGGCATGGTGTCGCGACCCTGGACCGGGTTAGTGCACCAAGGGCACTCTTAATCCGGGATCGGGCAATGCTAATGCATTGTGCATTTATTTATTTTCTTTTGATACGTACACGGATTAAGGAAGACATAACGTCCGTGTACGTGATTTCCCATAGGTTTCTGCTGTGAGAATATCACGCACACACAAGTCACTCACAATCAGGGTGCGGAAGCGTGTAGCAAACCAAGTTGGTAAATTCATTTCATAATACAAGACTGATAACACACATATATGTATATGTATATGTATATATATATATATATATGTATATATATATATATATATCATGACGTCAAAGTGAGCAATGGTCATATGGCATTCCCAAAATATAAAGTTAAATCTTTATACAAAATGTGAGTTAGTTAATCATTCCCCAAAAATAAAGGCCAACAAAGACCAGTACAACCAAAACCCAAAATGTGTTAGTTACTATCTCAAAAGATGTTTTGTATCTCAAAGCTTGACCAGATGTCTAAACGACATCGTCAGCCTGCCATTCTCCTACACATTGCAGCTCTCCGGCCGCCTCCTCCGGCTCCTCCTTGGGGAAAGAGAAATCTGAACCTCAGTACAAAAAGAGTGGGTCAGACACGACGGTCTAGCAGGTGGGTGAAAAGATATAAACAATATAATAATTTAAAAGTTACCTTGGAAAACAAGTAAACCTGCTCAAACAATAATTTTCGTGAATGAAGATGCATAATTTATCCGAAAACACATATGCAATACAAACTATGTAAAGGTACCAATGAACAGGAAACTGGCAAGATGGCAACTACACGAAGCTAAATCCTATATCACTGATGTGATGAGAGCACACTAGAGGCATTGGTCTCAGACACACGAAGTGACGGAAGCCAACTATATACACATATATATATATATACTAGAAAAGACCACGGCCATGGAACTGGGTAATGGGACAGGTCTGAGCTGGTAGGAGTTAAAGGGGGACCCCATGTCGGTGGATCAACCCAACAAGGTTGTCTAAACTAAGTGGTGCCAACACATAGGTCACATAAAGAAATTGGGACACATACAGGGGTATAACGCTCAAACAGGCTAAACGGGGTGCTCATAGGCATATATAACACATTAATATTTGGTCATGATTACACGAGGCTAGTGGGATGCTTAAATGGCATAATTCATTATTTTTTAGGCAGAACTAGTAATGTTACATAAAAACCGGAAGAGTGCATATGTAATGCGGGTCAAATAAAACACAAATGGATTTCCATTATAGTCAAGACCATATATTGAGGCTTCAAGATTTAAACCAATGTGTATAAGGGTCCCGTATGTCGATTTTATTTTTGGCTTGGTACTCCAAAAGATTAGGGACAGTCCAAGCACCCTATACACATTGGCAAGTCAAAAGTCCTCAATATTTCTCCGTGATGGGGTTTCCTTCACCACCAGGATCCATTCATTACTTCCTCGGTCCCACCATCGCACTGGGGCTCCAAACAAAACCTCCCTAAGCATAAAAACATCATTCCCAGACTCCCCACATAGACCCAAGCCTGACTGGTCTACTTGAGCCAAGTGCTCTCTAAGAGGGGTTGGACCAGTCCCTGGGAGGGTTGGCTCAAGCCAACCAGCTACAGGATGTGGTTCACTCAAGCAACCACATGTTCGCTCGAGCTAACTGCATTAGATTGCAAGATTTATGTGCATTTCATGCAGTTCCTTCCTCCCTCTTGCAACCCCCTCTAAGCCACGCATTTATCACCAAAATAGGGGTCTCTTTGCCTTCTCAAAACCACACACTTTTCTCCTCCAAGACATCCCACAAAATGCATCAAATCTCCTCCTTGTCATTCACGTTCATCACAAGATAAACCCATCATCCATGGAATCCATATGAACATATAAAACAAGCTTTATCAAAATAAAAATGCATACATTCCCAAGAGGCTAGCTGGAGATAAAGACTCATCAATATGCCATTTCAAAATTCATAGAAATCATATCTAGAAGCATAGATAAGCAAGAGTGAGATCACTAAAAGCAAGTAGTAGAAATCCATATTTCTCATAAAACATGTTAACATTCAAAGCATCCATTCATCCACTTGCCTTGGCCTCCAAACTAGCTAAACAATCTCTTAATCTCACTCCCAAGCCACAAATCTCCAAGCTACACAAAACCCCCAAAATACAACCCAATAGGAACCCTAAATAGCCAAAAGAAAGAACAAGAAGGAGAGAGCTTCCATTAATGAAGATGGGGACTCTCTAGAGCTAGGAAAGTACAAATCTAAGAGATGAGAGTGATTGCTTATTTGGAAAATCCTCAAAAGAACAAAACTAGCTCAAAGAAAACTTCAATGTGGCTGGATTTCTCTACAAATGGCATCAAAGGAGAGCCCTCAAAGTGGGGAAGAAGATGATGGAGCCTCATTCCCCATTTGGGTAAATGTTGGAGTGGATTGGAGATGGAGAAGCAAGAAAAAGAAGAAGAGAAAACACTAGAGTGGTTCAGCACTCCTTCCACAACGAAAATGAGCTAGAAAAAAAGAGGGAACGGAAAGGAGCTTTCCTTTTATAGGAAGTGGAGATGGGTCCCACCACTGGCAAAGCTTGTCGAGCTAAAAACATGATTTTCCGGGCCTCGGATGAGTTCCAAAAAGAAGGAAAAAATGTTCGTCGAAAAATCTAGTTTCCAAAAAATATATATATCAAGGGTTTTGGTAACATTAAAATTTGTGTCCAAATTTTGTGTAAAAAGACTGTTTTGCCCTCAAAGTTGGAAAAGTCGGGTTTCAGGGTCTCAAACGGGAACGAGGTGAACACGAAAGTTGTAGAGGCTAACGAGATCAATCAATAGGAGTTAAAACACAAATTTTCGGAATCGTGGATAATCCCCCACACTTGCGCAAAGTCACAAAAAGACCCTCCAAGAGTCTTGTGAATAAAAAAGGCTCTCAAAACTCCCCAAAGCTATATAAAAGCTATTCTAATTCCAAACCTAAATAAAATCTACTAATCTCACTTAGAGCTAACTCATGACTTAATTAGTGCTAATCGCAGATGCTCGGGTCGGGGCCTTACACACGGGCCTTGAAGCACTGGTTCATATATATTAAGGTAGTAACTCCCTGATACGAGGCGATTCCTTTTGGGGTTTTTCAATAACATGTGGCATACCCTTGAATTTTTTTCAAAAATTACCCTTAATTATCTCCATCTTACGTTACTTTAAATCTTAAATTTTCCTTGACCAATCAATATCTATCCCAATTATCTCTCAAAATCAAATCCCGAATTTCCCTTATCTTAGGATATCCAATCTCTACCATCCCTAATAGGATACCTCATGCAACTAAAAATTCCGCAAACAGATGCCATTGAACAGCCTTAAAATTAAATCATTGAACGTTTGTCTTAATTGGACATGATAGGTTTGCAGTGGGGTAATCATTTACAGATATCAATATTAACAATTTGACAGATTACCAAAGGAAAAAAATGTTGACAGAGTTCTATTTTTTTAACATTTTTCTTAAAGTTGTCTATAGACTAGAATGACATCTTGTAGGGCCAATGATGTTATCATTTGTCTGATCATGTAATGGGCTAGAACATTCTATATCATTCTTTCTTTTTAAGCTGGATAGTGGTTAGAAAGTAGTTACACAAAAAAAAGCTCAAATCTCTCTTTCTTTGAGCCACATCAGCAATTGGACCCCAACTTTTTATCTCTCTTTGAATCAATAGTTGCATCTCTTAAAAAAAAAAAAGAAAAAGAAAACACCCTTTTCATATCTTTAAACCATTTCTCCCATAAAACTCTCCATCACACCACCCCTTAACATTTCTTTTCCACACATCTCCCACCCAACCTCCCTTCTGTGTCTCTTTATTCTAACTCAGAGATGGATAAGACCTAAATGAGGCAAATGCAGTGTAGAATCTATAAGGAACGAGATCATAATATGTTTACAAAAAGACAACAGAGTTGAGAAAGACGATGGCATTTTGTCAGAATTGAGCCGCTGAATAACGCCTTCATCTTTGGTGGTGAAGATTTTCTCTTGAAATTATCTAAGGTGGGACCCACCTTTATATTAGAACATGGCTGAGTTTATGGATTCCCTACTAATTAGGCTTTTAACTTCAATTACTGCTTTGGAAATAAAGCCCTTCTCCTAGATTTGATTCTTTTCTATATAGAGAAGTTCATGCGGCAAGCAAGAACCAGAGGCTTCCTCTTTCCAATTCGTCCTCCCATGTCCCAAATGTGATATCTGCAACCGCTAATCACTCATGCATGACTTCACAATTCAGTCTTTGTCATCATGATAAGTGAAGTGAGCTTTATTTTTTCTTTTTCATTTTTTAAAATGGTTTGATATTTTGTGATTTCTATATTAGTTTTATTTATTTTGTGATTTCTCTATCAGTTTCATTTTTCTCAGTAAATATAGAAGTTTGATTCAGGAAATGAGTTTTTCATTAGAGGTGAAATTTTGATTTCTTGGTGTGTAAGGTTTTATAATTATGATGTCTATTTTTAATTTTATCCACCCAAAAAATAGAATTACAAAGCAAATTGATAGGGTCTTCTTATGGTGATAAGAGGCCTAAAAATAAATAGTTTATAGATAAACTTACATATATCTTGTAAACTTTGGCCAAGTTGGTTGAAGCCATCGTGGCTGAAAATATTTTGGAAGGACATAAATTTATCTATTCAGGAATTCAAATCTCAAAGGACAATCATGAGGTGATCGATTTCCAAGCGTCTCTTAACATCTTATCTGCACTCCCTTCTCTCTATGCAATTGTGTCATGGAAATTTACCACATTTAAACATGGGACTATGGGAGACGGTCCTATGAGGACCGTCCTTACTTTCTATAGAAAGGACTCATCCAAGAGATTCAATCCTGTTATCCATCCAACGGCAGTCACGAGGCCTTTAAAAGCAATGGGAGGGAAATGAAAAAAAAAATTGCAGCTCCAAAATTGAAATGGGAATTTCGTTCCATGCCCATCCCTCTCTGCGCTCTTCATCTCCTACCTTCCCTCCATGTCTCCCTCTCTCATTCGAAAGGCAAAACCAAAAGACATCAATCATCTCCATGATTGCATTCAGAAAAAAACCCAAAATCGAGATTAAGATTTGTTCGATCCTAGCCCTCTGGCGCTCTTCCTTTCCCCATTCTCCTTCGTCGAAAGGGAAAGATTAGTAGACAGGGAAAAACCCAAATCGCTCCTTGCCCTCCATCTTCACTGTCTCCTTTGCAATCAGTGGAAGGATGAAACCCAATTTTAGGACGGTCCTCAATATATACGACCAGGCACTCCGTTAAAATCTCGTCTCTGTCGCTCCTCTCCTTTCCAGGCCGGACCAGGCGCTCCGTTAGAATCTCGAATGCTAATTCTTGATATTTATGAGAGCAGGGGGGAGCCAATCCAAGATAGTGCATGTTGGTGTCGATGTTGAGTTGAAAGTTTTTCTTTTTTATTTTTTCAAGACTTGATGTTGGATATTCTAGTTGTGTGTGATCTTGACAAAGATGTTGACTGTTCAATTTGATGGTGAATTTGATATTGAGATGATGACATGTATGTTTAGTGTTCATTTTGATGGTGAATTTGATGCACAGTTTTAGAATGTATCCACCCTTTACTTAAGAATGCACAGTTTATATGCAAGCTACCCAATCCTTTAATTACTACAGACAAAAAATCTGATGGTGGTAAAATCACCTGCAGTCCTAGATGGTTACAGTGCGCAGATAAGGCTTCATTAAAACAGTATACTCAAAGAATCTGTTGCTCAATGTCTACAGCCTGATATTGACTCCTCTGGGGTAGATATTTTACCTTAAACCATGTTTCTCATGTTTTTCATATTTGATATTGGGCAAACTAAATGATCAAAGACGCTTCTCTTGCCCATATTTAGCTGATTGCAGCCACAATACTCTTACCATTAGCTTACTATTAAAAATTGAAAATGAGAAAATAAGCCAACAGTCTCTGAATGTTCGTGAGGATACAAAACTGGAAGATCATAGCCATCTATTCTTTTCTTCTTCAATGTTCATTTATAGGTCTGAAAGAGATGGATACCATGAATCAACAAAAATGACTGTACATTTGCTTGATGAAGCTGAGGACTCCATAATTTCTCACATTAGCAAATCTAGTGGAGGACGGTCTCTGAAAGATCTAGATGCCATGAATCAGCACCCCCACCTCCACAGGAACAATCAGCAGTGGTCATTCTCCAGCTGTATATGTAGACTTGAGGGATTTGTGAATGGTGTGTGTGTGGTATAATTGGCATGGAAAAATAGCATTGATTGGCATGGAAAAATGCTTCCCCCTTAGTTAGGATTTCGCAAGATAGCATGCAATCCAAACACAGTTCATTAGCGAGATACAAATTATACAAAGAATCATAGGAAGATCCCAAAAAAACTTCAATCATGCATCGTGATTATATGTGCCAAAAGGGCATTTTACATGGAATTTTTTTAACATAGGAACATGCATCGTAATTACAAGTGCCAAAAAGGCATCCCAAACCATGTATTTCATGCCTAACTAAACATGACAACTAAAGGCGGAATCGATCAGGGAAAAACTATCATGTTGCCGGCAAATCGAGGCCAAAGATGAGTATATCCAAGTGAGAGATGGAAGACTAGATGGAGAACAGGGGAAAATGAAATGGGGGACTTGGCGACGATGATTTGAGCTCCGTGTCAGTGAGGATGAAATCCATATCATGTCGAAGAGCTCCATGTTGAGGACGAAACTCGTGTCATGCCGGAGATGAAAATAGAACTCCCAGTCAAAACCATAAACCCTAGGCCAAAGATAATGATCGCGATCTGCTATGCGTGCGACAGAGAAGGGGGAAGCGATTTGGGGATTTGAGGAGGTTGCTGCCGGAGAAGAGCGATGGGAGAGAAATGTGCCATGGGTCGTCGGCAAAGAGATGGCAGGGGAGAGAGAGTAGAGAATCAGTGCCGTTTTGGGCGAGATTTTTTTTTTTTTTTTTTCATTTTCGTTTACCTCTGGTCCATATATACAGCAAATGACAAGCGTTGGATGAGGCTTAAAATCCAAGGGTTTGGATGAGTCCATAAAAAATTGTTGACGACGGTCCTTACAGGACCGTCTCTCTTTAAACATAATATTTGGCGCAACTCATTTAATCAAATGTCACTTGAATGTTGGTTTTGATAGGACCTAACTATCATAAAATTAAGGGACATTTACCACAAAAATCCTCTTAAATAGGATAATCACAGCTGAGGACCTTAAACTTTTATAATGACAGCCAAGGACCTCTAGCCCAAATCATATCTTTTTTTCCTGTTTTGCCCTTTTTTTGTTGATGTCAACATAACCAGTTTCCTATTCTGTCATGAATAATATTTGTTGACATCAACAAAACATTCGTCGACATCAACATAAAATTGTATTGACATCAACAAAAATGCCTAATTATTACAATCAGTAACCTTGTGAATTTGTTGATGTCGATAGAAGATTTGTCGACATCAACATAAAATTGTATTGACGTCAACAAAAATGCCCAGTTAACAACATGAGTGACACTGTGAATTTGTTGACGTCGACAAAAGATTTGTTGACATCGACAAAAGATTTGTTGACATCAACATAAAATTGTGTTGACGTCAACAAAAATGCCCAGTTAACAACATGAGTGACACTGTGAATTTGTTGACGTCGACAAAAGATTTGTTGACATCGATAAAAGATTTGTTGACATCAACATAAAATTGTGTTGACGTCGACAAAAATGGCCAATTAGCTCAACAAAATTGAGTTTTTCATTGTTTAGAGTTTTGTTGACATCAAGCAATCTCTCTCTCTCTCAGTGTGATTGAGAAAAAAGGGGTAAAGCGTTGATCTCCTTCTTCTCCCTCCTCTCCTTCCTCTCTTTCATCTATTCTATTGTTACTGATGATTTAGGGGTGAAGAACGTTTTTTTTTTTTTTTTTTTTTTTTTAGGGTTATGTTGACATCAGCGAACCAAGGGCAAAAACGGAATGAATTATTGGATTTTGCACTGTAGGTCCTTGGCCGTCATTATAAAAATTTAGGGTCCTCGGTTGTAATTACCCTATTTAATGGGATTTTTGAAGTAAATGTCCCTAAAATTAACTACACGGTTCATCGAATTTTGATGGGCATAACGACAATAATGGATTAGCAATTTAAAAAACAATTCAGAATTCAAAACAAGAAGAAAGAACAATGAATAAAAAAAATATAAATCATGGAAACCACGAAAGAAGGAACAACAATAGTGATAAAGTTATGATCATCAACAGTGATGAGGTGGATCATGCAGTGCAGGTCGGCCATGAGGTCCGGGTTGGGCACGCTAGAGACAAATGCATCTTTTTTCTAGTAAGGGAACTTCCTGTAGTATTTTGCTCTTCTGGGGTTAAAGCTTGGACTTATAGGAGGAAATCTACTAGACTAGGAATGTTTTACCAACAGGGACTGCACATAAATTGATATGTGTGAGATTTAAGGCCCTTTTTCGTAACTTTTATGGAATTCTTGGAATTGAGATTGTGTGGGGAGATATTTCCTTCCCCAAATTCCACCCCTGCCAAGTGCATGGCTCAAGATGGCCTGATGGGACTGGGCCCAGAAGTCAGACTCGATGGGACTGCAATTGAAAGAGATTGGACTGTGATGGGATCAGGCTCTGACAGAGCCTCCCTCTTGTCTCCTCTCTTCCTCTATATAAGCACAGCCACAGCTCCAAAATGGGATAGCCAAAAAACACCACATACACTGTATGTCATCTCTTCCCCAAATCCATCTCCAACCTTTGTTTAGTCTTGCAACTAACTTAGGCATCGGAGAGCCCTGCGCTGCCCAAGACAGGGTCCTCTGACCTTCTTCTTTTTCCCCTTTCAGGCTCGAGGCAGCAGTTCTTCTATCACTACCAAGGAGTTGCAGTCTCCGTCCTCTTCCAGTGAGCCTGAAAATCACTCCCCCCTGGTCAGTGAGTTTTTGTGCGCTTACAATTGGCGCTATCTGTGGGGAACGATCAAAAAGCCATCTTCCCAAACACCATGCCTCGAAGAGCCAGAGTGGGACGAGTTGATCCGTCGATTTCAGCAGCAGTTCTTTCTCTCTCTCTTTCTCTTTCTCCTCTTCAGCTGGAGAAGTCTGTGGTTGTGAAGTCATTTCCATCTCCTTCTCCATATCATCCATGGCCTCTTCAAGGGGCAGAAGAGCCGAGAGGGTGAAGCAGACACTCCAGCTCGGCTGATGTCCCCAGCTTGGCCATCCTCCATCTCGGCAGACGTCTCCAAACCAACAGGTACACATCTTGGTTTGCACAACCAGCTCGGCACGATGATCTCGGCAGCACCCCTAGCTCGGCATGATGATCTCGGCACGATGATCTTGGCAAGCTCCAGCCAGCTCGGCAGAGATCTTCATCTTGCTGACGTCTCCAGTTCGGCAGACATGACCAGTCTTCCAGCTGGCTGATCTCTTCGGTTCAGCACGTATTCCAGCTCGGCAAGTCTCCCAGTTCGGAAGACTTTCAGCTCTGCGGAGGCCCCAGGCTGGCAGACGTCACCATTTCGGCAGGCCACCAGCTCGGCAGGTTATACGTGCCAACTGCATGGAGAGGAAAATTCGAGTATTCTGTTAGCGTTCTGACGAACTCAAAAGTCGGGCCCCAGGCTGGCAGACGTCACCATTTCGGCAGGCCACCAGCTCGGCAGGTTATACGTGCCAACTGCATGGAGAGGAAAATTCGAGTATTCTGTTAGCGTTCTGACGAACTCAAAAGTTGGGCTGGACCTCCCTTCACGTGCAGATATACTGGTAATGTCACGCCCCCAAAACCGGGATCCGATCTCGGGGACGCGAGTATGAGGAATTTGTATTTCCCCTCCCAGGATCCGCGTGTGTGAGGATGATAAAATTCACAACACATCAAAACATTTCGCGGAAGCTCTACAAGACGTTACGACCCGGAATCCGTATCCATCGGGTTCCGTGTCGTACTCAATCTGTCAGCATAAGATTGTCATAGAAGTATTCAAACTCAGACTGGAACAACTCATAATATCAAAACATACCGAGCTGACAGTAACAGGCTTATCATTACCCAAACATATTCAAGTTACAAATTAACGAGTGCATTAATTACAATTCCCATGAAAAAGGCTAACAAAAGCCGTACAAAATAGCAAGCTAGAACAAATACTACCCAAGGGTGTAACGTAACTCCGGAGTCAAGCATGACGTCTACATGACATCGCTGACCAACCCGCCTGCAAAACTGTGGCTCAACAGCCCACTGCACACGAACTAGCTCAAAACAAGGACCTGCTATCTAGAGCACCAAAGTAGAAGTATATCAGACACAACGGTCTGGCAGGTGATCAAAATAGGCAAGAGCATAAACAAAATAAAGTTTAAAGGAAACAATAACTAAAAACACTTTATTGAACTTGAAACAAGTTTACAAGATTTAAAAACAATGCAAGAACAAGATACTTATCAAGAAATCACGAGTGCACGAACGATATACGAAACAAGACATGAATACATATAATATCATGATTAGTAAATCCACACGAGCCCATCCTTTCTCTATCATACATGATGACAAGAGCAAGCACGACACGCAAGACACGATCCCACATATACGGGGAATTTCCGGCCACGGAACCGGAACACGAACACGCACGATGTGTCATTCAAGACACGACTAGTCTGCAGACAGTCCACATGTTTAAGGACCCCCAGGTAGTGGATCAAGCTAAAAGGGCAGTCCAAGCTCAGTGGTACTCACTTATATCATGAATGCATAAAACATGGCAATACACGTTTGAGAACACGACAAAACAAGAGGGAAATCATTTAACAAGCACGACACGACGAGACTAGCAAAATAGCATAATATAAATGCTTATCAAACTTAAGAAATGATTCCCTTTTTCTTATTCTTGAAACACGTCTTAAAACAAGCTTATTCTTGAAATTCAAACGAAAACACGATGATGCACGAAGCATCAAAACAAGCACTTTGATCCATGAAACAAATCTCCAAACAAACTTATACTTGAAATTCAAGGCGAGTACACGAGGATGTACGTAACATCAAAACAGAAGTTCAAACACGAAATCTATCAAGTTTAGGCTAAGACCGTTCATTGACCCTTGTGGAGTTGAAACCCAAATGTCGGAGTTTTGACAAGGTTTGGTGCCCCAGAAGTTATAGTACATTTTGGAATTCCAAGTGCACAAAGTCAACAAAAAGATCTAAAACGTAGTCTAGTTTTCCTTCTCGCAAAAATCCTACAAAACAGTACTTTTGGTAAAATTTCGGCCAGTCCTCGGTTACCTGTCGGTCAACCGAGGTTGATGTGTCGGTTGACCGACAGCCGACCGACGGCTGACCGACAAGCCTCAATCCAGAAATGTAGCTCTCGGGAAAAGGGACCGACAAGTCCTCGGTTGGCTATCGGTCGACCTGTCGGTCAACCGACAGCTGACCGACAGTTTTCCTGACAAAATGTTGCTCTCTGGAATTTGAACCGACAAGTCCTCGGTTGGTGTTGGTCGACCTGTCGGTCAACCGACAGATGACCGACACATGACCGACAGAACTCGGGCAGTGCATTTCAGTTCAGAATTTCCACACTTCTTTTCCATCTTCACTTCCACACTTTCACCACCTGCACTCTCCAAGCCTACATGCTTTCCAAGGGATACATTTCTCACATTTATAAAGCATTCCATCCACAAATAAACCATTCATTCTATAAAAAGACATCAAGACGTTTTCAAGTATAAAATCATAAAAACTAACAAGATCAAACATGATTCTAAGAGCTTGCAAAATCATTGCTAACAAGACAAATGAAGAGGCCAAAACTCATGACTTGAAAGAGTATAACATGACTTGCATTTTGAGATTAAGCATAGAAAACATATCTTAATGAAAGATTGAAACCATAATGAAAACATAAGACAATAAACATGAGAAATCCTATAAAGATCACTTGCCTCAATCCAATGCCAAGGAAACTCCACAAAAACTCAACCAAAAGGAAGATCCACGAAATCTACACAAAAGCCCCAAAAGAGAACACATAAAAATCACATTTTTGTCACTACAAACCCCCATTTCGAAAATGAGTTTGAAAACATAGAAAACAAGTTCTAAATGAACTAAAAGAACACTAATGAAAGAATAGAGGAAAGTACCAACCTCGAGCTGGTTGAACAAGAAGAAGGGAGGTTGAAGATGATGAATAGTGAAATGGTTTGGCTCCATAAACACTCCAAACGAAGATTGAGAAGAGAGGAAGAGAATGGCGGAAACGAATCGGAGATTGGAGTCTTCTTGTTAGATGATTTCAAGGGAAAAAGATCAAGAAGGAACTTGCTTCACTTCTCCACTCTAGGGCAAAAACGTTGCAGGATTTTGGAAATGGGGAAAGAAGAAGAAGAGGGCTTATATAGTGTCTGGAAGTGGGTCCCAACTGCAGAGGAACTTGAAACGCTTAAAACATGGTCTTGTGGACTCCGGACGGAATCGACGAAGAAGAACAAAACGATTGTCGAAAAATCTACTTTTCAAAAAGTATATTTTCCCCAATTTCTGGAATTTTCGAAATTTATGGATAGATTTAGTGAAATTTGTCATTTTTGCCCTTTTTCTCGAAAAACGCGATTTCTGAGTATTAATTCAAGATGGTCAAAACATGAAAGTTGTTTGTAACAATAAAATGGGTCAAAAGGAATAAAATTTGGAATTTTTAGAAACAAAGAATAAATTCTCACAAAAATACAATTTACAAGGGTTGGGTCAAAACAAAGTCAACGTCTTTTAAAACTCTCCAAAATTATGAAAAAATCTATTCAAACTCAAAAACAAAGTCAAATCATCTCTAATCTTGTTTAAAAAGCTAAATCATGGTTAAAACAATGCTAAACCCAAAAATTGAGGGTCGGGGTCTTACAGGTAAGGAACACAAATATTGGATTTTTATGTACACTCCCAGTTCAGCAGCACCACCAGCTCGGCAGGTCCATCTCGGCAGAGGGAAAAATTAAAAAAAAAAAAAAAGAAAAGACCTCATGTCCTCTTTGTTAGACCCCGACCCAGACCAACTCGATTAGTACTAATTAAGTAAACGTTTAGTCTTAAGTGAGTCTTAGTACTAGTTGGGTTAGAATGTGATTAGACTTAGTCTGGATTATAGCTTTGGGGATTTTGAGGACGTTTAGTATGAGTCAGACACGCTCAGGGACGCCCTGAGTGCACGTGTAAGAATGGGTTTTTGTGCTAGATCTTTGATGTGGATGTGATTTTTGTTTCTCTTGAATGGTTTTATGATTTATGGCAACTTTCGTTTTTAACCGGCATGCATTTGAGGCCCAGAAACCCAAGTTTTGGCCCAATAAGGGTAAATCTGTCTTTGCATGTAAATCTGGACACACTTTTCGAAGTCGTGAAACTATGTCAAAATAATACTTTTCCGAAACTAGATTTTTCGGCGATCGTTTTGTTCTTCTTCGTTGATTCCATCCGGGGTCCACAAGACCATGTTCCAAGCGTTCCAAGTTTCACTGCTAAAGGGACCCACCTCCAGACACTATATAAGCCCTTTCCTTCTTCATTTTCCCTTTTTCCAATCTCTGCAACGGTTTTGCCCTAGAGCAAGTGAGTGGAGAGCTTTCCTCTTTGGTCTTCTCCCTTGGAAATGATCTAGCTATAGTGTTCCAAATCAAGATCCAAGACCACCATTCTCTTCCTCTCTTCTCAAGCTACAGCTGGACGTTTTTGGGAGCCAAACCTTTCCACTATTCATCATCTTCAAGCCCTATTCTTCTTGTTTGGCTAGCTCAAGGTTGGTGTCTTTCTTCATCTTTCCATTTGACGTTCTTAGGCTCACCAAGAGCTTGTTTCTCATGATTTCAAACCCATTTTCGAAATGGGGTTTTGTAATTGGAAGTAAAATACTTTGTCTAACATTGAAACTTTAATCATGCTAGGAATGCTTTGATGACATTCTCTTTTGATACCTTGTCTTGATATTAATATTTCTCTTGTATCTTATCATTTAAGATTTGTATGAATTGTTTTGCTACACGCTTCCGCATATCTATTCATGTGAGCTCGACCCGTGTCGTGGGATCCTCACCGCGGAAACCTGTGGGAAAAAGCGGCGGTATGTGTTATGTTTTGACTAATTATATCGCCGCAACAGTCGCGGGCCCGGGTCTCGGTCCGGGGTCGCGACAGGACTGGTATCAGAGCGGGACTTGTTTCAAGCACTTAAAAGAAACTAGAAAGTCTTAGGAACGTGGCGAGGATTCGTGAGTTCGATAGAATGTTTGTCTAGACAACATGACCAACCCAAATCTGTCGATATATGTGCTAACAAATTGTCTTGCAGCATCATGCCTCCACGTAAAGCTCCGAATCACCATGCTTCGGGCAGTAATCAGAATGAGACAGAACCGACTGAAAATCCTACTGCTACTCAGTTCCAACAACTCATGCAGGCCATGTTAGAGCAACAGAGACAAGCCAATGAAACGCAAGCAAAATTTCAAGAGCAAATGGCTAAGAAAGATGAAGAGATGGCTCAAGTACAGAGGCAACTTCTAGAAGTCCTCCAAAATAGACCTCAACATCAAGCCCCACCAAATGTGGTGTACCAGAATAGGGCTGATGATGTCAATGTCCTCTTTGAAAGATTTCGGAAGAGGGGACCCAAGGAGTTCTCGGGTCAAGAGGACCCTTTGACGGCTGATGATTGGCTCGCGAACACGGCTAAGATTTTTGACGTTTTCGTTTGCACTGGCAGGGAGAGGGTGAACCTCACAGCTTCTCTATTTTTTGGGCTTGCAGACGATTGGTGGCAGACGGTCAAAGAGCCATACCAGGTCATGGCAGATGAGGTTGCTTGGACAACCTTCAAGACACATTTCACAGACAAGTACGTCCCATCCCATGTTAAGAGACAGAAGGCAATTGAATTCCAACAGTTGAAGCAAGGGAGTATGTCCGTTTTGGAGTACGTTACGAAGTTTGAGAGGCTTGCCAGATATGCTACCGAGCTTATTGACACTGAACAGAAAAAGATAACTAAGTTTTTGGAATGACTGAATCCCATTCTCAAGAGGGATGTTTCGGGAATAATCCCTCCAGCCACCTTTGATGAAGCAGTCAGTCGGGCATACAAATTTGAGGAGTTTAATAATGAGATCATCCAGGATAGAAAGCAGCACTACCAGCAGCAAAACCAAAGACAGCAAAGTGGCAAGAAGCCAAGGCAAGAACAGACTCAAGTTAGACAGTCTGGTTGTAATCATTGTGGCAAGAATCACCCTACCCACGAATGCCGCAAGGCAACAGGTGCTTGCTTCAAGTGTGGAGGGATGGACCATGCAATCAAGGATTGCCCACACCTTCAGAGTCAAGCTAACAGATATCAACAGCCAAGGCAGACAGCACCACCAAATCAAGCAGTACCGGTTCAGATGAGACCACCACAGCAACAACAGCAACAAGGCAGGCAAGTACAAAACCAGAATGCTCGTCCACCGCAGAATAGGAACAACCAGGGCAGACAGATTCAGCAGCAGAACAGGCCACACCAGCAGGGACGTGCATACAATATCAACCGTGCTGACGCTGAAGCAGCCGGTGACGTCATAGAAGGTAAACTTCTTGTGTGTGGAGTAGAAGCACAGATCTTATTTGATCCAGGATCCACACACTCCTTTCTATCACCTTTGTTTGCAAAGAAGATTGATGCACAGCATGCAGAATTGGATTATAATTTGACTGTTACTACACCCGTAGGTAGACATGTTGTTTGTACCACCTTTTACCCTAGCTGTCAGATTTTGTTAGGAGATATCAATTTACCGGCCAACCTCATAATTTTAGACATGCATGATTTTGACATTATTTTAGGCATGGATTGGTTAGAGACCTACCATGCTACCATGGATTGTTTTGGTAAGACCATTACCTTCAGATTGCAAGGGCCACAGACAGAGTTGATGTTTCAGGGCAATAGGAAAAAGTCTTTCAGTGGTTTCATTTCGGCTTTAAAAGCTAACAGATTGGTGAGCAGTGGTTGTGAGGCATTTTTAGCGTTTATCACGGAGGATAAACAGTCCCAAGGGGTGGAGGATATCCCCGTAGTGTGTGAATTTCCGGATGTTTTTCCAGATGAAATCCCGGGTTTACCACCAGTTAGAGAAGTTGAGTTTACTATTGAACTCCTTCCAGGGACTGCACCGATCTCAATTGCACCTTACAGGATGGCTCCTGCAGAGTTAGGTGAATTGAAACTTCAGTTGCAAGAATTGTTGAGCAAAGGCTTCATTAGGCCAAGTGTTTCACCGTGGGGAGCGCCAGTTCTTTTTGTGAAGAAGAAGGATGGAAGTCTTAGAATGTGTATCGACTACAGAAGGTTGAATCATGTGACCGTCAAGAACAAATACCCCTTGCCAAGGATAGATGAATTGTTTGACCAATTACAAGGAGCAACACACTTTTCCAAGATAGACTTGAGGTCAGGGTATCATCAGTTGCGGGTTAGAGAGTCTGATGTGGCGAAGACAGCTTTCCGAACGAGATATGGGCATTACGAGTTCTTAGTGATGCCCTTTGGCTTGACAAATGCACCCGCAGTTTTCATGGCTCTCATGAACAAGGTCTTTGTAGAGTACCTAGATCACTCTACCGTGGTGTTCATTGATGATGTCCTCGTGTATTCTAAGAGTAAGGAGGAGCATGAAGAGCACTTGAGGACGTCATTGCAGCTTTTGAGAGACCACCAGCTCTATGCTAAGTTGAACAAGTGTGAATTCTGGCTAGAGCAAGTTTCCTTTTTGGGTCACATCATTTCGAGAGAAGGATTAGCAGTAGATCCAGCCAAGATAGAAGCAGTTATTGAATGGAAGAGGCCTAGCAGTGTGACAGAAATTAGAAGCTTTTTGGGGTTAGCAGGATACTATCGGAGATTTGTTCAAGGTTTTTCGTCCATTGCAGCTCCATTGACGAAGTTGACCCGGAAAAATGTCCCTTTTGTTTGGACTGATCAGTGTGAAGGAAGTTTTCAGGAGTTGAAGAAGAGGTTAACCACAGCCCCAATCCTCACATTACCATCGGGCAGCGGTGGATTTGTTGTGTTTACGGATGCATCCAACGTGGGATTAGGCTGTGTATTGATGCAAGATGGCAAGGTGATTGCCTATGGTTCGAGACAGTTGAAGAATCATGAGGTTAATTATGCAACGCATGACTTGGAGTTAGCAGCAGTGGTTTTTGCTTTGAAGATGTGGAGGCACTACCTCTATGGAGCGAAATTTGAAGTTCATTCAGACCACCGAAGCTTACAATATTTGTTTTCACAGAAGGCGTTGAATATGAGGCAGAGAAGGTGGATGGAGTATATTAAAGATTATGACTTCCCAATCAAGTATCATCCGGGCAAAGTGAATGTGGTAGCAGATGCATTGAGCAGAAAGTCAGCAGTGATGGCTAGTTTGAGAGGAGTTAGCGTTCTCCAACAGTTGGAAGAACTTGGAGTGGAGGTACAACACTTGAGGAGAGGTGTCTTAGTGGCAAATATGACCGTGTCGGAGCCTACCTTCATCCAAAGAATCAAAGATAGTCAGTTGCAAGACCCGGAATTGGCCAAGATTGTAGATCAGATTGCAGAACGTCCAGATTTCAGAATTTCTGATGGAGTGTTGTATTTTCGTGACCGGTTGTGCGTGCCGAATGTTGACGATTTGAAGAATGAAATTATGATTGAAGCTCACCATACTAGATACTCTATACATCCGGGTAGCACGAAGATGTACCATAACTTGAAGAATAGATTTTGGTGGAATAATATGAAGAGAGAGATAGCAGCATTTGTGTCTCGTTGCTTAACTTGTCAGATGATCAAGGCAGAACATCAGAAGCCTCCTGGTTTGTTACAGCCTTTGGAAATTCCGGAGTGGAAATGGGAGCACATCACTATGGATTTTGTCTCCGGTTTGCCTAATACCAAGAGAGGGAACAATGCAATTTGGGTTATAGTTGATCGTCTTACGAAGTCTGCGCACTTCCTTCCGATGAAGACTGGGAATATGATGCATATGGCACCACTCGCTAGACTATTCATCGATGAGATCGTTAGTAAGCATGGCCAGCCCGTCTCCATCACTTCCGACAGAGATAGCAGATTTGTTTCGAGATTTTGGAAATCTCTTCTTGAATCCATGGGTTCCAAACTTCAGTTCAGCACAGCGTATGATCCTCAGACCGATGGTCAGTCAGAGCGGACGATACAAACTCTTGAAGATATGCTACGTGCTTGTGTGTTGGATTTCAAGGTCCAGTGGGATGAGAACCTACCTCTTTGTGAGTTCGCGTACAACAATAGCTACCATTCTAGCATTGGAATGGCACCTTTCGAGGCACTCTATGGTAGGAGATGCAGAACTCCAGTTTGTTGGGAAGAAGTCGGTGTGCGTAGTTTTCATGGACCGACGATAGTTGGAGAGACAAGCGACAAGGTTAAGCAGATTCAGGACAGATTGAAGATCGCTCGAAGCAGACAGAAAAGTTATGCTGACACTCGCCGGAGAGAATTGCAATTTGAAGTGGGTGACAAAGTGTTCTTGAAAGTCTCACCGGTCAGAGGTACTCTAAGATTTGGAAAGAAAGGAAAATTGTCCAGCAGATACATTGGCCCATATGAGATTTTGAGCAAGATTGGAAATGTCGCTTACAGACTTGCGTTACCGCCGGAACTCTCCGGGGTACATAATGTTTTTCATGTTTCCATGCTCAAGAAATATGTTCACAGTCCTTCTCACATTATTCCACACGAGCCTTTAGAGATTCGAGAAGACGCGACGTATGTGGAGAAACCGGTTAGAATCATCGACACCAAAGAGCATGAATTGAGGAATCGGACTGTCCATTGGGTCAAGGTACTTTGGGAGAACCACGAGCCAGAAGAAGCCACATGGGAATTGAGAGATCAAGTCCAAAAGAAGTATCCACACCTGTTACCAGAGGTAAAATTATTTATATTTGGTGGACCAAATATCCTAAGGGGTGGAGGATGTTAGACCCCGACCCAGACCAACTCGATTAGTACTAATTAAGTAAACGTTTAGTCTTAAGTGAGTCTTAGTACTAGTTGGGTTAGAATGTGATTAGACTTAGTCTGGATTATAGCTTTGGGGATTTTGAGGACGTTTAGTATGAGTCAGACACGCTCAGGGACGCCCTGAGTGCACGTGTAAGAATGGGTTTTTGTGCTAGATCTTTGATGTGGATGTGATTTTTGTTTCTCTTGAATGGTTTTATGATTTATGGCAACTTTCGTTTTTAACCGGCATGCATTTGAGGCCCAGAAACCCAAGTTTTGGCCCAATAAGGGTAAATCTGTCTTTGCATGTAAATCTGGACACACTTTTCGAAGTCGTGAAACTATGTCAAAATAATACTTTTCCGAAACTAGATTTTTCGGCGATCGTTTTGTTCTTCTTCGTCGATTCCATCCGGGGTCCACAAGACCATGTTCCAAGCGTTCCAAGTTTCACTGCTAAAGGGACCCACCTCCAGACACTATATAAGCCCTTTCCTTCTTCATTTTCCCTTTTTCCAATCTCTGCAACGGTTTTGCCCTAGAGCAAGTGAGTGGAGAGCTTTCCTCTTTGGTCTTCTCCCTTGGAAATGATCTAGCTATAGTGTTCCAAATCAAGATCCAAGACCACCATTCTCTTCCTCTCTTCTCAAGCTACAGCTGGACGTTTTTGGGAGCCAAACCTTTCCACTATTCATCATCTTCAAGCCCTATTCTTCTTGTTTGGCTAGCTCAAGGTTGGTGTCTTTCTTCATCTTTCCATTTGACGTTCTTAGGCTCACCAAGAGCTTGTTTCTCATGATTTCAAACCCATTTTCGAAATGGGGTTTTGTAATGGCCAAAAATGTTGATTTTGTATGCTCCATTTTGGGGGTTTTGTGTAGATCTCGTGGAGCACCCCTTTCTTGTTGATTTTGAGAAGCTTTGGCTTGGCTTTGGTTAAAGGCAAGTAAACCTTTTAGTTCTCCTTAGTGCATTTCAAGTTTTTGGGCATTGTTACTTTTGGAAATGTTGTTTATCATCAAGCTTATCTTTCTTGCATATTATTAATCTCTTTTAGTTTGTTTTAAGCTTGATAAGCAAGAGTACTAATTTCTCCATTTTATTTAGAAGTTTGTCTTGAATGGAAGTATATTTTCTATGGAAAGCCTTACAAGTTAGTGATTCATGACTTGAATGTATAAGGGTTAATGATTTTGATGTTTTGAATGAAATGTGAATGGATTTGGTGTGAAAATCATCCCTTGGAAGCATGTAGGCTTGGGGAGTGCAGGTGGTTAAAATGTGGAAGTGAAGAAGTGAATGAAGTGTGGAAAAAAATTGAAATTCCGAAGTTCTACCGGTAGGGGTATTTCAACCGGAAGTTCTACCGGTAGAAAGGGCTCAAATTTTGACAGAGAGTTGAGGAAATTAAAAACCCCAAGTTCTACCGGAAGTTCCACCGGTAGAAATGGCCCAGATTTCGGCAGAGAGTGAGAAAAAAACTGTGAACCGCAGTTCTACCGGAAGTTCTACGGGTAGAAACGGCCCAAATTGTGGCAGAGAGTTGAGAAAAACTGTGAACCGCAGTTCTACCGGAAGTTCTACCGGTAGAAGTGCTTCAACCGGAAGTTCTACCGGTAGAAGCACTTCAACCGGAAGTTCTACCGGTAGAACATCTTCTACCGGAATTTCTACCGGTAGAGAGGCATGAACCACACCAAAAAGTACTGTTTTGAAGGATTTTGCAGGAATGAAAACTAGACTTGGTCTTAGACCCTTTTTATTGACCTTGTGCACTTGAAATTTCCAAAATGTAATATACCTTCGGGGACACCAAGTTTTATTGAATTTCGACATTTGGTTTTCAATTCCACAAGGGTCAAAGATGTGGTCTTAGCCTATGCTTGATAAAGTTATGTTTGAACCTTTGTTTATGATGCTTATGCACCATCGTGTTCTCGTCTGATTTCCAAGTGCAAGTCGTTTTCAAGATGTGTTTCAAGAATAAAAAGGGAATCATTTATTAAGTTTGTAAGCATTAATACTATGCTATTTTGCTAGTCTTGTCACTTCGTGCTCGTTAAGTGATTTCCCTCTTGTTTTGACGTGTTTTCGAACGTGTATTGCCATGTTTTGTGCATTCATGATATAAGTAAATTTCACTGAGCTTGGACCGCCCTTTTAGCTTGATCCACTACCTGGGGGTCATTAAACTCGTGGACTGTCTACAGACTAGTCGTGTATTTTATTACACATCGTGCGTGTTCGTGGTCCGGTTCCGCGGCCGGATACCCCGTCTACCTTGTGTGGCGTGGGATCGTGTTTCGTGTCGTGCTTGTTGTGCGTGCTTGCTCTTGTCATCACGTATGACAGAGAAAGGATAAGCTCTATGTGGATTTATCTTTTCATGATATTATATGTATTCGTGCTAGTTTCGTAAGCATTGAAACGTGTATTTAAACTTTGAACTGTTTTAGCATTATTTCAACTATTCATGTCTAAATTGTTTATTTGCCAAACCGTCGTGTTTGATGCTTGTATTTTGGTGTCCAGGTGCCGGTGGTTTCGCGCGTGACGAGGAGTGCCCGGAGGAGGCTATTGAGCCACCCCCAGCACTTGAGTGGCAGCCCAACGACGTCATCTAGACGCCGGTCGGGATCGTGATTCTCGTTCACCTAGCTGATTATGTTGGATTATAGCTTTTGGGTTTCAATTGTTGTATTGGCCTGTGTTGGCCTCTCAGGGTTTTGTAATTGGAAGTAAAATACTTTGTCTAACATTGAAACTTTAATCATGCTAGGAATGCTTTGATGACATTCTCTTTTGATACCTTGTCTTGATATTAATATTTCTCTTGTATCTTATCATTTAAGATTTGTATGAATTGTTTTGCTACACGCTTCCGCATATCTATTCATGTGAGCTCGACCCGTGTCGTGGGATCCTCACCGCGGAAACCTGTGGGAAAAAGCGGCGGTATGTGTTATGTTTTGACTAATTATATCGCCGCAACAGTCGCGGGCCCGGGTCTCGGTCCGGGGTCGCGACACTCTTTCCCTGGGGGTTTTTTACGAAGATCACATGATCTAAAAAAAAATAAAAAATTCCTCTCCATCTCCTGCACGGCCCTCTCTTCACCATCTCATCCCCTTGTTGCCAAACCCCACCAAGAACCATCCTCGGCGTGGTCTGCCATCAGCAGAGCGGGTCTGGGCGTCGCCGCCATCTCCTACGTCGCCCGCCGTCAACTACCTCTGCCACGTACCTCCGCGTTGGCACGCTCGCCTCCAGACCTATCTGTGGACAACCCTCGCTTTGGTCATCGTCTCTCGAGCCCCCTTCTACAAGCATTGGGATTTGGAGATAAGATCTGCAATTCCATTCATTGCTTCTATGCTGTTCATGCTCTGCACCCTTCTCCTTGAAGCCTTCTCTGTCCGATTTGTCACTATCGTTTGAACTTGGAGATTGGTGCAATTGGGGGACGTTGGGATTTGGTTCATGGGATTTTTCTAACATCACATCATAGGTTGAGGACAAACTAGGGAAGGGTGAGTAGGATGCACATGCACAGGATGAGGTGACTTGGAGGTTTGGTTACCTACTATCCACCAAAGCCCCCCTGACTACAAAATTATCCAAATTTCCTTGAAGTGGGGACCGATGGCTTGATGGCATGATGAAGCGCCAAATGGTGTTTGTACCATCAAATGGTGTCCAAAAAAGATCAGAAATAATGCCCAAAAGCATCATTGGGTTCCAATGTTTTACACTTGTCACACATGCACCCAAAAAGTCCACATCGGCCACAACCTTATACCAAACGTATATGTAAGGTGTCATGGGGATATGAGAGATGAGGTGTCATGGGGATATGAGAGATGTCATGCACATATATCGAAAACAGATGAGCTATCATGTACTCATAATTTTATATACAATTTATTTCGATCATACACCAGCTCGGCAGAGAACTACATCCCAGCTGGCTGAACTCTGTGTCTCAGCAGACATCCCAGCTTGGCCGATGTTTCCAGTTTGGCTGCCTTCTCCAGCTGGCCGATGTCCCCAGTTCGGCAGATATCCCCAGCTTGGCTGCAATGCTACTCTCCAGCTCGGCAGAAATAAGCTCTCCAGTTCGGCAGCAGTGCATCGAGGTCACCAGCTTCGGTAACAGTACCAGCTGGGCGAGCATGACTCGGTCCTCTGCAGCTCGGCAGCAGTGCCTTCCCCCGCTCGGCAGCAGTAACATTCGCCCTTTCAGATAAAATAGCAAAAGCAGGCCGGTGATGCCACCAGCTTCGAGAAAAGATTACACTGGCCCCGGTAAAAGTACCAGCCAGTTACGTCCCGATTTCGAAACAATCACGCTCTGTGATGGCACCAGCGTCGAAAAAAACAAGCTCGATGATGGCACCAGCTTCGAAAAGATCACGCTCGGTGATGGCACCAGCGTCGAAAAACTCAAGCTCGATGATGGCACCAGCTTCGAAACAATCACGCTCGGTGATGGCACCAGCGTCGAAAAACTCAAACTCGGTGATGGCACCAGTTTCAAAATAATCATGCTCGGTGATGGCACCAGCGTCGAAATACTCAAGCTCGGTGATGGCACCAGCTTCGAAACAATCACGCTCGGTGATGGCACCAGCGTCGAAAAACTCAAACTCGGTGATAGCACCAGCTTCGAAAAAATCACGCTCGGTGATGGTACCAGCGTCGAAAAGCTCAGGCTCGGTGATAGCACCAGCTTCGAAAAAATCACGCTCGGTGATGGCACCAACGTCGAAAAAATCACGCTCGGTGATAGCACCAGCGTCGAAAAACTCAAGCTCAGTGATGGCACCAGCTTCGAAAAAATCACGCTAGGTGATGGCACCAGCATCGAAAAACTCAAGCTTGGTGATGGCACCAGCTTCGAAAAAATCACGCTCGGTGATGGCACCAGTGTCGAAAAACTCAAGCTCGGTGATGGCACCAGCTTCGAAAAAATCACGCTCGGTGATGGCACCAGCGTCGAAAAAATCACGCTCGGTGATAGCACCAACGTCGAAAAACTCAAGCTCGGTGATGGCACCAACTTCGAAAAAATCACGCTCGATGATAACACCAGTGTCAAAAAACTCAAGCTCGGTGATAGCACCAGCTTCGAAAAAATCACGCTCGGTGATGGCACCAGCGTCGAAAAACTCAAGCTCGGTGATGGCACCAGCTTCGAAAAAATCACGTTCGGTGATGGCACCAGCGTCGAAAAAATCACGCTCGGTGTTAGCACCAGCGTCGAAAAACTCAAGCTCGGTGATGGCACCAGCTTCGAAAAAATCACGCTCGGTGATAGCACCAGCGTCGAAAAACTCAAGCTCGGTGATGGCACCAGCTTCGAAAAAATCACGCTCGGTGATGGCACCAGCGTCGAAAAAATCATGCTCGGTGATGGCACCAGCGTCGAAAAACTCAAGCTCGGTGATGGCACCAGCTTCGAAAAAAATCAAGCTCGGTGATGGCACCAGCTTCGAAAAACTCAAGCTTGGTGATAGCACCAGCTTCGAAAAAATCACGCTCGGTGATGGCACCAGCGTCGAAAAACTCACGCTCGGTGATGGCACCAGATTCGAAAAAATCAAGCTCGGATAAACCATCAGGCTATTTAGATTTCAACTTCCAAGAGTTAGGAGCACTCTAAGAAGTTAAAAGCTGGGGGGCTTTGTGTGGGGGATATTTCCTCCCCCATATTCCACCTCTGCCAAATGCATGGCTCAAGATAGGGCCTGATGGGACTGGGCCCAGAAGTCAGGCCCGATGGGACTGCAATTGAAAGAGATTGGACTTTGATGGGATCAAGCTCTGACAGAGTCTCCCTCTTGTCTCCTCTCTTCCTCTATGTAAGCACAGCCACAGCTCCAGAATGGGAGGGCCAAAAAAAACACCACATACACTGGTATGCCATCTCTTCCCCAAATCCATCTCCAACCTTTGTTTAGTCCTGCAACTAACTTAGGCATCGGAGAGCCCTGCGCTGCCCAAGCAAGGTCCTCTGACCTTCTTCTTTTTCCCCTTTCAGGCTCGAGGCAGCGGTTCTTCTATCACTACCAAGGAGTTACAGTCTCCGTCCTCTTCCAATGAGCCTCAAAATCACTCCCCCCGGGTCAGTGAGTTTTTGTGCGCTTACAGAGATCAATGTAATTCTACTTTGACATACCATCTATAGTACAAATATGCTTTGTATCTTGATTTGAATGCAACTATGTTTTTTCATAACTATCATGGGTTTTTGAATTTCTTTTTATGTTCTAACATGCCTACCTAAATTATGGGTGTCTCGTAATGACATGGATTATTTGAGAGGCTTAATTCCCTATTTGGCTTGATCGATCAGGATGGATTTTACTATTTTGTTAAACTTAGTTTTGATGTTATTTTATTTCGGTATTTTTTTACCATATATGGTTTTTTTTTCTTGAGTTGAGTTTATGAATTGAACTGAAAATGATATAATTTCTTTTTTAGTATTCTAATGAAAGTCTACGGGTAAATTATTTTTATTTTCTAATCAAGTTCTTACTTTTCTAAATTGTATCTTTTCAAATTACTAATATGATATTTAGTTTTTATAGTACATTTAAATATTTTCGTCAAAATTAAATTCCTTTTTGGCCTGTGTTTTACTTTCTAATTTGGTGTTTATATGTTTTTTCTTTTTTTTGCCCGTGTTGGGCACGGGGGGCCCTCACACTAGTATAACAATATGACAAGATTTTGCTCTCTAATAATAAAAACTTACAATATTTAAATACGTTGATATTATATTATGCATTTATCCAAACACCCCCTTAGTTGTTTTGTTCTCTTTTTTTTTTTTTCTAAAGCTTCCTTATATTATTAATTGAAACCGTATTTAACAAGTATTACCTTTAAAAAGGACAAGTATTTATCTATAAAACATCCTATTGCCAATGGGCCTTACAATCTTACCCTTGAAGGGGATGTCAACAGTCGGTTCCGGTCCGGATCTATGGTAGACCTGGAACAGAAACAGTCAAGGAGAATGTGGAACCGGACTCAGAACCGTTAATGAGAAGATGGAATTGGAACCGTCTATGGGACGGGTCCAGGTTGAAAATGATATGGAAAAAAAGAACTTAGCTTTAATAGAGATTAGGCAACATGTTTGCCAGGTCTGGGACTAAACCAAGGTAGAACCATAGTCGGACCCATTTAGGTCAAAAGTTAAAATAAGCATCCGGATTCCGACTCAAACCCATTTACTTATCGCGGCCTAAGTTAAGGCTCAAATCTGATTTTCAACTCTGAGTAATCAGCAGATCGTACCCATTTACATCCCTATACCACACCTGCTTTTTGGTTTTTTTTTTTTAATAAAAAAAAAAAAAAAGTAACTATATCTAAATTGCCGTTGTATTCCTCGCCTCCGTGGACCCTCCTCCGGTGCCATGCTCGCAGTCCTCTCATCCAGCAGCCTCGACCCCCTTCCCCACCCCCAACGCTCCACACGACCACCATTCAATTCGCAGAGAGCCCTTCTCCTTCTCCAAAAATGCCACAGCAGCATGAGACACCTGAAGCAAATCCACGCACATATCATCCGCAGCGGACTCGCAAATGACGCAGTCCTTGTTACCAAACTCATCTCCCTCTCCTCCTCCCACAGCATCGACTACTCTACCCTCATTTTCAATCAAATCCAATCTCCAACCACCTTCACATGCAACATCATGATCCGCAGTTGCACCAACAACGCTGCTCCCCACGACGCCCTCCTTCTCTACCTTATCATGCTCCACCGCGGCATTCCCCCAGACAAGTTCACCTTCCCTTTCGTCATCAAGGCATGCATTGCTCTCGATTCCCTCGCGATCGAGACGGGTAGAGCAGTCCACGCACTCGCAGTCAAAACCGGCTTCTCTACGGACATCTATTTGCAGAACACCCTCATGGACTTGTATCTCAAGTTTGGCCTTTTGGACTGTGGACGTGCCTTGTTCGATAAAATGCAGGTGAGAAGCGTTGTGTCGTGGACGACCATGGTCGCAGGGCTTGTTGCCTCTGGTGAATTAGAGGCTGCAAGTGAGGTGTTTGAAGCTATGCCAGTGAGAAATGTGGTGTCTTGGACCGCGATGATTAATGGGTATGTGCGAAATGGGCAGTCTTCTGGAGCATTTGAGCTTTTTCGCCGAATGCAGATAGAAGGTGTGATGCCGAACGAGTTTACGTTAGTTGGATTGCTGCTTGCCTGCACGGAGTTAGGAAGCTTGACCTTGGGTCGTTGGATTCATGAGTTTGCCTGCAAGAACGGGTTGGAGATGAATGTGTTCCTTGGCACTGCCCTCATAGACATGTATAGTAAGTGTGGCAGTGTGGAGGATGCTGTGAAGGTGTTTGAGGAAATGCCTGAGAGGAGTATAGCAACTTGGAATTCGATGATTACTAGTTTGGGAGTGCATGGGCATGGAAATGAAGCCGTCACTCTCTTCAACAAGATGGATAAAGCGAACGCAAGGCCAGATGCGATTACATTTGTAGGCGTCTTGTGTGCGTGTGTGAATTCCTGTATGGTCCATGAAGGTCTTGAGTTCTTTAAAGTCATGGCTGAGCTCTGCAATATCGTACCTTCTTTTGAACATTATCGCTATATTTTCGAACTTTTGGGTCGCGCCGGGATGTGGCATGAAGCATATGAACTTGCAGAAAACATTCCAAGGATTAAGCATGATGTCTCTGCGTGGAGGGCATTGCTCAGAGTATGTGAGACACATGATAATGCTGAGCTAGGAAAAGTTGCATATGAGCGCATCGTAGAGCTTCACTCCTTAGATGATAGTATGCCTCCAAATCAAATTCAACTGCAGCATCACTGCTTTGAACGGGAAGTTGAATGATCCAAGCATGGATATGTGGTTGTTTCAAACATTGTTCGTTGATAGCATAACAGATGAACTGCAACTATTGTTTGGATGCGGGTGAAAGTTCATGACTACAGTTTTGAAATCACTGGGATGGGTGAGTTAGGATGGAAAGGTAATGAAGTTAGGGGCTGGTTTTCATGGAATTCTTCCCAGAAGCTTGGAGAGATTGAACGTAGGAACAGGAGTCTCAGTTCATTGGTCGAGGAAATTTTTTTTTTTTAAATTGTATGTATCTCATACTCATTATTCTCTTGGTAAGCTACAACTTGTATTTATCTAATAACTTGGAGATGTATAATAATAATAATAATAATAGTAATAATATACCAAGTTCGATAAAGATTTTGAATAAAAATAGCACAAGAAAAAATCGTCTGCAATGCTTAGTCTCAGGAAAGACATTGTAAGATCCCGACCCAATTAAGTAATATTTAACTGCGTAGAAATTAATTTATGGAATAAATAATGAAATTAATCAAATTGGAGAAAAACTCCCCACATGGAGCAATTAGGGCAGAATTAGGTCACGAAATTTGATTAGGGCACGATTCGGTAATTAAGGACCTAATTGTATTTTTGAAAGATTATAAGGGTGCTTTTCGTAATCTTAGAAGCATAGTCAATATGGGTCTTATTTCAAAGAGGATGATTAATTATAGGGAAATTTTCAAATATGGCCTTAAGTTTTTGCCTTATTTCAAAAAAGGACACAAGTTTTGAAACTTTTCAAATTAGTCCCTAAGCTTTCAGATAAATTTTCAATTAAGGACATCTAGCTATTTAAAAGTATTTTCTGGTGACTTTTTCCCTCAATATTTTGAAAATACCCAAATTATCCTTCATTTAAAGCCATGACATAGTTTGGGCAGCTTATCGTTGTAGGAATATTGAGTGTCCTTAATCACCATGAGGACACAAACGAGGGAAATGAGGAGAATGTAGACGAAGTGAATGAGAGTTTTATTACAATGAAGGGTAATTTGGCTATTTAAAAAAAAGGAAAAAAGTTGCCGAAAAATAACTTTAAATAGTTAAATGTCATCAATTGAAAACGTCCTAAAAAACATAGGGACTAATTTGTAAAGTTTCGAAACTTATGTCCTTTTTTGAAATAAGGCCGAAACTTAAGGACTTTTTTGAAATTCTCCCTTAATTATAAAAATTTAATAAAGCACATATACCCTTTTGATGGGTTGAGGCCTACCAAAAACAATATCGTGAGGCATGTGGGCCAAAGCGTACAATATCATATAGAGAGCGGGCCCGGGTCATTAAGAACATCTTTATCTTCATTAAGCTCCTCATAAAACTGGCCTGATGATTTCCTCCTTTGGTGAAGACTACGTTTTCATTTTGTTCACCAAGAAAGATAATTTTAATTTCACAATAGTATAATTTCAACGAGAGAAAAGGCTTGCCCTCATTATGTTGATACAACTAAGAGCTCAATCGAGTTCTTTTCTCAATTTAGAAATATAATTTCAACAAGAGAAAAGGCTTACCCTCATTTCATCTTTATAAACTATCCATTTGACTATCATTAGACCTTTTCCAACTTTCACAAAATTCTTCATCAACCAATTCTATGTGAATCAGGTAAAGCTGGAGGTGGAATTGGTTGAATAAAATGAAAAACAAAATGCCTTTCTATCTAGTTTGACGAAACCAAAGATGGAGATGATAGTCGATCCACAATGGAGGGGTTTTGATGATTTTTTTGTAAAAGAAGAAGAAGAAGACGACATTATATTCGCGAGAAATGTGCACAACGGGCATTTATGGGAGAAACCTATTTTATCCTGATATTTATGTCTAAAATCGACAATAATCAAGTTAATTCACCTCTTAGGGGTCATTTGCTTACGGTAATTACATATGTAAATATGGGAAATATTCATATGCATCTATCCCTCACTATTTTTGGTGAGGGAAACCCCTTTTGGGGGTGTTTCAAGTACAAGCCTCTTGTACTTGAAACACCCCCAAAAGGGGTTTCCCTCACCAAAAATAGTGAGGGATAGATGCATATGAAGATCCCCCTGTAAATATTATACATGTTTAACATTTATCCGATAAGCATGTTTGTTTGCACTTATTTACAAGTCATGTGCTAAAATTTTGGTGTGAAAATGGTGTATAAATGGGGTCATTTTATATTAGAATTTTCACATATCTCTAGATATGAAATCATTAGACCTCATTCTCAAAGAGGCACTAGTACACCTTCCCACCTTGTTTCCACTTGCAATATGTGGGTGAGATCAAAACTGATCAACCACCTCTATTTTTGTACCATCACTACCTTTATCTTTTGTGCTCCTATTAGCCCCTTGTAATATGGATCATTCAAAATTTATATTGAACTAATAAACCCCTCGGACATTTAGTTTTATATATATATTAAATTTTTATGGATTTTGAGAAATATGTGAAAAACTCACAAGACAAAAATTTATGTAGATTTTATTTTCTGTACTTTTTTGGCCAACAATTCATTCTCTGAATCATTTAATATTTTCATATATTTAGTAAACCTCAAAATGTGGAGTTTCGTATATTATATCTTCACAAATTTTGGAAACATATAAAAAATTAAAAATGTCGAAATCTCACTTTTCATAACCCTGCTGCGCAAAAATAGGATATGCATTTGAAATAGATGTCCGAGGTACTCAAAAGATAAAGAAGTATCGTTAAGTTCTTCATGCTCTTTCCAAGTTCGAAGTACTATTTATACAAATAAGAATCCCCTTCCTTACATGATTTCTTCTTCATATAAATAGATATAGGATCTATGGGGCAATTACATTTATTTCTCTCAGGGGTGGCTTGCTTAGGGTTTGGCGCATTTCATGTACAGACTTGTATGGTCCTAGAATTACACTTTTTTGGACCCCTAATTTATAATCTCAATCATTCAATATTCTCATACATATAGGTAGCAGAGAGGTCTTGTGTTCGACGCATAGTTTCGTTGGCCACCTCCCATAGTTTTACCCGGTGAATGTGGATGGGAGGGTTTGCATGTACCTTTAGGGATTAGTTCTCAACTGTTCAAAATCTAGTGTCCTTCAAGCTCATGGCCAAAGACTATTGGGCTGGGATGGGTGGCAGATACCCTGTGTTATCAAAAAAGTATAAGCATTCTCATACATATAATAAACCCTAATTCATGAAGTTTATATTGGATCCTCATGCATTTTGAGATACATAAAAAAAAATAAAAATAAGAACGCAATTGAATTCCACCTTTTGATTTTATGACCTTTTGTGAACCCCTAATTTATTATCCGAACCATTCACTATGTTTGTAAGACCCCGACCCCTAATTTCCTTGATTTTTGTGGTGTTTAATTGTGAGTTAGATCTTTAAACGAGTTTTTGATCCTAATCGAGTTGGTTTGTGGTTTAGTTCAGTTTTCTATAGCTTTGGGAATTTTTGAGAGCCATTGGACTTAGTCAGACACGCTCAGGGAGGCCCCGAGTGCACGTGTTAGCATGGGAGGATAATTATGTTTTCCGATTTTAATCGTGATTTCGACCTCATTTGAATGGTTTTATTATTTGTTACAACTTTTCTTTTTAAACTGTCCGTGTTTGAGGCCCAAAAACCCAAGTTTTGGCCCAAAGGGGTAAATCTGAATTTTCATGCAAAATTTGGACATGAATTTCGAAATCTCAAAACCATGTCAAAATTATACTTTTTGAAAACTAGATTTTACGACGATCGTTTTGTTCTTCTTCGTCGATTTCATCCGGGGTCTACAAGACCATGTTTTAATCGTTTCAAAGCTCAGCTGCAGGGGACCCACTTCTCAGACACTATATAAGCTCTCCTATTCTCTCTCCTCCATTACCCATTCCAAAATCCTGCAACCGTTCTTGACCTAGAGCAAGAGAGTGAAGAAGCTTTCTTCTTGATCTTTTTCTCCTTGAATCATCTAGTAAGAGAGCTCCGATCCCCGATCTGACTCCGTCAATCTCTTCCTCTCTTCTCGAGCTACAGCCGGACCCGTTTTTGAGCCAAATCCCCGACACTATTCATCATCTTCTAGCTCTCTTCTTCTTGTTTGACTAGCTAAAGGTTAGGGCTCTCGTTCCTCTTTTCATTTGATGTTCTTTTAGCGCATTTAGAACTTGTTTTCCATGTTTTCAAACCCATTTTCGAAATGGGGGTTTGTGATGACCAAAAATGTGATTTTTTATGCGTTCTATTTTGGGGCTTTTGTGTCGATTTCGTGGATCTTCCCTTTGGTTGAGTTTTTGTGAAGATTTCATTGGCATTGGATTGAGGCAAGTGAACTCTATAGGACTTTTCATGTACATTGCATTATGGCTTTATTATTTTCATTAAGACATGATTTCCATGTTTAGTTTCATAATGCAAGATATGTTTATACTCTTTCAAGTCATGGGTTTTAGTTTCTTCACTTGTCTTGTTATTAATGATTTTTCAAGTCCTTAGAATCATGTTTGATCTTGTAAGTCTTTATGATTTTGCACATGGAAATGTCTTGACGTTTCTCAATGGAGTGAATGGTTTATTTACGGATTGAATGATGTTAAATGTTGTAATTTATCCCTTGGAAAGCATGGTGGCTTAGGGAGTGCAAGTTACTCAGAAATGGGAGTGAAGAAGGGAAAGGAGTTGTGAAAAATCTGACTCGAAACACACTGCCCGTGTTCTGTCGGTCAGGTGCCGGTCAGCTGTCCACTGACCGAACTACCCAGTTCGGTCAACCGACAGCCAACCGAGACCTGTCGGTTCAAATTCCAGAGAGCAACATCGCGTAAGAAAATTGGTCGGTCAGCTGTCGGCTGACCGAACTCCCAAGTTCGGTCGACCGACAGCCAACCGAGGACCTGTCGGTCCCTTTTTCCGAGAGCTACATTTTCTGGACTGAGACTTGTCGGTCAGCCGTCGGTCAGCTGTCGGTTACTCGACATATCAACCTCGGTTAACCGACAGGTAACCGAGAACTGACCGAAATTTAC
Source organism: Umbellularia californica (assembly GCA_028538565.1). Classification (NCBI taxonomy): domain Eukaryota; kingdom Viridiplantae; phylum Streptophyta; class Magnoliopsida; order Laurales; family Lauraceae; genus Umbellularia; species Umbellularia californica. The sequence continues at coordinate 62,590,369 of JAPQWN010000001.1, forward strand.
CAAAAGTACTGTTTTGAAGGATTTTTGTGAGAATGAAAACTAGACTAGGATTTAGACCTTTATTTGACATTGTGCACTTGGAATTCCAAAATGTACTATAACTTCTGGGGCACCAAATCTTGTCAAAACTCCGACATTTGGGTTTCAATTCCACAAAGGTCAATGATTGGTCTTAGCCTAAACTTGATAGATTTCGTGTTTGAACTCTTGTTCTGATGCTTCATGCATCATCGTGTCCTCGTTTGATTTTCAAGTACAAGTTCGTTTGAAGAATTGTTTCAAGAACCAAAACTCTTGTTTTGATGCTTCGTGCATCATCGTGCATTCATTTGAATTTCAAGTATAAGCTCGTTTTAAGACGTGTTTCAATAATAAGAAAAGGGAATCATTTCTTAAGTTTGTTAAGCATTTATATTATGTTATTTTGCTAGTCTCGTCGTGCCGTGTTTGTTAAATGATTTCCCTCTTGTTTTGACGTGTTCTCGAATAAGTATTGTCGTGTTTTATGCATTAATGATATAAGTGAATACAACTGAGCTTGGACTGCCCTTTTAGCTTGATCCACTATCTGGGGGTCCTTAAACATGTGGACTGTCTGCAGACTAGTCGTGTATTATATTACACATCGTGCGTGTTCGTGTTCCGGTTCCGCGGCCGACCTCCCCGTCTACCTTGTGTGGCGTGGGATCGTGTCTTACGTGTCGTGCTTGTCGTGCGTGCTTGCTCTTGTCATCATGTATGATGGAGAAAGGATGGGCTTGATGGAACGCGCTCCGAGGCGCCGTGGGGCGGCTACCGGGGTCGGCGGAACGTGGGAGTCCGTCGGGTCCGGCCCTTTCGCGCCCTGGCGGGCCTGAAGCGTGCATCAACATTTTTTTTTATGTGGGTGTGCCAGATTTTCTATTTTACTTGGAATTGCAAGTGGTAATCCGGAGATCAACCTTCGCAAGTAAAAAGGAAATCAACTTCTTTCAAGTTTTCCATTGCACAAATATTTAAGAAAAGAGACATTTTCTTAGTTTGCCGTGAAAGGCGATTTTGTTTGGCATTTATAGCCGATTTTGGCGTTTATAGCCGATTTACAATTCTTATCAATAATGAAAGACAAGAGTTGTGATTTTTGTCTCTTTAGAAAAATACAAATTACAATGAAAAGCAAGAAAAGGAAGATCTAACTTTTCAGGAGATTGTGGGGGACTCGTTCAGATTGACGGTCGCAAGCCATGTATGGGCTTCGCCATCATCCATGCAGATGAGAACAGAAGATGCTCTTGATTCGCTTGGCTTGGCTATAACCTCAGGTTTTTAGAGGACAAAGACCAAGAGAAGGTCCTATGTCCAATAAAAAGCTAAGTAGACGGGCTGAAAAGCCACGTCTAAGCCATTGGAGGCAGCAGGAGAAGGCAAGGACCTTGGGGGGGTGCCCCCCAAGGGACTTTTGTCACCTTGTAGTGGTGGCCGGTGCAGAACTTCAGCAGAGTTTTTCTCTCTTTTTCTTTCTCTCAGATCTCTTTCTGATCTTTTTTTTTTCTGATCCCGATTTTCTCCTTTTTTTTCCGATTCCGATTTCAATGGAATGCTCTCCTATTTATAGGCTTTTGGTAGCCATTTAGGAGGGTTTATGAGCCTTAATGGCTTTAATGGGAGGAGTTACAAGATTTATTTCTTGATTTTGTAACTCCTTTTTCCTTGAATCTGATTGGCCGATGGAGATTAAGGGCTTTTAATCACCTTAATTACCATAATGGGAGGAGTTTCATGGTTTAAATGCCATGAATCAATTGACTTGTAACTCCCAAATGCTTGCTTCTGATTGGGCCGTCCAAAGAAATGAATTAATGACCATAATAAAGTTAGTCAATTAACCACATTAATTGGTCGCCGAGCAGTCGAAGAGTCGCGGGCCGTGCCGTGTCTTCTGGAATTCTTCTGGCGATGATCATCGATGGATCTACATGCTGATCGACATCGGATGAACATGTAACTTCAGACATTGATAGCTAAGAGCGGGCCGGTGACATCTGTCTTGTCGATTTCACGATCGGTCGGACAGAAAGCGCACTTTCTTGGTCAGCCGGTTGACGATCTTGGAGCGATCAATGATGATTTTATGCTTTTGACGGCGGATCCGAGATGTCGTCGGATATGAGTCAATTTAAAGCACTAAAAATCACATTTTCAGGAAACCACAGGGGCCAAAGTGTACGAAACGCGAAAAAAAACGGAAAAACGGGTCACCGGCGGAAAATCCGGTGACCCGGACCTCCATGGTCGCCGGCGACCATGGACCGGCGACCATGGGCCATGGTCGCAGGGGCCTGCGACCATGGGCCATGGTCGCAGGGGTCTGCGACCCTGGGGGATTTTTCCCCTTCGGAGCCCGTTTTGCGGTCGTTTTGAGGTCTTTTTCGTCGCCGTTTTCTTCTGTATTTTTCTTGACATTTCTTCTCATTTATTGGCTTGATTTCCCTGTAGAAAACTTGATGAGAATCCTTGCATTTTTAGAGTGAAAAGTTTCCAATTTTCCGGGAAAGCCGAAGACTTTGTCGCGTAGAGCTGCTGATTTTCCGCCAGAAGCTGAAACTTGGTCAAACGATGTTGGAATGACCTGAAATTTGAGGTGAAGCCTCCTGAGCAATAAATAAGACCAACCATAGGCTTTTGTTTGAGTTTTGAAGCCGTTTGGGGTCCCGTCGATGCTTCACTTGATTTTGCTGCGGGGAAAATGCCGAGCTTTGATATGTGGCCAAACGATGTCCGATTGACCTGAAATTTGACGGGGAGCCTATTGGAGTCATTTTGAGACGTTCCATGGGCTCCGTTTTGGATGTCATGGTCCCGGGTTGCTCCGCCGCCGGTAGGCTTGATTTTCTCTCGGAGCATCGAAACCTGGTCAAACGTTGTCGGAATGACCTGAAATTCGACGTGCAGCCTTTTGGAAGCATGTTGAAGCCACTCATGCACTTGGTTTGATGAGCGAAGGCTTCGGTGGTTCCCGCCGCCGGGAGGCTTGATTTTCCTGCTCGAGCATTGATGGAGGGTCAAACGTTGTCGGTTTGACTTGAAATTTGGCATAGAGCCCTTTTGAGACATGCTGGAGACATCTGTAGGCTTTGATCGAAGTTTTGACGTCTTCGATGATGTCGCCGCCGGGAGCGCCAATTTAGCTGTCAGAGAAGCGAAGTTAGGCCAAATGATTCTGAAATGGCCCGAAACTTCATGTGTACTCTTCTCTTGGCTATCTTGAAGGATCTTGCAGTTTTTGTTTGATTCTGACAAGATTTGATTTTTTGGAGAAATTGCATTGCCTATTTATGGCAGGTTGCGACTTCATGCAGCTTTCTTGATTTGAAGAGGCAAAGTGACATTTTTGGTGTCAACAAATGCCCCCTCGAGGTACAGCGACGAGTTGCTTGACTTTTGTAGTCGATGTGCCTCGAAGAGATTTTTGAAGGAGAGCTTGTGTCTTGACCAAGAGTCTTTGAGCAATCCTTCCTTTGGTAGAGTAGCCTTTGAGCTTCCAGGGGAATTTTATGGTAGTGAAAGGAATCACACACCATCTCGAGGCAAAGTTTTGAAGATGACATCAGGGATGTGGATTTCGGTTTCTGTTTTTGATCTTGTGACCTAACCAGCTATATATGGCAGGTTAGGGGATCGGGTTTTGGTTTTGACCTTGTGACCCAACAAGCTGTATGCGGCAAGTTGGGGGATCATGATTTGGTTTTTGGTTTTGGTCTTGTGACCTAACAAGCTGTATGTGGCAAGTTAGGGGACCAGGATTTGGTTTTTGGTCACTCTTTGGGACTGTGTGGGTCCATTGGAGTGGTTTGGATTTTTTTTGTGGAATGTCAATTTCAAGATTTTGGCTCAATTTGGTATATGAGGCTGGATGGTTTGATTTTTGGAAGCTCATGGGGTTTGGAATTTTTTTTGTATGGTTCAATCAACTCAAAAGAGGCATGGAACCATTTTTGTATGCTCTTGGTAAGAGGGATTTTTTTCCTGACTAAAAGCCCATTTTTTTTTTTTTTTCAGTGCCTAGGTGGTCAAACCTGGCTCATATGGGCTAGCCCATGGGACCTTAAGCTTTTTAGGATGGCTTAGATCTCATATGGGGTCATTTTTGTAAAGAATATCTAAAGATATCTCATTTGGATAGAGAATATCTAAAAATATCTTTATGGGAGAGAATCTCTCATATTCCCTTAATTTGGGAGAGAATATCTCAAGGTATCTTTCTTTTTGGGAAGAAATCTCCAATATCCTTTTTTGTTGGAGAGAATCTTTCATTGATTGATTTTGGGAGGAAATCTCTCAAAGACATCTTTCTTTTTGGGAAAAAATCTTTCTAATTCCTTCTCTTTTGGTAAGGTTACTAATTAGTAACACTTACCTTTCTTCTTTGTTTCCTTCTTTGATTTGCTCTCTCCTATAAAAGCAAAGGAAGGTAGGATCTCTTGCTCTTATTGCTTTCTTTTGCAACAATCTCAAGAGAGCTCCAAGACCAAGAGTTTTTCTTCTTCAAGGATCTTCAAGCTTTCTTCTTCTCCATCAATGGCTTCAAGTAAGTTTTCTTTCTTTTTCTTTCAAGAAAACTCTATGTAGAGAATAGGAAAAAAAAAATTTCTCTTCTCTTTTTTTTTTCTTTCTTCTTGTTTTTTTTTTTCTTTCTATTCTTCTTCTTTTTTTTTTCCACGTGATTTCTTCTTTTGTTTTTTTTTTTCACACGTTTTTTTTTCTTCTTTTCTTTTTTTTTTTTTTTTTTTTTTTTTGAAAGTTTCTCTTTTTTTTTTCTTTTCTTTCTCCCTTTTTTTTGAGAAAGTTTCTTTTTTTTTTCTTTTCTTTCTCCCTTTTTTTTTGAGAAAGTTTCTTTTTTTTTTTTAGCTCATCATGATAATGCGTTTTTATGCAAATCTAGATGTTCATGCATGTACTTTTTGTAGATTGAGCAGATAGCATACCTGAAAATCTTTGCAAATTTGGGAATTTGGAGCTCGCAGTGATGTTGAGCCCTTCCTGATTTTGCGGAGATTTTGAGGTTTCGAAAGTTTGGAGTTTCGGAGCCGCAGCAATGTTGAGCCCATCTTCAAACTTTCTATTTCCGTCGGGGTATTTCCTTTTTCTTTGGAATTGCCCCGGAGTCATGCCAAAATTTCGCCAGATTTTTGGTGGGACAAAGTGAACCTTTTTTTTTTTTTTAGCGAAATCCTGTCATTTTGATGACGATCTTTTTCTTTTCCAACGTTTGCAGGTGGTTCCTCCAGAGCGAACAAGGGTAAAGAGCCTGCTACAAGCGTACCTCGTCGATCTGCTAGATCTTCCAATGTGGCCGTTCAGCAGGCCTGGGAGAAGGTCCAGTTTGTTGAGAAGAACTTGGAAGAGTGCGATTCCCTCAATCGCGATGAGATGAGACAGCGATTGATCGCTCTCAAGAATGAGGAATTCTATAAGATCATGGTAAGCAACCGTCCTTGGGTTATGGACGATCTGAGGGTTTTACCCAAGCCTACCTTCTTCTTTGGAGATGCAGTCCCTGACGACTTGACATACCAAAGGAGATGTTTTCAGTTCTCTTACACAGCAGATGGTGAAGAGAAGACTGTTTCTACCCGGACGTCTTTTGATCGTACCATCTCGATCATGAGCCTTGCTCCCACGTGCTCTAAGAGGGAAGATCCTCCGAGCTGGGTGAAGAGGACCAGTGTGATCAAGACCGGGGTTTTTGTTGGTGGACCCTCCGGATATGCGGAGAAGCCACCTGTCCGTATGGATATGTTGATGCCAGCCAGCGGCTACCAGGGCTCTGATTATCCGTCGGTCGATTTGAGACCGGTGGGCCTTGGCGTTTTCAGCGGTGACGGCAGTACTTGGGTGAAGCCTTTTCGACTTCGTGGCCATTTCAATGTTGACTCCGATTGGAAGTCATGGACTGACCACACCTTGCTGATTGGGGGCGCCGTTTTGAAGGAAGCCGGGATTTTTGACGCGGTCCGCGCTTTTAGGGAGACCGTGACTTTTTCCGATGATGCCTTCATGGCTATGTTGGAGTCTTTCCTCCCTCAGACCAATACCTTCGTTGTCACGAACGGTGAGATTGGTTTTTCTCTGAAGGAGTTGAGTGCTATTACTGGATTACCCATCCTTGGCAAACTCTACGAGGAGTTCATGCTGATTGACAGCGTCCTTGAGGAGCAGTCAGAGGAGTTCAGGCTCCTATACTTTCAGCTCGTCGCCTTCTATGATTTTTTGAAGGAGGGCTCGAAAGTCAGATCCAGCTGTTGGAAGAGTTATGGCTCTTCACTCTTCAACTTCTTTGACAGCAAAGAGTCTCCTGATAGCATGACCCGGGAAGACAGGAAGAAGACTTTGGCCATGCAGGAAGAGTTGAAGGGTTTCTTCGCAAGCACAGATGCCCTTTATTCTGACATTGCACTGCGGAGAGATCTTGCTTTTTACCTCACTTTTTGGCTAGGTGAGGCTATTTTTACTGGTGGAGATGGGACGCACATCAGGCCGCATTGTATCTTTCCGGCTTGTCAGATGGCGTTTGGAGAGCGGCTTGCTTTGGTGCCCGCTCTTTACTCCTACCTGTGTACCGAACTGCAGGCTGCTGCTTTCTTGGTTCGGCTTGGGCTCCCTATGAATAGGGTATTTTCAGCCCATATCTTTTATTCGTGGTTTGTATACCACTGTCCTGGCTTCCACCAGCTGGGTGCTGCACAGGATGATGATCCTCTGATGATTCGATTGGCTAAGGGAAAAGCCGTATCTGAATCACTTTTGTTTGCCCGCATGAGGATCCGACGGTTCAGGGACGTCGAGATGGGGCAGTCTTCAGTTAAGCTTTCTCCGGAGTTGCGGAAGAAGGCTTTTGATTTTGGTGCCTCCCGAGACTCTACCAGAGCAGGGTCGGGAAGGCATTACTCTTTGACCAATGCAGAGAAGGAGTGGTTTTTCAGCATACGAGTCGGCACGATGGTGTACCGTAGACATCTTTTCGTCGACATCCAGCCGTATGTACCTTCTCGCTTTGCGCTTCAGTTGGGCTTCTCTCAAGGCGTTGTTGGAGCGCCTTCGAGTATGGTGAAGCGTTTTGGGGGTTTGCAGGATGGCAGAAATGCATGGGCTTTCTATAGTGCTGAAGACACTACTGCCACGATTTCTTATCCTGAGCTGTCGACTTTCCGAACTGCTGGCTTCACGAAGTGGTTCGCGGAGAGCTTTTTGGCATATCGGGGGCTTTCCAAGAAGGAGCTTGATGTAAAGCTGTCTTCTGGAAAAGGCATTGGGAAGTCGGATGGTGTCCGGCGAGAGGAAGTTTGGGCCTTCCTTTCTGGAGAGAAGCACAAGATAGGCTTTCTCGGTGACCAGGGCGTCATTGGTTCTGAAGCTGTTCGGGAAGTACCTGATGAGGCTTTGGAGCAGCTAGAACAGGAGGAAGCTGAGCTCGACGCTTGGATGCAAGCGGCACAGAGACGAGCTTCCGTGGAGTCTACTGGCGAGAGCAGACCATCCAGTGAGGAGTCAAGTGAGAAACCTGACTCTGATAGTGGGGCGGGTTCTTCTAGGAAGCGAACCCGTAGAGGTAGGAAGAGGAGGAGGAGTCAGCGTCACACGGGGCGGGACGAAGACTCTCCTAATGTGGAAGTCCCTCTCACTGTCAATGAGGAGGTGCCAGGGGAAGCTGACGAACCTCCGGAGAAGAGGATTCGGGAAGAAGAGACCATCGATGAAGGTATGATTCCTCCTTTTCCTTTTCTACTTCTTTCATGGGGCTTTCCATGTTCTGATTTGTTTTCTCACCCTGCTGCTGCTTCTTTTTTTTTTAGCAGAGGATGAAGACTTGCCGATGCCTGAGGTTCCAACCGATGAGGCGGTGATGGAGCCGGTTATGGCATCTGAAGAAGAACCGAGGGACTCTGGAATGACTCCGGAATCTCCAATTGGTATAACTTCTTTCGCTTTCTCTTTTCTTCTTTTTTTTTTTTTTTTTTTTGCCTGCGACTTGATTTGCTAACATTTTTTTGTCAGCTGACTCGCCACAAGATTCCGATGACTTTGAACCATCAATGGACGCAAATGTCGATGATGCTTCTGATGAGTTCATGGAGGAAGAGAGTGTTCCGCCAGTCGTCGAAGAAGGCACTTTGTAGTGATGACCCTGATGATTTTTTTTTGAACAGGATCATATTCATACCTTTTTGTGTTTCATTTGCAGGTTTTGAAGTGACAGAAGAGAGTCCATCGCTTTCTTCAGAACCAGAGCAAGGGATGCCAGAGGTCGATCCGGAGGTAGAGACCAGTTCAGACATGATTGAGGAGATGCCTCGTGTTGAGATTCCCTCTCCAATGGCTCCAAGTGAAAAGAGTTCTTTTGTTACTCTTCATCCAGTTCGTCTCTTCAATTTGCGAAGAAGGTGCTGGCTCGGGTTTTGAGTTCTTGGGTCAAGACTCTCCTTTCTGGACACTTGGAGGCAGGATTTGGCATGATCCCACATGTACAGGAGATTCTGACCGATACCGAAGAGGTTGGTCTGGATGTCACAGGTGCCAGGGCGATCGTTGATAGGATCATTGCACTGGGTGACAAGTGGTTTGAGACCATGGGTTTCCCTGACGACCAATTCTTCAAGGAGATGTTCTTGGACCCTGCTGATAAGGCTAAGTCTGACCTGAATGAGGCTACACAAAGCAAGAAGCAGCTAGTTCGGGAGAAGAACAAGGAAGAGCTAGCCATCATCGGATTGAGGCATGACCTTAACGTCCTTGATAGGGAAGTTGAGGAGGCCAGGAAACGTCTTGAGCATTTGAAGGCACAAGTCGATGCGAAGTGGGCTGCTATAACAGAGGCTCGTGACAGGGAGAGTACTCTGATCCGCAGGGTTGCAGATGCCGGTCAAGTTCTCGAGAGGAGGACTCTAGAAAACGAACGATGGCAAACTGCTGGGGAAGAGCTTCCCGGTGTAAAAGAAGGGTTACGGCATTCGCCAGCATCTCATGGCAAGTTCCTGAAGAAGCGTGCCTTGGAAACTCTGACGGCTGAGGCCAAAAGTTTGCTTGAGGAGCTGAAGCTTTGGCTGGAGACCATTTTTGGCTGAGCTCCTGATTTTTTATAGCAGGAACCATTCTTCTTTTTTTTTGGTACCACATGTATTTTTTGGTACTCTTTTTTTTTGTAGTGCTTGTGAACACTTTCTTTTTTTTGGTACCACATGTATTTTTTTTGGTACTTTTCTTTTTTTTTTTTTTTTTTGTAGTGCTTGTGAACACTTTCTATTTTTCTTTTTTTGCTTTGGTACCACATGTATTTTTTGGTACCCTTTTTTTTGTTCCCTACGCTCACTCAAATCTTTTTGTGATGAAAGCAATTGCTAAATGGGATTTGATCAAAAGCTTTGTCATTTTGTGAAAATCTTTTGTCAAATAATTGTTTTGGCATGGGAGCCTGATTTTGGTTGTGGCGTGAAAGCCGATTTTGAGATGGCATGGAAGCCGAAATTTTATGGCGTAAAAGCCAAAATTTGGGTTGGCACGGAAGCCGGATTTTTGTGGCATTTACAGCCAGTTTGGTGGCATTGATAGCCAATTTGTGGCATTTATAGCCGGTTTGGTGGCATTGATAGCCAATTTGTGGCATTTATAGCCAATTTTGACATGAGAGTCAGGTTTTTTTTTTTTGTGTGGCATTTGTAGCCCAGTTTTTTGAAAACCAAGTTTTGTTTTATTGGCATGAAAGCCGGTTTTGGCGTTTATAGCCGGAAATTTTTGTTTTGGCATTTATAGCCTGATTTTGGCATTTATAGCCGAGTTTTGGTTTTCAAAATGCAGGTATCGACTAAATGTCGCCTCCCCGCTGAATGGTCTTGCAAGTATCGATGGAATGTCGCTTCCTTGCTCATTCAGTTTTGCGAGTATTGATGGAATGTCACTTCCTCACGGGTTAGGTTTTGCAAGTATCGATGGAATGTCGCTTCCTCGCGAATTGGGGTGCAAATATCGACTAAGCGTCGCTTCCCTACTTTTCCCAAGACTTTTGGTTTTGCGGGTACTGACTTGATGTCGTTTCTCCGCGATTTTTGAAATTTGAGGTTTTCTCGAACCATTTGTAATTTTGGGTTGTGGATAGCAACTGGTATGTTGCATCTCCACGATTTTTGAAATTGGGTTGTTGATATCAACTGGTTTGTTGCTTCTCCACGATTTTAGGTTTTCTCGAACCTTTGAAATTTGGGTTGTGGATATCAACTGGTTTGTTGCTTCTCCACGATTTTTGAAATTGGGTTGTGGATATCAACTGGTTTGTTGCTTCTCCACGGTTTTTGGATTTTGCAAGTATCGACGAAATGTCGCTTCCCTGCGATTTTGGGTGCAAGTATCGATGGAATGTCGCATCCTTGCTTTTTTTCAAAATTTTTGTTTTGCGGGTACTGACTTTGATGTCGTTTCCCCACGATTTTTAAAAAACCATTTTTTTTTGTTTAAAGACACGAGGGTCGTAAATTTTGACCTAGAACCATTTTGCGGTAAAAGGTAAGGTGGACTAGGGTGGAAATCCCTGAATCAGGATTTTTGTTTCAAACCATGAATTTTGGTTCAAGGATCGAAAGCTTTGGTCAAGTCAGGGAGAGGCTCCTAAACTTGGATTTTTTTTTGTTTTTGAACAATGAAACGATGAAAGTAAGCATTGTTTTTGAATCTCTAGAAATTTTGACATTTGATATGAAAATTCTAAAGAGAGTGGGTTTGACGAGCGAGTACCTGAGAACAGGTTTTGGCCATACAGGCATTGCTCTTACCCAGTTGGGTAAGTCTTCAAGGGTAGTACCGCTTCAAGAACTTGCCGTTGATAGGCAGCATACATCTGTCGCCTTCCATGTTTAGGAGGGCATATGCGCCGTTGGAGAAGACCTTGTCAATGACGTAGGGTCCCTCCCATTTTGGTTCAAATTTGCCTTTGGATTTGTGTGCGAAGACCATTGGTCTTTTTACCGCAAGAACCAAGTCACCCTTTTTGTAGGCGCGTTGCCGGACCCTTTTGTCAAAAGATCCTGCCATGCGTGCTTGGTAAAGTTCAATGCTTTGTCGAGCTTCGAGCCGTCTCTCGTCGAGATTGTCCAGCTCATGGAGTCGCAATTTGACATTGCTTTCTTGAGTCATGTCATTTTGTAGAGATACCCTCAGAGAAGGAATTTGTACCTCTAGGGGCACGACAGCTTCGCATCCATAGACCAAGGAGAATGGTGTGCTATGGGTTGGTCCTCGAACAGTGGTTCGATAGGCCCACAAAGCTTCAGACAGTTTGTCGCTCCAGTCTCTTTTGTGACTAGAGACCATTTTCTTGAGGATTTTGCAGAGTGTCTTGTTGAAGGCTTCTGCTAATCCGTTTGCTGCCGGATTGTATGGAGTCGAAGGACAGCTTTGAATTTTGTATTTGTCGCAGAACCTGTAGAATCGATGATCCCGGAATTGTGGTCCGTTATCATGGACGAATCTTTTGGGTATGCCGAAACGACAAATGATGTTGGTGCGTAGGAATTGAAGAACTGATGAGGTCTTCATTTCGTTGAACGCAAATGCTTCTGACCACTTGGAGAAATAATCCGTAGCGGCGAAGATGAAGCGATGACCTTTGCTTGAAGGGGGAGAGATAGGACCTATGATGTCCATGCCCCATGCTTCAAAAGGCCACGAGATTGCTGTAGGATGCAGCCATTCCGGAGGCATGTGAATGTAATCTCCGTGAACTTGGCATAGCTGATGGGCTCCACAAAGACCAGCATGAACTTCTTTAAGTGTTTCTTCAGCCTCTTGTTGTGACAAGCAGCGTAGAAGTACTCCGTTGAAGGATTTCCTGTAAAGGATCTTTGAAGGGATATCCAAATGAAAGTTTGGGGTTCGCCTTTGTATGCTTACCCGTTCTTTTGGATCTTCAGGTAGGATTCCGAACATAGTGTAATCAATGAACGGATCCCTCCAATCGCCGATTGAAGGTTGAAGGATAGAGATCCGACTTCCAACCACTCGGTGGCATTCAGCAACTGCTTGGTGTGTGTTAAGAGGAGGGAGGATCCTTCTCTCGTACACTGTAATTTGCATGTTTTCCCCTTCCTGGATCGCCATTGATGCGGCAAGTCCGGCCAGGGCATCTGCACGGATATTTTCACCTCTACGAATGTGGGTGATGTTGCAGATGTCAAACTTTTGCAGAAGCGATTGTGCCTTGTTGTAATAAGGCAGCAGATCAGGCTTCCTGACTTCATATTTCTGATTCATCTGGTTGACGATCAGTTGAGAGTCTCCAAAGACTTCCAGCATAGTGATACCGGATTCGATGGCGAGTTCCAATCCTAGGATCAGAGCTTGGTATTCAGCTGCATTGTTTGTGCATGGTTCCAGTAGCGAGAAAGCGTGTGGAATCATGCATTTGTCGGGGCTAACAAAGAGGATGCCAACTCCCGAGATCAGCTTTCTGTTTTCATTTGTCCTGGTTGCACCGTCAAAGTACATGTCCCAGGAGGCATTTGGTGAGGAAGTCTCCACGTTGTAGACAGGTTCATCTGGGAGATCATCTCTGAGTGGTGAATCTTTAGGCAATGGATGCTCTGCGAGGAAATCTGCTAGAGCTTGGCCTTTGATTGCTTTTTGTGGCACATACCTAATATCAAATTGTGACAAGAGGATGGACCATTTTGCCAGTCGGGCATTGAGAGAACCGGCCTTCGTGACAAGGACCTTCAAGAGGTTGATCCTCGAGACCAGGTAGACTGTGTTGGAAAGCAAGTAGTGACGTAGCTTTTGTACGGCGAACATCACTGCAAGGCATTCTTTTTCGACTGGAGAGTAGCTATGCTCTGCACCTACTAGCATGCGGCTGAGGTAGTATAGAGCAGCTTCTTTTCCCTCACCATTCTCTTGTGCAAGTAGAGCGCCTACAGAATGATCAAGAGCTCTTGTGTACAAGATGAATGGTTTTCCAGTGGCAGGGGCAGCTAACACTGGAGGTTTGGTCAGGTATGACTTGATATCTTGAAATGCGGCTTCGCAGTCGGCATCCCAGACAAAGTCTACACCTTTTTTCATCAATCGAGAGAATGGACGGCATTTCCCCGAAAGATTGGAGATGAACAGTCTGATGTAGGCCAATCTCCCTTGAAGCCCTTTTAGTTCCCTTAGGGTTCTTGGAGAGGGCATTTCTAGAATAGCCTTGACTTTTATAGGGTCAAGTTCTATTCCAGCTTTCCGAACAAGGAATCCGAGAAACTTACCCGACGAGACGCCGAAGAAGCATTTTAGAGGATTCATCCGCAGTTTGTGTTTGCGAAGTCGGAGGAAGACTTCCCGAAGATCTTTGAGATGGTCTTCTTTTCTTCTGCTTTTGACGGCGAGGTCATCAACGTAACATTCGACCGTCTTGTGCTGCATATCTTGGAATATTTTCATCATAGCCCTCTGATATGTGGCACCAGCATTTTTCAGACCAAATGGCATGACAGTGTAGCAATACACGCCAAATGGAGTCCGAAATGAAGTGTGTTTTTCATCCTCGGGATGCATCTTTATCTGATTGTAACCAGAGAAGCCATCCATGAATGTCATTCGCTCAAATCCGCAGGTATTGTCAATCATCACCTCCGGTATGGGGAGCGGGAATTCATCTTTAGGGCAAGCGCCATTCAAGTCTCTATAGTCAATACAGACTCTGATCTGCCCAGTTTTCTTTGTCACGGGGACAATATTGGCCAACCACTCTGGATGTTGTTCCTCACGGATGAAGCCGACGCTTTTGAGCTTTTGAACTTCTTGTTCAATTTTATCCATCACATCTGGACGGAATCTTCTTTGGCCTTGTTTGACAGGCTTGATGTCTTCTTGAAGATTGAGTTTGTGGACTGCTACTTTGGGGTCTAAACCAGGCATTTCAGCATAGGACCATGCAAAGCAATCAATGAACTCACGAAGAAAAGCGATATACTCGGGTAACTCATCATCCTTTATATTCTTGCTTATGAATACAGGACGTGGGTTATTTGGTGTTCCCAAGTCTATCTTTTCAACAGGATCTTCTGTCGGAAGGTTCGAAGGTGGTTCCTCCACAATATTTTCGGAGGCTTCCAACTCAACGAATCCTTCTGGGGTTTCAACTGTATTACCAGACCAAGGTCCTGTTCCTTTCCATGGATTTTCTTGATTGGTGATCTCCTCAAGGCTTGCTATGAGATAGTCCCAATCGCCTGTTGAGTCTGGTATTTCTTTTGGAGACGAGGGTTCTTCTGGGTCAGGATGCCACAAGTCTGTATTATCGGACGATTCCTCTTTATCATCAGAGAAATCATACCAATTGGATGAGCTTCCTGGATCTTTGTCAGGTAACTCTTTAAAGAGATTTCCAGGGAGATCGATGTCTTCGTGGACTTTAGATGTTGACGCTTGGTCGGTAAAACGACTTTTAAGCCTTTGTGTCAACTGTCTCAGAGGAGTGTCGGGATCATACCCTAACCCATATGAAGACTTTTCTACATGACCGTAGAGTCTCCAATCTTCCAGCTGGCTTTTGGTCAAGGCGGGCTCCAATGGCGTGAGAATACCGCGTCTTTCTCCCAAACCGACTGGGTTTTGAGCGTCATAGCCCATTTTCTTCATAATTGCTTGTGCCACAGGACTATATAGAGATAGCTGAGGCATACCTTCATTTTGGAAAGGTTCCAGCACGGAATTTGATGAAGAAGTGTCCGTTGCTTTGGTGATGTTGCCGGAACAACAAAGGTAGCAGACGTAGGATCTTCTACATCAGCAGGTGTCTCCATCGGAGTGAGAGCAGGCTGAACTTGCTGAGTGTCAGCTTGGCTTGACGATGCATCGTCTTCTAGCTCTGAGTCCGAGTCTGTGTCTTGCATGATAGACACGAGAGAGACAACAAATTTGCCCCCAGGCTTTTGTTTCGCCTTCTTCACTTTAGTCGTGATGACCAAAGGTTTTGAAGATTTGAGGGAGATGACGAAGGGAGATTGACTACTCTCTTCTAATTTGCCGGAGGGGTTGTTTTCTTCCGGTGATTTTTGAGGAGCCTTGCTTTTATCTTTCTGGAGATTTTCAGCAGGGGGTGCTATTTCCTCTTCTTCTTTTTCTCCTTCATACATCTGGGAGTCTGCGAAGTGGACTTCTTTACCTTTGAAGGGTTTCCTGTCCGCAAAGACTCGATGTACCATGCCGTCGTCGCCGACAAACTTGATGCATTGATGTAGAGTTGAAGGAACAACACCATTCTCGTGTATCCAAGGACGTCCGAGAAGGATGTTGTAGCATGAGGGGGTTTTTATTGCATACACAGTGACCTCAGAGATAAGATCACCGATTTGCAATTTGAACCTGATTTTGCCGATAGGCCTTTGAGTGCTCCCATCGCATCCAAAGATAGATACAGATGTGTGGCTTAGCTTGCTGGGTGGGATGCCCAACTCTTCAAGAGCCGAAGTGGAGATAAGGTTGAGTGCAGAACCTGGGTCAATCTGAACTCTATGTATCGGCATTTCTTTGATGTACCCTGTGAAGTACAGGGGTCGGTTGTGCCTTGCTTCGCCAAGTAGGAGGTCTTCCTTAGTGAAGGCGATGGTTGCACTGGCTTCCTTTTGAACCGAGAGGCATTGGATGCATGATCCCTCAGTTTTCTTTTCTCCCTTTGAGGAAGTTTCAGAGTTTTTGACCCGGTAGTCCATTTCAATTTGGAGGACTTGCGGGGCATGTTTGTCGACATCCTCATTCAGTTTTTGTAATTCTGAGATGAGATTATCACGAGTGCGTGGAGACATTCGTAATAAATCCAGGATGTGAAGACGTGCAGGTATGTGTTTGAAGTGCTCAACCAAGTCATACTTGAAAGCCTCCTTAGGGCCTGCATGTTCATCATTGTTGCCACTGGGGGCGCTTACAACATCTTTTCCCGAAGGATTTACATAAGTAAAGGAAGATTGGTTGTAATTTTTGTGGTAGTCCCGGCCCGAACGGGTGCCTCTACCAACTTCGAGAGCTTCTTGAGAAGGATCTTCGTTTGGAAGATTGTCTTCAGGATCAAGAGGCTGTCGTTTTTCATCTACTGGGGATGTATCTGCAGCAGAGTTGCCATCCTCAGTGATTGTGTTGCACGGAGCATTTTCCGGGAGCAAGTCCTGAACAGCATCCAGCAGCTTTTCTTCTTCGTTGACCCATCCATCACCCCAAGTTGGGTTTTCTTCATGATGATGAGTCGGGAAGAATGTGTATCCTGAAGTCACAGTCTCAGGAGAAGAAACCTGAGAGGGTGTCATCTCTGTGAAAGTCACGTGAGACGAGGTAGCTCCAGAGGATACATTGCTAGGCGTCGTCGGAGTGTAGGTAATCTCATCAGACGACGCTTCAGAAGAGCTATAATCCTGATATATTACATTACAGGAAGCTCTGATAGAAGATGTTGCCTGCTCGGAGTCAGACTCATCCTCGGATGTAAGAGGATCGTCAATCCAGCAATGTTCTCCATTTTCAGTAGTTGAGGGAGGAGGTACCTGATGGGCTTCAGGGACTTCCGGCTCTGGATTGTGAGGAATCTCGTTGACGCGGTCTTGCTCTTGTTCTAGAGCGAGACGCTGCAAGATCCTTGCATATTCTTCAAGATCAGGCATGGGAGCCAGATCCTCTTCTTCGTCTTCTCCGTGTGGCTCAACATAGTTGATTTCCACTGGAGCAATGACAGGTGCTGGGTTAACAGCATCTTCTTGTGCAGCCTCTTGGTCTTCTTCATCATCAGACCAGGATCCTTGTGGTTGCAAGGGGTTATACCAGATTACTGGCATAAGGTGAGTTTCAGGAACCCATTCTTCATCGGAGAGATATTCTCCTGTTTCAAGAGATTCCTCCCACTCATCGGTGTAGTTGGGCTCGAATCCATCGTCGGTGTCGCTGGACTCGTATCCATCAATGGAGAATCCAACTACCGAGTTGCAAGAGTATGATGCCCCCTGCATGGCTTCTTTTTTGAATTGAGGTGGCATGAAATCACTGAGAGTGAAGTTTCTTACCGCCTTTGAAGTCTCTGGAAGGGACGTTTCTGTTGCCCCGAGTGAAGTGGTAGAGGAGGCCTCTGCCTTTTCATGGACTTCTTGTTTTGGCTGGGTCTTCTCTTGCCGTTTGAGCTTGAGGAGATGTTTCTTGGCTTGCCTTCGCTGCTGAGCGGTCGGCTTTGTTTTGACGATCTCCCAATTTTCATCTTCCAGGAGATCGGGATGTACCCATATGGGTTGTCCGTCTGGTGTCGGGCAAGGAACCAACACTTCGGACGTTTGAATTCTTTTTATCACCTTGAAGGAAGTAGTGATCTTCTTCTTCGGTGATTTTGGTGTTTGTCCACGTGACACCATGTTGACGGAGGCAGTCCCATAGTTTTTGTCAAAGGTGATGACTCCGTTTTTCCACATCTCGTTTATCTTCTCTCTCACAACAAAGCATTGATTGAGAGGATGCGAGACCATCTGGTGGTATGGACAGTATCGAGGATCATTGGTTTTGCCAACGTCTTCAGGTCTTTTGGGCTCTGGCAAAATGAGTTTGCCATTTGCTAGGAGAGCCTCAAAGATTTCTTCGACGTCTTCATCGAACGGATATTTCTTTTCTACTCGCTCTTTGAAGGCATCAGAGAGTTCAGGTCTCTTACCTGCAGCTCTATTTTCAGCTTTCTTTGGCTGCTGAGGAGCTGACTTAGTCTGCACATTGAGAACCTCCTTCTTCTTTGGTTTAGAGGTTGCAACAGCAGTCGGCTCTTTCTTTGATGATTTCTGACTGTTGAGGTCTTTGATCACCGTTTCAGCTTCCATGGAAGCTTCCAGGAGCTCCCCCAGGTTCTTTGATTTATTGCCGATGATCATGGAGCGGATTTTAGCTCTCATGTTGTTTCGGCAGATGTCGACTAGCGACGCTTGTGGCAGTACATCTGAGCATTTGTACGCCATTGCTTTCCACTTGTGAATGAAGTCATAAGTTGACACATTCTCTCCCTGTTTTAGGCTGCAGAGCTGAGCCATAGTAACAGGATGATCCTCACCTTGGAAGTGGGTCAGGAAGCGTGTCTCCAGCATAGCCCAGTTCTGAATGGAGTTCTCCGGCAGAGTGGAGTACCAATCGAAGGCCGTACCTTTTAGGGTACTTGCAAAGAGGCGAATCTTGAGTGCATCTTGATCCGCGATAGCTCCCGTCAAGATCTTGAAGTGGATGACGTGCTGTCTGGCCGATCCTTTCCCCGTATATGTTTGGAGAGTAGGATGTTTGAATTTTGTGGGGAACGGGATCGAGTCCATCCATAAAGGATATGGTGGCTTGATCCCATGCTCTTTGAGTATATCCTCTTCTTTTGCTTTGGCGAGGATACTGTCTACGTCCTTTTTGGTAAGGGCGCGTGACTCATTTTCTTCTCCATTTTCCTCGTTATTGCCATGATTCGGAGGAGGCTCATTGTTCACCTGATTTTGGACGACAAGGAGAAGGTTTTCCATCAGAGTTTCAATCCTCTGCTGGCCTTGTTCCAACTGCTGAATGCGTGTGAGCGCATCATCTCGAGGTGGATTCTGAGGTGGCGGCTCAGAACTTGTAGCCAAGACGTTCATCCCTCGGGATTCGAACGAAGAAATCGTCCTGGTGACCGAACTGGGGCTCATTCTTTTTGATGAAGAGCTTGATGAAGGATTACTCTCCCGTCCTTGGCTGGAAGGGGCAGGAGATTCTTCGGGATGTCTTTGTGTCCTGGTGATGCTACGGGTCACCGGACGTCGGACATGGATTTTTGATGCTGACCTTTGGCGTCTTCTGGTTTTTCCAACCATATGGACGGCAGCAACTTGGTCGGGTCTTTCTTTTTCGACCCATTTGTGGGAGACTTGAAGTGTAGGAGGCTGGGTCCGTTGCTTCTCTAGTCTCTTTTGTCGATATGACGCGCGGCGGCATGCTCGACGAGCGATTTGAGCTTTGGTCAGCTCTGGCTGGGCTCTGACGATGAAGGATGTGCTCCCTCGGGCGCAGCAGCCGAGCTTGTCTTCTTTGTGGTTGGGCAAGGACAGGATGCGGACCCGGTCCTTTGCCTGTTACAGCGAAGCTTTAAACCTTTCGAGTTCGGCCCCTGTAGAGATAAAGGGTCGAACTGAAGGGGTGTAGGCCCTGGCAGGTTCTTGTAGAGGCCTAGTGATGCATGATCTGATTTTGGGCCTGTAGGAACAAGCCGGCTCATGCTGGGTTGACTTGGGAGTCAAGTTGGAGATGAGTCTCTCCTCTTTCATGTAGGCAAGAGGGTAGAACTGGTTCTCCTTAAGTGGGGCCAGGTATGCTGGCTTGGTGGAGGTTTGAGACCTCCTTTGTTTTGGGGAAGGTCTTGGAGACCAAGTCTTGGGATAGACCTGGTTGTTTGTGGGTCGAGGCTTCGCGGGGGTGCCGCGGGCTTCGGGCTTTTGGGCGCTCGCCTTTGGTGTCACGGGAGTGACACGTTGAGAGGCGATCTTCTGCTTTTTAGCAGGCGCAGCTTGTTCTTCGGGAAGTGGGAATGGTCCCAGTGTCCCAAAGAAGATAGTCCGGGGAGTCGAGGTCGACCCGGAGTTCAGAGAGTTGCCGAGGGAGTTGACGCTTCGGCAGCTGACAGGGCGCTTATGGGTGCGCGCGCTTTGCTTCTGTTGAAGCATGAGCTGGTGCTTGTTCTCATCGAAGATAATGGTTAAGGCTGCCATTGTTAGTTTCGAAAAAGTTCTGAAACAAGACCACATCCATTAGTAATCACAAGAATATAATGATCATAAATGGGAATTTCTATGGTTGTCTTTTCAAATCGCTCAAGGGATATGACCCAAGCGACATGAAGAAGGCAAAAAGCCATAGATGGTACAATTGTTCTGACAGCAAGTATGGTGAGCCCAGAATGAGCGTTCCAGTGACTGCTAGAAGCAATTGTAAACCTAAATTCGACTTATCGAGAAGCAGGGCTTGCTCGAGATAAGAAGAATATAAGGTAGGAGTTACAAATGTGACGGTCACAGATACAGTAGACCCTGAAAGGGCGTACCAGTATTGCTAGGCACAAATGTTGGAGATCGCATCCATGAGATGGGATTCTTTGTTTTGAAAGGTCAGAAATGGATTCGTCAAAGAGAGCAGGTGGCATTCCGATTCAAATACGGGCTCAATGATTTCCGCGAGCGCCAGTACTCAGAAGGGAAGAGACCACAATTTCTCGAATCTGAATCCAAAAGTGACGAGTTTTTGGAGATTTTTTTTTGAAATGATTTTTTTTTATTTTATTTTATTTTATTTTTTTTTATTTTTTATTTTTTTAAAATATTTTTTTATTTATATTTTTTTTTATTTTATTTTTTTTGAAAATTTTTGTTTTTTGTTTTTTTTTTTAAGATTTTTTTTTGAAAATCTTTTTTTTTATTTTTTTTTTATTTTGATTTTAATTTTTTTAAGATTTAAAGACGAGAGAGTACACATAGGCCTCCTAACCCGGTCTTATGAAACCTCAATTGATAGAATTGCCCCCAGGTAAGGGTAGGATTACTTAATGAACCCGTTTGGAGGACCTTTGCCTAGAACAGTCAAACTGTCTCCACACTCTGGACAAGGCTTTTCTTGAATCAATCGTGATCAAAGAACGCAATTGGTTTAACCTTAGTGGTCTATGTCCTTTTTTTTTTATAAAAATCCCAAATAGACTCATCGAAGAGAAACGATGGCCCAAAACCTTAGTCGAACGGGCTCAACATTTCTGCAAGCACCAAAGAACGATAGGATAGGATCAAGGTTTCTCAATTTTGAATCCAAACTAAGAAAGCTGATTTTTTTATTTATTTATTTTTTTTTTTGAAATCTCTAATGAACTCATCGAAGAGAAACGATGGTCCAAAACCTTAGTCGAACGGGCTCAACATTTCTGCAAGCACCAAAGAACGATAGGATAGGATCAAAGTTTCTCAATTTTGAATCCAAACTAAGAAAACTGATTTTTTTTTTATTTTTTATTTTTATTTTTTGAAATCTCTAATGAACTCATCGAAGAGAAACGATGGTCCAAAACCATAGTCGAACGGGCTCAACATTTCTGCAAGCACCAAAGAACGATAGGATATGATCAAAGTTTCTCAATTTTGAATTCAAACTAAGAAAACTGATTTTTTATTTATTTATTTTTTTTTTGAAATCTCTAATGAACTCATCGAAGAGAAACGATGGCCCAAAACTTTAGTCGAACGGGCTCAACATTTCTGCAAGCACCAAAGAACGATAAGATAGGATCAAAGTTTCTCAATTTTGAATCCAAACTAAGAAAGCTGATTTTTTTATTTTGATTTTTTTTTTTTGCAAAGAGAAAGAGTGGAAACAAACTTAAAGAAGTAGAAATTTCCAAAAAATCCCATCTCATTTTTTTTTAGGATACAAAATCCAACATAGGCCACCAGCTAGAAAGTAGCCAAGGAATCTGGAGAAGAAGTATAAGCATAGAGCAAAAATATGGTATGCAAATATTTCATTTCCATGCACCGTGTTCTCAAATGAACGAGTCCCACCGGGTGTGCCATCTTGACGGAACGCGCTCCGAGGCGCCGTGGGGCGGCTACCGGGGTCGGCGGAACGTGGGAGTCCGTCGGGTCCGGCCCTTTCGCGCCCTGGCGGGCCTGAAGCGTGCATCAACATTTTTTTTATGTGGGTGTGCCAGATTTTCTATTTTACTTGGAATTGCAAGTGGTAATCCGGAGATCAACCTTCGCAAGTAAAAAGGAAATCAACTTCTTTCAAGTTTTCCATTGCACAAATATTTAAGAAAAGAGACATTTTCTTAGTTTGCCGTGAAAGGCGATTTTGTTTGGCATTTATAGCCGATTTTGGCGTTTATAGCCGATTTATAATTCTTATCAATAATGAAAGACAAGAGTTGTGATTTTTGTCTCTTTAGAAAAATACAAATTACAATGAAAAGCAAGAAAAGGAAGATCTAACTTTTCAGGAGATTGTGGGGGACTCGTTCAGATTGACGGTCGCAAGCCATGTATGGGCTTCGCCATCATCCATGCAGATGAGAACAGAAGATTCTCTTGATTCGCTTGGCTTGGCTATAACCTCAGGTTTTTAGAGGACAAAGACCAAGAGAAGGTCCTATGTCCAATAAAAAGCTAAGTAGACGGGCTGAAAAGCCACGTCTAAGCCATTGGAGGCAGCAGGAGAAGGCAAGGACCTTGGGGGGGGGGGGGGGGGGGGGGTGCCCCCCAAGGGACTTTTGTCACCTTGTAGTGGTGGCCGGTGCAGAACTTCAGCAGAGTTTTTCTCTCTTTTTCTTTCTCTCAGATCTCTTTCTGATCTTTTTTTTTTCTGATCCCGATTTTCTCCTTTTTTTTCCGATTCCGATTTCAATGGAATGCTCTCCTATTTATAGGCTTTTGGTAGCCATTTAGGAGGGTTTATGAGCCTTAATGGCTTTAATGGGAGGAGTTACAAGATTTATTTCTTGATTTTGTAACTCCTTTTTCCTTGAATCTGATTGGCCGATGGAGATTAAGGGCTTTTAATCACCTTAATTACCATAATGGGAGGAGTTTCATGGTTTAAATGCCATGAATCAATTGACTTGTAACTCCCAAATGCTTGCTTCTGATTGGGCCGTCCAAAGAAATGAATTAATGACCATAATAAAGTTAGTCAATTAACCACATTAATTGGTCGCCGAGCAGTCGAAGAGTCGCGGGCCGTGCCGTGTCTTCTGGAATTCTTCTGGCGATGATCATTGATGGATCTACATGCTGATCGACATCGGATGAACATGTAACTTCAGACATTGATAGCTAAGAGCGGGCCGGTGACATCTGTCTTGTCGATTTCACGATCGGTCGGACAGAAAGCGCACTTTCTTGGTCAGCCGGTTGACGATCTTGGAGCGATCAATGATGATTTTATGCTTTTGACGGCGGATCCGAGATGTCGTCGGATATGAGTCAATTTAAAGCACTAAAAATCACATTTTCAGGAAACCACAGGGGCCAAAGTGTACGAAACGCGAAAAAAAACGGAAAAAACGGGTCACCGGCGGAAAATCCGGTGACCCGGACCTCCATGGTCGCCGGCGACCATGGGCCATGGTCGCCGGCGACCATGGACCGGCGACCAGGCCCCTGCGACCATGGGCCATGGTCGCAGGGGTCTGCGACCCTGGGGGATTTTTCCCCTTCGGAGCCCGTTTTGCGGTCGTTTTGAGGTCTTTTTCGTCGCTGTTTTCTTCTGTATTTTTCTTGACATTTCTTCTCATTTATTGGCTTGATTTCCCTGTAGAAAACTTGATGAGAATCCTTGCATTTTTAGAGTGCAAAGTTTCCAATTTTCCGGGAAAGCCGAAGACTTTGTCGCGTAGAGCTGCTGATTTTCCGCCAGAAGCTGAAACTTGGTCAAACGATGTCGGAATGACCTGAAATTTGAGGTGAAGCCTCCTGAGCAATAAATAAGACCAACCATAGGCTTTTGTTTGAGTTTTGAAGCCGTTTGGGGTCCCGTCGATGCTTCACTTGATTTTGCTGCGGGGAAAATGCCGAGCTTTGATATGTGGCCAAACGATGTCCGATTGACCTGAAATTTGACGGGGAGTCTATTGGAGTCATTTTGAGACGTTCCATGGGCTCCGTTTTGGATGTCATAGTCCCGGGTTGCTCCGCCGCCGGTAGGCTTGATTTTCTCTCGAAGCATCGAAACCTGGTCAAACGTTGTCGGAATGACTTGAAATTCGACGTGCAGCCTTTTGGAAGCATGTTGAAGCCACTCATGCACTTGGTTTGATGAGCGAAGGCTTCGGTGGTTCCCGCCGCCGGGAGGCTTGATTTTGCTGCTCGAGCATTGATGGAGGGTCAAACGTTGTCGGTTTGACTTGAAATTTGGCATAGAGCCCTTTTGAGACATGCTGGAGTCATCTGTAGGCTTTGATCGAAGTTTTGACGTCTTCGATGATGTCGCCGCCGGGAGCGCCAATTTAGCTGTTGGAGAAGCGAAGTTAGGCCAAATGATTCTAAAATGGCCCGAAACTTCATGTGTACTCTTCTCTTGGCTATCTTGAAGGATCTTGCAGTTTTTGTTTGATTCTGACAAGATTTGATTTTTTGGAGAAATTGCATTGCCTATTTATGGCAGGTTGCGACTTCATGCAGCTTTCTTGATTTGAAGAGGCAAAGTGACATTTTTGGTGTCAACAGGGCTCGTTGTGGATTTACTAATCATGATATTATATGTATTCATGTCTTGTTTCGTATATTGTTTATGCACTCGTGATTTCTTGATAAGTATTTTGTTCATGCATTGTTTTTAAACCCTGTAAATCTGTTTCAAGTTCAATAAATTATTTTTAGTTATTGTTTCCTTTAAACTTTAATTTTTTTTATGCTCTTGCCTAAATTGATCACCTGCCAGACCGTCGTGTCTGATATTCTTCTACTTTGGTGCTCTAGATAGCAGGTCCTTGTTTTGAGTTAGTTCGTGTGCAGAGGGATGTTGAGCCACGAGTTTTGCAGACTTGTTGTGTCAGCGATGTCATGTAGACGTCATGCTTGACTCCGAAGTTACGTTACACCCATGAATAGTATTTGTTCTAGCTTGCTATTTTTGTACGACTTTTGTTAGCCTTTTTCTTGGGGAATTGTAATTAATGCACTCGTTAATTTGTAACTTGAATATGTTTGGTTAACGACTAGCCTATTACTGTCAGCTCTATATATTTTGATATTATGATTAGTACAGTCTGAGTTTGAATATTACTATGACAATCTTATGCTGACAGATTGAGTACGACACGGAACCCGATGGATACGGATTTCGGATCGTAACGTCTTGTAGAGCTTCCACGAAATATTTTGATGTGTTGGGAATTTTGCCATCCTCACACACGCAGATCCTGAGGAGAAATACAAATTTTTAATTAATACCCCATATTCGAGTCCCCGAGATCGGATCCCGGTTTTGGGGGCGTGACAGACTGGTATCAGAGCGGGCGGGTTTCTAGGAAATAAAACACTCTAGTTACGTTAAGACGTGTGGTGAGGACTCCTTAGGTCGTGTGGATTTTGCTTTGGCTAGCCATTGTTTTATCGGTTCGGTTTGTTTTCTTCTAGTGGGGGAGACCCTCTTTGTCTCGTCTCCTTGTCATTGTTGTTAGGGAATTTGGAGGA
The DNA here is from genome assembly GCA_028538565.1 of Umbellularia californica. Classification (NCBI taxonomy): domain Eukaryota; kingdom Viridiplantae; phylum Streptophyta; class Magnoliopsida; order Laurales; family Lauraceae; genus Umbellularia; species Umbellularia californica. The sequence continues at coordinate 62,615,568 of JAPQWN010000001.1, forward strand.
CCAAATTCTTTCTAGTGGGGGAGAATTTAATGTCTCCGTACCCACATTTAGTATCTTTTACTTGTTTTTGTGTCAGAGAGTCGGTTTTTTTTTGTGGCATTTTGTGGACTTAGCACGTGGTTCTCGAAGGACTTTGGCAGAATTCTCAGCTTTTCGATGTCACAGATGGAGTTAGCGAGGGAATATGTGAACAATTGTTAGTCAGTAAGTTATGTGAACGACATATCTAGACCCAATTACCATTGACCGTGTACTATCAAATGATGTGTTAGACATGTAAGTACAGATTTTTGGATAAATTTTGATTATTTTGCTAAGCCAAAAGACTCCAGAAGCCGAGTAAGTGGTGGACTTTATGAGATTTGAAGTGATTTTCAGTAGTACAGCTCCAAGAAGATGTGAAAAAGTAAGAAATTTCTCGCGTATTGATGAGCTTGTGACAGAGATTTGTTCGAGGAAGTTTAACAATTGTACCTATGGTGGTGAAGTTGACTCAGCAAAGTGCATCAGTGCGTGGTTTGATGGACCGTCGAAATCTTCCGTCCTCTCCTTCCGCACCCCGGGGGCTGACCTAGGTCTCGGCGGAGGAGGGAAAATCGCGGGTATCAATATTTTTTGTACGGGTATGCCAGATTTACTTTCTACTTGGAATTTGGAATGGTGATGATCCGGAGATTCACCTTCACAAGTGGAAAGGAAATCAATCCTTTTTTCTAACTTTTCAAATTGCATAAATATTAAGAAAAAAGACAAGTTTGTTTTTTAGAATGCCGTAGGAGGCGTTTTTGTTTTTTGCCGTGAAAGGCGATTTTACAAAACTCATCAAATATGAAAGACAAGAATTGTGATTTCTTTTTGTCTCTTTAAGAAATACAAACTACAATAGAAAAGTAAGAAAATGGATCTAACTTCTCAGGAGATTGTGGGGACACGTTGAGATCGACGGTCGCAAGTCATGTATGGACTTCGCCATCGTGCTTCAAATGAGAACGGTTGATGCTTTAAGTCTTCGGCATGGCTCCTAACCTCAGTTTTTTAAAGGACAAGGACCAAGAGGAGGTCCTATATCCAATAAAAAACCAAGTAAACCTTGGGGGGGGGGGGGGTGGCGGCCCCCCAAGGGTCGTTGATCACCTTGTGGTGCTTTCGGGAGCAAAGCAGCAGGGCTTCGTCTCTCTCTTGAATTTTCTGGATTTTCAGAGCTTGGGATTGCACTTGGGATTCTTTTTTCTTCTTGCAACTCACCTCTTTTTATAGGCTTTTGGTAGCCATGAGGTGTTTATTGGCATTGATGGCCATGATGAGAGAATTGATGGGGAGTTACAAGTTGATTTTGTAACTCCTTTTTCATGGCTTGTGATTGGCCGATGAAGGTAGTGGGCTTTTAATTCCCTTTAATCTTCATGATGATGGGAGTTTCATGGGTTTAATGCCATGATTGCTTGGATTTGAAACTACCAAATGCTTGAATCTGATTGGGTCGTCCAAAATAATGAGTTAATGACCGCATTAAGTTGTCATAAACGGGTCAATTAACGTCATTAAGTGGTCGCCAAGGCATGTGAAGACTCGCGGGCCGCGCTGCGCCTTTTGAGATTCTTCTTGCGATCATCACAGGTGGATCCACGCATTGTTTGATGTCGGATTGCAGTGCAGTTTCAGACATTGATTGATGTTGGTGGGCCGGTGACATCTGTCTTGTCGATTTCACGATCGGTCGGACAGAAAGTATACTTTCTTCGTCAGCCGGTTGGCGATCTTGGAGCGATCGGTGATGATTTCATGCTTTTGACGGTGGATCCGAGATGTCGGTGAAGATCAGTCGTTTTCAAGCATCAAACATTGGATTTTCAGAAAATCACAGAAGCAGGAATGCTCGAAACGCGAAAATGATCGAAAAACGGGCATTTTGGTGCAAAATCCGGTGACCCGGATTTGCAGGGTCGCCAGCGACCTTGGGCCGGGTCGCCGGCGACCTTAGGGTTTTGCCCTTTTCGGTCGCCGAGCTTCGTTTTCGGCCGTTTTTCCGTCTTTTTTGTTCCTTCTTTCTTCTGTATTTTTCTTGACATTTTTCCTCAATTATTGACTTGGTTTTCTTGGAGAAAACTTGACGAGAACCGGCGCAAAACCGGAACACAAAGTTTCCCATTTTTCGGGAAAGTCGAAGACTTTGTAGCCGATTTTCGGTCAAGAGTCGAAACTAGGTCAAACGATGTCGGAATGACCTGAAAATTGAGGTGAAGCTTCTTGAGCAATGGATAGGACCAACCATGTGCTTTTATTTGAGTTTTGAAGCCGTTTGGGGTCCCATCGATGCTTGAATTGTTTTTGCTGTGGGGAAAATGCCGAGCTTCGATATGTGGTCAAAAGATGTCCGATTGACCTGAAATTTGACGGAGAGCCTATTGGAGTCATTTTGAGACGTTCCATGAGCTCCGTTTTGGATGTCATAGTCCCGGGTTGCTCCGCCGCCGGTAGGCTTGACTTTCTTTTGGAGCATCGAAACGTGGTCAAACGTTGTTGGAATGACCTGAAATTCAACATGCAGCCTTTCGGAAGCATGTTGAAGCCACTCATGTACTTTGTTTGATGAGTGATGGCTTCGGTGGTTCCCGCCGCCGGGAGGCTTGATTTTGCTATCGGAGCATTGATGGAGGGTCAAACGTTGTCGGTTTGACTTGAAATTTGGCATGGAGCCCTTTGGAGACATTCTGGAGTCATCTGCTGGCTTTGATCGAAGTTCTGGTGTCTTCGATGATGTCGCCGCCAGGAGCGCTTGTTTAGCTGTCGGAGCAGTGAAGTTAGGCCAAACGATGTCGGAATGGCCCGAAACCTCAAGTGTACCCCTCTTTTGGCTGTCTTGAAGGATCTTTCAGTTTTTGTTTGATTCTGAAAAGATCTGATGTTTGAAGTAGCTTTGCCTGTTTTGTAGCAAGACGCAGCTTCAAGAGGCTTCTTATGTTGAGGAGACATATTGACTTTTTTTGTGTCAACAAATGCCCCCTCGAGGTACAGCGACGAGTAGCTTTCTGGAGTCGATGTGCCTCGAAGAGAAACTTGAAGGAGAGTTTCCAACTTGACCAAGAGTCTTGAACATTTTTTTTTAATAGCCTTCTGAGTTTCTGGGGGAATTTTATGGTAGTGAGAGGGATCACGTACCATCTCAAGGCAAAGTTTTGAAAATGACATGGGGTGTTTGGATTTTGTATTTTGACCTTGTGACCTAACAAGCTGTATGTGGTAGGTTAGGGGGTCGGGGTTTGATTTTGATTTTAACCTTGTGACCCAACAAGCTGTATGTGGCAGGTTGGGGGATCAGATTTGGGTTTTTGGTTTTGGTTTGGTTTGGATTTTGATTTTGGTTTTGGTCTTATGACCTAACAAGCTGTATGTGGCGAGTTAGGGGACCGAAATTTGGTTTTGTGAAATGTCATTTTCAAGATTTTGGCTCAATTTGGTTCATGAGGTTGGATGGTTTGATTTTTGGAAACTCATGAGGCTTTCTTTTCTCTTTTTTTTTTTAATGGTCCCATCAACTCAAAAGAGGCATGGGAGTTTTTTGCTCTTTTTCTTCTTTTTTTGTTTTTTTTTTTTTTGCTCTTGGTAAGAGGAATATTTTGACTAAAAGCCACTTTTAGTGCCTAGGTGGTCAAACCTGGCTCATATGGGCTAACCCATGGGACCTTAGGCTTTGAAGATGGCCTAGATCTCATATGGTGTCATATTTGTAGAGAATATCTAAAAATATCTTTACTTTGAGAGAATCTCTCAAGTTTCCTTCTTTTGTGGAAAGATTTTCTCAAAATATCTTTCTTTTTGGGAAAGTAACTAAATTTTAGCACTTACCTCTTTTCTTTCTTCTTGTTTCCTCTTTTGGCTTGCTCTCTTCTATAAAAGCAAGAGGGTTAGGTCTTTTGCTCCATTGCTTTCTTTGTTTGCAAGAAATCTTCAAGAGTGCTCTCCAAGATAAGAAGTGCTTTTGCTCCAAGGGCTCCAAGCTTTTCTTCTTCTTCTCCATCAATAGCTTCAAGTAAGTTTTCTTTCTCCACAAGAATCTCCATTGTAGAAATAGCTTCTTCTCTTTTTCTCTTTTTCTTTTTCTCTTCTTCTTTTTCTTTTCCTTTTTTTTTCAAGCACGTTTTTCTCCTTCCCCCCTTTTTTTTCCGTGCTTCTCCTTTCTTTTTTTCTCACGGTTTTCTCCCTTTTTTTTTTTACCGTGCACTTCCCTTTTATTTTTTTTATTTTTTTTCCACAGGCTGACTTTTCTTCTTCTTTATTTTTTTTCTCTGTCAGCGTTTTTTTTTTTTTTCTGCACGCTGATTCCTGTTTTTTTTTTTTTTTTTTTTTTGCTGCACGGACAGCATGCCACGTGGCAGTGGGCCACAGCCTGTGGGCCAGCTTTTTTTTTTTTTTTTTTTTGAGATTTTTTTCCCTCTCTCTTTCTTTTTCTTTTCCTTTCCTCCTTTGTTTGCTCATCATGATAATGAGGATCATGCAATTTCAATATGTTCATGCATTTTTTTTTTTTTTTTTAGATGCATCAAGATAGAAGGCTAGGGTTTCTAGGTCAAGCCAACATGATTTTTGACTTGGACAAAGTTTGATTGGTTTTGACCAAATTGGGTTGGAATTGGTCAAACTTGGGTCAAAGTTTTCCTAGCTTCTAATGCATGATGATATTCTTTGATGCATGATTTTTTGGTAAATGCGCTTGGAAATATGATGATGCATACCTGAAAATCTTTCTTAAGTATTGGGATTTTGAGCTCGCAGCGATGTTGAGCTCTTTCTCGGTCTTGCTGGATTTTGAGGAACTTTGTAATTTTTGGATTCTGAAGCTCGCAGTAATGTTGAGTTTTTTTCCAGATTTTGTAGAAATTTGATGAGATTGGCTCGTTCTCGCAGCGATGTTGAGTTCAAACCTTCTTTGAGAATTTTGCACTGACTATGAGCTCGCAGCGATGTTGAGTTCATCTTCAGGCTTCCTGTCTTTTTCGGAGTATTTTCCTTTTCTTCGGAATTGCCCCGGAACCATGTCAAAATTTCGCTAGAACTTTTGTAGCAAAATTCTGTCATTTTAATGATGGTTGATCTTTTCTCTTCTATCTTTTGCAGGTAGTTCTTCCTGAACGAATAAGGGTAAGGGTCCTGTTACTGACGCACCTCGTCGGTCTGTCAGATCTTCCAATGCGGCCATTTAGCAGGCTTGGGAGAAGGTCCAGTTTGTCGAGAAAAACTTGAAAGAATGTGATTCCCTCAATCGTGATGAGATGAGACAGCGATTGATCGCTCTCAAAGATGAGGAATTCTACAAGATCGTGGTAAGCAGCCGTCCTTGGGTTACGAACGATCAGAGCGTTGTGCTCAAGCCTACCTTCTTATTCGGTGATGCAGTCCCCGACGACTTGACATACCAAAGGAGATGTTTTCAGTTCTCTTACACAGCAGATGGTGAGGAGAGAACTATTTCTACCCGGTCGACTTTTGATCGTACCATCTCGATCCTGAGCCTTTCTCCCACGTGCCCTAAGAGGGAAGATCCTCCAAGCTGGGTGAAAAGGACCAGTGTGATCAAGACCGGGATTTTTGTTGGTGGCCCTTCCGGTTTTGCAGAGAAACCACCTGTCCGTATGGACATGTTGATTCCAGCCAGTGGCTACCAAGGTTCTGATCATCCATCAGTCGATTTGAGACCGGCGGGCGTTGGCATTTTTCGGGGTGACGGCAGCAATTGGGTGAAGCCTTTTCGACTTCGTGGCCGTTTCAGTGCTGACTCGAGCTGGGAATCATGGACTGATCACACCCTGAGGATTGGCGAGGCCGTTCTGCGGGAGGCCGAGATTTTTGATGCGGTTCGCGCTTTTCGGCAAACCGTCATTTTCTCCGATGAGGCTTTCATGGCCATGCTGGAGTCATTCCTTCCACAAACCAACACCTTCATTGTGACGAATGGTGAGATTGGTTTTTTTTTTTAAGGAACTGAGCGCCATCACCGGCTTGCCTATCCTCGGCAAACTCTATGAGGAGTTTATGCCTATTGACAGCGTCCTTAAGGAGCAGTCTGAGAAGTTTAGGCTTGTATACTTTCAGCTTGTCGCCTTCTATAATTTTTTGAAGGGGAAGGAGGGCTCGAAAGTTAGATGCAGCAATTGGAGAAGTTGCAGCTCCAACTTTTTTGATAGCGGGGAGTCTTCTGATAGTATGGCCCATGATGCTAGGGTTAAAGCATCAAGTTTGAAGAAGATCGCTGCTATGCGAGAAGATTTGAAGAAGTTCTTTGCAATTACAGATGTCATTTGTCTTGACATTGCATTGCGGAGAGATCTCGCTATTTACCACACTTATTGGCTGGGTGAGGCTGTTTTTACTGGAGGAGATGAAACGCACATCAGGCCATACTGTATTTTTCCGGCTTGTCAGATGGCGTTTGGAGAGCGGCTGGCTTTGGTACCTGCTCTTTACTCCTAGTTGTGTACCGAACTTCAGGCTGCTGCTTTCCTGGTTCGGCTTGGGCTCCCCATGAACAGGGTACTTTCTGCCCACATCTTCTATTCGTGGTATGTATACCACTGTCCTAGCTTCCATCATTTGGGAGTTACACAGGACGAAGATCCCTTTATGATTCGTTTGGCTAAAGGGATAGCCGTTCCCGAATCGCTTTTGTCTGCCCGTTTGAGGATCCGACGATTTAGGGACGTCGAGATTGGGCAGTCTTCAATGAAGCTTTCTCCGGGTTTGCGGAAGAAGGCTTTTGACTTTGGTGTCTCCCGTGATTCGACCAGGGCAGGGTCGGGAAGACACTATGCTTTGACAGACGCGGACAAGAGATGGCTCTTCAACATATGGGTTGGTACGATGGTGTACCGCAGACATCTTTTCGTCGATATCCAGCCGTATGTCCCTTCGCGTTTTGCATTGCAGCTTGGCTTCTCTCAAGGCGTTGTTGGAGCGCCTTCGAGCATGGTGAAGCGTTTTGGAGGTTTGCAGGATGGGAGAAATGCGTGGGCTTTTTATAGCGCCGAGGATACTACCGCCATGATTTCCTATCCTGAGCTGCCCACCTTCCGGACTGCTGGCTTCACGAAGTGGTTCGTGGAGAGCTTCTCAGTGTACCGGGGGCTTTCCAAGAAAGGGCTCGATGTCAAGCAATCTCCTGGGAAAGGTCTTGGCAAATCAGATGGTGTCCGTCGGGAGGAAGTTTTGGCTTTCCTTTCTGGAGAAAAGGATAAGATAGGCTTTCTCAATGAGCAGGATGTCATCAGATCAGGAGCTACACAAGGGATTCCTGGTGAGATCTTGAGACAGCTGGAAGAGGAGGAGGCCGAGATCGATGCTATGATACAGGCAGAGCATACGAAGGCTTCCTTGGGGTCTACTGAGAAGAGTAGACCATCCAGTGAGGACTCTAACGAGAGGCCTGATGTTCATAGTGGGGCAGGATCGTCAAGCAGATTGACCCATCGTAGCAAGAGGAAGAGAGGACAATGCCGAAATATGAAACGGCATGATAGTCCTTCTGATATTGAAGTTCATTTCACCATTGTTGAGGAGGTGTCTCAGGATGCTGACGAGCCTCCGGAGAAGAGGAGCAGAGAAGAGGAGACAGCTGGTATGATTCTCCTTTCTTTTTTTTGTTTCTTCTTTTCTCTTGTAAGATTTTTTTTTTGTTTTGATCCACTGCTCTTCTTTACAGAGGATGATGACCTGGTGATGCCTGAGGTTCTTGCCGATGAGGCGATAACGGATCCAGTCGTGGCATCTGAGGAAGAGCCCAGGGACTCTGGAGTGGTTCCAGAACCTTCACCTGGTATGATTGCTTTGGCTTCTTTTTTTCTTCTTTTTGTTTGTGCTGTCATTTGCTAACATGTAGCCTTTGTTTTCTTGACTTGCCAGAGGATTCTGACGATTTCGAGCCATCCATGGATGCAACTTTTGACGATGCTTCGGATGAGCTCGGAGAGGCAGAGAGTACTCCGCCGGTTGTCGAAGCAGGTATTTTTGCAATAATAATCTTGATATATTTTTTTGACAAGATTATATTCATACCTTTTGTCCTTTCCTTGGCAGATTGTGGAGCAGCAGGAGAGGTTCCTCCGTCTTCCTCAGAGCCAGAACAGGGGATACCTGCGGTTGATGCAGAAGTAGGGGCTTCTTCCCCTTTCAATGAGTCAGCATTTTCAGTTGGAAAGAGTTTATTGATTACTCTTCCAATGGGGCATGACATGGGCAGTCGGGCATCAGAGCATGGCGAATCCTCATCTGCACCGCACCTTCAGTATGCAAGGAAGGTGTTGAAGACTGTCTTGAGCTCATGGATTGAGACTCTTTCTTCAGGTCACTTGGAAGCTGGTTTTGGCATGATCAAGCATGTGCAAGACATCCTTCCTGATAGCAAAGAAGTCGGTCTGGACATCGCAAGCGCCAAAGACTTTGTTAAGGAAATCATCGCCTTGGGGAACAAATGGACTGAGACCAAGAGTTTTCCAGATGGTGACTTCTTTGATGAGATGTTTATAAAGCCATCCAGCAAAGTCAAAGCTGAGTTGACTGAGGTCACGAAGACTCGGAGGCAGATCGTTCGGGAGAAGAACGTTACCGAGTTATCCATTATGGGGCTGAAGCAAGACTTAGACCGCCTTGATAAGGAGGTTGTAGAGGCTAGGCAGCGTCTTAAGCTTTTGGAGGAAGAAGCCGCTGCCAAATGGGCCGCCATTGTGGAGGCTCGTGACAAGGAGGGGACCCTCATTCGCCAGGTTGAGGTAGCTAAAGGTAATGTCCGGAGGAAGACTCATGAGCATGAGCAGTGGCAAGTCCTCTGGGAAGAACTTCCTCGTGCTGCAGATGGGTCACGGCATTCGGCCGCATTTTATGGGAACATTTTGAAGAAGCGTGGCCTAAAAACTTTGGAAGTTAAGGCCAAGGGTCTGCTTGAGGAGTTGAATATTTGGTTGAAGACCATGCGAGATTGAGCTCCTGAGTTACAACAAACTCTTTTCTTCTTCTTGCTGTTTTTTTTTTTTTTTGTACCTCCATGTAGAAACAATTTTGGTACTATATTTTTGTATCCCCTTCTTTTTACTTAAATCATTTTTTGATGGAAACACATTTGATTAAAAGTTGATGGGAATGTTTGTTTGAGAATTCGATCAAAAGATTGTCATTTTGTGAAAATCTTTTGTCAAAGAGTTGTTTTTTGGCATGTTGACACCAAAAAATGTCACTTTGCCTCTTCAACATCAAGAAGGCTGCATGAAGTCGCAACCTGCCATAAATAGACAATGCAATTTCTCCAAAAAATCAAATCTTGTCAGAATCAAACAAAAACTGCAAGATCCTTCAAGATAGCCAAGAGAAGAGTACACATGAAGTTTCGGGCCATTTCGACAACATTTGGCCTAACTTCACTTCTCCGACAGCTAAACGGGAGCTCCCGGCGGCGACATCATCGGAGACGTCAAAACTTCGATCAGAGCCTACAGATGACTCCAGCATGTCTCAAAAAGGCTCCATGCCAAATTTCAAGTCAAACCGACAACGTTTGACCCTCCATCAATGCTCGAGCAACAAAATCAAGCCTCCCGGCGGCGGAAACCACCGGAGCCTTCGCTCATCAAACCAAGTGCATGAGTGGCTTCAACATGCTTCCAAAAGGCTGCACGTCAAATTTCAGGTCATTCCGAAAACGTTTGACCAGGTTTCGATGCTCCGAGAGAAAATCAAGCCTACCGGCGGCAGAGCAACCCGGGACCATGACATCCAAAACGGAGCCTATGGAACGTCTCAAAATGACTCCAATAGGCTCCCCGTCAAATTTCAGGTCAATCGGACATCGTTTGACCGCACATCAAAGCTCGGCATTTTCCCCGCAGCAAAATCAAGTGAAGCATCGACGGGACCCCAAACGGCTTCAAAACTCAAACAAAAGCCTATGGTTGATCTTATTTATTGCTCAGGAGGCTTCACCTCAAATTTCAGGTCATTCCGACATCGTTTGACCAAGTTTCGACTTCTGGCGGAAAATCAGCAGCTCTACGCGACAAAGTCTTCGGCTTTCCCGGAAAATTAGAAACTTTGCACTCTAAAAATGCAAGGATTCTCATCAAGTTTTCTACAGGGAAATCAAGCCAATAAATAAGAAGAAATGTCAAGAAAAATACAGAAGAAAACGGCGACGAAAAAGACCTCAAAACGACCGCAAAACGGGCTCCGAAGGGGAAAAATCCCCCAGGGTCGCAGACCCCTGCGACCATGGCCCATGGTCGCAGGCCCCTGCGACCATGGCCCATGGTCGCCGGTCCATGGTCGCCGGCGACCATGGCCCATGGTCGCCGGCGACCATGGAGGTCCGGGTCACCGGATTTTCCGCCGGTGACCCGTTTTTTCGTCTTTTTTCGCGTTTCGCGCACTTTGGCCCCTGTGGTTTCCTGAAAATGTGATTTTTAGTGCTTGAAATTGACTCATATCCGACGACATCCGTCAAAATCACGGGTCAACCTCCAAAAGCATAAAATCATCAGTGATCGCTCCAAGATCGCCAACCGGCTGACCAAGAAAGTGCACTTTCTGTCCGACCGATCGTGAAATCGACAAGACAGATGTCACCGGCCCGCTCTTAGCTATCAATGTCTGAAGTTACATGTTCATCCGATGTCGATCAGCATGTAGATCCATCGATGATCGTCGCCAGAAGAATTCCAGAAGACACGGCATGGCCCGCGACTCTTCGACTGCTCGGCGACCAATTAATGTGGTTAATTGACTAGCTTTATTGCAGTCATTAATTCATTTCTTTGGACGGCCCAATCAGAAGCAAGCATTTGGGAGTTACAAGTCAATTGATTCATGGCATTTAAACCATGAAACTCCTCCCATTATTGTAATTAAGGTGATTAAAAGCCCTTAATCTCCATCGGCCAATCAGATTCAAGGAAAAAGGAGTTACAAAATCAAGAAATAAATCTTGTAACTCCTCCCATTAAAGCCATTAAGGCTCATAAACCCTCCTAAATGGCTACCAAATGCCTATAAATAGGAGAGCATTCCATTGAAATGGAGATCGGAAAAAAAGATCGGAAAAAGATCGGAAAAAAGAGGAGAAAATCAGAAGATCAGAAAAAAAGGGATCAGAAAGAATCCAGAGAAAGAAAAAAGAGAGAAAACTCTGCTGAAGTTCTGCACCGGCCACCACTACAAGGTGACGAGAGTCCCTTGGGGGGCACCCCCCCCCCAAGGTCCTTGCCTTCTCCCGCTACCTCCAATGGCTTAGACATGGCTTTTCAGCCCGTCTACTTAGCTTTTTATTGGACATAGGACCTTCTCTTGGTCTTTGTCCTCTAAAAATCTGAGGTTATAGCCAAGCCAAGCGAATCAAGAGCATCTTCTGTTCTCATCTGCACGGATGATGGCGAAGCCCATACATGGCTTGCGACCGTCAATCTGAACGAGTCCCCCACAATCTCCTGAAAAGTTAGATCTTCCTTTTCTTGCTTTTCATTGTAGTTTGTATTTTTCCAAAAGAGACAAAAATCACAACTCTTGTCTTTCATTATTGATGAGAATTGTAAATCGGCTATAAACGCCAAAATCGGCTATAAATGCCAAACAAATCGCCTTTCACGGCAAACCAAGAAAATGTCTCTTTTCTTAAATATTTGTGCAATGGAAAACTTGAAAGAAGTTGATTTCCTTTTTACTTGCGAAGGTTGATCTCCGGATTACCACTTGCAATTCCAAGTAAAATAGAAAATCTGGCACACCCACACAAAAGAAATGTTGATGCACGCTTCAGGGCCCGCCAGGGCGCGAAAGGGCCGGACCTGACGGGCTCCCACGTTCCGCCGACCCCGGTAGCCGCCCCAGCGGGCGCCTCGGAGTGCGTTCCATCAAGCTGGCACACCCGGTGGGATTCGTTCATTTGAGAACACGGTGCTTGGAAATGAAATATTTGCATATCATACTTTTTGCTCTATGCTTATACTTCTTTTCCGGATTCCTTGGCTACTTTCTAGCTGGTAGCCTATGTTGGATTTTGCATCCTAAAAAAAAATGAGATGGGATTTTTTGGAAATTTCTATTTCTTTGAGTTTGTTTCCATTCTTTCTCTTTTCAAAAAACAAAAATCAGTTTTCTTAGTTTGAATTCAAAATTGAGAAACTTTGATCCTATCCTATCGTTCTTTGGCGCTTGCAGAAATGTTGAGCCCGTTCGACTAAGGTTTTGGACCATCGTTTCTCTTCGATGAGTTCATTAGAGATTTCAAAAAACAAAAATATTAAAAAAAAATAAAATAAAAAAAAATCAGTTTTCTTAGTTTGAATTCAAAATTGAGAAACTTTGATCCTATCCTATCGTTCTTTGGCGCTTGCAGAAATGTTGAGCCCGTTCGACTAAGGTTTTGGACCATCGTTTCTCTTCGATGAGTTCATTAGAGATTTAAAAAAAAAATATATAAAAAAAAAATAAAAATAAAAAAAAAATCAGTTTTCTTAGTTTTGAATTCAAAATTGAGAAACTTTGATCCTATCCTATTGTTCTTTGGTGCTTACAGAAATGTTGAGCCCGTTCGACTAAGATTTTGGGCCATCGTTTCTCTTCGATGAGTTCATTAGAGATTTCAAAAAAAAAAATATATTAAAAAAAAAAAAATCAGTTTTCTTAGTTTGAATTCAAAATTGAGAAACTTTGATCCTATCCTATCGTTCTTTGGTGCTTGCAGAAATGTTGAGCCCGTTCGACTAAGGTTTTGGGCCATCGTTTCTCTTCGATGAGTTCATTAGAGATTTCAAAAAAAAAATATTAAAAAAAAATATAAAAATAAAAAAAATTAGTTTTCTTAGTTTGGATTCAAAATTGAGAAACTTTGTTCCTATCCTATCGTTCTTTGGTGCTTGCAGAAATGTTGAGCCCGTTCGACTAAGGTTTTGGGCCATCGTTTCTCTTCGATGAGTCTATTTGGGATTTTTTATAAAAAAAAAGGGACATAGACCACTAAGGTTAAACCAATTGCGTTCTTTGATCACGATTGATTCAAGAAAAGCCTTGTCCAGAGTGTGGAGACAGCTTGACTGTTCTAGGCAAGGGTCCTCCAAACGGGTTCATTAAGTAATCCTACCCTTACCTGGGGGCAATTCTATCAATTGAGGTTTCATAAGACCGGGTTAGGAGGCCTATGTGTACTCTCTCGTCTTTAAATCTTAAAAATAAAAAAAAAATCAAAAATAAAAAAAAAAGATTTTCAAAAAAAAAAATCTTAAAAAAAAAAATAAAAAAAAAATCAAAAATAAAAAAAAAGATCTTCAAAAAAAAAATCTTAAACAAAAAAAAAAGATTTTTTTAAAAAAAAAAAATGAAAATCTTAAAATAAAAAAAAAAAATCTTCAAAAAAAAAAAAAACTCTCGTCATTTTAGATTCAGATCCGAGAAATTGTGGTTCCTTCCCTTCTGGGTACTGGTGCTCGCGGAAATCGTTGAGCCCGTATTCGGATCGGAATACCATCTGCTCTCTTTGATGAATCCAATCTTGACATTTCAAAAAAAAAAAGAGAATCCCATCTCGTGGATGCGATCTCCAACATTTGTGCATAGCAATACTGGTACGCCCTTTCAGGGTCTACTGTATCTGTGACCGGCACATTTGTAACTCCTACCTTATATTCTTCTTATCTCGAGCAAGCTCCGCTTCTCGATAAGTCGAATTTAGGTATACAATTGCTTCTAGCAGTCATTGGAACGCTCATTTCGAGCCTACCATGTTCGCTGTCAGAACAATTGTACCATCTATGGCTTTTTGCCTTCTTCATGTCGCTTGGGTCATATCCCTTGAGCGATTTGAAAAGACAACCATAGAAATTCCCATTTATGATCATCATATTCTTGTGATTACTAATGGATGTGGTCTTGTTTCAGAAATTTTGAAACTAACAATGGCAGCCTTAACCATTATCTTCGACGAGAACAAGCACCAACTCATGCTTCAACAGAAGCAAAGCACGCGCACCCATAAGCGCCCTGCCAGCTGCCGAAGCGTCAACTCCCTCGGCAACTCTCTGAACTCCGGGTCGACCTCGACTCCCCGGACCATCGTCTTCGGGACACTGGGACCATTCCCACTTCCCGAAGAACAAACTGCGCCTGCCAAAAGGCAGAAAATCGCCTCTCAACGTGTCACTCCCGTGACACCAAAGGCAAGCGCCCAAAAGCCCGAAGCCCGCGGCACCCCCGCGAAGCCTCGACCAACAACCAACCAGGTCTATCCTAAGACTTGGTCTCCAAGACCTTCCCCAAAACAAAGAAGGTCTCAAACATCCACCAAGCCAGCATACCTGGCCCCACTCAAAGAAAACCAGTTCTACCCTCTTGCCTACATGAAAGAGGAGAGACCCATCTCCAACTTGACTCCCAAGTCAACCCAGCATGAGCCGGCTTGTTCCTACAGGCCCAAAATCAGATCATGCATCACCAGGCCTCTCCAAGCACCTGCTAAGGCCTACACTCCTTCAGTTCGACCCTTCATCTCTACAGGGGCCGAACTCGAAAGGTTTAAAGCTTCGCTGCAACAGGCAAAGGACCGGGTCCGCATCCTGTCCTTGCCCAACCACAAAGAAGACAAGCTCGGCTGCTGCGCCCGAGGGAGCACATCCTTCATCGTCAGAGCCCAGCCAGAGCTGACTGAAGCTCAAATCGCTCGTCGAGCACGCCGCCGTGCGTCATATCGACAAAAGAGACTAGAGAAGCAACGGACCCAGCCTCCTACACTTCAAGTCTCCCACAAATGGGTCGAAAAAGAAAGACCCGACCAAGTTGCTGCCGTCCATATGGTTGGAAAAACCAGAAGACGCCAAAAGTCAGCATCAAAAATCCATGTCCGACGTCCGGTGACCCGTAGCGTCACCGGGACACGAAGACATCCTGAAGAATCTCCTGCCCCTTCAAGCCAAGGACGGGAGAGTAATCCTTCATCAAGCTCTTCATCAAAAAGAATGAGCCCCAGCTCGGTCACCAGGACGATTTCTTCGTTCGAATCCCGAGGGATGAACGTCTTGGCTACAAGTTCTGAGCCGCCACCTCAGAATCCACCTCGAGATGATGCGCTCGCACGCATCCAGCAGTTGGAACAAGGCCAGCAGAGGATCGAAACTCTGATGGAAAACATTCTCCTTGTCGTCCAAAATCAGGTGAACAATGAGCCTCCTCCGAATCATAACAATAACGAGGAGAATTGTGAAGAAAATGAGTCACGCGCCCTTACCAAAAAGGACGTAGACAGTATCCTCGCCAAAGCTAAAGAAGAGGATATACTCAAAGAGCATGGGATCAAGCCACCATATCCTTTATGGATGGACTCGGTCCCGTTCCCCACAAAATTCAAACATCCTACTCTCCAAACATATACGGGGAAAGGATCGGCCAGACAGCACGTCATCCACTTCAAGATCTTGACGGGAGCTATCGCGGATCAAGATGCACTCAAGATTCGCCTCTTTGCAAGTACCCTAAAAGGTACGGCCTTCGATTGGTACTCCACTCTGCCGGAGAACTCCATTCAGAACTGGGCTATGCTGGAGACACGCTTCCTGACCCACTTCCAAGGTGAGGATCATCCTGTTACTATGGCTCAGCTCTGCAGCCTAAAACAGGGAGAGAATGAGTCAACTTATGACTTCATTCACAAGTGGAAAGCAATGGCGTACAAATGCTCAGATGTACTGCCACAAGCGTCGCTAGTCGACATCTGCCGAAACAACATGAGAGCTAAAATCCGCTCCATGATCATCGGCAACAAATCAAAAAACCTGGGAGAGCTCCTGGAAGCTTCCATGGAAGCTGAAACGGTGATCAAAGACCTCAACAGTCAGAAATCATCAAAGAAAGAGCCGACTGCTGTTGCAACCTCTAAACCAAAGAAGAAAGAGGTCCTCAATGTGCAAACCAAGTCAGCTCCTCAGCAGCCAAAGAAAGCTGAAAACAAAACTGCAGGTAAAAGGCCTGAACTCTCCGATGCCTTCAAAGAGCGAATAGAAAAGAAATATCCGTTCGATGAAGACGTCGAAGAAATCGTTGAGGCTCTCCTAGCAAATGGCAAACTCATTTTGCCAGAGCCCAAAAGACCTGGAGATGTTGGCAAAACCAATGATCCTCGGTACTGTCCATACCACCAGATGGTTTCGCATCCTCTCAATCAATGCTTTGTTGTGAGAGAGAAGATAAACGAGATGTGGAAAAACGGAGTCATCACCTTTGACAAAAACTATGGGACTGCCTCCGTCAACATGGTGTCATATGGACAAACACCAAAGTCACCGAAGAAGAAGATCACTACTTCCTTCAAGGTGATAAATAGAATTCAAACGTCCGAAGTGTTGGTTCCTTGTCCGACACCAGACGGACAACCCATATGGGTACATCCCGATCTCCTGGAAGATGAAAATTGGGAGATCGTCAAAACAAAGCCGACAGCTCAACAGCGAAGGCAGGCTAGGAAACATCTCCTCAGGCTCAAACGGCAAGAGAAGACCCAGCCAAAACAAGAAGTTCATGAAAAGGCAGAGGCCTCCTCTACCATTTCACTCGGGGCAACAGAAACATCCCCTCCAGAGACTTCAAAGGCGGTAAGAAACTTCACTCTTAGTGATTTCATGCCACCTCAATTCAAAAAAGAAGCCATGCAGGGGGCATCATACTCTTGCAACTCGGTAGTTGGATTCTCCATTGATGGATACGAGTCCAGCGACACCGACGATGGATTCGAGCCCAACTACACCGATGAGTGGGAGGAATCTCTTGAAACAGGAGAATATCTCTCCGATGAAGAATGGGTTCCTGAAACTCACCTTATACCAGTAATCTGGTATAACCCCTTGCAACCACAAGGATCCTGGTCTGATGATGAAGAAGACCAAGAGGCTGCACAAGAAGATGCTGTTAACCCAGCACCTGTCATTGCTCCAGTGGAAATCAACTATGTTGAGCCACACGGAGAAGACGAAGAAGAGGATCTGGCTCCCATGCCTGAACTTGAAGAATATGCAAGGATCTTGCAGCGTCTCGCTCTAGAACAAGAGCAAGACCGCGTCAACGAGATTCCTCACAATCCAGAGCCGGAAGTCCCTGAAGCCCATCAGGTACCTCCTCTCTCAACTCCTGAAAATGGAGAACATTGCTGGATTGACGATCCTCTTACATCCGAGGATGAGTCTGACTCCGAGCAGGCAACATCTCCTATCAGAGCTTCCTGTAATGTAATATATCAGGACTATAGCTCTTCTGAAGCGTCGTCTGATGAGATTACCTACACTCCGACGACGCCTAGCAATGTATCCTCTGGAGCTACCTTGTCTCACGTGACTTTCACAGAGATGACACCCTCTCAGGTTTCTTCTCCTGAGACTGTGACTTCAGGATACACATTCTTCCCGACTCATCATCATGAAGAAAACCCAACTTGGGGTGATGGATGGGTCAACGAAGAAGAAAAGCTGCTGGATGCTGTTCAGGACTTGCTCCCGGAAAATGCTCCGTGCAACACAATCACTGAGGATGGCAACTCTGCTGCAGATACATCCCCAGTAGATGAAAAACGACAGCCTCTTGATCCTGAAGATAATCTTCCAAACGAAGATCCTTCTCAAGAAGCTCTCGAAGTTGGTAGAGGCACCCGTTCGGGCCGGGACTACCACAAGAATTACAACCAATCTTCCTTTACTTATGTAAATCCTTCGGGAAAAGATGTTGTAAGCGCCCCCAGTGGCAAAAACAATGAACATGCAGGCCCTAAGGAGGCTTTCAAGTATGACTTGGTTGAGCACTTCAAACACATACCTGCACGTCTTCACATCCTGGATTTAGTACGAATGTCTCCACGCACTCGTGATAATCTCATCTCAGAATTGCAAAAACTGAATGAGGATGTCGACAAACATGCCCCGCAAGTCCTCCAAATTGAAATGGACTACCGGGTCAAAAACTCTGAAACTTCCTCAAAGGGAGAAAAGAAAACTGAGGGATCATGCATCCAATGCCTCTCGGTTCAAAAGGCAGCCAATGCAACCATCGCCTTCACTAAGGAAGACCTCCTACTTGGCGAAGCAAGGCACAACCGACCCCTGTACTTCACAGGGTACATCAAAGAAATACCGATACACAGAGTTCAGATCGACCCAGGTTCTGCACTCAACCTTATCTCCACTTCGGCTCTTGAAGAGTTGGGTATCCCACCCAGCAAGCTAAGCCACACATCTGTATCTATCTTTGGATACGATGGGAGCGCTCAAAGGCCTATCGGCAAAATCAGGTTCAAATTGCAAATCGGTGATCTTATCTCTGAGGTCACTGTGTATGCAATAAAAACCCCCTCATGCTACAACATCCTTCTCGGACGTCCTTGGATACACGAGAACGGTGTTGTCCCTTCAACTCTACATCAATGCATCAAGTTCGTCGGCGACGACGGCATGATACATCGTGTCTTTGCGGACAGAAAACCCTTCAAAGGTAAAGAAGTCCACTTCGCAGACTCCCAGATGTATGAAGGCGAAAAAGAAGAAAAAGAGGAAATAGCACCCCCTGCTGAATATCTCCAAAAAGATAAAGGCAAGGCCCCTCAAAAATCACCGGAAGAAAACAAACCCTCCGGCAAATTAGAAGAGAGTAGTCAATCTCCCTTCGTTATCTCCCTCAAGAATTCAAAACCTTTTGTCATCACGACTAAAGTGAAGAAGGCGAAACAAAAGCCTGGGGGCAAATTTGTTGTCTCTCTCGTGTCTATCATGCAAGACACAGACTCGGACTCAGAGCCAGA
The DNA here is from genome assembly GCA_028538565.1 of Umbellularia californica. NCBI lineage: Eukaryota > Viridiplantae > Streptophyta > Magnoliopsida > Laurales > Lauraceae > Umbellularia > Umbellularia californica. The sequence goes on from JAPQWN010000001.1 coordinate 62,634,364, forward strand.
AGACGATGCATCGTCAAGCCAAGCTGACACTCAGCAAGTTCAGCCTGCTCTCACTCCGATGGAGACACCTGCAGATGTAGAAGATCCTACGTCTGCTACCTTTGTTGTTCCGGCAACATCACCAAAGCAAAGACCGATCTTCTTTCATAGATCAGATGCTTCTTCATCAAGTTCTCTGCTTGAACCTTTTCAAAATGAAGGCATGCCTCAGCTATCTCTATATAGTCCTGTGGCACAAGCAATTATGAAGAAAATGGGCTTTGACGCTCAAAACCCAGTCGGTTTGGGAGAAAGACGCGGTATTCTCACGCCATTGGAGCCCGCCTTGACCAAAAGCCAGCTGGAAGATTGGAGACTCTACGGTCATGTAGAAAAGTCTTCATATGGGTTAGGATATGATCCCGACACTCCTCTGAGACAGTTGACACAAAGGCTTAAAAGTCGTTTTACCGACCAAGCCTCAACATCTAAAGTCCACGAAGACATCGATCTCCCTGGATATCTCTTTAAAGAGTTACCTGACAAAAATCCAGGAAGCTCATCCAATTGGTATGATTTCTCTGATGATAAAGAGGAATCGTCCGATAATGCAGACTTGTGCTATTCTGACCCAGAAGAACCCTCGTCTCCAAAAGAAATACCAGACTCAACAGGCGATTGGGACTATCTCATAGCAAGCCTTGAGGAGATCACCAATCAAGAAAATCCATGGAAAGGAACAGAGCCTTGGTCTGGTAATGCAGTTGAAACTCCAGAAGGTTTCGTTGAGTTGGAAGCCTCCGAAAATATGGTGGAGGAACCACCTTCGAACCTTCCGACAGAAGATTCTGTTGAAAAGATAAACTTGGGAACACCTGATAACCCACGTCCTGTATTCATAAGCAAGAATATAAAGGATGATGAGTTACCCGAGTATATCGCTTTTCTTCGTGAGTTCGTTGATTGCTTTGCATGGTCCTATGCTGAAATGCCTGGTTTTGACCCCAAAATAGCAGTCCACAAACTCAATCTTCAAGAAGAAATCAAGCCTGTCAAACAAGGCCAAAGAAGATTCCGTCCAGATGTGATGGATAAAATTGAACAAGAAGTTCAAAAACTCAAAAGCGTTGGCTTCATCCGTGAGGAACAACATCCAGAATGGTTGGCCAACATTGTCCCCGTGACAAAGAAAAATGGGCAGATCAGAGTCTGTATTGACTATAGAGACTTGAATGGCGCTTGCCCTAAAGATGAATTCCCGCTCCCCATACCGGAGGTGATGATTGACAATACCTGCGGATTCGAGCGAATGACATTCATGGATGGCTTCTCTGGTTACAATCAGATAAAGATGCATCCCGAGGATGAAAAACACACTTCATTTCGGACTCCATTTGGCGTGTATTGCTACACTGTCATGCCATTTGGTCTGAAAAATGCTGGTGCCCCATATCAGAGGGCTATGATGAAAATATTCCAAGATATGCAGCACAAGACGGTCGAATGTTACGTTGATGACCTCGCCGTCAAAAGCAGAAGAAAAGAAGACCATCTCAAAGATCTTCGGGAAGTCTTCCTCCGACTCCGCAAACACAAACTGCGGATGAATCCTCTAAAATGCTTCTTCGGCGTCTCGTCGGGTAAGTTTCTCGGATTCCTTGTTCGGAAAGCTGGAATAGAACTTGACCCCATAAAAGTCAAGGCTATTCTAGAAATGCCCTCTCCAAGAACCCTAAGGGAACTAAAAGGGCTTCAAGGGAGATTGGCCTACATCAGACGGTTCATCTCCAATCTTTCGGGGAAATGCCGTCCGTTCTCTCGATTGATGAAAAAAGGTGTAGACTTTGTCTGGGATGCCGACTGTGAAGCCGCATTTCAAGATATCAAGTCATACCTGACCAAACCTCCAGTGTTAGCTGCCCCTGCCACTGGAAAACCATTCATCTTGTACACAAGAGCTCTTGATCATTCTGTAGGCGCTCTGCTTGCACAAGAGAATGGTGAGGGAAAAGAAGCTGCTCTATACTACCTCAGCCGCATGCTAGTAGGTGCAGAGCATCGCTACTCTCCAGTCGAAAAAGAATGCCTTGCAGTGATGTTCGCCGTACAAAAGCTACGTCACTACTTGCTTTCCAACACAGTCTACCTGGTCTCGAGGATCAACCTCTTGAAGGTCCTTGTCACAAAGGCAGGTTCTCTCAATGCCCGACTGGCAAAATGGTCCATCCTTCTATCACAATTTGATATAAGGTATGTGCCACAAAAAGCAATCAAAGGCCAAGCTCTAGCAGATTTCCTCGCAGAGCATCCATTGCCTAAAGATTCACCACTCAGAGATGATCTCCCAGACGAACCTGTCTACAACGTGGAGACTTCCTCACCAAATGCCTCCTGGGACATGTACTTTGACGGTGCAACCAGGACAAATGAAAACAGAAAGCTGATCTCGGGAGTTGGCATCCTCTTTGTTAGCCCCGACAAATGCATGATTCCCCACGCTTTCTCGCTACTGGAACCATGCACAAACAATGCAGCTGAATACCAAGCTCTAATCCTAGGATTGGAACTCGCCATCGAATCCGGTATCACTATGCTGAAAGTCTTTGGAGACTCTCAACTGATCGTCAACCAGATGAATCAGAAATATGAAGTCAGGAAGCCCGATCTGCTGCCTTATTACAACAAGGCACAATCGCTTCTGCAAAAGTTTGACATCTGCAACATCACCCACATTCGTAGAGGTGAAAACATCCGTGCAGATGCCCTGGCTGGACTTGCCGCATCAATGGCGATCCAGGAAGGAAAAAACATGCAAATTACAGTGAGTGAGAGAAGGATCCTCCCTCCTCTTAACACACACCAAGCAGTTGCTGAATGCCACCGATTGATTGGAAGTCGGATCTCTATCCTTCAAACTTCAATCGGCGATTGGAGGGATCCGTTCATTGATTACACTATGTTCGGAATCCTACCTGAAGATCCAAAAGAACGGGTAAGCATCCAAAGGCGAGCCCCAAACTTTCATTTGGATATCCCTTCAAAGATCCTTTACAGGAAATCCTTCAACGGAGTACTTCTACGCTGCTTGTCACAACAAGAAGCTGAAGAAACACTCAAAGAAGTTCACGCTGGTCTTTGTGGAGCTCATCAGGCTGGTCCCAAGCTCTACAACCAAATCAAAAGGTTAGGTTACTACTGGCCTACCATGGTTGCTGATGCAATGCAATTTGCCAAACGCTGCCAGCTATGCCAAGTTCACGGAGATTACATTCACATGCCTCCAGAATGGCTGCATCCTACAGCAATCTCATGGCCTTTCGAAGCATGGGGCATGGACATCATAGGTCCTATCTCTCCCCCTTCAAGCAAAGGTCATCGCTTCATCTTCGCCGCAACGGATTATTTCTCCAAGTGGTCAGAAGCATTTGCGTTCAACGAAATGAAGACCTCATCAGTTCTTCAATTCCTACGCACCAACATCATTTGTCGTTTCGGCATACCCAAGAGATTCGTCCATGATAACGGACCACAATTTCGGGATCATCGATTCTACAAGTTCTGCGACAAATACAAAATCCAAAGCTGTCCTTCGACTCCATACAATCCGGCAGCAAACGGATTAGCAGAAGCCTTCAACAAGACACTCTGCAAAATCCTCAAGAAAATGGTCTCTAGTCACAAAAGAGACTGGAGCGATAAACTGTCTGAAGCTTTGTGGGCCTATCGAACCACCGTTCGAGGACCAACCCATAGCACACCATTCTCCTTGGTCTATGGATGCGAAGCTGTCGTGCCCCTAGAGGTACAAATTCCTTCTCTGAGGGTATCTCTACAAAATGACATGACTCAAGAAAGCAATGTCAAATTGCGACTCCATGAGCTGGACAATCTCGACGAGAGACGGCTCGAAGCTCGACAAAGCATTGAACTTTACCAAGCACGCATGGCAGGATCTTTTGACAAAAAGGTCAGGCAACGCGCCTACAAAAAGGGTGACTTGGTTCTTGCGGTAAAAAGACCAATGGTCTTCGCTCACAAGTCCAAAGGCAAATTTGAACCAAAATGGGAGGGACCCTACGTCATCGACAAGGTCTTCTCCAATGGCGCATATGCCCTCCTAAACATGGAAGGCGACAGATGTATGCTGCCTATCAACGGCAAGTTCTTGAAGCGGTACTACCCTTGAAGACTTACCCAACTGGGTAAGAGCAATGCCTGTATGGCCAAAACCTGTTCTCAGGTACTCGCTCGTCAAACCCACTCTCTTTAGAATTTTCATATCAAATGTCAAAATTTCTAGAGATTCAAAAACAATGCTTATTTTTATCGTTTCATTGTTCAAAAACAAAAAAAAAATCAAAGTTTAGGAGCCTCTCCCTGACTTGACCAAAGCTTTCGATCCTTGAACCAAAATTCATGGTTTGAAATAAAAATCCGGATTCAGGGATTTCCACCCTAGTCCACCTTACCTTTTACCGCCAAATGGTTCTAGGTCAAAATTTACGACCCTCGTGTCTTTAAACAAAAAAAAATGGTTTTTCAAAAATCGTGGGGATATGACATCAAAGTCAGTACCCGCAAAACAAAAATTTTGAAAAAAAAAAGCAAGGATGCGACATTCCATCGATACTTGCACCCAAAATCGCAGGGAAGCGACATTTCGTCGATACTTGCAAAATCCAAAAACCGTGGAGAAGCAACAAACCAGTTGATATCCACAACCCAATTTCAAAAATCGTGGAGATGCAACATACCAGTTGCTATCCACAACCCAAATTTCAAAGGTTCGAGAAAACCTCAAATTTCAAAAATCACGGGGAAACGACATCAAGTCAGTACCCGCAAAATCAAAAGTTTTGGGAAAAGCAGGGAAGCGACGCTTAGTCGATATTTGCACCCCAATTCGCGAGGAAGCGACATTCCATCGATACTTGCAAAACCTAACCCGCGAGGAAGTGACATTCCATCAATACTCGCAGAACCGAATGAGCAAGGAAGCGACATTCCGTCGATACTTGTAAGACCATTCAGCGGGGAGGCGACATTTAGTCGATACCTGCATTTTGAAAGCAAAAAAAATCTGGCTATAAATGCCAAAACCTGGCTCTTTTGCCAAAAACCGGCTATCAATGCCACCAAATCGGCTATAAATGCCACACAAAAAAAATGACTCTCATGTCAAAAACCGGCTATAAATGCCACAAACCGGCTATCAATGCCACAAAAATTGGCTTTCACGCCGACAAACTAAAACTTGGCTTTCGAAAAATGGCTATCAATGCCACCAAACCGGCTATAAATGCCACAAATTGGCTATCAATGCCACCAAACCGGCTATAAATGCCACAAATTGGCTATCAATGCCACCAAACTGGCTATAGATGCCACAAAACAAACACCGGCTTCCATGCCAACCCAAATTTTGGCTTTTACGCCATAAAATTTCGGCTTCCATGCCATCTCAAAATTGGCTCCCATGTCACGAACAAAATTTTTGGCTCTTATGCCATCTCAAAAATCGGCTATAAATGCCACACAAAAAAAAACCTGACTCTCATGTCAAAACTGGCTGCAAATGCCACAAAAATCCGGCTTTCATGCCAAATTCGTTTCCCCTACCAAAACAATCATTTGACAAAAGATTTTCACAAAATGACAAAACTTTTGATCAAATCCCATTTAGCAATTGCTTTCATCACAAAAAGATTTGAGTGAGCGTAGGGAAAACAAAAAAAAAAGGTACCAAAAAAAATACATATGGTACCAAAGCAAAAAAAAAAAGAAAGTGTTCACAAGCACTACAAAAAAAAAAAGAAAAGAAAAGTACCAAAAAATACATGTGGTACCAAAAAAAAGAAAGTGTTCACAAGCACTACAAAAAAAAAGAGTACCAAAAAATACATGTGGTACCAAAAAAAAGAAGAATGGTTTCTGCTATAAAAAATCAGGAGCTTAGCCAAAAATGGTCTCCAGCCAAAGCTTCAGCTCCTCAAGCAAACTCTTGGCCTCAGCCGTCAGAGTTTCCAAGGCACGCTTCTTCAGGAACTTGCCATGAGATGCTGGCGAATGCCGTAACCCTTCTTTTACACCGGGAAGCTCTTCCCCAGCAGTTTGCCATCGTTCGTTTTCTAGAGTCCTCCTCTCGAGAACTTGACCGGCATCTGCAACCCTGCGGATCAGAGTACTCTCCCTGTCACGAGCCTCTGTTATAGCAGCCCACTTCACATCGACTTGTGCCTTCAAATGCTCAAGACGTTTCCTGGCCTCCTCAACTTCCCTATCAAGGACGTTAAGGTCATGCCTCAATCCGATGATGGCTAGCTCTTCCTTGTTCTTCTCCCGAACTAGCTGCTTCTTGCTTTGTGTAGCCTCATTCAGGTCAGACTTAGCCTTATCAGCAGGGTCCAAGAACATCTCCTTGAAGAATTGGTCGTCAGGGAAACCCATGGTCTCAAACCACTTGTCACCCAGTGCAATGATCCTATCAACGGTCGCCCTGGCACCTGTGACATCCAGACCAACCTCTTCGGTATCAGTGAGAATCTCCTGCACATGTGGGATCATGCCAAATCCTGCTTCCAAGTGTCCAGAAAGGAGAGTCTTGATCCAAGAACTCAAAACCCGAGCCAGCACCTTCTTCGCAAATTGAAGAGACGAACTGGATGAAGATTCACCCTTCTCCGCTGATCGGCTGCTCATGTCATGTCCCATTGGAAGAGTAACAAAAGAACTCTTTTCACTTGGAGCCACTGGAGAGGGAATCTCAACACGAGGCATCTCCTCAATCATGTCTGAACTGGTCTCTACCTCCGGATCGACCTCTGGCATCCCTTGCTCTGGTTCTGAAGAAAGCGATGGACTCTCTTCTGTCACTTCAAAACCTGCAAATGAAACACAAAAAGGTATGAATATGATCCTGTTCAAAAAAAAAAAAAAAAAAAAAAAAAAAAAATCATCAGGGTCATCACTACAAAGTACCTTCTTCGACGACTGGCGGAACACTCTCTTCCTCCATGAACTCATCAGAAGCATCATCGACATTTGCGTCCATTGATGGTTCAAAGTCATCGGAATCTTGTGGCAAGTCAGCTGGCAAGAAAAAAAAAAACTGTTAGCAAATCAAGTCGCAGGCAAAAAAAAAAGGAGAAAGCGATAGAAGTTATACCAATTGGAGATTCCGGAGTCATTCCAGAGTCCCTCGGTTCTTCTTCAGATGCCATAACCGGCTCCATCACCGCCTCATCGGTCGGAACCTCAGGCATCGGCAAGTCTTCATCCTCTGCTAAAAAAAAAAAGAAAAAAGCAGCAGCAGGGTGAGAAAACAAATCAGAACATGGAAAGCCCCATGAAAGAAGTAGAAAAAGGAAAAGGAGGAATCATACCTTCACCGATGGTCTCTTCTTCCCGAATCCTCTTCTCCGGAGGTTCGTCAACTTCCCCTGGCACCTCCTCATTGACAGTGAGAGGGACTTCCACATTAGGAGAGTCTTCGTCCCGCCCCGTGTGACGCTGACTCCTCCTCCTCTTCTTACCTCTACGGGTTCGCTTCCTAGAAGAACCCGCCTCACTATCAGAGTCAGGTTTCTCACTTGACTCCTCACTGGATGGTCTGCTCTCGCCAGTAGACTCCGCGGAAGCTCGCCTCTGTGCCGCTTGCATCCAAGCGCCGAGCTCGGCTTCCTCCTGTTCTAGCTGCTCCAAAGCCTCATCAGGTACTTCCTGAACAGCTTCAGAACCAATGACGCCCTGGTCACCGAGAAAGCCTATCTTGTGCTTCTCTCCAGAAAGGAAGGCCCAAACTTCCTCTCGCCGGACGCCATCCGACTTCCCAATACCTTTTCCAGAAGACAGCTTTACATCAAGCTCCTTCTTGGAAAGCCCCCGATATGCCAAAAAGCTCTCCGCGAACCACTTCGTGAAGCCGGCAGTTCGGAAAGTCGACAGCTCAGGATAAGAAATCGTGGCAGTAGTGTCTTCAGCACTATAGAAAGCCCATGCATTTCTGCCATCCTGCAAACCCCCAAAACGCTTCACCATACTCGAAGGCGCTCCAACAACGCCTTGAGAGAAGCCCAACTGAAGCGCAAAGCGAGAAGGTACATACGGCTGGATGTCGACGAAAAGATGTCTACGGTACACCATCGTGCCGACTCGTATGCTGAAAAGCCACTCCTTCTCTGCATTGGTCAAAGAGTAATGCCTTCCCGACCCTGCTCTGGTAGAGTCTCGGGAGACACCAAAATCAAAAGCCTTCTTCCGCAACTCCGGAGAAAGCTTAACTGAAGACTGCCCCATCTCGACGTCCCTGAACCGTCGGATCCTCATGCGGGCAAACAAAAGTGATTCAGATACGGCTTTTCCCTTAGCCAATCGAATCATCAGAGGATCATCATCCTGTGCAGCACCCAGCTGGTGGAAGCCAGGACAGTGGTATACAAACCACGAATAAAAGATATGGGCTGAAAATACCCTATTCATAGGGAGCCCAAGCCGAACCAAGAAAGCAGCAGCCTGCAGTTCGGTACACAGGTAGGAGTAAAGAGCGGGCACCAAAGCAAGCCGCTCTCCAAACGCCATCTGACAAGCCGGAAAAATACAATGCGGCCTGATGTGCGTCCCATCTCCACCAGCAAAAATAGCCTCACCCAGCCAAAAAGTGAGGTAAACAGCAAGATCCCTCCGCAGTGTAATGTCAGAACAAATGGCATCTGTGCTCGCGAAGAAACCCTTCAACTCTTCCTGCATGGCCGAAGTCTTCTTCCTGTCTTCCCGGGTCATGCTATCAGAAGGTTCTCGACCGTCAAAGGAGTTGAAGAATGAAAAGCCACAACTCTTCCAACTGCTGGATCTAACTTTCGAGCCCTCCTTCAAAAAATCATAGAAGGCGACGAGCTGAAAGTATAGGAGCCTGAACTCCTCGTAGAGTTTGCCAAGGATGGGCAATCCAGTAATAGCACTCAACTCCTTCAGAGAAAAACCAATCTCACCGTTCGTGACAACGAAGGTATTGGTCTGAGGGAGAAAAGACTCCAACATAGCCATGAAGGCATCATCGGAAAAAGTCACGGTCTCCCTGAAAGCGCGGACCGCGTCAAAAATCCCGGCTTCCTTCAAAACGGCGCCCCCAATCAGCAAGGTGCGGTCAGTCCATGACTTCCAATCGGAGTCAGCATTGAAACGGCCACGAAGTCGAAAAGGCTTCACCCAAGTACTGCCGTCACCGCTGAAAACGCCAAGGCCCACCGGTCTCAAATCGACCGACGGATAATCAGAGCCCTGGTAGCCGCTGGCTGGCATCAACATGTCCATACGGACAGGTGGCTTCTCCGCATATCCGGAGGGTCCACCAACAAAAACCCCAGTCTTGATCACACTGGTCCTCTTCACCCAGCTCGGAGGATCTTCCCTCTTAGGGCACGTGGGAGAAAGGCTCAGGATCGAGATGGTCCGGTCAAAAGACGACCGGGTAGAAATAGTTCTCTCTTCACCATCAGCTGTGTAATAGAACTGAAAACATCTCCTTTGGTATGTCAAGTCGTCAGGGACTGCATCTCCAAAGAAGAAGGTAGGCTTGGGTAAAACCCTCAGATCATCCATAACCCAAGGACGGTTGCTTGCCATGATCTTATAGAACTCCTCGTCCTTGAGAGCGATCAATCGCTGTCTCATCTCATCACGATTGAGGGAATCGCATTCTTCCAAGTTCTTCTCAATAAACTGGACCTTCTCCCAGGCCTGCTGAACGGCCACATTAGAAGATCTGGCGGATCGACGAGGTACGCTTGTAGCAGGCTCTTTACCCTTGTTCGCTCTGGAGGAACCACCTGCAAAGGTCGGAAAAGAAAAAGATCGTCATCAAAATGACAGGATTTCGCTAAAGAAAGAAAAAAGGGTCACTTTGTCCCACTAAAAATCTGGCGAAATTTTGGCATGACCCCGGGGCAATTCCGAAGAAAAGGGAAATACCCCGAAAGAAATAGAAAGTTTTGAAGATGGGCTCAACATTGCTGCGGGCTCCGAAACTCCAAACTTTCGAAACCTCAAAATCTCCGCAAAATCAAGAAGGGCTCAACATCACTGCAAGCTCCAAATTCCCAAATTTGCAAAGATTTTCAGGTATGCTATCATGCTCAATCTACAAATAGTATATGCATGAACATCTAGATTTGCACAAAAAACGCATTATCATGATGAGCAAAAAAAAAAAAAAAAAAAAAAAAAAAAAAAAGAAGAAGAAACTTTCTCGAAAAAAAAGGGGGAGAAAGAAAAGAAAAAAAAAGAGAAGAAAGAAAACAGCAAAAAAAAAAAAAAAAAAAAAATCAGGGGCTGGCCCATCAGGCCGTGGCCCACAGGCCACGTGGCCGTACGGACCAGATCCGTACGGATCTGTCCGTACGGCCCACAAAAAAAAAAGAAAAAAAAAAACGTGAAAAAAAAAGAAATCACGTGGAAAAGAAAAAAAAAAAGAGAAGAAGAATAGAAAGAAAAGAAAAAGAAAAGAAAAAAAAAAAGAAGAAAAAAAAGAAGAGAGAGAAACTTTCTTTTTTTTTTTATCCTATTCTCTACATGGAGTTTTCTTGAAAGAAAAAGAGAGAAAACTTACTTGAAGCCATTGATGGAGAAGAAGAAGGAAAAAGCTTGAAGATCCTTGAAGAAGAAAAACTCTTGGCCTTGGAGCTCTCTTGAGATTGTTGCAATAGAAAGCAATAAGAGCAAGAGATCCTACCTCCCTTTGCTTTTATAGGAGAGAGCAAATCAAAGAAGGAAACAAAGAAGAAAGGTAAGTGTTACTAATTAGTAACCTTACCAAAAGAGAAGGAATTAGAAAGATTCTTTCCCAAAAAGAAAGATGTCTTTGAGAGATTTCCTCCCAAAATCAATCAAATGAGAGATTCTCTCCAACAAAAAAGGATATTGAAGATTCTTTCCCAAAAAGAAAGATACCTTGAGATATTCTCTCCCAAATTAAGGGAATATGAGAGATTCTCTCCCATAAAGATATTTTTAGATATTCTCTATCCAAATGAGATATCTTTAGATATTCTTTACAAAAATGGCCCCACATGAGATCTAAGCCATCCTAAAAAGCTTAAGGTCCCATGGGCTAGCCCATATGAGCCAGGTTTGACCACCTAGGCACTAAAAAAAAAAAAAAAAAAAAAAAAAAAAAAAAAAGAGAAAAAATGGGCTTTTAGTCAGAAAAAATCCCTCTTACCAAGAGCATACAATAATGGTTCCATGCCTCTTTTGAGTTGATTGAACCATACAAAAAATTCCAAGCCCCATGAGCTTCCAAAAATCAAACCATCCAGCCTCATATACCAAATTGAGCCAAAATCTTGAAATTGACATTCCACAAAAATCCAAACCACTCCAATGGACCCACACAGTCCCAAAGAGTGACCAAAAACCAAATCCTGGTCCCCTAACTTGCCACATACAGCTTGTTAGGTCACAAGACCAAAACAAAAAACCAAACCCTGATCCCCCAACTTGCCACATACAGCTTGTTGGGTCACAAGATCAAAACCAAAACCCGATCCCCTAACCTGCCATATATAGCTGGTTAGGTCACAAGATCAAAAACAAAAACCCAAATCCATATCCCTGATGTCATCTTCAAAACGTTGCCTCGAGATGGTGTGTGATTCCCCTCACTACCATAAAATTTCCCTGGAAGCTCAAAGGCTACTCTACCAAAGGAAAGATTGCTCAAAGACTCTTGGTCAAGACACAAGCTCTCCTTCAAAAATCTCTTCGAGGCACATCGACTACAAAAGTCAAGCAACTCGTCGCTGTACCTCGAGGGGGCATTTGTTGACACCAAAAAATGTCACTTTGCCTCTTCAACATCAAGAAGGCTGCATGAAGTCGCAACCTGCCATAAATAGACAATGCAATTTCTCCAAAAAATCAAATCTTGTCAGAATCAAACAAAAACTGCAAGATCCTTCAAGATAGCCAAGAGAAGAGTACACATGAAGTTTCGGGCCATTTCGACAACATTTGGCCTAACTTCACTTCTCCGACAGCTAAACGGGAGCTCCCGGCGGCGACATCATCGGAGACGTCAAAACTTCGATCAGAGCCTACAGATGACTCCAGCATGTCTCAAAAAGGCTCCATGCCAAATTTCAAGTCAAACCGACAACGTTTGACCCTCCATCAATGCTCGAGCAGCAAAATCAAGCCTCCCGGCGGCGGAAACCACCGGAGCCTTCGCTCATCAAACCAAGTGCATGAGTGGCTTCAACATGCTTCCAAAAGGCTGCACGTCAAATTTCAGGTCATTCCGAAAACGTTTGACCAGGTTTCGATGCTCCGAGAGAAAATCAAGCCTACCGGCGGCAGAGCAACCCGGGACCATGACATCCAAAACGGAGCCTATGGAACGTCTCAAAATGACTCCAATAGGCTCCCCGTCAAATTTCAGGTCAATCGGACATCGTTTGACCGCACATCAAAGCTCGGCATTTTCCCCGCAGCAAAATCAAGTGAAGCATCGACGGGACCCCAAACGGCTTCAAAACTCAAACAAAAGCCTATGGTTGGTCTTATTTATTGCTCAGGAGGCTTCACCTCAAATTTCAGGTCATTCCGACATCGTTTGACCAAGTTTCGACTTCTGGCGGAAAATCAGCAGCTCTACGCGACAAAGTCTTCAGCTTTCCCGGAAAATTAGAAACTTTGCACTCTAAAAATGCAAGGATTCTCATCAAGTTTTCTACAGGGAAATCAAGCCAATAAATAAGAAGAAATGTCAAGAAAAATACAGAAGAAAACGGCGACGAAAAAGACCTCAAAACGACCGCAAAACGGGCTCCGAAGGGGAAAAATCCCCCAGGGTCGCAGACCCCTGCGACCATGGCCCATGGTCGCAGGCCCCTGCGACCATGGCCCATGGTCGCCGGCCCCTGCGACCATGGCCCATGGTCGCCGGCGACCATGGAGGTCCGGGTCACCGGATTTTCCGCCGGTGACCCGTTTTTTCGTCTTTTTTCGCGTTTCGCGCACTTTGGCCCCTGTGGTTTCCTGAAAATGTGATTTTTAGTGCTTGAAATTGACTCATATCCGACGACATCCGTCAAAATCACGGGTCAACCTCCAAAAGCATAAAATCATCAGTGATCGCTCCAAGATCGCCAACCGGCTGACCAAGAAAGTGCACTTTCTGTCCGACCGATCGTGAAATCGACAAGACAGATGTCACCGGCCCGCTCTTAGCTATCAATGTCTGAAGTTACATGTTCATCCGATGTCGATCAGCATGTAGATCCATCGATGATCGTCGCCAGAAGAATTCCAGAAGACACGGCATGGCCCGCGACTCTTCGACTGCTCGGCGACCAATTAATGTGGTTAATTGACTAGCTTTATTGCAGTCATTAATTCATTTCTTTGGACGGCCCAATCAGAAGCAAGCATTTGGGAGTTACAAGTCAATTGATTCATGGCATTTAAACCATGAAACTCCTCCCATTATTGTAATTAAGGTGATTAAAAGCCCTTAATCTCCATCGGCCAATCAGATTCAAGGAAAAAGGAGTTACAAAATCAAGAAATAAATCTTGTAACTCCTCCCATTAAAGCCATTAAGGCTCATAAACCCTCCTAAATGGCTACCAAATGCCTATAAATAGGAGAGCATTCCATTGAAATGGAGATCGGAAAAAAAGATCGGAAAAAGATCGGAAAAAAGAGGAGAAAATCAGAAGATCAGAAAAAAAGGGATCAGAAAGAATCCAGAGAAAGAAAAAAGAGAGAAAACTCTGCTGAAGTTCTGCACCGGCCACCACTACAAGGTGACGAGAGTCCCTTGGGGGGCACCCCCCCCCCCAAGGTCCTTGCCTTCTCCCGCTACCTCCAATGGCTTAGACATGGCTTTTCAGCCCGTCTACTTAGCTTTTTATTGGACATAGGACCTTCTCTTGGTCTTTGTCCTCTAAAAATCTGAGGTTATAGCCAAGCCAAGCGAATCAAGAGCATCTTCTGTTCTCATCTGCACGGATGATGGCGAAGCCCATACATGGCTTGCGACCGTCAATCTGAACGAGTCCCCCACAATCTCCTGAAAAGTTAGATCTTCCTTTTCTTGCTTTTCATTGTAGTTTGTATTTTTCCAAAAGAGACAAAAATCACAACTCTTGTCTTTCATTATTGATGAGAATTGTAAATCGGCTATAAACGCCAAAATCGGCTATAAATGCCAAACAAATCGCCTTTCACGGCAAACCAAGAAAATGTCTCTTTTCTTAAATATTTGTGCAATGGAAAACTTGAAAGAAGTTGATTTCCTTTTTACTTGCGAAGGTTGATCTCCGGATTACCACTTGCAATTCCAAGTAAAATAGAAAATCTGGCACACCCACACAAAAGAAATGTTGATGCACGCTTCAGGGCCCGCCAGGGCGCGAAAGGGCCGGACCCGACGGGCTCCCACGTTCCGCCGACCCCGGTAGCCGCCCCAGCGGGCGCCTCGGAGCGCGTTCCATCATGGCATGAAAGCCAACTTTTTGTGGCAAAAAGCCTGTTTTGATGGTTTGAAAACCAAATTTTAGATGGCATGAAAGCCTAACTTTGTTTGTGGCATGAGAGCCAAAATTTGTTTTGCGGCATGAGAGCCAAAATTTTAAAATGGCATAGAAGCCAGAATTTTTGAGATGGCATAAAAGCCAGAATTTTTGGAATGGCATAGAAGCCGAATTTTACTTTGTAGTATGGAAACCAATTTTGTTTGTGGCATGAGAGCCAAAGTTTTTGGATGGCGTGAAAGCCAATGTTTTTTTTTTTTTTTTTTTTGTGGCATGAGAGCCAAAGTTTTTGGATGGCGTGAAAGCCGATTTTTTGAAGTGGCATAGGAGCCGAGTTTTAAGATGGCATGAAAGCCGATTTTTGGAATGGCATAAAAGCCGAGTTTTGTTTTGTTTTGTTTTGGCATAGGAGCCAGAATTTTGAAAACCAAGTTTTGTTTTGTTGGCATAAAAGCCGATTTTGGCGTTTATAGCCGACTTTTGGCATTTATAGCCGGATTTGGCGATTATAGCCTGATTTTAGCGTTTATAGCCGAGTTTTAGCGTTTATAGCCGAGTTTTGGCGTTTATAGCCGAATTTTGGCGTTTATAGCCGATTTTGGTTTTCAAGATGCAGGTATCGACTAAATGTCGCCTCCCCGCTGAATGGTCTTGCAAGTATCGATGGAATGTCGCTTCCTTGCTCATTCGGTTTGCGAGTATTGATGGAATATCACTTCCTCGCAGGCTGGGTTTGCGAGTATCGATGGAATGTTGCTTCCTCGCGGATTGGGGTGCAAATATTGACTAAGCGTCGCTTCCCCGCTTTTCCCAAAACTTTTGGTTTCACGGGTACTAACTTGGTGTCGTTTCCCCACGATTTTTGAAATTTGAGGTTTTCTCGAACCATTTGAAATTTGGGTTGTGGATATCAATTGGAATATTGGGTTCTCCACAATTTTGAAATTTTGAGGTTTTGCAAGTATCGAATGGGGTTCGCTTCCTTGCGATTTTTGGGTGTTGGAATTATCGAATGGGGTTCGCATCCTTCCGGTTTTTGGGTTTTGGAAGTATCGAATGGAGTTCGCATCCTTCCGGTTTTTGGGTTTTGGAAGTATCGAATGGGGTTCGCATCCTTCCGGTTTTTGGGTTTTGCGAGTATCAACTGAATGTCGCTTCCCCGTAGTTTTATTTTTTTCAAAAAACCATTTTTTTTTTTGTTTAAAGACACGAGGGTCATAAATTTTGACTTAAAACCATTTTTGTTGTAAAAGCCGGGGCGAACTAGGGTGAAAATTCCTGAGCCCTGGTTTTTGTTTCAAACCATGAATTTTTTGGTTCAAGGATCGAAAGTTTTGGTCAAGTCTGGGAAGAGGCTCCTAAACTTGGATTTTTGGATTTTGATTTTTTTTTTTAACAATGAAACGATGAAAGTAAGCATTGTTTTGAGAGAGTTTCTTTTTGAAAACTTCAACATAAAGATGAAAATTTCAAAAGGGGTGGGTTAGACGAGCAAGTACCTTGGAAATAGGCTTTGGATTTGTGGGCAAAGACTATAGGTCTTTTTACTGCAAGAACCAAGTCACCCTTTTTATAGGCGCGTTGCCTGACCTTCTTGTCGAAAGTTCATGCCATGCGTGCTTGGTACAACTCAATGCTTTGTAGAGCTTCGAGTCATCTTTCATCGAGATTATCCAGCTCTTCGAGTCTCAATTTGACATTGCTTTTTTGCGTCATGTCATTTTGCAAAGATACCCTTAAGGAAGGAATTTGTACTTCCAAAGGGACAACAGCTTCGCATCCATAGACCAAAGAGAATGGTGTGCTATGGGTTGGTCCTCGAACGGTGGTTCGATAGGCCCATAAGGCTTCTGGTAGTTTGTCGCCCCAGTCTCTTTTGTGACTAGAGACCATTTTCTTGAGAATTTTGCAGAGTGCCTTGTTGAAGGCTTCTGCTAGTCCGTTTGCTGCTGGAGTATATGGAGTCGAAGGACAACTTTGGATTTTGTACTTGTCGCAGAACCTGTAGAATTTGTGATCCCGGAATTGTGGTCTGTTATCATGGACGAATCTTTTAGGTATGCCGAAGCGACAAATAATGTTGGCGCGCAAGAACTGAAGGACTGATGAGGTCTTCATTTCGCTGAGCGCAAATGCCTCTGACCACTTGGAGAAATAATCCGTAGCGGCGAAGATGAAGCGATGACCTTTGCTTGATGGGGGAGAAATAGGACCTATGATGTCCATACCCCAGGCTTCGAAAGGCCATGAAATTGCTGTTGGATGTAGCCATTCTGGAGGCATGTGGACATAATCTCCGTGAATCTGGCATTTTTTGCAGCGCTTGACAAATTGCATTGCATCAGCTACCATGGTAGGCCAATAATAACCTAGCCTTTTTATCTGGTTGTAAAGCTTAGGGCCAGCCTGATGGGCTCCACAAAGACCAGCATGTACTTCTTCAAGAGTTTCCTCAGCCTCTTGTTGTGACAAGCAGCGTAGAAGTACTCCGTTGAAGGATTTTCTATAAATTGCTTTTGAAGGTATATCCAAATGAAAGTTCGGGGCTCGTCTTTGGATACTTACCCGATCTTTTGGATCTTCAGGTAAGACTCCGAACATGATGTAATCAATGAACGGATCTCTCTAGTTGCCAATCGGAGGTTTGAGGATGGACATCCGACTTCCAACCACTTGGTGGCATTCAGCAACTGCTTGGTGTGTGTTGAGAGGAGGGAGAATCCTTCTTTGAGACATTGTGATTTGCATGTTTTCCCCTTCTTGGATTGCCATGGATGCGGCGAGTCCAGCCAGGGCATCTGCACGGATGTTTTCACCTCTGAGGATGTGGGTGATGTGACAGATGTTGAATTTTTGTCGAAGCGACTGTGCCTTGTTGTAGTAAGGTAGCAGATCAGGCTTCCTGACTTCATATTTCTGATTCATCTGGTTGACGATCAGTTAAGAGTCTCCAAAAGCTTCCAGCATGGTGATGCCGGATTCGAGGGCTAGTTCCAATCCTACTATCAGGGCTTGGCACTCAGCTACATTGTTTGAACATGGTTCCAGTAGCGAGAAGGCGTGCGGAATCATGTATTTGTCGGGGCTGACAAAGAAGATGCCATTTCCAGATATTTGCTTTCCTTTTTCATTTATCTTGGTTGCACCGTCAAAGTACATGTCCCAGGAAGCATTTGATAAGGAAGTTTCCACGTTGTAGACAAATTCGTCTGGGAGATCATCCCTGAGTGGAGAATCTTTACGCAATGGATGCTCTGCGAGAAAGTCTGCTAGAGCTTGGCCTTTGATTGCTTTTTGTGGTACATACCTAATATCAAACTGTGATAGAAGAATGGACCATTTTGCCAGTCGGGCATTGAGAGC
This sequence comes from Umbellularia californica, assembly GCA_028538565.1. Lineage (NCBI taxonomy): Eukaryota > Viridiplantae > Streptophyta > Magnoliopsida > Laurales > Lauraceae > Umbellularia > Umbellularia californica. The sequence continues at coordinate 62,652,237 of JAPQWN010000001.1, forward strand.
ACCTGCTTTTGTGACAAGGACCTTTAGGAGGTTGATCCTCGAAATCAGGTAGACTGTATTAGACAGTAGATAGTGACGCAGCTTTTGTACGGCAAACATCACTGCAAGGCATTCTTTTTCGACTGGGGAGTAGCGATGCTCTGCACCTACCAACATGCGGCTAAGGTAATATAGAGCAGCTTCTTTTCCATCGTCGTTTTCTTGTGCGAGCAGAGCACCCAAAGAGTGGTCAAGAGCTCTTGTGTACAAGATAAATGGTTTTCTAGTTGTGGGGGCAGCCAGCACTGGGGGTTTGGTGAGGTATGCTTTGATGTCTTGAAATGCATTTTCACATTCAGCATCCCAGACAAAGTCTACGCCTTCCTTCATTAAGCGAGAAAATGGACGGCACTTCCCTGACAGATTAGAGATGAACCGTCGGATGTATGCCAACCTTCCTTGAAGCCCTTTTAATTCTCTTAGGGTTCTTGGAGATGGCATTTTCAGGATAGCCTTGACTTTAGTGGGGTCAAGTTCTATTCCAGCTTTCCGTACTATGAATCCGAGAAACTTACCCGATGATACACCGAAAAAGCATTTTAGTGGGTTCATCCGCAATTTGTGTTTGCAAAGTCGGAGGAAGACTTTTCGAAGATCGTCGAGATGGTCTTCTTTTCTTTTACTTTTGATGGCAAGGTCGTCAACATAGCATTCGACCGTCTTGTGCTGCATATCTTGGAATATTTTCATCATAGCCCTCTGATATGTTGCACCTGCATTTTTCAGACCAAATGGCATGACAGTGTAGCAGTACACGCCAAATGGTGTGCGAAATGACGTATGCCTTTCATCTTCAGGATGTATCTTTATCTGATTGTAGCCAGAGAATCCATCCATGAATGTCATTCGCTCGAACCCATAGGTGTTGTCAATCATCACCTTTGGTATGGGGAGCAGGAATTCATCTTTAGGACATGCATTATTCAGGTCTCTGTAATCAATACAGACCCTTATCTGCCCATTTTTCTTTGTCACGGGGACAATGTTGGCTAACCATTCAGGATGCTGTTCTTCGCGGATGAAGCCAACGTTTTTGAGTTTCTGAACTTCTTGTTCGATTTTGTCCATCACGTCGGGACGGAATCTTCTTTAGCCTTGTTTGACAGGCTTGATTTCTTTTTGCAAGTTGAGCTTGTGGACTGCTACTTTGAGATCCAGGCCAGGCATTTCAGCATAAGACCATGCAAAGCAATCAACGAACTCGCGAAGAAAAGAGATATACTCGGGTAACTCATCATCCTTTATATTCTTCCTTATGAATACAGGACTTGGGTTATCAGGTGTTCCCAAGTTTATCTTTTGAACAGGGTCTTCTGTCGGAAGGTTTGAAGGTGGTTCCTCCACAGTATTTTCGGAGGCTTCCAACTCAACAAGACCTTCTGGAGTGCCAGAGAAATTTTCAGACTGAGGCTCTGTTTCTGTCCACGGATCTTCTTGATCAGTGTCCTTCTCAAGGCTCGCAATGAGATGGTCCCAATCATTTGCTGGAATTGGGTTGAAGTAGGGTACTTCTTTTGGAGACGATGATTCTTCTGGGACAGAGAACCGCTCGTCTAAGTCATCGGGCAATTCCTCTTTATTATCAGAGAAATCATACCAATTGGAGGAGCTTTCTGGATCCTTAACGAGTGACTCCTCAAAGAGATATCCAGGGATATCGAGGTCTTCATGAGATGTTGAGGCTTGGTCGGTAAAGCGACTTTGTAGCCATGGTGTCAACTGTCTCATAGGAGCGGTAGGATCATACCCCAACCCATATGAAGACTTGCCTTTATGAAGGTGGATTTTCCAATCTTCTGGTTGACTTTTGATCAGAGTGGGTTCCAATGGTGTGAGAATACCACGGCCACCTCCCAAACCAGTCGGATTCTGAGCATCGTAGCCCATTTTCTTCATGATAGCTTGTGCCATCGGACTATATAGGGATAGCTGAGGCATACCTTTGTTTTGGAAAGGTTCAAGCAAAGAGTTCAGTGGAGATGCTCCCGACCTGTGGAAGAAGATTGTTTTTTCTTCTGGCGAAGTTGCCGAGATAACAAAGGAGGCAGACGTAGGATCTTCTATGTCTGCAAGTGTCTCCAATGGAGTGAGAGTGAGCTGATCTTGCTGAGTATCAGCTTGGCTCGATGCTGTGTCATCTTCTGACTCTGACTCTGAGTCTGTGTCATGCATAATAGACACAAAGGAGACAGTGAACTTGCCCCCAGTCTTTTGTTTTGTCTTCTTTGCTTTAGTTGTGATTACCAAAGGCTTTGGAGATTTGAAGGAGACGACGAAGGGAGCTTGGCCGCTTACTTCGAGTTTGGTGGAGGGTTTGTTTTCCTCCGATGATTGCTGAGGAGCCTTGCCTTTATCTTTCTGGAGACTGTCGACAAAGCGAATTGTTTTTTCCTCCTGTTCTTCTTTTCCATCTTTATACATTTGAGCATCTGCAAAATGGACATCTCTGCCTTTGAAGGGCTTTTTGTCTGCAAACACTCGATATATCAAGCCATCGTTGCCAACGAACTTGATGCACTGATGTAGAGTTGAAGGGACGACACCATTCTCATGTATCCAGGGGCGTTCTAGGAGTATATTGTAGCTTGAAGGGGTCCTTATTGCATACACAGTGACTTCAGAAATAAGATCACCGATTTGCAGGTCATCCGGATAGGAGATGCCCCCAGTGCAGACTGTTAGGAATTGGACTCATCCTCAGATGTAAGAGGATCATCGATCCAACTATTTTCTCCATTTTCTAGAGTTAAGGGAGAAAGTTCCAGTTGATTTTCAGGGAATTCTGGTTCTGGATCATGACGAAGATCATTGATGCGGTCTTACTCCTACTCTATGGCAAGATGTTGCAAGATTCTTGCATATTCCTCAAGATCAGGCATAGGAGCCAAATCTTCTTCGTCATCCGCTCCTCGTGGTTCACCAATGTTGGGTTCCACCGGAGCATTGGTTAGTGCTGGATTGACAACATTTTCTTGAATAGGGTCCTGGTCTTCTTCATCATTGGACCAAGATCCTTGTGGCTGTAATGGGTTATACTAGATTACTGGCATAAGATGAGACTCGGGAATCCATTTCTCGTCGGAGAGGTATTCTCCTGTTTCAAGGGATTCTTCCCACTCATCGATATCACTGGTAGTATCACTGGACTCGTATCCATTCATGGAGAATCCAACTACCGAGTTGCAAGAGTATGATGCCCCCTGCACATTTTCATTTTTGTATAGAGGTGGCATGAAATCATCAAGGGTGGATTTTCTTACCGCCTTTGAAGTTTTGGGAAGGGATTCTTCCGTCGTCCCTAGTGAAGCAGTGGAAGAAGTTTCTGCCTTTTCAAAGACTTCTTGTTTCGGTTGAGACTTCTGCTTCTATTTGAGCTTGCGAAGTTGTCTCTTGGCTTGCCTTCGCTGTTGAGCGGTCGGCTTTGTTTTGACGATCTCCCAATTTTCATCATCTAGGAGATCGGGATGCACCCATATAGGTAGTGCATCTGGTGTTAAATAGGGAACCAACTCTTGGGACGCTTGAGCCATTTTAATCACCTTGAATGAAGTAGTTATCTTCTTCTTCGGTGACTTTGAAGTCTGCCCACATGACACCATGTTGACAGAGGCAGAGCCGTAGTTTTTGTCAAAAGTTATGACTCCGTTTTTCCACATCTTATTGATATTCTCTCTCACAACAAAGCATTGATTGAGAGGATGTAAGATCATTTGATGGTATGGACAGTATCGGGGATCATTGGTTTTGCCAACATCTCCCAGTCTTTTGGGCTCTGGCAAAGTGAGTTTGCCATTTGCTAGGAGAGCCTCAAAGATTTCTTCAACATCTTCATCGAATGGATATTTCTTTTCTACACGTTCTTTGAAGGCATCGGAGAGTTCAGGCCTTTTACCTGCAGTTTTATTTTCAGCTTTCTTTGGCTGCTGAGGAGCTGACTTGGTCTGCACATTGAGAACCTCCTTTTTCTTTGGTTTTGAGTTTGTAACAGTAGTCGGTTCTTTCTTTAATGATTTCTGACTGTTGAGGTCTTTAATCACCATTTCAGCTTCCATAGAATCTTCGAGGAGTTCTCCCAGGTTCTTTGATTTGTTGCCGATGATCATGGAGCAAATTTTTGCTCTCATATTGTTACGGCAGATGTCGACTAGCGTCGCTTGTGGCAGTACATCTGAGCATTTGTACGCCATTGCCTTCCACTTGTGAATGAAGTCGTATGTTGACTCATTCTCTCCCTGTTTTAGGCTGCAGAGTTGAGCCATAGTAACAGGATGATCCTCACCTTGGAAGTGGGTCAGGAAGCGTGTCTCCAGCATAGCCCAGTTCTGAATGGAGTTCTCCGGCAGAGTGGAGTACCAATCAAAGGCTGTACCTTTTAGGGTACTTTCAAAGAGGCGAATCTTGAGGGCATCTTGATCCGCAATGGCTCCCGTCAGGATCTTGAAACGGATGACATGCTGTCTGGCCGAACCTTTCCCCGTATATGTCTGGAGAGTAGGTTGTTTGAATTTTGCAGGGAACGGAACCGAGTCCATCCATAGAGGGTAGGGTGGCTTGATCCCATGTTCCTTCAATGTATCCTCTTCTTTTGCTTTTGCGAGGATATCGTCCACATCCTTTTTGGTAAGGGTATGCGACTCATTGTTTTCTGCATCACCCTCGTCATCTTCATGATTCGGAGGGGTTTCATTATTAGGTGGTGAACGCTGTAGAGTGAGAATAAGGTTTTCCATCAGAGCCTCAATTCTCTTTTGTCCTTGCTCCAACTGCTGTATGCGTGTGGTTACGTCATCATGCGGTGGAGGTTGCTCAGAACTTGTAGCCAAGACGTTCATCCCTCGGGATTCGAACGAAGAAATCATCCTGGTGAATGAGCTGGGGCTCATTCGTCTGGATGAAGAATCTGAGGAGTGGTTACTCCGGTGTCCTTGGTTTGGAAGAGTGGAGGATTCTTCTAGATGTGTTCGTGTCCGGGAGACGCTGCGAGTCACCGGACGTCTAATACTGATTTTGGTTGCTGACTTCTGGCGTTTTCTGGTTTTGCCAACCATATGGACAGCAACGAATTGGTCGGGTCTTTCTTTTTCGACCCATTTGTTTGAGACATGGAGAGTAGAACGCTGGGTTCTTTGTTTCTCAAGTCTCTTTTGTCGATATGCCGCGCGGCGACGCATTCGACGAGCAATTTGAGTTTTAGTCAGCTCTGGCTGGGCTCTGGCGATGAAGGATGTAGTCCCTCGTGCGCAGCAGCCGATCTTATCTTCTTTGAAGCTGGGCAAGGACTAGATCTGGACATGGTCCTTTGCCTGTCGCAGTGAAGATTTGAATTTTGCGAGCTCGGCCCCTGTTGAGATGAAGGGTCGACTCGCAGGAGTGCAGGCTTCAGCATGTTTTTGCGTAGGCCTAACGATGCAGGATTTGATTTTAGGCTTGTAGGAGCAAGCCGGCTCATGATGATTTTGTTTGTTTTTTGGACGGAGGGTAGGTTTCTCCTCTTTCATGTAAGAGAGAGGGTAGAACCGATTCTCCTTGAGAGGGGCCAGGTATGCTGGCTTTGCAGATGTTCGGGACCTCCGTTGTTTCGGTGAAGATCTCGGGGACCAGGTTTTGGGAGAAACCTGGTTTCTTATGTGTTGAGGCTTCGTGGGAGCACCACAGGCTTCAAGCTTCTTGGTGTTCACCCTTGGTGCTATGTTAGTGACACGTTGCGGGGCGATTTTCTGCTTCTTGGCAGGTATAGTGTCTTCTGCGGGGAGTGGGAATAGTCCCAGCAACCCGAAGACGATGGTCCGAGGAGTTGAAGTTGACCCGGTGTTTGGAGAGTTGTCGAGGGAGATGACGCTTCGGCAACTGGCAGGGCGCTTATGCTTGTTTTGCTTGTCCTAAAGCATAAGCTTGTACTTGTTCTCATCGAAAGTGATGGTTCATGAAGCTGCCATTGTTAGTTTTAGAAAACTTATGACACAAGACCAAATCCATTAGTAATCACAAGAATATGGTGATCATAAATGGAGAACAACTATGGTTTTGTCTTTTCAAATCACTTGAGGGGACATGACCCAGCCCAAGGACGATGAAGAAGGCAAAAAGCCATAGAGGATACAATTGTTCTAAAATGCGAGTATGGTAGGCTCAGAGTGAGCGTTCCAGTGACTGCTAGAAGTAATTGTAGACCTTAATTCAAATTACCGAGAAACAAGGCTCACTCGAGGTAAAATGATATAAGGTTGGAGATACAAATGTGTCGGTCACGAATACAGTAGACCCGAAAGGGCGTACTAGCACCGCTAGGCACAAATGTTGCAAATCGCATCCTTGGAAAGGGCACGAGATGGGATTTCTTTTAAAAAAAGGTCAGATTTGGGTTCATAAAGGAGAGCAACTGGTATTCCAATCCGAACAAGGGCTCAACATTTCTGCGAGCGCTGAATCCGAAAGAGAAAGGAACCAGAAATTCTCGAATGTGAATCCAGTATTGACGGAAGTTTTTTTTTTCTTTTTTTTGAAAAGTCAAGATTGAATTCATAAAAAAGAGCAAATGGTATTCCAATCCGAACCACAACTCAATATTTCTGCGAGCGTTAAATTCGAAAGGGTAAGAACCAAGATTTCTCGATTCTAAATTCAAAAGTGACGGAAATTTTTTTTTGTTTTTTGAAGGTTTAAGATTGAATTCATCAAAGAGAGCAAATGGCGTTCCAATCCGAACCAGAACTCAACATTTCTGCGAGCGTTAAATCTAAAAGGGAAAGAACCAAGATTTCTCAATTCTGAACTCAAAAAGTGAAGAAATTTTTTTGTTTTTTTTTTAAGGTTTAAGATTGAATTCATCAAAGAGAGCAAATGGTATTCCAATCCGAACCACAACTTAACATTTCTGCGAGCGTTAAATCCGAAAGGGAAACAACCAAGATTTCTCAATTTTGAACTCAAAAATCACGGAAATTTTTTTTTCTTTTTCTTTTGTCTTTTTTTTTTTTTTGAAAAATGCACATAGGTTTCTAATTCGATCTTATGAAACCTTAGTAGATAGATTAACCCCCAGGTAAGGGTAGGATTACTTAATGAACCCGTTTGGAAGACCCTTGCTTCGAATAGTCTAGCTGTCTCCACACTCTGGACAAGGCTTTTCTTGAATCCGCTTTAGTCAAAGAGCGCAATTGATGCAACCTTAGTGTTTTTTTTTTTTGAAAGATTTCTAATGAACTCATCAAAGAGAACAAGTGGTGTTCCAATCCGAACCACAACTCAACATTTCTGCGAGCGTTAAATCCGAAAGGGAAAGAACCAAGATTTCTCAATTTTGAGCCCAAAAGAAAGAAAACTGAATTTTTTTTTGAAATTATAATTTTTTTGAAATCCCGATTGGACTCATCAAAGAGAAAGATGGCCCAATCCTCGATATGAATGATAGCTGCAGACATTTCTGTGAGCTATCAAGTTCAAAGAGGAGAGGATTAAAATTTCTCAAAGTTGAATCTTGAGAAAGAGAGATCATTTTTTTTTAAAGAATTTGAAGTGAGATTTTTTTTTTGAAATCTCAATTGGACTCATCAAAGAGAAAGGATGGCCCAGTCCCTGATATGAATGATAGCCGCAAACATTTTTGTGAGCTATCAAGTTCGAAGAGGGAAGGATCAGAATTTCTCAAAGTTGGATCTAAGAATAGAAATCAGATTTGTTTTTTCTTTTTTTTAAGTGAGAAAGAACAATTGAAATCCCATCTCATGTTTTTTTTTTAAATGCAAGATGCAACATAGGCCACCAACTAGAAAGGAGCCAAGGGATCAAAGCATCACGTTCTCAAGTCAACGTTGTCCCACCGGGTATTCCAACTTGATGGACCCTCGGAATCTTCCGTCCTCTCCTTCCGCACCCCGGGGGCTGACCTGGGTCTCGGCGGAGGAGGGAAAATCGCGGGTATCAACATTTTTTGTACGGGTATGCCAGATTTACTTTCTACTTGGAATTTGGAATGGTGATGATCCGGAGATTCACCTTCACAAGTGGAAAGGAAATCAATCCTTTATTCTAACTTCTCAAATTGCATAAATATTAAGAAAAGAGACAAGTTTGTTTTTGAGAATGCCGTAGGAGGCGTTTTTGTTTGTTTGCCGTGAAAGGCGATTTTGCCATGAAATGCGATTTTACAAAACTCATCAAATATGAAAGAAAAGAATTGTGATTTCCTTTTGTCTCTTTAAGAAATACAAACTACAATAGAAAAGTAAGAAAAGGGATCTAACTTCTCAGGAGATTGTGGGGACACGTTGAGATCGACGGTCGCAAGTCATGTATGGACTTCGCCATCGTCCTTCAAATGAGAACGGTTGATGCTTTGATTCTTCGGCTTGGATCCTAACCTCAGTTTTTTAAAGGACAAGGACCAAGAGGAGGTCCTATATCCAATAAAAAAAACCAAGTAAACGGGCTGAAAAGCCGCATTTAGGCCATGTTGGAGAAGGAGGAGACCTTGTGGTGGGGGGGGGGGGGGGGGTGGCGGCCCCCCAAGGGTCATTGATCACCTCGTGGTGCTTCCGGGGGCAAAGCAGCAGGGCGTCGTCTCTCTCTTAAATTTTTTGGATTTTCAGAGCTTGGGATTGCACTTGAGATTCTTTTTTCTTCTTGGAACTCACCTCTTTTTATAGGCTTTTGGTAGCCATGAGGTGTTTATTGGCATTGATGGCCATGATGAGAGAATTGATGGGGAGTTACAAGTTGATTTTGTAACTCCTTTTTCATGGCTTGTGATTGGCCGATGAAGGTAGTGGGCTTTTAATTCCCTTTAATCTTCATGATGATGGGAGTTTCATGGGTTTAATGCCATGATTGCTTGGATTTGTAACTCCCAAATGCTTGAATCTGATTGGGCCGTCCAAAATAATGAGTTAATGACCGCATTAAGTTGTCATAAACGGGTCAATTAACGTCATTAAGTGGTCGCCAAGGCATGTGAAGAGTCGCGGGCCACGCTGCGCCTTTTGAGATTCTTCTTGCGATCATCACAGGTGGATCCACGCATTGTTTGATGTCGGCTTGCAGTGCACTTTCAGACATTGATTGATGTTGGTGGGCCGGTGACATCTGTCTTGTCTATTTCACGATCGGTCGGACAGAAAGTATACTTTCTTGGTCAGCCGGTTGGCGATCTTGGAGCGATCGGTGATGATTTCATGCTTTTGACGGTGGATCCGAGATGTCGGTGAAGATCAGTCGTTTTTAAGCATCAAACATTGGATTTTCAGAAAATCACAGAGGCAGGAATGCTCGAAACACGAAAAAGATCGAAAAACGGGCATTTTTGTGCAAAATCCGGCGACCCGGATTTGCAGGGTTGCCGGCGACCTTAGGGTTTTGCCATTTTCGGTCGTCGAGCTTCGTTTTCGGCCGGTTTTCCGTCTTTTTTGTTCCTTCTTTCTTCTATATTTTTCTTGACATTTTCCTCAATTATTGACTTGGTTTTCGTGGAGAAAAATTGACGAGAACCCGTGTAAAACCGGAACACAAAGTTTCCCATTTTTCGGAAAAGTCAAAGACTTTGTAGCCGATTTTCCGTCAAGAGTCGAAACTAGGTCAAACGATGTCGGAATGACCTGAAAATTGAGGTGAAGCTTCTTGAGCAATGGATAGGACCAACCATAGGCTTTTATTTGAGTTTTGAAGCCGTTTGGGGTCCCATCGATGCTTGACTTGATTTTGGTGCGGGGAAAATGCCGAGCTTCGATATGTGGTCAAAAGATGTCCGAGTGACCTGAAATTTGACGGAGAGCCTATTGGAGTCATTTTGAGACGTTCCATGAGCTCCGTTTTGGATGTCATGGTCCCGGGTTGCTCCGTCGCCGGTAGGCTTGATTTTCTTTCGGAGCATCGAAACCTGATCAAACGTTGTTGGAATGACCTGAAATTCGACGTGCAACCTTTTGGACGTATGTTGAAGCCACTCATGTACTTTGTTTGATGAGTGATGGCTTCGGTGGTTCCCACCGCCGGGAGGCTTGATTTTGTTATCAGAGCATTGATGGAGGGTCAAACATTGTCGGTTTGACTTGAAATTTGGCATGAAGCCCTTTGGAGACATTCTGGGGTCATCTGTAGGCTTTGATCGAAGTTTTGGTGTCTTCGATGATGTCGCCGCCAGGAGCGCTTGTTTAGCTGTCGGGCAGTGAAGTTAGGCCAAACGATGTCGGAATGGCCCGAAACCTCAAGTGTACCCCTCTTTTGGCTGTCTTGAATGATCTTTCAGTTTTTGTCTGATTCTGAAAAGATCTGATGTTTGAAGTAGCTTTTCCTGTTTTATTGCAGGACGCAGCTTCAAGAGGCTTCTTATGTTAAGAAGACATATTGACTTTTTTGGTGTCAACATGGTTAAAAGCATATAATTCAGTTTTCGACAGCAGTGGAGAGACTTGTATATAGAATTGTTTGTTATCTAGTCACTTGATAGAGCAAATTTTGCAGACTTTATCGACTTTTGGAACATTAGTTTGGGCAGAGTACAGATGCAAGCTGGAGAATCATAACTTATGGACGAGGTCAGTTGAAAGATCTAGAAAAGAATAACACATGTGCAAGACTTGAGGATGGTGAATCTGAAACAGAGGCAGAAGATTGAGCAACCAAGTTTTGATTGGAACAGCTTTGAAGTTTGAATGCAGAGTTGTAATAGTTTGAAGTGTGATGTGAAGTAGACAAACACGTTTGGTTGAGAACCGATCGTTATACAAAAGGGCAAGGATAATGACCAGAAAGAGTCAGAGTAATATAAACTCTTGGGTATTTGAAGAAAGACTCCATTATAGGATTGTGGACACAAATCGAACTCGCAAGGTTAGCTATTTATGCCTGAGTAGAAGACCGGAAGACTAAGGTTTGAGGAATTGATAAGAGCTTGAGTTAGAGATTCCAAGACTGGCAGAGACAGAGTGACAGTACATCAGAATGAGTCAGAATTCCCTTTTTCTTGGACCGACATTGATGGACAAGACAAGCTACAGATTCAAGACAATGCAAGGATAGTTGATGATCACTGGAGACTGATATAAGGATTCTGCAACAAACATTGATTTTTGTCAGAAGAAAAAGTTGACAAGTAAAAGTTTGGACTGTTTGAGACCTTTAACAGGATCAGAGACCTCGACTACAGACTCATTTCACTGCCATGTTTGACCGGGGATATTACAATTGTGCAGAACAGTGCAGGTCATCAATGTTTAGAGACAATGCTACAGAAGAAGATGAACCAGTGAGTCCAGGTGCTTCCAGGAGGACCGTGAGTCTGAGCAGGCCTTTTTAGATTTTTGTGATCTTGTGTGTAAGTTTTGTCCTCTTTTCTTTTGTTTGGTTTGTTAGACCCCGACCCAGACCAACTCGATTAGTACTAATTAAGTAAACGTTTAGTCTTAAGTGAGTCTTAGTACTAGTTGGGTTAGAATGTGATTAGACTTAGTCTGGATTATAGCTTTGGGGATTTTGAGGACGTTTAGTATGAGTCAGACACGCTCAGGGACGCCCTGAGTGCACGTGTAAGAATGGGTTTTTGTGCTAGATCTTTGTTGTGGATGTGATTTTTAATTCTCTTGAATGGTTTTATTATTTGTGACAACTTTTGTTTTCAAGCTGCATGCATGTGAGGCCCAGAAGCCCAAGTTTTGGCCCAATAGGGTAAATCTGTCTTTGCATGTAAATCTGGGCACACTTTTCGAAGTCGCGAAACTATGTCAAAATAATACTTTTCCGAAACTAGATTTTTCGACGATCGTTTTGTTCTTCTTCGTCGATTCCATCCGGGGTCCACAAGACCATGTTCCAAGCGTTCCAAGTTTCACTGCTAAAGGGACCCACCTCCAGACACTATATAAGCTCTCTTCTTGATCCTTTTCCCTTGAAATCATCTAGCTAGAAGGCTCCATTTTTCGATCCAAGACCACCATCCTCTTCCTCTCGTCTCAAGCTACAGCTGGAGTGTTTTTGGAGTCAAGCCACTGCACTATTCATCATCTTCTACTTTTATTCTTCTTGTTTGGCTAGCTCAAGGTTGGTGTCCTTCTTCATTCTTTCCATTTGATGTTCTTTAGCTCACCTAGAGCTTGTTTTCATGGTTTTCAAACCCATTTTCGAAATGGGGATTTGTGATGGCCAAAAATGTTGATTTTTTGTATGCTCCATTTTGGGGGTTTTGTGTAGATCTCGTGGAGCACCCCTTTCTTGTTGAGTTGTGAAGCTTTGGCTTGGCTTGGGTTAGAGGCAAGTAAACCTTTTAGTTTTCCCTAGTGCATGTTGAGTTTTTGGGCATTTTTACTTTTGGAAATGTTGTTTATTATCAAGCTATCTTTCTTGCATGTCATTAATCTCTTTTAGCTTGTTTTAATCTTGTTAAGCAAGAGCCCTAATTTCTCTATCTAATGTAGAGGTTTCATCTTCAATGGAAGTATGTTTTCAATGGAATGGTTTGCAAGTTATTAGATTTATGTTTTGAATGTAAATGGGTTTATGATTTTGATGTTTTGAATGAAATGTGAATGGATTTGGTGTGAAAATCATCCCTTGGAAGCATGTAGGCTTGGGGAGTGCAGGTGGTGAAAATGTGGAAGTGAAGAAGTGAATGAAGTGTGGAAAAAAAAATTGAATTTCCGAAGTTCTACCGGTAGGGGTATTTCAACCGGAAGTTCTACCGGTAGAAAGGGCTCAAATTTTGACAGAGAATCGAGGAGATTAAAAACCCCAAGTTCTACCGGAAGTTCTACCGGTAGAAACGGCCCAGATTGTGGCAGAGAGTGAGAAAAAAACTGTGAACCGCAGTTCTACCGGAAGTTCTACCGGTAGAAACGGCCCAGATTGTGGCAGAGAGTTGAGAAAAACTGTGAACCGCAGTTCTACCGGAAGTTCTACCGGTAGAAGTGCTTCAACCGGAAGTTCTACCGGTAGAAGCACTTCAACCGGAAGTTCTACCGGTAGAACATCTTCTACCGGAATTTCTACCGGTAGAGAGGCATGAACCACACCAAAAAGTACTGTTTTGAAGGATTTTGCAGGAATGAAAACTAGACTTGGTCTTAGACCCTTTTTATTGACCTTGTGCACTTGAAATTTCCAAAATGTAATATACCTTCGGGGACACCAAGTTTTATTGAATTTCGACATTTGGTTTTCAATTCCACAAGGGTCAAAGATGTGGTCTTAGCCTATGCTTGATAAAGTTATGTTTGAACCTTTGTTTATGATGCTTTATGCACCATCGTGTTCTCGTCTGATTTCCAAGTGCAAGTCGTTTTCAAGATGTGTTTCAAGAATAAAAAGGGAATCATTTATTAAGTTTGTAAGCATTAATACTATGCTATTTTGCTAGTCTTGTCACTTCGTGCTCGTTAAGTGATTTCCCTCTTGTTTTGACGTGTTTTCGAACGTGTATTGCCATGTTTTGTGCATTCATGATATAAGTAAATTTCACTGAGCTTGGACCGCCCTTTTAGTTTGATCCACTACCTGGGGGTCCTTAAACTCGTGGACTGTCTGCAGACTAGTCGTGTATTTTATTACACATCGTGCGTGTTCGTGGTCCGGTTCCGCGGCCGGATACCCCGTCTACCTTGTGTGGCGTGGGATCGTGTTTCGTGTCGTGCTTGTCGTGCGTGCTTGCTCTTGTCATCATGTATGGCAGAGAAAGGATGAGCTCTATGTGGATTTATCTTTTCATGATATTATATGTATTCGTGCTAGTTTCGTAAGCATTGAAACGTGTATTTAAACTTTGAACTGTTTTTAGCATTATTTCAACTATTCATGTCTAAATTGTTTATTTGCCAAACCGTCGTGTTTGATGCTTGTATTTTGGTGTCCAGGTGCCGGTGGTTTCGTGCGTGACGAGGAGTGCCCGGAGGAGGCTATTGAGCCACCCCCAGCACTCGAGTGGCAGCCCAACGACGTCATCTAGACGCCGGTCGGGATCGTGATTCTCGTTCACCTAGCTGATTATGTTGGGTTATTCTTTTGGGTTTCAATTGTTGTATTGGCCTTTGTTGGCCTCTCAGGGTTTTGTAATTGGAAGTAAAATACTTTGTCTAAATGTTGAAACTTAATCATGATAGGAATGCTAATTTGACATTCTCTTTTGATACCTTGTCTCGATGTTAATTATTGATCTTGTATTGTGATGGTTTAAGAATGGTGTGATGAGTTTTGCTACACGCTTCCGCATATCAATTCATGTGAGCTCGACCCGTGTCATGGGATCCTCACCGCGGAAACCTGTGGGAAAAAGATCACAACAGCGGCGGTATTTGTTATGTTCGATTAATTATGCCGCCGCGGCGCAGTCGCGGGCCCGGGTCCCGGTCCGGGGTCGCGACAGGACTGGTATCAGAGCGGGACATGTTTCAGGCACTTAAAAGAAACTAGAAAATCTTAGGAACGTGGCGAGGATTCGTGAGTTCGATAGAATGTTTGTCTAGACAACATGACCAACCCAAATCTGTCGATATATGTGCTAACAAATTGTCTTGCAGCATCATGCCTCCACGTAAAGCTCCGAATCATAATGCTTCAGGCAGTAATCAGAATGAGACAGAACCGACTGAAAATCCTACTGCTACTCAGTTCCAACAACTCATGCAGGCCATGTTAGAGCAACAGAGACAATCCAATGAAACGCAAGCAAAATTTCAAGAGCAAATGGCTAAGAAAGATGAAGAGATGGCTCAAGTACAGAGGCAACTTCTAGAAGTCCTCCAAAATAGACCTCAACATCAAGCCCCACCAAATGTGGTGTACCAGAATAAGGCTGATGATGTCAATGTCCTCTTTGAAAGATTTCGGAAGAGGGGACCCAAGGAGTTCTCGGGTCAAGAGGACCCTTTGACTGCTGATGATTGGCTCGCGAACACGGCAAAGATTTTTGACGTTTTTGTTTGCACGGGCAGGGAGAGGGTGAACCTCACAGCTTCTCTATTTTATGGGCTTGCAGACGATTGGTGGCAAACAGTCAAAGAGCCATACCAGGTCATGGCAGATGAGGTTGCTTGGACAACCTTCAAGACACATTTCACAGACAAGTACGTCCCATCCCATGTTAAGAGACAGAAGACAATTGAATTTCAACAGTTGAAGCAAGGAAGTATGTCCGTTTTGGAGTATGTCACGAAGTTTGAGAGGCTTGCCAGATATGCTACCGAGCTTATTGACACTGAACAGAAAAAGATAACTAAGTTTTTGGAAGGACTGAATCCCATTCTCAAGAGGGATGTTTCGGGAATAATCCCTCCAGCCACCTTTGATGAAGCAGTTAGTCGGGCATACAAATTTGAAGAGTTTAACAACGAGATTATCCAGGATAGAAAGCAGCACTACCAGCAGCAAAACCAAAGACAGCAAAGTGGCAAGAAGCCAAGGCAAGAACAGACTCAAGTTAGACAGTCTGGTTGTAATCATTGTGGAAAGAATCACCCTACCCACGAATGCCGCAAGGCAACGGGTGCTTGCTTCAGGTGTGGAGGAATGGACCATGCAATCAAGGATTGCCCACACCTCGAGAGTCAAGCCAACTGATATCAGCAGCCAAGGCAGATAGCACCACAGAATCAAGCCATACCAGTTCAGATGAGACCACCACAGCAACAACAGCAACAAGGCAGGCAAGTACAAAACCAGAATGCTCGTCCACCGCAAAATAGGAACAACCAGGGCAGACAGATTCAGCAGCAGAACAGGCCACACCAGCAGGGACGTGTCTACAATATCAACCGTGCGGACGCTGAAGCAGCGGGTGACGTCATAGAAGGTAAACTTCTTGTTTGTGGAGTAGAAGCACAGATCTTATTTGATCCAGGATCCACACACTCCTTTCTATCACCTTTGTTTGCAAAGAAGATTGATGCACAGCATGCAGAATTGGATTATAATTTGACCGTCACTACACCCGTAGGTAGACATGTTGTTTGCACCACCTTTTACCCTAGTTGTCAGATTTTGTTAGGAGATATCAAATTACCGGCCAACCTCATAATTTTAGACATGCATGATTTTGACATTATCTTAGGCATGGATTGGTTAGAGACCTACCATGCTACCATGGATTGTTTTGGTAAGACCATTACCTTCAGATTGCAAGGGCCACAGACAGAGGTGATGTTTCAGGGAAATAGGAAAAAGTGTTCCAGTGGGTTCATTTCGGCTTTAAAAGCCAACAGATTGGTGAGCAGTGGTTGTGAGGCATTTTTAGCGTTTATCACGGAGGATAAACAGTCCCAAGGGGTGGAGGATATCCCCGTAGTGTGTGAATTTCCAGATGTTTTTCCAGAAGAAATCCCGGGTTTACCACCAGTTAGAGAAGTTGAGTTTACTATTGAACTCCTTCCAGGGACTGCACCGATCTCAATTGCACCTTACAGGATGGCTCCTGCAGAGTTAGGTGAATTGAAACTTCAGTTGCAAGAATTGTTGAGCAAAGGCTTCATTAGGCCAAGTGTTTCACCGTGGGGAGCGCCAGTTCTTTTTGTGAAGAAGAAGGATGGAAGTCTTAGAATGTGTATCGACTATAGAAGGTTGAATCATGTGACCGTCAAGAACAAATACCCCTTGCCAAGGATAGATGAATTGTTTGACCAATTACAAGGAGCATCGCACTTTTCCAAGATAGACTTGAGGTCAGGGTATCATCAGTTGCGGGTTAGAGAGTCCGATGTGGCGAAGACAGCTTTCCGAACGAGATATGGGCATTACGAGTTCTTAGTGATGCCCTTTGGCTTGACAAATGCGCCCGCAGTCTTCATGGCTCTCATGAACAAGGTCTTTGCAGAGTACCTAGATCACTCTACTGTGGTGTTCATTGATGATGTCCTCGTGTATTCTAAGAGTAAGGAGGAGCATGAAGAGCACTTGAGGACGTCATTGCAGCTTTTGAGAGACCACCAGCTCTATGCTAAGTTGAACAAGTGTGAATTCTGGCTAGAGCAAGTTTCCTTTTTGGGTCACATCATTTCGAGAGAAGGATTAGCAGTAGATCCAGCCAAGATAGAAGCAGTTATTGAATGGAGGAGGCCTAGCAGTGTGACAGAAATTAGAAGCTTTTTGGGGTTAGCAGGATACTATCGGAGATTTGTTCAAGGTTTTTCGTCCATTGCAGCTCCATTGACGAAGTTGACCCGGAAAAATGTCCCTTTTGTTTGGACTGATCAGTGTGAAGGAAGTTTTCAGGAGTTGAAGAAGAGGTTAACCACAGCCCCAATCCTCACATTACCATCGGGCAGCGGTGGATTTGTTGTGTTTACGGATGCATCCAACGTGGGATTAGGCTGTGTATTGATGCAAGATGGCAAGGTGATTGCCTATGGTTCGAGACAGTTGAAGAATCATGAGGTTAATTATGCAACGCATGACTTGGAGTTAGCAGCAGTGGTTTTTGCTTTGAAGATGTGGAGGCACTACCTCTATGGAGCGAAATTTGAAGTTCATTCAGACCACCGAAGCTTACAATATTTGTTTTCACAGAAGGAGTTGAATATGAGGCAGAGACGGTGGATGGAATATATTAAAGATTATGACTTCCCAATCAAGTATCATCCGGGCAAAGTGAATGTGGTAGCAGATGCATTGAGCAGAAAGTCAGCAGTGATGGCTAGTTTGAGAGGAGTTAGCGTCCTCCAACAGTTGGAAGAACTTGGAGTGGAGGTACAACACTTGAGGAGAGGTGTCTTAGTGGCAAATATGATCGTGTCTGAGCCTACCTTCATCCAAAGAATCAAAGATAGTCAGTTAAAAGACCCAGAATTGGCCAAGATTGTAGATCAAATTGCAGAACGTCCAGATTTCAGGATTTCTGATGGAGTGTTGTATTTTCGTGACCGGTTGTGCGTGCCGAATGTTGACGATTTGAAGAATGAAATTATGATTGAAGCTCACCATACTAGATACTCTATACATCCGGGTAGCACGAAGATGTACCATAACTTGAAGAATAGATTTTGGTGGAATAATATGAAGAGAGAGATAGCAGCATTTGTGTCTCGTTGCTTAACTTGTCAGATGATCAAGGCAGAACATCAGAAGCCTCCTGGTTTGTTACAGCCTTTGGAAATTCCGGAGTGGAAATGGGAGCACATCACTATGGATTTTGTCTCCGGTTTGCCTAATACCAAGAGAGGGAACAATGCAATTTGGGTTATAGTTGATCGTCTTACGAAGTCTGCGCACTTCCTTCCGATGAAGACTGGGAATATGATGCATATGGCACCACTCGCTAGACTATTCATCGATGAGATCGTTAGTAAGCATGGCCAGCCCGTCTCCATCACTTCCGACAGAGATAGCAGATTTGTTTCGAGGTTTTGGAAATCTCTTCTTGAATCCATGGGTTCCAAACTTCAGTTCAGCACAGCGTATCATCCTCAGACCGATGGTCAGTCAGAGCGGACGATACAGACTCTTGAAGATATGCTACGTGCTTGTGTGTTGGATTTCAAGGTCCAATGGGATGAGAACCTACCTCTTTGTGAGTTCGCGTACAACAATAGCTACCATTCTAGCATTGGAATGGCACCTTTCGAGGCACTCTATGGTAGGAGATGCAGAACTCCAGTTTGTTGGGAAGAAGTCGGTGTGCGTAGTTTTCATGGACCGACGATAGTTGGAGAGACAAGCGACAAGGTTAAGCAGATTCAGGACAGATTGAAGATCGCTCGAAGCAGACAGAAAAGTTATGCTGACACTCGCCGGAGAGAATTGCAATTTGAAGTGGGTGACAAAGTGTTCTTGAAAGTCTCACCGGTCAGAGGTACTCTAAGATTTGGAAAGAAAGGAAAATTGTCCAGCAGATACATTGGCCCATATGAGATTTTGAGCAAGATTGGAAATGTCGCTTACAGACTTGCTTTACCGCCGGAACTCTCCGGGGTACATAATGTTTTTCATGTCTCCATGCTCAAGAAATATGTTCACAGTCCTTCTCACATTATTCCACACGAGCCTTTAGAGATTCGAGAAGACGCGTCGTATGTGGAGAAACCGGTTAGAATCATCGACACCAAAGAGCATGAATTGAGAAATCGGACTGTCCATTGGGTCAAGGTACTTTGGGAGAACCACGAGCCAGAAGAAGCCACATGGGAATTGAGAGATCAAGTCCAAAAGAAGTATCCACACCTGTTACCAGAGGTAAAATTATTTATATTTGGCGGACCAAATATCCTAAGGGGTGGAGGATTGTTAGACCCCGACCCAGACCAACTCGATTAGTACTAATTAAGTAAACGTTTAATCTTAAGTGAGTCTTAGTACTAGTTGGGTTAGAATGTGATTAGACTTAGTCTGGATTATAGCTTTGGGGATTTTGAGGACGTTTAGTATGAGTCAGACACGCTCAGGGACGCCCTGAGTGCACGTGTAAGAATGGGTTTTTGTGCTAGATCTTTGTTGTGGATGTGATTTTTAATTCTCTTGAATGGTTTTATTATTTGTGACAACTTTTGTTTTCAAGCTGCATGCATGTGAGGCCCAGAAGCCCAAGTTTTGGCCCAATAGGGTAAATCTGTCTTTGCATGTAAATCTGGGCACACTTTTCGAAGTCGCGAAACTATGTCAAAATAATACTTTTCCGAAACTAGATTTTTCGACGATCGTTTTGTTCTTCTTCGTCGATTCCATCCGGGGTCCACAAGACCATGTTCCAAGCGTTCCAAGTTTCACTGCTAAAGGGACCCACCTCCAGACACTATATAAGCTCTCTTCTTGATCCTTTTCCCTTGAAATCATCTAGCTAGAAGGCTCCATTTTTCGATCCAAGACCACCATCCTCTTCCTCTCGTCTCAAGCTACAGCTGGAGTGTTTTTGGAGTCAAGCCACTGCACTATTCATCATCTTCTACTTTTATTCTTCTTGTTTGGCTAGCTCAAGGTTGGTGTCCTTCTTCATTCTTTCCATTTGATGTTCTTTAGCTCACCTAGAGCTTGTTTTCATGGTTTTCAAACCCATTTTCGAAATGGGGATTTGTGATGGCCAAAAATGTTGATTTTTTGTATGCTCCATTTTGGGGGTTTTGTGTAGATCTCGTGGAGCACCCCTTTCTTGTTGAGTTGTGAAGCTTTGGCTTGGCTTGGGTTAGAGGCAAGTAAACCTTTTAGTTTTCCCTAGTGCATGTTGAGTTTTTGGGCATTTTTACTTTTGGAAATGTTGTTTATTATCAAGCTATCTTTCTTGCATGTCATTAATCTCTTTTAGCTTGTTTTAATCTTGTTAAGCAAGAGCCCTAATTTCTCTATCTAATGTAGAGGTTTCATCTTCAATGGAAGTATGTTTTCAATGGAATGGTTTGCAAGTTATTAGATTTATGTTTTGAATGTAAATGGGTTTATGATTTTGATGTTTTGAATGAAATGTGAATGGATTTGGTGTGAAAATCATCCCTTGGAAGCATGTAGGCTTGGGGAGTGCAGGTGGTGAAAATGTGGAAGTGAAGAAGTGAATGAAGTGTGGAAAAAAAAATTGAATTTCCGAAGTTCTACCGGTAGGGGTATTTCAACCGGAAGTTCTACCGGTAGAAAGGGCTCAAATTTTGACAGAGAATCGAGGAGATTAAAAACCCCAAGTTCTACCGGAAGTTCTACCGGTAGAAACGGCCCAGATTGTGGCAGAGAGTGAGAAAAAAACTGTGAACCGCAGTTCTACCGGAAGTTCTACCGGTAGAAACGGCCCAGATTGTGGCAGAGAGTTGAGAAAAACTGTGAACCGCAGTTCTACCGGAAGTTCTACCGGTAGAAGTGCTTCAACCGGAAGTTCTACCGGTAGAAGCACTTCAACCGGAAGTTCTACCGGTAGAACATCTTCTACCGGAATTTCTACCGGTAGAGAGGCATGAACCACACCAAAAAGTACTGTTTTGAAGGATTTTGCAGGAATGAAAACTAGACTTGGTCTTAGACCCTTTTTATTGACCTTGTGCACTTGAAATTTCCAAAATGTAATATACCTTCGGGGACACCAAGTTTTATTGAATTTCGACATTTGGTTTTCAATTCCACAAGGGTCAAAGATGTGGTCTTAGCCTATGCTTGATAAAGTTATGTTTGAACCTTTGTTTATGATGCTTTATGCACCATCGTGTTCTCGTCTGATTTCCAAGTGCAAGTCGTTTTCAAGATGTGTTTCAAGAATAAAAAGGGAATCATTTATTAAGTTTGTAAGCATTAATACTATGCTATTTTGCTAGTCTTGTCACTTCGTGCTCGTTAAGTGATTTCCCTCTTGTTTTGACGTGTTTTCGAACGTGTATTGCCATGTTTTGTGCATTCATGATATAAGTAAATTTCACTGAGCTTGGACCGCCCTTTTAGTTTGATCCACTACCTGGGGGTCCTTAAACTCGTGGACTGTCTGCAGACTAGTCGTGTATTTTATTACACATCGTGCGTGTTCGTGGTCCGGTTCCGCGGCCGGATACCCCGTCTACCTTGTGTGGCGTGGGATCGTGTTTCGTGTCGTGCTTGTCGTGCGTGCTTGCTCTTGTCATCATGTATGGCAGAGAAAGGATGAGCTCTATGTGGATTTATCTTTTCATGATATTATATGTATTCGTGCTAGTTTCGTAAGCATTGAAACGTGTATTTAAACTTTGAACTGTTTTTAGCATTATTTCAACTATTCATGTCTAAATTGTTTATTTGCCAAACCGTCGTGTTTGATGCTTGTATTTTGGTGTCCAGGTGCCGGTGGTTTCGTGCGTGACGAGGAGTGCCCGGAGGAGGCTATTGAGCCACCCCCAGCACTCGAGTGGCAGCCCAACGACGTCATCTAGACGCCGGTCGGGATCGTGATTCTCGTTCACCTAGCTGATTATGTTGGGTTATTCTTTTGGGTTTCAATTGTTGTATTGGCCTTTGTTGGCCTCTCAGGGTTTTGTAATTGGAAGTAAAATACTTTGTCTAAATGTTGAAACTTAATCATGATAGGAATGCTAATTTGACATTCTCTTTTGATACCTTGTCTCGATGTTAATTATTGATCTTGTATTGTGATGGTTTAAGAATGGTGTGATGAGTTTTGCTACACGCTTCCGCATATCAATTCATGTGAGCTCGACCCGTGTCATGGGATCCTCACCGCGGAAACCTGTGGGAAAAAGATCACAACAGCGGCGGTATTTGTTATGTTCGATTAATTATGCCGCCGCGGCGCAGTCGCGGGCCCGGGTCCCGGTCCGGGGTCGCGACAGGACTGGTATCAGAGCGGGACATGTTTCAGGCACTTAAAAGAAACTAGAAAATCTTAGGAACGTGGCGAGGATTCGTGAGTTCGATAGAATGTTTGTCTAGACAACATGACCAACCCAAATCTGTCGATATATGTGCTAACAAATTGTCTTGCAGCATCATGCCTCCACGTAAAGCTCCGAATCATAATGCTTCAGGCAGTAATCAGAATGAGACAGAACCGACTGAAAATCCTACTGCTACTCAGTTCCAACAACTCATGCAGGCCATGTTAGAGCAACAGAGACAAGCCAATGAAACGCAAGCAAAATTTCAAGAGCAAATGGCTAAGAAAGATGAAGAGATGGCTCAAGTACAGAGGCAACTTCTAGAAGTCCTCCAAAATAGACCTCAACATCAAGCCCCACCAAATGTGGTGTACCAGAATAAGGCTGATGATGTCAATGTCCTCTTTGAAAGATTTCGGAAGAGGGGACCCAAGGAGTTCTCGGGTCAAGAGGACCCTTTGACTGCTGATGATTGGCTCGCGAACACGGCAAAGATTTTTGACGTTTTTGTTTGCACGGGCAGGGAGAGGGTGAACCTCACAGCTTCTCTATTTTATGGGCTTGCAGACGATTGGTGGCAAACAGTCAAAGAGCCATACCAGGTCATGGCAGATGAGGTTGCTTGGACAACCTTCAAGACACATTTCACAGACAAGTACGTCCCATCCCATGTTAAGAGACAGAAGGCAATTGAATTTCAACAGTTGAAGCAAGGAAGTATGTCCGTTTTGGAGTATGTCACGAAGTTTGAGAGGCTTTCCAGATATGCTACCGAGCTTATTGACACTGAACAGAAAAAGATAACTAAGTTTTTGGAAGGACTGAATCCCATTCTCAAGAGGGATGTTTCGGGAATAATCCCTCCAGCCACCTTTGATGAAGCAGTTAGTCGGGCATACAAATTTGAAGAGTTTAACAACGAGATTATCCAGGATAGAAAGCAGCACTACCAGCAGCAAAACCAAAGACAGCAAAGTGGCAAGAAGCCAAGGCAAGAACAGACTCAAGTTAGACAGTCTGGTTGTAATCATTGTGGAAAGAATCACCCTACCCACGAATGCCGCAAGGCAACGGGTGCTTGCTTCAGGTGTGGAGGAATGGACCATGCAATCAAGGATTGCCCACACCTCGAGAGTCAAGCCAACTGATATCAGCAGCCAAGGCAGATAGCACCACAGAATCAAGCCATACCAGTTCAGATGAGACCACCACAGCAACAACAGCAACAAGGCAGGCAAGTACAAAACCAGAATGCTCGTCCACCGCAAAATAGGAACAACCAGGGCAGACAGATTCAGCAGCAGAACAGGCCACACCAGCAGGGACGTGTCTACAATATCAACCGTGCGGACGCTGAAGCAGCGGGTGACGTCATAGAAGGTAAACTTCTTGTTTGTGGAGTAGAAGCACAGATCTTATTTGATCCAGGATCCACACACTCCTTTCTATCACCTTTGTTTGCAAAGAAGATTGATGCACAGCATGCAGAATTGGATTATAATTTGACCGTCACTACACCCGTAGGTAGACATGTTGTTTGCACCACCTTTTACCCTAGTTGTCAGATTTTGTTAGGAGATATCAAATTACCGGCCAACCTCATAATTTTAGACATGCATGATTTTGACATTATCTTAGGCATGGATTGGTTAGAGACCTACCATGCTACCATGGATTGTTTTGGTAAGACCATTACCTTCAGATTGCAAGGGCCACAGACAGAGGTGATGTTTCAGGGAAATAGGAAAAAGTGTTCCAGTGGGTTCATTTCGGCTTTAAAAGCCAACAGATTGGTGAGCAGTGGTTGTGAGGCATTTTTAGCGTTTATCACGGAGGATAAACAGTCCCAAGGGGTGGAGGATATCCCCGTAGTGTGTGAATTTCCAGATGTTTTTCCAGAAGAAATCCCGGGTTTACCACCAGTTAGAGAAGTTGAGTTTACTATTGAACTCCTTCCAGGGACTGCACCGATCTCAATTGCACCTTACAGGATGGCTCCTGCAGAGTTAGGTGAATTGAAACTTCAGTTGCAAGAATTGTTGAGCAAAGGCTTCATTAGGCCAAGTGTTTCACCGTGGGGAGCGCCAGTTCTTTTTGTGAAGAAGAAGGATGGAAGTCTTAGAATGTGTATCGACTATAGAAGGTTGAATCATGTGACCGTCAAGAACAAATACCCCTTGCCAAGGATAGATGAATTGTTTGACCAATTACAAGGAGCATCGCACTTTTCCAAGATAGACTTGAGGTCAGGGTATCATCAGTTGCGGGTTAGAGAGTCCGATGTGGCGAAGACAGCTTTCCGAACGAGATATGGGCATTACGAGTTCTTAGTGATGCCCTTTGGCTTGACAAATGCGCCCGCAGTCTTCATGGCTCTCATGAACAAGGTCTTTGCAGAGTACCTAGATCACTCTACTGTGGTGTTCATTGATGATGTCCTCGTGTATTCTAAGAGTAAGGAGGAGCATGAAGAGCACTTGAGGACGTCATTGCAGCTTTTGAGAGACCACCAGCTCTATGCTAAGTTGAACAAGTGTGAATTCTGGCTAGAGCAAGTTTCCTTTTTGGGTCACATCATTTCGAGAGAAGGATTAGCAGTAGATCCAGCCAAGATAGAAGCAGTTATTGAATGGAGGAGGCCTAGCAGTGTGACAGAAATTAGAAGCTTTTTGGGGTTAGCAGGATACTATCGGAGATTTGTTCAAGGTTTTTCGTCCATTGCAGCTCCATTGACGAAGTTGACCCGGAAAAATGTCCCTTTTGTTTGGACTGATCAGTGTGAAGGAAGTTTTCAGGAGTTGAAGAAGAGGTTAACCACAGCCCCAATCCTCACATTACCATCGGGCAGCGGTGGATTTGTTGTGTTTACGGATGCATCCAACGTGGGATTAGGCTGTGTATTGATGCAAGATGGCAAGGTGATTGCCTATGGTTCGAGACAGTTGAAGAATCATGAGGTTAATTATGCAACGCATGACTTGGAGTTAGCAGCAGTGGTTTTTGCTTTGAAGATGTGGAGGCACTACCTCTATGGAGCGAAATTTGAAGTTCATTCAGACCACCGAAGCTTACAATATTTGTTTTCACAGAAGGAGTTGAATATGAGGCAGAGACGGTGGATGGAATATATTAAAGATTATGACTTCCCAATCAAGTATCATCCGGGCAAAGTGAATGTGGTAGCAGATGCATTGAGCAGAAAGTCAGCAGTGATGGCTAGTTTGAGAGGAGTTAGCGTCCTCCAACAGTTGGAAGAACTTGGAGTGGAGGTACAACACTTGAGGAGAGGTGTCTTAGTGGCAAATATGATCGTGTCTGAGCCTACCTTCATCCAAAGAATCAAAGATAGTCAGTTAAAAGACCCAGAATTGGCCAAGATTGTAGATCAAATTGCAGAACGTCCAGATTTCAGGATTTCTGATGGAGTGTTGTATTTTCGTGACCGGTTGTGCGTGCCGAATGTTGACGATTTGAAGAATGAAATTATGATTGAAGCTCACCATACTAGATACTCTATACATCCGGGTAGCACGAAGATGTACCATAACTTGAAGAATAGATTTTGGTGGAATAATATGAAGAGAGAGATAGCAGCATTTGTGTCTCGTTGCTTAACTTGTCAGATGATCAAGGCAGAACATCAGAAGCCTCCTGGTTTGTTACAGCCTTTGGAAATTCCGGAGTGGAAATGGGAGCACATCACTATGGATTTTGTCTCCGGTTTGCCTAATACCAAGAGAGGGAACAATGCAATTTGGGTTATAGTTGATCGTCTTACGAAGTCTGCGCACTTCCTTCCGATGAAGACTGGGAATATGATGCATATGGCACCACTCGCTAGACTATTCATCGATGAGATCGTTAGTAAGCATGGCCAGCCCGTCTCCATCACTTCCGACAGAGATAGCAGATTTGTTTCGAGGTTTTGGAAATCTCTTCTTGAATCCATGGGTTCCAAACTTCAGTTCAGCACAGCGTATCATCCTCAGACCGATGGTCAGTCAGAGCGGACGATACAGACTCTTGAAGATATGCTACGTGCTTGTGTGTTGGATTTCAAGGTCCAGTGGGATGAGAACCTACCTCTTTGTGAGTTCGCGTACAACAATAGCTACCATTCTAGCATTGGAATGGCACCTTTCGAGGCACTCTATGGTAGGAGATGCAGAACTCCAGTTTGTTGGGAAGAAGTCGGTGTGCGTAGTTTTCATGGACCGACGATAGTTGGAGAGACAAGCGACAAGGTTAAGCAGATTCAGGACAGATTGAAGATCGCTCGAAGCAGACAGAAAAGTTATGCTGACACTCGCCGGAGAGAATTGCAATTTGAAGTGGGTGACAAAGTGTTCTTGAAAGTCTCACCGGTCAGAGGTACTCTAAGATTTGGAAAGAAAGGAAAATTGTCCAGCAGATACATTGGCCCATATGAGATTTTGAGCAAGATTGGAAATGTCGCTTACAGACTTGCTTTACCGCCGGAACTCTCCGGGGTACATAATGTTTTTCATGTCTCCATGCTCAAGAAATATGTTCACAGTCCTTCTCACATTATTCCACACGAGCCTTTAGAGATTCGAGAAGACGCGTCGTATGTGGAGAAACCGGTTAGAATCATCGACACCAAAGAGCATGAATTGAGAAATCGGACTGTCCATTGGGTCAAGGTACTTTGGGAGAACCACGAGCCAGAAGAAGCCACATGGGAATTGAGAGATCAAGTCCAAAAGAAGTATCCACACCTGTTACCAGAGGTAAAATTATTTATATTTGGCGGACCAAATATCCTAAGGGGTGGAGGATTGTTAGACCCCGACCCAGACCAACTCGATTAGTACTAATTAAGTAAACGTTTAATCTTAAGTGAGTCTTAGTACTAGTTGGGTTAGAATGTGATTAGACTTAGTCTGGATTATAGCTTTGGGGATTTTGAGGACGTTTAGTATGAGTCAGACACGCTCAGGGACGCCCTGAGTGCACGTGTAAGAATGGGTTTTTGTGCTAGATCTTTGTTGTGGATGTGATTTTTAATTCTCTTGAATGGTTTTATTATTTGTGACAACTTTTGTTTTCAAGCTGCATGCATGTGAGGCCCAGAAGCCCAAGTTTTGGCCCAATAGGGTAAATCTGTCTTTGCATGTAAATCTGGGCACACTTTTCGAAGTCGCGAAACTATGTCAAAATAATACTTTTCCGAAACTAGATTTTTCGACGATCGTTTTGTTCTTCTTCGTCGATTCCATCCGGGGTCCACAAGACCATGTTCCAAGCGTTCCAAGTTTCACTGCTAAAGGGACCCACCTCCAGACACTATATAAGCTCTCTTCTTGATCCTTTTCCCTTGAAATCATCTAGCTAGAAGGCTCCATTTTTCGATCCAAGACCACCATCCTCTTCCTCTCGTCTCAAGCTACAGCTGGAGTGTTTTTGGAGTCAAGCCACTGCACTATTCATCATCTTCTACTTTTATTCTTCTTGTTTGGCTAGCTCAAGGTTGGTGTCCTTCTTCATTCTTTCCATTTGATGTTCTTTAGCTCACCTAGAGCTTGTTTTCATGGTTTTCAAACCCATTTTCGAAATGGGGATTTGTGATGGCCAAAAATGTTGATTTTTTGTATGCTCCATTTTGGGGGTTTTGTGTAGATCTCGTGGAGCACCCCTTTCTTGTTGAGTTGTGAAGCTTTGGCTTGGCTTGGGTTAGAGGCAAGTAAACCTTTTAGTTTTCCCTAGTGCATGTTGAGTTTTTGGGCATTTTTACTTTTGGAAATGTTGTTTATTATCAAGCTATCTTTCTTGCATGTCATTAATCTCTTTTAGCTTGTTTTAATCTTGTTAAGCAAGAGCCCTAATTTCTCTATCTAATGTAGAGGTTTCATCTTCAATGGAAGTATGTTTTCAATGGAATGGTTTGCAAGTTATTAGATTTATGTTTTGAATGTAAATGGGTTTATGATTTTGATGTTTTGAATGAAATGTGAATGGATTTGGTGTGAAAATCATCCCTTGGAAGCATGTAGGCTTGGGGAGTGCAGGTGGTGAAAATGTGGAAGTGAAGAAGTGAATGAAGTGTGGAAAAAAAAATTGAATTTCCGAAGTTCTACCGGTAGGGGTATTTCAACCGGAAGTTCTACCGGTAGAAAGGGCTCAAATTTTGACAGAGAATCGAGGAGATTAAAAACCCCAAGTTCTACCGGAAGTTCTACCGGTAGAAACGGCCCAGATTGTGGCAGAGAGTGAGAAAAAAACTGTGAACCGCAGTTCTACCGGAAGTTCTACCGGTAGAAACGGCCCAGATTGTGGCAGAGAGTTGAGAAAAACTGTGAACCGCAGTTCTACCGGAAGTTCTACCGGTAGAAGTGCTTCAACCGGAAGTTCTACCGGTAGAAGCACTTCAACCGGAAGTTCTACCGGTAGAACATCTTCTACCGGAATTTCTACCGGTAGAGAGGCATGAACCACACCAAAAAGTACTGTTTTGAAGGATTTTGCAGGAATGAAAACTAGACTTGGTCTTAGACCCTTTTTATTGACCTTGTGCACTTGAAATTTCCAAAATGTAATATACCTTCGGGGACACCAAGTTTTATTGAATTTCGACATTTGGTTTTCAATTCCACAAGGGTCAAAGATGTGGTCTTAGCCTATGCTTGATAAAGTTATGTTTGAACCTTTGTTTATGATGCTTTATGCACCATCGTGTTCTCGTCTGATTTCCAAGTGCAAGTCGTTTTCAAGATGTGTTTCAAGAATAAAAAGGGAATCATTTATTAAGTTTGTAAGCATTAATACTATGCTATTTTGCTAGTCTTGTCACTTCGTGCTCGTTAAGTGATTTCCCTCTTGTTTTGACGTGTTTTCGAACGTGTATTGCCATGTTTTGTGCATTCATGATATAAGTAAATTTCACTGAGCTTGGACCGCCCTTTTAGTTTGATCCACTACCTGGGGGTCCTTAAACTCGTGGACTGTCTGCAGACTAGTCGTGTATTTTATTACACATCGTGCGTGTTCGTGGTCCGGTTCCGCGGCCGGATACCCCGTCTACCTTGTGTGGCGTGGGATCGTGTTTCGTGTCGTGCTTGTCGTGCGTGCTTGCTCTTGTCATCATGTATGGCAGAGAAAGGATGAGCTCTATGTGGATTTATCTTTTCATGATATTATATGTATTCGTGCTAGTTTCGTAAGCATTGAAACGTGTATTTAAACTTTGAACTGTTTTTAGCATTATTTCAACTATTCATGTCTAAATTGTTTATTTGCCAAACCGTCGTGTTTGATGCTTGTATTTTGGTGTCCAGGTGCCGGTGGTTTCGTGCGTGACGAGGAGTGCCCGGAGGAGGCTATTGAGCCACCCCCAGCACTCGAGTGGCAGCCCAACGACGTCATCTAGACGCCGGTCGGGATCGTGATTCTCGTTCACCTAGCTGATTATGTTGGGTTATTCTTTTGGGTTTCAATTGTTGTATTGGCCTTTGTTGGCCTCTCAGGGTTTTGTAATTGGAAGTAAAATACTTTGTCTAAATGTTGAAACTTAATCATGATAGGAATGCTAATTTGACATTCTCTTTTGATACCTTGTCTCGATGTTAATTATTGATCTTGTATTGTGATGGTTTAAGAATGGTGTGATGAGTTTTGCTACACGCTTCCGCATATCAATTCATGTGAGCTCGACCCGTGTCATGGGATCCTCACCGCGGAAACCTGTGGGAAAATAAATGAAAGAAAATCAAAACAGCGGCGGTGTGTTTTGTGTTGGTTAATCACGCCGCCGCAACAGTCGCGGGCCCGGGTCTCGGTCCGAGGTCGCGACATGGTTGGTTTAGATCATTTGGAGGACCAAATGTTTTTAAGGGGGGGAGGATGTAAGACCCCGACCCCTAATTTCCTTGATTTTTGTGGTTTTTAATTGTGAGTTAGTTCTTTAAACAAGTTTTTGATCCTATTCGAGTTGGTTTGTGGTTTAGTTCAGTTTTCTATAGCTTTGGGAATTTTTGAGAGCCATTGGACTTAGTCAGACACGCTCAGGGAGGCCCTGATTGCACGTGTTAGCATGGGAGGATAATTATGTTTTTCGATTTTAATCGTGATTTCGACCTCATTTGAATGGTTTTATTATTTGTTACAACTTTTGTTTTTAAACTGTCCGTGTTTGAGGCCCAAAAACCCAAGTTTTGGCCCAAAGGGGTAAATCTGACTTTTCATGCAAAATCTGGACACGAATTTTGAAATCTCAAAACCATGTCAAAATTATACTTTTTGAAAACTAGATTTTTCGACGATCGTTTTGTTCTTCTTCGTCGATTTCATCCGGGGTCCACAAGACCATGTTTTAATCGTTTCAAAGCTCAGCTGCTGGGGACCCACTTCTCAGACACTATATAAGCTCTCCTATTCTCTCTCCTCCATTACCCATTCCAAAATCCTGCAACCGTTCTTGACCTAGAGCAAGAGAGTGAAGAAGCTTTCTTCTTGATCTTTTTCTCCTTGAATCATCTAGCAAGAGAGCTCCGATCCCCGATCCGACTCCGTCAATCTCTTCCTCTCTTCTCAAGCTACAACCGGACCCATTTTTGAGCCAAATCCCCGATACTATTCATCATCTTCTAGCTCTCTTCTTCTTGTTTGACTAGCTAAAGGTTAGGGCTCTCGTTCCTCTTTTCATTTGATGTTCTTTTAGCGCATTTAGAACTTGTTTTCCATGTTTTTAAACCCATTTTCGAAATGGGGGTTTGTGATGACCAAAAATGTGATTTTTTATGTATTCTATTTTGGGGCTTTTGTGTAGATTTCGTGGATCTTCCCTTTGGTTCAGTTTTTGTGAAGATTTCCTTAGCATTGGATTGAGGCAAGTGAACTCTATAGGACTTTTCATGTACATTGCATTATGGCTTTATTATTTTCATTAAGACATGATTTCTATGTTTAGTTTCATAATGCAAGATATGTTTATACTCTTTCAAGTCATGGGTTTTAGTTTCTTCACTTGTCTTGTTATTAATGATTTTTCAAGTCCTTAGAATCATGTTTGATCTTGTAAGTTTTTATGATTTTGCACATGGAAATGTCTTGATGTTTCTCAATGGAGTGAATGGTTTATTTATGGATTGAATGATGTTAAATGTTGTAATTTATCCCTTGGAAAGCATGGTGGCTTAGGGAGTGCAGGTTACTCAGAAATGAGAGTGAAGAAGGGAAAGAAGTTGTGAAAAATCTGACTCGAAACACACTGCCCGTGTTCTGTCGGTCAGGTGTCGGTCAGCTGTCCGCTGACCGAACTACCCAGTTCGGTCAACAGACAGCCACCCGAGACTTGTCGGTTCAAATTCCAGAGAGCAACATCGCGTAAGAAAATTGGTCGGTCAGCTGTCGGCTGACCAAACTCCCAAGTTCGGTCGACCGACAGCCAACCGAGGACCTGTCGGTCCCTTTTTCCGAGAGCTACATTTTCTGGACTGAGACTTGTCGGTCAGCCGTCGGTCGGCTGTCGGTTACTCGACATATCAACCTCGGTTAACCGACAGGTAACTGAGGACTGACCGAAATTTACCAAAAGTACTGTTTTGAAGGATTTTTATGAGAATGAAAACTAGACTAGGATTTAGACCTTTATTTGACATTGTGCACTTGGATTTCCAAAATGTACTATAACTTCTGGGGCACCAAATCTTGTCAAAACTCCAACATTTGGGTTTCAATTCCACAAAGGTCAATGATTGGTCTTAGCCTAAACTTGATAGATTTCGTGTTTGAACTCTTGTTCTGATGCTTCATGCATCATCGTGTCCTCGTTTGATTTTCAAGTACAAGTTCGTTTGAAGAATTGTTTCAAGAACCAAAACTCTTGTTTTGATGCTTCGTGCATCATCGTGCATTCGTTTGAATTTCAAGTATAAGCTCGTTTTAAGACGTGTTTCAAGAATAAGAAAAGGGAATCATTTCTTAAGTTTGTTAAGTATTTATATTATGCTATTTTGCTAGTCTCGTCGTGCCGTGTTTGTTAAATGATTTCCCTCTTGTTTTGACGTGTTCTCGAATAAGTATTGTCGTGTTTTATGCATTCATGATATAAGTGAATACCACTGAGCTTGGACTGCCCTTTTAACTTGATCCACTATCTGTGGGTCCTTAAACATGTGGACTGTCTGCAGACTAGTCGTGTATTATATTACACATCGTGCGTGTTCGTGTTCCGTTTCCGCGGCCGGCCTCCCCGTCTACCTTGTGTGGCGTGGGATCGTGTCTTACATGTCGTGCTTGTCGTGCGTGCTTGCTCTTGTCATCATGTATGATGGAGAAAAGATGGGCTCATTGTGGATTTACTAATCATGATATTATATGTATTCATGTCTTGTTTCATACATCGTTTATGCACTCGTGATTTCTTGATAAGTATATTGTTCATGCATTGTTTTTAAACCCTGTAAATCTGTTTCAAGTTCAATAAATTGTTTTTAGTTATTGTTTCCTTTAAACTTTAATTTTTTTTTATGCTCTTGCCTAAATTGATCACCTGCCAGACCGTCGTGTCTGATATTCTTCTACTTTGGTGCTCTAGATAGCAGGTCCTTGTTTTGAGCTAGTTCGTGTGCAGAGGGCTGTTGAGCCACGAGTTTTGCAGACTTGTTGTGTCAGCGATGTCATGTAGACGTCATGCTTGACTCCGGAGTTACGTTACACCCTTGGGTAGTATTTGTTCTAGCTTGCTATTTTTGTACGGCTTTTGTTAGCCTTTTTCTTGGGGAATTGTAATTAATGCACTCGTTAATTTGTAACTTGAATATGTTTGGTTAATGACTAGCCTATCACTGTCAGCTCTGTATATTTTGATATTATGATAGGTACAGTCTGAGTTTGAATATTACTATGACAATCTTATGCTGATAGATTGAGTACGACACGGAATCCGATGGATACGGA
Source organism: Umbellularia californica (assembly GCA_028538565.1). Lineage (NCBI taxonomy): Eukaryota > Viridiplantae > Streptophyta > Magnoliopsida > Laurales > Lauraceae > Umbellularia > Umbellularia californica. The sequence continues at coordinate 62,685,431 of JAPQWN010000001.1, forward strand.
TTTCGGGTCGTAACGTCTTATAGAGCTTCCGTAAAATATTTTGATGTGTTGGGAATTTTGCCATCCTCACACATGCGGATCCTGGGGAGAAATACAAATTTTTAATTAATACCCCATATTCGCGTCCCCGAGATCGGATCCCGGTTTTGGGGGCGTGACAATGTTTAAGACCTACTATTTTGTCTGTGAAAACATTATTCGGTCCTGAAACCCACTAAATTATATATATGTATGTATAAAAACTTTGATAGATCCTTGTTTGCTTTTTTTTTTCCACCCCAAATCATTTAATGTTGCTTCCAAACAAATATGGTTATTTGTTTCACATATGTAAAGTTGAGCAATATTCTCCTACAAGCATATTGCATACTTCTCATATGCAGTCCCACTCATGTAGCCCACTTAAATGCATACTCATAAGTGGGGGTGGGATACATGAAAACATCTTCTTATGGATAAGGATCAACAAAAAAAAAGAAAGAAAGAAAAAAAAGAAATAGTCTTGTTAGATCATCCTAGCCTTTGATTTAATAGCTATAAAGTTTAGTGATATTTCAAACTTGGATTTTTGTGAGATCTATCTAATGGTAGATAAAAGTTTGATGTAACACCGCCAGCGTGTTCATCTCAATTTCTTCTCTTCATTCATCCCCCTTGTGCGAGAATCCATGTTCGGCCATCCCAATTTTCACATTTTATTTTAATTTGAGCACATTCAAGTAAGCCCTTGATTCCAACTTGTAGTATGTGGTATGGGAGCCTAATTTGTCCACAAATCCAGACATGCGTACATTGATTCCTAGTATTTCTTAGTTTTTCTTCATTTTTTGGGGCTTTTTGTATAGGATTTTAAGGGTTTGGTGGGAAACTATATTTTAATTGTAACTACCAAAATGCCTTCGCTTAGCACCGAAGACAAAAGTCACGATATTAAGAAAAGTTTACGGAAAAAATACCCTAGATTCCCTTAAATAAAAAAAAGGCTCCAATAGGTATTTTGAAACCGGAGTGGTCCCCAAATGCCTTTCTCGTTTTTTTCTTTTCTATATATGAGTGGAGCGACGATATCATGTGGTAGCCCAATTGAATTTTTATAATTTCTTAACATAACAAAATACTTTATAAGCATTATACTGAATATGTCCATGCCAAGCTACGCTCTGATAAAAAAAGCAAATAAGAGGTAGCCCATAACACCCAACTCAATTCAATCTAATTATTATACAAGACCCAAACCGTTAAATCTCTTTGGAAGAATGAACACGGCCATATGGTCAATATTCAAGGCTTGATACCTTGTGGATCTCGAGGAATTTGTAAAAAACTTTCAACCATTGATATAAAAGAAGTCTATTTAACATAGATCATTGCATTAGCAAACACTTATTTCTCGCATCTTTTTTTTATAACTATTTTTTAATGGCTCCATTTTATTGGATCTATAAAAAAAGAAAATTAGAGATACTAAACAAGGCCTTAGCCCTTGTTTAGCATTACTATTTTTTGCCTCTATTTATCAAATTTTGAGAATAAAGGCATTTGGTAGCCTTTAAATGGTGTAGAGAAGTAAAGGCAATCGGCATTTGGTAGGCTCTAAATGGTGTAGAAAAGTAAAGGCAATGCCTCTATTTCCTACAACCCACCATTGGATGGATGTAGAAAGTAGGGGCAAACAATAAAGACAGGTGAATAGTGTTCTTGGCCCATTCGTGCTCCAATCTCTTTTTTCAGTTTTTCTCAAAATCTAAGAGTGTAAATCAAGATCCAAATTGTTGAAAATGTTCACAAGATCAAACACAACCATGAGACCAGATCTCATCCGTTGGATCATAACCAATCTCGAGATGTGTAAAAAAAGTGAGCCATTTGATGTGACTTTTCGGAATTTGTGGGGCCCAAACGCAAGATCGAAATCTTTAGATCTCTTCAAAAGGCTGAAAACGGTTTTGCTGTCAATTTCCAAGGTTTGATACCATGTGGATCTTGAGATATTTGCAAAACAATATCAACCATTGATGTATTATGTTCAATATTGAATTTGTCCATGAGCTATAACATTTTTCTATTTTTTTATTACTTTTCCTATGAGTATAAATCAAGATTCAAACTATTGGAAATGTTCATTAGATCAAACGCGGCCATGAAACCAAATTTCAGTCATTGGATCATCACCAATCTCGAGATGTGTAAAAAAGTTAGCCATTTGATGCAATTTTCTGGATTATATGGGCCCCACACCGTTAGATCTCTTTGGAAGGCTGAACATGGCCATGTGGTCAATTTTCAAGGCTTGATACCTATTGGACTCCATAAATTTGTAAAAAACTTTCAACCATTGATATAAAAAAATTCTATTTAACATTGATCTTTGCATTACCAAACACTTTTTTTCTTTTATTCTATCCTCCTTTCTTATAACTCATTTTTTTTTCTAATGGCTATATTCCTGTTGGTCTATAACAACAAAAAAAAAAAATGAGCTGAGACACCAAACAAGGCCTTAGTGGCAAGACTAACCTAGAATAACATGTTTTAGTACATTTATCATTCAGCTTGAGAGTTATTTACAAATTACAGGGTGATCCAAATTTCCATATATGTAATGCTTGTTGCACTAAAATGCTTGGTAAATATAAATTGGTTTTGGGATGTACATAAACACGTAAAATTGCATATAATTATAACACCAAGGTAAATATGGTTTTGGGATGTATTGATGTCAGAAAGAAGGAGAATGTGCTCCTATGAGCCGACTTACATGTCCAGTCAGCTCCATGGGGCCCACTTGTTGCCATATTTGATCAGTGCATCCCTTTTGATACTATTATCATAACATGATCAAGCATTTGGACGTTTTACCTCTTCCCATTAGTAAACATTTATCTAAGTGGGTCTTCCGAATTGGATTTGCGTCTAAGAGAACATTTACCCTCTTCATGCATACCCGTGATTAGCACAAAGAGTTGGATTTGCTTCTAAGAGAACATTTGCCCTCTTCATGCATACCCGTGATTAGTACAAATCTGTGCTAATCATAGGTATGCATGAAGAGGTAGGATTCTATGTATGTTTGAAATAACACAGTGGTGGAAAGTGGAGGGAGAGTATGTCAGTGGTTATAGAAACAAAAAATATCTTCTCGTAAAAAAAAAAAGTATGGTCAAAATTAGATAAAAAACCTTCCACTTTAATATATAATAATTATACAAAATAATCCAGTGTACACCTCATAGTGGGCCCACCTAATGGTCCATCCAAATGGATCACGCACAGAGGACCCCTGAATTACACAAGTCCATTTCTTTTACACCCATTCAAATGGATTATACCGTTGGATTGATGGGTCAATTTTTTAATAGATGAAACTTGTTGGCCATTGATGGAGAGATTACATAATCAAATGGGCCCCCATACTTTGTACATAGGTAGCCCCCAGCCAGATAAAGAGATGCCCTGTGATCTCATCCCCAAGTGGGGCTCAACGTGGAGTGTGGAGGCTTCGGTTCACACTGGATAAGCTCTCTCTGAAATTCAGCCCCACCTTTTTTTCTTCTCTGCTTGGCCTTCTGGCAGGACTAGGATTGATGCTTTCCACTCGATCCTGGCCTTTTGTGTGGATCCTCACTCTTTATGATAGAGCCATTCGCGGACGGCTTGGATTTTTCGAATTACGTGGACACCAGTTGAGTTGGCACCCGTTTTCGATCTAAGATACCAGTTCCGTATGTTGCCACCCTCTGCGAAGCGAGAAATAGAATATGTATCATTGATTGAAACCACGGTCAGATTTTAACTTCGCCTCTCTCTGTCTGTCTCGTTCCACTGCCATCGCTTCCTCCTTTCGCACAGACAGATCGAGTTTTAGAGAGACAGAAGAAACGAAAAGCAGGAGAGTCTCGAGATTTCTGGAACCGGTATCTGTGATTCGCATGCCAGCCGTTGATCTCAGATTAACTCAACGGTTGGGACATCCTCAGATCTTCTCTCGCTTTTACGATCTCGTCCCTTGGTTGGTATCTCTCTCTGTTCGTGGTTCTTTCAAGCTACGATCCGATCTGAGGCCTTTTCCCGATTAGGGTTCTGTACTTTTGAATCCAATTTCTTCACATCCTCGTTCTGTTTTTCACATCGATAAACTTGATTCAGGAGATTTCCGTGGCTTTGATTATATTCGCAGCAATTTTGGTGTAGAGGAAACCTTGATTGTTTTGTTTGTGTATACTTATGATTTGAACTTATTGATGTTGCAGATATTAGGTAAGGTTTTACACGGAGATCAAGGGTTTGGGACTCTGTTGGTTCTTTAATGGCATCTCCTCTACCATCCAGGGTGCCAAGACCTGGTTATTCTCCACCTAATTTCAACCCTAATTACCAGAGCAATCCAAATTCGTTAACAGATAACATGCAGGACCTACAGATTAATCGTCCTCGAGGCCCATCACCCACCATGCCCAATGCCTTAGGTCTCCGACCTCCCCCCTTTTCTTCCCCACCTTTCTCATCATCTGCCCCTTCAGTTCCGCCTTTCCAGCCTCCAGCCTCATTTGCTGGTGCATCTCCGGTTTCTCGCCCTGGCCCATCACCATCTGGCTTTCCTCGAGCTGTTCCACCTCCAACTGGCCCAATGCAAGGCACCCTTGCGCCAAATGTGGCTTCTGGAAGGCCATCTGGGCCGCCATTCTCTCAACCCCGTAGTTTGGGACCAAGACCGCCACCGCCAGGGGCATTCCCTCCGGCGGCGATGACTACAGGTCCTGTTGTCCGGCCATCGAATTTGCCAGGTCCTAATGCTAATGGACCAGTCATGTTTGTGCAAGGTGCTCCACCTGGAGGACCCCATTTTCCTACTGGCATTACTCAACATCAACAGGTGAGACCTCCACCACCTATGTCATCATCGACGGCTCCTCAGTTTCACGGTGCCCCCACTTTTCCTGGGAGCCCTCCAGCCGGTGCGCCATTGGGTCCACCTGGACAAGCGCCTCATCCATTTGCAGCAGCGAGTCAAGGCATGCAACCTGGTTCCGCTCCTCCTTATGGATCTCAGACGTGGCAGATGCATTCTCTTCAGGTGAGTTTTAGACTATTATGTTTGAGTTTTTACTTTCTATGCTGCTAGTGAACCTGCAAGAACTGCCATCCTCTAACCCAATTGAATTGCTTGATATGCTGATTGTTGACAATTTTGAAGAAGATTGAAGGTTGTATTATATGTTTTGTAATCTAAATGCTCTAGGCTGTGATTTCTTATTTATTCTTTTCTTAGTTTAGTGAATCATCTGTATCATGTTACTGACCTTGTAGTCAATTCTGTGATGCCCCTGAGTCCCACATCGACTATAGAGAGGAAAGTGAATGGGGTTATATGTAGAGCTTACACCCTTACCTTACATGGGGCCTTTTGATGGGTTGGGCCCATCAGAAACAAAACCCGTGAGGCTTGTGGGCCAAAGCGGGGTTTAATCCAGGTTTGAATTATTGGTGCCTTTGGATCTGATTGATAGTTGGGTTTAATCCTGGTTTGATGGATACGCACCTACTCATCAATCAAAAGATAATTGATATAGGCCAAAAATGGGTGGCCATTGAATGTGCTAGATCATGCCCCATGATTCACAAGTCAAGCCAGGTCCATTGGGCTCCGGCCCAAAGGCCAGTTTGCATTAGAATACATAGGAATTGGGATAATTTATGCCATATGACATAAGCGACTGACCAAAGGTGAATATCCAAAAATACCCATCAAATAACGTTCCCCTTTAATGCAAGGGAAAATGGGAAATAAATACTTTACGCCACCAAAGCGGCAACGAGTACCAACCAGCGCTGATGTTGTGTCATGCTGATGCTGGCAGTTGTGTGGGTCTGAATTGAAGTAAATTTCAGCCATTCATCTTCAATATGTAATATCAAAGCCATCCGGAATCCGATTGACGATTCAATTTTGCCGACATATTCTTGACAACTAGATCTACATAGAAGGTCAATCAAGAATTTTTCAAAAAGAATTATATTGGAAGTCCTCACATCCAAGCCAATGAAACATTGTTTTTTTTTTTTTTTTATTCTTTTTTGAATGATAACTTTCATTACAAGGCTAAACAGTACAGGTGAAAAATACTGAATAGCAAGAAAACACCCACAAAAAACAACCAACAGAACAACCATCCAAAAACAGGAAAATCAAGAATCAGCCTAAGAAAAGGCCAAGATATGACGATGGACTCCCGTCTTTGCTAAAGCATCGACATCTGAATAAGCAGTTTAGTTGATGTGGACAAAGGAAGCATTGATGGATCTTGTGAGAGCAACGACCTCCTCCACTATATCAACAAGTCTCCATGTATTGCCTTGATCCCCTGACACCCACCTGTGGCACAAAATGAGTCCCCCTTGACAATGATGCCTCTACGGTTTAGCTTCACAATCTCCCTAAGGCCTGTCCTCGGCTTTTAACTCAGCAACATTAACTGATCACACACCAGCTGGGCCAGAGAAAGAAAAAATTGGATGCGCTGTGGAATCTCTAACAATGCCTCCAATCCCTGGTGGGCCGGGGTTGCCGATAACCAGTGGCGGACCTAGGATTTTCGTTTGGGTGCGGCTAAACCTTTGCTAGACTTTTTTCACATAGACAATAACAATAGCAAAAGAGAAAATGTATTGCATTTAAATAGACACAAAATATTTAACTGCATCAACTAACCTACATTTCTCTCCTCAAAAGTCATTTCAACTCTAAAACTAAGTTTTTACAATTGCCCTCGACAGTTTTGCATGTTTTGAAAGCATTTTATAATTGTCTCATCGTCAATGCTATTAAATGTCATTCTCGATATATGCAAGCAAAAAATCATTCATCCACTCATCTTCCATTCGATTGTGTAGTCGGTTCTTCACGATTTTCATAACAGAAAATACCCTCAACAATAGCAATGACAACTGGTAGGGTTAACACTAATTTCAAGAGCAAATAAACTAAAGGATATACAATGTTCCTTTTTGTTTCAACCATCTTTTGAGCAAGGCCGCTAATTTCTTTCACCTCTAAAACCTTACTATTGGTGTGCATATCAATGATATAATTTGCAAGCTGATTATCAAGTCTTTCCCGATTTGAGTCAGAAAAATTGTCGGGATATAATTGAGAAAGGCGTATCAATTTTTCCTTATTGAAAGCAGAGAATGAATCACTCGGATCCAAGTGCCACACAAAGAAGCAACTGGTGTTCACCACATTGAAGCTGTGGTTGAGTTCTTGAAGTTGAAAATCAACAGTAGCGTAGAATATATCGATTGGGAAATAATGTAGATTTCTTAATTCAGCTTTGCGTTACGATCATTTTCATCCAACAAACATATTAGGCATATTGGGAATGAGATAATCCCACCCATCATCTCTCATCATTTGCAGTCGTTGCTTTGTTATTCTCACTAGTTCCATGGCACTGGCAATATCTTGATCTTTTCACTGCAATGACTTTGATAATTCATTGGTGATCCCCAATATATCTCTCATCAAAATGCATTTTAAATACAAAATCAAAGTCTTTTAATGCACGCAATAAGTTAGGTGTAGAGCCCTTGTGTTTGCTTGTATTATCATTTGAAATAATTTCAAGCATATCAACCATAGAGAAGAACATGAGGATCAAATTAATCAATGTAGCATAAAGTAACTCCTCATTGTTTGAGGCTAGTCTCTTGATTCAAATCCCATCCACTTTCAAGTTCACAAGAATTGAGGGCGTCAACGACTTTAGCAGCTTGTATATTTTGGAGCATGTTATGGCATTTGTAAGAGCCTCCAACAACATTCAACACATTAGAAACTGATTCAAAGAAAGCGACAATTAGTTTGTGGTCTTTTGCAACAAGAAGTGTCGACTGAAGCTACTGTGCAAAGCAATGAACGTAGAATGCGATGGAATACTCGTTCTTAATAAGCCTTTGGAGGCCATTAATTTCATCCTTCATGTTACCAGCCCCATTATAACATTGCCCGCGTAAACTTGATATGCTCAATTCATGCCTGGAAAATATCATTTGGATGGCCACCTTAAGTGATTGTGCTTTAGTGTTTGTAACATGTTCTATGGCTAAAAATCGCTCAATCACATATCCCCGCTTATCCACATAGCATGTAAGTATAACAACTATTATTTGCTCTTTGATAGAGATATTCTGAGATTCATCCACCAAAAGGGCAAATTGTGCATCTCCAAGCTCATAAATAATAGCCTGAGTGGTTTCTGTACTAGCTGCATTCACAATGTCTTTTCGAATCTTTGGCAAGGTCAATATCATATTTTTAGGAGCATTTTCCAATACACTCTTTTAAAAGCTTCATCTTAATTGGCAAGTACTTGCAAAAGGTCAAGGAAGTTACCGATGTTGTTTGAATCTTTAGATTCATCATGACCTCAAAAAGGCAACCCTTGGCGTAGAAGAACGCGAACAGAATAAAGCGTTTCCTGCAAGTGGATTCAATACTCTATTCGAGCTTGACTTGATTGCTTGACTATAATTGTCCCAATGTGTTGCATCTGTCTTATGTCTCAGAAAGGAGTTTGGAGGAATCTCCGCGGTAGATATTAATCGATTTTGGGATGCGGTTTTAAAAGGGTGTTGGCGTAGTAAAGCAGTTCATAGAGTTGATTGGTTATGCCCTCCTCTTGGAACGTTCAAGTTGAATTTCGACGGCAGTTTTGTCAGGAGTACGCATCAAGGAGCCATTGGAGGTATGATCAGAAATTGGAATGGAGATGTTGTTAGAAGCTATTCTGGGCCTGTAAATGCTCTCGATGCTAACGAAGCTGAAGTGTATGCTCTTCTTATTGGGTGTCGTGAATTGGAAAAGATGGGTAGCTCTTATCCTATTATAGAAGGAGATTGTTTTTCAATAATTCAGTGGGCTTCTGGAAAGGCTAGTTATCCATGGCAGATTGCGGATTGGGTTAGAGGAGGTGCAAGGTTTTTCTAAAAAGATTGGCGCTTCTTTTCGTCACATCATTCGGGAGGCTAACTCATTGGCGGATGGTCTTGCTAGGGAAGGACTTTCTCGATCTTCAATCATTTTTGTTGTGTAGTTTGTTTTAGTTGCTTAATTTTTGTTTTTCGGTAATTGTCTTTTGTTCTTTTCTTTGGTTGGTGGAATAAAATTTAACCGTTATAAAAAAAATAAAATAAAATTTTTGACACTTTTCACATGCTTGATTGTGAACACTATTTTGGCCTTGTCGCGACGTTGGACTGGGCCCGCAGGCCTAATCCGGGATCGGGACGGTATAAGTGATGATTATGCCAATGAAGCTACCATACCAATTGCAATATTTATATTGGCAAGTACGTACACGGACTAACAAGAAGATTATACCATCCATGTACGCGATTTCCTACATGTGTTCGCGGTGAGGATATCACATCAACATAGCAAATTTTCTTTTAAGTGCGGAAGCGTGTAGCAGATCGAATATATAATTCGTTTCTAACAGTAGGACTGATAATAAACATATCTAAGACATAATATCAGAGTGAGCAACATTCCTGAGTAGTTCCCAAAAGTAAGGCTAAAAGTTTATACAAAAATCTTTTAGTTAACCACTCCCCAAAATTAAAGGCCAATAAAGGCCAGTACAACCAAAATAAAAATTCTAGTATATGTCATCCAAAATTCCAAAATGTGTCGCATCTCGAGACTCGATTGAACGTCTAAACGACGTTGTTAGCCCACCATTCACCTACTCGTTGCGGCTCTCCGGCCGCCACCTCATGCTCCTCCTTGGGGTAATCGGCGTCTGGACCTGAGTATCAAAGAATGGGTCAAACACGATGATCTGGCAGGTGGGTGAAGGGATATCACAACATAATAATAATTAAATTTTCCTTGGAAATCATTAAAACTTGTTTAAGCAATAAAAGTAGTATTACACTGGTTAGAAAACACAAATGCAATATAAAAGCATGTGAGTGTACCAAGGAACAGGAAACTAGCAAGATGGCAACCACACAAAGCTAGATCCTCCATCACCGAAGTGATGAGAGCACATCGGGACGTTGATCTCTAACACACGAGGTTATGAGAGTCAACAAAATATATACATAATGATAATTATACGGGACGGGACCACGGTAGCGAGCCGGGTATCGGGTAGGGACGAGATCCAGACTGCAGCTGGTGGGATGGGACGGGGACTTTCAAGTCGGTGGATCAGGCCGACAAGGTCGTCCAAGTTTAGTGGTGTCGACTCATAGGTCATACGAAAGCAATCGGGACATGTATAAAAATACATATGATGTAAATGCATAAACGGATGGGACGGGGTGCTCATAGGCACAAATTCCACTTCAATGTCGGGCAATGCACAACGGGTTAGCCAAATGCTACAAAATAATTTCAGTGTTTTCGGGAATAACAACTAATATAGCATAAATTTCGGGAAATGCATATCAAATTTTGGGAAAATAGAACATAATTGGATTTCCAAATTTTCAGGGCCAAATATCGGGATTCAAGATTTTGTTCAAGGTGAATAGAGGTCCCGTATGTCGATCTCAGTATAGACTTGGTACTCCTTAAGTTTTAGAGACATTCCTGGCTCTTTATTCACCTATGTAATTTCAAAAACTTCGATAAATCTTCGTGATTGGGTTTTTTTTTCAAATGGGTTTCATACATTGTTTCTTAGATCTCCCATCACAATAGGGCTCCCAACATACCTATCTTAAGGCTCTCCCAATTGTCCTTCCTACATCACATCATGAAGATAAGGTTCTAAACAGCCCCTTTTCCCTCCTCAAAACCTCCTTCCGAGCTCCAAGAAGGGCTCAGACCCGAGAGGGGTTGCGCATCGTGTGGCTAAGGTGTTCCCGAACGAACCTGGGCTGCGTAGGAGAACTGGCAAACAGAACATTTGCTCGCTCGAGCGGGCAGGCATTCTGTTGCCCGGGCTCAACTGACAGAATGTCTGTGCGCTCAAGCGACCAAATGTCCACTAGAGTGGACAGCCATTCTGCTATCTTGAGCGCAGCCAAAAGGCATGCGCGCTTGAGTGGCCTGATGTCCGCTCCAGCGGGCAATCATTTGTGCTGCCGGAAAATGGCCATCCTGGCCTTCTTCTCCTCCAAATCATTTTTCCTGCAACAAATGGCCTCCTTGCCTCCAAATAACCATCATCAAATTTCTCCCAAACACCACACCATTCCTCACTATTTCCCATCACATCCAACAAAACCCATCATACATGTGAATCATTTAAAAAATTATAAACCACAATGAATAAAACACCCTTAACAGTTCAATTAAGCTCATCAAGAAGGAGAGAGAGAGAGGGTGGCTTACTAAGCATGCATTTGCAAAAACATATGGAAATCATGGCATGTATTTCAAAATAAATGAAAGCATGAAAACATTGAAAGAGCATAGTGAAACAATAAGTAATCATCCATGAAGAAGCTATCATTTAAAATAAATCCATTCATCCACTTACCTTAGGTCTCAAACAAGGTAAGAGGGCTCTTATTCTCTCTTCCAAGCCAAAGATTTCAAAGCTACGCAAAAACCCCCAAAACAAGAACTCTAAATGGTCAAAAATCAAAGAACAAGAAGAAGAAGCCCTTAATAATGAAGATAGGAACTTCCTAAAGCCAGGGAAACACATATCTAAGAGATTTGGTGCGTGGGGGAGAGGGATTGCTTACTTGGGAGTTCCTCAATGATAAGATTAAGTTCAAAGGAAACCTCAATGTGGCTGGCTTTTACTTCTAATGGCATCCAAGGAGAGTTCTCAAGGAGAGGAAGAGGATGATGACCTCCATTCCTCAATTGATGCAAGGTTAGAGGTGAATTGAGATGGAGAAGCTAGATTAAGAAGAGGGGAAAACCCTAGCTTGAGGTTGGAACTCTTGAGCTGGAAAAGGAAGAAGAGGATAAGGGAAGGGTTCTCTTATTTATAGTAAGTGAGAGTGGGCTCAACCACTAGCAAATCTTGTCGGGCTGAAATCATGGCTTTTAGGACCTCGGATGAGTTCGACGAAGAAGGGAAAAATGGTTGTCGAAAAATCTAGTTTCTAAAAAGTATATGTTTCAAGGGTTTTGGAGATGTCAAATTTTGTGTCTAGATTTGGTGCAAAAAGACTGTTTTGCCCTCGACGCTGGAAAGGTCGGGTTTCGAACGGAAACGGGATCAATACAAAAGTTGAAGAGATTAACGAGATAAATCAAACGAAGTCAAAACGCGAATTATCGGAATCTCAAATAATTCCCATGTACACGCAGAGTCACTAAAAAGAACCCTTAAAGGGTCCCTCTAATTAAAAAGGCACTCAAAACTCCCCAAAGCTACATAAAAAGCTATTTTATACCAACTTAACCACAATCCACTAATCGCACTTAGAACTAGTATACGACTTAATTAGTGCTAATCGCAGTCACTCGGGTCGGGGTCTTACAGGCCTCCCACATGATTTTCAATTCTTTATTTTTTCATTAAACTTTTAAATCCTTGAGTTATAAAAGCATCATAACATGCTTCCTCTCCTAAAAGATAACAACAAAGGTAGAATTGAACATCTTTTTCTATCTTGTTCTCCAACAAACTACCATAATCCTTAAACCAAGCAGGATTAAGTCGTCTCTTTTCTGGTCCACACCCAGTATAAGGAAATTTATGGTCACGAGGCTGTCAAGGGCACATTTGTAGATACGATCTTCGGCTTTGGTCCCCATCTGTAAGATGATAACTCAAGATTGGATTCCATAACCCAGGATCTACGGGAACATCTGTCAAGTTAACCTCTACACACCTTTTCTTCAAGGATGATAGAGGTCAATCATTATTATTATCATTCTCAAGAGTTGGAGATGGTAGATTAGTAGTTGATTTTTTTTTTTTTCATATTTTTTCCATATGTGATTCAAAGATGTTTGGGTTGTGACAAAATTTTACGCTTGTTGTCAACCTAAAAAACACAACCCTCATCCTTTACCTAGGCTTGGGACTAGCAGTAAAAAAATTGGTGGAGTAATACAAAACTGTACCAACTATTGTGGGATTAAACTTACAAGTCATACTATGAAGCTGTGACAGAGATTAATGTAGCAAAGACTTAGAAAGAAGGCCAAGATATCTGAAAATCAATTTGGGTTTTTGCTAGGGAAGTCAACAATGGAAGCTATCTTCTCACTTAGGTAATTAATGGAAAAATATCGAGCGAAGAGAAAAAATCTGTATATGGTTTCATCGATCTAGAAAAAGCCCATGACAGTGTACTTAAAGATTTAATTTGATGAGTTTTAAAATAAAAGAAATGTTCCAAGAGGTTATATTAAAATTATTAAAGACATGTATGAATGAGCAGTAACGAGTGTGGGAACTACTTGTGGAGAGATAGGGGAGTTCCCAGTGACCATAGGTTTGCATTAGGGGTTAGCCCTAAGGCTTTATATCTTTGCATTGATTATGGATGAGTTAAATGCTCATATTCAAGAAGAGGTACCTTGGTGTATGTTATTTGCGGATGATATATCGTTGGTAGACGAATCAAGAGATGGTGTGGATGCATAACTTGAGAGATGAGAGATGGCAAGAGGCTTTAGAATCCATAGGCTTTAAAACAAGTCATACAAGTGGGCATATAGAAAGAGCTGAAACTACTATGAGAATTGAAGACCATGAGATATCACAAAGAAGTCTTTCCGTTGCCTTGACTTTATAATTAGTAAGGATGGGGAGATTGATGAAGATATGGAATATAGGATAAAAGCGGAATGGAGTGGAGACTTGCCTTTGAAGTGCTTTGTGACCAACGAATGCCAAAAGGTTTGTAGGACAACGATTAGATCAGCTATGACCTATAGAGCAGAATGTTGGCCAATCAAGAAGCAATATATGCACAAAATGGATGTAGTAAAGCTAAGAATGTTGAGGTGGATGTGTGGTAAAATTAGAAATGAGTGCTTTCGAGATCATTTAGGGGTAGCAACAATATGGAATAAAATTAGAGAAACCCGTTTGAGATGTTTTGGGCATGTCCAACATAGGCTGGCAATGGAATCGGTAAAGAAAAGTTTGGCTATGAAGGTTGATGGCCTACTAAGGGGAAGGGATGTGAGCATGGTTTAAAAAATCGGCCGAGTCTGAGTTGACTCGGACTCGAATCATGTGACTCGGCCAAGTCGCAAGGGGCTAGACCGAGTATCATGTGACTCGGCCGAGTCTTAATGTGACTTGGTTGAGTCCCATGGGACTCGGCCATGCGAGTCGACTCGGACTTGACCATGAACGATTCGGTTTCCGAGTCCGATTTTTTAAACCTTGGATGTGAGAGGATGTGGATGGAGGTAGTTTAAATAGATTTGAAGAAGTGTAACTTATCTGAGGATTTGACTCAAGATAGATTGGAATGGAGAAACGGAATTCATGTAGCCGACCCCAACATAGTTGGGACAAGGCTTTGATGATGATGATGGTGATCTGATTCAAAGGTAAAGTCAATTACATCAAAATAATCACCAACCACTAATAATCTCCATTTATAGCATAGGTTAAAGACATGGTTTTCAAGAATTTTTTTTCTTTTTGTAAGGAATCCTACTACTAACACCCACTTCATAAATAAACTTTTAAACTTCAACAAACAAATCACAATTCCTCAAGAAATTAGCACATCAATTGGCAATCACACTACAATAATAATAAAGAACTCTAAAGAACTTTAAAGAAGTAATACACATTATCATGTAAAAATTAGTACCCGTTTTTCCTTTTCTTAAGCTCCTAATAGTTCATTTATCATACAAATCCAAATGAGAGCGCTTGTATTTATAAATGAATATTGTCATCATAATCATAAACATCATATTAAGGGCCAAGAATAAACTTTCCGAAAAAAAAGAGAAGAAGAAATAAGTAGTTAAAGCTCAATTTGTAAAATTTTGTAGCTACCTACTTTCCTTCACAAGAAAGAAAAAAAAAAGATGCAAACTCCTATCTAAAAGAGGATTTGAAGGATTCGGAATGACAATAACATGACACAACCATGCTCACCCAATCTCACCAAATGGAGGAACCCTAGATCTCACACATAACATATACAAAGCAAATGAGAATTCCATATGCTTAGGATATTTTAATAATCTACAAAGACACCACTTTCATGAGGTCAGGCCAGTTTTCATACCCCACATCGAATCTAAATTGGGAAACAGCTTCAGGCAAATGAATCCACTCATTCATGATCGGGTTAGTTAAGGGTTTAATCACGACCTGATGTGAAACTGACCTGTTTACAACCTTAATCTTGAGCCTCCTTTGGAGGTTTAATCATCTCTACTGTTGATGGGAAAAAAAGCATACATACATCCTATGGCTATTGAATTATTTGATCAATTGAAGTGCACAATCTCATGGTAATTACAGTAGCTGCTCAATGCATTGTTTTGCACTTGTTCTTTTTGTTGGTTCTATCTTAGCTATGAATTTTTCGATTGTTTTCAGGGGCCTCCATTGCCACCAGTTGCACCACAATCTTCTAGAGTGTACGGCATGCCACCAACTCTTAATCAGAGTATGGCACCAGTACCACCTGTAATGGGTCATCCATCTGTAGCTGGAGCTCCAGGAGTGGGGCCATCTAAAATTGATCCAAATCAAATCCCACGCCCTGTTTCAAGTTCCTCAATGGCCATCTTTGAAACTCGCCAGAACAATCAAGCAAACACCCCACCTGTATGCAGTTCTTGCACTTCCGAATTATTTGCTTTATTTGTTAGGGTTCTACACTTGCACTTATCATTATTGGATTGAAATTGTTATAAGGCCTTGATATTAAGGGTTCTGCACTTGCACTTATCATTATTGAATTGAAGTTGTTATAAGGCCTTTACATTATTCCAAGTATTGTCTTACTGAATAATTGTAATTTTTATAAAGCCTGCCACAAGTGATTACATTGTCAAGGACACTGGGAATTGCAGTCCACGATATATGAGGTGCACTATGAATCAGGTATTAACGAAATCCTCAATACTTAATTGTCATCATACAGCTGTGGAATGTGTACTACCGGATAACATATTTTATTGGATCATTATGCATCTGGTTCATGTTTAAGTTTCTTCTTTGTAGATTCCTTGTTCTGTTGATCTCTTGGCAACATCTAGCATGGATTTGGCATTGATGGTCCAACCTTTGGCAATTCCTCATCCATCTGAAGAGCCTATCCAAGTAAGCTTTTTTCATTAATTCTGTTCTTTCTCACAATATTTTTCCCTTCACTAGTGAAATTTCTTATTAGTTCTCCTCTGGTTTCGTTCTTGCTTATTAATTCCTTCAATGAAATCTGAAATTATTGAGTTCTTGAAAACAAAAATGGTTAGTTAACTAAGCATCAACATTGTTCAATTACTGAATGATGGCTGCCTAAGCAGCAGCTGCAGCCGCTATGAGAGTAACATATTACTTCGAGAACCTTTGGTCACATATACCTATGTTAACTTAGAAAAAAAATGCTTCGGTGTGACAAAGGAACCATGAAACTAACACTTTATTGATATATTAGTGACATTACATCCATACTAAGGTTATGTTATAAAATTATTTTCATTGAGGAAGAAGATACATCTTAACCAGATAAAGTTCATATGCCTTAAATTCTGCTTTTTTGGCACATACTACCTTAAAGTGAGAAAAAAGATATCGTAAGGTAGCCTGTTGGTTGCAATTACTCTTATATGCCTTGAGGCCTGATATAACTAGATATTTAACTACTGTAAATGACACGTGGCAGAGAAAAAAAAAACAAAAAAAAGGGTCACAAAAGTGGCATATTTGGGTTTTGGGGTGGGGTATTTTGTTTAGAAGAAAAGAGAGAGAGAGAGAGAGAATGCTTAATGTGATGGTGAAGGGGGGCCATTTGGCAAGGGGTGATCCTCAAGGAAGATATCGTATAGTGGACCAGATCCTTCGAAAGGGATCATCAGGAGACAAGAATGGACAACTCAAGAGGGACCATCTAAGATAACCAAAACTCACTAATCCATTCATACACGCTTGATTAGATATTAAATGTAGAGGTTGTACTATGCTCTAATTACATTGCATGTAGATTAGGGAATGTCATGCCCCAAATCCGGTATCCAGAAACCACACGGAACACCCAATTTAGGGGCGCTTTCAATGTGAACATTTAAGTGGAAGCACTTGTGTGAAATATTTGGAAGCGATAGTAAACATCAATGGAAGCACTAATAGTATAGACCAATGATATCAGTCCGTACACCCATAGCAAATGTAAAGAGCTAAGTCCCACTACAATGTTCAAATATAGGAATAACACGTCTTATGTACAAAGCCATCTCAAACAACTAGCAAACTGAAATCTCATCATCAAGAAATATGGTGCTCTTCGCCACAATGTCCGCTGCCTTTGGCGTCTCAAAGAACGCCTCACTCTCTAGGGGATCGGTAATGGGCTCACCTGTAGCACCAAAGGTAAATAGAGTTAAATCTATAAGATCTAACAAGAGCAATATCTATATATATATAGATATATATATATATATATTGTTCTCATCATCATCAAAGCCTTGTCCCAACTATGTTGGGGTCTGCTACATGAATTCTGTTTCTCCATTTTGATCTATCTTGAGCCAATTTCTCACATAAGTTACACTTCCTTATATCCATTTTTACCACCTCCATCACGTCCTCTTTGGCCTACCCCTTCTCCTTGGTGGGTCATTAACCTTCATGGCCAAATTGTTCCTTACCGGTGCTATTAAGGCCTACGTTGGACATGCTCAAACCATCTCAAACAGGTTTCTCTAATTTTATCCCCTATTGTTGCTACCCCTAAATGCTCTCGAAAACACTCATGTCTAATTTTATCCTTCCTAGTTTTAGCACACATCCACCTCAACATTCTCATATTTGCTACATCCATTTTGTGTATATGTTGCTTCTTGAGTGGCCAACATTCTGCTTCATATGTCATAGCTGATCTAATCGCTGTCTAGTAAAATTTTTCCTTCATTCTTGTTGGCATTCATCGGTCACAAAGAACTCTAGAAGCTAGTTTCCACTTCAACCATTCCGCTTTTATCTTATGTTCGACATGTTTATTAATCTCCCCATCATTACTAATTATAAAGCCAAGGTAGCGGAAAGAATCACTTTGTGGTATCTCATGGTCTTTAATTCTCACAGTAGTTTCAGCTCTTTCTATATGCCCATTGAAGTTACAAACCATATATTCCGTCTTTGTATGGCTTATTTTAAAGCCTTTGGATTCTAAAGCCTCCCGTCATCTCTCGAGTTTTGCATTCTCACCATCTCTTGATTTATATACCAACGCAATATCATCTGGAAATAACATTCACCAAGATAACTTTTCTTGAATATGAGCAATTAACTCATCCATAATCAGTGCAAAGAGATAAGGGCTTATGGCTTACCCCTGATGCAAACCTCTGGTCATTAGGAAATCCCCTGTCTATCCACAAATATTTCTCACACTCATTATTGCTCATTCATACATGTCTTTAATAATTTCAATATAACCTCTTGGAACATTCCTTTTATTTAAAACCCACCAAATTAAATATCTAGGTACCTTGTCGTAGGCTTTTTTTTAGATTGATGAAGACGATACGCAGATTTTTCCTTTTTGCTCGAGATTTTTCCATTAATTGCCTAAGTGAAAAGATAGCTTCCATAGTTGACCTCCCTGGCATAAAACTAAATTGATTTTCAGATATCTTGGTCATCTGTCTAAGTCTCTGCTCCATTACTCTCTCCCATAGCTTTATAGTATGACTCATAAGTTTTATCCCACGATAGTTTATACAAATTTGTATATCTCCCTTGTTCTTATATATAGGCACTGCAACACTTCTTCTCCATTCATCTAGCATTTTCTTTGTCATTAATATTTTATTGAAAAGTCTAGTTAGCCAAATCTCCCCAACTTTTCCTAAGCATTTCCGAGCCTTAATCAAGATGTCATTTGGGCCGGTAGCCTTTCCCGTCTTCATTTGTTTTAATGCTTTCCTTTCTTCCACCACCCTAATTCTACGAAAAAAAGTATGCTTTGCTATTGAAATATCCTTTTTTGTTCTTATGGCTCCTATATAGTCTTCATTTAAAAGTATGTTAAAATATTGCCTCCTCCTTTCTTTGATAGCGTTATCCTTCACTAGAACCTTTTGGTCATTGCTCTTAATGTACATTTGACACGATCCAAGTCCCTACTTTTCCTTTCTCTTATTTTTGGAAGCTTAAAAATATCCTTCCCCCCTCCTCATGTTCCCAACCTATAATATAGGTCATCATATGCTTTCCACTTTGCATCACTTACTACTTTCTCAGCTTCTTTCTTTACCTTCTTGTACATCTCATAGTCTTCCATATTTCTAGTACCTTGCCAAACTTTGTAACGTTGTCTCTTTTCCTTAACAACTTCCTGAACCTCTTCACTCCACCGCCAGGTTTCTTTATTATCATGGCTTCTCTTTCAACTCTCCAAGCACCTCTTTATCAACCTTCCTAATACAGTTAGCTATTTGATTCCACATCGCTTTATTTTCTCCCTCAAAATTTCATTCTCCTTCATCTATCACTTTGTCCTTAAATATAGTCGCTCTTTGTCTAGGGCACATTTTATTTACTACCCCTTTCTTTCTACTTCTAATGCAAATATCTAAAACTGCTAGCCTATGTTGCGTTGTCAAACTCTCTCCTGGGATAGCCTTACAACCTTTACAATCCAATCGGTTATGTTTTCTAACTAGAAAAAAGTCGATCCGGCTCCTATTAGTTCCACTTTTATAAATAATTAAATGCTCCTCTCTCTTTTAAAAGCAAGTGTTTGCTATTACAAGGTCAAATGTTAGTGCAAAGTCCAAGATAGTGTCTCCTAACTCAATTCTTTTCTCCAAATCCTTGTCTTCCATGCACTCTCTCATAACCTCTATTATCCTTTCCTACATGTCCATTTAAGTCCCCTTCTTGGAAAATATTTTCACTAGTTGGAATTTCTCGTAGTAACCAGTAATCTCCTCCCAAAATGGGCTCTTGACCCTTTCATCTAATCCTGCTTGGGGAGCATATGCACTAATGATATGAATTATGTCTTCCTCTAACACCGATTTAATTGCTATGATTCTATCCCCCAATCTCTTTACCCCTACAATTTTCTCTTTCATGTCCTTATCTACAACTATACCCACTCAATTTATTGTATTGTTCTTCCTTGAATAAAAAAGTTTTCAACCATCAGCAAGCTCCTTGGCTTTGTCCCCGTTCCACTTTGTCTCTTGTAGACAGACTACACTTACTCTTCTTTTTTTCATTACTTTGACGAATTCTTGCCTGTCAAGGTTCCTATGTTCCAAGTAGCAAAGTCGAATCTTCCTCTAATTCTGCTGGTGGACTAACTACTTTAGCCACACTCGTCTAGAATGATGCGGTAGCCTTTGCACACTTTCCATTGGTGCATGTACGTGTAGGTGTACATTTTATGTACATGTATGTATGTATACATGTATATATGGGGAGCGCTACACAACGCTCGGGCGTGTTTTCCCCTCCTAGTTGGCCCCATTGGGATGCATGATGATCATGGAAGTCCATTGGATGGAAAGATCTATGTGAGGCCTTACTATATGTAAAATCTTGAGTCCATAAGATCATCCTAACCTTTTGCCCCATGGCCCTAAAATTTAATGGTTTAGAGACATCATTTTTATCATGATTTCAATTTAACGGTGAGGAAAAGTTGGATGAGTGTCAAACTTGGATGACTTTTTTTTTTTTTAATGTCTGTGGGTGGGGGATGGAGAGTAGTGTGTGAAAAGGCTAGATTGACTCAACATGGGCCCCATGACCAAAAAAAAGAGGGGCGGAAAAAGGGGCGTCTTTTAGAATTTCCATATATATATATATATATATATATATATATATATATATATAACATAGAATGAATGCATCAAAATAGAATATTGACAATGAATGTGATTAATAGAGTAACAATGAAAAAAGAATTAGGCAATTGTGCATGAATATTAATCAGTGTGAATCAATGTAATCAGTAACCTAGTCCATCCATCTAATAAGAAGGCACATTCACATAAGCTAATACCGTGGAAAATTATGTTGCTACCCTCCTATACTCCGTAGAGTTGCAGTGGGGATGCACGGGATCACAAGCCCGGCAAGGATAAGAATTACTGGAATAGCATGCCAAGAGTTTGGTAGCATGGGTCAGGAGATACCTAGTGGCGTACGTCCACCTCAAGCAAGAATCCTAATCTATAGATGGTGAGAAATTAGTCCCTACCATAGGTGATCATCCCATGGCTAGACTTACTAAGTCGACTGGTGTCTTAACTCAGGGAATGACAACTTCACAAGAATGGTGTTCGGCTAGGTATCTCTTGCATGAGCAAGAGTCCCTAATCAAGCTGAAGGAACTAGTTCTAGGTATCCATCATATCCCTTAAGAATTATCCTAAGACAATCCAAGTAGCCTAGTTCATTCCAAGACATTCATCAATATACAATCCAATCCAAGAGATAGTTCTTTCACTTCATGGCCATTGAATAAGCTAACCTAGCCCAAGACATGGGTAATCCATTTCTAATATCAACATATGGTCTCCACCAGGTAAAGCCTGGGTCAAGGCCCTCATCATTTAATTGCAATTAAGGTATTGAGTATAACAATATAAACATAGAGATAAGCGGTCAACAATGGCGAGACAATATAGAGATCCATCCATCAATGCCAATCAAGAAACGAATGACATAAGCAAGCCAAACCTAGGTCAGGGCTTGTCCTTCATATATAGGTGCTAGGTCAATCGATGTGATGATGGAAGGTTTAAGTGCAGATGGCTCAGATGTCTAGGGAGTTGAACATTTCCTTTTCCCATAGTAGACGTTCGGCAAATGCGAATGCAGACAAATTGGCTAAAGAAAGAGCCAATAAGCCTTCTTTGATCGTTTCTATTTGTTAATTTGTTCCGTCGTATTTTGGGGCTCTTGCCCGCTTTTTTAGGGCTTTGGTTTTGCTCCTTTTTGTTCTTGCCTTTCCCTACCTTTTTGCGGTGGTTTTTTGTTTTCGGTATAGTTCTCTTATACTGTATTTATCCCTTTTGTCTTTAATACAGTCACCTTTAAAAAAAAAAAAAAAACTAGGGCTTTGGATGCTAGAATATTAGTTCTTGGTGCTTCGAAGGTCATTGGCATCCAAATCTCCCCAGTTCACCACTCCCTTGACTTAACTTCACCTCCCATACCTTACCATGAACAACGGATGGGTGGATGTTAAGCTCAACCATCCATACATCATAGGGCGTCCATTTACAAGCTATTAGGCGGGTTAAACCAAGTTCAAAGGCTAATACCATTTCTGCATTATTTGGGGAGATGGATGGATCATGATTTCTTGCGGATCTTTTTGTTGGATCTAAACTATTAGGTATATGACAATCCAGAGGCCCATCCAAGTATATTAAAGCCCTCAAATGAATCTGCACCTTCGATCTACGATAAGTTGTGGGAATAAATCAAGTTGATTGACAAGGCAGTGGCACATGCAACAAGATTAATTTATCAAGTGATGAATGGTGTGAGGGATTGATCATGTTGGACAACAATGTAACTTGAGAATGAGTAGTTCCTAGCTGGGAGAACTGTGCGTATCGTTGGCTCCGATGATCCTAAGGATGGGTTCTTTTCTTTTTACATATTTATTGGGATATGGGGATGGGGGAGAGGATCCACCACTTAGCAAAGGTTTTGCATGTGGCAAACTCACAAAATAGGATTTTATTTCTTTTGTTTTTGAGTTATATTCTCATGCTTTTCTTTTTCCTCCAACATCATTAAAGACATTATGGGGGAGTGGTAACTCATGTGAGAATTACCTGGAGAGATGCAGGTGAGTTTTCAGTAATCATAGGTTTCAATTAGGTACAGCAAAGTCTTATCTTTTTGCATTGATCACGGATGAGTATAATCTCATATTCAAGAGGAGGTACATTGTATGTTGTTTGCAGATGCTATAGTGTTGTGGAGGAATTGAGAGATGATGTAAAGGCTGTTAAATGGCTGGAGGCTTTAGATCCAAGGGCTTTAAAATAAGTAGTATAAGGACAGATTATATGAATTGTAGCTTCAGTAGGGATGTGCAAAGAGATGTAACAACAACATTGAAGGAAATTTTTAGAAGATAGCGGTTAGACCAACTATGACCCTATGGGGCAAAATGTTGGTCAATCAAGAAAAACACATGCAAAAATGAGTGTAGCAAACATGAGAATGTTAAGATGGATGTGTGGTAAAACTAGGAAAGACATAATTAATGAGTGCATTCGGGAGTATTTAGTGTTAGCATCAATAGGCATTCAATTAAGAGACTTTTTTGAGATGGTTTGGACATGTCTAATGCAGGCCAACAACAGCACCTGTGAGGACAAAGGTTTTCTGTGCAAGTTGATAGCCCCAAGGATGAAAATAGCAGTAGCGGCGGGCCGCTACGAAGCGGGTGATACGTAGCGGCGTAGCGGTGCGATTTGAAAAAATCGCCAAAAAAATCTGAAAAAATTCCAGAAAATTGTAAAATGAAAGAAAATGTGGTTCTTTTGCCAAAGTAAGTAAGAAAAGGGGGCGTAGCGGTGCCCTCAATACATGAGGTCCTGTATCGCTGTATAAATAGAAAATAATAGTAATGACTAGTTTTTTCACATGTTTTCATGTTTCTTAGTCATGCTAACTTAAAAAGTAATGGAAAGCTCATAAAAAAAAAAAAAAATAGAACATGAATTCATTAAATAAAAGCATAAGAATTAAGAATACTTAAGAGTTAGGTCATTACACAATACACAATACCCATTAGTCATTAGTGAATATTGAACAGTCAAATATCAATACTTCAACATTCATGATTCAAATTCAATCAAGTGAATGAACTATGAAGTGATCAACAATCAACATTCAACACCAATTTAAAAATGACAAAGAATAGAGTTAGTGAAGGAAATAGGAATACCTTAATCACCACCAAAAGGAATGTCTACCAAGATTCAAGGGGCTATGATTATCCTCATCCCCATTAGTGTTATTATTTCCATTGGCACCATATTGGATTTGATAATGATCAGCATTGGGATCTACAAATCCAAAGAAGGCAGCCGCACCCGCATCAAAAGAACTTGGAGGAGGCGGAGGTGGTACGGTGGATTTCTACCATATTGCGTTTCACCATAGTCACCATATGAGTATGACCCCGAAGTTGAAGACTGTTCTTCTCCTTGTTGTAATTGACCATATGGAAAATAGTCAAAATAATGTGAGGGTCCTTGTCCACTGTAACTAGGGTTCCACGAATCAGTCCATGATGCCGCTTGTTATCCTCCAACATCTCCACCCATATTTCCTTGTTCATTACTACCTCCATCCCCAGGTGGTGAATCTCTTCGGCGCCGTTGATAACTACGGCTTGGATCAAATCTTCCAGATGGAGGTAACTCATGTACTTCCTCTATAGGAACGTCATCGTCTTCATCATGCTGATAGTATTCACTAGTACCACCTGTCCCACTGTCTCCTGCTCCTCCTCCATCTCCACCATGGCTACTCGAAGAGACGGTGGTAGAACTAGCTTTCTCAGAAGTAGGTTTTTTCCCACTCCTCCTAGTCCTACTGGTACCTTCTCCCTGAGGTGGCTGACCTTCTGCAGGTGCCTCACCCATATCCTCATCTATCAACTCTTGAACCGTTTCTTGAAACTTTGGATCTGAATCTAGTAGTGGATCCTCTATCTCGGCTAACTATGGGAGTAAGGGATCGTCCTCTCTGAATATGTGATCCAAATTAATAGGACAATAAGGAGGATCATCCCTTGACCTTTTCTCCCTAATTCTGTTTCTCAACTTTAGATTGTAATGACAATATACAAACTTGTTGAGTTTTTGCATGGTAAGCCGATTTTTGGCCTTCGTGTGGATCAAAGAGAAAGTACTCCAATTTCTTTCACAGTTGGAAGATGTTGTAGTTTGACTAAGGATGCGAACAGCCGCGCTCCTTAGATGTGGAGCACTCTCTCCAAAATTTATCCACCAATCAGCTGAAACGCAAAAAATAAATAAAGAAAATTAGATATTCATAACCCTCAAGTCCTTCTAATCAATTAAGATAAATAAATCAAGATTCAAGATTATTGGGTGGGGTCTTTTGTTCATAGTCATATCAGGTGGCATCTTTCCAATCGATCGTATCACAAAGGGTCAGCAAAGGTTCCTCTCCTTTGTGTATACATAGATATGTACAATGTGAAAATTAGATATAAGCATTTATGGCAATTGGCACTTGGTAGCATAATTAAATTCTCTTAAGTAACCACCTACTCTCCTCTTGTATTGCATCAATTTGATCATCTGCATTTAACAATCTTTTCAATACCTCCCGTAATCCTACCCGCAAGTTCGTATCTATTGCTTCAGTGTGTAGTTCGACATTGCGGTAATAGAATTCGGGATTCAAAAAATAAACCTACATTATAAATATGTAGAATGTACTGTGAGCAAACAAGATAATAGATACATTAGTTAGGAAAACAAAAAAGTATCAAATTCAAAGATATATATTAATTACCTGCAGCATGCAATGGATGGTGCAACTGATCGTTCCAACGGGCATCAATAATCTTTATATATTTATCGTGATATCTAACATTTTCTATAATGGATTGCTTTGCCTGATCCATTGCTTCATATATAAAGCCTATTGTCGGCTTGTCATCACCATCTACAAGCCGCAACACTTTAACCAAAGGCTCAAAAACCTGTAATATCTTACTCACTTTCTTCCAAAACTTATTGTCCCTCATAAGGTTTGGGACTTCAAACCCCGGACCACTAGTTGCATTGCTCCATTTCGAACAAAGCCATTCTTCTAATGCAAACATCTGAATGAGCTCCGTTCTAAACTTTACAAGGCTTTCCATAGCCAGAAAATGAGTTGCAAACCTAGTTATTCCTGGACGCAGCAAGGCATGGTTATTTGTGTATCTTTTCATCAAGCTTAACACCCATGAATGATCATATATAAATCTTGTAATTCCTCTACATGCCTTGATCAATGAAGCGACTTTTGTCTTCATTCCAATCTCTTCCAAGATGAGATCTATGCAGTGTGCTGCACATGGGGTCCAGAATAAATGGGTCCTCTTTTCCATTAATTGCAGACCTGCTGCCTTGAAATTGGCACCATTATCTGTAACAATCTGTACAATATACTCCTCTCCCACACTCTCTACAACTTTATCCATAAGATTATATATATATGTGGCTGTCCGTCTATGTTCACTTGCATCAATGGACTTCACAAAGACGGTCCCAGCGACTAAATACACCAAAAAGTTTATTAATTGTATTTGGGTGCCGCTGGTCCACCCGTCACACATGATGGTAACATCATTTTGTTGCCACATGGGCCTAAACTTTTCCACCCAAGCCTTTATTTCTCTATATTCTTCTTCAAGATATTTAGTGCCCACATCATATACGGAGGGCGCCTATATACCCCGCCCAGCTTCGGCGGCAATATCAAGAATAGTCTGGAAATATGGGGAATCTATTGCTGTAGGTGGTATGTTCTTGTGAATTAGCCATTTTGCTGTAGCTTTGGGCAATCTTTCTCTTGTAGCCTTCATTACCCCTTTCACAACACTAGATATTTTTGGTTGTTTATCTCCCTCTTTTCTATGTGCTAGAGGATCAACAGTGGGAGGAACTGCTCTTCTCGTAGAGATAATTTCTACATCAACATCCTGTTCTCGGGTGCTAAATGCCCTACGCAAGGACCCCGCAATGCCCTTACCCTTGCTTGGCACAGATGCAGATGAGCCCCGTGCATCATAATATCTGCTTCCAGCAAATGCATGACGTTCTTGTTCTTCTTGTTGACTCATCAAAGACTCTCGGCGTGCAGCCTCCATCTGTGCATCTTCCTCCTCATCAAAGTATTCATCCCCAAATACATTATAACGGGTAGCATCAACATCTTGCCGCCTCTTTTCTTTTATCTCTACTTTTCTAGCTTTATTTTGGCCAACCAAAGCTTTTATTTCTTCCCTGACTTCCCTTGGTACTTCGGTATAGGCAGCAATATTGTCAGAAATGTGGCCCAAGTGGTGCTTGAATCTTGTAATGCCCCCATTGGTCACTTTCCCACAAAACATGCATTTGATTTTCAACCTACTTTGCTCAACTGCCTCACCAAAGCTCCATGCGGGATCAATATCACGAGGCATTTTAAGTTATCAATTGGCAAAAACAAATAGACTGAATACCTGGCTCTTGCTATAAATATGAACAAGTAGTATGTTATAAATTAAAAAAACAAAGAAACATGTTAGAGGAAACATATATATAATGCTTAGGAATTATTCTCTTGACATTTAATTGGTATTTCATTACTTAAAGTATCATTTTTTTTTCAAAAAATAAATAAATCCGAAAATAAAAAATAGAGAAAAATCAATAAACTTTCAAAATGTGATGGATTGATCTATGGGAAACATAGATCTATCACTTAGAATACATTTCCAAGTGGTTTCATGGGTTGTCCATGAGTATTCATATTTATTTTTCAAAAAAATAAATAAATCCGAAAATAAAAAATAGAGAAAAATCAATAAACTTTCAAAATGTGATGGATTGATCTACGAGAAACATAGATCTATAATTTACAAGTAATTTCTAAGTGGTTTCATGGGTTGTCAATGAATATTCACATTTTTTTTTAAAATAAATAAATCCGAAAACTGAAAAATAGAGAAAAATCAATAAACATTCAAGTAGTGATGGATTGATCTATGGGAAACATAGATCTATCATTTATAAGCAATTCCCAAGTTGTTTCATTGGATGTCAATGAATATAGACATTTTTTTTTTCAAAAAATAAATAAATCCAAAAATAAAAATTAAAGAAAAATCAATAAACATTCAAGTAGTGATGGATCGATCTATGTGAAATATAGATCTATCATTTACAAGCAATTTCCAATTTGTTTCATTGGTTGTCAATGAATATACACATTTTTTTTTCAAAAAATAAATAAATCTGAAAATAAAAATTAAAGAAAAATCAATAAACATTCAAGTAGTGATGGATTGATCTATGAGAAACATAGATTTATCATTTACAAGTAATTTCCAAGTTGTTTCATTGGTTGTCAATGAATATACAAATTTTTTTTTAAAAAAAAAAATAAATCCGAAAATAAAAATTAAAGAAAAATCAATAAACATTAAAGTAGTGATGGATTGATCTATGAGAAACATAGATCTATCATTTACAAGCAATTTCCAAGTTGTTTCATTGGTTGTCAATGAGTATTCACTTTTTTTTTTCAAAAAATAAATAAATTCGAAAATAAAAAATATCAAAAAATTAAAAAAATCCAAAAATATGTGTGCATCATGAAAGGAAAACATAGATCTAACAATATTACAAGATAAGGAAGAATTTATAGTAGTTAGAGTCTTAGAGAATAGAGAGATGAAATGATCTCAAAAGTTAACTCCAAAAAATCTAAAAGAAAGAACATACCTAGAATAGAATCTTGAATCTTGATGAAGAAGCTTGGATCTTGTCTCACTAACAATATTTCCTTGTTTTGATGTTTGTTGTGGTGGATCT
The DNA here is from genome assembly GCA_028538565.1 of Umbellularia californica. Classification (NCBI taxonomy): domain Eukaryota; kingdom Viridiplantae; phylum Streptophyta; class Magnoliopsida; order Laurales; family Lauraceae; genus Umbellularia; species Umbellularia californica. The sequence goes on from JAPQWN010000001.1 coordinate 62,714,142, forward strand.
TGTGCTCAAATATTGATTTACAGTATCATGGGAGGCTTTTACAGCAAGAAGGAGAGAGTGAAAGAGGTAAAAAGAGAAATGAAAGTGAGAATGGGTCGTAAAAACACCCCCTGCTACGTGGCAGTGGCATGTATCGGCTGCTACGCATTTGTAGCGGCCGATACGGTGTGATCTCCGCTAAAATCAAAATAGCGTGACGGCACTTGCGCCACGGCCGATATATCGGCCGCTATGCTACGTAGCAGCCGATATTTTCATCCTTGGATAGCCCCTCAAGGAAAAAAAGGAGAAAGGGACAGGCTGAAGAGGACATGGATGGAAGTAGTAGCATTTTCGAAAAATAAAATAAAATCTGGAAGTCATAAGGATAGATTTGAAGAAGCGTAATCAATATGAGGATTTGGCCCCAGGTAGACTGGAATGGAGAAAAAAAATTCATGTAGAGTTGAACCAATATAATTTGGCCAGGCTATAATGATAACGAAGATGATTCTCATTTTTTTTTTCAAAGATGGACACATCATGTGTAAAATGGTGCCCAATTGACACAAAATTGGGTGCATTTGATGGTCATTTGATTGCCTACCAATAAGCCCAAAATTATGGATTTTTGACATGGGTTGAAAAAAATAATGTCTCATTTAGTGATAAGGTATAGTTTTGTTATGGAATTTTTGGTGTCTTAGTTTTTTGTTTTTTCCAATTTTTTTTCATCCCAGTGTCATGTCTGATATGGTTTCCTTGAGCAAAGGATTCTATTCATCTCAGTAGCATTGTAAGTAAGAGAATCTCCAAAGTGGTCGTCGATCAGATGTAAAATGGATTGCATTCTTCCTCTTTTACTTCCTCGTCTCTTCTTATATGTGTGACTCATGACAAACATTAATGATATTGAAGTTCATTTTGTGTATGAAAATTGGGTTTCATCTCCTTTATCCTAGTGATAGCGTGATGTCGTCTCAGCCCTCCACTGTGTGATGTCTTGGAGATTACATATGGAGAATCCCAGTACTTACTGCAAGAGTGTACCACTGTAGTATTGTATAGTAAAGACTCCCTAATGAACAAGGTTCGGACTTTTTTATTTACGTATTTTGATCTTTCAAAAATGGCAGTAGCATATTTGACTTTGAACATAAATTCCAATTGTAGTTGATATTACTTTTGTTTATTTTGGTTTTGTTTGTGTTGATTTAAAGAGCTTGTTCATGTAAATTTCAGATCGTGTTTCTTTTGGTTTTGTGTTTGTATGTGTCTGTGTTTTCTTTTTCAAGGTTCTATAAAGTTTCCAGAGATTTTGGTGTCAAGATCAAAGTCAGCAGCCCCATTTTTTTTCCTTTTTTGGTTATGCTTTTGTCTTGTGTGGGGGGTGAGTTTTGGGCAAGTGTGAGCACTTGGGAGTGGATGTGGTCTGCAACTCTTTTCAATTGATAATTTTGTTGTCTTTCTAGTTTCAATGCTGTTTAAGTTTGAAATAATCGATTTACTCTCATTACTTGATTTTATACTTGAAGAGTTTCCATAACTTGATTTTTGTAAGGAAAAAAAAAGAGTTAACATAATTAATTCTACATCGTCCAGATGGGCATTAGATTTGCAACTTTATTGAATCCAAGTATGTTGGACAACCAAATGGCCCTCAATATGTTTAGAATTGAATAGGTTACAAATGGCCCATGAATATGTTTAGAATTGAATAGGTTATGTACAACTTAACTTCACATCAGCATAGTAGGTTCACATGAAAATTTGATTTAATTATTAATAGTTATCCAAATATGCCGTTGAAGTGTACATAGTTTTCAGACTTGTGATGACCGTATCATCCTTCTTGAAGAGCATTTATGGAACCTTGTCTGTTCTTTTATCTATCATTTATTACATAAATTTTTTTCTTTTTTTATTTTTATTTTTATTTTTATTTTTATTGTAGGTTGTGGATTTTGGAGAAAGTGGACCTGTTCGATGTGCTCGCTGCAAAGCATACATAAATCCATTCATGAAATTCATTGAACAAGGAAAGCGTTTTATTTGCAACATATGTGGTGAGTTTCTTTCATCTTCGATGTAATTTCTACTTGACTAAATTTAATATTGCGGTGGGTTTCCTTGGGTTTTCAAAGAATTTGTCATTATACTCCAGCCTTTCTTGTCATGGACAGTATTCATTACTTTTTTGTATGTTTTTATACATTAGCCTCTTCTGTATCCATGCTGCATGTGAGCATACCAGGGTTCTGTGGTCTAGTGTGATTGTCTTCTTCTTTTTATGCACTTTGATATAGTGGTTTTGATTATTCACTCACACCAGGGCTCTCTTTTCAATAATTGATAAATTACCGATGGTATATTAGTAATAAATGAGTTAATTGGTTCAAGCAAATCTAAAAGTGTGGGTTTTTTCAAGAAGGAAATCTAAGAGTGGGTTTTCTTTCCAAAATTTTTATTTGGTAAAAAGCTTATATGTGATTTGAGTTTTTAAGATTATATGAGGGGTAGAAATGGTTTGGAGCTAAATGAAGGGGGTGGAGTGTGGATAGTGAAGCATTTTGACTTCACTGTCTTCAATCTCTTTGAAAGATCAAGAATGCTTAGGCGTGGTGATCCACTTTCTTCCTTCCTGTTTATGATTGTTGCCGCGGTTGGGGGGGTGTCTCAGATCCCTTTTGATAAAGAAATTACAGTTAATGTATAGTTTTGATGTAGGCATTGAGGGTAAGGAGATTTCTCAACTACCACATTCCCTTGATATAATTCTCTTGTATGTTTGTAAATTAGTAGCGAAGTGACATTTCTAGTTGATTGGGATACATGCGCCTTCTAGGGAAACCAAGATATGAAGATTTCATGGCGGTATCCTCCTCATTCAGCGACCTTCGGATTTAATTAGGTCATTCAGGCACCATATATTATTGCTAGAGTGCTTTTCTATGAGTTAGGCTATATTAAAGTGGTTTGTTCCAACACGGTGTGGATTCAAATGAATCAGGAGTCTAGGGCCTTGGGCCACTAGGGAATCATTGAAGGGTTAGGGAACTCATATTTCAGTCATCTAAGTATGAAAAGTGATTCTTCCAATACCTTATGTTCAGCTTCAGATGATTGAAAGAGTCCTTGGAAACTTGATTTCATATTAAAAGATATTAAAGAAATTTTTAATGTGCTCGATGTAGAATTAAGCATATATTAAGCACGCGTTTGGTTACCATCCTCGCTAGGCCCAGACTAAGCTATCCACAATGGAGATTTACGAGATGAGGAGTCATTCCATTCCATGTTTGGAAAACTCCAAGGAATCCTACCATAAACACTATTTGCCATCCAATCATTCCACGTTTTTGGAAAATCTCTAACAATCCATGATGCATCAAGACCTAAACTTTCAGCCCCACTCCCCCCACCCTTTTGGTCTTCTTGAGATGATGAACGGTTGGGATCATGCAAATGGGCTATGTAAATTGGAATCATATTGCAAATCTTTCATACCAATGAGTCGAATCAAATTCTGAATTGTATAACGAATTGTATGCTTTTTTAATTTTTCTATTAAAATGAAAATATTTAAAAATTAAAAAAGGAAGAGCAAAAACTAGTTATTCATAATCCATCTATTTTCCAATTCATATCGGTATATATACAATGACAAATAAGTCTATCATACAATCATATCAAGAGCATCATGGCATATATTAATATATAATAAATTATATATGTAAATAGTTAAATAAGTTTAAGGTATCGGTTATATATTTGTTTTTTTTTTCCTTTAAATCAAAATATATAAGAGAAAAAAACCAAACCATTAATCTTACAAAGTAAGATATCTCTTGAAGCTAAGAAAGTGTTCATGAAAAAAAAAAAAAGAACCAAAAAAGATTACAAAAAGAAGAAGATATAGATAAGCCCCATATGTACTGTCGAACGCTTTTAATCAAATGTGTGTTTATTCATCTCCAAAAGCTCCTCAAAGCTGCAAAAATTCTTAAGAGGTTTCAATAACTACTAAATAACCTTTTAAAAGTAAAAATGCTATAAGAAAGAAAGAAAAAAGTAAAAGGGTAAAAGATTATCAATATTTACTTATTAGTTGTAGCTATTCTTGCTCAACTGAATCACATGAATCGTAAGATTCGATGAAACGAGTATCAAATCATTAGATTCACACCTGAATCCTGAGACTCATCTATAAATGGGATTCATTGCATATATATGAATCGAGATTCGGGATACGAATCGAAGGATTCTGATAAGAATGTCCACAAAAATAAAAAAAAAAAATTAATTTTTTAGGTTCTGAATTTTTTTCGCAAATATCTGAATATCTATGATGATTCTATGGCTGAAAATTGACTTCCTAGCTGTTTTGGCCTTTTGGAGATGATGAACAGTTTGGATTGTCATTTAGGGCCCACAAGAATTAGAAAATGAAAAAAAGGGACTGCCACAAAAGCCCCCATTTTTGCACTATGGAAGATCCAACGGTTTGAAGTTTTTTCTCAATTTTCTCATGATCCATAATGAATCAAGCCCCAAATTTGACACCCAAGCCGTTTTGGGCTTTTGAAGAGGATGAACAGTTTAGATCTTGCAAATGGAGCCACGAGAATAAAAAAAATTCAGTTTTTAGGTTTGGAGCTTTTTGTAAATATCTCAAGATCTATGATGAATCTGCAGCTGAAAATTGACTTCTTGGTATTTTTGGCCTTTTGGGGATGATGAATGGTTTGGATCATCATTTAGGGGCCCACATGAATCAGAAAATAAAAAAAAGGGACTGATAAAAATGCCCTTTTTTTGTACTATGGAATATCAACGGTCCTAAGTTTTCCTCAAATTTCTCATGATCCATGATGAATCAAGCTTCCAAATTTATTGCCCTACCCGTTTTTGGCCTTTGAAGAGGATGAATGCGTTGGATCGTGCAAATGGGGCCCACAGAAGTCTAGAGATGGTCATTTATTGGTTTGGACTTTTTTGCAAATACCTCAAAACTTGTGATGAATCTTCGACTGATATTTAATATCCTAGCTGTTGGGTGGAATCATCATTGTTTGGAAAATCCAGCTTTAGCAAAATTGACTTACATAAGGCTGAAGGTAGAAAATACCTTTTTCTGAAGAGGAGGTTAAAGAAGCGGTTTTTTATTTACGTGGGGATACAGCTCCTAGCCAGATTGTTTTCCAATCACTTTCTTTTAGACTCTTTGGAGGTGGTCAAAATTGATGTTATGGACTTCTTGTGAAAGTTCCATGAAAGAGGTATCTAATCTAAGGAGTTGGGTGCTTCATTTATTGTTTGGAGATTAAAGCATTTAGAACTTCTGACCAATTAGGCTGTTTGGTAGTATTCATAAAATTATCGCCAAAGTCCTTTCTGGCAGACTCCAATGTGTGCTACCTTGTATCATTTGAAGGCATTAGTTGTGTTTGGAGGCAAATTCTAGACTGTGTTCGTAGCTAATGGATGTCTTCTCTTAAGGCATTTATGATACGAGGCTGGGTTTGATATGTAAACTTGACTTTGAGAAGCCTATGCTAGGGTGGATTGGGACTGGCTTCCTTATATGATTCGCCCAATGGGTTTTGGGATTATATGGCAAAGTTGGATTAGAGTTTGTTTATGTTCGTCACTTCTCCATTCTCATTAATGGGTCCTCTGAAGATTTTTTCCCAGCTTAGAGGGGTTTCAGGCAAGGTGATCCCACCTCCTCCTTTCTATTTGTTCTAGTGTGGTGCAGCCTCGGATCTGTGATCGAAACAATAGATCAATCTCCTGAGGGATTGATTGAATCCAATGATGGATTCTAGCCCTAAGGCACAAGCGCAACCATAAACCACACTATAACTGAAGAGAACTGAGGAATTCTTTAATTAATTGGAATAAGCATGCTCAATTACAATGAAGGACTCAACTATATATAGAGTATTATTTCTTAGCCACTTAAGGCTTCTAAATACAAAGCTTCTAATCCTAATCAAACAATAAAATTAGAAATAGTTCCCTAATTGAACAAGGAGATAGAAACAAGGATAAAAATAGCGGTTGTGGCAGGTGTAGCTGTCAGTGGCCAAAACGCTACGTAGCGGGTGATACGCAGCGGTTGCGGCGATACGTAGAGGTGTGAATATTTTAAATGGTCAAAATTTTTTGAATCTTGTATAGAACCAATATTTTTTTTTTCAGCGATTTGAAACCATAAAAGGGTAGAGACAACTTTAGGAAAGGCTATTGAGGAAAAGAAATAGGAAAAGCAATGTTTAAAACTAAAATAGTAGGAAAGGCTCTACTAGGTTTTAGACTGTAGCGCCACTATTTTCAAAATAGCGTAGTAGCCTTGACCGCTATGGTTGATAATGTGGGCGCTATGCTACTTAGTGGCTGCTATTTTGAACCATGGATAGAAATAAGATAACAGAAGATAACAGTAATGTCACCACCCAAATTCCGGGGCCCTGTCGGATTCTGGATCGTGATTATTTAGTAATATTCCCCATGCATTCATCAACTAATTTCCACAAGGAATCAGGCATTTAGTTCAAAATATCATTCTAATTAAATTGTAAATATCAAACAATATCAATAATCTCTAACTAATCAAAATTGAACTTTTCTAGTTCTCTCCTGTCAGCCACGCATGCCAAAATCTACGTGTTGAACATCGTTCTGCTATGTCCCACTTGTAACGTGATTACCTGAAGGGGGCAACACAACATCAGTATTACTGGTGAATGAATTTTCCTAATTACACAACAGCATAAAACATAATATCACATGATCAACAAATCCAAATCAATAGATCAATTACCATTAAAAGTACATCCATATACATATTCTTGCCCATGCACCTTGCTACGCCTCCAAGGCTTATTGTATACATATATACTGGTCACCATGACCCTGTCTCATCAGACACGTCCACCAATGACCAGCCACTATAACGGCCACGATGGCCATAAGCCATCAATCATCTGGACACTAAGTCCAACATCCCAAATCTAGGATCCAGTGCACAACATCTCATAATCATAGAACAACCATGATATGAACAGTAAATAATATAATTTGAACACATATGTACAACAACGTGGGCCCAACACTAACACTATCCAGATTCATCTTTGCCCCATCATTTAGACATAATTGATAGTTAACGGTGTAGAGGTGGTCCCACCTGTTCATCATTAGCCTTCTCCAAACTACTAATAAACAAGGCATTCAGGATTCCATAATATTTTATATAAAACAATAGGATCATGAACAAATTCAGGATAATTTCAGTCCTGACATGATCCATAAACCAGCAGGGTCTTAGTGTATTTAATCTCAGAAATCAGACCCCTTTCTTTTACACAGAACTCCTCTAAAGGAGAGTATTAATCATCCTGATTCAGGGTACACCAAACAGTGGGCCCCACGGCCCTAACACATGTCAAATTTGGTCCTTAGGGTAACCCAGGGGTGTGTTTTCATAGCAGGGGATCTGATTCATCATTATAAGATGGTTTCCTTAAGTCCACAGTACCAAAACAACCTTAGCTAACACATAAAAGTGTTCTCACGCATGTAACCCTATGGCTGTTGGATAGTGGGCCAGATGGGGCCCACTCCTCATGGGTCCCTCACTAATAAGGTCGCCCAAGGGTCCTCTCTAGGATGTGTGGTCCTGATCTCTGATCAGGTCCGTTGATGGGTCCCACAACCCATGTCGACAATCTGCCCTGTTTCCCTCATCTTCACGCCTGGGACTCCTTTGAGTCTATTGGACAGTGGGTCCCTCTGATCCGAATCCCGGATGTCCCACTTCTGTATGGTCGCCCAGGGGCCCCACACCTGATGACTGGATCTGATTTCAAATCCTATGGCCAGATAGTTCTTAGTAGGCCCTAACGACACATAGTCACATTATACTGTAACAGACGCTCTCCTGGACCATGGTGGTTGGATGAAGGTCCAGGTGGGGTCCACTCCCCATGGGTCCTCCACCTTAAAGGTTGCCCATGGCTCCTCTCATGGGTCCCTGGACCAGATCTCCCATCTAGTGGGCCACGGGGTCCCCCAACCCCTTCTTATCAAACTCTGTCATTGACGACAGGCCTCTGTATTCTGAATATTGCCCAGTATTCAGCAGTTCAAGGAGAAACAGGTATTAACAATTCCCTAGAAGTTACACTCTTCACAATCAAGATGTAAAAGATTCTCAATAGAGTTTCTATATAATCCTTAGATACAGGCATCATTACTGTAATTGCAGTAATTCAATTTCCAATAGGATCACACACCATCATCAATCCCCAGATTAAAACATCTAAATAATTGGGAAGATCCACTCACCTTTGATAAGCAATCGTTGCCTTTGCGATGTGCGGATGCAAATAGGACATCCGATGATCGTCTTCCCATCGATTGGCTTCCTCCTCTTCCCCTGGATTTCGGTCACGAACTCTCCTTCCCAGATTTTTTCTCTCAAGAGTTAGAAGATAATTCCATACAAAGGGATGGTCGATGGTTGCCTATGTATACCGAGATGAATTAGAGTCCTAGTCCTTCTCTCCTACTTCTAATTAGGGTTGTTACACAACTCCTTTCCTTTTTCCACTCACCATATACGTGAGACTTTCCTAATCCATAAAATAAGCAAACAACTAAGGGTCTTACTTGGGCCAACTAATCCTGGGCCCATGTAACTTAGGATATTACAAGTAGAATGCCACAATAGCTTTGAGCCAATTGGGCCTATGGACTGGGTTGATATCTGGGTCCATTATGTGGGCCCAATGGCTTTCTTGGGCTTCTGTATTGCATCATAGTGGGTGAAGCTCCCCATCGGATGATTGAAGTTATGAGTTCTGTGAATCCTATTAAAGGGTTTGAGGCTGCCAGGATGTGACAATGTCAGTCATTTCAATTTGTAGACAATACTCTGATCTTTTGTAAAGTTGAGTCAGCGTAGGTGTTGAATTTGAAGACTATCTTTCTTTGTTATGAAAGCAGTCTCAGGCCTCATGGTTAACTTCTTCAGAAGAGAGATTCCTGGGGGGTGCTTGTCTAGTGTTCAATTGGGTGAGCTTGCTGATTTGATAGGTTCTAAAGCTGGCTCTCTTCCGACTTCTTATTTGAGTCTTCCACCTTTCTTGGGTGTTGCATTTAAAAGCTTCTGGAATCCTGTTATTGAGAAAGTGGGAAGTAAGCTAGCTCTTTGGAAGTTGAACTACTTATTCTTGGGTGGCCTCATTACTCTTATAAAACTAGTTCTTTGGAACTTGCTGATTTATATCATGTCGGTTTTCAAATTCTCGTTGATGGTTGCTAAGCGTGTTGAAAGGCTTCAGCATGAATTCCTATAATGGGGTAGGGATAGCAGAAAGAGAATTCATCTCCTGGATTGTAGTAAAGTTAGTAAATCTAAAAAGGAGGTAGGTATTGGCATCATTTCTTTGGAAATCTTGAATGAATTCAACTCTTCTAGGCAAATGGATTTGACAGCCATGAGACGAGCAAGAGGGCATGTGGAAACTGATTTTTATTGCCAAGTACGATGTTTGAGATCCTTAAATCCTTGCCAGTTGAGTTTGTGGAGAGGCATTTTGTATATTAAGGCTGTCTTTTACTCCATGATTTGATATTGGGTTGGATTGGGAGCGCGGATTCATTTTTGGCTTTACACTTGGTGGGAGTAGCCTCTTTAGCCAATTCCCCCAACAAATTCCAGTGTGCTCTTGATGATTATGCCTTAGTGACTACTTTCCTAGATTTGGTGACCAAGTTGCTTTTGGTCTCATTTCTAGAAGCCTCGTTTGGTACATATTGGTGTGTATTGGCCAATATGGTTGATGATACCTCCAATTTATCAGCCTATTCACATTGTATCTGATAAATTGCAGAAAGTAGAGCAGTCGCGGCCAATAGGCCAATTTATCAGCACATATGATACATATCGGCTGATATTTTGAACCATGGTATTGAGGACAAAGTTGGGAAACTAGAAACTTGAGCTCCAACTCGACTTTCCTCAACTTGCCTAATGTGAAAGTTTTGACTGAAGCAAGTTATTCGTGATTTGGGCAAGTAATCTTTTGCTACTATTTCCTTTTTAAATATAATTATTGTCTCTTTTAGCTGACCCCCCAGATTGTGATGGATAAGGCTCTAATGATGATGATGGTGTCGAAAATACATATTTATACAAAAATTGAAAATGTGAATCTATTTAACCTTGATTCATAATAATTAATCTATAAATCATTCGTAAGCTTATATTGTAAAGAACTTCAAAAAAACACACACAAAAGGAGCAAATCCAATCAAACTAATTATGAGTATTTTAAATGAAACTGTATAAAGAAAATAATCGTATCTATCTTACATTCATGAAGAGATGTAATTCATGTTTTAAATTTCAAATTTTCTAGCAACAGGAAGAAGCCAAATCATCCATATTCGGGGTGGGGGTGGGGTGGGGTGGGAATATAAGGATTTATTGATTTTAATTGTTCATCGATCATGAGGTTATCATTCTTAGCACCTGTAGATGATTTTTTTTTTTTGAAAGGTTACCATGTGTAGATGTTGCGTCTCTTGCTCATTGATTAGACCTTAACCTTCGAGGTAGAGTATCTAGTGATGCCATTGGCTATCGAAGTGGATCCATAAGGTAGAAGTAATTTGTTGGTGATTTTTGAGCAAAGAGAAGAATAAGAAAACTGCACGAAGTGAATGCAAATGACAGAAAGGTGTTGATGTCTTGCCTTGAAGTGGCTTTCTCCTGCAGAATTGGTGAATGTCTTGGGGACTTCTTTATGAGTTTAGATTTACTAACATGGTAATGGGGGATCCAATGATCCATTTACCTTGGTTCACCTCGATTCATAATAATTAATATAGAAATGATTAGTCAATGTTTTTACTTTCATCTTTTTAGCATCAGGAAGAAGCCACATCATCCGTATTTGTGGAAAAATAAAAGAGATGAAACTGAATTTTTTTTCTGTTCTAGTTGTTCATGATCATTAGGTTATCACCCTTTGCACCTGCAGATGTTGTGCTTCTTGCTCATTGATGATACATGCATCTTGAACAGTTGCAATCATCCATTTACATGTTTTAACCTTCATGGCGGATTATCTTTAGTAATGCTGATGGCTATCGAAGTGGATCCATAAAGTGAAATTAATTTTGTGGTGATTTTGGCGAAGATAAGAAAGCTCAGCTGAGTGAATGCCAGTGAGATAAAGGAGTTGATGTGTTTCCTTCAAGTGACTTTCTCCTGCATGATTGGTGAATGACTTGGTGTATTTTTATGAATTTAGATTTACCTACGTAGTATTGGGGGATCTTTCTATCCTTTTTACATGTAAATTTTGAACTTGATATTATATACCTCCAATCCTGTATGGGGTTTTAATGTCTGCCAATGTTGATGAACTAGTCATTGCCTGTGCCTGAAGGCACAGCACACCACGCTCTGAGCACAACTAAATCTAATTACTCTTCTTTTGACCACCTAACAACTAACACCGCCCATAATTTAACAAAATTTAACTCAAATTTTCTATGTGGCCCATTGGATCAATCAACTTCAAATCAAGCCCAGCCGGGTTTTATTTTTTTAGGTAAAACAGACCAGCCAATTGGACCCTTGTTTAACCACCATTGAATACCAGAAGTGGCCCACTATTATAAGCAGTTTAGTTTAATTGTATGCAAGCCACGTTTGCATCTGCTACTAAAACAATCCAAATTAGCCCAGATTCCACAATCCGTGAAAAACAACATATATATGTGAAGGGGCAAACTGGTAAGTTGTGGGCCCACATTCCACACCGTTCAATCACTCAATTGCAATCATAGCCGTGTATTTAATCATATCTTTACTTGCAATGAAGTTTTGAAACATAATGGCATGTTTCGTAATTTCACAGAAAACCAAGGACACTCCCATATCCTCTGGGAAAAGATAATGGCAGGTTTCGTAATTTCACAGAAAATCAATGGCACTCCCGTATCCTCTTGTCCTTAGTAAAAAGTTACTGCCCCTTTGTTTTCAAATAATTACAAAATTACCAAGCTCTTGAATCCCTTCTAAGCCCTTGGATTTATGTACATAAATCCAAGGGCTCAAAATGTCCTAGGATTCAAATACTGCTCTCCCATATTATATAGATTTTAAAAATTATAGTCTTGCCATGCTGCATCTGCTTTTTGTCTCTAGATTCACTTTAGTTTTTGAATATGAGGATAGGTACCTCTTTTTTTCTGTTTTGTGTTTCTTTCACGAATCATGTGCCTAAACATTGTACTTTTGGCATTGAGGTTGCAGTTGCATACTAGTGGATCCAGCTTATGAGGGTGAAAGTTATGGAAGTTCTATAATTGATCCCTGTTTTAGTTCAATCTAAAGGAATAAAATTTGCAGATATTGTTCTTGTCAATTGTCAGACCGTTTTGAGGTTATGTTCTGTCTTCATAGTTGAGATTGAAGAAATGCAAATTGTGACACCATTACAATAGTTTTAAAAATGTCTATATGCATTATGCGGTCTTCACTCCACACTAGGAGTAAAAATGAGGAGATTCTTTGCCTGTTCCTTTACAATAATGAATTAGCAACTCTTCATTCGAAAACATTGCAATTTGCATCCATGTGGCTATTAATTGAGAACCATGAATTTGTCTTTTCTTGTCTTTTATCATTATTTTGATGCATTTATTTTTTGAATTCTTTTATGTAATTATCATCCTAGTTGCCTTTTCAATTTAGAGAAGGTTTTATAGTTGCTGCGATCACTTTTATTTTAACATTATCCACCTAACTTTAGGGAGTTTTACATTTTAACGATTTAGACTCTTTCTTTGCAAGGCTGAGTTTTCTTTCATTTTCATAAGCCATTTGTTTTTGATGTTTCCCACTATTGTACCTTATCTTTTCTTATATAATATATTTATAATCATTAAACAAAAATAGTAGAAGTAGAAAAGTGAACCCTCATTAATTTCCTCTAGAGCTTCAATTTTTACCTTTCTGAACACCAACTCATTTAATGTCCTCTCAGCCTTGGTTGCATCTTTGGCATCTGGTGGCTCAATGTCTTTATGGTTTGGTGACACTTGTTTTACTTTTTCAGATGTTCAGTTTTCAAAATTTCCCAGATTTATGGTGTCATTAATTGTTTCATTGCAGGATTTATCGACGAGACTCCTCGTGAATACTATTGCAATACAGGAGCAGATGGTAGGCGTAGAGATTCTGATGAAAGGCCTGAGCTATGTAGAGGGACAGTTGAATTTGTTGCTACAAAGGAATACATGGTCTGTAATTCAACTGATGCTTGAAAATTATATGTAAATGGCATTTGCTTAGTCTTTTACTCTTGCACTTGTTTGTGAAAACATTGTTTAGTTATTCAATGAAAACAAGGGGAAGTCAAATTAAAGGTATAGTATTTTTGGCAATTGAGAATTATTAAAATCAAGGATTGATGTGTTCCCTAAATAAAAAATATCCTTGATGATTATATGGATCAGAAATTGATATAGCAAGTGAAATTTGCACGTGAGGTTTCTTTTTTTTTTTTTGGCCTACTTTTTGTCACTCCTGCTTGTTTAGAGATATATATAGCCTCTCAATTGGCATTGGCCTGAATTTTGATCCAGATTGGAATTCATAGTTGGTTGAATAACTATTGACTTTTTTTAAACCCTTAAGGGCCTTCAATCAATAGGTTCTACATCCAACATAGTTGGTTTTATCCATGCCTCATATACTATGATACCTTCTCATCCTACCCACATTGTGATTGGTGGTGGTGGTCCTACTTGAAGAAGATAAATTTCCTGAGCCAAAGTTGGCCCCATTGCATTCAGCTGATTGTTGAAACAGTGCAGCACAGTCAATCTTCACGAAATCTAGATCTTTTGTGAAACCAACAATCTTTCTAGCCTCTTGAGTGCTCTGATACCATGATAGCATCAATAGCATTCCCTCTTAAGTGATCAAAAGCGAAGGACAAAAATGAGCATAAGAGAATGGGAGAATAGTTTGTTCGTTATAATCCTCTTTGAGGAAAATCTTCATAGATTAAATCAATTCCAATATTTGATTGAGGATACTAATCTACAGTGATTGACAACGATCTAGGAAACAACAAATCTTACATAAATCACATCATTATCCTCCAGAGTTTGGCAATATATTGGACCCTTTTATGTTACCTCTTCATTTCGTATGTTGTTCTTGTTGAATATTCTATTTGATGTACGAATCTTCATTTCTTTCACAGGGTTGAGTCCCTTTTTCCCCCTTTTTGCAGAAGGGGAGAATGGAGGAGGGGAGGTGGATTTTGGTTATTGAGAGATGGGTTTTCATTAAAAGAGGAGGAGAAGTGATTTTCTATTAGGGTCTCCTGAAAGAGATGACTGAAGAAACTAGAAGGCATTTAGGTTTGGTGTTTTAATGGGTGTGGTGTGGAAGGTGTTGGAAGCCATGAGAGGGAGGGAGAGGATTATTTCATTGTGGATAGTGTGATAAAAAAAATCTGATTGTGGATACCATTTGGGGAAAAAATCATTTCAATCAAATATCATGACCATTGATTTAGGGGCCTTAAATTTAACGGTTTCTTAAGTTAACTCCTTGTCTTTTTTATGAAATTCAATCCAACAATGAGTGTAATTCAGGTTAGTGCCAAATTAGGGTGAGTGCCAATTCATGGCGGGTGATTTGTGTGAGGGGGTTGGACCTATCATGGAGGTCCATGTAGTGGTTAAAATGTTACCTTCCAAGCAATCTGCGAGAAATATCTCAACAGATATAAATCCATATGTTTGCATGTGCCCGTGCATGTATGTATTTGGGCAGTTTTCTCCTAAGATAAATGGATTGGTTGCTGCCTGTGGGTTTTGAACTCAAGACCTCCCTTTTAAAGGACTTTGGTGGCATCTAATTGTCTACAACTAGCTTTGAGCATTTGTTAGGCATTATTTTATTTAATCTAGAGCAAAGTCTTGCTGGAGCATTTTTATGGACCCAACTCATTTAGTCCTTTGAAGAAGTAATGTGTGGATTTCCAAAAGATAAATATGATAAGAAATTACATTCATGGCCTAATAAACATTATGGATTTTGGCATTGATGTGGTTTAGATGGAATATAAAGACATGAAATTGGATTTTATAAATTATTCTGTAAAGAATATATTTTTTCAAATATTTTTTTTTTATTAAAAATGAAATGATAAAAAATAATGAACCCAAGCCATATGGATCTAACATTTAGATCTATGAATGAAGTCCGTTTCATCAGTTTCTTTTTCTAGCAATTTGAGGAAAGTCAAAAGATTTTGAAAAGAGCCCCAATTTTTCTTAGTACAAAAATACAAAATATTGAAAATCATAACCCAAGATTTCCAGATCTAAATGTAAGCTAATGCTTTAGAGCCAAACTAAACCACTTTAACACTTGCACATATGTATCAGGTGCGTTTTTGTAAAGAAAAATGATTCATAAGTTTGGATGAAATGATGTACAATAAAAAAAAAAAAAAGACTAAATCTTCCTTGATTTGGCTTCAATCCTTAAATCTTTCGGGCATTGCTAAAGAACCGTTTAATTATTTCCAAGCAATATCTTGAAGGGGAAGAGTATACATATACCATTATGAAGCACACTAAACCCAAAGTCCTTGTAAGTTAATAACACTTTAAATCGTGTGAAGCATTGTTTTATCACAAAAATCAGGTCTCACAAGTTGGAAAGGAGACCAAGGGTATTTTTCACACAATACTCTTCACGCAAGGGAACCTAAGAAGGGGGAAGAGGGCATATATGGCTGTCAACCACAAAATTGAATTGCAGCTGTACTGGCTGATACATATCAGTCCTATCGGCCGTATCTGCCAATAATATTCACTGATATGTGCAATATGGACTGATGCTGGTATAGATATAAAATGTAGCACTCGTATCCATCGAAATGTTTTGGGGGCATTTAGGGGTATCATCAATTGGTGATAAATTAAGAGAGACTTGTTTTAGATGGTTTGGACATGTCCAACACATGTCTACAATGGTGGAGGAAACATTTTTCTACGTAGGCCTCTCGAGGAAAAGGGGTAGGCCGCAGCGGGCATGGAGGGATATACTAAAGATAGATTTGAAGAAGTGCAACCTATCTAAGGATTTAGCCCAATATAGATTAGAATAGAGAAATAGAATTTATGTAGCTGACCCCAACATAATTGGGACAAGGCTTTGATGATGATGACAACTGGTATCTGTTGATACTTGGTATGTGTCAGCTGAAAATATATCATAATGGCTGATATTTTAAGCCGTGCTTGGGTTTCTATTTTCATACACTTATTACACAGGGAAAAAGTCCAAACAGAAATAACTGTATATCTGTTAGTCATTTGAAGAAGAGGCATTTGCTGGCACTGTCATACAATTTATCTTATTTTCCCCTTGAAAATTGTTGCGTTTCTCATCCACTTTATTTGTAGTATATTTTTTTTTATTGTATGTATCTGTTCCATCTCTAGGTCCGTGATCCAATGCCTGCTGTGTTTTTCTTCCTTATTGATGTCTCAATGAATGCCATACAGACTGGTGCAACTGCAGCAGCATGCAGTGCAATCAACCAAGCTATTAAAGATCTTCCTGTAAGTTTCAGTTCTAGTTTCTAATTGACCATGTTCATTCTGTGTGTCATCTCAAAAAAACATATTGGCCTGAGAAAGTGCAGTTGATATTCTCTGGTTGGCTGTTCTTGAATTCTTTACATGCACGCAAATAAAAACTGTGGAGAATCTCACTGATTATCCTGAGACAATGTTGGACTATATAATAGGAATCTATAAATCATGCTACTATACTTCTTCCCTAGGATACACTATGCCGTATTTCCAAATTTTGCAAATTCAAATGTTTTAGAGTATAGCCGACTAAACTGGAGTTCTGAAGTAGGTGTTCTTTAAAATGTCAGACAAGTTCCATAAAACTAGCTGGGTCAATGGCTTTCTTAGCCAAGGATCTGCAAATTTCACTTAGTAATTTTAAATGGAATTTGATTAAATCATATACTAAAACCTTTTGGTCGTCACTCTTTATACATCTAATGATCTATGTCCCTACTTTTCTTTCCTCATTCTTGCAAGCTTAAAATTATCTTTCTCTTGTTTCCAACTTATTATATTGGTCATCATATGCTATGGACTTTGCATCACTTACTACCTTTTTTTAACGTTTTTCTTTGCCTTCTTTTACATTTCATAATTTTTTTGTAATCATAGTACCCCGCCAAACTTTGTAGCAACATCTTCTCTCACGCACGGCTTCTTGACCGTCCCACGTCACTCTCATCGCTGGCTGCAACATCTAATTCAACAGCCACATCTGAAGTAATCCGGATGAGACAAATGTGCATTGCATCATCTCTCAGATTGCTCGAAGGGTCAATGTCAGCATTTGTTGGATCCAAATGAGGGATATAATATGGTGCCGAAGCATTCAAGTTGAGTTTGAAAGGTGACCTTCAAGGGACATTCAATGTGCATATCCAAAGGGATATAATTAATACATTAGATGGAATACTTCATACTAAGTATGAGAGCAAGCCTATGGGGTTCTCTTTTAGAAGGACCAGCTTCATTGTGAACAACTGTTGACGTGCTTGGAACTGTTTTACACATGGCCGACCTTTTCCTGCACGAACAACTACAGCGAAACACAAGAGCATAGTTATGATGATTGCAATTTAAAATATAAACTAACCTATGTACAAAAACCAAGAGATACAATTAATGCGATTGGTTAGGTGGGTGAACCTTCATAAAGACCGTTCTATTGCTACTCTCTCTGTGATGGTTTGCAATGCAGTGTTATCAGGGTTTCTTCACAAAGACTAAATTTTCAAAGAGTATGCAATATCTTGTAGTTAATCTCCCATCCCTCTTGGAACCTGCTGAAGCATCTATATATGCCTCCACATTTAAATAGCCTCGACAAATATACAAAATAGCTCATTCAATAAAAAGAAAAAAGTATACAAAATACCTCGTCTTAGTGCTCCCAACAATTAACACAAAATCCTAGTACTGCAAGAAGATGCCTAGTTCGCAGAGTTGTTCATCAATTGACTCACAACACTCACAGCATATGAGATGTCTAGCCGAATGATAGTAAGATAACTTCCCAACCAGTGTTTGATATGGACTTTGATCACAAAGTACCTCATTACTTTCAGAATGTAAACTATGATTCCATTAGATATTTCAGCTGGTTTTGCACCTAGCTTGCCTATTTCTTCAAGCAAATCCAATATATATCACTGTTATGAGATAACAATTCCCTTTTTGATCTGGCAACTTCAATTCCTGAAAGAATTCATTTCTCCAAGATCTTTAATTTCAGATTCTTTCCCAAAATATACTTTTAGGCTCTTGATTTCTTTTTCTTTTTTTCATTGCTAGTCTGATATCATCCATAGTCCACAGGTATAGTAACTGTATGTTTTGTTTCCTTTTGCAAGTACTGTATGATATACTCCATACCTTTTATATCCTTAGCACAGCATAGCTAGTCTAAACCTGTTAATCCAAGCACGAGGTGACTGTCTCAACCTGTATTAGGCTTTCTTTAATTGGCAAACTTTTCCTTCTTGTCCTTTCAATACAAATCCAGGTGTTTGTTGTTCCATATACAGTTCTTGTAGATCACCATGAAGAAAAACACGTGTATGTATGTATATATATTTTAATGTCTAATTGGCACAAGGGCCAATAAAAAATAGCTGCTATGGACAAGATTACCCGTACTAAATTCAACTTGGCTATCGGAGAGAGTCTCTAAATAATTAAACACCAACCCTAAGCTAGTGTAAATCCTTTTGCCACTAGTTTTGCTTTATATCACTTAGTGGACACATGTTGATTACATTTTAGTACATAAACCCCCTTGAAGCCCACCTACGCTTTCTTGTTGGAAGATCTATTACCTCCCATGTACTATTCTTTTAAAGAGCTCTTTTCTCATCAATCACATCAGCTTTCCATTAAGGGAGAGACAACAGAAACACAAGAAAGTATATGTTTAGATAATAGTTGTGAAACAAACGCTCCGTATTTGGATCACCAACAATGACATGAGACAAAATTTGAATGGAATGCAAGGTTTAAAAAATCAGAAAAGGGGGTGACTCGCCTCCCTTTGAGTGTACTTGATTTGCGACTTGGCCTTTGGGCCCAATAAACTCCCTAAAGATTAGGGCCTAATAAATCCCCAGAAGATCAATAAAAAATCATAGTAAAATAAGAGAAAACAAAATTTATGTCATACATGTCAAAATTCGCTGAATGTTTTGTTTTCAATATATATATATATATATATTGATTTCATTGCTATCTGTGTCTAATAGATCTTATAGTTCAATGTCTTTGTTGGTCAGGGTTTTTTAACAGTAATTGGGGCTACAGTAGATATAGATGACCAATCAATCATTTCAATTATAAGATTTAAGCCTGTAAAAATTTCAAGCACGAGAGAAAACTTGCAAACAACTCAAGGACCTACTATTATCATTTAGGTTAAAAAAACTATTACTCCAATTTTGTGTCACACAAGCCTATTTTTCCGTGAAGTGCTCATGAACTTTGGGACTTTTTTACATTTTTCTAACTAGTATTATTGGATATTGTTTGAAGGATAGTCTCCTGCATTCTCCAATCCTAACATTTTGGTTTTTTTACTGTTCTCATTCAGTTCTACACTTCTACTTAGCATGACAAGATGTGATACCATATTGGTTTTGTTGACTTTAAGTAATTTGGATTTTGGGGAACACAGGTCTGAAAATTTGAATGGAATTTTTGGGGAGTAGGAAAGGATTAAATAGAGGAAAGAAAAAGAATCGAGAGAAAAGGAAAATATGGTCTGCCAATCTAGGTTTGGGGACCTTATGAATCCATATTAATTAAATTTCCAAAAAAAAAAAAGCCCTTACTTTATTAACATATTTACAAAAACTTTTTTGCAATGAAGAGAAGTCCACTTTGTCTGACTACAAACCTTACATCGTGCATGGGTGGCACACTGCTGGCATGCATAGTGGCAGAGGAAGACAAGTCAAACTAGAGGTCAAGGTCATATCTTCTTGGGAAGACTGACGGTGACTAGATGAGTCGGTTTTGGCTGATGTATACAAGGATATTTTAAGAGAGTGCCAATAATATCCGGACGTGTCCGAGGAGTTCGTAGTTTGGAGGACAGTATTTGCATACACGAAGGTTCCTTGGTCTGCACGGGTCCACAATAGTACCATCCAGGGGTACCATTGACTACGTTTGGTGTCCAAAATGTTTAGGACATCTCATCCAATCAGTTTTCTTTATTTATTTGAGACACACTTGAGCGATTAGGATATTTCTGTCTTTTTTTATTTTAATTTCAGTGATTTGTTAAGAGAGGTCCAAAAAGGCCTGGAAATTTCGAAAGAGTTTCTAGCATGGAGGATCAAACTTTACCTTAAGGCCCCTTGGTCTACATGGGTCCACCACTGCCAGTAACCCTTTTTTCTATTTTCTTTTCTTATTCTAGATACACTTGAGTGATTTGGGTATTTTCGTCATATTACATTTCATTTAGCGATTATGGATGGGTTTAACTTGTATATTTTTTATAACAATAAAATTTTATTTCACCAAAACAAAAAGTAACAAAGCACGACGAAAGAAAATCAACAAAAAGAAAAGAAAAAAATAACTACACATCAAAAGACATGGTCGAGCTATAAACTCCTTCACGAGCAAGACTATTTGCCACGGCATTAGCTTCCCTAAGAATATGATTGAAGGTGGCTCCCAATCTCCTTGAGATATCTTGCTCCTCCTCTGCCTTATCTACCAATCTCCAAGGATAAGAAGAACTACTTGAACACCACTGAATGACCGAGAAAGAATCTCCCTAAAAAATAGTACCATAGCTAGCCATCTAAAGTAACTCTCAGCAACCAATAAGAATAGCAAACAAGTTAGTTTCATTAGCATCCGAAGAGTCAATCGGCCCAGAGAAGCTCCTTACCATCTTTCCATTCCATTCCCTTATAACTCCACCTATCCCTCCCTTTTGCAAAGAACGAACAAAGCTACCATAAAAATTCAACTTCGGAACACCAGCAGGGGGGAATTCATCCATGCAACTCTAATTCTGGACTCAACTCGCCAATGACCTTTAAAGAAGGAAAACCAAGATCTATAAAGATCTTTCATAGACTCTCCATTAAACTCCTTACGTGTACTTCGCCCATTCGGAGAAAGACCAAATTATGGACTCTTCCACCTCCATCACAGAGTTAGACTTATTCCGGAAAACTCTATTTTTCCTTTCCAACCAAAGCTTCCAACAAGTAGCATACACTACTAACCTCCATAAGATCTTACCTTAAATAAATTTATAGTGCCAATGCCATTGAATAAATAGATCTTCATCTATCCTAGGCATAACCCATTTCATACCAAACATTTCAAACAAAGCAGACCACACTCTATGAGCAAAAAGACAATTAATCAACAAATGATGTTCCGTTTTCTCATCTTCTAAGCACATTGGACACCCATTAATGATGATATGATTCCTTCGTGCCAACTTGTCTATGGTCAAAATTTTATGTAACCTCACTATCCAACCGAAAACCAACACCCTTGGTGGAACTGAAGGAGTCCAAAAATTGTGCCTGCTCTCCACTCTTCCTGGGGAATCACCCAAAGCATTATAAAAAGACTTCACTGAAAACTGACCCTTAACATCTGGTTTCCATACTCTGACGTCTGAATTACCCCCTGATAAAAACACTTTACTTAGTAAGCCAAGCAAAGAAGCAAAATAAGAAATCTCACATTCCAAAAGATTCCTTTGGAAGGAGAAATCCCAAACAACTCCTCCCCCAGAATAGGAAAAAATTATCTATCATAAAACCATTTTGCCTCTTATCCAACATAAAAAGATTAGGAAATTGATGATACAATGCCGTTTGACCACACCATTCATCATTTCAAAATCTGATCCTCCTCCCATTATGAGCTTCATAAGGAACTAAAAGGAACAAAGTCATCTTTGACAGAAAGAATAGACTTCCAAATTCCTGAAGCCTTATTAACCATGACTTGATGCCCACCACCCATCGTTGCCCAAATTATATTTTTTAGTAAGTTCTTCCTCCACAATCCTTGATCAGGCTCGCCCATCCTCTGTAATCACTTTCCTAAAAGCGCTTTATTTACCTTCTCAGTGGAACGAATTCCCAAACCACCTTTATTTATAGGTTGACACACTGTTTCCCATCTAACCAAGTGATTTTTTTTTTGCTAGCAGAATCATTCCACAAAATGTCACTTTGAACTTTTTCAATTCTTCGCATAACACTCTTAGGACCATGGATGAAAATGGGCATGCTACGGTCACTTTATCGCCCGTCGCACCCGTAGCGGCAGCTACGAGGCCGCTACGCCCGCTACGGGGACGCTACGGGGTGAGAAAAATTCTAACTTTCCAAATTTTTTTAAAATGCATAATAAGACTTATTTCTCTTCTTCTTTTCTCCAAATAACATTTCTACACAACTCTTCTACCCTTATATGTTTAAAAGAACACCAAAAAGCACATGATCTCGCCGAATTACAGTCGATACAGAGAGTTCTTCTCAAGGATTCTTCTCTAAGTACATCCTATTAGACACACCCTTTGGTAGATGTATTTTTTTTGTAGGTATTCTGAATTCTTGACTTCATGATATAGTTTTTTCTTTTATGAGCCTTTCATTAGTTTCTAAGTTAACATAACTATTCAACATGGACACATGTGAAAAAAATGATTATTACTATTATTTTCTATTCATACAGCGATACAAGACCTCATACAATGAGAGGACCACTACGCTCCCTTATCTTAGTTACTTTTGCAAAAAAAAAAAAAAAAAAAAAATTCTCTCATTTTCCAATATTCTAGATTTTCTATATTTTTTTTCATATTTTTTTGGCGATTTTTCCAAATTGCACCGCTACGTTGCTACATAGTGCCGCTACGCTATGTAACATTTTGGTGGCGGGTTGCTACGCCCGCCGCTATTGCTATTTTCATCCTTGCTTAGGACATCTAAAGTAGGAAAGAAAATAGATTGGAATACTTGACAGAACTGACTGAATTAAAGTAAGTCTACCTCCCATTGATAAATATCTTCCCTTCTAAGAGCTTAATTTTTTTTCAACCCACTCCACCACCGAATTCCATAGAGATTTCTTTGGTAATCCCAAACACAATGGCATTCCCAAGTTTTTAGAGGGAATCCTTCCAACTTTACACCCAAACACCTTTGATAACGAATCAACATGTCTTTCTTCCATCTGATGCCAATCAATTCACATTAACTTGAAATTCTATTGAGAAATTGTTTTGTACATATGAATCAATGTTAAGCCTAGTTTACACTTGAGTTTACTTAATTTTCCTTCTCCTTTTTGCATGTTGAAGTTCAAATCCAGTCAGTCCTATTGACATGGATTGTGTCACTCCCTTCTGTAGTCAATTTTATTTCATGGTTTTTCTTATATAGCTGTTGACAGGCTAAAATTGTACATATATTGCAAAAAAAAAAAAAAAGTATTTTCTCATCTTCAATAAAATCATGACTGCAAATGTCATTCTAAGATATTGATGGATTGAATAATGGTATGCCACAGGAAGGTCCTCGCACGATGGTTGGCATTGCAACATTTGACTCGACTATACATTTTTACAATTTAAGAAGGGTACTTCAGCAGGTAAAGTAACCTTGTGTGTAATTTTCTTGTTGCCTGGTCATTGTTGTTAGTTTGTTACTTATTCTTGTTTAAGTGTCTTTTGCTGTGTGTTTGTTATCAGGATGTTTTTCTTTTCTGTTGTCCTTGAATTATTTTTCATTGACTTGCATGCATCTCATTTATGCTTGCTGTTATAGATATCCTGCTTTTGATATTTTTTTTTTTCTGATTAATATTTGAAGACCTGCCATAACGGTCTCTTACCGATTCTAACTATCGAGTATCATTGCTTTGAATCTACACCATTATTTCCTATAAGGTGAATGCATTTGGTCTCCTTTAAACTAATACGAATTGATAAAAAATGAAGATAGTATGCAAAGGATTGGAAAGGTCGAACAGTTTCTTTAACGAAGGACAATGCTGTTTTTGAATGGTAATGATGTCATAAAAGCAAGAAGACTGCATCTATGTAAGAAATGAATACTGTAATATTTCCATGAATCTCAGCATAAATGAAACCAGAGGAAAAAGGAACCACAACTGATCTCAAAATGTAGAAAGGGCCACCAAAACTTGAGCAAACAGCCATAAATAAAGGGATCATTCAGCTAGGATGACCCAAGTTTATCAATCAGCAGGAGTTCCATCGGAGTTTTAATACTTTTGCAGTCATATTCATTTGAGCTGGAAATCAAGGCATAAAGAGGATAAGTGGTATGCACCAAGCAACTTAGAAATAAGCTACTAGTATGCACATAATTAAAACTCGCAAGCGCACAAGATCACTATGTAGTGTAGTGAATTGTGAGTACGAGGTCGATCCCACGAAGACTTGTGATAAAACAATGTCAAAAACAACTAAAAATCAGAATATTAAAGAAACAA
The DNA here is from genome assembly GCA_028538565.1 of Umbellularia californica. Lineage (NCBI taxonomy): Eukaryota > Viridiplantae > Streptophyta > Magnoliopsida > Laurales > Lauraceae > Umbellularia > Umbellularia californica. Next base: position 62,738,814 of record JAPQWN010000001.1, read on the forward strand.
TTGAATGATGGAAGTTTGAATTAAACTACTAAAAACAGTAAATTAAACTATCAAAAGCTAAGTAGAAATTAATCTAAACACACAAACTAGTATTAGAATTGAAAACAATGATAATGAATGAACTAGGGTTTCATCTACTCCCCTAACCAATCCTACACATGTCCCTTATTATCTTCTAATAAAAAATCAGATTTTTTTAGTGACATCTATCAACCTAGACCATGGCATATGTATCTAGATTATTATTCCCCTAAACCTAATTCGTGAGTGGCATACTACATGAATTGTTCATTATGATGCAAAAACTAAGTATGGCATATGTTCTTGTCAAAACACACATAATGCATAAAAACAATGGGAATGATAAATGCATGAGTCTAAGCATGGCATATACTTAGATTATTCATGGTTCTAAACCCTAGATGCTTGACATCAAGATCAATCAAAATTAAGTTAATTACTCTTAAAATTAATTGAACATGGCATGGTTGGCATGGCATATACACAATTCATCAATTAAAAATATGGTTTAGAATCTCAACTAATAAAACTAGAATCTGAATTAAAAGATGCCAAAAGAGACTACATAGATTAGGCTAGGGTTTCAACTACACCCTAGCCCTAAAAAATTAGCTACTCATGTCTGGAATTGAAAACAAAATAGAAAATAGAGCCATAAGAAGAACTCTGAATATTGAAGAAGAAGAAGAATTCTGCCAGCAGTTTTTTCCCCTTTTTCTCGCTCCAAAAGCCCTCCAAGATGCTCCAAAGAATGCTCCAAAGGTGGCTGTATGAGAAATAGGGTTTATGGGATGATAATAACTGGTTTTTATGCTTTTTTTGTGGCTGGATGATGGCTCAATTAGTGCTGGACGTGCGCTGTTCATATCCCCTCTTTAAGTCTTGCAACAACCATCTTCTATGAAGAATCTCCTCCTTTTTAGGCTTCTCTCCTTTTATGATTAGATCTCCATCTTTCTTTATAAGTATGCTTTCTAATTAGAATAGAATAGGAGTCTTCTTTCTTAATAAACAACACTTTCTAATTCTGATTTTACTTGTATTTTATAGAAAGTTCCTCACATGTGGCCCACCAATCTGAATTTTAATTGCAAGGAATTAAATCTGAAACTTGAGAATAAAAGTGGGCCCATATGGTGCGTGCAACATGAGTGTGGGACCCCTCTTTTTGGACTTCTATCTTGGCTTGAAATCTTCCTTTAACTTTCCTTCTTTTTCTCCTTGTTTTTCTCCATTCTTGAATTCCTCTTTTAACTTGAATAGGACTTCCTAAATTCTGAAATTCTAACTTTAGCAATGGATGTAGACCCCCCTTGGTCCTACTTTGTGATTCACGCCCACTTCTCTTCATTAATTCTTCTCTTTTTGCTCCTTTTTACCTTTGCATAAAAATCAACAAAAAATATGTAAAATCAAATAAAATAACTATGACCAGCATAAGATAAATCAAATATTATGTCTCTAATTACAAACAATTAACCACTTATCAATAAGCAGTCATGCATGCTTTTTTGAAGGTTATGTAAATTCTAACAATAACCAAGATGGAAAATGCTAAATTAGTTTAAGAAGTCCACTGTTACAGCTGAGCGACTAAATGCTGGCAATGAGAACAGTCAAGAAGAAGAAGATTGACTTGGGAGCTACTGTTGGGGCGAGGACCTGTTTGGTAGGCTTCGTCTTCTCCAGTTCTCTCTTTCATCATCTTCTTCCTCCTATTCCTCTCTCTTATTTTTGTCCTCAATTCGGCTTTTTTCAATTTTCTTTTTATATTCCTTTTCTTTTCAGCTACGCTACATTCGACTTTTATATTTATCTTCTGGGCTGGCCTTTGTTCTGGGTTGTTTGCTGCATTTGGCTTTTCCTTCTCTTTGTTGCCTTTACTCTTTTTTTTTTCTCTGCTGCATTAGACTACTTTTTTTTTCCCTATTCTTTTCCTTGCTGCATTTGGCTATCTGCTTGGGCTGGGCGGCTGGGTTTTTGTTTTACTGTTCTTTTTTTTTCTTCTGCATTTTTGCATTTCTACCCTTTTTTTTTGTGCTGTACATGTAAGTCCGTCAATTGTCAAGAACATGTTGGTAGATGTTGATTTTTTTTTAAACTTTAAACTTAATGTTTGTTAAATTTTATGCTTAGAGGCCATAATGATCACTTTAGCTTGTCATGTTGACAATTTATCGTGTTTTTAATTGTCTATAAAATGTCATTATGAGTTGATTTAGTAAAATAGATAAATTGTATCTATTCATGTTTTTAGAATTTAATATATATTTTAAAATTTTTTTACATAGTTATTTTTCATTTTTTATATTATTCTGAAATGCAACTCTGAAAAGTTTCGCCAAGTTTCTGCATCAACTGAAACATTTCAGTTGGGAGGCCAAACTGAATGGGGGTCTGAAAGAAAATTCTCAACTTTGGTGTGGATTCGTGATCCCTTTTATCAATTCTTGTTTGGTTTGTTATGCTAATGATGGGTTTTTTTTTTTTTTGGGAATGGAATTGATGTCCCTGTCGAGATTTTTTTCATATCCATCCAATGAAAAAAATGAAGTCCATCGTCTAGTAATTTATGGCATTCATATGAATTATGATTTAGCAATCACATGTTTTTCCAATAAAAGTAACTTTTATTTTTCCCATTTGCAGCCTTTGATGCTTATTGTTCCTGACGTACAAGATGTTTACACTCCGCTTGAAACTGATGTCATTGTTCAACTTGCTGAGGTTAGAAACATAACATGCCAAGACTTGAGTGATGCTGGCTTACAAATTTTATGCTTTGGAATAAATTTTCTTATGGTTCTTTTTGAGGATTTAGTGCCACCAGCATCTGGAGCAATTGCTGGAAAGCATTCCAACCATGTTTCAGAATAACAAAGTCGTTGAGTCTGCCTTTGGTGCAGGCATCAAGGTAAATGTTTATTGATATAGATTAATTTTTGTTGTGTTTGAGGTAGAAGCAGCACATGTATGGGAATTTGGTGGATCTAGATTGTTTTGTTTATTCATGCTACAAAGTGTTGCGAGATATTAATGTTTCAAATGCTTTACTTTTAGGTGGCCTTGTTGTAAAGATTCACATATATTATGCACCTTCCTTTCACATTTTGATTGCTCAGTTAACTGCTTCTGCCTTCTCTGTTTTTAGGGTGCTTTTTTGGCAATGAAGTCTACTGGAGGAAAACTTCTTGTATTTCAGTCAGGCAAGCTTCACCATCTTCCTTCTTGGTAACTAATATGATCTTGTAGGTACGAATAAAAAGAAAGGTATCACCTTAGGCAAACTACTACTGGGTCTTTTAATCAACTTGTAAGAAAGTCCACAAAAAAGAAATATAAAAGATTTATTGTGTTATGACTTAGAGATTTACAATGCAGCCATCCATATATGAGTGAGGTATCACCAAAGGAGAACCTAGGGAGTTGACAGCACAGCTAGACAGTCTTACTAGGACTTTCTTCTGACTTCCTTCAAACAGATGATAGCCACTGAAACAAAAGTGGAAACTGCCAAACACCTATTAGACATATAAGAAAAAATGCATTATATAATTTCTCTCTTGTTACATCTAGGAAACCTTATCCTCTACCCCCTCCCTCTCCCTGTGTGCACATTAGAAACGATAAGAAGCCTGTTTGTGTTTTCCCTTTGTGTGTGCGCTTTTCTGTGGGAGTTGGTGTGTGTGTGTGTGTTGGAAGTAGGTGGGCCTCGTGGATATGTTTTCAAAACTTTTGGGCCACTTGACTCAGGGATCAAGTACCCATAAGGCCATAAACCACATCCAGGATCCAAATCCTCAATCTCATCAATCATAATCAGTAGAAAACTATCTCTAAGATAGAATATAGCATTACCATGCAACCATAAACAATCTATTGCTAGATGAAGAAACTCTTTCTTTGTAGCAAATTAAGATCTCTAAGACCTCTTAGTCTTTCATGCTATGACCCGTATCAGATCTATTCTCTCAAGGAGATGGGTGGGATCTCCTAAAGAAAAAAACTAGAAGCTCTAAGGAATCCGGAAGAGAACTAGAGGAGGAAGAGAGTGTCGGGCGTGCAACTCTTGCACTTGAAGGGGCTGGGCGTGAATTCTAAGGTGGTCGTCCAGCCCCTTTTCTCCCCTTTTTATAGATGAGAACAACCTCCTCTTTTCCAATTAAAATAGAAGTCTTACTTCCACAATAATCAGAAACTATATCACAATTAGAAGTCTCACTTCAAATATGATTAGTAACTTTCTATTTCCTTTCCTTTTAGAGTTCAAGTAGGATTAATAACTATCTAATAACTTGGGCTAGCGTGGGGACCATAGGGATTACTTAGAAAGCTGGCTCCAACTAGGACACCGCGACCCCACATATCCTGTGCAATCCGGGCCCACAGTTAATTGCAAATGACTCCACTATATAAATGCAATTGCACTCCAGTCTTAGGAATAAATTACAAAGAAGACCCTAAACTTCCCTATTACCACAAGTAGGCTCCTCAATCCATATCTATAGATCAATTGGTCCTATTTACCAAATTGGATCCATATCTTATTATCCTTGAGACCCAATTAACTCTAGTAATCATCAGTACCATCCAATTAACTCTTAATTAAGATGGGTGCGTACTTACTAATGATAAATCCATTAATTGGTACAAGGGGATAATGAGGATAGATTCCATCTTGACTATTGAATGTTCCCACAGTCCTACTACCACATACCCAAGACACCAAGGTCTTGGTCTACAGTTGGCCTCACTCATTGGTGACTCAAAGCAAATGAATAGACAAAAACTTGAGTTCATCAATGTCTTAGGATTGAGAGCCTTTTGTTAGGGAATTATGAGAGCAGACCATAAGGTAAAGATAGTGTTTCATAAGGTGCTTCTCATGGTCCTTCAATACATCCAATGTACCAGCACTATGATTCAGAATCTTATATTCCGATGATTGAGACAAATCACACTATATCATAGTGATTAAAGAGCTGCAACCTTATCAGATAAGATGCCCAATCTCATCACTGGTTGTGAAGATATTTAAGTATAAGATTTGCGACATGTCTCCTGTATATGGATCTCATCCATACACATATATCACATCTAATATACTAATGGGTCGCGGTTTATCTCATGAACTATCATGTCATATGTATTGGTTATGTGCATTAAGTAATAAAACACCATTCATCTTATGAAAGGAAAGCGTGATTTTATTGATAAATAAAGACTTTAATCAACTTACTACATCATTTGATGGATTGAGACCATACAATCTAACAACGTGTCTAGGTCCAATAAAGGAAACTTATGGGCAGCTCCATTAAGGAAGAAGACCTATGGAAGATGTTTGAGATGGTTTAGGTGCATGCACAGAAGATTGGAAACAACCCTTGATTCTTATGTATGATCAAGGAAGCAAGCGGAAGACCAACATATACGTTGAATAAAATTGTTGGAAACAACCCTTGATTCTTATGTATGATCATGGAAGCAAGCGGAAGACCAATATATACCTTGAATAAAATTGTAAGGAAAGATATGATTAATTTTTTGTTGCATTGAACATTTCTTAAATAGGATTGAGTGGAAAAGTACTACTCACAAAACCAATCCTTGATAGTTGGAATGAGGCCTTGATGTACAAATACAAACTGCTGATTGTCGTACATTGAGTTCAATATATATATATTATGGAATATATAATATATTAAAAAGATGGATGCTTCATAACATTCTAATGGTTGTAATATGTTGGCTTGTAGTCTTGCCATCACTCGGCATTGGAGCCCTTTCAGCAAGAGAAGTTGAAGGAAGGACAAATGTGTCTACTGGAGAGAAGGTACACATTCATAAATACATAGATAAATTATACGTATACACGTGCATACTTACATAAATTCCTAGCCAAAGCCCTTTTAGGTTGACATGTCAAATGAATGTCAAATTTGGTATAGTGTCATTTTCTTTCTTTTGTGTGTGTGTGGAAGGGGAGAAGGTTGTTTTTGTTAAGTGTACAATTGATCATAAGAGTGCCTGTCACTATTTTTTTTCTCTTGAGACAGCTAGACCACTCTTGATAATTCCCCTGGGATGTAAGACATGCCTTGAGGAAAAGGGTTGCTCTAGTGTGCTACTGTGCTCCTCATTCAACCATCTGAAGGCTGGAATTTAAGCCAGTGGTGCTAGTGATTGCAAAATGGTAGAATTAATCATAGTGGTGACCTTGTGGGCCTCAAAAGAAGAATGACATTAAAATATTGGTTTTCAATGTAGCAGTTGGTGGTTGTTGGATGAGTATCTAATTGGGGTAAGTGCAACTTCATGGGAATGTAGTGAAGTGAGAGTGTTGATGGAACATAGGTGAGCTAAGTTGAAAGAAAATCGAAGTTTCCTACCTATACTAGCTGCAAGCCATCCATAGTGGATCAAATACATACATATATATTGCTAGAAGGAGATATGTATGTTAAAGGGAAGAAAAGTACAAGATTTATTACAAACAGAAAAGAAATACTGACATATGAATAATACAATGTGGAGATCTAAAGTCTAAACAAGCAAATTACTAATAGATTAGTCTACGAACTATGAACAAATATATACAACAGACCCAAAGTACTGGTGCTGGGTCACTCCCATTGTCTGCCTGGTGACCCTCATGTTCCAATGTTGCTTCTGAAGTAACTGTAAAATGATGCTCTCTCTCTCAAAAAAAATAAAATAAAAAAAATAAAAAAAAAGTAAAATGATGCTGTGTGCTGGAGACTGAACAGAAAGTAGAGTCCTATGCTCCTCCCTGCTTTGTGGAGTCTGTTGGGTTGACATCACTGTAATTGGATGGCTTGTGGAAGGTGGGATCTTCTCCTTCATTCTGGGATTTGTGAATTTCCTCCCTACATGCTGCAATAATATGATAAGGCAACTGTCTGTTAAAAAGAGTTACTGATGCAAAAATGTGAGCCAAAAGATGAGCCATATGATTAGCAGATCGTCTGCAAAGATGATATTTCCATAATTTGTGAGGGTTGGTTAAGGATGTACACTTTTTCCTAATACGCATAAGATCCCAACGGAGGATTCCATCCTGCTGTATGGTGTGATGATGACTGCACAGTCTCCCTCTATGATCAGGTCATGAATGTGATGCTTGTCCAGTAAGCTGAGTCCAGGAAGAAGGGCCTGCAGCTCAGATTCTACAGGGAAATAAGCTGGAATTTGACCAGCATTTGCTAGATAAGGAATACCTGCATGAGTTACTGAAGATTCCATTGACCAACGACAGACGTTCTTGAATAGGACCAGGTTGGGATGAAGGGGGTAATAATTGAAAATATAATTGTTTTGGGCCTTCCAAATGTACCAAGTCACTGCAACTCCAACAATTCTATCACAGACATGTACTGACCAGAACCAGTCAGTAAATCTAATAAAGGAAATGGGTTTAGAGAATATCTGAGGAATTTTATTCCAGATGTCTTTTGAGAAAGGGAAAGCATTAAATAAATGATTAGTACTCTCCATGGCCACATGACAGCAGACACACTGTGGATTCACATCCGGCATTATTGGATGAAGGCAAGCTACAGTTGGAAGTTCATTATGTAGAGTTCTCCATGCGAACATTTTCAGTTTAGATTGGATAGGTAAAGACCTAAGTTTTTTTCAGGGATTATATGGTCCAATTGGGTGAGGTCCCCGGGATTTATTAATGACCTTTTAAGTTACATGATCCTGCTGGTTCATTATCCCAACAGATAAGATCCTGACACCCTATTGGGATCTGAGGAAAATATTGGATAACAACACACTTCCAATGATGCTCCAAATTTTCTCTTGGTTCCACCTAGGTCCTGACCTAGTGATTTCAACCAAAGTATCAACCTTTAATGGTTGCGTTGAATGTTCTGGAACAAGTGAGATAATGTTGCTCTATTTGGGATCCATTGATCCTGGAAGACTTCAATCTGGGATCCATCACCAACTACCCAAGTGACATTGTCCTAAAGAATGTCTAATTTTTGGAATGGACTTCCAAAGAGTAGAACCAGTTGACCTGGAAGTACAATCTGAAAGAAGTATTATGATGATATTTTTGAATTAAATAGGTAGCCCACAATTGATGAGGATATCTAAGAAAAAGCCAAGCTAAATAAAGAAGAGAAGACCGAGCTTGTAAAAAAGCATTACATAAACCAAGTCCACCAGAACAAATATTCTTGGCACAACGAGAACAACTAATAGGAATGAGATGACGATGGCCGTCATTCTTGCCCTTCCACCAAAATCTACTGTTTAAAGAATCTATATGATGAAAGATTTTTTGAGAAGTATGCTGAGTAGCAAACCAGTAAGTTAGAATGGCAGAAGTAACAGATTGAATTAGGGTTTTCCGACCAGCATGGGAAAGAGATTTAGAAGACCAATGGTAGTTCTTTGTGGACATGCGCTGAGAAGGCTTTTTCCAGATATTGAAACAATAACGATTAGAAATGGACAAGGTTGCTCCTAAATATTGAATAGATTGAGAGGAGGAAGAGATACCCACAATATGTTCTTTGTGGATTGAATAACAGAAGGTGAAGCAGATTTAGAAAAAAAGAAGTTGACTCTTTGACTTGTTACCAATTTGACCAGCTTCTTCGGCAAACTATGAAGGATATTTGAAGGAGATAAGAGGGATTTTTTTGTAGGATGAATAAAGAAAAGAAGGTCATCAGCAAATTGTAACAAAGGAATATGAAGACCTCTAGGAGCTATGCAAGGGATAGAAAACAAATTTTGTCTTTGATAAGCATTAGTCATTTGAAAAAGAGTCTCTCTGCAGAGAATATTCAAGTAAGGTGATAAAGGATCACCCTGCCGTAGACCACAGTTTGGAATAAAAGTGTCTGTAAGGCCGCCAGTAAACTTAACTTGATATCTACTAGAAGAAACACAGGTCATGATCATAGATATGAATTTGGTATGAAACTCAAGGCCGAAACAGAATGACTCAAGAAATTCCAACTAAGAGTATCATAAGCCTTGTTAATGTCCAATTTAATTCTGCCAAAGGCATTTTGCGATGGGACATCAGATTAATGATTTCTTAGGCAATTACAATGTAATCCATAGTTCGACGACCTTTGATAAAAGCAGACTGGTTGGAAGATATTAAAGGGAGAAGAGGACAAAGCCTATGAACAAGAATCTTAGCAGTAATTTTATAAGCAGCATTACAGAGGCTGATTGGATGAAAATGATTCAAACGAGTGGCATTTTCACTTTTAGGAATGAGCACAATATGAGTAAGTCCAATATTTTCCGGAAGATTATTAATTTATTATTAAGAAAAAATCATCCACCATTTTGAAAATGTCATTTTTAATATCTTTACAGAAAATATGAAAGAAATGGGCATTATGATCATCAGGACCATGAGCCTTGTTAGCATGAATGGCAAAAGGTAGCTTGTTTGATTTCATCCAAAGTAGAGGGACAAACAAGGTCTGAATTTGTTGATTGGAAATTTTGGGGGACATCTGGTAGACATGAGTCAACATGTCATTCTGAGTAGAAGATTTGTATCCTCAGGAGTGATGCTAGTATTAATCTGATTCTGACAATGACGCTGCTGAGCTATGGAATGAAAGTAGTGGGTATTTTTGTCCCCTTGATTGGGCCTTTGGATCCTTGAGGCTTGAGCGTTGAACCCAAAAGGATTCAACCTGATCTTGGTTAGGACAATATTGGGTCAAAAGATTAGTTTCTAATTGGTGAAGGAAAGAAATAAGGATAAGAAGAGGCTTTGGATCCCATTAAAATACGTTGGACCCTTTCTTATTGGATCTTCATTACTCCCATTAATATAGCCAAGTCTTTGGCTTCTTCGATAGCCATTCTTGCTGAATTGGTCTAATCTTTGTGGTTGTTGCCATCTAGCAAATTTGGTGTGATCCTTTTGTTTGGATCTATAGCACTAGGTAACTCTTGGGAAGAGGACGGAGGTTTCTGCCCCTTGCTTGGACTTCATAGCAATCCGTTCAAAATTTTCTTATTATAGAAGAACAGCCCTCTACATCAGCACAAAATGATTAAAATGACGCTACTAAGATCTGGTTTGGGTAAGTTCTTATTCTAAAATAAGATTCAACACAACTAGGGATTGGCACATATATACCCAAATGAGAAAGAGGGCTGTCCCAAAACACACAAAATTTTGTTTTACACTACCACCACCAACTTCCGTATTGCATTAAAGAGGACCATATTGATGTACTACACAAAAGAATCCAACTCCAAGTTCAAACTATGACCATACATGTGCTGACTTCAACATTGCACCTGCTGACATCAGTCCTAACCCCTGATTCGACAAGAAATGAGACACCATTTATACCCTAAGATGCATTTATCCTTCAAAAGCAGTTGCCAGTAAGGATTTCTAGTCAGCCGAACAAAACTGAAAAAACTAGATGAGCCTGACTGTTCTGCTGATGCTAGGGGGCAGGATTCCTCCTGTTCAAACCAAACCATTCACTATATCTGTTTGTCACAATCTTCTACCCTCATGTATGCTCTGCTGCCATGTGAATAACTTTGATGGGATCTAGGTTCCTTGTGAAAGAGGTATCAGAAGCCCTAAAGGGAAACAAAAGGAAAAACAAAGGAGAGAAAGTAATGCAGAAAAGAGCTGTACGGCTTGGTTTCCCTATGTGGGGTGATCAATGCCATATATATGTCATTATATTTCCAGTTGTACACAAAAACCCCTGTATTTTTTCAAATTACAACAGTCCCTGTTATTTCTAAAATTATGAATAAGTCCAGTCTCTTTCTGAACACCCATCACATGCGCTACACATCACTTGGTAGCCTAAATAGTCGTAGCATTACTTAGGAACAAAGCATTTGCGTAATTTAGTCACTGTACTTGAAGGAGCAGTGGATGATAGATTCAGATTCTATTATTTTTCTGCCACTTTAACCATTTCCTCTCTAGGAAGTCGAACATACTGCAGTTATTGTTGGTGGATGGTTCACTCTGCTATTTGGCTGTTGTGGTGTGTGTTCTTGTATCAAAAAATGTTAAACTTCATAATTTGGTTTCAGGAAGTCCATAAATTGCTGCAGCAGGCGGACAAGACTCTAAAAACAATGGCAATTGAATTTGCTGAGTATCAGGTGAGGATAAGTTTCTTTTATGCAACGAAAATATGCCTACAAACATTATTTGATTAGCTCATAAATAAAAAGCGTGAAATAATAGTTGTGCATATTCTTTATGTTTGGTTTTAAGCGTCCTTGAATAATGGAAGTATGTAGAAAGTACATGTAACATCTTTTAAATGTGCTTAAAATTTTTAACATTTCACCAGGTTTGCGTAGACATCTTCCTTACTACCCAGACATATGTTGATATTGCTTCTATATCTGTTGTTCCAAGAACTACTGGGGGACAGGTAATTCAAACTCGATATCTGCTCCTTTTGTTTTCTCCTCCTTAACACGTTTAATTTTGACATGAGTGGTTTTCCTTTTTGTTTAATGTAAGGCATTGCTGAGCCCAACATAACACTTGGAAACACCTTGATCATTATTTCAGATGAAGATTCTGCACTTCCAGAAATCCTCAATAATTTCAAAAGATTAAGGACTAACAGATTTTTTCCCCCCTCCCCCTCTCTCTCTCTCTCTCTCTCTCTCTCTCTCTCCAATTCTTCATCTTTATATCATTTTCTGTCTCCTTAGTCTTTTAATCAGATGTGCCAGTCCCCAGGATTTCATTTCTCTATATATTTTGGATTTATACCTTATTATTGTCATTGTTATTGTTACACTGTTATTTATTGTTATTATTATTATTTAAATCCATGTCCACCTAATGACTGCTTAGTGTACTTGACTGTAAGGTTCTGTTTTACTGTTTGATAACCTACTCCACCTGTTTATGTTTCCTGTTTTAGGTATATTACTACTATCCGTTTTCAGCTCTTGCTGATTCTGCAAAGCTTTACAATGATCTTCGTTGGAATGTTGCAAGACCACAAGGTTTTGAGGCAGTAATGCGTGTAAGATGCAGCCAGGTCAGTTCAATAAAAATTTCTTCACTTTTGTTGACCACTTTTAAATTTATTACTTACCAATTAATAACTGCATTCTGCATCTTTTGTTTATCCTTATATGTTTTCCTTCTGTAGGGCCTTCAAGTTCAAGAGTACTCTGGAAACTTCTGCAAACGCATTCCTACTGATGTTGATCTTCCTGGGGTAGGTATATCTTATAATAAGTACTTAGTTGTCCATGCATTACCAGCAGTGATGCTACTGTGCCTGGCCGTTAAATGATATCAATGATTTAAATTAAATGGCTATATCCATTATTTACCGGATAAACCACTAGGTAAAGTATTGCTGAAGGAAAATGAAATTGACCAAGTAACACGATCAAGACATTGGAAATGTTGAGAGTGAACAAAAAATTATGTTGGGGCCAGCTACATGAATTTTGTTTCTCCATTTCAGTATATCTTGAGCAAAATCCTCAGATCAGTTGCACTTCTTCAAATTTATCCTTACTACTTCCATCAATGTCCTCTTCAGGCTATCCCATGTCATGATGGGCCATCAACCTTCATTGAGAAACTTTTCATTAATGGCCTTGTTGTGGGTTGTGTTGGACATGTTTAAACTCATCTCATACGAACCTCATAATTTATCCCCTATTGATGCTACCCCTTAATGCTCCTGAAAGATGTCATTTCTGATTCTTTTCTAGTTTTACCACACGTCTATCTAAACATTCTCATCTTTGCTACACATTTTATGCATGTCTTGCTTCTTTATTGGCCAACATTCTACTCCATAGGTCATTGCTGGTGTAACCATTGTCCAATTTATTTTTCCTTCAATCCTTTTATTATGCGCCAATGAGACGATGACAACGCACTTTAGGAGCAAGTTTCCACTTCTACTATCCCATTATTTTCCTATGTTCGACATCTTCCTCAATTGCTCTATCTTTACTAATTATTGAACCACAGTACCATAACAAATCTCTTTGTAGGATCTCTTGTGCTTCAATTCTCATAGGAGTTTCAATTCTTTCCACATACCCTTTGAAGTTGCAAATTGCAATTCATATATTCTGCCTCTATGCGACTTAGTTTAAAGCTCTTGGATTCTAAAGCCTCTTGCCACCTCTCATGTCTCACGTTCATGCCATTTCTCGATTCATCCACCATCATTATTCACTAGCAAACAACATACACCTAGGTACCTTTTCTTGAATATGAGCAGTTAAATCATTTATAATCAATGGAAAGAGATACGGGCTTAAAGCTGACCTTTGGTGCAAACCTATTTTCACTAGGAACTCAACTGTCTCTCAAAAGGTAGCTCCAGGGTTCAAAATAATGGTCGTTATTGTTTCATAACGGCCATTGTGAACTGGTGACGGCCCCTACTATTACACTAAATTGAGAATTATGGTTACATTATGAAATGGGCCAAAAAAAAAACACCAAAATAACGGCCGTTGTGACCGATATTTTCAAAATATTGGTCAAACCTTTATAGCGGCCGAAATTTTGAGAATACGAGTCGTATGAAGTTTCATGAAAAGAAGAAAATCAAAGAACAACTGCAAGAAGAGGAAAGGAAAATGGAGATGGAGATGCAGACATGCAATTGCATAAAATGGAGATACGAAAGGGGGGAAAAAGCCTAGGTTGTAGGTGAGAGAGAGAGAGTGGCTTTTTTCTTTGAAATGGTAATTTGTATTGATTAAAAGCTTTTACAGCATAAAAGATCTATATTGAGAAGCGGCTGGGAAAGGCCCCAATAATACAGCTACCACCCAAAAGAGGAGCTATTTAACGAGGCGAGGAGGCCTCAAGAACAGAAAAGGAGGGGGAAGAGACCCTAGTCATGGAAAGCAATTTCCCTCCATTTGAACATAATGGCATCGAGAGACAAGCCCCAAAATTCTGGAAGGTAGGAGACCCAAGAGGCAACACAGAATCTCAATTTAAGGATTAAGTCTTCTTGAGAGGATTTGATCCCTTCAAAGCATTTTTTGTTTCTCTCCTTCCATATCGTCCAGATGCAGGGCAAAAAAGAAAGGTGCCACGTCGTCTTTCCTTTGAAGGTAGTAATCGGGCAAAAACACTGTTGGAACAACTCGGATAAGGACTGTGGAAGCACCCAATTATAGTTGAACTCCTTGAGAATAGATGCCCATAGTGCATTTGTCAACTTGTAGTGAAGGAGTAAATGGTTAACTGATTCTTCGTCTGCTAAGCAAAGGGGGCAGGCAGGCAGGCATTGACGACGATCATGTTTCGATGGCGAAGATTATCCATTGTAAGAAGTTTGTTCCAAAGAGTGAGCAAGGCAAAGGCTAGCACTCTGGGAGGGGGCCTTGATCCCCCCCCCCCCCCCCCCCCCACCACACACACACACACACACACACAGAGAGAGAGAGAGAGAGAGAGAGAGAGAGAGAGAGAGAGTACTTGGTGCTGCTATCATCATCCTACTTCATCGGACTCTAGGTTAGCGTCACCAATCTTGCTTTTTTTCTTCCCTTGCTCTTTTTCTTTTCTCCACTTTTCCCCCTTTCCATCTTTCGTCTTTGTTTGGTAAACGAAATGAAAAGGGCGAACTCAAAAACTCTTTTAAACTTGACTCTTTCTCTTGTACAACCATTGGGGTTTTTATAATAAAAAAATAGCAAATCTCTGGGCTCGACAATAGGGTCCACCTATTAAAAATCCAAACCACTCAAAATAATTGAAACTCTTTTTTATGGGGCCTGGCCCAATTTTATCCAAATTTGAGATGGGCCTACTATGATTGATAATATACATTTATGAGGCTTTTCATTATGGTCCACTTGTAAAAATGAAAACCACTAAAAATAAATGCCCCCTTGATTTTTGCCTGAATAGATTTTAGTGAAATTAAAATTGGGCCCATTATAAGGTTAGCCACTTCTAAGTCATGTGAATTAAACATTAAAAAAATCAAATATTTTATAATAGTCAATCTAATGATGGCCCAATTCCATTCAATATCTCAACTTTTTTTCTTTTTTTTTCTTTGGTACTTGTGATCTTGTATCCCTTTAATACGGTGATGCAGTACAGAAGGTTAAAAGGGCCTAGGCCAACATGATGGACCCAACCATCCAACCTAGTCCATTGGATTCAGCCCACAGGCCCAATTAGCTAAGAAAGCTACTGTGAAATTCCATATTTATCTTAGGATTGATTAGGAATTGTTTCTTTTTTTAATGTTTTATTAGGATTAGTAACTTCTTATTTTAGAGTCCTTATTACATTATAAATAGAGAAGCCGTCCATTGTAATAGGTATGCTTATTATCAATTAATCGTTCGAGTTATGAGAGTTCTTTCTTCAGTTATGGTGTTTTCTCCTCTTGTGAGGTTGCCCTTGTGGCTAGAATCCATCTTTAGATTCGATCAATCATTTGGGAGATTGATCTATTGTTTGATTGTGGATCTTGGCTGCATCATAGGGCCCACTTTTGATTAAAATAAATCAATGAAAACAATGTCCTTTATTGGCCCCTTAAATAGATTTGAGGGATTTCGACCATACGGGATATAAAAGACCATGAATTCCTCAAAATGGTGTTGACCAAAACTATATCCCAAATGTGGCTATTGTACATGGGGCCCAAATTCTTCTTCCAATTCTACCCATTTTGTGCGATATTGCACAATCTGTGATATTGCACAAACCGAAGGTGAAAATAATCGAGTTTCCTCTTATATTTTCCTCCGTTCCCAATTCCTAAAGCACTAAACCTCCATTACTTCCTATGACTTTCTTCGTTCCTACTACTTTCTCCATCGTTAAAAAAGTATCTCAAGGTTTCTCCATAACTCTTCTTCCTTTTTCTTTTCCATTTGGTCACTGTCTTGTTGTGGTAACTTTACCCTGAGGACAAGGGATGGATCCACAATATCAATACCTTGTAAAACTTTGTGGTCTATGTACCCTATTTGGAAACTGCTTCTCATGAATCATCTTTAGGTGAATAGAATAAAAGACTACATGTTTTGGGAACCTTTTTTAAAGATCGAAAAGTAATAATAGAAACAAGAAGGTCGTAGGAAAAAAAAGGAGGTTTAGTGCTTTAGGAGATGGGAACGGAGAGAAATATAAGAGGGAGATCAAACAGTTTGTGTGATATCGCATAGATTGTGCAATATCGCACAAAATGGGTAGAATTGGAAAAAGAATTGGGGTCCCATGTATAGTACCCACATTTGGGATATAGTTTTGGTCAACACGATTTTGAGAAAATTCATGGTCTTTTATATCCTGTATGGTAAAAACCCCTAGATTTTATTCCAAAAGGAGTTGGCCCCAACATCATATTGATCACATATGAAAGATGATAATAAAATATTTAAAAATCAAGCGTTTTATAGTGGTCAATATAGGTTGCATTGATGGATCTATAAATTATAAAGATTGGCCCAAAAATTAAACACTAGAACTATATCATATTTATTTTAGTTAAAAATTAAACGGCGGTGCAGGATGTTATGACTTAGGGGGACTGTTATTATACTTTAAAGTGTTTATTAATGAAAAAGACATTGTTTTCTAGCATTTGATAATATTTTGGATTTTTTTGTGGTAAAAAAAAATTTCGCACCTTGAACTTTGAAGCAATGCCGTGTCATAAAGGTTTTCAAGGTCGACTGTGATGGCTACCTTGACTGCGATTTTGAACCATTTGTAGGTCTTACACGCTTTCTCTCCCTCATACATCTATAATGCTATCAATATAACCTCTTGAAACACCCCTTTTATTTAAAATATACCAAATCAAATCTCTAGGTATCCTGTTGTAGGTTTTTTCTAGATCAAAGAAGATCATATGAAGATTTTTCCTTTTCTTTCGGAAATTTTCCATTGGTTGCCTAAGTGAGAATATAGCTTTCATAGTTTGACCTCCTGGCATGAAAGCAAGTTGATTTTGAGATATAAGTCTTTACTTCTTTACACTTTCCCATGATCTCATAGAGAGACTCTTAAGCTTAATACTATGATAATTAGTGTAACTTTTTATCTTGTTTGTTCTTCTCTATTCTTCTGAGATTTTTCTTGTCCTTAATATTTTATTGAAAAGCTTATTTAACCAAATAGCAGCCTCATCGAGAGATTTCAAAATCTTTGTTGGGAGATTGGATCTTGAGGACTTTTTTAAAGAAAGTTTGTCAGTATTAGTTAGTGATGAAAAATTTAGGACTTGGATTTGGTTTCTTGTTAAGAAGAACGAAGAAAAAATCGACTGACCCTAACGTAGGGCTCTAATACCTAACCATAAATTGACTTGCCACACCCCAATAATAACAATGCTTTAAAACTCGACCAAGTCCGAGTCAATTCGGCTGTGGTTAATCCGGACTGGGTCATGACCGAGTCAGGTTATGCCCAAGTTAGTCGAGTCACATCTTCTCATCCCAATTCCCTCTCTCTCTCTCTCTCTCTCTCTCTCTCTCTCTGTGTGCGAGCGCGCGTGTTGTGTAATGGCTTAAACATCTTTTATACTTGCATCCATCAAAACTCAGAACCTTAAATCCATTACTAGTTCCCCACCACACCCATCAAAACCCCAAAACTTAAATTGGTGCTGCTTCCATGATTCCATCTCTCCCATGATATGTCTTTTGAGGGAAATCCATATCCCCAATGATTTGAATAAAAGTCCATCTCTTAATAATAAAACCTATTCCCCTCCTTTAATGTCCCCTTCTCCGCCATCCCCTTCTGCAAAAGAGGGAAAAAATAATGTTTGGAGTCCCAACCCTTGCTGAGTGCCGAGTTCCCTTCTCCTCTTAATCTGCCTTCTCCTCACCCAGTTTTGCGAAAGGGAAAAGAAGGGTTTGGAGTCCTGACCTCGCTAAATTTGGGACCGAGTCTGAGTTTTAAATCATTAAAAATTGAAGGTAATATCTAATCTAGTAACAGTCGGGTAAATCAATGCTCCCATTATTTTGTAAATTCTAGAATCAAGTATTGATCCCCCTTTTGTAGCTTGTATGACGTGACATTTTAATGGAAGAGAATTCTTTGGAAAACTGGATTATCCTTGTTGATCGATCCCTGGTCCATTTTATAATATTTTCAGCCTTAATCAAGGCAATTACAATCAATGTATATGGAGAGTATATATGTTACAATGTTGTACATGGAAAGGGAATAATTTACAGTGGGATTGGTCAACTTGAGATATCCCACTTGATGAATATGGAATGGGCCTATTGTACATAGGCCTTGTGGGCCAGCTGGTGTTAACGCCCCCCCGCCCCCCCCCCCCCCCCCCCCCCCCCCCCCCCCCACCCACTAAAATTGATGCTGGTCCAACAGTAGTAATTTGCAAACTAGGAACTAATGACAGGGCCTAGACAGCCCTTTTGTAAAGATGTATGCAAGTTGGAGTTCACTAGAAAAATGTGGAAGACTGATGACCTGTCAATCATATTTATCTCGAATAAGGTGACAATTCACCTCAATATGTTTTGTACGCTCATGAAAAACTGTATTCTCAATGTACAGGAGGAACTGGTATTGTCCGCATGGATAGGTATAGTTGAGGTCCAAGTAAAACCAAGATTTGAAAGTAAACCACGAAGCCATAGAATATCGAAACAAGCAGAGGACATACCACGATATTCAGATTTGGTTGAAGATTTTGAGACCCTTTATTGCTTTTTGCATTTCAAAGAATTAGTGATTCTCCCAAATAAACACACTAGCCCGTAGTGGATCTGCGAATATTCGGACATCTTGTCCAATTGGCATCAGAATACGCAATTAAGTGTAAGCAGTGTACCAACCGGAAAAAATAATCCTTGTGTTGGAGAACCAAGAATGTATTGAATGATCCTTTTGTCGGCAACCAAATGGTGATGCCGTGGTGCTGCCATGAATTGACTAACGATAGTCACTGCATATGAGATGTCTGGCCTAGTGATGGTCCAGTAGACAAGACTGCCACTAAGCGTCTGTAATAGGTGGGATCGATAGGAGATCCCCATCATCTTTCTGTAGCTGCACATTGACTTATAATGGAGTGTCCATACGTGTGGTGCCTTTTAGGCCAATAAGATCAATGAGATTAGTAACATACTTACGTTGATGAAGAAAAAGTCTCTTCCTAGACTGTTGTACCCCAAGTCCCAAAAAACATGTTAATGGACCCATACCTTTCATATGTAATGCAGCTTGAAGTGATGATTGAAGTTTGTGGATCATGTTATACTATGAGTGCCCGTGATGATGATGATATCATCCACGTAAACTAGAAGTAAGTTGGTAGCTTGAGCAATAATATTCATGAACAACGAAGGATCATAGGGACTTTGATTGAATCCGAGATGAAGCATAGTAGAACGAAATTTCTCAAACCAACCTCTTGGTGCTTGCTTAAGGCCATATAATGAGCGATGGAGCCGAGCCACTTCATTCATGGAAGTAGATTCATCAGGAAAATTCATGTAAACCTCTTCTTTCAGATCTCCATGGATGAAGTAATTCTTCACATCCATTTGATAGAGTGGCCAAGAGCGTGATGTAGCAATAACAAGAATGGTGCGTACTATTGTCATCTTGGCGATCGGAGCAAATATCTCCTCATAGTCAATACCATACTCTTGACGGTTTCCAAGGGCCTCTAAGCGCCCCTTATGAAGAGCCAAAGTACCATTAGGGTTGAGCTTGATTGAGTAGACCCACTTGCATCCAATGAGTTTGACTGATGGAGGACGCTGAACAATGTCCCAAGTATGATTTTCTTGGAGTGCCTCAAGTTCTTCCTGCATAGCCTGGCGCCAACACTCATGTTGCACTGCTTGAGGAAAATGGTTAGGTATTTGAACAGAAGAAAGAGTAGTGAGTAAGGATGTGTGAGTGAAACCAAAGCGATGAAGTGGGCGTGAGTTGCAAGAAGATTGGCGAAGAGGAACGGAATGGCTGATGTCCGGCACAGGAGCTAACAGATGTGTCAGGAACCCTCCGGCAAAGTAGTGTTTTCTTGTCTATGTCTTTCATACACAAGAATAGGCTTATTAGTATTTTCCGTAGGCAAAACAGAAGTGTCACCAAAATCAGGAAGAAATGAAATCACCGGAGATGGATCATGATCTTGATGTTGGAAGAAATATTGGTTTTCGAAAAACACAACATTGCGAGAAATCATGATGCGGTTTACCTTGGGATCATAATATAAAAATCCTTTATGGTCATGTGCATATCCTAAGAAGGCACACTTGGAGGATTGAGTAGATAGTTTTGATTGTTCAGCTGGAGGTAGAAGAGCAAAACATACACACCCTAAAGTATGGAGATTGGAGATGAGAATAAGTAGGATGCTTCTGGAACAAACTAAAATAAGGCATGTCATTTTGAATATGAGGAAGTAGTAATCTGTTCATAACATGAACAGCTGTTGATAGAGCTTCATGCCAAAATCTTGCAAGAACATAAGATTCTAAGAAAAGTGAACGAACAATGTCCAAGAAATGTTTTTTTTTTTTTTCGGGGGGGGGGGGGGGGGGGGGGGTGTGGTTGGGGGTTGGGTTTTTCTCTTGCCCATTTTACAACTAGAACAATTAAAGAAAAAATCTTTAAGGGAAACTTTATTATCAAGTAGAAAACTATAATTAAATAAAGACTACAAAGTTCGAAAATGGGGATGGCCTAATCTATTGTGCCACAACTGGCAGTTATTTGTATTAGAATGTGAAAACAAGTCAGAAGTAACCAAATTTCTATCTTGTATAGACAGTTGTAATGGAAAAAGACGTCTATCATCTGAAAACAAGGCATAAGTAACCAAATTCCTATCTTTTGTAGACAGTTGTAATGGAAAAAGACGTCCATGCTTAGGCCCCTTTGCTATCACCTTCCCTGATGCTTGATCTTGCACAACACAACCGGAGTGAGAAAAGAGACAGAACAATTATGGTCAACTAGCTATCCAACAGATAGTAAATTGGTAGATAACTGTGGAGAAAGAAACACATGACTCAAAGGTAAGGGGTGCGAGATTTCACTGATGGCAGTAATGGGTATACTGCCACCATCTGCAATATTGATTCGGAGATTTCCATCATAAGGCTCTATAGTTGAGATAACTGATGGGAAGAGTTTGCCATATGATTAGAAGCCCCCGAATCTAGATACCTTGTGGCGGTTGATTTTTGGGTTTTACCTGAGAGACCAAGGGCAGAGAAGACATTTACGATCATTTGCTGAACCATATCAGGGGTAAGAGGAGGACGAAGCAGGCGAAGTAGGCATCAATGTGTTAGCAATAGGAGCAGGAGGGGTAACATTCAAAGTCGCCCGATTGGCCTTTTGAGATGGAGCCGGAGGACGTCGCTGACATTCGGGAAGAACATGGCCCTTGCGTTTCCAGTAAGTGCAGAATTTTTGATTGCATTGAGTGGCGACATGTCCATAGTTTTGGCAACAGTAACATTGGACTTTGGTCATATCTCTGTTATGAGGTTTGTTGCATGCAACATATGTAGCAGTCATTGGACCGCTGGTAATAGCTTGCTGAAGAGCAACCTGAGTTGCAAGACGTTGTTTCTCACGAAGAAGTTCATTTAAGTATATATTAATGGAAGGAGATGGTACCCTGCTCATCAGATTTGAACGGATTTGTTCAAATTTAGGTCGTAGTTTCATTAAGAATTGATCCCTCTGAGTGGTTGAATGAATGTTTTAAACCACTAATTGAAGCATCTGGTAAATTGGAATAGATGATCTTAGCATAATCCGTCCATAAACGAATAAATTGAGAATAATACTCCTGAATGGATATTGTCTCTTGAGTAAACTGAGAGAGCTCATGTTCCAAGTGAAACCTGCGGGCTGAGTTATCCTGTTGGTAAACTCGTTACAGGTTGTCCCACATTCCTTTCGCCGTTTTTTAAGGCCTGTGATTGAGAATATATTGTGGCTCAGCTGTCCCCAGAATCTAAGTCATGATATGGGCATCTTTGGTTTCCCACTTGGTGACTGCCTTAGAATCAGTTGTGTCATCTATGGGTTTGGGATCAGATCCATCCACATGCCCCCATAATTCCTTTCCCTTAAGGTAGATTTGTAACTGGAAGGCGCATGATGTGTAATTACCCCTATTAAATTTAACAATAGAGATTTCACCTTTTTCCATGACAATCAAGTGAATAGAATAAAAAATCTAGAGACAATCCTTGAATGGAAAGATACCCAACAGCTAATCCAAGACAATCAGCAGCTATGTCAAGATAATCATGATAATAGTGGAAAAATTTGCAGAAAAAAGAAAAAGAAAAAAGAAAAAATTAACACAGGCGTCCCAAATTCAGAGTGTCGACACCCTTGGTGGGGTCCACTTGTAGATCCGATTCCAGATCAGAGATGAATTCCAACTAGATTGTGCAAGCACGTATCTCCAGACAAAATTTCAAGATTATCCTACTTATATAAAGGAATTTGGCCGGTGCTGATTGAATCTGTTTCAAGAAAGGGAAGACTTGCAAGATTGCCCAGAAAACATACCGCAAGTGCTAAAAGAATCTGAAAATATCTCTACAATTCTTAGGGAGACCAGTCAACCATGAAGGAACCAGATTCTGGGAGAACTTGACGATCGCTGATGAGCCACTGATGATCAGACAATGATCTGAAGATCAAATCGTCTTTGATGGACAAGTTAATCTAATTTCCCTGAATCTGAGAACGGCTCCTTACCTTAGTGGTAGGGAATGGAAGTTCTCATTGGGAGGTCTTGGGTTCGAGCCCGGCCTCGTGCCTCTTTCCATATGTGAGTTTTTATTACCTCATATGTGTAAGTTGTGTTTATTCTCCTCGCATGTGTGAGTTTTCATCACCAACATGTGTGAGTTGTGTTTGTGTCTCCTCGCATGTATGAGTTTCCATCACCTCACATGTGAGTTGTGTCTATCTCTCCTTGCATGTGCGAGTTTCCATCACCTTGCATGTGTAAGTTGTGTCTATATCTCCTCTCATGTGTGAGTTTCCATCACCTTACTTGTGTGAGTTGTGTCATGAGTCTCAGGGTCCCAGCCCTTTAGCTGGGTTACCCAAAAAAAAAAAAAAAAAAAAATCCCTGAATCCACAATCCTTAGATCCTCTGATGATCAAAACAGAAGAGAACTGGCAACTGTTTCAGCCCAAATAGGTCTGTTGACCTTGTTTCTACTAAAAAAACTGGTAAAACGACCAGATTCTGGTGGAAATAGTGGGGCCCAGTTGATGATCTGATGAAAAATCAGATGGATGGCTAGGAATCCCTTTTTTCATTCCAGACAGACCAAGTTTTACTTCAATCGGGTATAGATCCAGGATTTTGTGATCAATTGATGAAAACTAGTGAACCAAAGACATAGACCACTAAATCAATCAAAAACCCTACCTCTGATGAGCAAAAAAATCTGAGAAAATGTCCAATAAATCCAAGATGAGCAGTCAACCAAGGTAGAGGCTTTCTTGACACTGCTATGTTGATCGGAGGTGGGCCCCAGATGAGTTGCTCCTAGCCACTGACAAGATCCAGAAGACTCTGTTGAGCCAAAAAGATTCTGAAATAATGTTCAGAAATTCCAGAGTGCACAGTTGAAGTGAGGAACCAGGAGAGAATTGATCATTCATAAGAGATCAAAAGCTCTGATACCATGACAGTTTAATGGAAGAGAATTCTTTGGAATACTGGATGATCCTTGTTGATCAATCCTTGCTCCATTTTATATTATTTTCAGCTTTAATTAAGGCAATTACAATCAATGCATATGGAAAGTATATATGTTACGATCTTGTTCGTGGAAAGGGAATAATTTACAGTAGGATTGGTCAACTTGAGATATCCCACGTGATGCATATGGTATGGGCCTATTGTACATGGGCCTTGTGGATATGGAATGGGCCTATTGTACATGGGCCTTGTGGGCCAGCCGGTGTTAACATGACGCAGAGTGGGTAGGGACTAGGGAAGAATGGTCAATGGACTATTTTCCAAGCCATCCTTTCCAAAATACGATTAGATCTCCGATCCTATATAAAGGATTGTAATCTCTTTCATTCAAGAAGTTCATTGATTAATAAAAAATTAAAATTCCTTGAGAATTTCTCTTGGTGGCTTGTTTGTGGTGTGAGACCAAGATGTTTTGGATCCTATGGATCCTTAGATCTCCGATCCTATATAAAGGATTGTAATCTCTTTCATTCAAGAAGTTCATTGATTAATAAAAAATTAAAATTCCTTGAGAATTTCTCTTGGTGGTTTGTTTGTGGTGTGAGACCAAGATGTTTTGGATCCTATGGATCCCTATTCCTAAGCCTTTGGCTTGGAAAATAGTCCATTGACTATTCTTCCTTAGTCCCTACCCACTCTGCGTCATGTTAACACCGGCTGGCCCACAAGGCCCATGTACAATAGGCCCATTCCATATCCACAAGGCCCATGTACAATAGGCCCATTCCATATGCATCACGTGGGATATCTCAAGTTGACAACACTTTCTAATAAAATCAAATATCTATCCCTAAATTTGAGCTATTTATTATCTAAAAGGAAACAATCATAGGCTGGAATGTTCTAAAGATTCTCTTTTGGGCTTTAGTGGGCTTGGGCCCAGTGGCTGGCTGATCATGGATCTGGCCTGGATCAATGTCATTAGTTTATAACAACCCCCATGGGCATATCACCTGGCTTAGAAGTTAGAACATTGCTTTCCACTGTCCTTCAAAAGGTCTACCACATATATCTATTGAGAGACTCATATACGTTTCCATTTTTGGTGGAGAAACATCATTTCGCAATAAATGTTTGAAATTTAATTTAAGAATTTCTTTGGAAATTTACTGTTACAGTAGGTGAGTAGAATCTTTGATTTTGAAAATTGTTCATATTTCCTTTAATTTGGATTTCTTCTGGGAGACCTCCTGTAACAGGAGTATCACAAGCATGAACTATTTGTGTTGTAGTTCCTACATACTTTTTGACAAATCAAGTATGAGAATTAATTCTTTGGTTGTATTCAAATTATAAAATTGCCTTAACTTTGCAAACCATGTAAACTTCCTCCTGTGGAACTCCATGAAAACACTGCATTCTTTATTACGTCCAGCTTGTGGATAAACCTATCTCTACTAGACATCTGCGAAAAGGTTTTCTGAACATTTCTGCTGAAGAATAAAGCCCTGGAGGTGGTGTTTATGAATCACCCAATTGTATTCAAACAAGTTGTTTGGAACTTCATATTGTACGAAAAATATTTTATGTTATGTATAAGATAGCCATATCCATGTCCATGCCGTTGATTTCAATAAGGAGATGTATTCATGTGGTTCACCAAACATACCTGTCTCTTGTTACTTATAACTGGATTTTATTTCTCCCAACTGAGTTGGGCCTCCCAACCTGTTCTACTTTGTGAACTTAGAACAATTGTTATTGAGAATCACTTCTAAAATCTACTCTTATTCATTGTTCTTGATGCCGTTATTACATCTGTTTATTTATTTTTCTTAATCTTCAAAATGAGACCCTCCACCAATTTATGTTTCAGACTCATTTGGAATTTTTAGGTATATTTTAGCTCTAAGGATGTTTTTTTGTTGTTCAGATTGATTGCGACAAGACTATTATGGTCACATTCAAGCATGATGACAAGTTTCAGGAAGGCTCCGAATGTGCTTTTCAGGTCCTCGTTAAAACATCTCTGTATATGTGTCACTAATTTGACGTTTTTCAGTTATTGTGAAAGTCATGCAGTCATCAATTGTTTTGCCAATGTTTCTTTGTTTTGTGACTGCTTAAATTTCATTGTCAGTGTGCTCTTCTTTACACAACAATATATGGGCAAAGAAGAATTCGTGTTCATACTTTATCTCTTCCGTGTACAAGTGTGCTTAGCAATCTATTCCGTTCGGCTGATTTAGATACTCAGTTTACAGGTTTCTTAAAGAAAGGTAATTTAATCATCTCTGAATGGTTGATTTTGAGGCTTGCTTTCTCGTTTGCTACGTTTTTGTTATCTAGCACCTAGGCGGTGTGATCTATGTCATATGACCTTTCTGTAGTTCATGTAGGTTCCTTACAGGAACTCAGTGTTTATTTATTTATTTATTTTTATTTTTATTATTTTTTTTTGTGTGTGTGTGTGTGTGTGTGTGTGTGTGAAAGAAACTAATTTCCTTTCTGTTTTGGTCATCTGCCTTGTAGCTGCCAATGAAATTCCCAGCAGCCCTCTTCTTCAAGTACGAGAGCAAATAATAAACCTTTGTGTCAACATTCTGCACTCTTATCGAAAATTTTGTGCAACTGTATCATCTTCTGGCCAGTTAATTCTTCCTGAGGCTCTTAAGCTTTTACCTCTTTACACACTAGGTATGTTCCCAAGTTGCAAAATATTGTGCCCTATAATTATTTAGTTACAGCATGCTTTTTCCTTTTTTACTTTACAAGAGAGTTGAAATCATGCACCAACATCCACTACATGACATCTCAAACCGGCCGAACAGCCGGGGACTACAGCATGCTGTATTTATGATATTCCTTAATTTGGTCATTTATGGTTTGCAATACAATTGTTTTTTTTTTCCTCGAATATTATGGATGTTGACGGTATTTATTTTCATATTATGATTTGTGGTATGATCCTTTTTAGCGGCAAATGTAATGGCTGACATTCTATCTAAAAGAGGAGTGTCAGGTTTGTGTCAGTTTCTGGGATTGGTTCAAGGTTATAAAGGCGCGCCTAGGCGCTAGGCGCACTAGTTGGGCTTCAAATATCTTGAAGCGAGGCGCATTCAGTAGGTTCATGCGCCTTAGGCCTGGGGCCTTTTTTCTTTTTTTTTTTTTTTTTTAACACATCATCAGGCTATCACTAATTTCTCATCAGTAGGCGTGGGGGCAGCCATTGATATTTTTGATTGTTTGGTCTGGGGGCCTTATTTTTTTTTTTACAAACAGTTATCAATTGGCAAACCACCACCAATTTTTTCTCATCCATCAGTGGGGGTGGGGCCTTATTTTGGTTTTGATGTGGATCGTCTTCATTTGGTGATGATGTTGATGTGGATATGGTCATGGGCCATGATGGGGATATGAGTTGATTATTTGGATTTTGGAGATATATACATTTTGATATTTTTAGATTGATGTTTTAGAATGAATATTTTGTATTTAGATCATGAATGAGCTCATGAGTGGTCCACATAACATAATACAATGCATCTGATCTACTTAAAACTGAAGGTTCACCGACATATAACAGCAGTTTGAATGATCTGATTTTGGGGCCTTCTTTCAGTCTTTTTCAGTTGCATTTTTGTACAGTCATACTTTTTGTTCCTTTTTTTAATCAAATGATGTCTGCTGGGCTGGAATTTGGATTACACATTGCTCATTGAATTTTGAATTACCTGTCTATACCAAAATATCTATTTTTTATCTACAATGTGCGCCTCGCTTCAATGAAAGCCCGCACCTTGCCTTGCGCCTTAGTGCCTAGGCCCCAGGAGACCTTAGCGCCTTGATGTGCCTCTCGCTTTTGAAAACACCATTGGTTAATTGCTTATGCTGTGTTATCTTACAATTTTGTTCAAGAAGGCTCACATTGATGGTAAAATAACAACAACAATGAGGTTCCCATGCTAAACTATTTTGCTTGATAGAGCTGCTAAATAGCAGTTTTACAATTGCCATTGTCTGGATAATGTTGGCTGGAGGTACAATGATAATTTGAAATTATGGGGTTTTAATCTGGATGAAGAAAGAATGTTAAAAATGAAAAATATAAGAAACAAATACAATTCCATATAGAAAATGATGGGCAAGCCTCAGATGAGCTCCAATGCTCTGGAACAGATGGTGGGGCCCATGTTTTGATCCATCCGAGTTGATATAAACTAGGGACTGACCACCCCACCCCCACGGCCCCCTGCCTCCCTCCTTACCCACTCTGAAAATGGGTCCCGGGGTTTGGCACCCATCCAAATGAAGTGGACTGTTGAATCCAGGGTCCACTCATTTTGGATGGTGAAATTTTGTTGGGATCAAGTGGTGCTGGTGATGATCTGAGCCTCCATCCTAGGGCCAAGATCTCCTCCCGGTCCTATGCCTAGGTGAGGCCCAAGGTGGGCCCCGCAAGCACCAAGCGCTCACCATAAGTGAGTGCTGGCGCTCAGTAGCAGGGCTCCCATAAAATGATAGATCCACATCTAGCATACTTACGGAAATTTTGCAAAGTGGCATATATGTTGGTAACACATGGGTGCCATTTTTTATGCATGAACGTGAAATGGATGTGGCATAATCATAACAAGAGATCCAGAGTGACTCATGATTGGTCATGTGCCAAAGTTGTATGCATGGTCAAAGCGTCCAGCCCATTTGTATATTTATTCTCAAAATGTGTCATTGTTTAGCAGCAACCTTTCCTATGCCACTATGCTTATATTTATGCTCAATTTCACCCCTCGGTATTTAATGTTTTTAACTAGTGAAATTATTTCAAAGAGGAAAGAGATTCCATGGGAGAGTGGATTAACTTTAAAGGGAAATGGAGAAGAGAGAGCAGGAAGGTGAGACGGGAGTAATTAGTCTCTGTGTTCATGGACAATTTGCCTGAATCCGCTTTTGTTGAATGTTTAAAAGCTTCTTTCCCCATTTTCAGTAGGGTCATGGATGCTTTCATACCTCCCTCAAATGTTTCGGTTTTGTCAAGTTTCTAGACAAGACTCATCCCTTTAATTCTATGATTTCTATGAATAGAAGGAATTTATGAGGGAGAAGGTTGGTTGTGAATCTTGGATTGTCATGGTACAATTTGGAAGTGACATCGTCGATTCAAGGCCTTTGTGGAGCACGTGGTCTTCCAGAGGTGAAGGTGGTGAGACTAGAGCGAATGACGTACCATTATAGTTCTACACCTTTAAAGAGGCTATGATGATGATCAAGCTTACTTGAATTCGGATTTTCTAGACCAATGGCTGTTAGGCCCTTCATCATCCTCTAGGTGGCTTGGGTGTGTTGTTATGGAATTCCTCTAGGTGCATGGGATTTTAGGGTTTGAGAAAATTGGGAGGAGATTACACAGAAGGTAGCAAGGGTTGCCAAAGAAACGTTGAAGAGGTCAGTGTTGGACTATGGGTGGCTACATTTGTAAGTTGATAGCCATTGATTTATCAATAAGGAAGTGCGACTATAGATTTTGTGAAATTCATTTAGGAGTCAAACCTCCAGAGGCCTTCATTTTAGAGCAGTACTGTTAGAGGCTGATTTCTAGGAGGGAAGAATTTCAGGTAAAGGTGGGGTTAAGGGGGGAGAAGGATCGAAAAACAAGAACTATTAATTCTTCATGAAGGAGAGTGTTTTTGTGAAGTCAGATCAGAGGAGTTGTGTCTTAACACTGGGGAGACAGTCAGAGCGGGAATGGAGCTTGAATTTCAGTCATCAGCCCGCATTTTGTCCCAGAGCTGATGTGGAAATCAAAATTTGAGGAACCATTTTCAATTGTAGTATCTGTAGAGATTAGGAGTTAGGACACCAGAACAACGCAGCAGATAGAGGAAGTCCTACGGGGTTTGAATTCTTTCCTTTCTGATGGTGTAGAAGGGTGTCGGGACGAAGGAGAGTTGAAGGTTTGTTTTTTTTTTTTTGAATATTAGTTAAAGGTATTTTATTGAAGGAGATCCAGAAAGGGAGCGCAGGCCAAAACAGGAAATAGATCAAGGGTGGGGACCGCAACAATGAGAAAGAAGGGGAAGATGTATTGGAACTAGGGGCTCTCATTCTGCCTCATTTCTTCATTTCGAAGATAGGGTGGGCATTTTTGTGTTGCACCCTTCTTGAAGCATTGGAGAAAGAACATGCAAAGTGGATCCACCTCTAGTTCAGATTAGTGTTGGTCACTATCCAGCCCAAAGTTTGATAGAGGCTGGTTATTCTAGTGGGTTCTTGGGAGATGGGTTGTTTGGGCCAAGAAGCCTCCATTCTGGGCAATCTATGTTTGGGCCAAATGGAGTCTATCCTTCAAACCCAAGAGAGGGGTTGCAAATTAAGGCTTAGCAAGGTCAGGCACCCAAAGTGACCCACACCTTAGGTTGTTTTATTGCTCTTGAACATCCCAGGTCAGTAGATGAAGTTTCAAGGGGTGGGTAAGTTGGGGACCAAAAGAAGGGTTAGATAGATCCTTCACTCTTTTCTCTGTAAAGAGGATGTGGGTCTATAAGAAATTAAGGAATAAGCATTTTGCTCATGTTAGGCAACCAAACTCAATAGGAGGGATAGGAGATGCATCATCTTTGAACTCTGTAGATTATATAAAAATGGCATGTCCCCAAGTCAAAACAGAGGAGGTGAACCATGGGCAAGATGACATATATAATATCTTGTAGGTTAGTGTTCTTTTAGTGCAATAGGAGGGTTCGAATCTTAAATATGGCTGGGGTGGGTTGGGGTGGGGTGGGATGGGAAAGAGGGCGTAGCAAGAATTCAAGTGAGGCTCATGGTCAAAGGTGGTTGAGGTTGGTATATGGGGGATTTCCTTTGGCTCTAATGACATAGAGTTGAGGGGACACATTATTAAGGTTAAAAAATGACAAAAAATTACATGAGGGGGATGTGCCTGGAAGGTCACCCTTGGTGTTTGAGTAAGATTTTTCATTTGGAGATCTCTTTTGTTGTTTGGATGATTATTATCATTCTGAATATTAGGGTTTGGGAGAATTGAAGAGTTTAGTCCTTAAAAAAGCTTGTTTGGACATATAAACTTGACTTGGTTTTCTCCTTCAAGAGACTAAGGTGTCTACAAACACCTGCATATTATTTATGATAAGGTGTGGTTGGGGTTGGTGATGGCAATAGGTCGGGTTTAAATAGGGACCTGCCTCGACCTGCTTGCTCTGATTAGAGGCAAGTTTGGTAGTGTGTTTGTTGGGTTCGGGTTGCATATGGTTTCTGGACTCTCAACTATGTCAGGTTCGGGGTGGGCTTGGGTTTTTGTTCTGCCTATGCCACCCTTCTCTATTTATCTTAGTTTATATATTACTGAATGAGCTTTTCTACACCAAATTCATTAGCATAGGTGATATAGTAACTTTTTCCCATATTCTGTAGCTTCAAATCTTGCACTATGCAAATAAGTTTTTCATATTTTTTAAGTAAAAAAATATCGACCACTGACAATAATACAACACGCCCCATACCTTTCATGGGGCAAGTTTTGGTATCGAAGACCGTATGACTTGTCAAGGGTCATGTCGGGTATGGAGTAGAGCACATGACAGTCGGGTCGGGTCTGGGTTGGCTTTAACTTGAACTTGATGCTACCCATGTCCATTTATTGTTGGGATTGAGTTCCTTTGAAGGGGGCATTTGGGTGGGGTCTAACATCTTTGTGAAATGAGGAGGCCATTAAAGGCGAAGACATGCTAAAACAACAGAGGGCTTTAGAAGTCAAGGTAAGAAGCATAGTTGAAGATTCTGTTTGATCATTGACGAATGATATGGACTAAACGAAGGGTCAACTTGCATAGAGTGGTGAATTTATTTGTAATTTCCTGAAAATGTGGGGTCGCTTGTAATTATTGGGAAAGTGAGGGTATTTTTTTTTTTTTTTTGGAATTTTCTGAAATATGCTAAACTATATATATGTACATGTTTGTCCAAGCCTAGGGAATATGACTTAATTTCTTCTCAAAATTTGTCTTTCTTTTCTTTATATCCAAACCTTTGAGAAAGAATCATAGAAATTATTATCTTGGATGTTTTAGCATGGTATTAGAACATCTAAGGCGGCAGAAGACTATCATAGGAAGGATGCTAAAGGTTTAGATTTGGAGGAAAATCAAGTTTTGAAGGTTTCAATTCAGCTGAGCCTTGTGTTCTATTGGGCATGTATCAATAAGTTTGTGTGAAGCTTGTTTTTCTATTGAACAAGTTTGATTGGTGTTTTGTCCTATTTGGTAGTTTGACTGGCTCACCCGAAGTTGAGTTTCTATCATATTCGACCTGGGTTTTCATATTTGACTGGCATTTTCTGATTAGGCAAGTTCAACAAGGTCTATTTGATTAGATTTTATCCTCTTTGACTCTCTTCTTCTCGTTTGGCAAGATCGGCAAGGTCTCTCTGGTTCATTTCTTTTTCGGATCGTATATACACTCAGGGATTTGAAATTAAAGATCTTGGTGAGTTAAGGTACTTCCTTGGAATTGTAACTATAAGATCATGGAATTGTATTCTACTGGGAGAAATACACACTTGATGGACTGGAAGAATTGGGAATGTTTGGAGCAAAACCTACGGATTCTCCTATTAAGCAAAATCATGGTATTAATGCAGGGAGTGGAAAGTTGCTCCATGATATCAAATCTTATCAAACATGGGTTGGGACATGGAAGACTGTTGTACGAGACTAGAACTCATCCAGATATATCGCATGCAGTTACCATTGTCAGTTAGCATGCCACAAGTACAAGACATATAATTGTTCTATACAGAATTTAAATTATCTCAAGAAATCACTAGGACAAGGAATCTTGAGGGGCTTTTATGTAAGTAGTAGAAACTTGAGGGGCTTTTTTATAATTTTCAGAAATACTGAAATAACATCATAATAAGGGTCATCTAGCCTAGTAGGTTAATTGATCCTTTTGTTGCTTCCTCAATCTCTTTCTCCGTCCATCTCTTTTCTTCTTTCTTTATCTTTCACATTTATTTGATAGCCTAAAATAAAACCCTAGATCTAAGAATAAGAAGATCTAGGCTTTCAACTTAATCCACTTGTAGCCTATTGTGCTCTTTCCTTTGGGCAGTGTTGTTAAGTCTTGAGTTCCATTCTTTTCAAGTGGCTGCATTTCATTAATCATGGCATCTTGCCACCTAGGGTAAGACAATGCCTTAGATGTGTTGTATGCATTCAAATGATAACTAAGTAACAAAAGCACGAAAAGAAGGTGATAAGCAATGATAGGATCGATGATACCTTGATACCTGTACAAGCCCAACGTATCCCTATCAAGGATGAAAATAGCGGTAGCGGCGAGCGTAGCGGCCTGCCGCCAAAACGCTACGTAGCGGTGCGATTTGGAAAAATCGTCAAAAAAATGTGAAAATTCTAGAAAATCTAGAATATTGGAAAATGAGAGAAAATGTATTTTTTTTTTTTTTTTTTGCAAAAGTAACTAAGGTAAGGGGGCTTAGCAGTCCCCTCACTGTATGAGGTCCTATATCGCTGTATAAATAGAAAATAATAGTAATGATCATTTTTTTCACATGTGTTCATGTTGCTTAGTTATGCTAACTTAGAAACTAATGAAAGGCTTATAAAAGAAAAAACTATGTCATGAAATCAAGACTTAAGAGTACCTAGAGAAAAAAATGCATCTACCAAAGGGGGTGTCTAATAGGATGTACTTAGAGAAGAATCATTGAGAACTCTTTTTATTTACTGTAATTCGGTGAGATCATGTGCTTTTTGGTGTTCTTTTAAA
Organism: Umbellularia californica; assembly: GCA_028538565.1. Taxonomy (NCBI): domain Eukaryota; kingdom Viridiplantae; phylum Streptophyta; class Magnoliopsida; order Laurales; family Lauraceae; genus Umbellularia; species Umbellularia californica. The sequence continues at coordinate 62,772,365 of JAPQWN010000001.1, forward strand.
CATAAAAGGGTAGAAGAGTTGTGTAGAAATGTTATTTGGAGAAAAGAAGAAAAGAAATAACTCTTATTATGTATTTTAAAAAAATTTGGAAAGTAGGAATTTTTCTCACTCCGTGCTACGGTCCCGTTGCAGTCGTAGCGGACGTAGCGGCCGCTACGGCTGCGACGGCCAATAAATCGGCAGTAGTGTAGCAGTGGCGGCCGCTACGGCCTATATAGCATAGCGGCCGCTATTTTCATCCATGATCCCTATTGGACTGATACGACACTTGTATTGGTACTGCACCGATACTTCTAGGGAACAAGTTTAACACATTCTACTTATGAAGTCCTTTATTTCATCTAGTTCTTTTAATATTTTGGCTTTTCACCATATAAAATATGCTAGAAAGGGACGAAAACAATAATAATTTCATTAATTCAAAAGTGATCTAAAGAAAAAAATTTGGACACCCGTATCCATATCCGTGTCCTAGATTTTCAAAAGTGAGGAGTTGTATCTACGATCCCTGTATCAGTGTCTGTATCCATATCTGTATATGGGCATCATAGGATAGGATACAGAATTTGATTAGGATGACAGGCAACACAAGACCTTGTACCCTTATGCAATGCAATAGAAAGATCCAGATTTGGTTTAGCTAGAGAAAGGTTGTTAGGAGGTATATTCGAGTCTAGAACTTAGGTGAAGAAGGGCCGCAAGAAGTGAGAACAATGGTCTATATATTCTAGAACCTATCAAGAAGTCTCCTTGGAGTATTAATTGCTAATGAGTTGATTAATTCAAGGAAGCAGTCTCGTAAAGTTCTTAAAATAGATATAGAAAAGGCTTATGATCTTATAGAATTGGAGTTTGTGGATTACATACTATTTAGATTTGTTTTTGGCGAGTGGTGGAGGTAGGTTTGAGAGTATATTTAATTATCTCCTTTTCATTCATGGTGAATGGTTCTCCTTCTCGTCTTTTCAAGGCTTTTTCTAGATTCCTTAGACCTAGAGATCCCCTCATTCTTGTTCACGTTGTAGTTGAGGCCTTAGGAGCTTTGTTGGTGAAGGCTAAGGAGATTAGTATGACTGGCGCTTTTGAGGTAAGAAGGAATAGGGTGGGGAGTCACCCATCTTCAGTTTGTAGATGATACGATTACATTCAGCTGGTTCTTTTCAGGTAAGTAGGAATAGGGTGGGGGTCACCCATCTTCAGTTTGCAGATGATATCATTGCATTAAGCTCGGTGATAAATCTACATAGGTGGGTATCAAATGTTCACAGGAGATTGTGTAGTGGTTAGCAATAGTATCTACGTCAGTGAGGATGGGCTGCAACGACGAAGTATCGCTTTTTGAGGTCGATTGCAATGACAACTGCAATTTTGAACCATGTTTGTGAGGCTTACTGTAACAGTATCTTGGTTTTCCTACAAGGGATAATCCATGATTGAAAGCTTTTCTGGAAGACTGTGTTAGAGAAATTTGAAAAAAGTTGTGCACGTGCAAAGGATAGTATTTTTCTTCGTAAGGGAGAATTACATTTATTAAGGGCAGCGTATCCAACTTGATGGTTTGTCATATGTAGTGATGTTTAACTCATGAAGGGAAGGGGACTAGATATTGGTAGCGTGGATTTAAAGGATTGTGCATCACTTGAAAAGTGGTGGTGCAGATTTGGCAAGGAGGTGCTACAGAGTTTGATTTTTATTTCTAAATTTTGTGAGGATGAGTGGGGTTGGGTGCCTAATTCAATCCCGAGGCACCTTGTGTCATGCTTATGGAGTATTGTTGCCAATGTGGGGGATCAATCTAAGGAGCGAGGGAGAGTCTTTGGGAAAGGAATGGGCTTTAAAGTTGGGGATGTTAGTTGTGTTCGTCTTTGGCTTGATGATTGGGTGGGGTTGGGTTCATTTTACAGTCTCTTTCTTACATTATTCAAAGTTGTGTAAAAGAGAAAGGTAAACCAGGTCCAGCAAGTGTTGTAGGGGTGCTTTGAAATAGTAGAGAGGGGCAATAGTAGAGGGGAAGTTGTGCTTATATTGTCAAGTCAGTAGGAATGTGTCTCAAGAGATTCCAATGAACCAGAGGTGATTATTATATTGGAGGCCCTTCAGATATATTCAGAGGAAAACTTTCACACGCAAAACACGAAAATAGGCTCTGGATGTGTCTGTGCGCAGTATTGAGTAGCTTTTCAGCACATGCTTATTGTATTGGGACGATTCAATTAATTTTATTTCGTGTTTAGTTACCATGGACTCTAGCCTAGGGAGAATGCAGTTCTTTTTTCATGAAATCAAAGCTTTGTCTTGGTCCATCCAAGTGGAGTTCTGTTACATAGCATGGTTGATGCCTCAGCTAAATAAGGGGTTGATAGAGATTTTCCTTTGGTTGCTTTTGTAATGTTATTGGTTTTTTGTATTGGGTATAACGCTCTTATACCTAGATATTCTTTTTGGGTTTTGTACCTTGGTAATTGTAATAAACCATATACCAACCCAAAAGTTTAAGCTGATAGGTGGAAGGCCCATACATGTATATTAAGACATGACAAGCCTATTACTTAGGCGATGTGGGATGTGGGACTTCCCAACACTCCCCCTCACGTGCAGGCCCAACGGATTTCATGGACGGGCCTGACACGTGGGCTACACAAGAACAACGGAATCAAAACCCGCTTTGATACCATGTAATAAACCATATACCAACCCAAAAGCTTAAGCTGATAGGTGGAAGGCCCATACATGTATATTAAGACATGACAAGCCTATTACTTAGGCAATGTGAGATGTGGGACTTCCCAACAGCAATTGTATGGACCTCTTTCAACTTAATATAGCTTTTACTGCAGAGAAAAAAAGGGGGGGCTTTCTTGAAGATAGCTACTAAGTTCACTCAAGGCACTTTTGAAAAGAAATAAGATTGGCCAGATAATAATTGCATTTTTTGTTTGATTCATGATTCATTAACGTCTATTAGGCTATTATTAGCTACTGTGATTACTAATACTGAACTAATTGTTTAGAAGGATTTATATCGCCAATATTTCTGAAACATGCATGCTCATGATTCTTTGCCTATTGCTTGCAGTTTTCTCTTTTGTATTCTAAGTCCTTTTGAGTTTTCATCATCAATATTATTATTTATCATGATTGTACTGCAATAACTTAAACCATGATGATAAATTAAATTTATCACAATATTATTATAGATGCTTTATACAGTTTTCATGACGTCTTCAATATATCTGTTGGGCTAAATAGAATCAGTAAATATGATTGGATACACTAATACTTCCGATTTAAAAATGTCTAAGCCTCGAATGAAGCTTGTTAACCATAATGCTATATGGATCTCTCCATTTTCTTGTCATTTATACTATATGAGCCAGGCTTTCATTAAGCATGTCTCATTTTACAGTTCCAAAACATGTTGTGTATCTGCAAGAGTATCTGTTTTCAGGATATCATTTTTTTCACAGGATTTCACTTTGCTCGTTTAGCCCCCACGTTTGGCTGGTTGATTCTTAGACAGCCTGCATTCTTGTAACTTGTTTCATTGTGCCATAGATATTTCATTAATATTCATGCTGCTTGTGTCCTTGCTTATTTCATAGCATATATGTTGCTAATTTAATTTTCTTTTTGGCTGTTTGCAGCACTAATTAAAGGTACAGGTTTGCGAGTTGATGGAAGAATAGATGATCGGTCATATTGGGTCAATCATGTTGCTTCCCTTTCTACTCCATTAGCAATTCCTTTGGTTTATCCTCGGATGGTTGCTATTCATAACCTCAACTCAAAGGTATGCCAACTGACTTACAATTCAAACTTATTATAATATTTATTTGTTTCCTAATAAATAAATAAATAAAACAGTGTATTCTTTTCCTCAAATTGACAGGATGATGATGGATCTGTTATTCCTCCAACAATTCCACTTTCTAGTGAGCAAGTTACTGACGATGGAATTTTTCTCCTGGAGAATGGAGAAGATGGATTGATGTATGTTGGTAACATGGTGGCTTCGGATATTTTGCGACAAATATTTGGAGTTTCCTTGGTTGATGAAATCCCACCTCAGGTATGACTGTCCCTTTCTTTTTGGCCCTCTTTCATGTGGAAGAATAATGTAGTAGTAAATTCTTTTTCTTTTTAAGTCTACATTATCTGTCACTCAAGGCATAGACCTGATCCTTCTTGTCTCTTTTTTTTGGTATTCCTTTTAGTAAAACTCACATACCTTTCAGAGAAACTTAGTCTTGATGTAGCATATATTAGTGTGATACAATGTAATCCACATTGGCTTATTTTATTGTGAACTAGTGGAAAAGAGGTTTAATGGACCTTTGACATGATGATCATGGTTCAAAATAGCGGCTGTTATGTAGTTGCGCAGGCCGCATTATCGACCGTAGCGATTGAGGCCGCTACACTATTTTGAAAATAATGGTGTTATAATCTAAAATCTAGTAGACCCAAACAATTATAATTTAAAACACTGTTTTTCCTATATCTTCTCCTTAATAGCCTTTCCTAAAGTTGTCTTTACCCTTTATGACTCCAAATTACTAAAAAAAAACACAAGATTGGCTGCTATACAAGATTCAAAAAAATTTACCACTTAAAAATTTCACACATCTATGCTGCTACATATCACCGCAACCGCTACGTATTGCTCCCTACTTAGCCTTTTGGCCACTGGCCACTATGCCCACCGCGACCGTTATTTTTATCATTGATGACGATGAAAGTAGCATCCTTCGACTCCTGCTGGATGTGCACATTTGAGAATTTTGGTATAATGAGCATGGTTCAAAAACCCGTACTCAGGACTCGACTTGACAGAGTCGGGTCGAGTCCCAACAAAATATAAAAAAAAAAAAACATTAAAAATAAGGAAAAAATCAGCAAAAAAGAAGAAAAATAAAATGGGACACCAAGGAGTCCCTTCATCCATGTAGATATATTGAATCTTTTTATTCTTCTATGTAACGATAGATTTTGGTGACTATAGAGTGGAATCCTTTATCTTCCTTATTACCTAGGTGTTTTGAACAACAAATTCCACCATTCTAAAGCATGTTATTGTTACTATTACTGTATACTGGTAAATAGTAACCTGCTATTATATATGACACATCTTAAGATTATGAGACAGAAACCATTTAATTGCAATTAAAATTTAAAAGAAAAAATTCATATTCCAGTTTCCATATCAATTATCAACTATCAATTAGCAAATAGCAGCCATACGCCCATTCTTTCTAAAATACCATGTTGAATGCTTTGCCAGTTGAATGCCCTCTTCGTTGTCGTCGTCATTTTGATTTTGATGATAGTATTGTGCTATATCAAAATAGGGGAATATTCAAGTGCTTCCATCCCTCACCATTGTGGTGAGGGACACCCTATTTTTGGGAAGTTTCAAGTACAAAAGATAAGTACAAAAGAGAAGTACACTTCTCTTTTGTACTTGAAACTTTCCAAAAAGGGGTTGTCCCTCACCACAATCGCGAGGGATGGATGCACTTGAATATTCTCCATCAAAATAAAAGAAGCCTTGCCCCCATCTTGGAGTTGGAGGACCTTGTCCATAATTTGATGGATCCGGATGACCACAGCCAAATTGACCCATGGGCATGAGATATACTTGTCCTCCATATTGCTGCTGCCCATACCCATGCAAAGGACCACCGTACCCACTAGACCGCTGCCCATACTCATGCGAAGGATCATGGTGAGTGTCCATACTGCTGCCCATACCCTTTTATGATATATTGGAATCTGTGGGCCAAGGACTTGATGCCATTTTATGCTGTTGAGGATATTCTTCTGATGTCTCTATTCATTTCTGTCCCAACCACCAGCAGGCTCACTTTGACCACTATGTAACGGGTCATAGACACTAACATTGTCCTCTCCGTCACCAGCATCACTACCTTTGTATGCTTATTCTGGCCGTGATCACCTTGTGGTGAGCTGCTCTTGCTAGAAGATGTTGTTTTACGTTCTTCTTTTTCTTCATGAGTGGCCAACTTTTGAGTTTGTGTATGGGTGCTCTTACCCTTTGACTTCCGTTTGTATATGAGAGCCGGGTCCTCAATCCATTGTTTTGCTTTAGAGAGGGGGCTACTTGAACCGTTTGAACATGATGTTGATTTATCTCTATCCCCCGTAACACGTTCCAAACTAGAACATGTCATCTTTGGATCACGGCTATGACCACGTTGCTTACATTGTGAGCCTTGCGATGATGATGATGGTGTTGCTATACTCTTGCCCTTTTCCTGTGCAGTAGCAAATCTGTGAAGGGGGGGGTGGAGCGCTTCCTTCTCGATCGAACTCATCAACATCAATCATGGATTCAGTGAGGAAATCTGTATTGAGCAACACTTCATCCTCACTTTCAGCCAACCATTCGTCCAGAGGGTCGTCTTCTTTGAATATATAATTCAAATTAATTGGATCATAGTTCCATTGTCTTTTCTTTGTAGATTCATTGCCCTTAACCTTATGTTATAGTGGATAAAAACCAACTTCTCCAACACTTGCATTGTGAGGCAATTTCGGCTCTTTGTGTGGATCAAACTGAATGTGCTCCAGTTTTTCTCACATCCAGATGATGATGCTGTTTGGCTCAAATATTTTCTTGCAAAATTTCTAAGTTTGGGAACCTCACCGCCAAAGTTGTTCCACCATTCAGTTGTATAAAATAATAAAGTTAATTGTCATAAAGTATAATCCATGACTGTTAAAAAAAAAAAATAAAGTATAATCCACGTAAGAAAAAAAAAAGAATGATCATAATTCATGATAGAAATATATACTGGCTGGGTCCATCCTCGCACGAGCCATTCAACAAATCTCGGAACCAAAACTACCAAGAGCGCCTTTATAGTTTCTCAACTATGAAAGTCAAAATTGAAAAGTTAGTCTCGGACCCAAAACTACCAAGAGTGCCTTTATAGTTTCTTAACTATATAAGTCAAAATTGAAAAGTTAGTAACTATGATAGAAACTGATACTATGACAATCAAATAAACCATCTAAGATCCAGCATCTTACTTGATTAAGAATATCAATTTGTGTATTCTTGTCTCTAAGGTTATTTTTTTTTAAGCCTCAAAAAACTTCCTCATGGTTGGAGAAGCCCTTGCTATAGTAGCACGATGGGTTCAAGAAGTATGCTGCATGATGCCATGAACAAGTGATAATTAATATCATATTTAGCGACACATTGAATTCTAAAATAAGTAGCTTATTACAATGATTCAAAATACTAAAATAATCATGTACCTACCACATGTATATCTTGATGTAATTGGTTGTCCCATCGATGGTCAATAATTTTCCATAGCTTCCTATAATAAGTACCATACTTTTCTCTGGATCTTTACTCTATAGCAAGGTTTGCTCGATACATGCATTATACACGTAGCCCATTGTGGGTTCGTATCACCATCTACTAATTTCAGCACAAAGACAGGCTCAAGTATTTAATCCACTCGCCCTATACCAGAATTTTGTACTGAGAACAATTTCTTGTACATGTCATGACAAAGGCTGACATGAAAAGTCTTTAGTTCACGTAGGATCCACTTGTCCAAATTTGCATTATTTTTGCCTTGGCACAACAGACTCTCAAGGGCTACCCGGCCTCAGAAGCTCACAACCTTGATTCATTTCTCTCAGAAGATCGGTCATAAACTGATGGTTGTAAATTAAGCCTGTAACCATCTTTCCCTCATTAATTGTTTTTTGGACATCTTCCAATTTACCAATATCCTTCGACATAAGATCATGTGCCGTACACGGCACCCAAACAATATGCGGCATCTTATCATGTAATATCTTCCCTGTGGCCTTGAAGTTGGCCACATTGTCTGTCACAACTGTGACAACGTACACCCCATCCTTCAATTATATGTAAAGTCTCATCTATCAAGTTGTACAATTATTGGGCATCCATACGATGCCTGGATGTATCTACTGACCTAATAAAAATTGTACCTGTTACACAATAAGCCATGAAGTTAATTATATATTTTCTATTATTGCTTGTCTATCCGTCTCACATCAGTGTGCACCTATATTCTTTCCACGTTTTGAAGTGGTCTTCCAAGTATCTCGTATAATTGTCATACTCCATGTCAAGATACTTTCCGCTAATATCATAAGTGGAAGGAAGTTCAACTCCAGTTCCGCCTCAGCTATTGTATCCACCATGGCGCGAGAATATGGTGAAGTAGCCACATTTGGTGGAATCCGATTATAATGGAAGAACTTTGAGATTTCTCAACCCATTTTCAAAGCTCTAAGTTTCATGTCACCCATAATAGAACTCGAAATCTTTGGTTGCTTCATGCTTTGGGTCCTATGTAAGAACGGATCCAAGTACCTTTTTTTTTTTTTTTTTTCTTTTTTCTTTTTTGAAAATTAAGTACCCTCTCCTTGCTATGTCCTCATAAGGGTTAGGAGGAGCTCTTGAAGAACCAGCCCCACTCCGTCTCTTGTCCATACGAGCCTGCTTAGCTTAATAAGTTTTATGGCTTGCTCTTATTATCCTACTTAACTCCCTCTCCTCATCATCATTATCATCATCAGAATCATTATAATCAATCCTCTCCATTCTAGCAACCATCTCTTCATAGTTTTTCTTTTCTTTTTCAGTCTTATTTCCCTGCACAATTTCCCTCATTTGTTTCCTCACTTCAGTGGGGACATTTGGACAGCCTTTTGCATCTCCTGATATATGTGCAAGATGTTGTTTAAATCTATGAATTCCACCACTCATGATTTTATGACACCATTTACATTCGACCTTATGACAGTCCCCACCAACCATCTCTCTATGTTCCCATCCAGGATCAACTTCTTTCTCTTTTTTTGTTGGTGCCATTGTGATCTAAGTGGCTGTAATATGCACAATTAGAGAAATAAATTAAAAAATAATGATAATTAGCAGTTAACAATTAACATATCAATCTACTAGTAAGTTGTAATATTGGAATGTCTCAATTTTCTTATGTATTTATGATACTATATACACTACCTAACTGTAATATTCTTCTTCCTAATCAGAATTTAAGACAAAAAAATGTTAAATTAAAAATAAATATTTTAATTTACATGCTTATTAGTAAGTGAAAAGATTGATTATTTGCACAACAATGTATAGATCTAGGTGAAGATCCTTAGTTCTACACTCTATATTAATTACTTATGTTTCTATATTGGAATTTTTTTTCCAAATAAGTAAAAAAAAAAGGCTTTTCGTAGATTTTACACATTTTAAACATTATTTTCTAATTAAGAAATTACTATTTTTGAGGGAACATGCATAGATCTATTATTAGAACCATAGATCTCTGTGGTACACACCCAACATGTTAAGCTCATACAAAAAACAAAAGTAAATAATAATGTTTTTTTATTTTCTTATTTTTTCAAAAAAAAAAAAAAGATGAAAACATCAAAGAAAAATACATTTTTTTAACAAAGCAAGAATGGAAAAATCATCTAGAAGCATAACATACTTCCTTTCATCTATTCCAAACAATTTAAGCACGTAGAAAAAAAACATATTTTTAATAATAATTTTAAATAGAAAAGTTGAAGAAATTTATTTTGTTGCACATACATGCATAGATCTAGGGTTAGAACCATAGGTCTATATGGTATACGCCCAAAGTCTTAAGCTCATACAAAAAACAAGAGTGAAACTTAAAAAAAATTGATATTCCTATATTTTGTTAAAAGTAAAAAAAAAAAAAGCATTTTTCAACAAATAATGGGTGGAAAAATCATCTACAGGCAAAACACACTTCCTATCCTCTTTTATAAACCATCTAAGCATAAAGAAACAAAAAACATACCTCAAAATCCAATAATGGAAAACCTCTCTTTTGGATGAATAGTAGATTTGATCTTTGGTTGGTTAGATCTCTCAAAATACAAAGATTTGATCTTCCCACTTGCAAGAAATGAAGTTAGGAGCCTCTCAAACACTAGATCCAACTATTTCCAGCTAGAGAAATGGGAAAAAAAAAAACCCTCTTTGTCACTCATATAGTTAACCAAGTCCGTCACTTTGCAGACTCGGGCAAGTCCCACTTCCCCAATACCGAGTCAGGCTGACCCGACTCGTCCGATTTTTTATACCACAATGTGGATTCCCACTGGGGATAGAAATGCCCAAAAAACTCTCAAGATGCTTTGGTCTATAGGTTCCTACGAGACACCTTAAAATTAAGAGACAACAATAGTCTACATTCAGAATTCATTTTTGGGTTGTGACAATTTTACATTGGCTGCCAACCTACCTAACACACCCCCTCCTTTACCCGGGCTTGGGACTGGTAGAAAAAATTGGCGGAGTTTAGGAAGGATAAAATTAGAATTGAGTGCTTTCAAGAGTACTTAGGGGTAGCATCAATAGGGGATAAAATTAGATAAATCTGTTTGAGATGATTTGGCAATGTCCCACGTAGATTGACGACAATGGCGCTGGCAAGGAAAGTTTGGCTACGTAGGTTGATGGCCCACTAGGGGGAAGGGGTACGCGGAAGAGGACGTGGATGGAGGTAGTAAAAATAGATTTGAAGTGCAAATTATTTCAGGATTTCGCTCAGATAGAGATCGAAATGGAGAAACAGAATTCATGTAGCAAAACCCAACATAGTAGGGACACGGCTTTGAAGATGGTGATGAGTCTACATTCCGCAAGAGAATTTGCTAAATGATATCAAGTGTACAATCTAGATCACCAATGTTTTGGCCCTATATTCACATGCTTAAGATCAATTTGATATCATATATCTCACTGTCTTATCATATAACCCCTCAGTTCCACTTCCAAGCAAGTTCAGTCGCCTAACCCCATTGAATGGGCACTTGTGAAGATTAGATTGTATGATCATTACTTGTACAAGAGTGACATTCTCATGGGGGTTAAGCTGGGTAATATTATGTTAGACCATCACTTTTTACTCGATCAATTATCATTCATATGCAGGCCATATTATTTAAATTTTATTTCTGATGGGCGTAATTTGTGTCCCGTGTTAACTGCTTTTATATTGAACATTTGATTTAACTTGTTCTTATTAGCCAAAAAGAAAAATAAAATTTCTTAATTATATGATTGTCCTTAAATTTTCTTTCCAAGTGATATATTGCCTGAGAAAGGATGCCAGTTGCCAATCTGTGTAATGAATGTGTTTGGCCTTACAGTTTGTGCTGCAGCAATTTGATAATGTGTTGTCAAAGAAACTAAATGATATGGTTAATGAGATACGGCGCCAAAGATCTTCATATCTTCGGTAATCATATTTCTTCACTTTTATCATTTGGATTTGCAATATTTTATATTTCAAATCTTACTCTATTTCATTTATGTGGTTTTTTTTTTTTTTTTTTTCTTTTCTGTTTTTGGTTTTTAATTACTTTTCATCTTCTCCTATGCAGTTTACAATTATGCAAAAAAGGAGACCCATCAGGTCAGTCTGCCGAACAACCTTTTGTTTGCTTACTCGGTTTCGCCTATACTTAATAACTGAGATATTAGATTTCCAGTTAGAATAAATTGGACAATTAAATATTTACTAATCTGACACGGCAGCCTTACCTTCTAAGTTTTAAAAGCATAAATCGAAACAAGTATGAACTTTTCTCAGCAGTTATATCCAAGGTTCAAACTAGTTGTAATGGAAGGCATATTGACTGCTACAGAAACCAATACCATTCTTCTCCAGTACTTTTGTTTGTCGGAGAGATTTTTTTTTTTTGGCTCGAATTAGTCCTAAGAAGTTATCTGATAAACTCATAAGACCTTAATTCTCAATATAATCTGAAAAGTCATCCAGATAAACTCATAAGACCTTAAGTCTTAATATAATCTGAAAAGTCATCCAAAGAATTATAACATTGGAAAGTGTTAGTTTTGATGTTTGTTTGCCTTACCAAGTAGTATATATGTGTTTATCAGACACCTGTATGTTTTCGTGTTCTGTATCAGTGACCAATCATTAAGGGAATTGAAGTATTGATTCTTTTGAGATTTAGTTGTTTCAATTTGCTTGTTGGGTTGAAATTTTTATTCAAACAGAAGTGAAACACATTAAATTCCCGGTTCAAGTTCTGGCTTTTACATTCTGGGCCTCTGGTTCCGGTCACTTGGATCTGAACTGAAAGTATAAAATTAGTCAAAAATAGGAATTTATAAATTGAAATTCAGAAGACAGATCTGAAGTTTTGATCCATCTGCAGAACAGATATGGGTCTAAGATGCCCAAAGCAAGATTTTTTTTTTTTTTCGGGAAGGAAAGGAAAAAAAAAAAAAAAAAAGGAAGCTCAAATGCAATGAAATTATGGGTCATAATATCAAATTATAGGCCATGCCAGCGTATAATATCAGCCAATACAAACACTTATTTTAAGCCGACTGAGACTCCCTAATTATCAAAATGGGGTACAACAATCACCGCTAATTATCTGTGAAGATGATACATATCGTCCTGTAATTTGAATTGTGATTATTACAGGCATCAACAATTTGAGTTCAAGCCAGTTCGAATGGGTTTGGTTGAGTTTGGGCTGAAGTTTGACTCCATTGACTCATGAGCCACGCTTGAGCTAAAAGGATCATTCAGCTCGACTTGGCTGAAGATCAATCTTGAACTTGGCTTGTTTACTACATTTCCTAGGGGACAAGCCAAAGCCCAAGCTCAGTTCGTTCATATACACAGAACTCATGTACGAGAAAACAAGCTGATCCCAAGCAAGCTCAAGCGTAGTTCATTTATAATCAAGCGTAAGCTTGGTGAGGTGAGGACAAGCTAGGCTCAAGCTTGGTAAAGCGAGGACAAGCTGAGCTCATGCTTGGCTTCTTTAGCTCAACTCCAGCTCAAGTTGAGGTTGGGCTTTGCATTAGGTAGTCGAGCTCAAGCTCAGCCGAGCTTGCTCAAATTGGCTCCTTTACACCCCTAATTATTATATCATAGTATACATGTATCACATGTTATGCCCAATGAGAGGATCCAAACTGTTCATCTTGTATAAATTTACCATAGATAGGTCATAATGAAAACATCTCCCCTAAGTTCCATATGCCGCTTTATCACCTAGGGCATCCTCCTTCGCGATGAGGTGATCTTTGATGGAACGCCTAGAGTCTGCTCTGCCTCTAGGCTTGTTTCGTCTATGAGCAGGACTCAACTTTGTGGAGAGTCTAACCAACTCGACTCGGTCTCTGGGCCATAATGAAGCCCCCATTCGTGCAGAAGGGATCGAGTTGTGTAGTTCTGATCGTTATGGTTGTTGGGGTAGAGTGTCCGGTGAGGCGTCATCTCTGCGAGTAAAGATAGATACAAAGATAGGAAGAAGGCACTTCTACAAAACCAATCTCCAAGACTTTTCTTTATTTTTTATGTATTCTTATTTTGTTTCTCTGTGTGTGGTTGGGTTGGGGTTGGGTTTTTTTTTTTTTTTGGGGAAGAATGGGGTTGGGGGGGTGCGCTAGGGCTACACACTTTAGCTATTAGTAGATTGACTATTTGTACTCGAATTCTATGCCAAACTAGGCAACTCTCGAATTTTAAAATTAAAAAATTTGAAAAAAAAATGGTTCACCATTGTATTTCATTTAACTTAAATAATTTTCTATTTTTAAATAAAAGAAATATGAAAAATCGAAGAAAAAACATTGCAGAAATATTTGATGAATGTATTTAGATTTTGGAAACTTGATGATATTTTGCCAGCATGTCATCCTTCGGCCTCGCATTTTCTAAGATGCTCCTTTTCATGGAAACAGCGAGAAAAGTAGCCAACATTAAACTCGCAAATAGGGAACCAAAAGCAATCTATATCCTCGTATGGAGAAGATGAGGACCACGGAAAATTGTGAGAAAAAAAAAATTGAGAGTCAAATAGGGGGGAAACCAATTGTGCAAATAAAGAGAATTTTCAACAAAAGCAAGCAGAGAGGGCAGTAAGGAAGGCAATGGAAAGGGGATTGAGAAAATCCTGGAGGGAAATTTTGGAAATATACAAGGGCATAAGTGAAGATCTACAGAAGGATGAAATGGCATCAATAAAGAAAGATTACAGGCACAGATTGAAATTCCAAGGTTGAGAATGCTTCAAAGATTTGTGAAAATGATGTAGATCTGCCAAATCAAAGCACGATCATCAACAAAGTTAATTAAATTATATCTTGAAGAAGTAATGAGAAGTCAGATCGCAAAGTGGAGCAGGCATAACCAGATTTACGATTACAAGCAAGGCAAGTTGAAGTGTATCAACATAGTAGCTGCATGCTAAGAAATTTTTGAAAATGGAATTTTATAACAAACACCTATAGGGAACCTAAAGTGAAGTAAAAGGCAACACACTATGGACATGGACGAGGAAGAAGAGAAGCAAAATCAAACAGATAAAGGGACAGAGTCATCACAAGTGATACACAGAGACATTGGAGGAAGAAACAGATTGAAGTGAAATTGGGCCCGGAGTAAGGAAACAGCCAAAGACAAAAACAAAAAATGAAGGAAGCTGATGCAAAAATGGGAGAAGATGTGAATGCGAATACCATGTTGCAAAGGGAGAAAAGAACTGGCCTGAGAAATGGATTTTGGAGAAAAGCAACAAGATTTTCAAGCCAAGGAGTAAGGTAACTTGAAGATTTTTATTTATTTATTTATTTATTTATTGGTAACAGAAAATTTATACTAATGAAAGGAAAGGAAGAGTACTATGAAAAAATAAACTATTAAAGGATTATACCTGACCGAAACCAAAGAAAAACAAAAACACAGCACTAAAACATAGCCACCAAATCTGAAGATCTATCCACCCCTCGTCTTGCCAAAGAGTTAACAACCATTCTCTGAACGCTGCACATGCTGAAATCTTACACCGAGAGGTGAGGTAAACAAAATCTCATTAATGTAGAACTGAAATCTCCATGGGAACTTGGTCGTAAACACCTAGGAGATATAATTCATAGAATCACGTTCCACAATCAGCGACTCGAAATGAAAATACGAAAAGCTTCTAAGATAGCCACCACCTCCACTGAAGTAGACTCCATACAACCCAGGTGCTTAGAAAACAAGGCTAGAGAAAACAAAATCACTATTGAGGAGCACCCCTCTTGCCCTGCAGGCCCTAGTTTCCCCTTAATCATCCCATCAAAAATGAACTTCAACTTGCTGAAAGGAGGGGACCAAGACACTGAAATGTTATTGTTCCAAAACACGCAATGAAGAGAAGCCTTCCAATGATGCAACATGCCATCAACCCTAAGGCTACCGAACTCCTCCCTACTGGATGCCCACTTGGCTATCCGCCGCGACACTGAAAGCACAGCATCTTCCACCGGCATCAAAGAACTCCTAAAGACTCTTATCATTCCTCTCCTAACAAATAGACCCCACATTTTCATAGAAAATGGGTAAAACTTCCAAAATGATAACCTCATTTTCATATCAACTTTCGTGTTTAAAGAGTGTCTGAGGAATATGTAGGAGAAATAACAACAATAATGGCCAAGAAACTAAGAAGATGATAGAAATGGAGAGGGGTGTGCACACGCACGTGTAGAAATGGAGAGAGGAAGTGTGTATTTGCATGTGTGTAGATTGATGGAAGATGCTCCAGATGAATTCTTATTTTGGTTGATAAGAAAAAAGCTGTAGTCCTCCCTTAAGAAGGTACCTATATAATTGAATGAAATTGGAAATGCCAACAATTGTCGGGCTCGTGGAATCAGTTGTAGAGGAAACGCTTTGAAACACAAAAAATTGTTTATTGCTAAATGAGTCTTTTTTCGTCATGCGAACTAGTTTGGAAGTGGTTTGTGTCTTTTTTAGAATCCTCACTCAACCATTGTTAAACTCACATAAGTGAAGAACAGGAGGAAAAGAGGAAAAAAGAAAACAGGAGTCACAGAAGAAACTTCGTTCATCATTTTACTTACGTCACACAAGTGACAAATGGTTCATCCATGTTCCTCCAGAGGAGTTCCTTTGTATAACGCAGTAGGGGATTAAGATCAAGGTTAAGAGAAAATTCTATGTTGGATACCTGAAGTAGTACCTGAATTTGAAAATTATGATGATCGTGGACCTGGTATAATGCTCTCAGTTTCTCTTATCTGTGAGTGTACTCAAACCTTTTTGGTGTTATGTCACTCCAGGTATCACTTAGATCAATAAATGAAGATGGGAATACATAAAACTGGTGGAGGATCAGATAGAGTCTGAATTTTTTATTTTATTTTTTGGGGGGTGCGGTGGGGTGGCGCACAATGCAATCATATAGGGCCTTTGCCACACTGGACAAGTGATGGCAAACTATTTATGAGATGTGATGATGTCTTAAAACAGCATCAGACAAGTAGCACTGTGGAACATTCATTTCAAGCAACAAAGCTGTAATAACTTAATGGAGATTTCTATTTTTTGTCTTAGCAATTCCATTTTTGTTATATTGTATAAACACGAGGTCTAGGAGACTGGGACTGAATTCCTTTCTTTACCATACAATTTTCAATTTTGTTAGATGGGTACTCCCATGGTCACCAAACCAAGGGCCTTAACTTGTGTATGGTTCAATGAGCATATAACGCCTATGACCCCATCCATAATCACTGGCCAACTTCATATACTTTTTAGGGTGTGTTTGTGCGCATCCACGGAGGAGGAAACGACGCTTTCCTCTTCCGCGGAAGACAAATCTGAGGTATGCAGGTCGGAAACCGCATTCCACTCCTTGCGCAGAAAACCATCACAAAAAGTCTGAAACCACGTCCTTTCCGTGGCTGCACCATACGAGAGAGGATTTCCTGCGCCTCGTCAGCAAGAGGTTTCCGCTGAAACCTGCTCTGCACAAACAGAACCTTTAGTAAGCACTGCACTTGGCGATACTTGATCCTAGTCTGTGATGTGAAAGTAGTCACTGGTTCAGTTTTATAGTTGCATTTTTTGCCTACAGATCCTTTTCTTTGAAGATCTTTTGATTCTTATTTATTTATTTTATTATTTTTCATTTCCTTCTTAGGTTAGGTTATATGACCCGGAATGAATCTCTTTGTCTATCTTTCCTGCTGAATGCATATTCTTGAGGAAGACTGTTTTCATGTCTTTTGCTCCAATAATTCCCTTATTTTTATTTTCCTTTGCAGGGATGATGTTCTTTTCATTTATGGTTGAGGACAAGACTCCAAATGGGCTTTCTTATGTTGAGTTTCTTGTACATATCCACCGGCAGATCCAAACTAAAATGGCTTAGATGGCTTGAAGCATCAACCCCTCCCTGTTGAAATTTTGGTCAGTCCTATTTTTGCAGGTTAAATGGAAGTGGACAGAGATGCAGAAGACAACTTGTTCCATGCCTTAAGATTCACTTCCTTTCGACCAGATTGAGTAGTTTTTCGGTGCACATTTTCAAGTTCACCTTTGGAGTTGCATGGTTATTAGGTGAAGTTGAGATTCAACAGGGTAATAAAAACAACGATGGTTTTTTTTTTTCTTTTTTTTTGTTATGATTTGCTTGGATCCCAGTGTAAACTAATATGTGTAAGATATGAAAAGAAACTCTGGTATGGGTAAGTGATAGAAGATGATTCTGGTTAGGTTATTGTCTCATACAGGCTTTACCATTTCCTAATTTCCCATCCGGCTCCGTAAAGATTTGCTGCAATTGTGATTTCTCTTGATAGTGAATTGAAACTATATCTATTTTACCCATCTTTTATCCTTGTTTTCGCTTTACCTTTTAACGTTGTATCCAATAGATCAGATTTTGAATTTGTAGATTCATCTTGCATTAGCCAGGGGCCGAGATGGACTTTGAGCCAAATGGGTTTTTCCATTGCTGCTTAAGGAACACTGCTTTTGGCCAGTTCTTCGTTGGTTGGTTGGTCTTCTCACTGCAAAATATGAATTCAAATTGTTTAATTGGGAATCTGGATTTCACCACGATCTGTTATATTTTTATTGGACTGATTACGATTATATATTCAAATAAATATGAGCTAAAGCTGAATAGTATGTTTTACGACTCCATCCAACTGTGCGTTAGGAGTTAATTTTGCAGCCTCCAAATGGTGTGCCCCATCATTATCGGATTTGAAGCCCAACAAACCATCTCCTCTGTGGTATGCAAATGGATGGAAAAACTAATTAAGGAAAAAAGGTGTCCGTCAGTGAGGCCATTGTTTAGCCGACAGCAACGTAGTTGGGACAGGGTTTTGATGATGAGTAGTGAGGCCATCATTTGTTGGATATTAGAGTGGGTGAAATACAAAATCGTGACCGAATAACCGAGTTGGGACAGGGTTTTGATGATGAGTAGTGAGGCCATCGTTTGTTGGATATTAGAGTGGGTGAAATACAAAATCGTGACAGAATAACCGAGCCAAATGTAAAACATGGACGGGCTACAAACTCAAGTGGAGTTACTATACAAGCTCATTTTTAGACACTTCTCCGGCTCATGGATTGAGAATCTGTTCGGGCCGGATCTCAAGGGCTTACTCAGAACTCCTGATGGGACTGTCTATCTCATCCACAGCCCCTAGGTTTTTAACTTGAAATTCCTACTTAAGGTGGATGCCTCTTCAATTTTTTGTTCTCTCTTAGGGAACAGGGTCTGTGGTGTTTTCTTTGGGGTCCGTGTTCTTTTCGTCTTTGAACCTTCATATATAAGTCTTCAAGGCTTCCTTAAGTTAGCCTCTTTGTGCATGGTGTTGCAAAGTTGAAGCGGGGTGGGCAGGGGTACCGATGATTTGCAAGTTAAAGTAGCAGAATGAGACTTCAAGGGACTTCACTTAAAAGATGCATCTTGTTAAATCAACTTTAATTCTTACTAATTGTCAAAGTACTTTTTATATATTTATTTTGAATAATCTACAAATGCCCATTCAGGGAATTGGGCTCATTTGGACCTTTTGAATAACTTAATTGCTTGACTCAATGAGAGTCCAGTTTATTAAACGATGTAAGAAAGGCACTCTACATTCTTGATTCATTAATTGATGGATCATTCCATTCTATAAAAAGTAAATAAATAAACCTCCATCCTACGTTATCAGTTGTCACGACCCAAATTCCAGGGTCCTATCGGATATTCGGATCGTGATCATATAGCAATATTCACCATGCACACATCAAATAATATTCGCAAGGAATCAGGCATTTAGTACAAGATATATTTTCAATTATAATTATCAAATATCTCTGAATAATCAAACTTATTATGTCTTGCCTCAAATCAATGATGTGCTAAAACATTAAATAACTTCTCCTAAACAAGGATTAATAATTTTATAAAATTTTTAAGTTTTTCTCGTTCTCTCCTTTCAGCCACACATGCCAAAATCTACGTGATGATCGTCAATCCGCTCTGCTCCACCCACAAAATGATTACCTGAAGCGGGCAACACAACATCGGTATTACTGGCGAATGAATTTTTTTAATTGCATAAGCCACAAATATAATATTACATAATCAACACATCTGAATCAATAGATCACATATCATTAAAGTACATCCACACACAAATCCGTGCCCATGCACGTTACCAAGCCTCAAAAAGCCCATCATATACATGTATACTAGTCACCATGACCTTGTCTCATCAGACACGTCCACTAAGGACTAGCCATCATAATGGCCATTCTCGTCTACTAAGAACCAGCCACTATAACGGCCCGGACACAAAGTCCAACATCCTACGTTTGGAACCCAGTGCACAATATTACATAACAACTAGAATATGATTATTAAATAATATAATTAAACACACATGCAGCAGCGTGGACCCAACCTATGCATATCTCACTAATTACTGCCCCACTTCTTATCATCATAAGTAAGAGATGACGTAGGAATGGCCCACCTTCATAGCATAATATATAAATGACAGAAACATATCAACACGCCCAATTTAGCATAATTTACACAAAACCTTCAATTATTATAGATAGAAGGGCCATATGGTAATTACCTATTCTTCCTAGGGTTATTCCTTAATTATCTAACACATCTGTACACACATGCACCATCACAGAACATAGTCCACATCTGCAACATTCCTAAAATAGAATCCAGTGGGTCCCACTGGACCAAACCAAGACCAGACCTAATGTCTAAGGCCATCCAGGGATAGGCTATACTCTTAATGGATTGGATTCACCATCCGACATCTTTACTGGGCCCCACAGTCTCAACAATACTAAAAACATTCAAGAATAAGCCTTATGGTTAACAAAATTGAAGCTTCTGGATATCTGGGGAGATGAGGCGCAGGCCACATGGGACCACCACCATTCAGGTCGTCCCTGGGCCCTCTTCAAGATGTGGGGTCCTAATCTCTGATTGACTTAGGTAGAGGGTCCCAGTGAGGGTGTCGACCAACTGCCATGTTTCTCCTTTAACCATGCCTCAGACACATAATTGGTATGGATGGTGGGCCCAACGGGGCCCATTCTCTATAGGACCAGAACTATTTGGGTCGCCCATGGATCCACCTCAGGATCCATGGCCTAGATTTCCCATATGGTGCGCTAGGGGGTCCCACAACCCCTGAAAGCCAATGTTTCTCATTGACGAAAGGCTTCTGATATTTCTTACACAATTTCACAACATCTCACAAAAGAGTTACATACACAAGAAGAAACATGAGTTAACAACTCTAGGAAAGTTATTTACTTCACAATCGAGATTTATAAGGCTCCCAAAAGGGTTTCTATGTAATCCATGGGTGGCTAACCATTACTGTATGTACAGTATTCCAAATTCAGTAGTAATAAACACTATCATTAGTCTTATGATTAAAGCGTCTAGATGTTTAGGAAGATCCACTCATTGCGTTAGCAATTTGCGAGCGTGAGTAGGACATCCATCAGTGACCTTTTTCTCCTTCCCCTGAATTGCTGCCCACAGTCTCCCTCATAATTTCTCCAAAATAAAACACCATAATAGCGGTCGTTGGTTTGCCTATGTAAATATAAGAATGGGGTTTATAAACGTTCTAATTCTAATTCTTCTCTTATTTCTTCTTTTTAGAGTTGTTATACAACTCCAGTCCCAAACGTGAGACACTTTCCAATTCCATAATACTTTTAATTTCATAATAAGGAAACACTTCTAATTCCATCCTAAGTTATCCATTAAGGTCCTACCTGGGCCAAACTAATCTTGGGGCCCAGGTAACTCAAGATATTACATACTCCCCTCCTTGGGAAATTTGGTCCTTCAAATTTAAAACATACCTGTGGTGAAAAGATGCGGATACTTCTGCTGGACGTTGTCCTCGATTTCCCATGTAGCTTCATTTTGATCATGATGCTTCCATAGTACTTTGACTAGTCGGACTGTTCGCCGCCGGAGCATCCTTTCTTTGGTGTCTAGGATTGCAACGGGTCTCTCCTCATAAGATAAATTGGGCTGTAAGTCCATCAGCTCTTGATCTAACACATGAGATGGGTCCGGTTCGTATTTCTTCAGCATTGATACATGAAACACTTTATGAACTCCATCTAACTGTGGTGGTAGTTCCAATTCGTAAGCATTCCCATCGCTCACGCATCCTGTAATCTTGAATGGTCCAATGTATCTTGGGCTTAGCTTTCCCTTTTGCTGAATCGCATCACTCCCTTCATCGGAGAAACTTTTAGGAATACTGAGTCACCTACCGCAAATTCCAATTCTCTCCAGCGTTTTTCTGCATAACTCTTTTGGCGACTCTGTGCAGTCCTTAATCTGTCTCTGATCTTTTTAATATTTTCAGTAGAAGTTTGCACCCATTTAGGGCCTAAGATCCGTCTATCGCCCACTTCTTCCTAACAAATTGGAGAGCGGCAGCTTCTGCCGTACAGGGCCTCAAAAGGAGCCATCTGGATACTCGAATAATAGCTATTATTATAAGCAAACTCTACCAGCAGTAACTGCTCATCCCAACTGTCACTGAAATCTATAGCACAACCGTGAAGCATGTCTTCCAGTGTTTAGTTTGCCCTCTCTGTCTGTTCATCAGTCTGGGGGTGATACGCAGTGCTAAAATTCAGTTTCGTACCCATAGCCTTCTGTAAGCTCTTCCAAAACTGTGAAACAAATCTGGTATCCCTGTTTGATAGTATCGATGCTGGGACGCCATGCAACCTTACAATGTCTCTAACATATGTTTTGGCCAAGTGTTCCATCATAGTTCTCCCTTTCAACGGTATGAAGTGCGCCGACTTGGTCAACCGATCCATAATGACCCAGATTATTTCATTATTATGTCTTGAGGTTCTAGGAAACCCTGAAATAAAATCCATAGTGATATGTTCCCATTTCCATTCTGGTATAGGTAAGGGCTGCAACAATCCCCCCGGCTTCCTATGATCAGCCTTCACTTGTTGACAAGTAAAACAACGTCCGACAAACTCAGTAACATCATTTTTCATGCTGATCCACCAAAATCTGACTTCTAACTTATGATACATCTTGATGCTCCCCAGATGGATAGTATACCTTGTGTGATGTGCTTCCTTCAAAATTTCATCTTTGATTTCCTGAATATTTGGTACACAAAGTCTGCCTCGGAAATATAGTTTGCCATTAACAACTGAGAAATCTGGTTTGTTGTCCATTTTGTCGAAGATGTTCGCCGGTGCCTTATCATCCCATTGATGGTCTTTTTATCTTTTGAATTAATTTGGGTTGAACCTTGAACCTTCCCAATAGTACTTTTTCACCATTAGGCCATAGATTAACATCTAAGTCCTTGATTTCTTCAAGCAATCTCCACTCGGCGGTCAAACAAGCCATCTGTACTGATTTCCTGCTTAAGGCGTCGGCTATGACATTCGCCTTTCCTGGATGATAAATTGTCGAGAAGTCACAGTCTTTCAGAAATTCCATCCATCTTCGTTGTCTCAAGTTCAACTCTTGTTGAGAAAATACATATTTGAGGCTCTTATGATTTGTATAGACTTCAAATTCTTCATCGTAAAGGTAGTGTCTCCAAATTTTCAATGCAAAGACTACAGCTGCCAACTCAAGGTCGTGCATAGCATAATTTTGTTCATGGACCTTTAGCTGTCTGAAAGCATTCGCAATTACCTTTCCACGTTGCATGAGAACACACCCTAGCCCTTGTAATGACGCATCACAGTAGATAACAAATCCTCCACTTCCAACAGGTAGGGCGAGTATCGATGCCGACGTTAGTTTACCCTTCAATGTTGGAAGCTATCTTCACATTTCTCATCCCAAGTGAACAGAACATCATTCCTTGTGAGTCTGGTTTACGGTTCAGCAATCATAGAAAATTCTTGTACGAACCTTCGATAATAACCTGCTAGGCCTAAGAAGCTTCGAACTTCTGAAACATTTGTAGGTCGCTTCCAATTCATAACCACTTCTTTTTTGGTAGGGTCTACAGATAATCAGTCTTTTGAAATAATGTGACCTAGGAAGGTTACTTGCTTTAATCAGAAATCACACTTGCTGAACTTGGCATATAGCTGGTTGTCCCTTAACAGCTGTAAGGACGTACGCAAATGCTCTCCATGTTCTTGCCTTTCCTTAGAGTAAATGAGGATATCATCAATAAATACCACCACAAATTTATCCAAATAGGGTTGAAAAACTTGGTTCATCAATGCCATGAAGGCGGCTGGCGCATTGGTCAAGCCGAAAGGCATGACAAGAAACTCGTAATGACCATACCGCATCCGGAACGCCGTTTTGGGAATGTCTTCTTCCCACTCTCTTAGATGATGGTAACCGGACCTTAGATCAATCCTGGAAAAGTATTTCACACTTGTAGTTGATCAAATAATTCATCAATGTGGGGCAGAGGATACTTGATCTTAATAGTTACCTGGTTTAACTGTCTATAATCAATGCACTTTCTCAGGGTTCCATCATTCTTCTTCACAAACAACACCGGTGCTCCCCATGGAGACACACTAGGCCTCATGAATCCTTTGTCCAATAGTTCCTCCAATTGATCTTTGAGTTTCTTCAGTTCCGCAGGAGTCATTCGATAGGGTACCTTGGAAATCGGGGACGTACCTTGCATTATTTCAATAGTAAAATCAATCTCTCGAATTGGGGGTAACCCGGGCAGGTCATCCAGAAACACATCGGGAATTCCCTAACAATGAGGATATCGTCTAAACTTGGTTTCGGTTTATCCTCCGAAATGAAGGCTAAGAAACCTTTGCACCCTTTCCTCAGTAACTCACCAGCTTCGATGGCTGAAATAACCATTGACCTAACGGGTCTCCTTTTTCCCACTGTCACGCCCCCAAAACCGGGATCCGATCTCGGGGACGCGAGTTTGGGGGAATTTGTATTTCCCCTCCCAGGATCCGCATGTGTGAGGTTGACAAAATTCACAACACATCAAAATATTTCGCGGAAGCTCTACAAGACGTTACGACCCGGAATCCGTATCCATCGGGTTCCGTGTCGTACTCGATCTGTCAGCATAAGATTATCATAAACATATTTAAACTCAGACTGGAACAATTCATAATATCAAAATATAGAGAGCTGACAGTAACAGGTTTATCATTACCCAACATATTCAAGTTACAAATTAACGAGTACATTAATTACAATTCCCAAGAAACAGGCTAACAAAAGCCGTACAAAATAGCAAGCTAGAACAATTACTACCCAATGTCGTAACATAACTCCGGAGTCAAGCATGACGTCTACATGACATCGCTAACACAACAAGCTTGCAAAACCCGTGGCTCAACAGCCCTCTCTGCACACGAACTAGCTCAAAACAAGGACCTGCTATCTAGAGCACCAAAGCAGAAGAATATCAGACACGACGGTCTGGCAGGTGATCAATATAGGCAAGAGCATAAACAATCTGAAGTTTAAAGGAAACAAGAACTAAAAACACTCTATTAAACTTGAAACAGATTTACAAGATTTAAAAACAATGCATGAACAAGATACTTATCAAGAAATCACAAGTGCATGAACAATATACGAAACAAGACATGAATACATGTAAATCCACAAAGAGCCCATCCTTTCTCCATCATACATGATGACAAGAGTAAGCACGCACGACAAGCACGACACGATCCCACATATACGGGGAATTTCCGGCCGCGAAACCAGAATACGAACACGCACGATGTGTCATTCAAGACACGACTAGTCTGCAGACAGTCCACATGTTCAAGGACCCCTAGGTAGTGGATCAAGCTAAAAGGGCAGTCCAAGCTCAGTGGTACTCACTTATATCATGAACGCACAAAACACGACAATACTTATTCGAGAACACGTCAAAACAAGAGGGAAATCATTTAACAAGCACGACACGACGAGACTAGCAAAATAGCATAGTATTAATGCTTACAAACTTAAGAAATGATTCCCTTTTCTTATTCTTGAAACACGTCTTGGAACACGTCTTAAAACAAGCTTATTCTTGAAATTCGAATGAATACACGATGATGCACGAAGCATCAAAATAAGAGCTTTGGTTCTTGAAACAATTCTTCAAACAAACTTGTACTTGAAAATCAAACGAGAACACGGTGTTGCATGAAGCATCAAAACAAAAGTCTTGGTTCTTGAAACAAATCTTCAAACAAACTTGTACTTGAAAATCAAACTAGAACACGATGATGCATGAAGCATCAAAACAAGAGTTCAAACACGAAATCTATCAAGTTTAGGCTAAGACCATTCATTGACCCTTGTGGAGTTGAAACCCAAATGTCGGAGTTTTGACAAGGTTTGGTGTCCCAAAAGTTATAGTACATTTTGGAATTCCAAGTGCACAAAGTCAATGAAAAGGTCTAAAACCTAGTCTAGCTTTCATTCCCGCAAAATCCTTCAAAAACAGTACTTTTTGTAAATGTGGGTCTGGGTTCAGCATCTCTACCGGTAGAAATTCCGGTTTAAGCTTCTCTACCGGTAGAACTTCCGGTAGAACCATCTCTACCGGTAGAACTACCGGTTGGAGCGCTTCTACCGGTAGAACTTCCGGTAGAACTAAGGGTTCACAGCTTTTCATACTTCTCTGCCAAAATTCGAGCTACTTCTACCGGTAGTACTTTCGGTTTAAGCGCTTCTACCGGTAGAAATTCCGGTAGAACTTATGACGTTCAACTTTTTTCACACTTCTCTCCCTTCTTCACTTCCACATTTGAACCACATGCACTCCCCAAGCCTTCATGCTTTCCAAGGGATACATTTCACACATTTTTAAAGCATTCCATACACAATTAAACCATTCATTCTATAAAAAGACATAAAGACACTTTCAAGTATAAAATCATGAAATTTACGAGACTAAACACGATTCTAAAAGTTTGAAGAAATCATTGATAACAAGACAAGTGAAGAAGCTAAAACCCATGACTTGAAAGAGCATGAACATGACTTGCATTATGAAATTAAACATAGAAAACATGTCTTAATGAAAGTATTAAAACCATAATGAAACCATAAAGCAATAAACATGAGAAATCCTATAAAGATCACTTGCCTCAATCCAATGCCAAGGAAAACTCCACAAAAACTCAACCAAAGAGAAGGTCCATGAAATCTACACAAAAGCCCCAAAATAGAACACATAAAAATCACATTTTTGGTCATCACAAACCCCCATTTCGAAAATGGGTTTGAAAACATAGAAAACAAGTTCTAAATGAACTAAAAGAACACCAATGAAAGAATGGAGGAAAGTACTAACCTCGAGCTAGCTGAACAAGAAGAAGGGAGGTTGAAGATGATGAATAGTGAAAGGGTTTGGCTCCAAAACGTGTCCAGCTGAAGCTTGAGAAGAGAGGAAGAGATTAACGGAGTCGGATCGGGGATTGGAGCTCTCTAGATGGATGTTTCAAGGGGGAAAAGATCAAAGAGGAAAGCTTCTCTCCTTGGCTCTAGGTCAAGACCGGTTGCAGGATTTGGAATGGGAAAAGAATGGAGGAGAGAGAATAAGAGGATATTTATAGTGTCTGGAAGGTGGGTCCCAATGCAGCAGAACTTGAAACGATTAAAACATGGTCTTGCGGACCCCGGATGAAATCGACGAAGAAGAACAAAACGATTGTCGAAAAATCTAGTTTTCAAAAAGTATATTTTCCCCAATTTCTGGAATTTTCGAAATTTATGGACAGATTTAGTGAAAATTGTCATTTTTGCCCTTTTTCTCGAAAAACGTGATTTCTGAGTATTAAATCAAGATGGTCAAAACATGAAAGTTGTTTATAACAATAAAATGAGTCAAAAGGAATAAAAATTGAAATTTTTAGAAACCACGAATAAATTCTCACAGAAATACAATTTACAAGGGTTTGGTCAAAACAAAGTCAACGGTCTTTTAAAACTCTCCAAAGTTATGAAAAATCTATTCAAACTCAAAAACAAAGTCAAATCAACTCTAATCTTGTTTAAAAAGCTAAATCACAATTAAAACAATGCTAAACCCAAAAATTGAGTGTCGGGGTCTTACACCCACCAAACTAACATAAGTAAATCCCTCCAAGTTAAACCGAACTACTTTGTTAAAGCAATCTAAAATAGCCCGATACCTAGTAAGCCAGTCCATTCCCAATATAACATCAAAGTTGTCCATACATAACGATACCAGGTCAGACGGCATTCGGGCTTGCCCAATTTCTATCATACAATCATAAAATATGGTTCTAGTACATATTTGCTCACCCGTGGGTGTAGACACCACTAATGCATTAGTCAAAGTTGAAGGAAAATTTTCTATCTTAGCAACAAAGTATGTGAGATGAAAGAATGCGTTGAACCAGAATCAATTAAAGTACTAGCTTCAAAATTGGAAATTAAAACCATACCCTCGACCACATGGTTGGCCGCTTCCACATCATGGTGAGTCATGACAAAGAGCCTTCTGTTATGCTGCTGTCCTTCCTGATTCCCTCCTTGGTTGTTCTTGCCATGGTTGTAATGCTGTCCTTGGTGTGGGTTCTGCTAATTTCTACGGGCTGATGTGCTTGGTTCTGTTGATAATAACGCTGGTTTTGTGGACGCTCCTGTTGGTGGCCCTGCTGGTTCTACTGTGGTGCTTGTCCTTGTGTCTGAGTTTGATTCCTTCCCTGTTTATTGGGGCAGTCTCTAACCAGGTGCCCTTCCTGACCACAACCGTAACATCCACTTTTCTGTTTGGCCTGATTTCTCTCCCTGGCTTCCAGACAATCTTTTACCTTATGACCTCCCTTTCCACACCCAAAGCACACTCCAAGTTTCTTCGGCATTGATTTGTTTCGTGGGATCCCCCGCAATGGTTGTAGACCGGCTTGGCTCTAATTTTATGTTTCTTATTAGGGAACTGGTGCTTGGAGTTATCTGTTTTCCTTTCAGTGGACATCATTTGAGTCTATCTCTTTATATCTTCGATGGCCTCTTCTGAGACGAAAGCTTTTCTTAGGGCTTCAGTATAAGTCTTCGGTTCATGCAACTTCACATCCTTTTTGATGTCTGGCGTAAGGCCGTTCACAAATCGTTCATCTTTTCTTCTTCTGTTGCCACTAATGTCTTAGCAAAATGTGACAGCTTAGTGAACTTGAGGTCGTATTTCGCTACCGTCAGATTTCTTTGCACTAAAGTTTCAAATTCTCTCTTCTTCTTAGCCCTAATATGATCTGGTTATAAACTCCCGTTTGAAGAAGGCCCAAGTAATCCCTATTTCTTGTCCATTGAATGACCTCTTAGCTGCCTTCCACCATTCCTTCGCATCGCCTTCTAAGTTGAATGCTGCAAGTATGGCTTTTTGATGTTCTGTACATCCCATAACTTCAAAGATGCATTCCATGTGTTCTGCCCATTTATTTGCATCCCAAGGATTAGTTGTTTCTTTAAAACTCTTGGGGCGAAATTCGTTGAAACTTTTATACAAGGTATCTCTTTCATGATTTCTGCCCCCATTATTGCTGCCTTCCCCCGAACCATATTTGTTATTGTTGTGTCCCTCATCATTCTCACTTTAATGGTGATAAATAGCGGAGATATGTTCTTGGACTTGCGCATATGCCTTCATAAAGCTTTCAAACATTTGCCGGGCGTACTCCGGTATCTCCATAGTTCCATTATTTGGCCAAACATTGTCGTTCACATTATCATTTCCAGTAACATTGTCCATTGTCTTATTCCTTCTGTAGAAGGGAAGAATTTATGAGCTAAAAGATCATTAACAATACATCTTAATTTAATCTCTACCCTTGACACCCAAACATCCTCACCACGTGACCTATGGGTTGCTAATTCTTTTAATTACCCAAAACCTTATCCTCTGATACCACTTTGTCACAACCCAAATTCCGGGGCCCTATTGGATATTCGGATCGTGATCATATAGCAATATTCACCATGCACACAATAAATAATATTCGCAAGGAATCAGGCATTTAGTACAAAATATATTTTCAATTATAATTATCAAATATCTCTGAATAATCAAACTTATTATGTCTTGACTCAAATCAATAATGTGCTAAAACATTAAATAACTTCTCCTAAACAAGGATTAATAATTCTATCAAATTTTTAAGTTTTTCTCGTTCTCTCCTTTCAGCCACGCATGCCAAAATCTAAATGCTGATCGTCAATCCGCTCTGCTCCACCCACAACATGATTACCTGAAGGGGGCAACACAACATCAGTATTATTGGTGAATGAATTTTTTTAATTGCATAAGCCACAAACATAATATTACATAATGAACACATCTGAATCAATAGATCACATATCATTAAAGTACATCCACACACAAATCCGTGCCCATGCACCTTACTGTTAGATATCCTTGAACTCATTCAGAAGCATGCAAGAGATCACAGACAATATGAAAAAGACAGACAGTTGCAAGAGAAATTCCATGCTTTGTATTGACGATGGATCTCATTATATAATACAGTATTGCCTAACTTAGAGGATCTAATTACATGATTACAGGTATTGTATTGCCTAACTTAGAGGATCTAATTACATGATTACATAACAAAATAAGGTAACTAGAATCTAGTGATTTGTGGGCTGACTGGGCTGACCCAATTCATGGGTCGTGGGCTGACCCGTTAGGTCAGGCTGACCTGTATCTTTACACCCCTTCTCAAGCTTTGGATGGGAGAATGTGACCATCGAAAGCTTGGAAAATAGCTCCGAAAAACGAGAAGTGGAGTGGCTTTTGGTGAAGAAATCGGCAATTTGAGCAGCTGATGAAATCTGGATGAGCTTAATAGTACCACTCCGAACATGTTGACGAATAAAATGACAGTCAACTTCAAGATGTTTGGATCGTTCATGGAAGACATCATTTGTTGCTAGTTTCCGTGCACTTTCACTATCTGTAAAGAGAGGTAGAGTTAGGAACTAGAATTCCTAAATCCCGAAGTAACCTGCGAAGCCAAATAATTTCAGTAGTAGCGTGAGACACAGCACGATATTCAGCTTCAATGGATGATCGTGAGACAACTTCCTGTTTCTTGCTCTTCCAAGAGATGAGAGAAGAGCCAAGAAAAATGGAAAAACCAGTTGTAGATCGCCGATCATTGACATCTCCTGTCTAGTCGGAATCAGAATAACCATGAAGAGTAAGATGTTGACTGGAGGAAAGAAGGAGGGCGCGGTTTGAACTTCCTTGTAAGTATCTCAAAACACGCAGGACAGCACCCCAGTGAAGATGAGTGGGTTTTGCAACAAATTGACTTACCACATGTACTGCATAGGCAATATCTGATCTGGTAATAGTAAGATAAACCAAGCTGCCAACTACTTCACGATAACGAGTTGGATCAGAAAGTAGTTCTCCATCAGTAGTCCGAAGCTTTAGATTATGTTCAATTGGAGTATAGACAGGTTTACGATCTGTGAGGTCAGCTCGTTGGAGAACTTCATTGTAGTATTTGGTTTGCGATAAAAGATATCCTTCAGGAGAGTAGGCAACCTCAATGCCTAGAAAGTACCGAAGATGGCCCAAGTATTTCATCTCAAACTGTTGATGAAGAAAGCGCTTCAAGGATAGAATTCCAGAAGCATCACTGCCAGTGATAATCATATCATCGACATAGAGTAACAAGAAAACACATCCAGATCGTGAGTAACGAGTGAAGAGAGCGGAGTCATGAGCACTCTGAGAAAAACCAATGCTGATAATGCTGGTGCTAAACCGTTCAAACCAAGCACGAGGGGCTTGTTTGAGTCCATACAAGGCACGTTTGAGACGACAGACATAATGAGGAGGTCTTGCGACACCTGGGGGAGGATGCATATAGATTTCTTCTTGAAGGAAGCCATTCAAAAATGCATTCTTGACATCAAGTTGGTAGAGTGGCCAACGACTAACAGCGGCAACAGAGATAAAGGTCCGGACAGTTGTCATCTTCGCAACTGGAGCAAAGGTCTCCTCATAATCTACCCCATATTCTTGTGTGTACCCTTTGGCAACCAAGCGAGCCTTGTAACGATCAATAGTGCCATCAGATTTGGTCTTGATCTTAAATATCCATTTGCAGCCAATAGCCCGTTTCCCTGAGGGAAGAGGAATAAGATCCCATGTTTGAGTTTTCTGCAGAGCCACAAGTTCTTCTGTTATGGCATATCTCCAGTTCGGATGAGTAATGGCCTCCTTATAGGATTGTGGTTCTATTAAGGTATGAATTGCTGCAAGGAAGGACTTATATGATGGAGAAAAATGATTAGTACAAACAAAACCAAAGCGGGAGGGAGGGATTCTGGTGCGTAAGGGATACCTTCGAGGTTGAGGAGGATCCTGCACATCTGGAGCAGAGGAGATAGGCCCATGGTCAGAAGTAGGAGGAGGAGCCGCAGATTCCGAGTGAGCAGACGGGGGTCTTGGCCGACGATGATATACCTGCAGGGGTGGTGGAGAAGGGGTATCGGAGGGAAATAGGTCTGGAAAGGGATCAAGAGGATAGATCGGAGGTTGCTCAGGAGAGGAGGGTGCAATGGGTAATGTATAGAAAGGTATATGTTCTAAGAAGGTGACATTACGAGAGACCTGTAACTTATTGGTTTTAGGATCATAGCACCGATATCCTTTTTGTTCAATGCCATACCCTAAAAAAACACAGACAGTGGATTTGGGTGCAAGTTTGGTTCTCTCATTATCATGCAACAGAACAAAACAGGCGCAGCCAAATACTTTGAGACAAGACAAATTAGGTTTACATGAGAACAATTTTTCATATGGAGAAATGCCAGATAAGACAGTGGATGGTGTTCTGTTAATCAGATAGGTGGCAGTGAGGACTGCTTCCCCCCAGAATTGCAGAGGAACATATGAGGAATGAATCAAGGATTTAGCAGTCTCGAGGATATGTCTGTGTTTCCGTTCTGCCACTCCATTCTGCTGTGGTGTGGCAGGACATGATAATTGAGATAGAGTTCCTTGACTAGTCAGGTAAGAACAAAATTTGTGGGACATGTATTTGCCCCCAGAGTTAGACCTGAATATCTTAATCCTTGTGTCAAATTGAGTGGAAACCATGGTAGAGAAAGTAGTGTAGATGGTATATAACTAAGAACGATTCTTCATCAAACACATAATAAATGGAACCGCCTTTCGTTGGCTGAGAGGCGGGTCCCCAAACATCAGAATGCACCAAAGCAAAAGGAGCAGTAGTAAAAGTAGTGCTTTTATTATAAGGGAAAGCATGTTGTTTACCAAATTGGCAACCAAAACAAGTAGAAATGTCTGATACAGAAATTTTTCCAAGAACACCACTATTAAATAAAAGCTTCATTTTATTCAAAGATAAATGGCCTAAACGAGAGTGCCAAAGGGCAAAAGGGGATGCAGAGGAAACATGGGCGACAGGGAAGATGCTTGATGATGGAAGGTGCAGCGATCGAAGATAGTAAAGTCCTCCTAACCTAAGGCCGGTCCCAATCTGTCTCCCGGTGCGCGGATCCTGCACAGAACAACCAGTGGAAGAAAATGAGACAAGAAATCCAGAAGAAGTCAGTTCACTAACAGAGATTAAATTGATGGAGAGGTGGGGAACACACAAAACATTAGGGATAGAGAGCAACTTATTTGAGACGGAGCCAATAAGTGAGACTGGTAGAGGAGTGACATCGGCTGTATGGATGGTGATAGAGCTAGCAGGAGTATAACAATTATGAAGTTTGGAAACATCATTTGTCATATGATAGGAAGCACCAGAATAAAAAATCCATGTAGTATCATGTGTACCTGAAGGACCAGAAATGGTCATGGCAGAACCAGAGGCTGAGGGGGTAGGGGCCATCTGAGAAGCAGAACCAGTGTAGGAAGCCAGAAACAGCTGTTGCATACGCTCATCAACCATGGCTTGGATCTGAGAGGTGAGATCCATTTGCGGAGGCACAAAGTTATTCTCTTCAGTGACATTGGC
Organism: Umbellularia californica; assembly: GCA_028538565.1. Taxonomy (NCBI): domain Eukaryota; kingdom Viridiplantae; phylum Streptophyta; class Magnoliopsida; order Laurales; family Lauraceae; genus Umbellularia; species Umbellularia californica. The sequence continues at coordinate 62,805,754 of JAPQWN010000001.1, forward strand.
AGCATAGGATCGCTGAGAATAAGATTGCATGGGACCACGATTGGGCTGATGACCAGATTGTTTGTTCTTGTTGTTTGGCCTTTGAGGTCTGGTTGGGCAGTCCCGTTTCCAGTGTCCTTTCTTCTTACAATAATTGCAAAGGTCATTGGTACCAGGTGGAAAGGAGCGATCATTCTGAGGGGTACTAAAATTTACTGACAGGACATGTGTAGGTTCCACATGTTTCTTCCTTGTAAGAGAAAGCTGAGTTTGTTCTTCTGCCAGTAGTTCCGAGAGTGCCGTATCAACAAAAGGCAGTGGGGACCGATGTAATAATAAACCACGAACGTGTTCAAAATCAGGGCGGAGAGCCATAAGAAACTGGACCAGGCGAGTCTGCTGCCTATATACCTCAAAGGTATGGGCTTCATCAGTAGTTGCAAAAGTGGGTTCCATTAGAGCCAGTTGATCCCATAGAGCAGTCATTTTGATAAAGAAATCATGAATGGAGTCATTGCCTTGGTCTGCATTTTTTATTTCCCATTCTAATTGATACCGGCGAGCAGCATTAGATTGAGTATACAATTTGGCTAAATAATCCCAGGCATCCTTAGGATAATTGAATTTAGCCAATTGATTTCCAATTGATGGCGTCACCGAGTTGGCAATCCAAGAGTTAATCTTCCCGACTGAAGCTTCCCATTCCTCAAACGTAGTATCCTTACTATCTGGTGTAGGGATCTGTGTAGCAATGTACTTCCAAAGTTTTTGTCCTTTGAGGAAATTTTGCATTAGATGGGACCAATAGGAATAATTGGTTCCATCAAGTATGACAGTAATGCCCGAAACAGTGCGATCAGAAGACATGGGAATAAGTAATTGTACACAGACTGAATAGATGAGAAATTCAGTTCCAATTACTAACAAGATCTAAAAGAATTCCAATAAAGATGGTCCCTACGGAATGATCAGATGACAAAATACTTGAATCTGAGTATAGAGTGTGCTGTGGGCCCTACTGAAAAAATCAGATGACAGAATTCTGCTGCAGTAATCAATCGGATGAGAAAAATCCCAAAAAGAATGGCCCAGGCATCCTTGATTTTGGGCATAGATCTAATCGGTGGGCCCCACTGGATGATCAGGGGAAAGATCAGATCACACAGTGGTCTCTTCTTCAAAAATCTGAAACTCCTCCAAGTGGAATTTTGAAGAAAGCTTGAGAGACCAGAATTTGCAGCGGTTGTGATGAAAACTATTTGCTTAAATAAGAGAAGTACAAATCAGAGAGAATGGCCTACCTCAGATGATCAGAAAATCTGGAAAAAATGCTTAGAATTCTCAGGAGTGCTGGGCGACCAAGATAGGACAGTTTTCTTCTGGGCAAAAGTTGATCAACAGGTGGGCCACCTTTGATCACAGTAGATACAGAGCTTTTCACACTTCACAGACGAGACGGGACTGTCGCAGGGCTTCTCTTATGCTTGATGTACAGATGATTAGGGCTCTGATACCATGTTAGATATCCTTGAACTCATTCAGAAGCATGCAAGAGATCACAGACAATATGAAAAAGACAGACAGTTGCAAGAGCAATTCCATGCTTTGTATTGACGATGGATCTCATTATATAATACAGTATTGCCTAACTTAGAGGATCTAATTACATGATTACAGGTATTGTATTGCCTAACTTAGAGGATCTAATTACATGATTACATAACAAAATAAGGTAACTAGAATCTAGTGATTTGTGGGCTGACTGGGCTGACCCAATTCATGGGTCGTGGGCTGACCCGTTAGGTCAGGCTGACCTGTATCTTTACAGTTACCACGCCTCAAAAGGCCCATCGTATACATGTATACTAGTCACCATGACCTTGTCTCATCAGACACGTCCACTAAGGACCAGCCATCATAATGGCCATTCTCGTCTACTAAGAATCAACCACTATAACGGCCCGGACACAAAGTCCAACATCCTACGTTTGGGACCCAGTGCACAATATTACATAACAACCAGAATATGAATATTAAATAATATAATTAAACACACATGCAGCAGCGTGGACCCAACCTATGCATATCTCACTAATTACTGCCCCACTTCTTATCATCATAAGTAAGAGATGACGTAGGAATGGCCCACCTTCATAGCATAATATATAAATGACAGAAACATACCAACATGCCCAATTTAGCATAATTTACATAAAACCTTAAATTACTATAGATAGAAGGGCCATATGGTAATTACCAATTCTTCCTATGGTTATTCCTTAATTATTTAACACATCTGTACACACATGCACCATCACAGAACATAGTCCATGTTTGAAACATTCCTATCATAGAATCCAGTGGGTCCCACTAGACCAAACCAAGATTAGACCTAATGTCTAAGGCCATCCAGGGATAGGCTATACTCTTAATGGATTGGATTCACCATCCGACATCTTTACTAGGCCCCATAGTCTCAACAATACTAAAAACATTCAAGAATAAACCTTATGGCTAACAAAATTGAAGCTTCTGGATATCTGGGTTGATGAGGCCCAGGCCACATGGGACCACCACCATTCAGGTCGTCCGTGGGCCCTCTTCAAGATGTGGGATCCTAATATCTGATTGACTTAGGTAGAGGGTCCCAGTGAGGGTGTCGAGCAACTGCCCTATTTCTCCTTCAACCACGCCTCAGACACATAATTGGTATGGATGGTGGGCCCAACGGGGCCCAATCTCTATGGGACCAGAACTGTCTGGGTCGCCCATGGATCCACCTCAGGATCCATGGACCAGATTTCCCATCTGGTGGGCCAGGGGGTCCCACAACCCCTTATACGCAATGTTTTTCATTGACGACAGGCTTCTGGATTATATTTCTTACACAATTTCACATCTCACAAAAGAGGTACATACACAAGAAGAAACATGAGCTAACAACTCCAGGAAAGTTATTTACTTCACAGTTGAGATTATAAGACTCCCAAAAGGGTTTCTATGTAATCCAAGGGTGGCAAACCATTACTGTATGTACAATATTCCAAATTCAGTAGTAATAAACACTATCATCAGTCTTATGATTAGAGCATCTAGATGTTTAGGAAGACCCACTCACCTTTTGTATGTGATCATTGCGTTTGCAGTACCTCAAAATGGGTTAAAAACGACAGTTTTTTATTAGATTTAACAACACCTAAAAACTGTCGCTCATAATGACGTTTACCCCTGCCGTTTCTAAAAGATCGACAGTCTTCTTAGTGTCGATATACCTTTTTAAAAATCGATATACATGTACCGTCGTTTTTATACATAAACCCGCTTGACACTACCGAAAAACCCCCTTCATTTCATTTTCGCGCCCTTAATATCTCTTGTGCCCAAGGTCTTTCGCGCCCTTAATATCTCTTGCACCTGGCATCCCACAACTCCATCAACCATCCCCACTACACTTTCTCCTTCACCGCCTTCGACGCTGTCTAGGTATGTTTCGCTGTCCTTTTTTCACTTTTCTTTTCCTAAATCATGGCCTCTTTTCATTCTTGATTTGTTTTCTCATATTCTTCTTTATGTATTTTAGGGTCTCACAATTGTTGTTGTTGTTTCTATTTTTTTTATATCTTCAATGTATTTCTAGGGCAAATAAATGATCGATCATTTCTTTTTGTTTAAGAGAAATGATGGATAGAAGGAGTAAATGCATTTGCATGTTACTGTATGTCTTTGGAGGAATCCTAATTATTTATATGATTTTGTTTTTTCTCCCTTCTGGGAATTGGGTGATTAGTTTTTCCCCTGTTTTAGCTTTGTTTTTGCTCTGTGTTGGATCCAAGTAAATGGAAGCATAAGAAAAGACCCATTCAGAGGAATGCTATGATGATTGAATAGATTTCTTTTTGGTATCAGAACTCTTGGGTTTTGTTCATCTTCATTAACCTTTCTATATTTGATTTTTCTTTTCTCTTACTATGTCTCTTATGGGCTTGTTAGGGCTATTGGTTAAAATGGAAACGTTGCTCCTCCAAAGATCATATTCTTCAAAAGACCTCTCGATTCTCACCCAAATCAGGTATCCAGCCACCTCTTATCTTCTTCATTGTGCATAAGGTAAATAAACTGCTATTTTTGGGGTTTGTGCATAAGGTTTAGATGTGATTGAATTACAAGCCACAAGATTTTTTTTTTATAAATAGAATTCATATTGAATGGATAGTCTTATTGTCTGATTCACAGCCATTTCTCGATGAAAAAAATACTTAACAATCAAAATTCATATTGTTGTTCATCCGACTTGAATGTTTCATATCTTTGGAAGGTGGACTTACAACATGTATCCACTTGATTCAGCCCACTTGATACCTCATGTTTATATTTGATGTTTTTTTTTAATCTCTTATTGGGGTTTGAATGGAAGACTAATGGGTTCATGTGATCATATCTATATGAGCAAAGAAAACCCCGTTGAAGAGGGTTTGGGCCCCCTTCTATGTGAGTTTATGTTTGTCCTTCCTTCTTGAATGGTTCAGATCTTTGAGAGCTAGCCCTAGATGGATTGGATATGTCTTTGATGATAGTGATGATGCTTTGGTTGTTAACATTTTTTTTTCTCTTTCCGGGTTAGGCTTGGCTAGGTTGAATTGATTTTAAAGAATCTAAATCTATTTGAATTTGCTTACTCTGTGTAAAACATGATATTCATGGTAGCTTTGATTTATTCATTTTATTTTTTCAATTTTTTAAGACTGGATTACTAGATGCATTGGTAACCTCAGTAAATTGTATTGGAGAGAAAAACTTAAGGGGTCAATCTAGGCATTTCTTCTGTTCCAAGCAGATAGGTTGTACCATGCCATTCTACCTATAGTATTTGGATGTAGATATGGAAAAAAATATCAATGCCTCAAGCTCTGCAGAATATATATGCATATGGTGATTTAAATACATTTAATATATATTGACTGGGTTGTTTGTGGTGTATATATGTGCATATGTATGACGCTAAATCTAAAATGGCTTGGCTTGTGAATAGTTCTTCTTATCATGCAAATGCTGGTTTAAACTTCAAAAATGGGTTTCTCATAATATAAACCTATCCTAATTTCCGGGGCTATATCTAATTATGCTTGGAGACAATGGTAGTTGATAGTCGACTGTTCATTATGAAAATCTATATCACATAATGGGATAAAAGATGAAAAAACATTTTTTGCAGAAAAAATGTCTTACTTTTCCATACAGTATCCACAAATAAGTGATTTTAGTCATGTCATCTCAATGTAACTGACCACATTTAATGTTTCTTTAACATGGATACCTACGCTTGTGGTTTTTACATCCAATTTTGCATATCTCGTCTGTAAACCACAAATGTAATATTTTAATGCTAATTTGAGAAAAATTATCAAGTGGGTTGCATTTGAGTAACTTTATTAAGTACTACTGTTACTGTTATTTTGGCTATAAAATGGCTTTCTATTTCTTGGTGATGAAGCTATTTTGTGCATTTATTGTCAAAACTTAGAGATTTGATTCACTACTATAATGAGATTGCCTTTTAGAATTATATATGAACTTGAACTCTACATTTAGGTCTAATTTGCTGATTATATCCATTGTAATTTTTATTTTTTGTTTTTAGAGGACATTGAGGACATTGTTATGAATGACTTAAACTTGATTTCCTTTACCAAGACCAAATCACTTAGTGGTCATGTGGGGATTGAGTCATATATTCATATTTAACCATTTTATGTGCCTTGCTCCATGTATTTAACTTTTCAGAACATGGCCCCAAGTAAAGAATGGATGACAGCACCAAGGTTTTCTGTTGAATACTTAGAAGGCATTGAGTCATTCTTTGAGTTTGTAAGAGCTAATAAACATATATTAGGAGGTGTTGATTGGTACTACCCTTGTGTCAAATGTCGAAATCTGATAGGAGGGAAAAAGACTTTAAGAGATATCCGTACACATTTAATATGTGACAGTATCGATATGACTTACACGACATGGTTCCACCATGGAGAAATGAATCCTTATAGTCTTGTAAATGAAGGAAATAGTAGTTGTAATGAAGTTGTGTTGCCAAGAATGGTCGATATGGTGAATGACGTATTTGGGCATGTGTAAGACAATGACAAGGTTGAAGCTCAAGTGGGGGGTAATACATCTACAGATTGTGATGAAGCTAATGATGAAGAATTTTCTCAAGTTCAAAATGATTCACCAGAGAATATTCGTTACAAGAAGTTGATGGATGATGCAATAAAACCACTATATCCCTCATGTCACATTGAACATACGAAGTTGTTGGTGACGATTGATTTATTGAGCATGAAGGTTAGACATAAGTGGTCTAACGAGAGTTTAACTGAGTTGTTGCAACTGTTCAAAAATATTTTACCTAGCGAGAACACCTTACCTGATAACACCTACACTGCGAAGAAGATGATCAATTCTTTACGTATGGAGTGTAAAATTATCCATGCATGAAAAAACGATTGCATACTTTATTGGAAAGAGCATGAAAATAGGGATGATTGTCCTACTTGTGGTGCAAGCAAGTGGAAACCAGAGAATACATCAAAGCTAGGAAGTAAACCTAAGTCGTGGAAGAAGTTAAGATATTTTCCATTAACACCATGATTGCAAAGAATGTACAATGTACCCTGGATTGCTGAGAGTATGACATGGCATGCAAATGCAAGCTTAGTACCAAACGAATCAATTATGCGTCATCCAATTGATTCCTCATGTTGGAAACAAGTAAATCGTAAATGGACTAACTTCGCATTAGAGGCGCGTAATGTTCGTCTGGGACTTGCAACAGATGGATTCAATCCTTTTAGGAACAATAATAACTCATATAGTTGCTGGCCTGTTATGATTGTTCTGTACAAACTCCCTCCATGCCTGTGCATGCGTAAAGAATTTATTATGTTAACATTATTGATTCGCGGGAAGAAGGGTCCAGGATATGACATTGATGTATACTTGCAGCCCTTGGTGGATGAGTTGAATGAATTGTGGTCCACCGGAGTCATAACATATGACTCTTATAGTAAAAGTAGGTTCTCAATTAAAGCAATTTTATTATGGGCTATACATGATTTTCTGGCATATAGCCATTTGTCGGGGTGTAGGACTGCGAGAACGTATGCTTGTCCAGTGTGTGGGGAGGGGACTGATTTAGTGCGGCTAAAATATGGAAAGAAGTTTGCTTACATGGGGCACAGAAAACACCTAAAAGATATGAAGCATCCATTTAGGAGCAAAAAATCACAATTTAATGGGAAAGAAGAATATGAAAAGCCCCACAAGCGTTTGAGTGGAGCGAGGTATTAAGAAAAATGGAAACTATTAAGACTACTTTTGGAAAGATAGTAGGAAAGAGAAGGAAGAGAAGTATGGATGAGAATGAGCTCACCGCGTGGTCAAAGAGATCAATTCTTTTTCAGTTCCCTTATTGGAAGGTGTGCTATAATATATTCTTACTATTTAAGTGATACTATATAATGAACTTTCATGCAAACATTAATATATAATTTTGTAGGATTTGCCCATTCGCCATAATCTGGATGTGATGCATGTAGAGAAAAACGTGGCAGAAAATCTAATTGCAATAATCATGAACATAAAGGATAAGACTAAGGATGATCTTAAAGCCCGCAAAGACCTAAAGGATATGCAAATTGGTGCTCTGAAGTTAAACAACATTTTAGATTTTCAAATGCACAATATCAAGCTCAAAGCCCCTCAACATATTCTGGTTTTCATTCCCAAGAAAATCTAACAGAAAAATGCTAAAACCGAATTTCGGTTAGCTCACGGTCACTTGTCGGCTAGACGCAAAATTGCAGGTCGGTTAGCCGCCAACTGACCTCCAGCTGACCGCTGGGATCCAGATCAGGAATTACAGCATTCTGGAATAGGAACTAACGGAGTTTGGTTGGCTCCCGGCTAGCCGAGGTGGTGCAGTTCGGCCGGCCGCCAGCTGACCGACAACACACCAATGAGGTGCAGGCTTCTGGAAATGGAACCGTCAAACTCGGTTGGCTAGCGGTTAACCAAAATGGGGATTTCGGTTAGCCGCCAGCTGACCGAAACTGCACGGGGTAGTGCATTTCAAGTCAGATTTTTCACTCTTCTTTCCTTCTTCATTCACATATTCGAACCACCTGCACTCCCCAAGCCTTCATGCTTTCTAAGGGATACATTTCACACATTTTTAAAGAATTCCATGTATAAAATCATAAAACTTACGAGGCTAAACATGCTTCTAAGAGCTTGAAAAATCATTGATAACAAGACAAGTGAAGAAGCTAAAACCCATGACTTGAAAGAGCATAAACATGACTTGCATTATGAAATTAAACATAGAAAACATGTCTTAATGAAAATATTAAAACCATAATGAAACCATAAAGCAATATACATGAGAAATCCTATAAAGTTCACTTGCCTCAATCCAATGCCAAGGGAAACTTCACAAAAACTCAACCAAAGGGAAGATCCACGAAATCTACACAAAAGCCCCAAAATAGAACACATAAAAATCACATTTTTGGTCATCACAAAACCCCATTTCGAAAATGGGTTTGAACACATGGAAAACAAGTTCTAAATGAGCTAAAAGAACATCAAATGAAAAGAGGAACAAGAGCCCTAACCTTTAGCTAGTCAAACAAGAAGAAGAGAGCTAGAAGATGATGAACAGTGTCGAGGATTTGGCTAAAAAACGGATCCAGCTGTAGCTTGAGAAGAGAGGAAGAGATTGACGGAGTCGGATCGGGGATTGGAGCTCTCTTGTTAGATGATTCGAGGAGAAAAAGATCAAGAAGAAAGGTTTATCCTCTCCTTTGCTCTAGGTCAAGACCGGTTGCAGGATTTTTGGAATGGGTAATGGAGGAGAGAGAATAGGGGGGCTTATATAGTGTCTTAGAAGTGGGTCCCTAGCAGCTGAGCTTTGAAACAATTAAAACATGGTCTTGTGGATCCCGGATGAAATCGACGAAGAAGAACAAAACGATCGTCGAGAAATCTAGTTTTCAAAAAGTATTATTTTGACATAGTTTTATGACTTCGAAAAATGTGCCCAGATTTAGCATGAAAAGTCAGATTTATCCCTTTGGGCCAAAACTTGGGTTTTTAGGCCTCAAACACGGCCAGTTTAAAAACAAAAGTTGTAACAAATAATAAAACCATACAAATGAGGTCGAAATCACGATTAAAATCGGGAACTATAATTATCCTCCCATGCTAACACTTGCACTCAGGGCCTCCCTGAGCGTGTCTGACTAAGTTCAATGGCTCTCAAAAATTCCCAAAGCTATAGAAAACTGAACTAAACTACAAACCATCTCGATTAGGATCAAAAACTCGTTTAAAGAACTAACTCACAATTAAAAACACAAAAATCAAGGAAATTAGGGGTCGGGGTCTTACACCCAGCCTGATTAAAAAGTATAAGGGATTTAGGATTGGATAATGACAGGGATAAAGATGGAGATAATGAGTTGAAGACTGGGATACTGTGACCTACACCTAATCCACATCCATAATTTTGGAGGTGAGGCCCACTCTTCTATTGAAGTGGACACCTTACCATAATATTTTGGTTGAATTTAGATTATAACCACATTGAGTTATAATCAATGTGTTGTGCAGTTTCTAGGCAGACTCATGTTAGCCTTTTGCCTCACATGACTTTGTAAGGACTCATCCACCATGAACATGGAACAAGATTATTTAAATCCTAACTATATGCCATCCATTTGTCATGTTAATTATGATATTGTAATTTCCTAACATTTTTTATTTAACAACTTATTTTATAGGAAACGATTCGTAGAATGTGTGAAAGGGACCCCTCTATTGCAAGTTAAGATATCGAAAGTGACGGGGTTGCAATGGTATGTGGATCATCTTATGCTTATAGTTAGATATCAATTTGATTTTCATATTTAGCAATGAATATATGTCATGAGCAGATATTGACCTTTTATATTTTTTCCATAGGTTTTTGGTCAAGATGATCGTGGATGTGTCAGGGGCTTAGGGTTGGGTGTCTCGGGATCTATCGTGCATCATTCAAATCCTTATAAGAGAGCCTATGAAGAAGAGCATAAATTGCATGTGGCCCTCGAGACTGAGGTGGATGGGTTGAAATCATGGATGGCAGACATGGAGAAGATTGTTGCTTCCCTTTCTCAGAGTGGGATGCAAATGCTGTCTTCGACCGAACAAGGAAGTTCTCAAGTAAAACACATCATTACATATAAGATATAGATTTCTAAACTTATTTAAATTATTGAATCATATAGATTACTCACATCAAGTGCTTTTTAATTATAATGTAGGTGAGGCCACCATCCACACGTCAAGAGTCACAGTCAAACTCGAGAGCCAGAATTTACAAGTTGATGCATTATAGGAAGAACACAATTGTTGCCTATGGGAGTTTGATGGGGTGTCACCGGATAATTCAGATTACTATAAAATTGTTCTAGATGAGATTGTGGACGGTGACATCGAGTTAATGGACGGAGTAAGAAAGATGGAAGATCTTGTGCCTGGAGATATGTTTGTTTGGCCTACATTTAGGACCTTTCCGAACTAGTTTTGCTCAACTCTAGTATTTATTTGAATGTTATTAGATGGACAGATAGTTGTATGAACTTTTTTTCTTGTCTAACATTTTGAATTTTGGGTTTTAGATGGATATTCTATTCTAGTGTTGTTATGAATTAATGTTGAGTCTTTCAATGGATATGTTTTTAGATGGGTGTTAATTTGAATGATTAATGGATTTTTGAAACATTAATGTTTGTAGATTAGTATTTGAATGAATATGAATGGATGTTGTACATGTATGGAGTGATCATTATATGATTTTAACAGGTTAATTTTTTTTTTAATTCTCATATTTTATCATTATATTTTTTTCTCGAAAATAAAACGACGATAGCTTAAAACTGTCGTTTTATATCACTACTTACCCCGTCGAACTTCCCTTTTAACAACAGTTTTGATTTGTCGTTTATTTCAAATTTAGTGACATACCAAAACTGTCGTTTATTTTACGATTATCGACGGTTTTAAACTGTCGGTTTAGAAAAATGACTACGAAATAAACGATAGACCCAACGACGGACGGATGTCTCATTTGTTTTAAAACAATAGTTTTGAGCTACCTTTTTTGGTCCATTTGACGTAGTGTAGCAATGTGCGGGTGTGAATAGGACATCCATCAGTGACCTTCTTCTCCTCCTTCCCCTGAATTGCAGCCCACAATCTCCCTCATAATTTCTCCAAAATAAAACACCATAATAGCGGTCGTTGGTTTGCCTATGTATATATAAGGATGGGGTGTATAAACTTCCTAATTCTAATTCTTCTCTTATTTCTTCTTGTTAGAGTTGTTATACAACTCCAGTCCCGAACGTGAGACGCTTTCCAATTCCATAATACTTCTAATTTCATAATAAGGAAACACTTCTAATTCCATCCTAAGTTATCTATTAAGGTCCTACCTGGGCCAAACTAATCTTGGGGCCTAGGTAACTTAAGATATTACATTAGTATCATTTCTCATATATGTTTTCATCTAGCATTACAGTAATGGACCAAATGATCAAGTCACTGTTGAGAAAGGGGTAGCTTCTATAGGATGATATGAAACAATTGATTCGTGTGATATGAGAAAGATCTCCCATTCTTTAGCCAAAAAAGAAAGAGGGGTAAAGAGGAACAATATTGACCAGCTGGTAGAGTTGTGAGTGTTATCTTTGATCAAGACACCCCAAACAGATCTATAGAAATATAAGATAGATTTGAATAACCCAGTGAAAAATAGTAACAAAAATGCCTACTTGATTCCATTAGGTATGCTAAATCTTTACAACGCCTTGATAGAATTGTTTGAAGAAATTGAACTGATGGCTTTGATTGGATGCATTGCTTGAGTCACAGGTCGCGTTTTCCGTAATATAACAGATGCCTCCACACTAGATTGATGTTTGCAAATGGGTTATTGACAAGTTTCCCTCTAAAAGATTAAACAGGCCCAGATCCTCTGTGTTGGATTTGGTTTGTAGGCCCGATCACCAACTGTAAGGTCAGATTTGGTAGGATCGGATTGAACGCGAACTGCTTGCTGTGCTCCTTCTTCCTTCTGTTATGGGCTCCTGCTGCCTGATTCGGATCCTACTCAAGAAATCAGAACGAGGTGAGATTCGATCGGTATGTCCGATCGAACACACTCCGATGCTTAAGTCAGTTCAAAAGATGAATTGGGACTATCTCCTCTCCTCTCTCTACCAGTGAATGTCTGTCTTTTTCATACATTATTCTCCTCGTTTCCTTCTATTTTATCTTCTTCCTTTTTCGCCCCAGCCATCATCTGCGGTCCGGGGGGGGGGGGGGTCACCACGTCCTTCGTCGTGTCTTCCAACATGGGGGAGAATGCTTCCTCCCACTTCGCATGCCTTCCCCCTCTTTCTGCTGGTCATCAACCTCTTCCTCCTTTTCCTGCATCGTGTCTTCATGAGCCAACTGGGTTCAGTCAGCCAATTCATCCCAATTCGGCCTGGCCCAAAACCTGCAAGCAGGCTTCACACGTCAGACCAGGTCCGCGAGCTGGGTCAGGCCACATCAGGTGTCGAGCCCACTGTCCTCACAATTGCCCCTTAAGCCCTCCTTTTCCTTACCGTTCCCGAGGAAAAAGGGGGCTTGGTACACCAATACACCACGTGGCGTGATTTAATCAATTGCCCCGTCCATCAAGCCACCAAACGACCCTTCGTCTTCATCTCTTTCAAAGTTTCAAATTTTTTCAGAGGAGACGCGTCTCCCCTTGCATCCTTCCTGCGAATCGTCGTTTCCTCTTCCTTTAAATCCTTCGCTGCAGTTCTTCTTCTCATTCTTCCCTTCTGCTCTCGATCCTTCCATTGTAAGTGTCGCGACCCCGTCCGCGGACCAAGTCCGGGATCGGGACCCGATTATGATGAAGCCGATGATATAATCATATGGGGTGATGACAATAATTAAAATGTGTTTATGATCAAGCGTGCACGGGTTACCAAAAGAACACACATTACCCGTGTACGTGATTTCCCACAGGTGTCCGCGGTGAGGATATTCCAACACACATAACCAGTTAGTATAATTGCGGAAGCGTATGGTAAATCATGCATGTATTTCATTTCCCAAATATCAAGGCTGATTACATTTGAATATGAGCATCAGAATGAGCAATGTCCTAAAGCATAACCCAAAAGTACATATTCAAGTTTAATCAGAAGATCAGTTAATTACAATTCCCAAAAATAGAGGCCAATAAAGGCCAATATACAAAATAATGACCGCCAGGAAACTATCCAAACAATTCCCCAAAATGTTTCGCAACTCGGCATCCCGATGTTTACATAACATCGTCAGCACGCCACTCAACTAGCGGCTGCGGTTCTCCGACCGCCTCCTCTGGCTCCTCCTCGGGATAACCGACAACGGGACCTGAGTACCAAAGCAAAGGGTCAGACACGACGGTCTGGCAGGTAGATGAAAAGATATGAACATTTAATGATAAAACATTTGCCATGGAAACAATTGAACCTGTCTAAATAATACTTTCATGAGTAAATCCATTATTTCGTTAAAAACATATATGCAAGGTAAAACAAGTAAGGGTAACCAAGGAAATCGGGAAACGAGCAAGATGGCAACCACACCAGGCTAAATCCTCTATCACCGAAGTGATAGAGCAAGCAAGTCAAGGCGTTGACCTCGGTCACCGAAGTGAGGAGATACAACGAAATACATATACATATATACTATATACTAGACATGACCACGGTAGCGAGCCGGGCATCAGGAACCACAGTAGCAATCTGCGGTATCAGGACCCAAACTGCAGTTGGCAAGACAAGAGGGGGATCACCTAGTCAGTTGATCAGACTAACAAGGTATCCAAGCTTAGTGGTGCCGACTCATAGGTTATATGCAAGTAAATAAAACAGGTACATGTATGCATGTTCTCTTTCTTGGCTCATGGGCTCGCACTACAAAGCTCTGGCCCAATATTGCCTCAAGGTTTTGGCTTATGAGTCATGTACAAGAAATCAGGTCAAAACATGGAAATCAAGACAGGTGTAAAATAAATCAAGTACAAGATTATATTCGGCAAGACGTGGGTGCTCAAGGCACAACTATCATATCAAGTCTGTCATGTATATCAGAGCTAGCAAAACGGTACGAGTATACTTTGAAAAGCCAAGACAATGTCGGGTTAAAACTAATCCAAGTGAATAGGGATCCCGTATGTCCGTATAATAAAGGAAACTTGGTACTCTTTGAATTTGGGAGACATTCCGGGTTCCTTATACACCATGGTAGCCTCAATGCTTAAATGAATCTCGATGATGTAGTTTCTCTCTCTAACGTACTACCAACAAACACTTCACCTAGGCTTCGAACACGATCCCAGGTGAGCGGTGCCCATTGCTCTCAGAAAGGTTCACTAGCAATGGGGTGGAGGCTCCCTTCAATCCTCTTTTATTCATAGAATTCAGGGAATTTCGGTTACCTTGCGGTCAGATAGCGGTTAGCCGCCAGTGGATCCGGCGGTTAACCGCTGGCTGACCGTGAGGCTGACCGTGGAATTGCAGCTCTCTGGAATTGTAACCGCTACATTTCGGTTGGCTGGCGGTTAGCTGTAGATGAATTAGGCGGCTAGCCGCTAGCTGACCGCGGAGCTGACCGTGAGATTTCAGCTCTCTGGAAAAATGACCGTAACTAAGCGGTTGGATGGCGGTTAGCCGTCGATGGACACGGCGGTTAGCCGCTAGCTGACCGCGGAGCTGACCGTGAGGTTACAGCTCTCTGGAAATGTAACCGAACTTGTTTCGGTTAGCCGCTAGTCACCAGGCGGCTAGCCGCTGAGCGACCGCCAGCTGACCGCCAGTCACGGGAATTTCTTCACTGGGTTCAGGTTCAGGCTTTCCCTTTCCCCAAACCAATTCCTTTCATTCCCCATTTGACATCCATACAATTACCAAGAGAAAGAAGACAACCATCATCACACGGATTCACTTAGGCATTGTACAAAAGATGAACTCAAAACTACAATCCATGATTTAAAGACAATAGATGAAAACAAAAGCTAGAAATCATGTTTCAAGACAATAAAGAGGCTTACCAACCCCATTCAAAGCATTTAACACCATTGAATGTAATTAAAACAAGGCATTAATGAAGTAATGATTTAAACACATTTGTCATAAAAATAATTGAAAGCTAAACTATCCATTCAATCCACTTGCCTCAAGGTCTCTAAATCAAGAAATCCAAGCTCTACTCCACTCTTCCAAGCCAAATACCAAGCTACACCAAAAACCCCCAAAAACAAACCCTAAAATGGGTCAAACCAAGAAACAAGAAGAGAGACTCACAATAATGAAGATAGGGCTTTCCCAAGGCTAGAAGAACAAGGATCTAAGATATTAGGGAAGGAGCTTACTTGTAAGTTCTTCAAATGGACAAGGTGAGCTCAATGAGGGTCTTGAGTTGAGTAGATCCTCTCACAAATGGTATCAATGAGTAGCTCTAGTAGTGAGGAAGAAGAGGGTGAAGTTCATTCTTGATTGGCATAAAGTTTGGTAGGGACTTGGGATGAGGAAGCAAGAAGAAGAAGAAAAGAGAGAAAGAAAACCCTAGGCTGTTCTTGAGCTTGTGCTGGAAAAAGAGAAATGGAGGGAAAGAGTTCTCTATATAAAGCAATGGGTGTGGGTTCCACCACTAGAAAGTCTTCGGAGGCTGAAATCACCAATCTCGGGACCTCGGATGAAATCGACGAAGAAGAGAAAAGTGATCGTCGAAATATCTAGTTTCTAAAAAGTACATGTTTCGCGGGTTTCGGGGATGTCGAGTTTTGGGTACAGATTTCATGTGTAATGACTGTTTTGCCCTCAAAGCAAGAAGATCGGGTTTCGGGGTTCCAGACGGTCACGGGTTCAACATGAAAGTTGTAGGGATCGACAAAATAAGTAAAACTGGATCAAGACAAGAATTAGGGGAAAAACAAGTAACCTCCAAAAGCTAGCAAGACTATCAAAAGGGAAACCCCAAAGGGTCCCACTAAACACAAGACACTAAAAAGAATTCCCCAAAGCTATCAAGAACTATACTAATCCAAGCTTAGTCAAAACTACTAATCAAGCTTAGCACTAACACACCACTTAATTAGTACTAATTGAGTCATTTGGGTCGGGGTCTTACAGTAAGTCCCCCTCTTCTTCTTGTTTCCTTGGTTTTCTTTCTTTCCCTTCCTTTTCTTTTCTTCTTTGAAACAAGGGGAACTTGAAGGGTCTTATTAATGATCCAGTAAAACTCACCAAGTTCAGGCGAAAATACAATATCCCCTCGGATGTCCTTGTCAGAGTTCCTCTCCCTAGGGAATCCCTTGAAAACGGGTCTCATGATGCCACGCCCTTTCCCACCATTGTTATTGTGGAAGGGGGGGGGGGGGGGGGGGGGTGAGTTTTCCTTTAGACCCTCTCCTCGTTCAATTTCTATCCCTTACAAATCTTTTCCCTATCCAGTGTGTCCCCAATCTGTTTCGCATTGTAATGGGGGTATCTGCGTTGAACAAATTGCTCGGTACCAACCTTGGAGTCTTTGATATTCTTTCCTGTTATTCTCTTGTCCCTCTTAACAATCAGAAGTCCAGTTTTTTACTTGAAATCCTGCGATCAGAACAGACTCCTCGTCCATTATCTCCCAGACTCGAATAAGCTGAGCAAAGGGGACTTTATTGTTGTGGGAGGCAACTGGGAGGTGTCAACCTCCTGGGGCGGGGTCAGCCGAGAAGTTCCCCTAGCCCCAGGCTCTCCAGGTCGGCCCCCTGTTACATCATGTTTCTCCCATCCTGCATATCGTCTTTTTTCTTATACACAACATTTTATTTTATTTTTGCCTGCAGGTCCATCGATCAACCAGATTCCTCACAATCTTCTTTGGGCCGCCGACCTGAAAACTGTCCTAGAATACTGAGGCCCCCCTGAGCTGCATGGTTGGGGTCGAGCCGCCCACATTCTGCTCGGATACGAGAGGTCATACGACAGCTTCTTAGCCCTTCCACCTTGGCATACCCTTGGGGAAGTTCCAGGAGAACCAGCCCTTCGACCTCTTCGAAGGAAGATCCCTGCTGTGAAAACGCCAAGGTGCCCCAGCCGAGGAAGAGTACCCAGTGTGAAATCCTCAGGTTCCCAGAAATCTTCCGGCTTATCACCTTCCGCTGAGCTAGATTATTCTGATCGGAGGCGTAGCCTCAGGAGGTCGGCTCCATCCAGTACATCCTCTTCTTCTTACTCCAAACAAGCTCTTGTCTTAGAGGTTTCAGACGGTTCTTCTTCTTCGGACCCTGATAGGCCCTCCTCCACCATGTCCAAGCGCAAGGCAAAGGACCTACTTGGCAGCCTCGGAGATTTTCCTTCCCTTGAAGCGGGGAAGGCTCCTCCCCAAGTATCCTCTTCGGCTCTGGGCAAGAGGCCTGTGGATGAAGATTCATTTGATTGCGGTCCTAAGAAGTCTAAGGGTAAGCCCTCACCAAGGTTGGCCTATGATTCCGAATCGTTCTCTGCCTGGATGGATGACTCCTTGGCCCCACCCCATCTCAGCCAAGTCCTCCTTTTGGGCACAAGATCTCCCCGAACTTGTTCCCTGGATCCCAATCTTCTTCAGGCGAGGGAGTCGTAGAATCTTTGTCAGTGGCATTCCAGCTAGGCAAATCCGTCCTCCCCCCTTCGGATATGGGGTTACATGGGGCTCTGTCCGACCAAGATCTGAAGTCTTCCAGCATCCAGCATTGCCTTTTGGTCAGTCTTACTTCATCTCTCCGATTAAGTTATGCTCCTAGCAGATGTACTAGTTTTACTCGAACCCCTTTTCCACTTTTTTTAGGGGCTTCAAAAGTGGTTCGTCATGTCAGATTGTTTGGAGAAAAGTCTGAAATGTATAGAAAGTCTTGAGATGGAATTGGTGGCGTCCAAAGCTGCTCGGAGGTTGGCCGAGACCTTTGCTTCAAATTCTTTCAAAGCTCCGAGCCTTGCAAAGGCTAAGGCTGCCGCTGCCACCAATCGTCTGGTTGCCAGTGAGATGGAGCTCGAGGCCCTTCGCAGCAAGATCACCGAGGTTCAGGAGTCTATGAAGCGTTCGAAAGATGCTGCCTTTGAGGAGGTTGAAGCAATGTACCTTAAGCAAGTGGAGCAGCTAAAGGTCATCATGTACAAGCGTGGATATGACGTGGGTCTGAGCGATGCCGAGGTCCCAAGTGGCTCGCCTCTCTGGGCCAAGCATGCTGTCCAGTCTGTCTCTGCTTCCGACCACCCATCTTCTGCTGGGGCCCCCGCTCCAGGATCTACTGAAAAGCCAAGCTCACATGTTGGATGTTTTGATGTACTGTTGATTATCCTTTGTTTTATTTCTGCTTTTGGGAAGATGCCTAACCTGTGGGCCATGTATTTACTTTTCCTTTAAACATATCCTCGATGCTTCAAATGCTTATCTCTTCGTGTTTCAAGTACTTTCGTATGGTTCATGCCTACTGCCACTGTCGGCCTTTGCCGAACTCCCCTCAGCCTGGTGTTTGCGTCGTCACGCCCAACATCAGGTGAGGGAAGGTCAGTGCAACATACCTAGTTAGTTAGGATTTTTTATTTCCTTCGGTACGAAGTAGTGGGCTTATTACTGCCCCGAATTCCTCAGGGCTTAGCCCCCCTTTTATGGTTATCCCGGTAGGGCGTGGCCCTTACTGCGGGTCCACTCTCATAATAGACTAGCTCTTTGGTACAAAGTTATACAAAATCTTGAAGATCAAATTTTACACAATTTATAAAATAACCTGCATAAATTTTAAATTCTGCACATGGTCATAATAAAACTTGCATAAACAGGACGACAAATTCGAAAACAAGTAGTCATTTCAATACAAAAGGCTTAAAAATAGAATTTCTTCAGATTCTCCACATTCCAAGGTCTCTGCAGCACCTTTCCCTCCAACGTTTCTAGGTGATATGCCCCCGTTTTCCCTGCAACAGTGACTCTATAAGGTCCCTCCCAATTCGGTCCCAATTTGCCGTACTCTGGGTTTCTAGTGCCAGGCAACACCCTTCTAAGGACCAAGTCTCCAACCTGAAAGGCTCTCTTTTTGACTTTCTTCTGGAAACTCTGCGTCAACTATTGCTGGTAGGCCGCCAGCTTGATCAATGCCAACTCCCTTCGTTCTTCCACCATATCGAGCTGCTCGGCAATCCTCCCTTTGTTCTGTTCGTGGTCATATGCCTCTGTCCGAGTGGTCGGCAATCCGACCTCCAGGGGTATCACGACTTCCATCCCATGCGCCAATGAAAACGAGGTTTCTCCTGTCGATCTTCTTGGAGTTGTTCGGTAGGCCCAAAAGACGCTTGGCAGCTCATTCACCCATGCTCCCTTGGCATCATCCAATCTTTTCTTCAGTCTATCTAGTAAGGTCTTGTTGGATCTCTCAGCATGGCCATTACACTGTGGGTAGACTGGGGTAGAGAAATAGTGACTGATGTTAAACCGCTCGCTTAAGCTTCTGAAGGCTTTTCCCTCAAACTGTTTTCCATTATCTGTCACTATCACCCGAGGTATCCCGAATCTGGTAATGATATTTTTCCAAACAAATTTTTTGGCATCACTCTCCCTAATATGGATTAGGGGTTCCGCCTCTATTCACTTGGTAAAATAATCAATTGCCACTATAAGGAATCTAAAATTACCTGCTGCCCTTGGCATTGGTCCGACAATGTCAAGGGAAATTCTATATGCACCCATGTTTTTCCTGAGCACACCCACCCTTTAAGAAAAAAAATCACTGTACATAATAGAATGTGGGTGTGCTCAGCAAAATGTGTGGGTGCATATAGAATTTCCCCAATGTCAATCCCCCACCTATCGAACGGCCAAGGACTTGAAATCATGTTCTAATGCTCGGCCGGCTGATGAATGTCTCTGCCAAAGCGCTGACACCTTTCACACTTTTGGACGAACTGCAGTGAATCTTTCTGCATGTATGGCCACCAGTATCCTTGCGACGTAGCTCGGTGAGCCAAGCTTCGTTCCCCAACGTGGCTTCCACAGCATCCCTCGTGGATTTCCCATAGTAAGTTCGGCACATCAGCTGGGTGGACGCACAGGAGGTAAGATCCAGAATAGGACCGGCGATAAAGCTTCTTGTTTGGCGATAACCAAAACCTCGCAGCTTTCCTCCTTACCTTTATACCTTCATTGGGTTCTTCCGGGAGGGTACCATTTGCCAAGTACGCGGCTATCGATGTCATCCAGCTCAGACCTTCATTTCCCTGATCGATACACATGATCTGTTGTTCCGCGATACTTGGTTCTCATTAGAAATCCACGATGATCTCCCTCCTTAGTTCAGACTTTACTGCAGTGGCCAAACAAGCCAAGCTGTCGGCATGTGAGTTTTGTTCTCGAGAAATTTGTTTCACCACGACATCTCCTATTTCTTGGATCAAGCACTTTGCTTCGGAAACATAGGCGGCCATCCGATCATCCGTGCCGCGTATTCTCCAGTTAGCTGGTTGGCAACCAATTATGAGTCTCAATGGACCAGCAATTTTCTTATTCAAAGCTCTTTGGCCATCACTAATCCGGACAATAGTGCTTCATACTCTGCCTCATTGTTTGAGGCATCGAATTCCAGCATTACTGCTCGCTCAATTATCGCCCCTTCAGGCATTATGAGTACTATGCCGGCACCAGATCCTCGGGAATTGGATGCCCCATCCACATATAGCTGCCACTACTGGTCGTCATCTGCGCGACGCACCTGCCGATCTGGACTACCTTGCTCGGTCCCTTCCTTATGAGTGAATTCGGCTATAAAATCAGCTATCACCTGTCCTTTGATCACATTTCTAGGCACTATCTTGATGTCGTGTTCGCTGAGCTCTATCGCCCATTTCATTAACCTTCCTGAGAGGTCGGCCTTCTGAAGGACTGATCGAAGCGGATGCTCGGTCAAGACTTTGATGGTGTGGGCCTGGAAGTAATGTCTCAATTTCCGAGCTGCACACACCAAAGCCAATGCAAGCTTTTCCAGCGGTAAGTACCTGGTCTCGGCGTCTAGCAGGGTTCTGCTAACGAAAGAGGTTGGCTGATGGTGCTTTCCTTGTTCCCTCATCAAGGCTGCGCTGACCGTGTGCTGAGATACCGCCAGATACAGCACCAACTCTTCCCCTTGCTCGGGAATGGATAAGATCGAAAGGGAACTCAAATATTCCTTAAGCTGTGAGAAAGCTTCGTCACACCTTTCATCCCATACCTGTCTTGCCTTCTTTTTTAGAGCAAGGAATAATGGTCGGCACTTGTCCGAACTCCTTGCTATAAAGCGATTTAGCGCGGCAAGCATCCCTATCAGCCTCTGTACTTCTTTCCTCAAGCTTGGTCTGTCCAACCCCTGTATTGCTGCCACCTGGTCGGGGTTAACCTCTATTCCATTTTGGGTCACGATGTATCCAAGGAATTTCCCCGAGCTAACCCCGAATGAACATTTTGTGGCATTCAGCTTCACCTTGTATTTCCGCAAGATGTCGAATACCATCCTCAAGTCTTCCTCATGGTCTTCCGTTTTCCTGCTTTTCACTACCATATCATCAACATAGGCCTCTATTGTGCTTCCGATCAGGCTCTGAAATATCTTCGTCAACAACCTTTGATATGTTGCCCCCGTATTCTTGAGCCCAAAGGGCATTCGCTTGTAACAGAAGGTTCCCTTTGGGGTGATGAATACTGTTTTCTCTTAGTCTGCCTCTACCATTGCAATTTGGTGGTAACCCCGATACGCATCCAAGAAGCTCATCCGTTCATGTCTCGCCGTAGAGTCCACCAACTGATCAGTTTTAGGGAGCGAAAAGCTATCCTTAGGACACGCCTTATTTAGGTCGGTGAAGTCTACGCACACCCTCCATTTGTTATCCTTTTTTTGTACTACCACAGTGTTAGATAACCACTCTGGGTACTGTACCTCTCGAATAGCGTCCGCTTCTAGCAGTTTGTCCACCTCTTCATTCACAACTGCTTGGCGCTCGGGGGCTAGCTTTCTCTGTTTTTGAGCTACTAGTTTGGCTCTAGGGTCCACCCCCAGCTCGTGACTGATGACCTCAGGGTCAACTCCGGGCATCTCATGTGGAGCCCATGCGAAGATGTCGGCGTTCTCATTGAGTAGCCGAGCTAAGCCATCTTGTTCGCCTTTGGCCATTGACTTCCCAATCATCCAATGTTGCTAAGGAATGGCACACCCCTCTTTTGGACAACAAATTTTTCCAGCTCTTCCATCGCCGAACTAGTCTGGTCGGATTCCTTCTTGCCTTCTTCCGACCGACCTGTCTGTAGTTGCTATTTCTGGTCTGTCCCCATGTTCGGACAATTGCTTTCGTTGACCTTTAGGGCCTTCCCCTTGATTGCAGCTATCAGGCAATTTCTGGAAACTGCTTGGTCTCCCTTGATCTCCACCATCCCCTTCATCGTAGGAAACCGGATCCTTTGATGGTAAGTCGAAGGGACTGCCTTCATCCAGTGGATCCACGTCCGGCCCATGATGGCATTGTAGGGTGACGGCACGTCTACCACAAGAAATTCTACATTCGAATGAATTGGTCCGGCTTCGACCTGTACCGTGATGAGGCCCATCGGATGCACAACTTGTCCGCTGAATCCGAACAAGGGCATGGAGGTCGGCCTCAGGTCCGAGCGTTTTAAGCCGAGCTTATCAAATAGCTCGGCGTACATGATTTTTGACGAGCTCCCCGGGTTAACCAGTATCCTCCGAACATTATACTCTTGCATCCTCAGAGTCAGCACCAACGCATCATTGTGTGGTTGAACTACGTCCCGTAAATCCTCGTATGTGAATGAAATTTCTCCACCCTTTCGTCCTTCCTTACAAACCATGATTGGCTCAGTGGTTGTTTGGTACACCTCTTTTAGGTGCGCAACCATTTTTCTCTATTGGCGGATGAATCTGGTAGTCACCTCAGAAGGGTTAGTGGCTCCATGCACCACATCTATCACTCCCACTGGTTTTTCTTTCGGTTAGTTGGTGTCGCTCCTCAACTCTTTCCTGGCCGAGCTGCCCTGGGCATTTCTTGGCCGGGAATCCTCCACGTATTCTTTCAAGTGTCCCTCTTTCACGAGGTCTTCCAAGTGCTGCTTGAGGATCCTACAATCTTCTGTTAAATGCCCATGTTCCCGGTGGTAGGAACACCATAGGTTAGGATTCCGACACCCCTGGGTCGCTGACCATCTTCGAAGGTCTCCTAAAGTACGGCTTGTCCTTGATATGGGTCAAAATCCGGAAGATCGGCTCTTTGAAGATGGTGTAAACCCCCTCATATGCCGACCTCCGGGGCTCAGGTCGGGCTGATCTGCGCTCCGACCTTTCACCAAATTCCCTTCTTCGCTTCCGCTTGCTTTCCTCCTTCTCTGGGCGGGCCCATCTTGGCTCCATGACACCCATATCTTCTTCCAATTTTATAAATTCCTCAATGCGTTCCATTAACTCGCCTTGAGTGGTAGGAGAACGCTTTGTCAGGGACTGACGGAGCTGGCTCTCCTTTAACATCCGAGCTTGAATGTCGCCACCGCAACATGCTCATTGTTTCCTTCCACTTCATTATAGAGCCGCCAATAATGAGTGCTATACTCCCTTAAGCTCTCCGAGCTCTGCCTTTTGAGGCTTAGTAGTGCCCCCACATCGTTTGGCTGTTTCGAGTTCGTCACGAACCTCGTGACGAAGGCCCCACTGTTAGACCCCGACCCAGACCAACTCGATTAGTACTAATTAAGTGAGCGATTAGTCTTAAGTGAGTCTTAGTACTAATTGGGTTAGAATGTGATTAGACTTAGTCTAGATTATAGCTTTGGGGATTTTGAGGACGTTTAGTATGAGTCAGACACGCTCGGGGAGGCCCTGAGCACACGTGTAAGAGTGGGTTTCGTTCTAGATATCTTGTTTGATCGCGATTTTCATTTCTCTTGAATGGTTTTATTATTTGTGACAACTTTCGTTTTTAACCTGCATGCATTTGAGGCCCAGAAACCCAAGTTTTGGACCAATAAGGGTAAATCTGACTATTCATGCTAAATTTGGGCACAATTTTTGAAGTCGTGAAACTATGTCAAAATTATACTTTTTCGAAACTAGATTTTTCGATGATCGTTTTGTTCTTCTTCGTCGTTTCCATCCGGGGTCCACAAGACCATGTTTTAATCGTTTCAAAGTTCAGTTGTAAAGGGACCCACTTATCAACCCATATAAATATTCTCCTATTCTCTCTCCTCCATTCTTTCTTCCCCATTTTCCTGCAACGGTTTTGCCCTAGAGTGGAGAAGAGAAGAAAGTTCCTCCTTGGTCTTTCTCCCTTGGAAATCATCTAGCAAGAAGGCTCCATTCTCCGATTCGACTCCGCCATTCTCTTCCTCTCTTCTCAAGCTTCGATTGGGACATTTTTGGAGCCAAACCATTGCACTATTCATCATCTTCAACCTCCCTTCATCTTGTTTAGCTAGCTCAAGATTGGTGTTTTCCTTCATTCTTTCCATTTGATGTTCTTTAGCTCACGTAGAGCTTGTTTATCATGATTTCAAACCCATTTTCGAAATGGGGGTTTGTAGTGGCCAAAATGGTGATTTTTGTGTGCTTTCTTTTGGGGGTTTTGTGTAGATTTCGTGGAGCACCCCATTCTAGTTGGATTTTGTGGAGTTTTGCTTGGCTTTGGTTGAGGCAAGTAAACTTTATAGGATTTTCATATACATTGTATTGTGGTTTCATTACTTCCATTAAGACATGATTTTTATGCTTAAACCTATGAATGTATGTTATGTTTATGTTCTCTTAAATCATGGGTTGAGTTCCTCTAATTGTGTTGTGGTTAATGACTTTTCCAAGTTCTTATAATCAAATTGGTTTTGTGAGTTTTATGAATTTGTATTTGGAAATGCCTTGATGTTTCTCTTTGGAATGAATGGATTATTTGTGGATGGAATGCCTTGAAAATGTATGAAATCATCCCTTGGAAAGCATGTAGGCTTGGGGAGTGCAGGTGGTGAAAGTGTGGAAGTGAAGGGGGGGAAGGAAGTGTGAAAAATCCTGAACTGAAATGCACTGTCCGAGTCCTGTCGGTCAGGTGTCGGTCATGTTTCGGTCAATCGACAGGTCGACCGACACCAACCGAGAACCTGTCGGTTCAAATTCCAGAGAGCAACATTTTGTCAGGTCATCCGTCGGTTAGCCGTCGGTCGACCGACAGCCAACCGAGGACCTGTCGGTTCAAATTCCAGAGAGCAGCATTTCTGGGCTGGATCTTGTCGGTCATTCATCGGTCGACCGACAGATTAACGTCGGTTGACCGACAGGTGACCGAGGGTTGACCGACATTTACTAAAAGAACTGTTTTTGAAGAAATTTTGCGGGAATGAAAACTAGACTATGCCTTAGACCTTCATTTGACATTGTGCACTTGAAATTCCTAAATGTACCTTACCTTCGGAGACACCAAGTTATATAGAGTTTCGACGTTTGGGTTTTCAAGTCTGTTGACACCAAAAATGTCACTTTGCCTCTTCAACATCAAGAAAGCTACATGAAGTCGCAACCTGCCATAAATAGGCAATGCAACTTCTCCAAAAAATCAAATCTTGTCAGAATCAAACAAAAACTGCAAGATCCTTCAAGATAGCCAAGAGAAGAGTACACATGAAGTTTCAGGCCATTTCAGAATCATTTGGCCTAACTTCGCTTCTCCGACAGCTAAAATGGCGCTTCCGGCGGCGACATCATCAGAGACGTCAAAACTTCGATCAGAGCCTACGGATGACTCCAGCATGTCTCAAAAGGGCTCCATGCCAAATTTCAAGTCAAACCGACAACGTTTGACCCTCCATCAATGCTCGAGCAGCAAAATCAAGCCTCCCGGCGGCGGGAACCACCGAAGCCTTCGCTCATCAAACCAAGTGTATGAGTGGCTTCAACATGCTTCCAAAAGGCTGCACGTCGAATTTCAGGTCATTCCGACAACGTTTGACCAGGTTTTGACGCTCCGAAAGAAAATCAAGCCTACCGGCGGCGGAGCTCCCCGGGACCATGGTTTCCAAGACAGAGCCTGTGGATCATCTCAAAATGACTCCAATAGGTTCCCTGTTAAATTTCAGGTCAATCGGACATCGTTTGACCGCACATCAAAGCTCGGCATTTTCCCCGCAGCAAAATCAAGTGAAGCATCGATGGGACCCCAAACGGCTTCAAAACTCAAACAAAAGCCTATGGTTGGTCTTATTTATTGCTCAGGAGGCTTCACCTCAAATTTCAGGTCATTCCGACATCGTTTGACCAAGTTTCAACTTCTGGCGGAAAATCAGCAGCTCTACGCGACAAAGTCTTCGGCTTTCCCGAAAAATTGGAAACTTTGCACTCTAAAAATGCAAGGATTCTCATCAGGTTTTCTACAGGGAAATCAAGCCAATAAATGAGAAGAAATGTCAGGAAAAATACAGAAGAAAACGGCGACGAAAAAGACCTCAAAACGACCGCAAAACGGGCTCCGAAGGGAAAAATTCCCCCAAGGTCGCAGGCCATGGTCGCCGGCGACCATGGAAGTCCGGGTCACCGGATTTTCCGCCGGTGACCCGTTTTTTCCGTCTTTTTTCGCGTTTCGCGCACTTTGGCCCCTGTGGTTTCCTGAAAATGTGATTTTTAGTGCTTGAAATTGACTCATATCCTCCGACATCCGTCAAAATCACGGGTCAACCTCCAAAAGCACAAAATCATCATTGATCGCTCCAAGATCGCCAACCGGTCGACCAAAAAAAGTGCTCTTTCTGTCCGACCGATCGAGAAATCGACAAGACAGATGTCACCGGCCCGCTCTTAGCTATCAATGTCTGAAGTTACATGTTCATCCGATGTCGATCAGCATGAAGATCCATCGATGATCATCGCCAGAAGAATTCCAGAAGACACGGCACGGCCCGCGACTCTTCGACTGCTCGGCGACCAATTAATGTGGTTAATTGACTAGCTTTATTGCAGTCATTAATTCATTTCTTTGGACGGCCCAATCAGAAGCAAGCATTTGGGAGTTACAAGTCAATTGATTCATGGCATTTAAACCATGAA
Organism: Umbellularia californica; assembly: GCA_028538565.1. Lineage (NCBI taxonomy): Eukaryota > Viridiplantae > Streptophyta > Magnoliopsida > Laurales > Lauraceae > Umbellularia > Umbellularia californica. The sequence goes on from JAPQWN010000001.1 coordinate 62,832,947, forward strand.
ACTCCTCCCATTATGGTAATTAAGGTGATTAAAAGCCCTTAATCTCCATCGGCCAATCAGATTCAGGGAAAAAGGAGTTACAAAATCGAGAAATAAATCTTGTAACTCCTCCCATTAAAGCCATTAAAGCCCATAAACTCTCCTAAATGGCTACCAAAAGCCTATAAATAGGAGAGCATTCCATTGAAATCGGGATCAGAAAATCGAGATCGATCGATCGGAAAGAATCCCGAGCTCGTATCCAGAGAAAGAAAAAAGAGAGAAAAACTCTGCTGAAGTTCTGCACCAGCCACCACTACAAGGTGACAAAAGTCCCTTGGGGGGCACCCCCCCCCCCCCCCCCCCCCCCCCCAAGGTCCTTGCCTTCTCCTGCTGCCTCCAATGGCTTAGACGTGGCTTTTCAGCCCGTCTACTTAGCTTTTTATTGGACATAGGACCTTCTCTTGGTCTTTGTCCTCTAAAAACCTGAGGTTATAGCCAAGCCAAGCGAATCAAGAGCATCTTCTGTTCTCATCTGCATGGATGTTGGCGAAGCCCATACATGGCTTGCGACCGTCAATTTGAACGAGTCCCCCACAATCTCCTGAGAAGTTAGATCCTCCTTTTCTTGCTTTTCATTGTAGTTTGTATTTTTCTAAAAGAGACAAAAATCACAACTCTTGTCTTTCATTATTGATGAGAATTGTAAATCGGCTATAAACGCCAAAATCGGCTATAAATGCCAAACAAAATCGCCTTTCACGGCAAACGAAGAAAATGTCTCTTTTCTTAAATATTTGTGCAATGGAAAACTTGAAAGAAGTTGATTTCCTTTTTACTTGCGAAGGTTGATCTCCGGATTACCACTTGCAATTCCAAGTAAAATAGAAAATCTGGCACACCCACACAAAAGAAATGTTGAAACACGCTTCAGGCCCGCCAGGGCGCGAAAGGGCCGGACCCGACGGACTCCCACGTTCCACCGACCCCGGTAGCCGCCCCACGGCGCCTCGGAGCGCGTTGCATCAAGCTGGCACACCCGGTGGGACTCGTTCATTTGAGAACACGGTGCTTGGAAATGAAATATTTGCATATCATACGTTTTGCTCTATGCTTATACTTCTTTTCCGGATTCCTTGGCTACTTTCTAGCTGGTAGCCTATGTTGGATTTTGCATCCTAAAAAAAATGAGATGGGATTTTTTGGAAATTTCTATTTCTTTGAGTTTGTTTCCATTCTTTCTCTTTTCAAAAAAAAAAAATCAGTTTTCTTAGTTTGAATTCAAAATTGAGAAACTTTGATCCTATCCTATCGTTCTTTGGTGCTTGCAGAAATGTTGAGCCCGTTCGACTAAGGTTTTGGACCATCGTTTCTCTTCGATGAGTTCATTAGAGATTTCAAAAAAAAAAAAAAAATCTGTTTTCTTAGTTTGGATTCAAAATTGAGAAACTTTGATCCTATCCTATCGTTCTTTGGTGCTTGCAGAAATGTTGAGCCCGTTCGACTAAGGTTTTGGACCATCGTTTCTCTTCGATGAGTTCATTAGAGATTTCAAAAAAAAATTATTAAAAAAAAAAATAAAAAAAAAATCAGTTTTCTTAGTTTGGATTCAAAATTGAGAAACTTTGATCCTATCCTATCGTTCTTTGGTGCTTGCAGAAATGTTGAGCCCGTTCGACTAAGGTTTTGGGCCATCGTTTCTCTTCGATGAGTCTATTTGGGTTTTTTTATAAAAAAAGACATAGACCACTAAGGTTAAACCAATTGCGTTCTTTGATCACGATTGATTCAAGAAAAGCCTTGTCCAGAGTGTGGAGACAGCTTGACTGTTCTAGGCAAGGGTCCTCCAAACGGGTTCATTAAGTAATCCTACCCTTACTTGGGGGCAATTCTATCAATTGAGGTTTCATAAGACCGGGTTAGGAGGCCTATGTGTACTCTCTCGTCTTTAAATCTTAAAAAATTAAAATCAAAATAAAAAAAAATAAAAAAAAGATTTTCAAAAAAAAAATCTAAAAAAAAAAATAATAATAATAAAAAATAGAAAAAATAAAAAAAAAGATTTTCAAAAAAAAAATCTTAAAAATAAAAAAAATAATAAAAATAAAAAATAAATAAATAAAAATATATTTAAAAAAAAATAAAAAAAATAAAAATAAAAAAATAAAAAAAAAATCATTTCAAAAAAAAATCTTCAAAAAAAAAAAATAGAAATAAATAATCTTAAAAAATATATATATATATATATATTTTAAAAAAAATAAATAAAAAAAATAATATCATTTCAAAAAAAAAAATCTTCAAAAACTCGTCACTTTTGATTTCAGATCTGAGAAATTTTGGTTTCTTCTTTTCTAAGCACTGGCGCTCGCGGAAATCGCCGAGACCGTGTTCAGATTGGGTACCATTTGCTCTCCTTGATGGAACCAATCTTGACATTTCAAAAAAAAAACTCTCGTCATTTTAGATTCAGATTCGAGAAATTGTGGTTCCTTCCCTTCTGGGTACTGGTGCTCGCGGAAATCGTTGAGCCCGTATTCGGATCGGAATACCATCTGCTCTCTTTGATGAATCCAATCTTGACATTTCAAAAAAAAAAAAGAGAATCCCATCTCATGGATGTAATTTCCAACATTTGTGCCTAGCAATACTGGTACGCCCTTTCAGGGTCTACTGTATTTGCGACCGGCACATTTGTTACTCCAACCTTATATTTGACTTACCTCAAGCAAGCCTTGCTTCTCGATAAGTCGAATTTAGGTTTACAATTGCTTCTAGCAGCCACTGGAACGCTCATTCTGGGCTCACCATACTTGCTATCAGAACAATTGTACCATCTATGGCTTTTTGCCTTCTTCATGTCGCTTGGGTCGTATCCTTTGAGCGATTTGAAAAGACAACCATAGAAATTCCCATTTATGATCATTATTCTTGTGATTACTAATGGATGTGGTCGTGTTTCAGAACCTTTTCGAAACTAACAATGGCAGCCTTAACCATTATCTTCGATGAGAACAAGCACCAACTCATGCTTCAACAGAAGCAAAGCACGCGCACTCATAAGCGCCCTGTCAGCTGCCGAAGCGTCAACTCCCTCGGCAACTCTCTGAACTCCGGGTCGACCTCGACTCCCCGGACTATCTTCTTTGGGACACTGGGACCATTCCCACTTCCCGAAGAACAAGCTGCGCCTGCTAAAAAGCAGAAGATCGCCTCTCAACGTGTCACTCCCGTGACACCAAAGGCGAGCGCCCAAAAGCCCGAAGCCCGCGGCACCCCCGCGAAGCCTCGACCCACAAACAACCAGGTCTATCCCAAGACTTGGTCTCCAAGACCTTCCCCAAAACAAAGAAGGTCTCAAATTTCCACCAAGCCAGCATACCTGGCCCCACTCAAAGAGAACCAGTTCTACCCTCTTGCCTACATGAAAGAGGAGAGACCCATCTCCAACCTGACTCCCAAGTCAACCCAGCATGAGCCGGCTTGTTCCTACAGGCCCAAAATTAGATCATGCATCACCAGGCCTCTACAAGCACCTGCCAAGGCCTACACTCCTTCAGTTCGACCCTTCATCTCTACAGGGGCCGAACTCGAAAGGTTCAAAGCTTCGCTGCAACAGGCAAAGGACCGGGTCCGGATCCTGTCCTTGCCTAGCTACAAAGAAGACAGGCTCGGCTGCTGCGCCCGAGGGAGCACATCCTTCATCGTCAGAGCCCAGCCAGAGCTGACTGAAGCTCAAATCGCTCGTCGAGCACGTCGCCGTGCGTCATATCGACAGAAGAGACTAGAGAAGCAACAGACCCAGCCTCCTACACTTCAAGTCTCCCACAAATGGGTCGAAAAAGAAAGACCCGACCAAGTTGCTGCCGTCCATATGGTTGAAAAAACCAGAAGACGCCAAAGGTCAGCATCAAAAATCCATGTCCGATGTCCGGTGACCCGTAGCGTCACCAGGACACAAAGACATCCCGAAGAATCTCCTGCCCCTTCAAGCCAAGGACGGGAGAGTAATCCTTCATCAAGCTCTTCATCAAAAAGAATGAGCCCCAGCTCGGTCACCAGGACGATTTCTTCGTTCGAATCTCGAGGGATGAACGTCTTGGCTACAAGTTCTGAGCCACCACCTCAAAATCCACCTCGAGATGATGCGCTCACACGCATCCAGCAGTTGGAACAAGGCCAGCAGAGGATTGAAACTCTGATGGAAAACCTTCTCCTTGTCGTCCAAAATCAGGTGAACAATGAGCCTCCTCCGAATCATAGCAATAACGAGGGAAATGGAGAAGAAAATGAGTCACGCGCCCTCACCAAAAAGGACGTAGACAGTATCCTCGCCAAAGCTAAAGAAGAGGATATACTCAAAGAGCATGGGATCAAGCCACCATATCCCTTATGGATGGACTCAGTCTCATTCCCCACAAAATTCAAACATCCTACTCTCCAAACATATACGGGGAAAGGATCAGCCAGACAGCACGTAATCCACTTCAAGATCTTGACGGGAGCTATCGCGGATCAAGTTGCACTCAAGATTCGCCTCTTTGCAAGTACCCTAAAAGGTACAGCCTTCGATTGGTACTCTACTCTGCCGGAGAACTCCATTCAGAACTGGGCTATGCTGGAGACACGCTTCCTGACCCACTTCCAAGGTGAGGATCATCCTGTTACTATGGCTCAGCTCTGCAGCCTAAAATAGGGAGAGAATGAGTCAACTTATGACTTCATTCACAAGTGGAAAGCAATGGCGTACAAATGCTCAGATGTACTACCACAAGCGTCGCTAGTCGACATCTGCCGTAACAATATGAGAGCCAGAATACGCTCCATGATCATCGGCAACAAATCAAAAAACCTGGGAGAACTCCTGGAAGCTTCTATGGAAGCTGAAACGGTGATTAAAGACCTCAACAGTCAGAAGTCATCAAGAAAAGAGCCAACCGCCATTGCAACCTCTAAACCAAAGAAGAAAGAGGTCCTTAATGTGCAAACCAAGTCAGCTCCTCAGCAACCAAAGAAAGCTGAAAACAGAGCTGCAGGTAAGAGACCTGAACTCTCTGATGCCTTCAAAGAGCGAGTAGAAAAGAAATACCCGTTCGATGAAGATGTTGACGAAATCTTCGAGGCTCTCGTGGCAAACGGCAAGCTCACCTTGCCTGAACCCAAAAGACCGGGCGATGTTGGCAAAACCAACGATCCTCGGTACTGTCCATACCACCAGATGGTCTCGCATCCTCTCAATCAATGTTTTGTTGTGAGAGAGAAGATAAACGAGATGTGGAAAAACGGAGTCATCACCTTTGACAAAAACTATGGGACTGCCTCCGTCAACATGGTGTCATGTGGACAAACACCAAAATCACCGAAGAAGAAGATCACTACTTCCTTCAAGGTGATAAAAAGAATTCAAACGTCCGAAGTGTTGGTTCCTTACCCGACACCAGACGGACAACCCATATGGGTACATCCCGATCTCTTGGAAGATGAAAACTGGGAGATCGTAAAAACAAAGCCGACAGCTCAACAGCGAAGGCAGGCTAGGAAACATCTCCTCAGGCTCAAACGGCAAGAGAAGACCCAGCCAAAACAAGAAGTCCATGAAAAGGCAGAGGCCTCTCTACCACTTCACTCGGGGCAACAAAAACGTCCCTTCCAGAGACTTCAAAGGCGGTAAGAAACTTCACTCTCAGTGATTTCATACCACCTCAATTCAAAAAAGAAGCCATGCAGGGGGCATTATACTCATGCAACTCGGTAGTTGGATTCTCCATTGATGGATACGAGTCCAGCGACACCGACGATGGATTCGAGCCCAACTACACCGATGAGTGGGAGGAATCTCTTGAAACAGGAGAATATCTCTCCGATGAAGAATGGGTTCCTGAAACTCACCTTATGCCAGTAATCTGGTATAACCCCTTGCAACCACAAGGATCCTGGTCTGATGATGAAGAAGACCAAGAGGCTGCACAAGAAGATGCTGTTAACCCAGCACCTGTCATTGCTCCAGTGGAAATCAACTATGTTGAGCCACACGGAGAAGATGAAGAAGAGGATCTGGCTCCCATGCCTGATCTTGAAGAATATGCAAGGATCTTGCAGCGTCTCGCTCTAGAACAAGAGCAAGATCGTGTTAACGAGCCTCCTCGCAACCCAGAGCCTGAAGTCCCTGAAGATAATCAGGTACATCCACCCTTAACTCCTGAAAATGGAGAACATTGCTGGATTGACGATCCTCTTACATCCGAGGATGAGTCTGACTCCGAGCAGGCAACATCTCCTATCAGAGCTTCCTGTAATGTAATATATCAGGACTATAGCTCTTCTGAAGCGTCGTCTGATGAGATTACCTACACTCCGACGACGCCTAGCAATGTATCCTCTGGAGCTACCTCGTCTCACGTGACTTTCACAGAGATGGCACCCTCTCAGGTTTCTTCTCCTGAGACTGTGACTTCAGGATACACATTCTTCCCGACTCATCATCATGAAGAAAACCCAACTTGGGGTGATGGATGGGTCAACGAAGAAGAAAAGCTGCTGGATGCTGTTCAAGACTTGCTCCCGGAAAATGCTCCGTGCAACACAATCACTGAGGATGGCAACTCTGCTGCAGATACATCCCCAGTAGATGAAAAACGACAGCCTCTTCATCCTGAAGACAATCTTCCAAACGAAGATCCTTCTCAAGAAGCTCTCGAAGTTGGTAGAGGCACCCGTTCGGGCCGGGACTACCACAAAAATTACAACCAATCTTCCTTTACTTATGTAAATCCTTCGGGAAAAGATGTTGTAAGCGCCCCCAGTGGCAACAATGATGAACATGCAGGCCCTAAGGAGGCTTTCAAGTATGACTTGGTTGAGCACTTCAAACACATACCTACACGTCTTCACATCCTGGATTTATTACGAATGTCTCCACGCACTCGTGATAATCTCATCTCAGAATTACAAAAACTGAATGAGGATGTCGACAAACATGCCCCACAAGTCCTCCAAATTGAAATGGACTACCAGGTCAAAAACTCAGAAACCTCCTTAAAAGGAGAAAAAGAGAAAAGCGAGGGATCATGCATCCAATGCCTCTCGGTTCAAAAGGCAGCCAGTGCAACCATCGCCTTCACTAAGGAAGACCTCCTACTTGGCGAAGCAAGGCACAACCGACCCCTGTACTTCACAGGGTACATCAAAGAAATGCCGATACATAGAGTTCAGATCGACCCAGGTTCTGCACTCAACCTTATCTCCACTTCGGCTCTTGAAGAGTTGGGCATCCCACCCAGCAAGCTAAGCCAAACATCTGTATCTATCTTTGGATACGATGGGAGCACTCAAAGGCCTATCGGCAAAATCAGGTTCAAATTGCAAATCGGTGATCTTATCTCTGAGGTCACTGTGTATGCAATAAAAACCCCCTCATGCTACAACATCCTTCTCGGACGTCCTTGGATACACGAGAACGGTGTTGTCCCTTCAACTCTACATCAATGCATCAAGTTCGTCGGCGACGACGGCATGGTACATCGTGTCTTTGCGGACAGAAAACCCTTCAAAGGTAAAGAAGTCCACTTCGCAGACTCCCAGATGTATGAAGGAGAAAAAGAAGAAGAGGAAATAGCACCCCCTGCTGAAAATCTCTAGAAAGATAAAGGCAAGGCTCCTCAAAAATCACCGGAAGAAAACAAACCCTCCGGCAAATTAGAAGAGAGTAGTCAATCTCCCTTCGTTATCTCCCTCAAGAATTCAAAACCTTTGGTCATCACGACTAAAGTGAAGAAGGCGAAACAAAAGCCTGGGGGCAAATTTGTTGTCTCTCTCGTGTCTATCATGCAAGACACAGACTCGGACTCAGAGCCAGAAGACGATGCATCGTCAAGCCAAGCTGACACTCAGCAAGTTCAGCCTGCTCTCACTCCGATGGAGACACCTGCTGACGTAGAAGATCCTACGTCTGCTACCTTTGTTGTTCCGACAACATCACCAAAGCAAAGACCGATCTTCTTCCATAGATCGGATGCTTCTTCATCAAACTCCATGCTGGAACCTTTCCAAAATGAAGGTATGCCTCAGCTATCTCTATATAGTCCTGTGGCACAAGCAATTATGAAGAAAATGGGCTATGACGCTCAAAACCCAGTCGGTTTGGGAGAAAGACGCGGTATTCTCACGCCATTGGAGCCCGCCTTGACCAAAAGCCAGGTGGAAGATTGGAGACTCTACGGTCATGTAGAAAAGTCTTCATATGGGTTAGGGTATGATCCCGACACTCCTCTGAGACAGTTGACACAAAGGCTTAAAAGTCGTTTTACCGACCAAGCCTCAACATCTAAAGTCCACGAAGACATCGATCTCCCTGGAAATCTCTTTAAAGAGTTACCTGACAAAGATCCAGGAAGCTCATCCAACTTGTACGATTTCTCTGATGATAAAGAGGAATCGTCCGATAATGCAGACTTGTGCTATTCTAACCCAGAAGAACCCTCGTCTCCAAAAGAAATACCAGACTCAACAGGCGATTGGGACTATCTCATAGCAAGCCTTGAGGAGATCACCAATCAAGAAAATCCATGGAAAGGAATAGAGCCTTGGTCTGGTAATGCAGTTGAAACTCCAGAAGGTTTCGTTGAGTTGGAAGCCTCCGAAAATATTGTGGAGGAACCACCTTCGAACCTTCCGACAGAAGATCCTGTTGAAAAGATAAACTTGGGAACACCTGATAACCCACGTCCTGTATTCATAAGCAAGAATATAAAGGATGATGAGTTACCCGAGTATATCGCTTTTCTTCGTGAGTTCGTTGATTGCTTTGCATGGTCCTATGCTGAAATGCCTGGTTTAGACCCCAAAGTAGCAGTCCACAAACTCAATCTTCAAGAAGAAGTCAAGCCTGTCAAACAAAGCCAAAGAAGATTCCGTCCAGATGTGATGGATAAAATTGAACAAGAAGTTCAAAAGCTCAAAAGTGTCGGCTTCATCCGTGAGGAACAACATCCAGAATGGTTGGCCAACATTGTCCCCGTGACAAAGAAAAATGGGCAGATCAGGGTCTGTATTGACTATAGAGACCTGAATGGCGCTTGCCCTAAAGATGAATTCCCGCTCCCCATACCGGAGGTGATGATTGACAATACCTGCGGATTCGAGCGAATGACATTCATGGATGGCTTCTCTGGTTACAATCAGATAAAGATGCATCCCGAGGATGAAAAACACACTTCATTTCGGACTCCATTTGGCGTGTATTGCTACACTGTCATGCCATTTGGTCTGAAAAATGCTGGTGCCACATATCAGAGGGCTATGATGAAAATATTCCAAGATATGCAGCACAAGACGGTCGAATGTTACGTTGATGACCTCGCCGTCAAAAGCAGAAGAAAAGAAGACCATCTCAAAGATCTTCGGGAAGTCTTCCTCCGACTTCGCAAACACAAACTGCGGATGAATCCTCTAAAATGCTTCTTCGGTGTCTCGTCGGGTAAGTTTCTCGGATTCCTTGTTCGGAAAGCTGGAATAGAACTTGACCCCATAAAAGTCAAGGCTATTCTAGAAATGCCCTCTCCAAGAACCTTGAGAGAATTAAAAGGGCTTCAAGGGAGATTGGCCTACATCAGACGGTTCATCTCCAATCTTTCGGGGAAATGCCGTCCATTCTCTCGATTGATAAAAAAGGGTGTAGACTTTGTCTGGGATGCCGACTGTGAAGCCGCATTTCAAGATATCAAGTCATACCTGACCAAACCTCCAGTGTTAGCTGCCCCTGCCACTGGAAAACCATTCATCTTGTACACAAGAGCCCTTGATCACTCTCTGGGTGCTCTGCTTGCACAAGAAAATGATGAAAGAAAAGAAGCTGCTCTATACTACCTCAGCCGCATGCTAGTAGGTGCAGAGCATCGCTACTCCCCAGTCGAAAAGGAATGCCTTGCAGTGATGTTTACCGTACAAAAGCTACGTCACTACTTGCTTTCCAACACAGTCTACCTCGTCTCAAGGATCAACCTCTTGAAGGTCCTTGTCACGAAGGCCGGTTCTCTCAATGCCCGACTGGCAAAATGGTCCATCCTCTTGTCACAATTTGATATTAGGTATGTACCACAAAAAGCAATCAAAGGCCAAGCTCTAGCAGATTTCCTCGCAGAGCATCCATTGCCTAAAGATTCACCACTCAGAGATGATCTCCCAGACGAACCTATCTACAACGTGGAGACTTTCTCGCCAAATGCCTCCTGGGACATGTACTTTGACGGTGCAACCAGGACAAATGAAAAAAGAAAGCTGATCTCAGGAGTTTGCATCCTCTTTGTTAGCCCTGACAAATACATGATTCCACACGCTTTCTCGCTACTGGAACCATGCACAAACAATGCAGCTGAATACCAAGCTCTGATCCTAGGATTGGAACTCGCCATCGAATCCGGTATCACTATGCTGGAAGTCTTTGGAGACTCTCAACTGATCGTCAACCAGATGAATCAGAAATATGAAGTCAGGAAGCCCGATCTGCTGCCTTATTACAACAAGGCACAATCGCTTCTGCAAAAGTTTGACATCTGCAACATCACCCACATTCGTAGAGGTGAAAACATCAGAGCAGATGCCCTGGCCGGACTTGCCGCATCAATGGCGATCCAGGAAGGGGAAAACATGCAAATTACAGTGTGCGAGAGAAGGATCCTCCCTCCTCTTAACACACACCAAGCAGTTGCTGAATGCCACCGAGTGGTTGGAAGTCGGATCTCTATCCTTCAACCTTCAATCGGCGACTGGAGGGATCCGTTCATTGATTACACCATGTTCGGAATCCTACCTGAAGATCCAAAAGAACGGGTAAGCATCCAAAGGCGAGCCCCAAACTTTCATTTGGATATTCCTTCAAAAATCCTCTACAGGAAATCCTTCAATGGAGTACTTCTACGCTGCTTGTCACAACAAGAGGCCGAAGAAACACTTAAAGAAGTTCATGCTGGTCTTTGTGGAGCCCATCAGGCAGGTCCTAAGCTCTATGATCAGATAAAAAGGTTAGGTTACTATTGGCCTACCATGGTTGCTGATGCAATGCAATTTGCCAAACGCTGCCAGCTATGCCAAGTTCACGGAGATTACATTCACATGCCTCCGGAATGGCTGCATCCTACAGCAATCTCATGGCCTTTTGAAGCATGGGGCATGGACATCATAGGTCCTATCTCTCCCCCTTCAAGCAAAGGTCATCGCTTCATCTTCGCCGCTACGGATTATTTCTCCAAGTGGTCAGAAGCATTTGCGTTCAACGAAATGAAGACCTCATCAGTTCTTCAATTCCTACGAACCAACATCATTTGTCGTTTCGGCATACCCAAGAGATTCGTCCATGATAACGGACCACAATTCCGGGATCATCGATTCTACAGGTTTTGCGACAAATACAAAATCCAAAGCTGTCCTTCGACTCCATACAATCCGGCAGCAAACGGATTAGCAGAAGCCTTCAACAAGACACTCTGCAAAATCCTCAAGAAAATGGTCTCTAGTCACAAAAGAGACTAGAGCGATAAACTGTCTGAAGCTTTGTGGGCCTATCGAACCACCGTTCTAGGACCAACCCATAGCACACCATTCTCCTTGGTCTATGGATGCGAAGCTGTCGTGCCCCTAGAGGTACAAATTCCTTCTCTGAGGGTATCTCTACAAAATGACATGACTCAAGAAAGCAATGTCAAATTGCGACTCCATGAGCTGGACAATCTCGACGAGAGACGGCTCGAAGCTCGACAAAGCATTGAACTTTCCCAAGCACGCATGGCAGGATCTTTTGACAAAAAGGTCAGGCAACGCGCCTACAAAAAGGGTGACTTGGTTCTTGCGGTAAAAAGACCAATGGTCTTCGCACACAAATCCAAAGGCAAAATTGAACCAAAATGGGAGGGACCCTACGTCATCGACAAAGTCTTCTCCAACGGCGCATATGCCCTCCTAAACATGGAAGGCGACAGATGTATGCTGCCTATCAACGACAAGTTCTTGAAGCGGTACTACCCTTGAAGACTTACCCAACTGGGTAAGAGCAATGCCTGTATGGCCAAAACCTGTTCTCAGGTACTCGCTCGTCAAACCCACTCTCTTTAGAATTTTCATATCAAATGTCAAAATTTCTAGAGATTCAAAAACAATGCTTACTTTCATCGTTTCATTGTTCAAAAACAAAAAAAATCCAAGTTTAGGAGCCTCTCCCTGACTTGACCAAAACTTTCGATCCTTGAACCAAAATTCATGATTTGAAACAAAAATCCGGATTCAGGGATTTCCACCCTAGTCCACCTTACCTTTTACCGCCAAATGGTTCTAGGTCAAAATTTACGACCCTCGTGTCTTTAAACAAAAAAAAAAATGGTTTTTCAAAAATCGTGGGGAAACGACATCAAAGTCAGTACCCGCAAAACAAAAATTTTGAAAAAAAGCAAGGATGCGACATTCCATCGATACTTGCACCCAAAATCGCAGGGAAGCGACATTTCGTCGATACTTGCAAAATCCAAAAATCGTGGAGACACAACATTTCAGTTGATATCCACAACCCAAATCTCAAAGGTTCGAGAAAACCTAAAATCGTGGAGAAGCAACAAACCAGTTGATATCCACAACCCAATTTCAAAAATCGTGGAGATGCAACATACCAGTTGCTATCCACAACCCAAAATTACAAATGGTTCGAGAAAACCTCAAAAAATCGCGGAGAAGCGACATCAAGTCAGTACCCGTAAAACCAAAAGTTTTGGGAAACGCAGGGAAGCGACGCTTAGTCGATATTTGCACCCCAGCCCGCGAGGAAGCGACATTCCATCGATACTCGCAAAACCTAACCCGCGAGGAAGTGACATTCCATCAATACTCGCAAAACCGAATGAGCAAGGAAGCGACATTCCATCGATACTTGCAAGACCATTCAGCGAGGAGGCGACATTTAGTCGATACCTGCATTTTGAAAACCAAACTCGGCTATAAACGCCAAAACTCGGCTATAAATGCCAAAATCCGGCTATAAATGCCAAAACAAAAATTTCTGGCTATAAACGCCAAAATCGGCTTTCATGCCAACAAAACAAAACTTGGATTTCAAAAAACCCGGCTATCAATGCCACCAAATTGGCTATCAATGCCACCAAACCGGCTATAAATGCCACCAATTGGCTATCAATGCCACCAAACTGGCTGTAAATGCCACAAAAATCCGGCTTTCATGCCAAATTCGTTTCCCCTACCAAAACAACCATTTGACAAAAGATTTTCACAAAATGACAAAGCTTTTGATCAAATCCCATTTAGCAATTGCTTTGATGAAAAAAAGATTTGAGTGAGCGTAGGGAAAACAAAAAAAAAAAAGAAAAAGAAAAAAGTACCAAAAAAATACATGTGGTACCAAAAAAAAGAAAAGTGTTCACAAGCACTACAAAAAAAAGAGTACCAAAAAATATACATGTGGTACCAAAAAAAAAGAAGAATAGTTTCTGCTACAAAAAATCAAGAGCTCGGCCAAAAATGGTCTCCAGCCAAAGCTTCAGCTCCTCAAGCAAACTTTTGGCATCAGCCGTCAGAGTTTCCAAGGCACGCTTCTTCAGGAACTTGCCATGAGATGCTGGCGAATGCAGTAACCCTTCTTTTACACCGGGAAGCTTTTCCCCAGCAGTTTGCCATTGCTCGTTTTCTAGAGTCCTCCTCTCAAGAACTTGACCGGCATCTGCAACCCTGCGAATCAGAGTACTCTCCCTGTCACGAGCCTCTGTTATAGCAGTCCACTTAGCATCAACTTGTGCCTTCAAATGCTTGAGATGCTTCCTGGCCATTTCGACCTCTCCATAAAGGATGTCAAGGTCGCGCTTTAATCCAAGGATGACTAGCTCTTCCTTATTCTTCTCTCGGACTACCTGCTTCCTGCTCTGTGTAGCCTCATTCAGGTCGGACTTAGCCTTATCAGCAGGGTCCAAGAACATCTCCTTGAAGAATTGGTCGTCACGGAAATCCATGGTCTCAAACCACTTGTCACCCAGTGCAATGATCCTATCAACGATCGCCCTGGCACCTGTGACATCCAGACCAACCTCTTCGGTATCAGTGAGAATCTCCTGTACATGTGGGATCATGCCAAATCCTGCCTCCAAGTGTCCAGAAAGGAGAGTCTTGATCCAAGAACTCAAAACCCGAGCCAGTACCTTCTTCGAAGAGACGAACTGGATGAAGATTCACCCTTCTCCGTTGATCGCCTGCTCATGTCATGTCCCATTGGAAGAGTAACAAAGGAACTCTTTCCACTTGGAGCCACTGGAGAAGGAATCTCAGCATGAGGTATCTCCTCTATCGCGTCAGAACTGGTTGTAGGAGTCTCTACCTCCGGATCGACCTCTGGCATCCCTTGCTCTGGTTCTGAAGAAGGCGATGGACTCTCTTCTGTCACTTCAAAACCTGCAAATGAAACACAAAAAGGTATGAATATGATCCTGTTAAAAAAAAATCATCAGGGTCATCACTACAAAGTACCTTCTTCGACGACTGGCGGAACACTCTCTTCCTCCATGAACTCATCGGAAGCATCATCAACATTTGCGTCCATTGATGGTTCAAAGTCATCGGAATCCTGTGGCAAGTCAGCTGACAAGAAAATGTTAGCAAATCAAGTCGCAGGCAAAAAAAAAAAAAAAAAAAAAGAAAGCGAAAGAAGTTATACCAATTGGAGATTCCGGAGTCATTCCAGAGTCCCTCGGTTCTTCTTCAGATGCCATAATCGGCTCCATCACCGCCTCATCGGTCGGAACCTCAGGCATCGGCAAGTCTTCATCCTCTGCTAAAAAAAAAAAAGCAGCAGCAGGGTGAGAAAACAAATCAGAACATGGAAAGCCCCATGAAAGAAGTAGAAAAAGAAAAAGGAAGAATCATACCTTCACCAATGGTCTCTTCCCCACGACTCCTCTTCTCTGGAGGCTCGTCGACAGCCTCTGGCACCTCCTCGTTGATGGTAAGAGGGATTTCCATGTCAGGAGAGTCCTCATGTGGCCCCTCGCTGTGATGATGACTCATCCTCTTCTTACCTCTACGGGTTCGCTTCCTAGAAGAACCCGCCCCACTATCAGAGTCAGGTTTCTCACTTGGCTCCTCACTGGATGGTCTGCTCTCGCCAGTAGACTCCGCGGAAGCTCGCCTCTGTACCGCTTGCATCCAAGCGTCGAGCTCAGCTTCCTCCTGTTCTAGCTGCTCCAAAGCCTCATCAGGTACTTCCCGAACAGCTTCAGAACCAATGACGCCCTGGTCACCGAGAAAGCCTATCTTGTGCTTCTCTCCAGAAAGGAAGGCCCAAACTTCCTCTCGCCGGACACCATCCGACTTTCCAGTACCTTTCCCCGAAGACAGCTTTACATCAAGCTCCTTCTTGGAAAGCCCCCGATATGCCAAAAAGCTCTCCGCGAATCACTTCGTGAAGCCGGCAGTTCGGAAAGTCGACAGCTCAGGATAAGAAATCGTGGCAGTAGTGTCTTCAGCACTATAAAAAGCCCATGCATTTCTGCCATCTTGCAAACCTCCAAAACGCTTCACCATACTCGAAGGCGCTCCAACAACGCCTTGAGAGAAGCCCAACTGAAGCGCAAAGCGAGAAGGTACATACAGCTGGATGTCGACGAAAAGATGTCTGCGGTACACCATCGTGCCGACTCGTATGATGAAAAGCCACTCCTTCTCTGCATTGGTTAAAGGGTAATGCCTTCCCGACCCTGCTCTGGTAGAGTCTCGGGAGGCACCAAAATCAAAAACCTTCTTCCGCAACTCCGGAGAAAGCTTCACTGAAGACTGCCCCATCTCGACATCCCTGAACCGTCGGATCCTCATGCGGGCAAACAAAAGTGATTCGGATACGGCTTTTCCCTTAGCCAATCGAATCATCAGAGGATCATCATCCTGTGCAGCACCCAGCTGGTGGAAGCCAGGACAGTGGTATACAAACCACGAATAAAAGATTTGGGCTGAAAATACCCTATTCATAAGGAGCCCAAGCCGAACCAAAAAAGCAGCAGCCTGCAGTTCGGTACATAAGTAGGAGTAAAGAGCAGGCACCAAAGCAAGCCGCTCTCCAAACGCCATCTGACAAGCCGGAAAAATACAATGCGGCCTGATGTGCGTCCCATCTCCACCAGCAAACACAGCCTCACCTAGCCAATAAGTGAGGTAAAAAGCAAGATCTCTCCGCAGTGCAATGTCAGAACAAATGGCATCTGTGCTCGCGAAGAAACCCTTCAACTCTTCCTGCATGGCCGAAGTCTTCTTCCTGTCTTCCCGGGTCATGCTATCAGAAGACTCTTTGCTGTCAAAGAAGTTGAAGAATGAAGAGCCATAACTCTTCCAACTGCTGGACCTGACTTTCGAACCCTCCTTAAAAAAATCATAGAAGGTGACGAGCTGAAAGTATAGGAGCCTGAACTCCTCTGACTGCTCCTCAAGGACGCTGTCAATCGGCATGAACTCCTCGTAGAGTTTGCCAAGGATGGGCAATCCGATGATGGCGCTCAACTCCTTCAAGGAAAAACCAATCTCACCATTCGTTACAACGAAGGTATTGGTTTGTGGGAGAAATGATTCCAACATGGCCATGAAGGCCTCGTCGGAAAAAGCCACGGTCTCCCTAAAAGCACGGACTGCGTCAAAAATCCCGGCTTCCTTCAAAATGGTGCCACCAATCAGCAGGACGCGATCAGTCCACGACTTCCAATCGGAGTCAACACTGAAACGGCCACGAAGTCGAAAAGGCTTCACCCAATTGCTGCCGTCACCGCTGAAAACGCTAAGGCCCACCGGTCCCAAATCGACCGACGGATAATCAGAGCCCTGGTAGCCGCTGGCTGGCATCAACATGTCCATTTGGGCAGGCGACTTCTCCGCATATCCGGAGGGACCGCCAACAAAAACCTCGGTCTTGATCACACTGGTCCTCTTCACCCAGCTCGGAGGATCTTCCTTCTTAGAGCACGTGGGAGAAAGGCTCAGGATCGAGATGGTCCGATCAAAAGACGACCGGGTAGAAATAGTTCTCTCCTCACCATCTGCTGTGTAAGAGAACTGAAAACATCTCCTTTGGTATGTCAAGTCGTCAGGGACTGCATCTCCAAAGAAGAAGGTAGGCTTGGGTAAAACTCTCAGATCGTCCATAACCCAAGGACGGTTACTTACCATGATCTTATAGAATTCCTCATTCTTGAGAGCGATCAATCGCTGTCTCATCTCATCGCGATTGAGGGAATCGCACTCTTCCAAGTTCTTCTCAACAAACTGGACCTTCTCCCAGGCCTGCTGAACGGCCACATTAGAAGATCTGGCGGATCGACGAGGTACGCTTATAGCAGGCTCTTTACCCTTGTTCGTTCTGGAGGAACCACCTGCAAAGGTTGGAAAAGAAAAATATCATCATCAAAATGACAGAATTTCGCTAAAAGCAAATCTAGCGAAATTTTGGCATGGTTCCGGGGCAATTCCGAAGAAAAGGGAAATACCCCGAAAGAAATAGAAAGTTTTGAAGATGGGCTCAACATCGCTGCGAGCTCCGAAACTCCAAACTTTCGAAACCTCAAAATCTCCGCAAAATCAAGAAGGGCTCAACATCGCTGCGAGCTCCAAATTCCCAAATTTGCAAAGATTTTCAGGTATGCTATCATGCTCAATCTACAAAAAGTACATGCATGAACATCTAGATTTGCATAAAAAACGCATTATCATGATGAGCACAAAAAAAAAAAAGAAACTTTCTCAAAAAAAAAAAGGGAGAAAGAAAAGAACAAAAAAAAAAGAAGAAACTTTCTCAAACAAAAAAAAAGAAGAAAGAAAACAGCAAAAAAAAAAAAAAAAACATATCAGGCCCATCAGGCCGTGGCCCACAGGCCACATGGCCGTACGGACCAGATCCGTACGGATCTGTCCGTACGGCCCAAAAAAAAAAAAAAAAAAAGAGACACACGTGAAAAAAAAAAAAGAAATCACGTGGAAAAGAAAAAAAAAGAGAAGAAGAATAGAAAGAAAAGAAAAAAGAAAAAAAAAAAAGAGAAGAGACACTTTTTTTTCCATCCTATTCTCTATATGGAGTTTTCTTGAAAGAAAAAGAGAGAAAACTTACTTGAAGCCATTGATGGAGAAGAAGAAGGAAAAAGCTTGAAGATCCTTGAAGAAGAAGAACTCTTGGTCTTGGAGCTCTCTTGAGATTGTTGCAAAAGAAAGCAATAAGAGCAAGAGATCCTACCTTCCTTTGCTTTTATAGGAGAGAGCAAATCAAAGAAGGAAAAAAAGAAGAAAGGTAAGTGTTACTAATTAGTAACCTTACCAAAAGAGAAGGAATTAGAAAGATTCTTTCCCAAAAAGAAAGATGTCTTTGAGAGATTTTCTCCCAAAATCAATCAATGAGAGATTCTCTCCAACAAAATAGGATATTGAAGATTCTTTCCCAAAAAGAAAGATACCTTGAGATATTCTCTCCCAAATTAAGGGAATATGAGAGATTCTCTCCCATAAAGATATTTTTAGATATTCTCTATCCAAATGAGATATCTTTAGATATTCTTTACAAAAATGACCCCACATGAGATCTAAGCCATCCTAAAAAGCTTAAGGTCCCATGGGTTAGCCCATATGAGCCAGGTTTGACCACCTAGGCACTTAAAAAAAAAATGGGCTTTTAGTCAGAAAAAATCCCTCTTACCAAGAGCATACAAAAATGGTTCCATGCCTCTTTTGAGTTGATTGAACCATACAAAAAAAATCCCAAGCCCCATGAGCTTCCAAAAATCAAACCATCCAGCCTCATAAACCAAATTGAGCCAAAATCTTGAAATTGACATTCCACAAAAAAATCCAAACCACTCCAATGGACCCACACAGTCCCAAAGAGTGGCCAAAAACCAAATCATGATCCCCCAACTTGCCACATACAGCTTATTGGGTCACAAGGTCAAAACCAAAACCCGACCCCCTAACCTGCCACATACAGCTTGTTAGGTCACAAGGTCAAAAACAAAAGCCCAAATCCACATCCATGATGTCAACTTCAAAACTTTGCCTCGAGATGGTATTTGATTCCTTTCATTACCATAAAATTCCCCTGGAAGCTCAAAGGCTACTCTACCAAAGGAAGGATTGCTCAAAGACTCTTGGTCAAGACACAAGCTCTCCTTAAAAAATCTCTTCGAGGCACATCGACTACAAAAGTCAAGCAACTCGTCGCTGTACCTCAAGGGGGCATTTGTTGACACCAAAAATGTCACTTTGCCTCTTCAACATCAAGAAAGCTACATGAAGTCGCAACCTGCCATAAATAGGCAATGCAACTTCTCCAAAAAATCAAATCTTGTCAGAATCAAACAAAAACTGCAAGATCCTTCAAGATAGCCAAGAGAAGAGTACACATGAAGTTTCGGGCCATTTCAGAATCATTTGGCCTAACTTCGCTTCTCCTACAGCTAAAATGGCGCTCCCGGCGGCGACATCATCAGAGACGTCAAAACTTCGATCAGAGCCTACGGATGACTCCAGCATGTCTCAAAAGGGCTCCATGCCAAATTTCAAGTCAAACCGACAACGTTTGACCCTCCATCAATGCTCGAGCAGCAAAATCAAGCCACCCGGCGGCGGGAACCACCGAAGCCTTCGCTCATCAAACCAAGTGTATGAGTGGCTTCAACATGCTTCCAAAAGGCTGCACGTCGAATTTCAGGTCATTCCGACAACGTTTGACCAGGTTTTGACGCTCCGAAAGAAAATCAAGCCTACCGGCGGCGGAGCTCCCCGGGACCATGGTTTCCAAGACAGAGCCTGTGGATCATCTCAAAATGACTCCAATAGGTTCCCTGTCAAATTTCAGGTCAATCGGACATCGTTTGACCGCACATCAAAGCTCGGCATTTTCCCCGCAGCAAAATCAAGTGAAGCATCGATGGGACCTCAAACGGCTTCAAAACTCAAACAAAAGCCTATGGTTGGTCTTATTTATTGCTCAGGAGGCTTCACCTCAAATTTCAGGTCATTCCGACATCGTTTGACCAAGTTTCAACTTCTGGCGGAAAATCAGCAGCTCTACGCGACAAAGTCTTCGGCTTTCCCGAAAAATTGGAAACTTTGCACTCTAAAAATGCAAGGATTCTCATCAGGTTTTCTACAGGGAAATCAAGCCAATAAATGAGAAGAAATGTCAGGAAAAATACAGAAGAAAACGGCGACGAAAAAGACCTCAAAACGACCGCAAAACGGGCTCCGAAGGGAAAAATTCCCCCAAGGTCGCAGGCCCCTGCGACCATGGCCCATGGTCGCCGGCGACCATGGAAGTCCGAGTCACCGGATTTTCCGCCGGTGACCCGTTTTTCCATCTTTTTTCGCGTTTCGCGCACTTTGGCCCCTGTGGTTTCCTGAAAATGTGATTTTTAGTGCTTGAAATTGACTCATATCCTCCGACATCCGTCAAAATCACGGGTCAACCTCCAAAAGCACAAAATCATCATTGATCGCTCCAAGATCGCCAACCGGTCGACCAAAAAAAGTGCTCTTTCTGTCCGACCGATCGAGAAATCGACAAGACAGATGTCACCGGCCCGCTCTTAGCTATCAATGTCTGAAGTTACATGTTCATCCGATGTCGATCAGCATGAAGATCCATCGATGATCATTGCCAGAAGAATTCCAGAAGACACGGCACGGCCCGCGACTCTTCGACTGCTCGGCGACCAATTAATGTGGTTAATTGACTAGCTTTATTGCAGTCATTAATTCATTTCTTTGGACGGCCCAATTAGAAGCAAGCATTTGGGAGTTACAAGTCAATTGATTCATGGCATTTAAACCATGAAACTCCTCCCATTATGGTAATTAAGGTGATTAAAAGCCCTTAATCTCCATCGGCCAATCAGATTCAAGGAAAAAGGAGTTACAAAATCAAGAAATAAATCTTGTAACTCCTCCCATTAAAGCCATTAAAGCCCATAAACTCTCCTAAATGGCTACCAAAAGCCTATAAATAGGAGAGCATTCCATTGAAATCGGGATCAGAAAATCGAGATCGATCGATCGGAAAGAATCCCGAGCTCGTATCCAGAGAAAGAAAAAAGAGAGAAAAACTCTGCTGAAGTTCTGCACCGGCCACCACTACAAGGTGACAAAAGTCCCTTGGGGGGCACCCCCCCCCCCCCCCCCCCAAGGTCCTTGCCTTCTCCTGCTGCCTCCAATGGCTTAGACGTGGCTTTTCAGCCCGTCTACTTAGCTTTTTATTGGACATAGGACCTTCTCTTGGTCTTTGTCCTCTAAAAACCTGAGGTTATAGCCAAGCCAAGCGAATCAAGAGCATCTTCTGTTCTCATCTGCATGGATGATGGTGAAGCCCATACATGGCTTGCGACCGTCAATCTGAACGAGTCCCCCACAATCTCCTGAGAAGTTAGATCCTCCTTTTCTTGCTTTTCATTGTAGTTTGTATTTTTCTAAAAGAGACAAAAATCACAACTCTTGTCTTTCATTATTGATGAGAATTGTAAATCGGCTATAAACGCCAAAATCGGCTATAAATGCCAAACAAAATCGCTTTTCACGGCAAACCAAGAAAATGTCTCTTTTCTTAAATATTTGTGCAATGGAAAACTTGAAAGAAGTTGATTTCCTTTTTACTTGCGAAGGTTGATCTCCGGATTACCACTTGCAATTCCAAGTAAAATAGAAAATCTGGCACACCCACACAAAAGAAATGTTGAAACACGCTTCAGGCCCGCCAGGGCGCGAAAGGGCCGGACCTGACGGACTCCCACGTTCCGCCGACCCCGGTAGCCGCCCCACGGCGCCTCGGAGCGCGTTCCATCAAAGTCCACAAGGGTCAAAGATTTGGTCTTAGCCTATGCTTGATAGATTTATGTTTGGACTCTTGTTTTGATGCTTCATGCATCCTCATGTTCTTGTTTGATTTTTCAAGTATAAGCTTGTATTTAAGACGTGTTTCAAGAATCGTGTTTCAAGAATAAAAAAAGAGAATCATTTCTTAAGTTTGCTAAGCATTAATATTATGCTATTTTGCTAGTCTCGTCGTGTTGTGTTTTATAAATGATATCCCTCTTGTTTTGTCGAGTTCTCGAACGTGTATTGCCGTGTTTTGTGCATTCATGATATAAGTGAATACCACTGAGCTTGGACTGCCCTTTTAGCTTGATCCACTACCTGGGGGTCCTTAAACATGTGGACTGTCTGCAGACTAGTCGTGTATTATATTACACATCGTGCGTGTTCGTAGTCCAGTTCCACGGCCGGATACCCCATCTACCTTGTGTGGCGTGGGATCGTGTTTTTGTGTCGTGCTTGTCGTGCGTGCTTGCTCTCGCCATCATGTATGACGGAGAAAGGATGAGCTCAACGTGGATTTATCTTTTCATGATATTATAAGTATTCATGCTAGTTTCGTAAACTTGAAACGTGTATCTAAATCTTGAACTGTTTTAGCATTGCTTCTCATATTCATACCTAAATTGTTTATTTGTCAAACCGTCGTGTTTGATGCTTGTATTTTGGTGTCCAGGTGCAGGAGAGTTCACGCGTGATGAGGAGTGCCTGGAGGAGGCTGTTGAGCCACCCCCAGCACACGAGTGACAGCCCAACGACGTCATCTAGACGCCGGTCGGGATATTGATTCTCGTTTCGCCTAGCTTGGGTTATATTTTGGGATTGTAATTGTTGTATTGGCCTCTCATGGTGTTGTAACTTGAATTAACATACTTTGTTTAAATGTTTAAACTTAATCTTGTTAGGAATGCTTTGATGATATTCTCTTTTGATACCGAGTCTTGATACTATAATTTCTCTTATATCTCATGGTTTAAGATTTATGTGACATGTTTTGCTACACGCTTCCGCATATCAATTCGTGTGAGCTAGACCCGTGTCTTGGGATCCTCACCGCGGAAACCTGTGGGAAAGAATACAGCGGCAGTGTGTTTTATGTGTTGGTTAATCATGCCGCCACGCTGTCGCGGGCCCCGGATCTCGGTTTGGGGTCACGACACCCAGCAAGCTCTCGAAAACTGTAGACCGACTTCGGCTCCAGTCGAGAGAACCATTTCAATGCGAGGTCGCCAAGACTTGATTGGAACACCTTACACATGAGGGGTTCATTTCCGGCCCACAATGCCATAGAATGCTGGAAGTACTGGACGTGGTCGGCAGGGTCCAAGGTCCCATCATACACCCTTAACTTCGGGATCGTAAACAGCCGAGGTGGGTCCATCTTCTCTATTTTTTCTGAGAATGGGGATTCGAAGCTTTGGGCGTTTCTCAAGCATCCCGTCCTAGTCAGATTCTCCTTTCTGTCGATCAGTGCTCTATCTATTAGGGCCTTCACGCCTTTCTCTGCAAGGCCTTGCTGTGGAACCCTCCTTTGTGATGGAACATCTCCTCTTGCGCCCTGAGCACGGGCCTTGCTCTTCTCTTCCTTCTATGGTCAGGAGCTTGAAGTCCGACTCCCTTTGTCGCCCGCCTCCGTTCTGGCATGGAGCTTCGAGGCCTTAACCCAGAAAGGAGTTTCCTCGACTGTAATACAGTCGTTCGTCCTCGGTGCCTCCTGCCCAGGGTCTCCAAGACTTCTTTCGGGGTTGAGGAACGCCTTTTTGTTTTCTCCAGCTCCTACAACAGGTTGTTAATATTCTCTTGCTGTTGTCTGACTCCTTCAGCCATATCCCGTACGACGTCCCTGCAGGTTTGCTCAAGACGGGCATATGTGTCGCGCAACGGGCTCTTCTCCAGAAGTCCCTTGCCCAGCCTTTGGTGCACTTTTCCTTGCAGTTTCTCTACAGAGGGAGAAACTTCCATTCGGGTTGGGCCTGTGCGGTGGATCTCCGATCGAATCCGCCCCTTTCCCCCTCCGGGTGGAATAGTGTGCCCACTTTCCATGCACGGGACATACTCAAAGTCTACCTCATTGGGCTGGCGGGTGTGGTGATCCTTACCCAGCCCCTCACGCTGTCCTCCAGGCCGCGCCTCCCTTTTCTGAGGCTGGAGTTGTTTTGGCCGGGGCGGCAATCCTGGATGATGCTCTTGCTCTGACATTGACTCAGCAGAGTGTGAGTGTTTTTCCTCTCGTTCCCACAGACGGCGCCAATTGTAAGGTCGGATTTTGCAGGATCGGATCGAACACGAACTGGTTGCTGTGCTCCTTCTTCCTTTTGTTATGGGCTCCTGCTGCCTGATTCGGATCCTACTCAAGAAATCAGAAACAAGGTGAGATTCGATCGGTATGTCCGATCGAACACACTTTGATGCTTAAGTCAGTTCAAAAGATGAATTGGGACTATCTCCTCTCCTCTCTCTACTCGTGAATGTCTGTCTTTTTCATACCTTATTCTCCTCGTTTCCTTCTATTTTATCTTCTTCCTCTTCCGCCCCAGCCATCATCTGCGGTCCGAGGGGGGGGGGGGGGGAGGGGGGGTTCTCCACGTCCTTCATCGTGTCTTCCAACGTGGGGGAGAATGCTTCCTCCCACTTCGCATGCCTTCCCCCTCTTTCTGCTGGTCATCAACCTCTTCCTCCTTTTCCTACATCGTGTCTTCATGAGCCAACTGGGTTCAGTCAGCCAGTTCATCCCAATTTGGCCTGGCCCAAAACCCGCAAGCAGGCTTCACAGGTCGGACCAGGTCCGCGAGCTGGGTCAAGCCACATCAGGTGTCAAGCCCACTGTCCTCACACCAACCTTGATTACCAATGGTCCTACCCAGAACACTGTGATTGGTGGCTTAGTTCTACTTGATGGAAGGCCAGAGATGATGAGCAGTGTATTGATAGTTTTGAATTTGCCGAGAAGGATGTTCTTATACCTTAAAGCTGAATAATGGTCGGGAAAAAAAGCTCAATTCTGGATTAAGGAAAAGCCACATCAACTTGTTGGTCCTCATGTCTTCAAAGGAAACTACTCGTTTTGAATCGGTATCATCTGAGGATTTCCCCCACGGTGACCATGAGTGGACCAATCATAGTCCGCTATGTCACCTTGGACAGCTTCTGCCTGGATGTATAGCAGGCTGTCCGCGGTAAAATGGTGGACCTTATTGGTCCACTCACGGTCACCCTAGGGGAAATCCTCAAAGGATCTAGACTCGTTTTACAAAGAACGACTAAGCCATGTTCTCTTTGGGTCCCATTCCCATATGAGAGAGTCCAACGTGAATGACCTAATGATATTTCCATACGGTCACTTGTGTCTACTTGAATGAGCAGCCAGTGAGGCTGCTGAGAAAGAAGCTGCACTAGCCAGAATGAGGCAAGAAAAGGCCATGTTGCTGGGCACTAAACCTGAAACGGGGGGCTTTATGTTACACAAGTAATCTCCTCGAAGTCTGAAGCACTTTTTTTTTTTTTTTTGAAATATCATTTGTGCATCTCATTTTTTCCCGTAAAACTTGTACCATTCTTAGGAATCTTTGTGAAATATTTTTGCCAATGAGATTATGATCTTATGTGGTTTTGATCTACGTATAAAATATTGTAGTACTAATCAAGCAAACGTGGGCCACATGTCAAGTTCGCCAATATAATAGAAAGCATAGAATGAAATTGGACCACCCAACCTGTTTATTATTGATTGGGATGGAAATGTCAACCTAAACCCTATTCTTGTCCATTGCAGGTTCGTTCAGGAATTGCATATAAGTTCGGGTCTTTCGTTGTTACAGTGGAGCACATAGCTTAGTGCCCTTTTCGCCCATTAATAAATGACCCATATAGAGAGAAGTTTGAAAATCCTCCTAACTATTGGACTCTTAGGCTTTAATTAATTCACCATGGACTCTAATGAGTTTTTTGTGTGTAACTCTTTTTACTTCATGGCTACTAAATAAGAGGTTAGGATCTTCCTATTTAGGATATTTTTTAGTGGCCATCTTCCTTTAGGGCGTGTTTGGCAATTAACTAGTTAAAGTAAAGTAAAGTGAATCCATTGATGCACCTAATCCTGGATTTGATGCTTGTTTGGCAATTAACTTCAATCCTTTAAAGGATTTTAATGGTGAAACTAATGCAGATCTACATGTTTCCATGACTAACTTGAATAGGTCTAGGGGTAGCTCAGTTGGCCTAGGACCACGGTTTGCACCCGGAGGTTGTGGGTTTGAAACTGCACTGCCACATTGGGTTTATAGGGGAATTTACCCGACTTTCCTCTGGGGCCCGGAGGGATTAGTCCAGCCCAAAGGGTTGAGAACCCTCCGATAGCAAAAAAAAAAAAAAAAAAAAGTTCTACATTTGCATTTCCATCATCATCATCCGGACTAGCAGGTCTAAAAAAAAATAAAATCTGAAACAGTAGGCTAGGTTAGGCACCACTATGTGGTCGCCTACCCCCCTCTAAAACAGAGATCCCGCCTTCGGATCTCGGTTTCCATGAATATCACAAACCATCCAAACTTTGCCGGAATCCAGAATATAAGCTGGATAGGCTCCACGGGTGGCACCTAGGTACACTTTCGAGAATCGGCACGCATTTTTCGAGTTTCTGCATTCCATTTCATTAGAAATCATATTTGTAGTGATAAAGTTGGTTGTTTCCTGTGTTTCTGCACTGCGAATCACCACTTTTGTCATGCACATATCACATAAAACACCAACAAAATCATCAAACCATAAAACACCAAAAAAATCATAAAATCATAAAATCTTTTCTCCTCTTTCCTTACTCTTTAATAAAATTAGAGAAGAAGCCAAAAGCAAATTAAAAGAGATCAACAAAAATCTAAAAATAACAGTTAGACAACGTAGGTTTGCAATTGCCACCCCTAAGTGGATCAAACCCTAAGTAATTAAAATACATTAATTAATTAACCTAAAAATCACAAAATCATTAAAACTCTAAAACATTAAATTCTAATTAATTTGGAATAAAATCGAATGAAGAAATCATTAAGATCAAATAAGGAGTCCTTAAGTCAGGATAGGCTCAGCTCCATTGCAGCAGAGCCTAGCCCACTTGTCCCCTAAGAAAAATCATTAATTAAAGACTAAATCTAATTAATTAAAACCCTAATGTAATTCCAACAAACACAGTAAAACACCCCCGATTGAAAGACAAAAAATCCATTGGAAATTAGGACTATAAACAACCAAGAGTAAAACCCTAAAACAGTCAAGGTAGGAGGAGGCTCCACCCAATTAACCAACTGAATTAAAAATCAATAATAAAAAACAGTCTAAAAAAACACTCTCAAGCCTACGATAAACAAAACCAGAACCTAAATCAGCGTCCGAACCAAAAGACCAGTGGCTGAAACGCTTCCAAATTTTCAAATATCTAGAAAACCACGATAGACTCCACCAAAGTTTTGACGTTGTTTTGAAATCTGGATCCAAATCCCTTCGACACTTGAACACCAAAGACCTAAAACAACCTAAAACATTGAAATTTATCAATCGCGACTAACGGGGATTCCAAATACAAGTGAAAAATCCTAAAAACCACCAAATACCTAGAGCTTGCAGGATAGGCTCCACCTCCATTTAGCAGTGAAATGCGATTTTCGGTATTATTCTAATATCCGGATTCCATAATATTAATAACACAACTTCACAAAACTTAAAATAACTCCCCAGACCATAATACAGCACTTAAAGCCCCCCAGAATCTGAAAAGAAATGGCCGACGGCAGCGGTCTACATCTGAGCTGACCTCGCATCTTCAGTGACAAAAGCAAAAAAAATCTAATGTACTACATCATGGGAGGCAATGTTTTTACTACAAATATTAAGTAATGACAGCTACTCAACAAAAATGCATATTACAGTTGATGGTCTACATCTGATGGCTCAATCCCAAATGGTTATAATCTGATTAGGAAGATGTTTGGATTGTGTCCTGTCCATCATGGGGCACATTATAATGAGTTGGATCACCAAAAGGTTTCCCTTGTAAATTTTGGTTACAATTATTCGTTCGCCGCATGGTTGAGCTGCAAGATATTGCTGAACCTGAGTATTTAAAAAAGGTTGTTTCGGCACTAGTTTGGATGTAAATCTGCAGGAACTCCTCAAGAATTGAAGATCGCTGCTATCCAAATTCCAACATGTTGGTGTTCCTGGCTGTATCATGTATCCATTGGGTGGCTATGATGGATTTTGGAAGATACAACATCTCACATTCATTGTAGGTCTAATCAGTTCAGTCATCTGAATAACCAGCAATGGATTATAGTTATATGAAAATGGCATCAGGTTACTGTATCACAAATAAAAAGATGCATTACAAACCTATTTCTTCACAAGTTATGACGTAGATATATGTTTCTAATGTTTTTTTTTTTTCCAGGCAGCACAATCTCGATGTGAGCAAGCAGGAAACATATGCCAGCAGTTAGTATTGAAGAGCAATATTGATGGACATTTGCTATCGGCCTTCTCTGATGCACCACCTCCCAGCTTCATTCCTGAAACCCCATTTGGAAGTGTAGATAAAGAACAATTGACTCATGTTGCGTATATGCAACGGGGACCTTCTTTTTCAGACAACTCTCAGCACATCGGAGAAGATCAATGGAAAATAGTTGCGGCTGCTGTGGCCGTAAAGCTTGCAGCTTCAACTTCCTCTGCTCAGATGCTCATATTCGTTCTTTCCTCTCTTGCATCAGAGGGTGTCATTGGCAAGACATTAAGTGAATCCTCTATGAGCTATCCCTCTGATAAGAGGCCTAAACTGGAGAATGGTCTTCCCTATGTCTCACCTCATCTTAATCCACTGTTACCTCCCTTTTTTCATCCGGAGTCTCTCCAACACAAGACTTCAACTGCCTCATAACAGATGGCTACACGTCAGCCAATGCCATTTCTATTGGAAGTAGGTGAGTCTCGTGGATAGGTTTCAAAACTTTTGACCCACTTGACACATGGATCAAGTATCCATAAGGCCATATAACCGATCCAGGATCCAAAACCTCTTTCTCATGAATATAGATCAGCAATAACACTATCTAGAAGATAGTAAACAGTAACAAACAAGCAACCACGAAATTCTACAATATAAATAAAGTGAATCTCACATTGGGAGCTCGGTTGTGATCTAATGGAGGAGTTGACAACTTGCTTGATGAAGAACATTTTCTCTAAAGCAAATAGGATCTCCAAGACCTTGTTGTCTTTCATGCTATGACCCTTTTTCGGATCTCTTTCTCAAGGAAAATGGTGGGATCTCCAAAAGAAACAAACCCTAGAAACTCTAGAGTGAACTGGAGGAGAAGCCTGAGCAGAGAGAGAGAGAGAGAGAGAGAGAGAGAGAGAGAGAGAGAGAGCTTGGGCGTGGGCTTCCTTAGGTGTGTGATACACTTGGACGTCCAGCCCCTCCTCTCCTTATATAGCTTGTGAGCACCTCCTCTTTTAATTATAATTAGAAGTCTCCCTTCTATTATAATTAGCATCCTTTTAGAGTTCAAGTAAGATTAGTAACAATCTATAAATTGGGCTAGTGTGGGGAACACTAGGGATTCTATAGAAAGCTGGCTCCAACTAGAAACTCTGACCCCACATCTCATGTACAATCCGGGCACATAGTTAATTACAAATAACTCTATTATATAAATGCAACTGAACTCCATTCTTAGGAATAAATTACAAGAAGACCCTAAACTTTCCTATTATATCCATGGATCAATTGGATTAAACTCGTCCCACCAATTTAAATCCATATCTTACTATCCATGAGACCCAATTAATTACAGTGATCATCAGTACCATCCAATTAACTCTTAATTGAGATGGGTGCACACTTACTAGTGATAAATCCATTAATTGGCACAAGGGAATAAATCTAATAAGAGGATAGATTCCATCTTGACAATTATATGTTCCCACAGTCCTACTACCACGTACCCAAGACATCGAGGTGTTGACCTACAATTGGCCTCACTCATTGGTGACTCAAAGTAAATGAATAAATAGAAACTTGGGTTCATCAATCTCTCAGGATTAATAGCCTATTGCTAAGGAATTATGATAGCATACCCTAAATCATAAACAATGTTTCATAAGGTGTATCTCATGGTCCTTCAGTAAATACAATGCACTAGCATGATGATCCACAATCTCACACTTCGTTGATTAAGAGAAATCACACTATCTCATAGTGATTATAATACTGCAACCTTGTTAGACGAGATGCCAAATCTCATCACCGGTTGTGAATCAATTCAAGTATAAGATTTGTGATATATGTCTCTTGTATGTGCATCTCATCCACACACATGTATCACATTTAATATACTTGTGTGCTCCGGTTCATCTCATGAACCATCATGTCATTCGTATTGGTTATGTGCAAGTAAGTAATAAAACACCATTCATCTCATGAAATAAAAGCATGATTATATTGATAAATAAAGAAATAAATCAATTTATTACATCATCCACTGGATTGAGACCATATAATCTAACAATCTCCCACTTAGGTTCAATGCCAGTCTAGGTTGCATCTCATGCCCATCTCGTCTACAAGAGGTTGATTTCCTGGAATCCTTATTTGACATGAAGTCAGAATATGTGTAACCGACTGGAATTAGCTCATCACTGCCGTAAATCAACATGTAATCTATAGTCGTTCTCAGGTATTTGATAATACATTTTACAACAGTCCAATGGTCAGGACAGGGGTTAGAACGATATCTGCTGACTAGGCCCACTGCGTGACAGATATCTGACATAGTACAAATCATAGCATACATGAGGCTACCAACAGTCGAAGCGTATAGTATTGCTCTCATCTGCTCTTTTTCCTCAGGTGTCTTCTGATACTGATCCTTGGAAAAGTGCATTCCATGCCTGAAATGTGTGATACCCTTCCTGTAATCCTACATAGCAAACCGTACCAGCACCTTACCTATGTACGCAGCTTAGGATAAGCCTATCATCCTATTCTTCCGATCTCGATGGAGTTTGATCCCTAAGATGTAGCTAGCTTCTCCCAAGTCCTTCATATCAAAAGTCTTAGCCAACCAAACTTTTACCGTTGACAATATTCCCATGTCTCTTCTAAGGAGAAGGATGTCATCGACATATAAAACCAGAAAAACTACCCCGGCTCCTTCACTTTTCATGTACACACATGACTCATCCAGATTCTGACAAAAACCAAATGACCAATGTTCGAGCACCGGGATGCTTGCTTCAGTCCATAAATGGAGTTCTGTAGCTTGCAAACTCTTTGCTCTTGGTTATTAGCTACAAAACTGTCTGGTTGCATCATATAGATGTCTTCCTCAAGATGGCCGTTGAGAAACGTCGTCTTGACATCCATTTGTCAAATCTCGAAATCGAGATAAGCCAAAATGGATAAGAGTATTCGGATGGACTTGAGCATGGTTACCGGTGAGAAGGTTTCCTCATAATCGATACCCTCTTTTTGAGTATACCCTTTCGGAACAAGCCTGGCCTTAAAGGTCTCAACTCTTCCATTTGGTCCTCTTTTTCTTTTGTAGACCCACTTGCACCCAATAGGTTTAATATTGGAAGGTAAATCCACAAGTGTCAAGACCTGATTGGAGTACATAGACTCCATCTCAGCTTTCATAGCTTCTTGCCAACATTCTGAATCTATGTCATTGATTGCTTCATTATAGTTATAAGAGTTTTGCTCCGGCTCTTCCAGGATTGCCATGTAAGACTCTCCCAAAAATGAGAACTTGTTAAGGGGCCAGACAATTCTCCCACTACGACGAGGCACTGGTGTAACTACTGGGTTAGGTAGGGGTGGATTTTCTTCAAGTTCGGTTATAATCGGATTTGGAATTGATTCCTCTTGAATTTCTTCCAAGAGAACCTTCTCTAAAGATTTCCAGTTAATCATATAATCTTCCTCCAGAAAAACCGCATTAGTGCTTACGAGCACTTTCTTTTCTGTGGGATTATAAGAAAACCAACTTTTAGTTCTTTTAGGATATCCTATAAAAGTGTATACTTCCGACTTCAATTCCAACTTATCCGTCTTAACCTTTAGCACGTGTGCCGGACAACTCCAAATATGTAAATGTTATAGACTAGGCTTTCGCCCAGACCACAACTCCCGAAGAGTCTTAGGTACAGACTTAGATGGTATGAGGTTTAGCATGTACATTGCAGTATCCAAGGCATATCCCCAAAATGATATAGGTAATCCTGAGAAACTCAGCATAGACCTGACCTGATCATATCTAAAAGAGTGATGTTCCTTTTTTTTGCTACTCCATTTTGTTGAGGCATACTAGGAGCAGATAACTGGGATAGAATCCCATTCTTTGATAAGTATCCCATAGATTCAGCTGAGAGATATTCCCTTCCTCGATTTGATCGAAGAGTCTTGATACTTTTACCTAATTGCTATTCCGCTTCCGCTCGAAACTCTGTAAACTTTTCAAAAGCCTTGTGGTGCATAAGTTATATGTATCCGTATCTTGAGTAATCATCTATGAAAGTGATGAAGTACTCATATCCTCCTCTTGCTCTAACATTTATGGGTCCACAACATCAATATGCACTAATTCTAATAAATCTTTGGCCCGATTGCCCTTGGCAGAAAAGGGTTGTTTGGTCATTTTTCCCTTCCAGACAAGACTCGCATTGGTTCTACCACTAATGAAGGCAAGATACCATCTTTCACTAGCTTGTCAATCCTATTTAGGTTAATATGACATAACCTCCGATACCCAAGTTTAGTTGGATTAGATGAAGGTGACTTCCTCTTTAATGATGGCCTATTTATTATTTTGGTATCATGTATCTCATACATTATGGGAGTTATCAAATAAAGTCCATTGGTTACTTTGCCAGAACATATAAAAGTACAATTCCTCTTTATGACAACTTTGATACCAAAAGTAATAGAATAACTTTTATTTACCAAACTAGAAACTGAAATTAAATTCCACCTTAAAGACGGTACATATAGAGTATCTGACAAACCAATTTAATATTTCAAAAAATAAGGTAACAACTCACTGAAATCGCCTCCACCGTAGCATCCGATTCCAAGTTAACAATGATTTCTCTGCCACTAAGCCTCTTGGTTTCTCGAAACCGTTGCAACGAATTACAGATGTGATTAGTTTGCACCAGAGTCAACACAACAGGATTCTGAAGTACTAGTTGCGAAACTAATTTCAGAAATAAGTGACTCAATCACACCTGAGGTCTTTTTCTTAGACATAAAATCAGGGCAATTCCTCTTCCAATGTCATGTGATACCACAGTGGAAATACTTACCCTTGGCTCTCGTACCCTTAGCCTTTGCCACACCACCAGTAGCACCATTCTCCACCTTGGGTATCGCGACCCCGGACCGTGTTAGCACAACAAGGGCGCACCTAATCCGAGATTGGATGACATTAATGCTGCCAAGTGCATTTGTTTATTTATTTGGCTATCTCTACGTACACGGATCAAGGAAGAATACAACTTTCGTGCACGTGATTTCCCACAGGTTTCCGCGGTGCAGATATTACACACACAAAAGTCATTCTCAATTAGGATGCGGAAGCGTATAAAAAATCAAGTTTGTAAGTTCATTCCATAATAACAAGACTGATAGCATAATAAGTATATAATTCATGATGTCAAAGTGATCAATGATCATAAAGCATTCCCAAGTGTAAGGTTAATGTTTATACAATATATCAGTTAATTAGTCACTCCCCAAAAATAAAGGCTAACAAAGGCTAGTACAACCAATAAATCCCAAAATGTGTTAGTCACTATCCCAAAAGATGTTCGCAACTCAAGGCTTGACCGAAAGTCTACATGACATCGTCAGCCTGCTATTCTCTTACGCGTTGTGGCTCTCTGGCCGCCTCCTCCAGCTCCTCCTCAGGGATGATAAAATCTAGACTTGAGTACCAAAAGAGTGGGTCAGTCACGAAGGTCCGGCAGGTGGATGAAAAGATATAAACAATAAAGAAATTTAAAGGTTGCCTTGGAAAACAATTAAAACCTGTCTAAGCAATAATTTTCATCAAAATAAGATACATCATTTATCCGAAAACACATGTGCAATATAAAACATATAAAGGTACCAATGAACAAGGGAAATGGCAAGATGGAAAGAACACAAAGCTAAATCCTCCATCACTAATATAGTGAGAGCACATTCAGAGCATTGGTCTTAGACACTCGAAGTGATGAGAGCCAACTAAATATATATATACATATAACTAGACAAAACCACGGTTGCTGAACCGGGTAACAGAACATAACAGAATCCAGACTGCAGCTGGCAGAGCTAAAAGGGGGACCCCAAGTCGGTGGATCAAGCCAACAAGACTATTCAAGCTTAGTGGTGCCGACTCATAGGTTACACGAAGAAATCAGAACTTATACATACATATATGTAGGTGTGTAACAACCAACAGACTGAACAGGGTGCTCATAGTCACATATATCACATTTGGATCTTGTCATGCATATACAGGGC
Source organism: Umbellularia californica (assembly GCA_028538565.1). Taxonomy (NCBI): domain Eukaryota; kingdom Viridiplantae; phylum Streptophyta; class Magnoliopsida; order Laurales; family Lauraceae; genus Umbellularia; species Umbellularia californica. Next base: position 62,867,352 of record JAPQWN010000001.1, read on the forward strand.
TAGCAAAACGTTCAAAGTGTATGTATCAATAGTTTAAGGAAAAACTAGTAATGACACATGAAATAGGTGGGAACATATGTAATTTGAGTAAAACATAACACCAATGGATTCCCACAAAATACCGGACCATACATTGAGTCTTCGAGATTTAAATCGTTGTGAATAAGGGTCCCGTATGTCGATTTTTGTTGTTGGCTTGGTACTCCATAAGATTGAAGACATTCCAAGCTCCCTATACAAATTGACAAGTCCAAAACTCTCAATAAATCTCCGTGATGGGGTTTCTTTCTCAATCGGGCTCCAAACCTCCTTCCTATATCTCACCATTGCATTTGGGCTCCAAACATACCTCTCCCAAGGATTTAATCATCAATTCCATGCTCCCAACATAGACCCAGGCTAGCAGTACAAATGGCTCGAGCAGACCAGAGGTTATCTCGAGCTATGACTTCTCTGGGAGGGGTTCGTTTTTCGCCCTATATCTCACCATCGCATTTGGGCTCCAAACATACCTCTCCTAAGCATTTAATCATCAGTTCCATGCTCCCAACATAGACCCAGGCCAGCAGTACAAATGGCTCGAGAAGACTAGAGGTTATCTCGAGCTATGACTTCTTGGGGAGGGGTTCACTTTTTGCTTGAGCGGACCAACACCTGGGAAGGAGGATGGCTCGAGCAACCTGATGGTTGGCTCGAGCCAACCTGTTACTGGATGTGGTTCGCTCAAGCGAACTACATTAGGTGGAAAAACTTTGTGTATTTTGTGCAATCTCTTCCTCCCTCTTACAAGCCCCTTTTGGCCACCATTCCTTCACATAAAAAATGAGCTTATAACCTCCCCTAAACCACACTTCATCCTCCTTTAATACATCCCACCAATCTCAACAAAAGCCATCACATTGATCCCCGTTTCATCAAAAGAAACCAAATCATCCATGAAATCCATTTGTACACACAAAGCAAGATTTAACAAATAAAATATATATATTTCCAAGAGATTAAATAAGAAAGAAAGACTCATCAATATGACTTTTTACAGCAATAGCAACCATAGCAAGAAAGGTACATTAAAACACCTATGAAATTTCCAAGAACAAATAATGTAAATCAATATTTTCTATTAAACATGTTAACTTTCAAAACTCATCCATTCATTCACTTGTCTTAGTCTCCAAACTAGCTAAGCAAGCTCCTTGTTGCGACCCCGGACCGGGTTCGGGGAACCAAATCCGGGATCGGGACTGTTTGATGAAGCCAATGATGATGTGGTCATATGGAATGATAACAATAATTTAAGGTGTGTTTATAATCAAGCGTACACGGGTTAACAAAAGAACACTCCTTACCCGTGCACGTGATTTCCCACAGGTGTCCGCGGTGAGGATATTCCAACACACATAACCATTTAGTATTAATGCGGAAGCGTATGGTAAATCATGCATGTATTTCATTCCCAAAATATCAAGGCTGATTACATTTGAATACGAGTATCAGAATGAGCAATGTCCTAAAGCATAACCCAAGAGTACATATTCAAGTTTAATCAGAAGATCAGTTAATTACAATTCCCAAAAATAGAGGCCAATAAAGGCCAATATAAACAAAACAATAACCAACAGAATACTATCCAAACAACCCCCCCAAAATATTTCGCAACTCTGCAGCCCGATGTTTACATAACATCGTCAGCACGCCACTGAACTAGCGGCTGCGGTTCTCCGACCGCCTCCTCTGGCTCCTCCTCGGGGAAACCAACAACGGGACCTGAGTACCAAAGCAAAGGGTCAGACACGACGGTCTGGCAGGTGGATAAAAGTAAAAACATTTAATGCTAAAACATTTACCTTGGAAACAGTTAACCCTGTCTAAATAATATTTTCATGAGTAAATGCATCATTTAGTTAAAAACATATATGCAAGGTAGAACAAGTTAAGGTAACCAAGGAAATCAGGAAACTGGCAAGATGGCAACCACACAAAGCTAAATCCTCTATCACCGAAGTGATAGAGCAAGCAAGTCAAGGCGTTGACCTCAGTCACCGAAGTGAGGAGGTACAACGAAATACATATACATATATACTATATACTAGACATGACCACGGTAGCGAGCCGGGCATCAGGAACCACAGTAGCAATCTGCGGTATCAGGACAAGACCACGGTTAAATAACCGGGTAGCAAAATCCAAACTGCAGTCGGCGGGACAAGAGGGGGATCACCTCGTCAGTAGATCAGACTAACAAGGTATCCAAGCTTAGTGGTGCCGACTCATAGGTCAAAACATGGAAATCAAGACATGTGTAAAATAAATCAAGTACAAGACTATATTCAGGCAGGTCATGGGTGCTCAGGGCACAGCTATCATACCAGGTCTGGCATGTATATCAAAGCTAGCAAAACAGTACAAGTATACTTCCAAAGTTTTCGGGATGATAGATCCCAAATCATCAATTTCGAGAATGACAAGGTAAGGTACCCTTTTGAAAAGCCAAGACAATGTCGGGTTAGAACTAATCCAAGTGAATAGGGATCCCGTATGTCTGTGTAAAAAGGAAGCTTGGTACTCTTTGAATTTGGGAGACATTCCGGGTTCCTTATACACTATAGTAGCCTCAATGCTTAAATGAATCTCGATGATGTAGTTTCTCTCTCTAACGTACTACCCACAAACACTTCACCTATGCTTCGAACACAATCCCAGGTGAGTGGTGCCCATTGCTCTCAGAAAGGTTCACAAGCAATGGGGTGAAAACTCCCTTCAATCCTTCTTTTATTCACAGAATTCAGGGAATTTCGGTTACCTTGCGGTCAGGTGGCGGTTAGCCGCCAGCGAATGCGGCGGTTAGCCGCTGGCTGACCGTGAGGCTGACCGTGGAAATGCAGCTCTCTGGAAATGCGACCGCTACAATCCGGTTGGCTAGCGATTAGCCGCTGATGGGTTAGGCGGTTAGCCGCTAGCTGACCGCGGAGCTGACCGTGAGACTTCAGCTCTCGGGAAAAGTGACCGTAACTGTGCGGTTAGATGGCGGTTAGCCGTCGATGGACACGGCGGTTAGCCGCTAACTGACCGCGGAGCTGACCGCCAGTCACGGGAATTTCTTCCCTGGGTTCAGATTCAAGCTTTTCCTTTCCCCAAACCCATTACTTTCATTCTCCATTGGCATTCATACAATTACTAAGGGAAGGAGGACAACCAACATCACAAGGATTCACTTAGGCATTGTACAAAAGATGAACTCAAAACTACAATCCATGATTTGGATGAAACAAAAGCTAGAAATCATGTTTCAAGACAATAAAGATGCTATCCAACTCTTTTCAAAAGCATTTAATAGCATCATGAATGCAAGTGAAAGCTCATCATAATGATACAATAAATGCAAACATTTAATCATGGAAATCACTTTTAAAACTAAACATCCACTTGCCTCAAGGTCTCTAAACCAAGAAATCCAAGCTCTAATCCACACTTCCAAGCCAAGTACCAAGCTACACCAAAAACCCCCAAAAACAAACCCTAAAATGGGTCAAACCAAGGAACAAGAAGAAGAACTCACAATAATAGAAATAGAGCTCCTCTAAGGCTAAGAGATTATAACTCTAAAAGAATAGGAGGGAAAACTCACTTGGAAGCTCTTCAAATGGACAAGGTGAGCTCAATGAGGGTCTTGAGTTGAGTAGATCCTTCCACAAATGGTATCAATGAATAGCTCTAGCAATGGGGAAGAAGAGGGTGAAGTTCATCTCTTGATTGGTGTGAGATTTGGTAGGGTTTTGGTGGTGAGGAAGCAAGGAGAAAAAGAGAAGAGATGGAAACCCTAGGCTCTCATATGCTTGTGCTGGAAAAGGGAAATGGAAGAAGAGGGTTCTCTTTATAAAGCAATGGGTGTGGGCTCCACTACTAGGAAAGCTCTTTGGGCTGAAATCGTTAATTTCGGGATCTCGAATGAAATCGACGAAGAAGAGAAAAGTGATCACCGAAATATCTAGTTTCGGAAAAGTACATGTTTCGCGGGTTTCGAGGATATCGAGTGTTGGGCACAGATTTCATGTAAAAAGACTGTTTTGCCCTCAAAACAAGGAGATCGGGTTTCGGGGTTCCAGACGGGTTCGAGATCAACATGAAAGTTGTAGGGATTAACAAGACGAGTAAAACGGGATAGGAGTGCAAATCACCGGAATACGAATAATCCCCCCACTCAATAGTAAAGCCAACTAAAAAGGGAACCCCCAAAGGGTCCCACTAACACAAAGCACTAAAACTCTCCCAAAACCAAATAAGAGCTATTCTAGTCCAAGCTTAGTCAAAAATCACTAACCGAGCTTAGCACTAATGCGCAACATAATTAGCACTAATCGAGTCACTCGGGTCGGGGTCTTACATCCTCCACCCCTAGGGCATTTGGTCCTCCAAATGAAATATAAAACTCACCTCGGGTAGGAGATGCGGATACTTCTTCTGCACTTGATCTCGCAATTCCCACGTTGCCTCTTCCGGCCCATGATTCTCCCAAAGTACTTTCACCCACTGAATAGTCCGTGACCTCAACTCTTGCTCCTTCGTGTCTATGATCCGAATGGGCTTCTCAACATAAGTGGCATCTTCCCTGATCTCTAACGGTTCATGCCGGAGTACATGTGAGGGGTCAGGAACGTACTTCTTCAACATCGACACATGGAAGACATTGTGTACACCGGATAACTCGGGTGGTAAGGCTAATCTGTAAGCCACATCACCAATCTTGCTCACAATGTCGTACGGTCCGATGTATCTCCGTGACAACTTGCCCTTCTGTCCAAATCTCAAAGTTCCTCTGGTAGGTGACACCTTCAAGAAAACCTTATCTCCTTCCTTGAATTGTAGATCCCTGCGGTGAGAGTCTGCATAGCTCTTTTGTCTACTCCGGGCTACTTTCAAACATTCTTGGATCTGTCTCACTTTGTCAGTAGTCTCACTCACTATGGACGGTCCATGGAAACTACGAGTGCCAACTTCTTCCCAACAAATAGGTGTCCTACACCTTCTGCCGTACAAGGCCTCAAAAGGCGCCATCCCAATGCTCGAGTGGTAGCTGTTGTTGTAAGCAAACTCACACAACGGTAGGGTTTCATCCCATTGAGTCTTGAAATCTAATACACAAGCTCGGAGCATATCCTCAAGAGTCTGAATCGTCCTCTCCGACTGGCCATCTGTCTGAGGGTGATAAGCTGTACTGAACTGTAGTCTCGAACCCATAGACTCATGTAGGGTCTTCCAAAATCTCGAGACGAATCTGCTGTCTCTATCGGACGTGATGGAAACTGGCTGTCCATGCCTACTGACGATCTCATTGACAAACAATTCTGCCAGGGGTAACATGTGCATCTTCTTCCCTGTCCTCATGGGAATAAAATGAGCTGACTTGGTGAGTCGGTCTACAATCACCCATATCGCATCATTGCCTCTGCTAGTCCTCGGTAGTCCCGAAATAAAATCCATGGTAATGTGCTCCCATTTCCACTCCGGGATCTCTAATGGCTGCAACAATCCTGGAGGCTTCTGATGTTCCGCCTTTATCAACTGACACGTCATACATCGAGATACAAACGCTGCAATCTCTCTCTTCATATTGTTCCACCAAATCTACCCTTCAAATTCTGATACATCTTTGTGCTGCCTGGATGCATGGAGTACTTTGCACTATGAGCTTCTGTCATAATGTCATTCCTCAAATCTTCTATGTTAGGCACACACAAACGATCACGGTAGTAAAGAACTCCGTCAACAATACGAAAATCAGGACGTTCTGCTATATGATCTGCAATCTTGGCTAACTCTGGATCTTGCAACTGACCGTCCTTAATCTTCTGGATGAACGAAGGTTCTGACACTGACATATTGGCAATTATGGTACCGTTCCTTAGTGGCTGGAGGTCTATCTTCAACTCCTCAAACTGATCAAAAATACAAGTACCACTCAAATTTGCTATGCCCACTGACTTCCTACTCAAAGCATCAGCAACTACATTCGCTTTACCCGGGTGATACTTGATCGGAAAATCATAGTCTTTGATATACTCCATCCACCTCCTCTGCCTCATGTTCAGTTCCTTCTGAGAAAATAGGTACTGTAGGCTACGGTGATCCGAATGAACCTCAAACTTCTCTCCGTAGAGGTAATGTCTCCACATCTTCAATGCAAAGACAACCGCTGCCAACTCAAGGTCATGGGTCGCATAATTCTTCTCGTGATCTTTCAATTGCCGGGACCCATATGCTACAACTCTTCCTTTTTGCATCAACACACAACCAAGTCCAATGTTCGAAGCATCGGTAAAGATGGTAAAACCGCCGCTTCCGGATGGCAAGGTAAGGACCGGTGCGGTAGTTAATCTCTTCTTCAGCTCTTGGAAACTAGCTTCACACTGATCTGTCCACACATAGGGTGCATTCTTCCTTGTTAACTTCGTCAATGGTGCTGCAATCGACGAAAACCCTTGCACAAACCTCCTGTAATATCCTGCCAACCCAAGAAAACTCCTAATTTCTGACACATTCTTCGGTCTTTCCCACTTCACTACTGCCTCAATTTTGGACGGGTCTACTGACAAACCTTCCTTGGAGATTATGTGTCCCAAAAATGCGACTTGCTCTAGCCAAAATTCACACTTGTTGAGCTTCGCATACAACTGATTCTCCCTCAAAAGCTGTAATGCAATCCTCAGATGCTCTTCATGCTCTTCTCTGGTCTTGGAGTACACCAGAATATCATCTATGAACACCACTATAAACTGATCTAGATACTGCGCAAAGATCTTGTTCATCAAAGCCATGAACACTGCCGGTGCATTAGTCAACCCAAATGGCATCACTAGGAACTCATAGTGGCCATATCTTGTCCGGAAAGCTGTCTTCAACACATCTGATTCTCTAACTCTCAGCTGATGATAACCGGATCTCAAATCAATCTTCGAAAAGTATGAAGCACCTTGTAACTGATCAAACAGTTCATCTATCCTTGGCAATGGATATTTGTTCTTGATGGTCACTTGGTTCAATCTCTGGTAATCGATACACATTCTCATCGAACCATCCTTCTTCTTAACAAACAAAACCGGAGCTCCCCACGGTGAAATACTAGGTCTCACAAAACCTTTGTCCAACAACTCTTGTAACTGTATCTTCAACTCTCCTAATTCTGCCGGAGCCATTCTATATGGTGCAATAGATATCGGAGCGGTCCCTGGTAACAACTCAATGGTAAAATCAATCTCTCTCATGGGTGGTAATCCCGGAATCTCCTCCGGAAATACATCCGGGAACTCCCAAACAATAGGGATCTCCTCCACCCCTTGGGACCGTTTATCCTCCGTGATAAACGCCAAATAGGCTTCACATCCACTTCTCAAAAGTCTATCAGCCTTCAACGCTGAGACAAACCCTGCACGAGGATTTCTCTTCTCTCCCTGGAACAACACCCCTGCTGGTGTCGCATCCAACTTGAATGTGAGGGTTTTATGGAAACAATCCATTTTGGCATGGTACCCTGCCAGCCAATCCATCCCTAGGATGACATCAAAATCCTTCATCTCCAACAGAATAAGATCTGCGGGTAACCCAACTTCTCCTATCCGGACTGTACAACTAGGGTAATAGCTAGTACACACAACTTGTTTTCCTACCGGTGTAGCTACAGTCAAGGTGTACTCAAGATCTCTACCATGCACATCAATCAATTTAGAAAATGCATGGGATATGAATGAATGCGTAGACCCAGGGTCAAATAATATTCTAGCTTCAATCCCACTGACAAGAAGTGTACCTTCCACAACATTGCCTGCTGCCTCTGCATCAGCTCTGTTGATTGCATAAACTTGTCCTCGCTGCTGTGGCCTGATAGGTGCCTGTTGTGGCCTGCCTTGAGGGGCATTTCTGTTCTGTTGTGGGGGACGCTGATTCTGTTGTTGTCCCTATCGACGGGCCTGCTGCTGCTGCTGGGGCCTATACTGCTGCGGTGGTGCCTGCTGCTGGAGTGGCCTTGCCTGATTCTGCACCACTAGTGCGTTCTGTGGCGGTGCCTGACGCGGTGCTCCTTGCTGCTGATTCTGCCTATTCTGCCTCGGACAATCCCTCATTTGATGGGTCATGGAACCACATCTGTAGCATGCTCCGGAGACCGTACGACACTGGGCACTATCGTGGTTCTTCCCACAATGAATGCAAACTAGTTGCACATTCTGATCTTGTCTCTGTCTCTTGTGTTGCTGGTTTCTCTGGTGGTGGTACTGCTGTGGAGGCTGTCCTTGTCCCTTGCCTTGGACCTTAAGAATCTTGTGGTGGAAGTTCTCAAACTTGTAAGCTCTCTTGACTGCTTCCTCGAAGGTAAGAGGTGGTACTACACCGGTGGCATCCCTCTCAATGATAGGATGAAGTCCTTCTAGGAACTTGGCAATCTTCTTTTCCACGGTGTCTACCAATTCCGGGGCGTATCTTGACAACCTCTCGAATTTGGTGAGGTACTCTAAGACGGTCATACTCTCTTGGACAAGCTGCTGGAACTCTACTGCCTTCTGTCTCTTGACATGGGCAGGCACATATTTGTCTCTGAATTGCCTCTTGAAGTTTTCCCAAGCTACTGCATTTGCCATAGTCCTGTATTCTTCCCTCACTGTCTTCCACCAATTGTCTGCCAAGCTGGTGAAGAGTGATGCTGCAAGCTGTACTTTCTCACCCCCATTACATCTGAAAACCTCAAATATATTCTCTATATGCTCTAGCCAGTCATCTGCAGTCAAGGGGTCCTCTGTCCCCACAAACTCTTTCGGACCTCTCTTCCTGAACTTCTCAAACAGTACATTGGGGTCATGTTCCCTCTGATTAATGACAATAGCAGGTTGAGGTTGAACTGGTTCGGGTCTTCTCTGTAATACCTCCAACAACTGTCTCTGCATTTTTGCCAACTCCCTAGCATGGTCCTCATCTATCTTGAGCATCTGTTCTTGCAATCTGGTTTGGTTCTCATTAGCCTGACGCTGCTGGTCAAGCATGGCTTGCATCATCTGTTGAAACTGATTTGGAATTGTGTTTTCAGTTCTATCTTCTCCCACTGGTCCTGTACCCTCTACTGGCCCAGTATAATCACTGTTGCTCGCTGTGGGGTTACCGTTCACTGGGCGCTTACGAGGTGGCATAATGCTGCAAAACAAATTGTTAGCACATGATAATCAAGAATAGGGTCACACATTGCTCACGCGATTCTAACTAACTGAAGATCTAACGAATCCTCGCCACATCCTTAGGATTTCTAGTTTCTTTTAATTGCTTGAAACACGTCTCGCTCTGATACCAGTTCTGTCGCGACCCCGGACCGGGTTCGGGGAACCAAATCCGGGATCGGGACTGTTTGATGAAGCCAATGATGATGTGGTCATATGGAATGATAACAATAATTTAAGGTGTGTTTATAATCAAGCGTACACGGGTTAACAAAAGAACACTCCTTACCCGTGCACGTGATTTCCCACAGGTGTCCGCAGTGAGGATATTCCAACACACATAACCATTTAGTATTATTGCGGAAGCGTATGGTAAATCATGCATGTATTTCATTCCCAAAATATCAAGGCTGATTACATTTGAATACGAGTATCAGAATGAGCAATGTCCTAAAGCATAACCCAAGAGTACATATTCAAGTTTAATCAGAAGATCATTTAATTACAATTCCCAAAAATAGAGGCCAATAAAGGCCAATATAAACAAAACAATAACCAACAGAATACTATCCAAACAACCCCCCAAAATATTTCGCAACTCTGCAGCCCGATGTTTACATAACATCGTCAGCACGCCACTGAACTAGCGGCTGCGGTTCTCCAACCGCCTCCTCTGGCTCCTCCTCGGGGAAACCAACAACGGGACCTGAGTACCAAAGCAAAGGGTCAGACACGACGGTCTGGCAGGTGGATAAAAGTAAAAACATTTAATGCTAAAACATTTACCTTGGAAACAGTTAACCCTGTCTAAATAATATTTTCATGAGTAAATGCATCATTTAGTTAAAAACATATATGCAAGGTAGAACAAGTTAAGGTAACCAAGGAAATCAGGAAACTGGCAAGATGGCAACCACACAAAGCTAAATCCTCTATCACCGAAGTGATAGAGCAAGCAAGTCAAGGCGTTGACCTCAGTCACCGAAGTGAGGAGGTACAACGAAATACATATACATATATACTATATACTAGACATGACCACGGTAGCGAGCCGGGCATCAGGAACCACAGTAGCAATCTGCGGTATCAGGACAAGACCACGGTTAAATAACCGGGTAGCAAAATCCAAACTGCAGTCGGCGGGACAAGAGGGGGATCACCTCGTCAGTAGATCAGACTAACAAGGTATCCAAGCTTAGTGGTGCCGACTCATAGGTCAAAACATGGAAATCAAGACATGTGTAAAATAAATCAAGTACAAGACTATATTCAGGCAGGTCATGGGTGCTCAGGGCACAGCTATCATACCAGGTCTGGCATGTATATCAAAGCTAGCAAAACAGTACAAGTATACTTCCAAAGTTTTCGGGATGATAGATCCCAAATCATCAATTTCGAGAATGACAAGGTAAGGTACCCTTTTGAAAAGCCAAGACAATGTCGGGTTAGAACTAATCCAAGTGAATAGGGATCCCGTATGTCTATATAAAAAGGAAGCTTGGTACTCTTTGAATTTGGGAGACATTCCGGGTTCCTTATACACTATAGTAGCCTCAACGCTTAAATGAATCTCGATGATGTAGTTTCTCTCTCTAACGTACTACCCACAAACACTTCACCTATGCTTCGAACACAATCCCAGGTGAGTGGTGCCCATTGCTCTCAGAAAGGTTCACAAGCAATGGGGTGAAAACTCCCTTCAATCCTTCTTTTATTCACAGAATTCAGGGAATTTCGGTTACCTTGCGGTCAGGTGGCGGTTAGCCGCCAGCGAATGCGGCGGTTAGCCGCTGGCTGACCGTGAGGCTGACCGTGGAAATGCAGCTCTCTGGAAATGCGACCGCTACAATCCGGTTGGCTAGCGGTTAGCCGCTGATGGGTTAGGCGGTTAGCCGCTAGCTGACCGCGGAGCTGACCGTGAGACTTCAGCTCTCGGGAAAAGTGACCGTAACTGTGCGGTTAGATGGCGGTTAGCCGTCGATGGACACGGCGGTTAGCCGCTAACTGACCGCGGAGCTGACCGCCAGTCACGGGAATTTCTTCCCTGGGTTCAGATTCAAGCTTTTCCTTTCCCCAAACCCATTACTTTCATTCTCCATTGGCATTCATACAATTACTAAGGGAAGGAGGACAACCAACATCACAAGGATTCACTTAGGCATTGTACAAAAGATGAACTCAAAACTACAATCCATGATTTGGATGAAACAAAAGCTAGAAATCATGTTTCAAGACAATAAAGATGCTATCCAACTCTTTTCAAAAGCATTTAATAGCATCATGAATGCAAGTGAAAGCTCATCATAATGATACAATAAATGCAAACATTTAATCATGGAAATCACTTTTAAAACTAAACATCCACTTGCCTCAAGGTCTCTAAACCAAGAAATCCAAGCTCTAATCCACACTTCCAAGCCAAGTACCAAGCTACACCAAAAACCCCCAAAAACAAACCCTAAAATGGGTCAAACCAAGGAACAAGAAGAAGAACTCACAATAATAGAAATAGAGCTCCTCTAAGGCTAAGAGATTATAACTCTAAAAGAATAGGAGGGAAAACTCACTTGGAAGCTCTTCAAATGGACAAGGTGAGCTCAATGAGGGTCTTGAGTTGAGTAGATCCTTCCACAAATGGTATCAATGAATAGCTCTAGCAATGGGGAAGAAGAGGGTGAAGTTCATCTCTTGATTGGTGTGAGATTTGGTAGGGTTTTGGTGGTGAGGAAGCAAGGAGAAAAAGAGAAGAGATGGAAACCCTAGGCTCTCATATGCTTGTGCTGGAAAAGGGAAATGGAAGAAGAGGGTTCTCTTTATAAAGCAATGGGTGTGGGCTCCACTACTAGGAAAGCTCTTTGGGCTGAAATCGTTAATTTCGGGATCTCGAATGAAATCGACGAAGAAGAGAAAAGTGATCACCGAAATATCTAGTTTCGGAAAAGTACATGTTTCGCGGGTTTCGAGGATATCGAGTGTTGGGCACAGTTTTCATGTAAAAAGACTGTTTTGCCCTCAAAACAAGGAGATCGGGTTTCGGGGTTCCAGACGGGTTCGAGATCAACATGAAAGTTGTAGGGATTATCAAGACGAGTAAAACGGGATAGGAGTGCAAATCACCGGAATACGAATAATCCCCCCACTCAATAGTAAAGCCAACTAAAAAGGGAACCCCTAAAGGGTCCCACTAACACAAAGCACTAAAACTCTCCCAAAACCAAATAAGAGCTATTCTAGTCCAAGCTTAGTCAAAAATCACTAACCGAGCTTAGCACTAATGCGCGACATAATTAGCACTAATCGAGTCACTCGGGTCGGGGTCTTATATCCTCCACCCCTAGGGCATTTGGTCCTCCAAATGAAATATAAAACTCACCTCGGGTAGGAGATGCGGATACTCCCTATCAAATTTCAGGTCAATCGGACATCGTTTGACCGCATATCAAAGCTCAGCAAACTCAAGTAAAGCATTGACGGGACCCCAAATGGCTTCAAAACTCAGATAAAAGACCATGGTTGGTCCTATCCACTGCTCAAGAAGCTTCACCTTAATTTTCAGGTCATTCCGACATCGTATGACTTAGTTTCGACTCTTGACGGAAAATCGGCTACATAGTCTTCGGCTTTCCCGAAAAATGGGAAACTTTGTGCTCCGGTTTTGCCCGGGTTCTCATCAAGTTTTCTCCAAGAAAGTCAAGTTGATAATTGAGGAAAAATGTCAAGAAAAATACAGAATAAAAAAGGAACAAAAAAGAAGGAAAATGGCCGAAAAAGACACTCAGCGACCAAAGGGGCCAAAACCCCATGGTTGCCCGATTTTCCGCCGGATGGCTCAATTTCCGATCCTTTTCGCGTTTCAGGAGTTCCTGCCTCTGTGATTTTCTGAAAATCCAATTTTTGATGCTTGAAAACGACTGATCTTCGCTGACATCTCGGATCCACTGTCAAGAGCATGAAATCATCATTGATCGCTCCAAGATCGCCAACTGGATGATAAAGAAAGTACACTTTCTGTCCGACCGATCGAGAAATTGACAAGACAGATGTCACCGGCCCACTGATATCAATCAATGTCTGAAATTGCATTGCAATCCGACATCAAATAGCGTGGGGATCCATCGGCGATCATCACAAGAAGAATCCCAAAGGACGCAGCGTGGCCCGTGACTCTTCACATACTCCGGCGACCACTTAAAGGTGTTAATTGGCCCGTTTATGACTACTTAACGAGGTCATTAACTTATTATTTTGGACGGCCCAATCAGATTCAAGCATACGAGAGTTACAAGTCCAAACAATCATGGCATTAAAACCATGAAACTCCCCTCATCATGGAGATTAAAGGGGATTAAATGCCCATTATCCTCCATCGACCAATCACAAGCCAAGAAAAATGAGTTACAAAATCAAGAAATAAAAACTTGTAACTCCTCCCATCATGAAGTATCAATGCCATCAAATCTCTCATCATGGCCATCAATGCCCATAAACCACCTCATGGCTACCAAGAGCCTATAAAAGGGGGTCCATTTCTAAGAGAGAGGCATCGATACACACATCGACTTGGAATTTTACACTTGCATACTTGCACACTCCCAGAGAAATCCTGACTGATGGACCCTCGATTTCCGTCCTCTCCTTCCGCCCCTGGGGCTGCCTGGGTCTCGGCGGAGGAGGAAATGCGGGTATCAACTTTTTTGTATGGGTATGCCAGATTTTCTATTCTACTTGGAATTTGGAATGGTGATGATCCGGAGATTCACCTTCACAATAAGAAAGGAAATCAATCATTCTTTCTAACTTTTCAAATTGCATAAATATTTAAGAAAAGAGACAAGTTTGTTTTTTAGAATGCCGTAGGAGGCGTTTTTTTGTTTGTTTGCCATGAAAGGCGATTTACAAATCTCATCAAATATGAAAGACAAGAATTGTGATTTTTGTTTGTCTCTTTAAAAAAATACAAAGTACAATAGAAAAGGAAGAAAAGGAATCTAACTTCTCAGGAGATTGCGGGGACACGTTCAGATCGACGGTCGCAAGTCATGTATGGACTTCACCATCGTCCTTCAAATGAGAACTCCTGATGCTTCGATTCTTCGGCTTGGCTCCAACCTCAGTTTTTTAGAGGATAAGGACCAAGGGGAGGTCCTATATCCAATAAAAAACCAAGTAAACGGGCTGAAAAGCCGCGTTTAGGCCATGTTGGTAACAGAAGGGGACCTTGGGGTGTCTTTTGCGGCAGAGCAGCAGGACTTCGTCAGGATTTCTTCGGGAGTATGCAAGTGCAGAATTTCAAGTCGATGTGTGTATCAATCTCTATCTCTCTTGGAAATGCCTCCTTTTATAGGCTCTTGGTAGCCATGAGGTGGTTTATGGGCATTGATGACCATGATGAGAGATTTGATGGCATTGATGCTTCATGATGGGAAGAGTTACAAGTTTTTATTTCTTGATTTTGTAACTCCTTTTTCTTGGCTTGTGATTGGTCGATGGAGGATAATGGGCATTCAATCGCCTTTAATCTCCATGATGAGGGGAGTTTCATAGTTTTAATGCTATGATTGCTTGGACTTATAACTCCCGTATGCTTGAATATGATTGGGCCGTCCAAAATAATGAGTTAATGACCTCGTTAAGTAGTCATAAATGGGTTAATTAACAGCATTAAGTGGTCGCCGGAGCATGTGAAGAGTCGCGGGCCGTGCTGCGTCCTTTGGGATTCTTTTTGTGATCATCGCAGGTGGATCCACACAATGTTTGATGTCCGATTGCGATACAATTTCGGACATTGATTGATATTAGTGGGCCGGTGACATCTGTCTTGTCGATTTCTCGATTAGTCGGATAGAAAGTGTACTTTCTTGGTCATCCGATTGGCGATCTTAGAGCGATCAATGATGATTTCATGCTCTTGACGGTGGATCCGAGATGTCAGCGAAGATCAGTCGTTTTCAAGCATAAAAATTGGATTTTCAGAAAATCATAGAGGCAGGAACTCCCGAACCGCGAAGACGATCGAAAATCGGACCATCCGGCGAAAAATCCGGCGACCCGGATTTCCAGGGTCGCCGGCGACCATGCACCCAGGGTCGCCGGTGACATTAGGCCAAGGTCGCCGGCGACCATGGGGTTTTGGCCCCTTTGGTCGCCGAGTGTCTTTTTCGGCCTTTTTTCCTTCTTTTTCGTTCCCTTTTTCTTCTATATTTTTCTTGACATTTTTCCTCAATTATTCACTTGATTTTCTTAGAGAAAACTTGACGAGAACCCGTGCAAAACCGGAGCACAAAGTTTCCCATTTTTCGGGAAAGCTGAAGACTTTGTAGCCAATTTTCTGTCAAGAGTCGAAACTAGGTCATACGATGTCGGAATGACCTGAAAATTGAGGTGAAGCTTCCTGAGCAGTGGATAGGACCAACCATGGGTTTTTATCTGAGTTTTGAAGCCATTTGGGGTCCCTTCGATGCTTGACTTGATTTTGCTGTGGGGAAGATGCCGAGCTTTGATATGTGGTTAAACGATGTCTGATTGACCTGAAATTTGATAGGGAGCCTAATGGAGTCATTTTAAGACGACCCATTAGCTCCGATTTGGATGTCATGATCCCGGGGTGCTCCGCCGCCGGTAGGCTTGATTTTCTTTCGAAGCGTCGAAACCTGGTCAAACGTTGTCGGAATGACCTGAAATTCGACGTGCAGCCCTTTGGAAGCATGTTGAAGCCACTCATGTGTTTTGTTTGATGAGTGATGGCCTAGGTGCTTCTCGCCGCCGGGAGGCTTGGTTTTGCTGCTCGAGCGTTGATGGAGGGTCAAACCTTGTCAGTTTGACTTGAAATTTGACGAGGAGCCCTTTAGAGGTATTTTGGAACCATCCATAGGCTCTTATCGAAGTTTTGATGTCTTCGATGATGTTGCCACTAGGAGCGCTTGTTTAGCTATCAGAGAAGTGAAGTTAGGCCAAACGATGTCGAAATGGCCCGAAACTTCACGCGTGCCCCTCTTTTGGTTGCCTTGAAGGATCTTGCAGCTTTTATTTGATTCTGACAAGATTTGATGCTTGAAGTATCTTTGCCTGTGTGTAGTAGGATGCAACTTCATGTGGCTTCTTGATATTGAGGAGACATAGTGACTTTTTTGTTGTCAACACTAACAAAGTCCTGCTGCTCTGCCGCAAGAGACACTACAAGGTGATTAAAGTCCCTTTGGGGGCCACCCCCCAAGGTCCCCTTCTGCAATCCAACATGGCCTAAATGCGGCTTTCCAGCCCATTTACTTGGTCTTTTATTGGATATAGGACCTCCCCTTAGTCCTTATCCTCTAAAAAACTGAGGTTGGAGCCAAGCCGAAGAATCGAAGTATCAAGAGTTCTCATTTGAAGAAGTATCAAGAGTTCTCATTTGAAGGACGATGGCGAAGTCCATACATGACTTGCGACCGTCGATCTGAACGTGTCCCCGCAATCTCCTGAGAAGTTAGATTCATTTTCTTTCTTTTCTATTGTACTTTGTATTTTTTAAACCGACAAACAAAAATCACAATTCTTGTCTTTCATATTTGATGAGATTTGTAAATCGCCTTTCACGGCAAACAAATCGCCTTTCACAGTAAACAAACAAAAAAACACCTCCTACGGTATTCTCAAAAACAAACTTGTCTCTTTTCTTAAATATTTATGCAATTTGAAAAGTTAGAAAGAATGATCGATTTCCTTTCTACTTGTGAAGGTGAATCTTCGGATTATCACCATTCCAAATTCCAAGTATAATAGTAAATCTGGTATACCCGTAACAAAATGTTGATACCCGCGCATTCCCTCCTCCGCCAAGACCCAGGCAGCCCCCGGGGCGGAAGGAGAGGACGGAAATCGAAGGTCCATCAAGTTGGCATACCCGATGGGACTCGTTCACTTGAGAACGTGATGTTTCGATCCCTTGGCTCCTTTCTAGTTGGTGGCCTATGTTGCATCTTGCATCTAAAAAAAAAAAACATGAGATGGGATTTCAGTCATTTTTTCTCATTTCAAAAAAAATTTGATTTCTCTTTCTTGGATTCAATTTTGATCCTCTCTTCTTCGAATTTGATAGCTCACAGAAATGTTTGCAGCTATTGTTCGTATCGGAGATTAGGCCATCTTTTCTCTTTGATGAGTCCGATAGGGGTTTTAAAAAAAAAAAAAAAACTTCATTTCAAATTCTTTAAAAAAAAACAAATGATTTCTCTTTCTCATATTAAACTTTGAGAAACTTTGATCCTCTCCTCTTCGAATTTGATAGCTCACAGAAATGTTTGCAGCTATTGTTCGTATCGGGGATTGGGCTATCTTTTCTCTTTGATGAGTCCAATTGGGATTTTCAAAAAAAATATATATATAATTTCAAAAATAAAACAAAAAAAATTATTATTTTTCTTTCTTTTAGACTCAAATTCGAGAAACTTTGGTTATTCCCTTTCGGATTTAATGCTCGCAGAAATGTTGAGATGTGGTTCGGATTGGAACACCACTTGTTCTCTTTGATGAGTTCATTAGAAACCTTTCAAAAAAAATTTTCAAAAAAAAAAAAACACTAAGGTTGCACCAATTGCGCTCTTTGACTAAAGTGGATTTAAGAAAAGCCTTGTCCAGAGTGTGGAGACAACTAGACTGGTCAAGGCAAGTGTCCTTCAAACGGGTTCATTAAGTAATCCTACCCTTACCTGGGAGCTGATCTATCTACTAAGGTTTCATAAGATCGAATTGGAAACCTATGTGCATCTTTCAAAAATTTTTTTCACTTTTGAGTTCATAATTGAGAAATTTTGGCTCTTTCCCTTTCGGATTTAACGCTCGCAGAAATGTTGAGTTGTGGTTCGGATTGGAACACCATTTGCTCTCTTTGATGAATTCAATCTTAAACCTTCAAAAAAAAAAAAAAAACTTACGTCACTTTTGAGTTCAGAATTTAGAAATCTTGGCTCTTTTCCTTTTGGATTTAACGCTCGCAGAAATGTTGAGCTGTGGTTCGGATTGGAACACCATTTGCTCTCTTTGACGAATTCAATCTTGACCTTTCAGAAAAAAAAATTTCCGTCACGTTTGGGCTTACATTCAAGAAATTCTGGTTCCTTCCCCTTCGGATTTAGCGCTCGCAGAAATGTTTGAGCTCTTGCTCGGATTGGAATACCATTTGCTCTCCTTTATGAATGCAAATTTGACCTTTCAAAAAAAAAAATCTCATCTTGTGTCCTTTCTAAGGATGCAATTTGCAACATTTGTGCCTAGCTAGTACGCCCTTTCGGGTCTACTGTATTCGCGACCGACACATTTGTATCTCCAACCTAATATCATTTTACCTCGAGTGAGCCTTGCTTCTCAGTAATTTGAATTAAGGTCTACAATTGCTTCTAGCAATCACTGGTACGCTCACCCTGAGCCTACCATACTTGCATTTAGAACAATTGTATCCTTTATGGCTTTTTGCCTTCTTCATCTTGGTTGGGCCGGGCCATGTCCCCTTGAGCGATTTAAAAAGACAAAACCATAGTTGTTCTCCATTTATGATCACCATATTCTTGTGATTACTAATGGATGTGGTCTTGTTTCAGAAGTTTTCCAAAACTAACAATGGCAGCTTCATTGACCATCACTTTTGATGAGAACAAGTACCAGCTTATGCTTCAAGACAAGCAAAATAAGCGCACTCATAAGCGCCCCGCCAGTTGCCAAAGCGTCATCTCCCTCGACAACTCTCAAAACAGTTCAACCTTAACTCCCCGGACCATCGTCTTCGGGTTGCTGGGAACATTCCCACTTCTCGTAGAAGAAATTGTACCTGCCAAGAAGCAGAAAATCGCCCCGCAACGTGTCACTAACATGGCACCAAGGGCGAACGCAAAGAAGCCTGAAGCCCGTGGCGCTCCCACGAAGCCTCAACCCACAAGAAACCAGGTTTGCCCCAAAACTTGGTCCCCTAGATCTTCACCGAAGCAACGGAGGCCCCGAACATCTACAAAGCCAGCATACCTGGCCCCTCTCAAGGAGAATCGGTTTTACCCTCTCTCTTACATGAAAGAGGAGAAACCTACTGTTGACACCAAAAATGTCACTTTGCCTCTTCAACATCAAGAAAGCTGCATGAAGTCGCAACCTGCCATAAATAGGCAATGCAATTTCTCCAAAAATTCAAATCTTGTCAGAATCAAACAAAAACTGCAAGATCCTTCAAGATAGCCAAGAGAAGAGTACACATGAAGTTTCGGGCCATTTCGACAACATTTGGCCTAACTTCACTTCTCCGACAGCTAAACGGGAGCTCCCGGCGGCGACATCATCGGAGACGTCAAAACTTCGATGAAAGCCTACAGATGACTCCAGCATGTCTCAAAAGGGCTCTATGCCAAATTTCAAGTCAAACCGACAACGTTTGACCCTCCATCAATGCTCGAGCAGCAAAATCAAGCCTCCCGGTGGCGGGAACCACCGAAGCCTTCGCTCATCAAACCAAGTGCATGAGTGGCTTCAACATGCTTCCAAAAGGCTGCACGTCGAATTTCAGGTCATTCCGACAACGTTTGACCAGGTTTCGATGCTCCGAGAGAAAATCAAGCCTACCGGCGGCGGAGCAACCCGGGACCATGACATCCAAAACGGAGCCCATGGAACGTCTCAAAATGACTCCAATAGGCTCCCCGTCAAATTTCAGGTCAATCGGACATCGTTTGACTGCACATCAAAGCTCGGCATTTTCCCCGCAGCAAAATCAAGTGAAGCATCGACGGGACCCCAAACGGCTTCAAAACTCAAACAAAAGGCTATGGTTGGTCTTATTTATTGCTCAGGAGGCTTCACCTCAAATTTCAGGTCATTCCGACATCGTTTGACCAAGTTTCAGCTTCTTGCGGAAAATCAGCAGCTTTACGCGACAAAGTCTTCGGCTTTCCCGGAAAATTGGAAACTTTGCACTCTAAAAATGCAAGGATTCTCATCAAGTTTTCTACAGGAAAATCAAGCCAATAAATGAGAAGAAATGTCAAGAAAAATACAGAAGAAAACGGCGACGAAAAAGACCTCAAAACGACCGCAAAACGGGCTCCGAAGGGGAAAAATCCCCCAGGGTCGCAGACCCCTGCGACCATGGCCCATGGTCGCAGGCCCCTGCGACCATGGCCCATGGTCGCCGGTCCATGGTCGCCGGCGACCATGGAGGTCCGGGTCACCGGATTTTCCGCCGGTGACCCGTTTTTTCCGTCTTTTTTCGCGTTTCGCGCACTTTGGCCCCTGTGGTTCCCTGAAAATGTGATTTTTAGTGCTTGAAATTGACTCATATCCGACGACATCCGTCAAAATCACGGGTCAACCTCCAAAAGCATAAAATCATCAGTGATCGCTCCAAGATCGCCAACCGGCTGACCAAGAAAGTGCACTTTCTGTCCGACCGATCGTGAAATCGACAAGACAGATGTCACCGGCCCACTCTTAGCTATCAATGTCTGAAGTTACATGTTCATCCGATGTCGATCAGCATGTAGATCCATCGATGATCATCGCCAGAAGAATTCCAGAAGACACGGCATGGCCCGCGACTCTTCGACTGCTCGGCGACCAATTAATGTGGTTAATTGACTAGCTTTATTGCAGTCATTAATTCATTTCTTTGGACGGCCCAATCAGAAGCAAGCATTTGGGAGTTACAAGTCAATTGATTCATGGCATTTAAACCATGAAACTCCTCCCATTATGGTAATTAAGGTGATTAAAAGCCCTTAATCTCCATCGGCCAATCAGATTCAAGGAAAAAGGAGTTACAAAATCAAGAAATAAATCTTGTAACTCCTCCCATTAAAGCCATTAAGGCTCATAAACCCTCCTAAATGGCTACCAAAGGCCTATAAATAGGAGAGCATTCCATTGAAATTGAGATCGAAGAAAAGATCAGGAAAAATCAGAAAAAAAGGGAGAAAATCAGGATCAGAGAAAAGATCCGAAAAAAAGATCAGAAAGAGATCTGAGAGAAAGAAAAAGAGAGAAAAACTCTGCTGAAGTTCTGCACCGGCCACCACTACAAGGTGACAAAAGTCCCTTGGGGGGCACCCCCCCCCAAGGTCCTTGCCTTCTCCTGCTGCCTCCAATGGCTTAGACGTGGCTTTTCAGCCCGTCTACTTAGCTTTTTATTGGACATAGGACCTTCTCTTGGTCTTTGTCCTCTAAAAACCTGAGGTTATAGCCAAGCCAAGCGAATCAAGAGCATCTTCTGTTCTCATCTGCATGGATGATGGCGAAGCCCATACATGGCTTGCGACCGTCAATCTGAACGAGTCCCCCACAATCTCCTGAAAAGTTAGATCTTCCTTTTCTTGCTTTTCATTGTAGTTTGTATTTTTCTAAAAGAGACAAAAATCACAACTCTTGTCTTTCATTATTGATGAGAATTGTAAATCGGCTATAAACGCCAAAATCGGCTATAAATGCCAAACAAAATCGCCTTTCACGGCAAACCAAGAAAATGTCTCTTTTCTTAAATATTTGTGCAATGGAAAACTTGAAAGAAGTTGATTTCCTTTTTACTTGCGAAGGTTGATCTCCGGATTACCACTTGCAATTCCAAGTAAAATAGAAAATCTGGCACACCCACACAAAAGAAATGTTGATGCACGCTTCAGGGCCCGCCAGGGCGCGAAAGGGTCGGACCCGACGGACTCCCACGTTCCGCCGACCCCGGTAGCCGCCCCAGCAGGCGCCTCGGAGCGCGTTCCATCACCTACCCTCCGCCCAAAGAATAAACAAAATCAGTATGAGCCGGCTTGCTCCTACAAGCCCATAATCAAATCCTGCATCGTTAGGCCTCCGTAAAAACCCACTGAAGCCTGCACCCCTGCGAGTCGACCCTTTATCTCAATAGGGGCTGAACTCGCAAAATTCAAATCATCATTGCGACAGGCTAAGGACCGCGTCCGGATCCTGTCCATGCCCAGCTTCAAAGAAGACAAGCTCGCCTGCTGCGCACGGGGGACTACATCCTTCCTTGCCAGAGCTGACTGAAGCTCAAATAGCTAGTCGTATGCGTCGCCGCGTAGCATATCGACTGAAGAGACTTGAGAAGCAAAGAACCTAGTATTCTACGCTCCATGTCTCTAACAAATGGGTCGAAAAAGAAAGACCCGACCAAGTCGTTGCTGTCCATATGGTTGGCAAAACTAGAAGACGCCAGAAGTCAGGAACCAAAATTCGTGTCAGACGTCCGGTGACTCGCAGCGTCTCCCGGACATGAACACATCTAGAAGAATCATCCACTCCTTCAAGCCAAAGACACCAGAGTAATCACTCATCAGACTCTTCATCTAAAAGAATGAGCCCCAGCTCAGTCACCTGGACGATATCTTCGTTCGAATCCCGATGGATGAACGTCCTGGCTACAAGTTCTGAGCAGCCTCCACCACATAATCCACAGGATGACGTAACCGCAAGCATCTAACAGCTGGAGCAAGGACAACAAAGAATTGAGGTTCTGATGGAAAACCTCCTTCTCACTTTACAGCGTTCACCTAACAACAAAACCCCTCCAAATCATCAAGATGACGTGGGCAATGCAGAAAACAATGAGTCAGCGCCCTTACCAAAAAGGACGTTGATGATATCCATGCAAAAGCAAAAAAAGAGGATACATTGAAGGAACATGGGATCAAGCCACCCTATCCTCTATGGATGGACTCGGTTTCGTTCCCTGCAAAATCTAAACAACCTACTCTCCAAACATATACGGGGAAAGGTTTAGCCAGATAGCATGTCATCGACTTTAAGATCCTGACAGGAGCTATTGCGGATCAAGACGCCCTCAAGATTCGCCTCTTTGCAAGTTCCCTAAAAGGTACAGCCTTTGATTGGTACTCCACTCTGCGGGAGAACTCCATCCAAAACTAGGCTATGCTGGAGACACGCTTCCTAACTCACTTCCAAGGTGAGGACCATCCTGTTACTATGGCTCAGCTCTGGAGCCTAAAACAGGTTGAGAATGAGTCAACATACGACTTCATTCACGAGTGGAAGGCAATGGCGTACAAATGCAAGCGTCGCTAGTCGACATTTGCCGTAACAACATGAGAGCAAGAATCCGCTCCATGATCATCGGTAACAAATCAAAGAACCTGGGGGAACTCCTCGAAGCCTCCATGGAAGCTGAAATGGTGATCATAGACCTCAACAGTCAGAAATCATCAAAGAAAGAGCCGACTGCTGTTACATCCTCAAAACCAAAGAAAAAGGAGGTTCTCAATGTGCAGACTAAGTCAGCTCCTCAGCAGCCAAAGAAACCTGAAAACAAAACTGCAAGTAAAAGGCCTGAACTCTCTGATGCCTTCAAAGAACGTGTAGAAAAGAAATATCCGTTCGATGAAGATGTTGAAGAAATCTTTGAGGCTCTCCTAGCAAATGGCAAACTCATTTTTCCAGAGCCTAAAAGACCGGGAGATGTTGGCAAAATCAAAGATCCCCGATACTGTCCATACCATCAGATGATCTCACATCCTCTCAATCAATGCTTTGTTGTGAGAGAGAAGATCAATGAGATGTGGAAAAATGAAGTCATAACCTTTGATAAAAACTATGGTCCCGCCTCTATCAACATGGTGTCATGTGGGCAAACTTCAAAGTCACCGAAGGAGAAGATCACTACTTCATTCAAGGTGATAACAATGGCTCAAGCGTCCCGAGAGTTGGTTCCCTATCCAACACCAGATGGACAACCTATATGGGTGCATCCCGATCTCCTAGATGATGAAAATTGGGAGATCGTCAAAACAAAGCCGACCGCTCAGCAACAAAGGCAAGCCAAGAGACAACTCCGCAAGCTCAAACAGCAGCAGAAGTCTCAACCAAAACAAGAAATCCCTGAAAAAGCAGAAACTTCTTCCACTGCTTCAGTAGGGACGACGGAAGAATCTCTTCCCAAAACCTCCAAGGCGGTAAGAAAATTCACTCTTGATGATTTCATGCCACCTCTATACAAAAATGAAAATATGTAGGGGGCATCATACTCTTGCAACTCAGTAGTTGGATTCTCCATGAATGGATACGAGTCTAGTGATACTGCCAGTGATATAAATGAGTGGGAAGAATCCCTTGAAACAGGAGAATACCTCTCCGATAAGGAATGGATTCCCGAGTCTCATCTTATGCCAGTAATCTGGTATAACCCATTGCAGCCACAAGGATCTTGGTCTGATGATGAAGAAGACCAGGACCCTGTTCAAGAAAACGCTGTCGATCCAGCACCAGCAAATGCTTTAGTGGAACCTAACATGGGCGAACCACAAGGAGCAAATGACGAAGAAGATTTGGCTCCCATGCCTGATCTTGAAGAATATGCAAGAATCTTGCAACATCTTGCCATAGAGCAGGAGCAGGATCGAATCAATCTTCGTCATGATCCAGAACTGGAAGTCCCTAAAAATCAACGGGAACTCCCTCCCTCAACTCCTGAAAATGGAGAAAACAGTTGGATCTATGATCCTCTCACATCTGAGGATGAGTCTGATCCCCAACAGTCTACACTGGGGGCATCTCCTGTCAGGATAACCTGCAATGCGATAGCTCAGGACGACAGTGCCTCTGAAGCTTCCGAAGACATGTACTCCCCAACCAGTAGCGTATCTTCCGGAGCTACATCCTCTCAGGTGACTTCCACTGAGATAACATCCTCTCAGCCCTCGTCTCCTGAAGCTGTGACATCGGAACTCAAGCCTCTCCCGATTGATCATCTTGAAGAAACTTCTGCCAATGAAATCTTCTTCAATGAAAACTCAGTCAATTGGTCCCAGATACCCTATCTCACGGGCGATGTCTGGGCTAATAAAGAAAAGTTGCCGGCTGCTGTTCAGGACTTGTTCCCGGAAATTGCTCCGTGCAACACAATCTCTGAAGACGCCAATGCTGTTATAGAGACGTCCTCAGCAAAGGATCAACCCCTTGATCCTGAGAACGATTTTCCAAAAGAAGACCCTTCTCTAGAGGCTCTTGAAGTTGGTAGAGGTACCCGTTCTGGCCGGGATTACCACAAAAATTACAATCAACCCTCTTCTTCTTATGTAAATCCTTTGGAAAACCAAGAAGTAAGAGCCCCAAGTGGCAATAATAATGAAAATGCAGGCCCGAAGGAGGCTTTCAAGTACGACTTGATTGAGCACTTCAAACACATACCTGCACGTCTGCACATCCTTGACTTATTGCGAATGTCTCCACAAACTCGTGATAATCTCATTTCAGAATTACAAAAGCTGAATGCGGATGTCGACAAATATGCCCCACAAGTCCTACAAATTGAAATGGATTATAGGGTCAAAAAATCAAATACTCCCTCAAAGGGAGAAAAGAAGAAAACTGAGGGATCAAGCAATGAATGCCTTTCGGTACAAAAAGCAGCAAGTGCAACAATTGCTTTCGACAAGGATGACCTCCTCCTAGGCGAAACAAAGCACAACCGTCCCTTGTACTTTACGGGGTACGTCAAAGAGATGCCAGTACACAGAGTTTAGATCGATCAAGGTTCTGCACTCAACCTCATCTCTACTTCGGCACTCGAAGAGCTGGGCATCCCACCTAGCAAGCTGAGTCACACGTCCGTATCCATCTTCGGATATGACGGTAGCGCTCAAAGGCCTATTGGCAAAATCAGGTTCAAATTGCAAATCGGTGATCTTATTTCTGAAGTCACTGTGTATGCAATAAGGACCCCTTCATGCTACAATATACTCCCTGGACGCCCCTGGATACAGGAGAATGGTGTCGTCCCTTCAACTCTACATCAGTGCATCAAGTTCGTTGGCGACGATGGCCTGATACATCGAGTATTTGCAGACAAAAAGCCCTTCAAAGGTAGAGATGTCCATTTTGCAGATGCTCAAATGTATAAAGATGGAAAAGAAGAACAGGAGGAAAAAACAGTTCACTTTGCCGACAATCTCCAGAAAGATAAAGGCAAGGCTCCTCAGCAATCATTGGAGGTAAACAAACCCTCCACCAAACTCGAAGTAAGCAGCCAAGCTCCCTTCGTCGTCTCCTTCAAATCTCCAAAGCCTTTGATAATCACTACCAAAGTAAAGAAGACAAAACAAAAGGCTGGGGGCAAGTTCACTGTCTCCTTTGTGTCTATTATGCATGACACAGACTCAGAGTCAGAGTCAGAAGATGGCACAGCATCAAGCCAAGCTGATACTCAGCGAGATCAGCCCGCTCTCACTCCATTGGAGACACTTGCAGACATAGAAGACCCTACGTCTGCTTCCTTTATTATTCCGGCAACTTCGCAAGAAGAAAAAGTGATTTACTTCCACAGATCAGGAGCATCTCCACTGAACTCTCTGCTTGAACCTTTCCAAAACGAAGGTATGCCTCAGTTATCCCTGTATAGTCTAATGGCACAAGCTATCATGAAGAAAATGGGCTACGACGCTCAAAATCTGACTGGTTTGGGAGGTGGCCGTGGTATTCTTACACTATTGGAACCCACCCTGACCAAAAGTCAACCAGAAGATTGGAAAATCCACCTTCAAAAAGGCAAGTCTTCATATGGGTTGGGGTATGATCCTACCGCTCCTATGAGACAGTTGACACCATGGCTACAAAGTCGCTTTACCGACCAAGCCTCAACATCTCATGAAGACATCGATATCCCTGGATATCTCTTTGAGGAGTTACTCGTCAAAAATCCTGAAAGATCCTCCAATTGGTATAATTTCTCTGATAATAAAGAGGAATTGCCCGATGATACAGACGAGCGGTTTTCTGACTCAGAAGAACCATCGTCTCCAAAAGAAGTACCTTACTTCAACCCAATTCCAGCAAATGATTGGGACCATCTCATTGCAAGCCTTGAAAAGGATACTGATCAAGAAGATTCATGGACAGAAATAGAGCCTCAGTCTGAAAATGCCTCTGGCACTCTAGAAGGTCTTGTTGAGTTGGAAGCCTCCGAAAATACTGTGGAGGAACCACCTTCAAACCTTCCGACAGAAGATCATGTCCAAAAGATAGACTTGGGAACACCTGATAACCCACGTCCTGTATTCATAAGCAAGAATATAAAGGATGATGAGTTACCCGAGTATATCTCTTTTCTTCGTGAGTTCGTTGATTGCTTTGCATGGTCTTATGCCGAAATGCCTGGCTTGGATCCCAAAGTAGCAGTCCACAAGCTCAACTTGCAAAAAGAAATCAAGCCTATCAAACAAGGCCAAAGAAGAATCCGTCCTGACGTGATGGACAAAATTGAACAAGAAGTTCAGAAACTCAAAAACGTTGGCTTCATCCGCGAGGAATAGCATCCTGAATGGTTGGCCAACATCGTCCCTGTGACAAAGAAAAATGGGCAGATAAGGGTCTGTATTGACTACATAGACCTGAATAGTGCATGTCCTAAAGATGAATTCCCGCTCCCCATACCAGAGGTGATGATTGACAACACTTATGGGTTCGAGCGAATGACATTCATGGATGGATTCTCTGGCTACAACCAGATAAAGATGCATCCTGAAGATGAAAGGCATACATCATTTCGGACACCATTCGACGTGTATTGTTACACTGTTATGCCGTTTGGTCTGAAAAATGCAGGTGCAACATATCAGAGGGCTATGATGAAAATATTCCAAGATATGCAGCACAAGACGGTCGAATGCTATGTTGACGACCTCGCCATAAAAAGCAGAAGAAAAGAAGACCATCTCAAAGATCTTCAAGAAGTCTTCCTCCGACTTCGCAAACACAAATTGCGGATGAATCCACTAAAGTGCTTCTTCGGTGTCTCATCGGGTAAGTTTCTCGGATTCATAGTACGGAAAGCTGGAATAGAACTTGACACCACCAAAGTCAAGGCTATCCTGGAAATGCCATCTCCCAGAACCCTAAGAGAATTAAAAGGGCTTCAAGGAAGGTTGGCATACATCTGACGGTTCATCTCAAATCTATCAGGGAAGTGCCGTCCATTTTCCCGCTTAATGAAGAAAGGCATAGACTTTGTCTGGGATGCTGAATGTGAAAATGCATTTCAAGACATCAAAGCATACCTCACCAAACCTCCAGTGCTGGCTGCCCCACATTTGGAAAACCATTTATCTTGTACACAAGAGCTCTCGACCACTCTTTGGGTGCTCTGCTCGCACAAGAAAACGACGACGGAAAAGAAGCTGCTCTATATTACCTTAGCCGCATGATGGTAGGTGCAGAGCATCGCTACTCCCCAGTCGAAAAAGAATGCCTTGCAGTAATGTTCGCTGTACAAAAGCTGCGTCACTATCTGCTGTCGAACACAGTCTACCTGATTCCGAGGATCAACCTCCTAAAGGTCCTTGTCATAAAAGCAGGTTCTCTCAATGCCCGACTGGCAAAATGGTCCATCCTTCTATCACAGTTTGATATTAGGTATGTACCACAAAAACCAATCAAAGGCCAAGCTCTAGCAGACTTCCTCGCAGAGCATCCATTGCCTAAAGATTCTTCACTCAGGGATGATCTCCCAGACGAATTTGTCTACAACGTGGAAACTTCCTTATCAAATGCTTCTTGGGACATGTACTTTGACGGTGTAACCAGGACAAATGAAAAAGGAAAGCAAATATCGGGAATTGGCATCCTCTTTGTCAGTCCCGACAAATACATGATTCCATACGCCTTCTCGCTACTGGAACCATGTTCAAACAATGCAGCTGAGTACCAAGCCCTGATTGTAGGATTGGAACTCGCCCTCGAATCCGGCATCACCACACTGGAAGCTTTTGGAGACTCTCAACTGGTTGTCAACCAGATGAATCAGAAATATGAAGTCAGGAAGCCTGATTTGCTACCTTACTACAATAAGGCGCAGTCGCTTCGACAAAAATTCAACATCTGTCACATCACCCACATCCTCAGAGGTGAAAACATCCGTGCAGATGCCCTGGCTGGACTTGCCGCATCCATGGCAATCCAAGAAGGGGAAAACATGCAAGTCACAGTGTGTCAAAGAGGGATTCTCCCTCCTCTCAACACACACCAAGCAGTTGCTGAATGCCACCAAGTGGTTGGAAGTCGGATGTCCATCCTCAAACCTCCGATTGGCGACTGGAGAGATCCGTTCATTGATTATATCATGTTCGGAATACTACCTGAAGATCCAAAAGAGCGGGTAAGTATCCAAAGACAAGCCCCGAACTTTCATTTGGATATACCTTTAAAAGCACTTTACAAAAAATCCTTCAACGGAGTACTCCTACGCTGCTTGTCACAACAAGAGGCTGAGGAAACTCTCAAAGAAGTGCATGCTGGTCTTTATGGAGCCCATCAGGCTGGTCCTAAGCTTTACAACCAGATAAAAAGGCTAGGTTATTATTGGCCTACCATGGTAGCTGATGCAATGCAATTTGCCAAGCGCTGCCAAAAATGCCAGATTCATGGAGATTATGTCCACATGCCTCCAGAATGGCTACATCCAACAGCAATCTCATGGCCTTTCGAAGCCTGGTGTATGGACATCATATGTCCTATTTCTCCCCCATCAAGCAAAGGTCATTGCTTCATCTTCGCCGCTACGGATTATTTCTCCAAGTGGTCAGAAGCATTTGCGCTCAGCGAAATGAAGACTTCATCAGTCCTTCAGTTCTTGCGCACCAACATTATTTGTCGCTTCGGCATACCTAAAAGATTCGTCCATGATAACGGACCACAATTCCGAGATCACAGATTCTATAGGTTCTGCGACAAGTACAAAATCCAAAGTTGTCCTTCGACTCCATATAATCCAGCAGCGAACGGACTAGCAGAAGCCTTCAACAAGACACACTGGAAAATTCTCAAGAAAATGGTCTCTAGTCACAAAAGAGACTGGGGCGACAAACTACTAGAAGCTTTGTGGGCCTATCGAACCACCGTTCGAGGACCAACCCATAGCACACCATTCTCTTTGGTCTATGGATGCGAAGCTGTTGTCCCTTTGGAAGTACAAATTCCTTCCTTAAGGGTATCTTTGCAAAATGACATGACGCAAGAAAGCAATGTCAAATTGAGACTCCAAGAGCTGGATAATCTCGATGAAAGACGACTTGAAGCTCTACAAAGCATTGAGTTGTACCAAGCATGCATGGCAGGATCTTTCGACAAGAAGGTCAGGCAACGCGCTTACAAAAAGGGTGACTTGGTTCTTGCAGTAAAAAGACCCATAGTCTTTGCCCACAAATCCAAAGGCAAATTCGAACCAAAATGGGAGGGACCCTTCGTCATCGACAAAGTCTTCTCCAATGGTGCATACGCTCTTCTAAACATGGAAGGAGACAGATGTATGCTACCCATCAATGGCAAGTTCTTGAAAAGGTACTACCCTTGAAGACTTCCTCAAATAGGTCAGAGCGATATCTACATAGCCAAAGCCTATTTCCAAGGTACTTGCTTGTCAAACCCACCCCTTTTGAAATTTTCATCTTTATGTTGAAGTTTCCAAAAAAAAGAAACTTTCAAAACAATGCCTACTTTCATCGTTTCATTGTTCAAAAAGAAAAAAAAATCAAAATCCAAAAATCCAAATTTAGGAGCCTCTTCCCAGACTTGACCAAAATTTCGTTCCTTGAACCCAAAATTCATGGTTTGAGACAAAAACCAGGACTCAGGAATTTTCACCCTAGTCTACCTTGGCTTTTACGACCAAAATGGTTTTAACCCAAAATTTATGACCCTCGTGTCTCTAAACAAAAAAATGGTTTTTTAGAAACCGCGGGGAAGCGACATTCAGTCGATACTCGCAAAACCCAAAAAAACCAGAAGGATGCGAACCCCATTCGATACTTCCAAAACCCAAAAATCGCAAGGAAGCGAACCCCATTCGATACTTGCAAATTTCAAAAATCGTGGAGAAGCAACAAACCAGTTGATATCCACAACCAAATTTCAAAAATCGTGGAGAAGCAACAAACCAGTTGATATCCACAACCCAAATTTCAAAAATTGTGGAGATGCAACATACCAGTTGCTATCCACAACCCAAATTTCAAATGGTTCGAGAGAACCTCAAATTTAAAAAATCACGGGGAAACGACATCAAGTCAGTACCCGCAAAACCAAAAGTTTTGGGAAAAGCAGGGAAGCGACACTTAGTCGATATTTGCACCCCAATTCGCGAGGAAGGGACATTCCATCGATACTCGCAAAACCTAACCCGCGAGGAAGTGACATTCCATCAATACTCGCAAAACCGAATGAGCAAGGAAGCGACATTCCATCGATACTTGCAAGACCATTCAGCGGGGAGGCGACATTTAGTCGATACCTGCATTTTGAAAACCAAAACTCGGCTATAAACGCCAAAATCCGGCTATAAATGACAATACAAAAAAAATTTCGGCTATAAACGCCAAAATCGGCTTTTATGCCAATAAAATAAAACTTGGTTTTCAAAAAATTCGGCTATAAACGCCAAAAACCGGCTATAAACGCCAAAATTCGGATATAAATTCCAAAAAAAAAAAAAACAGGCTATAAATGCCAAAATCTGGCTATAAATGCCAAAATCCGACTATAAATGCCAAAACAAAAAAAAAATTCGGCTATAAACTCCAAAATCGGCTTTCATGCCAATAAAACAAAACTTGGTTTTCAAAAAGCTCGGGTATAAATGCCAAAACTCGGCTATAAACGCCAAAATCCCGCTATAAACACCAAAATCCGGCTATAAATGCCAAAATCCAGTAATAAACGCCAAAATCCGGCTATAAATGCCAAAATTCGGCTATAAATGCCAAAACAAAAATTTTTCGACTATAAACGCCAAAATCGGCTTTCATGCCATCTCAAAATCGGCTCTCATGCGACGAACAAAATTTTTGGCTCTCATGCCATCTCAAAATTCGGCTTCTATGCCATTCCAAAATTCGGCTTCGACGCCATCCAAAAAAATTTGGCTCCAATGCCATCTCAAAATTTTGGCTCCCATGCCACAAACAAATTTGGCTCTTACGCCACAAAATTAGGCTTTCATGCCATCCAAAATTTCGGTTTTCAAACCATCAAAAAATCAGGCTTTTCGCCACAAAATTGGCTTTCATGCCCAAAACAACCCTTTGACAAAAGATTTTCACAAAATAACAACCTTTTAATGAAATTCTTAAATAAACATTCCCATCAATCTTTAGCTCAAAATTGTTTTCATCAAAAAATGATTTAAGTGAAAGGAAGGGGATACAAAATATAGTACCAAAATTGTTTATACATGGAGGTACCAAAAAAAAAGGGAAAAAAAAGAGTCTGTTACAACTTAGGAGCTCAATCCGATATGGTCTTCAACCAAAGGTTCAACTCCTCAAGCAGACCCATGGCCTTAACTTCCAAAGTTTTTAGGCCACGCTTCTTCAGAATGTCCCCATAAAACGCGGCCGAATGCCGTGACCCATCTGCAGCACGAGGAAGTTCTTCCCCGAGGACCTGCCACTGCTCATGCTCTTGAGTCTTCCTCCGGACATTACCTTCGGCTTCCTCAACCTGGCGAATAAGAGTCCCCTCCTTGTCACGAGCCTCCACAATGGCGGTCCATTTGGCAGCAACCTCTTCCTCTAAAAGATCAAGACGCTGCCTCACCTCGACGACCTCCTTATCGAGGTGGTCCAAGTCTTGCTTCAGCCCCATGATGGATAACTCAGTAACGTTCTTCTCCCGAATGATCTGCCTCCGAGTCTTCGTGACCTCAGTCAGCTCAGCTTTGACTTTGCTGGAAGGTTTTATGAACATCTCATCAAAGAAGTCACCATCTGGGAAACTCTTGGTCTCAGTCCATTTCTTCCCCAAGGTGATGATCTCCTCAACAAAGTCTTTGGCGCTCGTAATGTCCAGACCGACTTCTTTGCTATCAGCGAGGATGTCCTGCACATGCTTGATCATGCCAAAACCAGCTTCCAAATGACCTGAAGAAAGAGTCCTAACCCATGAGCTCAAGACAGCCTTCAACACCTTCCTTGCATACTGAAGGTGCGGTGCAGATGAGGATTCGCCATGCTCTGGTGCCCAACTGCCCACGTCATACTCCATTGGGAGAGTAATCAATAAACTCTTTCCAATGGAAGAAGCTGACTCATTGAAAGTGGAAGAAGCCCCTACTTCTGGATCAGCAGCAGGTGTCCCCTGTTCTGGCTCTGAAGAAGACGGAGGAATCTCTCCTGCTGCTTCACAATCTGTCAAAAAAAAAGGAGAAGAAAAAGACAAAAAGGTATGAATATAATCTTGCCAAAAATACTTCAAGATTATTATTATAAATATACCTGCTTCGACGACCGGCGGAGTACTCTCTGCCTCTTTGAGCTCATCCGAAGCATCGTCAAAAGTTGCGTCCATAGATGGCTCGAAATCGTCGGAATCCTCTGGCAAGTCAGCTACATGTTAGCAAATGACAACAGAAGAAAAAAAAAAGCAAAAGCCAAAGCAAATCATACCAGGTGAAGGTTCTGGAACCACTCCAGAGTCCCTAGGATCTTCCTCAGATGCCACGACTGGATCCGTCATTGCCTCATCGGCCGGAACCCCAGGCATCACCAGGTCATCATCCTCTGCTAAACAAAGAAGCAACGGATCAAAACAAAATCTTTCACAAAAAAAAGGAAGAAACAAAAGGAAAGAAAGGGGATCATACCAGCTATCTCCTCTTCTCTGCTTCTCTTCTCCGGAGGCTCGTCAGCATCCTCAGATACCTCCTCAGCAATGGTGAGAGGAACTTCGAGATCAGAAGGACTATCGTGTTGTCTCATGTTACGGCGTTGTCCGCTCCTCCTCTTGCCTCGGCGGGTCAATCTGCTCGATGATCCTGCCCCACTATCAACATCTGGCCTCTCACAAGAGTCCTCACTGGATGGTCTACTTTTCTCAGTAGACTCCATGGAAGCCTTCGTATGCTCCGCCTGTATCATAGCATCGATCTCGGCTTCCTCCTCTTCCAGCTGTCTCATGACCTCACCAGGAATCCCTTGTGCAGATCCGGATCTGATGATGTCATGCCCGTTGAAAAAGCCTATCTTGTGCTTCTCTCCAGAAAGGAAGGCCAAAACTTCCTCCCGACGGACACCATCCGATTTGCCAAGACCTTTCCCAGGAGATTGCTTAATATCAAGCTCTTTCTTGGAAAGCCCCCGGTGTGCTGAGAAGCTCTCCACGAACCACTTCGTGAAGCCAGCAGTCCGAAAGGTGGGCAGCACAGGATAGGAAATCATGGCGATAGTGTCCTCTG
Source organism: Umbellularia californica (assembly GCA_028538565.1). Classification (NCBI taxonomy): domain Eukaryota; kingdom Viridiplantae; phylum Streptophyta; class Magnoliopsida; order Laurales; family Lauraceae; genus Umbellularia; species Umbellularia californica. The sequence continues at coordinate 62,901,738 of JAPQWN010000001.1, forward strand.
CACTGTAAAAAGTCCATACATTTCTCCCATCCTGCAGACCTCCAAAACGCTTCACCAAACTCGAAGGCGCTCCAACAACGCCTTGAGAGAAGCCAAGCTGCAATGCAAAACGCGAAGGAACATACGGTTGGATATCGACGAAAAGATGTCTGCGGTACACCATCGTACCAACCCGTATTTTGAAGAGCCATCTCTTCTCCGCGTCTGTCAAAGCATAGTGTCTTCCCGACCCTGCCCTGGTCGAATCACGGGAGACACCAAAGTCAAAAGCCTTCTTCCGCAAACCCGGAGAAACCTTCACTGAAGACTGCCCAATCTCGACGTCCCTAAATCGTCGGATCCTTAAACGGGCAGATAAAAGTGATTCGTGAACGGCTGTCCCTCTAGCCAAACGAATCATAAAGGGATCTTCGTCCTGTGCAACTCCCAAACGATGGAAGCTAGGACAGTGGTATACATACCACGAATAGAAGCTGTGGGCAGAAAATAACCTGTTCATGGGAAGCCCAAGCCGAACCAGGAAAGCAGTAGCCTGCAGTTCGGTACACAAATAGGAGTAAAGAGCAGGTACGAAAGCCAGCCGCTCTCCAAACGCCATCTGACAAGCCGAAAAAATACAGTGTGGCCTGATGTGCGTCCCATCTCCTCCAGCAAAAACAGCCTCACCCAGCCAGGAAGTGAGGTAAACAGCGAGATCTCTCCGCAACGCAATGTCAGGAAAAATGGCATCTGTGCTTGCGAAGAACTTCTTCAAATCTTCTCGCATAGCAGCGATCTTCTTCAAACTTGATGCTTTAGCCCTAACGTCCTGGGCCATGCCATCAGAAGAATCCCCGCTGTCAAAAAAGTTGGAGCTGCAACTTCTCCAACTGCTGCATCTAACTTTCGTGCCCTCCTTCTCCTTCAAAAAATCATAAGAGGCGACAAGCTGAAAGTACACAAGCCTAAACTCCTCAGATTGCTCCTCAAGGACGCTGTCAATAGGCATAAACTCCTCATAGAGTTTGCCGAGGATAGGCAATCCGGTGATGGCGCTCAGTTCCCTCAAAGAAAAACCAATCTCACCATTCGTCACAATGAAGGTGTTGGTTTGTGGAAGGAATGACTCCAGCATGGCCATGAAAGCCTCATCAAAGAAAACGACGGTTTGCCGAAAAGCGCGAACCGAGTCAAAAAACTCAGCCTCCCGAAGAACGGCCTCACCAGTCCTCAGGGTGTGATCAGTCCATGACTCCTAGCTCGAGTCAGCACTGAAATGGCCACGAAGTCGAAAAGGCTTCACCCAATTGCTGCCGTCACCCCGGAAAACGCCAAGGCCCACCGGTCTCAAATCGACTGATGGATGATCAGAACCTTGGTAGCCACTGGCTGGCATCAACATGTCCATACGGACAGGTGGCTTCTCTGTAAAACCGGAAGGTCCACCAACAAAAACCCCGGTCTTGATCACACTGGTCCTCTTCACCCAGCTCGGAGGATCTTCCCTCTTAGGGCACGTGGGAGAAAGGCTCAGGATCGAGATGGTCCGATCAAAAGACGACCAGGTAGAAATAGTTCTCTCCTCATCATCTGCTGTGTAAGAGAACTGAAAACATCTCCTTTGGTATGTCAAGTCGTCGGGGACTGCATCACCAAAGAAGAAGGTAGGTTTGAGCACAACGCTCTTATCGTTCGTAACCCAGGGACGGCTGCTTACCATGATCTTATAGAACTCCTCATCCTTGAGAGCGATCAATCGCTGTCTCATCTCATCACGATTGAGGGAATCGCATTCTTCCAAGTTTTTCTCCACAAACTGGACCTTCTCCCAAGCCTGCTGAACGGCAGCATTGGAAGATCTAGCAGACCGACGAGGTGCGTCAGTGACAGGACCTTTACCCTTGTTTGTTCTAGAAGAACTACCTGCAAAAGATGGAAGAGAAAAGATCAATCAACATCAAAATGACAGAATTCTGCAACAAAAATTCTAGCAAAATTTTGACATGGTTCCGAGGCAATTCCAAAGAAAAGGAAAATACTCCGAAAAAGACAGGAAGTCTGAAGATGAGCTCAACATCGCTGCTAGCTCATAGTCAGTGGAGAATTCTCAAAGAAGGCTTGAACTCAACATCGCTGCGAGAACAAGCCAATCTCATCAAATTCCCGCAAAATCTGGAAAAGAGCTCAACATTTCTACGAGCTTCAGAATCCAAAAATTGCAAGCTTCCTCAAAATCCAGCAAGACCGAGAAAGAGCTCAACATCGCTGCGAGCTCAAAATCCCGATACTTGCAAAAGATTTTCAGGTATGCATCATCATACTTCAAAATCTATTTACCAAAACTCATGCATCAAAAAATATCATCATGCATTAGATGCTAGGAAAATCTTGACCAAAGTTTGATCAATTCCAACCCAATTTGGTCAAAACCAATCAAACTTTGTCCAAGTCAAAAATCATGTTGGCTTGACCTAGAGACTCTAGCCTTCTATCTTGATGCATCAAACAAAAAAATGCATACATATTGAAATTACATAGCCTCATTATCATAGTGAGCAAACAAGGAAAAAGAAAAAGAAAGAGAGAAAAAAATCTCAGCAAAAAAAAAAAAAAAAAAAATTTGGGCCCACAGGCCGTGGCCCACTGCCACATGACAGTACGGTCAGGTCCGTACGGACCTGTCCATACAGCCAGAAGAAAAAAAAACAGCAAAAAAAAAAAAAAAAAGAAAAGAAGAGAAAAACGCTGAAAAAAAAAGAGCAGAAATCAGCGTGAAAAAAAAAACAGAAAAAAAGAGAGTACACGGTTTAAAAAAAAAACAAAAAAAAAAAAAGAAAAAAGAAAAAAACCGTGGAAAGAGAAAAAAGAAAGAAAGAAAAAAAAAGAAGCATAAAAAAAAAACAGAAAGAAAACGTGCATGAAAAAAAAAAAACAAAGGAAAGAGAAAAACAAAGAAAAAGAAGAAGAAAAGAAAAAATAAAGAAGCTACTTCTACAATGGAGATCCTTGACGAGGAAGAAAACTTACTTGAAGCCATTGATGGAGAAGAAGAAGAAAAGCTTGGAGATCGTTGAAGAAGAGAAAGTACTTCTTGTCTTGGAGAGCACTCTTGAAGATTTCTTGCAAAAAGAAAGCAATGGAGCAAAAGCACCAACCCTCTTTGCTTTTATAGAAGAGAGCAAGCCAAAAGAGGAAACAAGGAGAAAGAAAGGAGGTAAGTGCTAAAATTTAGCTACTTTCCCAAAAAGAAAGATATTTTGAGAGAATCTTTCCACAAAAAGAAAACTTGAGAAATTCTCTCCAAGTAAAGATATTTTTAGATATTCTCTACACAAAAGAGATATTTTTAGATATCCTTTACAAATATGACACCATATGAGATCTAGGCCATCTCCAAAGCCTAAGGTCCCATGGGTTAGTCCATATGAGCCAGGTTTGACCACCTAGGCACTAAAATTGGCTTTTAGTCAAAGTATTCCTCTTACCAAGAGTAAAAAAAAGAAAAGAGCAAAAAAAGTCCCATGCCTCTTTTGAGTTGATGGGATCATTCAAAAAAAAAAAAGAAAAGAAAGTCTCATGAGTTTCCAAAAACCAAACCATCCAACCTCATGAACCAAATTGAGCCAAAATCTTGAAATTGACATTTCACAAAACCAAATTCCGGTCCCCTAGCTCGCCACATACAGCTTGTTAGGTCACGAGACCAAAACCAAAATCAAAATCCAAACCAAACCAAAACCAACAAACCAAATCTGACCCCCCAACCTGCCACATACAGCTTGTTGGGTCACAAGGTCAAAATCAAAATCAAACCCCGACCCCCTAACCTGCCACATACAGCTTGTTAGGTCACAAGGTCAAAAACCAAAATCCAAAACCCAAAATCCAAATACCCCATGTCATTTTCAAAACTTTGCCTTGAGATGGTACGTGATCCCTCTCACTGCCATAAAATTCCCCCGGAAACTCAGAAGGCTATTAAAAAAAAAAAAAAATTTTTGCTCAAGACTCTTAGTCAAGTTGGAATCTCTCTTCCAAGTTTCTCTTCGAGGCACATCGACTCCAAAAAGCTACTCGTTGCTGTACCTCGATGGGGCATTTGTTGACACCAAAAAAGTCAATATGTCTCCTCAACATAAGAAGCCTCGTGAAGTTGCATCCTGCTACAAAACAGGCAAGGCTACTTCAAGCATCAGATCTTTTCAGAATCAGACAGAAACTGAGAGATCCTTCAAGACAACTAAAAGAGGGGTACACCTGAGGTTTCGGGCCATTCCGACAGTGTTTGGCCTAACTTCACTGCTCCGACAGCTAAACAAGCGCTCCCGGCGGCGACATCATCAAAGGCTCCAAAACTTTGATTAGAGCCTACGGATGACTCCAGAATGTCTCCAAAGGGCTCCATGCCAAATTTCAAGTCAAACCGACAACGTTTGACCCTCCATCAATGCTCGAACAGCAAAATCAAGCCTCCCGGCGGCGGCAACCACCGAAGCCATCACTCATCAAACAAAATACATGAGTGGCTTCAACATGCTTCCAAAAGGTTGCACGTCAAATTTCAAGTCATTCCGACAACGTTTGACTAGGTTTCGATGCTCCGAGAGAAAATCAAGCCTACTGGCGGCGGAGCAACCCGGGACCATGACATCCAAAACGGAGCCCATGGAACGTCTCAAAATGACTCCAATAGGCTCCCCGTCAAATTTCAGGTCAATCGGACATCGTTTGACCACATATCAAAGCTCGGCATTTTACCCCAGCAAAATCAAGTGAAGCATCGATGGGACCCCAAACAGCTTCAAAACTTAAATAAAAGCCCATGGTTGGTCCTATCCACTGCTCAAGAAGCTTTACCTCAATTTTCAGGTCATTCCGACATCGTTTGACCTAGTTTCGACGCTTGACGGAAAATCGGCTACAAAGTCTTCGGCTTTCCCGAAAAATAGGAAACTTTGTGCTCCGATTTCGTGCAGGTTCTCGTCAAGTTTTCTCCAAGAAAATATAGTCAATAATTGAGGAAAAATGTCAAGAAAAATACAGAAGAAAAAAGGAACGAAAAAGACGGAAAATCGGCCGAAAACGAAGCTCGGCGACCAAAGGGTAAAAAACACTAAGGTCGCTGGCGACCTTGGCCCAAGGTCGCCGGCGACCCTGGCCCATGGTCGCCGGCGACCCTGGGTGCATGGTCGCCCGGCGACCCTGGAAATCCGGGTCGCCGGATTTTTTACCAAAGTGTCCGTTTTCCGATTCTTTTCGCGTTTCGGGTGTTCCGGCCTCTGTGATTTTCGGAAAATGCAATGTTTGATGCTCGAAAACGAATGATCTTCGTCGACATCTCGGATCCGCCGTCAAAAGCATGAAATCATCGCTGATCGCCTCAAGATCACCAACCGGCTGACCAAGAAAGTGCACTTTCTGTCCGACCGATCGTGAAATCGACTAGACAGATGTCACCGGCTCACCAACATCAACTAATGTCTAAAATTGCATCGCAATCCGACATCAAACAATGTGTGGATCCACCTGTGATGATCGCAAGAAGAATCTCAAAAGGCGCAGCGCGGCCAGCTACTCTTCACATGCCTGGGCGACCACTTAATGACGTTAATTGACCCGTTTATGACAACTTAATGCGGTCATTAACTCATTATTTTGGACGGCCCAATCAGATTCAAGCATTTGGGAGTTACAAATCCAAGTAATCATGGCATTAAACCCATGAAACTCCTATCATTATGAAGCATAAAGGCAATTAAAAGCCCACTACCTACATCGGCCAATCACAAGCCAAGAAAAAGGAGTTACAAAATCAACTTGTAACTCCTCATCAATGCTCTCATCATGGCTATCAATGCCCATAACCATCCCATGGCTACCAAAAGCCTATAAAAGGAGATCCATTTCCAAGAGAGAGGAGATCATCGAAGGATCATTAGATCAACATCTATCAACTTGAAGTTCTGCACTTCTCCCAAAGAAATCGAACAAAGTCCTGCTACTTTGCTCCCGGAAGCACCACAAGGTGATCAACATCCCTTGGGGGGCCACCCCCCCCCCCCCCCCCCCCCCCCAAGGCCTCCTCCTTCTCCAACATGGCCTAAACGCGGCTTTTCAGCCCGTTTACTCGGTTTTTCATTGGATATAGGACCTTTTCTTGGTCCTTGTCCTTTAAAAAACCGAGGTTAGGAGCCAAGCCAAAGAATCAAAGCATCACATGTTCTCATTTGAAGGACGATGGGGAAGCCCACACATGACTTGCGACCGTCGATCTCAACGTGTCCCCACAATCTCCTGAGAAGTTAGATCCCTTTTCTTACTTTTCTATTGTAGTTTGTATTTCCTAAAGAGACAAATAGAAATCACAATTCTTTTCTTTCACATTTGATGAGTTTTGTAAAATCGCCTTTCACAGCAAAATCGCCTTTTACGGCAAACAAACAAAAATGCCTCCTACGACATTCTAAAAAAACAAACTTGTCTCTTTTCTTAATATTAATGCAATTTGAAAAGTTAGAAAAAAGGATTGATTTCCTTTCCACTTGTGAAGGTGAATCTCCGGATTATCACCATTCCAAATTCCAAGTAGAAAGTAAATCTGGCATACCCGTACAAAAATGTTGATGCCCGAGATCTTCCCTCCTCCGCCGAGACCTGGTCAGCCCCCGGGGTACGGAGGGAGAGGACGGAAGATTCCCCCCTTTTTTTTCGGGTCCATCACCAGTTTGTTGAGAAGAACTTGGAAGAGTGTGATTCCCTTAATCGTGATTAGATGAGACAGCGATTGATCGCTCTCAAAGATGAGGAGTTCTATAGGATCATGGTAAGCAGCCGTCCTTGGGTTAGAGACGATCAGAGCGTTTTGCTCAAGCCTACCTTCTTCTTCGGTGATGCAGTCCCCGACGACTTGACATACCAAAGGAGATGTTTTGAGTTCTCTTACACAGCAGATGGTGAGGAGAGAACTATTTCTACCCGGTCGTCTTTTGATCGGACCATCTCGATCCTGAGCCTTTCTCCCACGTGCCCTAAGAGGGAAGATCCTCCAAGCTGGGTGAAGAGGACCAGTGTGATCAAGACCGGGGTTTTTGTTGGCGGCCCTTCCGGTTTTACAGAGAAGCCACCTGTCCGTATGGACATGTTGATGCCAACCAGTGGCTACCAAGGTTCTAATCATCCATCGGTTGATTTGAGACCGGTGGGCCTTGGCGTTTTTCGGGGTGACGGCAGCAATTGGATGAAGCCTTTTCGACTTCGTGGCCGTTTTAGTGCTGACTCGAGCTGGGAGTCATGGACTGATCACACCCTGAGGATTGGCGAGGCCGTTCTTCTGGAGGCCGAGATTTTTGATGCGGTTCGCGCTTTTCGGCAAACCGTCGTTTTCTCCGATGAGGCTTTCATGGCCATGCTGGAGTCATTCCTTCCACAAACCAACACCTTGATTCTGACGAATGGTGAGATTGGTTTTTCTTTGAAGGAGCTGAGCGCCATCACCGGGTTGCCTATCCTCGGCAAACTCTATGAGGAGTTTATGCCTATTGACAGCATCCTTGAGGAGCAATCTAAGGAGTTTAGGCTTGTGTACTTTCAGCTCGTCGCCTTCTATGATTTTTTGAAGGAGAAGGAGGGCTCGAAAGTTAGATGCAGCAGTTGGAGAAGTTACAGCTCCAACTTTTTTGACAGCGGGGATTCTTCTGATGGCATGGCCCAGGATGCTAGGGCTAAAGCATCAAGTTTGAAGAAGATCACTGCTATGCGAGAAGACTTGAAGAAGTTTTTCGTAAGCACGGATGCCATTTATCCTGACATTGCGTTGCGGAGAGATCTCGCTGTTTACCTCACTTACTAGCTGGGTGAGGCTGTTTTTGCTGGAGGAGATGGGACGTGCATCAGGCCGCACTGTATTTTTCCGGCTTGTCAGATGGCGTTTGGAGAGCGGCTGGCTTTGGTACCTGCTCTTTACTCCTATTTGTGTACCGAACTGCAGGGTGCTGCTTTCCTGGTTTGGCTTGGGCTTCCCATGAATATGGTATTTTCTGCCCATATCTTCTATTCGTGGTATGTATACCACTGTCCTAGCTTCCATCGTTTTAGAGTTGCACAGGACGAAGATCCCCTTATGATTCGTTTGGCTAGAGGGACAGCCGTTCCCGAATCACTTTTATCTGCCCGTTTGAGGATCCGACGATTTAGGGACGTCGAGATTGGGCAGTCTTCGGTGAAGCTTTCTCCAGGCTTGCGGAAGAAGGCTTTTGACTTTGGTGTCTCCAGTGATTCGACCAGGGCAGGGTCGGGAAGACACTATGCTTTGACGGACGCGGAGAAGAGGTGGCTCTTCAACATACGGGTTGGTACGATGGTGTACCGAAGACATCTTTTCGTCGATATCCAGCCGTATGTCCCTTCGTGTTTTGCATTGCAGCTTGGCTTCTCTCAAGGCGTTGTTGGAGCGCCTTCGAGCATGGTGAAGCATTTTGGAGGTCTGCAGATGGGAGAAATGCATGGGCTTTTTTAGTGTCGAGGACATTACCGCCATGATTTCCTATCCTGAGCTGCCCACCTTCCGGATTGCTGGCTTCACGAAGTGGTTCGTGGAGAGCCTCTCAGTGCACCGGGGGCTTTCCAAGAAAGAGCTTGATATTAAGCAATCTCCTGGGAAAGGTCTTGAAAAATTGGATGGTGTCCGCCGGGAGGAAGTTTTTGCCTTCCTTTCTGGAGAGAAGCATAAGATAGGCTTTCTCAATGAACAGGATGTCATCAGATCAGGAGCTGCACAAGGGATTCCTGGTGAGGTCTTGAGACAGTTGGAAGAGGAGGAGGCCGAAATCGATGCTATGATACAGGCAGAGCATACGAAGGCTTCCATGGAGTCCACTGAAAAGAGTAGACCATCCAGTGAGGACTCTTGTGAGAGGCCTGATGTTGATAGTGGGGCAGGACCGTCGAGCAGATTGACCCACCGAGGCAAGAGGAGGAGAGGACAACACCGTAACATGAGTCGGCACGATAGTCCTTCTGATATTGAAGTTCCTCTCACCATTGCTGAGGAGGTGTCTGAGGATGCTGGCGAGCCTCCGGAGAAGAGAAGCAGAGAAGAGGAGACAACTGGTATGATCCCCTTTCTTTCTTTTGTTTCTTCCCCCATTTTTTTTTCTTGTGAAAGATTTTGTTTTGATCCGCTGCCTTCTTTTTTTTTTTTAGCAGAGGACGATGACCTGGTGATGCCTGAGGTTCCTGCCGATGAGGCGATGACGGATCCAGTTGTGGCATCTGAGGAAGAGCCCAGGGACTCTGGAGTGGTTCCAGAACCTTCACCTGGTATGATTTGCTTTGGTTTTTTTTTTTCCTTGTTTGTGCTATCATTTGCTAACATGTAGCTTTTGTTTTCTTGTCAGCTTACTTGCCAGAGGATTCTAATGATTTCGAGCCATCCATGGACGCCACTTCTGACGATGCTTCGGATGAGCTCAAAGAGGCAGAGAGTACTCCGCCGGTTGTCGAAGCAGGTATATTTGCAGTAATAATCTTAATGTATTTTTTTGACGAGATTATATTCATACCTTTTTTCCTTTCCTTGGTACATTGTGAAGCAACAGGAGAGGTTCCTCCGTCTTCCTCAGAGCCAGAACAGGGGATACCTACGGCTGATCCAGGAGTAGGGGCTTCTCCTTCTTTCAATGAGTCAACTTCTTCCGTTGGAAAGAGTTTATTGATTACTCTTCCAATGGAGCATGACGTGGGCAGTGATCAAGCTTGTACAGGACATCCTCGCTGATAGCAAAGAAGTCGGTCTGGACATCGCAAGCGCCAAGGATTTTGTTGAGGAGATCATCACCTTGGGGAACAAATGGACTGAGACCAAGAGTTTCCCAGATGGTGACTTCTTTGATGAGATGTTCATAAAACCTTCCAGCAAAGTCAAAGCTGAGTTGACTGAGGTTACGAAGACTCGGAGGCAGATCGTTCGGGAGAAGAACGTTACCGAGTTATCCATCATGGGGCTGAAGCAAGACTTGGACCGCCTTGATAAGGAGGTTGTCGAGGCTAGGCAACGTCTTGATCTTTTAGAGGAAGAGGCTGTTGCCAAATGGACCGCGATTGTGGAGGCTCGTGACAAGGAGGGGACTCTCATTCGCCAGGTTGAGGAAGCTGAAGGTAATGTCCGGAGGAAGACTCAGGAGCATGAGCAGTGGCAGGTCCTCTGGGAAGAACTTCCTCGTGCTGCAGATGGGTCACGGCATTCGGCCGCGTTTTATGGGGACATTTTAAAGAAGCGTGGCCTAAAAACTTTGGAAGTTAAGGCCAAGGGTCTGCTTGAGGAGTTGAACCTTTGGTTGAAGACCATGTCGGATTGAGCTCCTGAGTTGTAACAAACTCTTTTTCCTTCTTCTTTTTTTTTTGGTACCTCCATGTATAAACAGTTTTGGTACTATATTTTGTATCCCCTTCCTTTCACTTAAATCATTGATGAAAACAATTTTGAGCAAAAGTTGATGGGAATGTTTGTTTAAGAATTTGATCAAAAGGTTGTCATTTTGTGAAAATCTTTTGTCAAAGAGTTGTTTTGGGCATGAAAGCCAATTTTTTGGCGAAAAGCCTGGTTTTTTGATGGTTTGAAAACCAAATTTTGGATGGCGTGAAAGCCTAATTTTGTGGCGTAAGAGCCAAATTTGTTTGTGGCATGAGAGCCAAAATTTTGTTTGTGGCATGAGAGCCAAGGTTTTTTGTTTGTGGCATAAGAGCCAAAGCTTTTTGTTCGTGGCATGAGAGCCAAAGTTTTTTGGATGGCGTCAAAGCCGAATTTTGGAATGGCATAGAAGCCGAATTTCAATTTGTGGCATGGGAGCCAAATTTTGTTTATGGCATGAGAGCCAAAATTTTTGTTTGTGGCATGAGAGCCAAGGTTTTTTGTTTGTGGCATAAGAGCCAAAGCTTTTTGTTCGTGGCATGAGAGCCAAAGTTTTTTGGATGGCGTGAAAGCCGATTTTTTTGGAATGGCATAGGAGCCGAATTTTGTTTTGTTTGTTTTGGCATTTATAGCCGAATTTTGGCATTTATAGCCAGATTTTGGCGTTTATAGCCGATTTGGCGTTTATAGCCGAGTTTTTTTATTTTTTTTTGAAAACCAAGTTTTGTTTTGTTGGCATGAAAGCCGATTTTGGCGTTTATAGCCGAAATTTTTTTTTTTTGGCATTTATAGCCGAATTTTGGCATTTATAGCCAGATTTTGGCGTTTATAGCCGATTTGGCGTTTATAGCCGAGTTTTGGCATTTATAGCCGAGTTTTTTTTTTTTTTTTTGAAAACCAAGTTTTGTTGTGTTGGCATGAAAGCCGATTTTGGCATTTATAGCTGATTTTTTTTATTGTTTTGGCATTTATAGCCAGATTTTGGCGATTATAGCCGGATTTTGGCGTCTATAGCCGAGTTTTGGCGTTTATAGCCGGATTTTGGTTTTCAAAATGCAAGTATCAACTAAATGTCGCCTCCGCGCTGAATGGTCTTGCAGGTATCGATGGAATGTCGCTTTCTTGCTCATTCGGTTTGTGAGTATTGATGGAATGTCACCTCCTCGCGGGTTGGGTTTTGTGAGTATCGATGGACTGTCGCTTCCTCGCGAATTAGGGTGCAAATATCGACTAAGCGTCGCTTCCCTGCTTTTCCCAAAACTTTTGGTTTTACGGGTACTGACTTGGTGTCGTTTCCCCGCGATTTTTGAAATTTGAGGTTTTCTCGAACCATTTGAAATTTGGGTTGTGGATAGCAACTGGTATGTTGCGTCTCCATGATTTTTTGAAATTTGGGTTGTGGATATCAACTGGTTTGTTGCTTCTCCACGATTTTTGAAATTTTACAAGTATCAAATGGGGTTCGCTTCCTTGCGATTTTTTGGGTTTTGGAAGTATCGAATGGGGTTCGCATCCTTCCGGTTTTTGGGTTTTGCGAGTATCGACTAAGTGTCATTTCCCCACGGTTTCTAAAAACCAATTTTTTTTTGTTTAGAGACACGAGGGTCATAAATTTTGGCTTAAAACCATTTCGGTTGTAAAAGCCAAGGTAGACTAGGGTGAAAATTCCTGAGTCCTGATTTTTGTTTCAAACCATGAATTATGGGTTCAAGGATCGAAAATTTTGGTCAAGTCTGGGAAGAGGATCCTAAACTTGGATTTTGGATTTGATTTTTCTTTTGAACAATGAAACGATGAAAGTAAGCATTGTTTTGAAAGTTTTTTGTTTTTTTTTGAAACTTCAACATAAAGATGAAAATTTCAAAAGGGGTGGGTTTGACGAGCAAGTACCTTGGAAATAGGCTTTGGCCGTGTAGATATCGCTCTGACCCGTTTGGGGAAGTCTTCAAGGGTAGTACCGCTTCAAGAACTTGTTGTTGATGGGCAGCATACATCTGTCTCCTTCCATGTTTAGAAGAGCGTATGCGCCATTGGAGAAGACTTTGTCGATGACGAAGGGTCCCTCCCATTTTGGTTCGAATTTGCCTTTGGATTTGTGGGCAAAGACTATGGGTCTTTTTACTGCAAGAACCAAGTCACCCTTTTTGTAGGCGCGTTGCCTGACCCTTTTGTCGAAAGATCTTGCCATGCGTGCTTGGTACAACTCAATGCTTTGTAGAGCTTTGAGTCGTCTTTCATCGAGATTATACAGCTCTTGGAGTCTCAATTTGACATTGCTTTCTTTCGTCATGTCATTTTGTAGAGATACCCTTAAGGAAGGAATTTGTACTTCCAAAGGGACAACAGCTTCGCATCCATAGACCAAGGAGAATGGTGTGCTATGGGTTAGTCCTCGAACGGTGGTTCGATAGGCCCACAAAGCTTCTAGTAGTTAGTCGCCCCAGTCTCTTTTGTGACTAGAGACCATTTTCTTGAGAATTTTGCAGAGAGTCTTATTGAAGGCTTCTGCTAGTCCGTTCGCTGCTGGATTATATGGAGTCGAAGGACAACTTTGGATTTTGTACTTGTCACAAAACCTGTAAAATCTGTGATCCCGGAATTGTGGTCCGTTATCATGGATGAATCTTTTAGGTATGCCGAAGCGACAAATAATGTTGGTGCGCAAGAACTGAAGGACTGATGAAGTCTTCATTTCGCTGAGCGTAAATGCTTCTGACCACTTGGAGAAATAATCCGTAGCGGCGAAGATGAAGCGATGAGCTTTTCTTGATGGGGGAGAAATAGGACCTACGATGTCCATGCCCCAGGCTTCGAAAGGCCATGAGATTGCTGTTGGATGTAGCCATTCTGGAGGCATGTGGACATAATCTCCTTGAATCTGGCATTTTTGGCAGTGCTTGGCAAATTGCATTACATCAGCTACCATGGTAGGCCAATAATAACCTAGCCTTTTTATCTAGTTATAGAGCTTAGGGCCAGCCTGATGGGCTCCACAAAGACCAGCATGAACTTCTTTGAGAGTTTCCTCAGCCTCTTGTTGTGACAAGCAGCGTAGGAGTACCCCGTTGAAGGATTTTCTATAAAGTGCTTTTGAAGGTATATCCAAATGAAAGTTCGGGGCTCGTCTTTGGATGCTTACCCGCTCTTTTGGATCTTCAGGTAGGATTCCGAACATGATATAATCAATGAACGGATCTCTCCAGTCGCCAATCGGAGGTTTGAGGATGGACATCCGACTTCCAACCACTTGGTGGCATTCAGCAATTGCTTGGTGTGTGTTGAGAGGAGGGAGAATCCTTCTTTGACACACTGTGACTTGCATGTTTTCCCCTTCTTAGATTGCCATGGATGCGGCGAGTCCGGCCAGGGCATCTGCACGGATGTTTTCACCTCTGAGGATGTGGGTGATATGACAGATGTTGAATTTTTGTTGAAGCGACTGTGCCTTGTTGTAGTAAGGTAGCAGATCAGGCTTCCTGACTTCATATTTCTGATTCATCTGCTTGACGATCAGTTGAGAGTCCCCAAAAGCTTCCAACATGGTGATGCCGGATTCGAGGGTGAGTTCCAATCCTACAATCAGGGCTTGGTACTCAGCTGCATTGTTTGAACATGGTTCTAGTAGCGAAAAGGCGTGTGGAATCATGTATTTGTCGGGACTGACAAAGAAGATGCCAGTTCCCGATATTTGCTTTCCCTTTTCATTTGTCCTGGTTGCACCGTCAAAGTACATGTCTCAGGAAGCTTTTGATGAGGAAGTTTCCACATTGTAGACAAATTTGTCTGGGAGATCATCCCTGAGTGGAGAATCTTTAGGCAATGGATGCTCTGCGAGGAAGTCTGCTAGAGCTTGGCCTTTGATTGCTTTTTGTGGTACATACTTAATATCAAACTGTGATAGAAGAATGGACCATTTTGCCAGTCGGGCATTGAGAGAACCTGCTTTTGTGACAAGGACCTTTAGGAGGTTGATGCTCGAAATCAGGTAGACTGTGTTCGACAGCAGATAGTGACGCAGCTTTTGTACGGCGAACATTACTGCAAGGCATTCTTTTTCGACTAGGGAGTAGCGATGCTCTGCACCTACCATCATGCGGCTAAGGTAATATAGAGCAGTTTCTTTTTCATCGTCGTTTTCTTGTGCGAGCAGAGAACCCAAAGAGTGGTTGAGAGCTCTTGAGTACAAGATAAATGGTTTTCAAGTTGTGGGGACAGCCAGCACTGGAAGTTTGGTGAGGTATGCTTTAATGTCTTGAAATACATTTTCACATTCAGCATCCCAAACAAAGTCTACGGCTTTCTTCATCAGACGAGAGAATGGACGACACTTCCTTGATAGATTGGAGATGAACCGTCGTATGTAGGCCAGCCTTCCTTGAAGCCCTTTTAATTCTCTTAGGGTTCTGGGAGATGGCATTTTCAGGATAGCCTTGACTTTGGTGGGGTCAAGTTCTATTCCAGTTTTCCGTACTATGAATTCGAGAAACTTACCCGATGAGACACCGAAGAAGCACTTTAGTGGATTCATCCGCAATTTGTGTTTTCGAAGTTGGAGGAAGACTTCTCGAAGATCTGCGAGATGGTCTTCTTTTCTTCTGCTTTTTATGGCGAGGTCGTCAACATAGCATTCGACCGTCTTGTGCTGCATATCTTGGAATATTTTCATCATAGCCCTCTGATATGTTGCACCTGCATTTTTCAGACCAAATGGCATGACAGTGTAGCAATACACACCAAATGGTGTCCGAAATGATGTATGCCTTTCATCTTCAGGATGCATCTTTATCTGATTGTAGCCAGAGAATCCATCCATGAATGTCATTCGCTTGAACACATAGGTGTTGTCAATCATCACCTCTGGTATGGGGAGCGGGAATTCATCTTTAGGACATGCATTATTCAGGTCTGTGTAGTCGATACAGACCCTTATCTGCCCATTTTTCTTTATCACGGGGACGATGTTGGCCAACCATTCAGGATGCTGTTCCTCGCAGATGAAGCCAACGCTTTTGAGTTTCTGAACTTCTTGTTCAATTTTGTCCATCACGTCGGGACGGAATCTCCTTTGGCCTTGTTTGATAGGCTTGATTTCTTTTTGCAAGTTGAGCTTGTGGACTGCTACTTCGGGATCCAGGCCAGGCATTTCGGCATAAGACCATGCAAAGCAATCAACGAACTCACGAAGAAAAGAGATATACTCGGGTAACTCATCATCCTTTATATTCTTGCTTATGAATACAAGACGTGGGTTATCAGATGTTCCCATGTCTATCTTTTGAACAGGATCTTCTGTCGGAAGGTTTGAAGGTGGTTCGTCCACAATGTTTTCGGAGGCTTCCAACTCAACAAGACCTTCTGGAGTGCCAGAGACATTTTCAGACTGAGGCTCTGTTTCTATCCATGGATCTTTTTGATCAGTGTCCTTCTCAAGGCTTGTAATGAGATGGTCCCAATCATTTGCTGGAATTGGATTGAAGTAAGGTACTTCTTTAGGAGACGATGGTTCTTTTGAGTCAGAAAACTGCTCGTCTGTATCATCGGGCAATTCCTCTTTATTATCAGAGAAATTATACCAATTGGAGGAGCTTTCAGGATTTTTGACTAGTAACTCCTCAAAGAGATATTCAGGGATATCGATGTCTTCATGAGATGTTGAGGCTTGGTCGGTAAAGCGACTTTGTAGCCATGGTGTCAACGGTCTCATAGGAGCGGTAGGATCATACCCCAACCCATATGAAGACTTGCCTTTGTGAAGGTGGATTTTCCAATCTTCTGGTTGACTTTTGGTCAGGGTGGGTTCCAATGGTGTGAGAATACCACGGCCACCTCCCAAACCAGTCTGATTTTGAGCGTCGTAGCCCATTTTCTTCATGATAGCTTGTGCCATTGGACTATACAGGGATAGCTGAGGCATACCTTCGTTTTGGAAAGGTTCAAGCAGAGAGTTCAGTGGAGATGCTCCCGATCTGTGGAAGAAGATTGTTTTTACTTCTGGCGAAGTTGCCGGAATAACAAAGGAAGCAGACGTAGTATCTTCTACGTCAGCAGGTGTCTCCAATGGAGTGAGAGCGGGCTGATCTTGCTGAGTATCAGGTTGGCCTGATGCTGTGTCATCTTCTGGCTCTGACTCTGAGTCTGTGTCATGCATAATAAACACAAAGGAGACAGTGAACTTGCCCCCAGCCTTTTGTTTTGTCTTCTTTACTTTGGTAGTGATTATCAAAGGCTTTCGAGATTTGAAGGAGACGACGAAGGGAGCTTGGCCGCTTACTTCGAGTTTGGTGGAAGGTTTGTTTACCTCCGGTGATTGCTGAGGAGCCTTGCCTTTATCTTTATGGAGATTGTTGGCAAAGTGAATTGTTTTTTCCTCCTGTTCTTCTTTTCCATCTTTATACATTTGAGCATCTGCAAAATGGACATCTCTGCCTTTGAAGGGCTTTTTGTCTACAAACACTCGATGCATCAAGCCATCGTTGCCAACGAACTTGATGCACTGATGGAGAGTTGAAGGGACGACACCATTCTCATGTATCCAGGGGCGTCCAAGGAGTATATTGTAACATGAAGGGGTCCTTATTGCACACACGGTGACTTCAGAAATAAGATCACCGATTTGTAATTTGAACCTGATTTTGCCGATAGGCCTTTGAGCGCTGCCGTCATATCCGAAGATGGACACGGACGTGTGACTCAGTTTGCTAGGTGGGATGCCCAGCTCTTCGAGTGCCGAAGTAGAGATGAGGTTGAGTGCAGAACCTGGATCGTTCTGAACTCTGTCTACTGGCATTTCTTTGACGTACCCCATAAAGTACAAGGGACGGTTGTGCTTTGTTTCGCCTAGGAGGAGGTCATCCTTGTTGAAGGCAATTGTTGCACTTGCTGCTTTTTGTACCGAGAGGCATTCATTGCTTGATCCCTCAGTTTTCTTCTTTTCTCCCTTTGAGGGAGTATTTGATTTTTTGACCCTATAGTCCATTTCAATTTGTAGGACTTGTGGGGCATGTTTGTCGACATCCGCATTCAGCCTTTGTAATTCTGAAATGAGACTATCACGAGTTTGTGGAGACATTCGCAATAAGTCAAGGATGCGCAAACGTGCAGGTATGTGTTTGAAGTGCTCAATCAAGTCGTACTTGAAAGCCTCCTTCTGGCCTGCATTTTCATTATTATTGCCACTTGGGGCACTTACATCTTGCTTTTCGGAAGGATTTACATAAGAAGAAGAGGGTTGATTGTAATTTTTTTGGTAATCCCGGCCAGAACGGGTACCTCTACCAACTTCAAGAGCCTCTAGAGACTGGTCTTCTTTTGGAAGATCACTCTCAAGATCAAGGGGTTGATCCTTTGCTGAAGACGTCTCTGTAACAGCATTGGTGTCTTCAGTAATTGTGTTGCACGGAGCAATTTCCGGGAACAAGTCCTCAACAGCAGCCGGCAACTTTTCTTTATTAGCCCACACATCGCCCGTGAGATAGGGTATCTGGGACCAGTTGACTGAGTTTTCATTGAAGAAGATTTCATTGGCAGAAGTTTCTTCAAGATGATCAATCGGGAGAGGCTTGAGTTCCGATGTCACAGCTTCAGGAGACGAGGGCTGAGAGGATGTTATCTCAGTGGAAGTCACTTGAGAGGATGTAGCTCCGAAAGATACGCTACCGGTTGGGGAGTACGTGTCTTTGGAAGCTTCAGAGGCACTGTCGTCCTGAGCTATTGCATTGCAGGTTATCCTGACAGGAGATGCCCCCATGTAGACTGTTGGGAATCGGACTCATCCTCAGATGTAAAAGGATCATCGATCCAACTGTTTTCTCCATTTTCAGGAGTTAAGGGAAGAAGTTCCCTTTGATTTTCAGGGAATTCTGGTTCTGGATTATGACGAAGATCATTATCGCGATCCTGCTCCTGCTCTATGGCAAGATGTTGCAAGATTCTTGCATATTCCTCAAGATCAGGCATAGGAGCCAAATCTTCTTCGTCATCCGCTCCTCGTGGTTCACCAATGTTGGGTTCCACCGGAGCATTGGTTGGTGCTGGATCGACAGCATTTTCTTGAACAGGGTCCTGCTCTTCTTCATCGTCGGACCAGGATCCTTGTGGCTGTAATGGGTTATACCAGATTACTGGCATAAGATGAGACTCGGGAATCCATTCCTCGTCGGAGAGGTATTCTCCTGTTTCAAGGGATTCTTCCCACTCATCTATATCACTGGCAGTATCATTGGACTCGTATCCGTTCATGGGGAATCCAACTACCGAGTTGCAAGAGTATGATGCCCCCTGCACATTTTCATTTTTGTATAGAGGTGGCATGAAATCATCAAGGGTGAATTTTCTTACCGCCTTTGAAGTTTTGGGAAGAGATTCTTCCGTCGTCCCTAGTGAAGTAGTGGAAGAAGTTTCTGCTTTTTTAAGGACTTCTTGTTTTGGTTGAGATTTCTGCTGCTATTTGAGCTTGCGGAGTTGTCTCTTGGCTTGCCTTCGCTGCTAAGCAATCGGCTTTGTTTTGACGATCTCCCAATTTTCATCATCTAGGAGATCGGGATGCACCCATATAGGCTGTCCATCTGATGTTGGATAGGGAACCAAGTCTTGGGACGCTTGAGCCATTTTTATCACTTTGAATGAAGTAGTGATCTTCTCCTTCGGTGACTTTGAAGTTTGCCGACATGACACCATGTTGACAGAGGCAGGGCCATAGTTTTTATCAAAGGTTATGACTCTGTTTTTCCACATCTCATTGATCTTCTCTCTCACAACGAAGCATTGATTGAGAGGATGTGAGATCATCTGATGGTATGGACAGTATCGGGGATCATTGGTTTTGCCAACATCTCCCGGTCTTTTCGGCTCTGGCAAAATGAGTTTGCCATTTGCTAGGAGAGCCTTAAAGATTTCTTCAACATCTTCATCGAACGGATATTTCTTTTCTACACGTTCTTTGAAGGCATTAGAGAGTTCAGGTCTTTTACCTGCAGTTTTGTTTTCAGGTTTCTTTGGTTGCTGAGGAGCTGACTTAGTCTGCACATTGAGAACCTCCTTTTTCTTTGGTTTTGAGGTTGTAACAGCAGTCGGCTCTTTCTTTGATAATTTTTGACTGTTGAGGTCTTTGATCACCATTTCAGCTTCCATGGAAGCTTCGAGGAGTTCTCCCAGGTTCTTTGATTTGTTGCCGATGATCATGGAGCGAATTTTTGCTCTCATATTGTTACGGCAGATGTCGACTAGCGAAGCTTGTGGCAGTACATCTGAGCATTGTAAGCCATTGCCTTCCATTTGTGAATGAAGTCGTATGTTGACTCATTCTCTCCCTATTTTAGGCTGCAGAGTTGAGCCATAGTAACAGGATGATCCTCACCTTGGAAGTGGGTCAGGAAGCGTGTCTCCAGCATAGCCCAGTTCTGGATGGAGTTCTCTGGCAGAGTGGAGTACCAATCAAAGGCTGTACCTTTTAGGGTACTTGCAAAGAGGCGAATCTTGAGGGCATCTTAATCCGCAATAGCTCCTGTCAGGATCTTGAAATGGATGACATGCTGCCTGGCTGAACCTTTCCCAATATAGGTCTGGAGAGTAGGTTGCTTGAATTTTGCAGGGAACGGAACCGAGTCCATCCATAGAGGGTAGGGTGGCTTGATCCCATGTTCTTTCAATGTATCATCTTCTTTTGCTTTTGCAAGGATATCGTCCACGTCCTTTCTGGTAAGGGCACGAGACTCATTGTTTTCTGCATTGCCCTCGTCATCTTCATGATTCAGAGGGGTTTCATTGTTAGGTGGTGGATGCTGTAGAGTGAGAATAAGGTTTTCCATCAGAGCCTCAATTCTCTGTTGTCCTTGCTCCAACTGCTGGATGCGTGCGGTTACATCGTCATGCGCCGGAGGCTACTCAGAACTTGTAGCCAAGACGTTCATCCCTCGGGATTCGAACGAAGAAATCATCCTGGTGACTGAGCTGGGGCTCATTCTTCTGGATGAAGAATTTGAGGAGTGGTTACTCTTGTGTCCTTAACTTGGAGGAGTGGAAGGTTCTTCCAGATGTGTTCGTGTCCGAGAGACGCTGCGAGTCACCGAACGTCTAACACTGATTTTGGTTGCTGACTTCTGGCGTTTTCTGGTTTTGCCAACCATATGGACAGCAATGAATTGGTTGGGTCTTTCCTTTTCGACCCATTTGTTTGAGACGTGGAGAGTAGAATGCTGGGTTCTTTGTTTCTCGAGTCTCTTTTGTCGATATGCAATGCGGCGATGCATACGACGAGCAATTTGAGCTTCAGTCAGCTCAGGCTGGGCTCTGGCGATGAAGGATGTAGTCCCTCGTGCGCAGCAGCCGAGTTTGTCTTATTTGAAGCTTGGTAAGGACAGAATCTGGATGCGGTCCTTTGCCTGTCGCAGTGAAGACTTGAATTTTGCGAGCTCGGCCCCTGTTGAGATGAAGGGTTGACTCGCGGGAGTGCAGGCTTCAGCATGTTTTTGCATAGGCCTAACGATGCAGGATTTAATTTTGGGCTTGTAGGAGCAAGCCGGCTCATGATGATTTTGTTTGTTTTTTTGGCGGAGGGTAGGTTTCTCCTCTTTCATGTAAGAGAGAGGGTAGAACCGATTCTCCTTGAGAGGGGCCAGGTATGCTGGCTTTGCAGATGTTTGGGACCTCCTTTTCTTTGCTGAAGATCTCGGGGACCAAGTTTTGGTGTAAACCTGGTTTCTTGTGGGTTGAGGCTTCGTGGGAACGCCACGAGCTTCAAGCTTCTTCATGTTCGCCCTTGGTGCCATGTTAGTGACACGTTGCGGGGCGGTTTTCTGCTTCTTGGCAGGTACGGTGTCTTCTGTGGGAAGTGGGAATGGTCCCAGCGATCCGAAGACGATGGTCCGGGGAGTTGAAGTTGACCCGGTGTTTGGAGAGTTGTCGAGGGAGATGACGCTTCGGCAACTGGCAGGGCGCTTATGCTTGTTTTGCTTGTCTTGAAGCATAAGCTGGTACTTGTTCTCATCGAAAGTGATGGTCAATGAAGCTGCCATTGTTAGTTTTGGAAAACTTCTGAAACAAGACCAAATCCATTAGTAATCACAAGAATATGGTGATCATAAATGGAGAACAACTATGGTTTTGTCTTTTCAAATCACTTAAGGGGACATGGCCCAACCCAAGGACGATGAAGAAGGCAAAAAGCCATAGAGGATACAATTGTTCTAAAATGCAATTATGGTAGGCTCAGAGTGAGCGTTCCAGTGACTGCTATAAGCAATTGTAGACCTTAATTCAAATTACCGAGAAGCAAGGCTCACTCGAGGTAAAATGATATAAGGTTGGAGATACAAATGTGTCGGTCGCGAATACAGCAGACCTGAAAGGGCGTACTAGCACCGCTAGGCACAAATCTTGCAAATCTCATCCTTGGGAAGGACACGAGATGGGATTTTTTGAAAGGTCAAATTTGGGTTCATAAAGGAAAGCAAATGATGTTCCAATCCAAACAAAGGCTCCACATTTCTTCGAGCGCTAAATTCAGAAGGGAAGGAACCAGAATTTCTCGGATGTGAATCCAGTAATGACGGAAGTTTTTTTTTTTTGAAGGGTCAAGATTGAATTCATCAAAGAGAGCAAATGGTGTTCCGTTTCGAACAAAGGCTCAACATTTCTGCGAGCGCTAAATTCGAAAGGGAGGGGACCAAAATTTCTCAACTCTGAACTCAAAAGTGATGGAAGTTTTTTTGAAAGGTTAAGATTGAATTCATCGAAGAGAGCAAATGGTGTTCCATTCCGAACAAGGCTCAACATTTCTGCGAGCGCTAAATCCAAAAGGGAAAGAACCAACATTTCTGCGAGCGCTTCGTTTTCAGCCGATTTTGTGTCTTTTTCGCTCCTTTTTTCTTCTGTATTTTTCTTGAAATTTTTCCTCAATTATTGACTTCATTTTCTTGGAGAAAACTTGACGAGAACCCGCAAGAAATTGGAGCACAAAGTTTCCCATTTTTGGGAAAGCCAAAGACTTTGTAGCCGATTTTCCGTCAAGAGTCGAAACTAGGTCAAACGATGTCGGAATGACCTGAAAATTGAGGTGAAGCTTCTTGAGCAGTGGATAGGACCAACCATGGGCTTTTATTTGAGTTTTGAAGCCGTTTGGGGTCCCATCGATGCTTCACTTGATTTTGCTGCGGGGAAAATGCCGAGCTTTGATATGTGGTCAAACGATGTCCGATTGACCTGAAATTTGACGGGGAGCCTATTGGAGTCATTTTGAGACGTTCCATGGGCTCCGTTTTGGATGTCATGGTCCCGGGTTGCTCCACCGCCGGTAGGCTTGATTTTCTCTTGGAGCATCGAAACCTGGTCAAACGTTGTCGGAATGACCTGAAATTTGACGTGCAGCCTTTTGGAAGCATGTTGAAGCCACTCATGTATTTTTTTATGAGTGATGGCTTCGGTGGTTCCCGTCGCCGGG
The DNA here is from genome assembly GCA_028538565.1 of Umbellularia californica. Lineage (NCBI taxonomy): Eukaryota > Viridiplantae > Streptophyta > Magnoliopsida > Laurales > Lauraceae > Umbellularia > Umbellularia californica. The sequence continues at coordinate 62,924,561 of JAPQWN010000001.1, forward strand.
AAGCTTGATTTTGCTGCTCGAGCATTGATGGAGGGTCAAACGTTGTCGGTTTGACTTGAAATTTGGCGTGGAGCCCTTTGGAGACATTCTGGAGTCATTCGTAGGCTCTAATCAAAGTTTTGGTGTCTTTGATGATGTCGCCGCCGGGAGCGCTTGTTTAGCAGTCGGAGCAGTGAAGTTAGGCCAAACGCTGTCGGAATTGCCCGAAACATCAGGTGTACCCCTCTTTTGGCTGCCTTGAAAGAGCTTTAAGTTTTTGTCTGATTCTGACAAGATCTGATGCTTGAAGTAGCTTTGCCTGTTTTGTAGCAGGATGCAGCTTGACGATGCTTCTTGATGTGGAGGAGACATAGTGAATTTTTTGGTGTCAACAAGACTCAGAATCAGAGCTAGAAGACGACATAGCATCAAGCCTAGCTGATACTCAGCGAGTTCAGCCAGCTTTCACTCCATTGGAGACACCTGCTGATGTAGAAGATCATACGTCTGTTTCCTTTGTTGTTCCGACAACTTCGGCAGAAGAAAAAACAATCTTCTTCCACAATCCTGAAACATCTTCATCACGCCCAGCACTCGAACCTTTCGAAGGAAGGTATCGTGTACCAGACTTAAATATCTCTCTTGACAACATGGTGGGCGAACCCATCGAGCAAAAATATGACGACGTTGAGGCCTCCTTGATAGAAGATATCAACTACATCCCAGATCTCAACATCGCTCTTGATGATCCAAACCCCACAGAGTCATTTAAGAAAGGTGACCTTGTGTTCGCGGTTAAAAAGCCATTGATTCTCGTTCGTACATCCGAAATCAACGATGAATCAAGATGGAAAGGGCCTTATATCATTGACAAAGCCTTCTTCAATGGAGCATATGCTTTCTTCAAATTCGAAGGAGATATGTTTATGCTGCATAATAAATTTCTACGACATTGTTTTTCTTAAAGCTGCGTCACTACCTGCTGTCCAACACAGTCTACCTGGTTTCGAGGATCAACCTCATAATGGTCCTTGTCACAAAAGCAGGTTCTCTCAATGCCCGACTGGCAAAATGGTCCATCCTTCTATCGCAGTTTGATATTAGGTATGTACCACAAAAAGCAATCAAAGGCCAAGCTCTAGCAGACTTCCTCGCAGAGCACCCATTGCCTAAAGATTCTCCACTCAGGGATGATCTCCCAGACGAATTTGTCTACAATGTGGAAACTTCCTTATCAAATGCTTCCTGGGACATGTACTTTGACGGCGCAACCAGGACAATTGAAAAAGGAAAACAGATATCGGGAATTGGCATCCTCTTTGTCAGCCTCGACAAGTACATGATTCCACACGCTTTCTCACTACTGGAACCATGTTCAAACAATGCAGCTGAGTACCAAGCCCTGATTATAGGATTGGAACTCGCCCTCGAATCCGGCATCACCATGCTGGAAGCTTTTGGAGACTCTCAACTAATCGTCAACCAAATGAATCAAAAATTTGAAGTCAGGAAGCCCGATTTGCTACCTTACTACAACAAGGCGTAGTCACTTCGACAAAAATTCAACATCTGTTACATCACCCACATCCTCAGAGGTGAAAACATCCGTGCAGATACCCCTACTGGACTCGCCGCATCCATGGCAATCCAAGAGGGGAAAACAGGCAAATCACAGTGTGTCAAAGAAGGATTCTCCCTCCTCTTAACACACATCAAGCAGTTGCTGAATGCCACCAAGTGGTTGGAAGTCGTATGTCTATCCTCAAACCTCCGATCAGCGACTGGAGAGATCCATTCATTAATTACATCATGTTCGAAATCCTACCTGAAGATCCAAAAGAGCGGGTAAGCATTCAAAGACGAGCCCCGAACTTTCATTTGGATATTCCTTCAAAAGTACTTTACAGAAAATCCTTCAACGGAGTACTTCTAACGCCGTTTGTCACAACAAGAGGCTGAAGAAACTCTCAAAGAAGTGCTTGCTGGTCTTTGTGGAGCCCATCAGGCTGGTCCTAAGCTCTATGATCAGATAAAAAGGCTAGGTTATTATTGGCCTACCAAGGTAGCTGACACAATGTGATTTGCTAAGCGCTGCCAACAATGCCAGATTCATGGAGATTATGTCCACATGCCTCCAGAATGGATACATCCTACAGCAATCTCATGGCCTTTTGAAGCCTGGGGTATGGACATCATAGGTCCTATCTCTCCTCCATCAAGCAAAGGTCATCGCTTCATTTTCGCCGCTACAGATTATTTCTCCAAGTGGTCAAAAGCATTTGCGCTCAGCGAAATGAAGACCTCATCAGTCCTTCAATTCTTGTGCACCAACATTATTTGTCGCTTCGGCATACCTAAAAGATTCATCCATGATAATGGACCACAATTCCGGGATCACAGATTCTACAGGTTCTGCAACAAGTACAAAATCCAAAGTTGTCCTTTGACTCCATATAATCCAGCAGCGAACAGACTAACAGAAGCCTTCAACAAGACACTTTGCAAAATTCTCAAGAAAATGGTCTCTAGTCACAAAAGAGACTGGGAGGACAAACTACCAGAAGCTTTGTGGGCCTATCAATCCACCGTTCAAGGACCAACCCATAGCACACCATTCTCTTTGGTCTATGGATGCGAAGCTGTTGTCCCTTTGGAAGTACAAATTCCTTCTTTAAGGGTATCTTTGCAAAATGACATGACGCAAGAAAGCAATGTCAAATTGAGACCCTAAGAGCTGGATAATCTCGATGAAAGACGGCTCGAAGCCCTACCAAGAATTGAGCTGTACCAAGTACGCATGGCAGGATCTTTCGACAAAAAGGTCAGGCAACGCGCCTACAAAAAAGGCGACTTGGTTCTTGCAGTGAAAAGACCCATAGTCTTTGCCCACAATTCCAAAGGCAAATTCGAACCAAAATGGGAGGGACCTTTTGTCATCGATAAAGTCTTCTCCAACGGCGCATACGCTCTTCTAAACATGGAAGGAGACAGATGTATGCTGCCCATCAACGGCAAGTTCTCGAAGTGGTACTACCCTTGAAGACTTCCTCAAACGGGTTAGAGCGATATCTACACGGCCAAAGCCTATTTCCAGGTACTCGCTCGTCAAACCCATCCCCTTTTGAAATTTTCATCTTTATGTTGAAATTTCCAAAAAAAAAAAAAAACTCTCAAAACAATGCTTACTTTCATCATTCATTGTTCAAAAATCATCAAATCCAAAAATCCAAGTTTAGGAGCCTCTTCCCAGACTTGACCAAAACTTTCGATCCTTGAACCCAAAATTCATGGTTTGAAACAAAAATCATGACTTAAAAATCTGCACCCTAGTCCGCCTCGGCTTTTACAAACAAAATGGTTTTAAGTCAAAATTTACGACCCTCGTGTCTTTAAACAAAAAAAATGGTTTTTTAGAAACCGCGAGTCGATACTCGCAAAACCGAAAAAACGAAAGGATGCGAACCCCATTCGCTACTTCCAAAACCTAAAAATCGCAAGGAAGCGAACCCCATTTGATACTTGCAAAACCTCAAATTTCAAAAAATCGTGGAGACGCAACATTCCAATTGATATCCACAACCCAAATTTCAAATGGTTCGAGAAAACCTCAAATTTCAAAAATCGCGGGGAAACGACACCAAGTCAGTACCCGCAAAACCAAAGTTTTTGGGAAAAGCAAGGAAGCGACGCTTGGTCGATACTTGCACCCCAATCCGCGAGGAAAAGACATTCCATCAATACTCGCAAACCCAGCCCTCAAGGAAGCGACATTCCATCGATATTCGTAGACCGAATAAGCAAGGAAGCGACATTCCATCGATAATTGCAAGACCATTCAGCGGGGAGGCGACATTTGGTCAATACCTGCATTTTGAAAACCAAAACCTGGCTATAAATGCCAAAACAAAAAGAAATCGGCTAAAAATGCCAAAAATTCGGCTATAAACGCCAAAATCCGGCTATAAATGCCAAAATCGGCTTTCATGCCAACAAAACAAAACTTGGTTTTCAAAAATCTGGCTCCCATGCCAAAACAAAACAAAACAACAAAACAAATTTCGGCTCTCATGCCAATTCAAAAAAAAACAACTTTGGCTTCCACACCACAAACAACAAACTTTGGCTCTCATGCCACAAACAAAGTTTTTGGCTTTCATGCCACAAACAAACCTTGTCTCTCATGCCGCAAACAAATTTTGGCTCTTACGCCACAAAATTCGACTTTCATGCCATCTCAAAACTTGGCTCTTATGTCAATTCAAAAAATCAGCTTTCATGCCATCTCAAAATTTCGGCTCTTATGCCAATTCAAAAAAGAAAAAAACTTTGGCTTCCATGCCACAAACAAACAAAACCTGGCTTTCATGCCATTTCAAAATTTCAGGCTTTCATGCCATCACAAAATCCGGCTTCCATGCCATCTTAAAATATCGGCTCCCATGCCACAAACAAATTTGGCTTCCATGCCACAAAACAAAATTTAGCTTCTATGCCATTCCAAAATTCGGCTTTCATGCCATCTCAAAAATTTTGGCTTTAATGCCATTTCAAATTTTGGCTTCCATGCCGCAAACAAATTTTGGCTCTTACGCCACAAAATTCGGCTTCCATGCCATTCCAAAATTCTATTTTCAAGCCATCAAAAACCAGGCTTTCGCCATAAAAATTGGCTTTCATGCCCAAAACAACCCTTTGACGAAAGATTTTCACAAAATGACAACCTTTTGATCGCATTCCCATCAGCTTTTGCTTAAATTTGTTTTCATCAAGAAAATGATTTAAGTGAAAAGAAGGGGATACAAAAAATATATAGTACCAAAAATGTTTATACATGGAGGTACCAAAAAAAAGAAGAAAAGGAGTTTGTTACAACTCAGGAGCTCAGTCCAATATGGTTTTCAACCAAAGATTCAATTCCTCAAGCAGACCCTTGGCCTTAGCTTCCAAAGTTTTTAGGCCACGCTTCTTCAAAATGTTCCCATAAAATGCGCCCGAACGCCGCGACCCATCTACAGCACGAGGAAGTTCTTCCCAGAGGACTTGCCACTGCTCATACTCCTGAGTCTTCCTCCGGAAATTACTTTCAGCCTCCTCAACCTGGTGAATGAGAGTCCCCTCTTTGTCACAAGCCTCCACAATGGCGGCCCATTTGGCAGCAGCTTCTTCCTCCAAAAGCTCAAGATGCTGCCTAGCTTCGACAACCTCCTTATCAAGGCGGTCTAGGTCTTGCTTCAGCCCCATGATGTCCAACTCGGTAACGTTCCTCTCCCGAACGAATTGCTTCCGAATCCGAGTGATCTCAGTCAGCTCAGCTTTGACTTTGCTGGAAGGCTTCATAAACATCTCATCAAAGAAGTCACCATCTGGGAAACCCTTGGTCTCATCCACTTGTTCCTTAAAGCTATGACTTCATCAACAAAACCCTTGGCGCTTACAATGTCCAGACCGACTTCTTCACTATCAACAAGGATGTCCTATACATGCTTGATCATGCCGAAACCAGCTTCCAAGTGACCCGAAGAAAGAGTCTCAACCCATGAGCTCAAAACATTCTTCAACACCTTCTTTGCATACTGAAGGTGCGGCCCAGATAAGGATTGCCCATGTCATGCCCCATTGGAAGAGTAATCAATAAACTCTTTCCAATCGAAGAAGCTGATTCTTTGAAAGTAGAAGAAGTCCCCACTCCTGGATCGGCTGCAGGTATCCTCTGTTCTGGCTCTAAGAAAGACGGAGGAACTTTCCTGTTGCTCCACAATCCGTCAATGAAAAGACAAAAAGGTATGAATATGATCTTGTCAAAAAAAATATATCAAGATTATTATTATAAAATACCTTCTTCGACGACCGGCGGAGTACTCTCTGCCTCTCTAAGCTCATCCGAAGCATCGTCAAAGGTTGCATCCATGGATGGCTCAAAACCGTCAGAATCCTTTGGCAAGTCAGCTAACAAGAAAACAAAAGCTACATGTTGGCAAATGACATCACAAACAAAAGAAAGAAAAAAGAAACAAAAAAGCCAAAGCAATCATACCAGGTGAAGGTTGTGGAACCACTCCAGAGTCCCGGCTTCTTCTTCAAATGCCACGATTGGATCCGACATCACCTCATTGGTCGGAACCTCGGGCATCACCAAATCTTCATCCTCTGCCAAAAGAAAGAAAGGAGCGGATCAAAACAAAAATCTCTCTCATAGAGAAAAGAAGCATAAATAGAAAGAAGGAGAATCATACTAGCTGTCTCCTCTTCTCTGCTCCTCTTCTACGGAGGCTCGTCAGCATCCCCAGACACCTCCTCAGCAATGGTGAGAGGAACTTCCAGATCAGAAGGACTTTCATGCCGTCTCATATTACGGCGTTGTCCTCTCTTCCTCTTGCTTCTGCGGGTCAGCCTGCTCGAAGATCCTGCCCCACTATCAACATCAGGTCTCTCACTAGAGTCCTCACTGAATAGCCTACTTTTCTCAGGAGACTCCATGGAAGCCTTCGTGCGCTCTGCTTGCATCCAAGCATCGATCTCGGCCTCCTCCTCTTCCAGCTATCTCAAGACCTCACCTGGAATCCCTTGTGCAGCTCCTGATTTGATGACGTCCTGCTCATTGAGAAAGCCTATCTTATGCTTCTCTCCAAAAAGGAAGGCCAAAACTTCCTTTCGACGGGCACCATCTGATCTGCCAAGACCCTTCCCAGAAGATTGCTTGACATCATGCTTCTTCTTGGAAAGCCGCAGGTACACTGAGAAGCTCTCCACTAACCATTTCGTGAAGCCAGAAGTCCGGAAAGTGGGCAGCTTAGGATATGACATCATGGCGGTAGTGTCCTCTGCACTGTAAAAAGCCCATGCATTCCTCCCATCCTGCAGACCTCCAAAACGCTTCACCATGCTCGAAGGTGCTCCAACAACGCCTTGAGAGAAGCCAAGCTGCAATGCAAAATGCGAAGGGACATACGGCTTGATATCGACGAAAAGATGTCTACGGTACACCATCGTACCAACCCAAATGTTGAAAAGCCATTTCTTCTCCGCGTTTGTCAAAGCATAGTGTCTTCCCGACCCTGCCCTGATCGAATCACGGGAGACACCAAAGTCAAAATCCTTCTTCCGCAAACCCAGAGAAAGCTTCACTAAAGACTGCCCAATCTCGACGTCCCTGAACCGTAGGATCCTCAAACGGGCAGACAAAAAAGATTCGGAAACGGCTGTCCCTCTATCCAAACGAATCAGAAAAGGATCTTCGTCCTGCGCAACTCCCAACCGATGGAAGTTAGGACAGTAGTATACGTACCACGAATAGAAGATGTGGGCTGAAAATACCCTGTTCATAGGGAGCCCAAGCCGAACCAGAAAAGCAGCAGCCTGCAGTTCGATACACAAGTAGGAGTAAAGAGTAGGCACCAACGCTAGTCGCTCTCCGAATGGCATCTGACAAGTCAGAAAAATACAATGCGGCCTGATGTGCGTTCCATCTCCTCCAGTAAAAACATCCTCACCCAGCCAATAAGTGAGGTAAACAGCAAGATCTCTCCACAATGCAATGTCAGGACAAATGGCGTCTGTGCTTGCGAAGAACTTCATCAAATCTTCTCGCATGGCGTAAATCTTCTTCAAACTTGAGGCTTTAGCCCTAGTATACTAGGCCATGCCATCAGAAGACTCCCCGCCGTAAAAAAAGTTGGAGCTGTAACTCCTCCAACTGCTGCACCTTACTTTTGAGCCCTCCTCCTTCAAAAAATCATAGAAGGCGACGAGCTGAAAGTATACAAGCCTAAACTCCTCAGACTGCTCCTCAAGGATGCTATCGATAGGCATAAACTCCTCATAGAGTTTGTCAATGATAGGCAACCCGGTGATGGCGCTCAATTCCTTCAAAGAAAAACCAATCTCACCATTCGTCACAATGAAGGTGTTGGTTTGTGGAAGGAATGACTCTAGCATGGCCATGAAAGCCTCATTGGAGAAAACAACGGTTTGCCGAAAAGCGCAAACCGCATCAAAAATCTCGGTGTCCCACAGAATGGCCTCACCAACCTTCAGGGTGTGATCAGTCCATGATTCTCAACTCGAGTCAGCACTGAAACGGCCACGAAGTCGAAAAGGCTTCACCCAATCGCTGCCATCACCCCGAAAAATGCCAAGGCCCACCGGTCTCAAATCGACCGACGGATGATCAGAACCTTGGTAGCCACTGGCTGGCATCAACATGTCCATACGGACATGCAACTTCTCTGCAAAACCGGAAGGGCCGCCAACAAAAATCCCAATCTTGATCACACTAGTCCCCTTCACCCGGCTTGGAGGATCTTCCCCTTAGGGCACGTGGGAGAAAGGCTCATGATCGAGATGGTCCGATCGAAGGTCGACCTGGTAGAAATAGTTCTCTCCTCACCATCTGTTGTGTAAGAGAACTGAAAACATCTCCTTTGGTATGTCAAGTCGTCGAGGACTACATCACCGAAGAAGAAGATAGGCTTGGGCACAATGCTCTGATCGTCTGTAACCCAAGGATGGCTGCTTACCATGATCTTGTAAAATTCCTCATCTTTGAGAGCGATCAATCGCTGTCTCATCTCATCACGATTAAGAGAGTCACATTCTTCCAAGTTCTTCTCAACAACTGGACCTTCTCTCAGGCCTGCTGAACGACCGGATTAGAAGATCTGGCAGACCGACGAGGTGCGTCAGTAACAGGACCCTTACCCTTGTTTGTTTTGGAAGAACTACCTGCAAAGAAAGGAAAAACAAAGATCAATCATCATCAAAATAACAGAATTTTGCTAAAAAAATTCTAGCAAAATTTTGATATGGTTCCGGGGCAATTCCAAAGAAAAGGGAAACACCCCGAAAAAGACAGGAAGCCTGAAGATGAGCTCAACACTGCTGCAAGCTCATAGTCAGTGAAAAAATTCTCAAAGGAGGTTCGAACTCAAACATTGCTGCGAGAACGAGCCAATCTCATCAAATTTCCTCAAAATTTGGAAAAGAGCTCAACATTGCTGTGAGCTCCAAAATCCAAAACTTGCAAAACTCCTCAAAATCCAGAAAGACCAAGAAAGGGCTCAACATCGCTGCGAGCTCTAAATCCCAATACTTGCAAAAGATTTTCAGGTATACCTCATCATGCTTCCAAGTCCATTTACCAAAAATCATGCATCAAAGAACATCATCATGCATTAGATGCTAGGAAAACCATGACCAAAGTTTGACCAATTCCAACCCAATTTGGTAAAAACCAATCAAACTTTGCCCAAGTCAAAAATCTTGTTGGCTTGACCTGGAGACTCTAGCCTTCTACCTTGATGCATCAAAAAAAATGCATGAACATATTGAATTGCATAACCTCATTATCATGATGAATCAAAAAAAAAAAAAAAAAAAAAAAAAAAAAAAAAAAAGAGAGAGAAAGAAACCTCAACAAAAAAAAAAAGAGAAAAAGGAAAAAAAAAACGGCGAAAAAAAAAAAAGAAAGAAGAGAAAGCACCCGTGAGCAAAAAAAGAGAGAGAGAAAAAAAAAGTAATTGTACGAAAAAAAAGAGAAAAAAAATGAAAGAAAAAGAAAGGAAGAAAAGAAATTTCCTACTTCTACAATAGAGTGGAGGAAGAAAACTTACTTGAAGCCATTGATGAAAAAGAAGAAGAAAAGCTTGGAAATCCTTGAAGAAGAAAAGTACTTCTTGATCTTGGAGCACCCTTGGAGATTCTTGTAAACAAAGAAAGCAATAAGAGCAAAAGATCCAACCCCCCTTGCTTTTATAGAAGAGAGCAAATCAAAAGAGGAAACAAAGAGAAAAGAAAGGAGCTAAGTGCTAAAATTTAGCTACTGTCCCAAAAGAAAGGTACTTTGAGAAAATTTCTCACAAAAACAAGGAAACTTGAGAGATTCTCTCCAAGTAAGGATATTTTTAGATATTCTCTACACAAAAGAGATATTTTTAGATATTCTCTATAAAAATGACACCATATGAGATCTAGGCTATTTCCAAAGCCTAAGGTCCCATGGGTTAGCCCATATGAGCCAGGTTTGACCATCTAGGCACTAAAAGTGGCTTTTAGTCAAAACATTCCTCTTACCAAGAGCATGCAAAAAATGTCCCATGCCTCTTTTCAGTTGATTGGACCATTCAAAAAAAAAAAAAAAAGAAGAAGAAGAAAGCCTCATGAGTTTCCAAAAACCAAACCATCCAACCTCATGAACCAAATTAAGCCAAACTCTTGAAATTGACATTCCACAAAAAACCAAACCCCGGTCCCCTAGCTCACCACATACAGCTTGTTAGGGCAAAAGACCAAAACCAAAATAAAAAACCAAACCAAAACCAAAACCAAAAAACCAAATCTAACCCCCCTACCTGCCACATACAGTTTGTTGGTTCACAAGGTCAAAATCAAAAAAACCAAACTCCGACCCCCTAACCTGCCACATACAGCTTGTTAGGTCACAAGGTCAAAAACCAAAACCCAAAATCCAAATCCCCTATGTCATTTTCAAAACTTTGGCTTGAGAAGGTACACGATCCCTCTCACTACCATAAAATTCCCCCAGAAACTCAAAGGGCATTCTCCAAAAAAAAAAAAAAAATGCTCAAGACTCTTGTTCAAGTCAGAAGCTCTCCTTCAAGTTTCTCTTCGAGGCACATCAACTTCAAAAAGCTACTCATCGCTGTACCTCGAGGGGGCATTTATTGACACCAAAAAAGTCACTATGTCTCATCAACATCAAGAAGCCACATGAACCTGCATCCTGCTACAAAACAGGCAAAGCTACTTAAAGCATCAAATCTTGTCAAAATCAGACAAAAACTGCAAGATCCTTTAAGACAGCCAAAAGAGGGGTACACAAGAAGTTTCAGGCCATTCCGATATCATTTGGCCTAACTTCACTTCTCCGACAGCTAAATAAGTGCTCCTGGCGGCAACAACATCGAAGACATCAAAACTTCGATCAGAGCCTATGGATGGTTCCAAAATACCTCCAAAGGGCTCCTTGTCAAATTTCAAGTCAAACCGACAACGTTTGACCCTCCATCAACGCTCGAGCAGCAAAACTAAGCCTCCCGGCAGCGAGACGAACCGAGACCATCACTCATCAAACAAAACACATGAGTGGCTTTAATATGCTTCCAAAGGGTTGCACGTCAAATTTTAGATCATTCCGGCAACGTTTGACCAGGTTTCGACGCTCTGAAAGAAAATCAAGCCTACCGGCGATGGAGCACCCAGGGACCATGACATCCAAATCGGAGCTAATGGATCATCTTTACATGACTCCAATAGGTTCCCTGTCAAATTTCAGGTCAATCGGACATCGTTTGACCACATATCTAAGCTCGGCATCTTCCCCGCAACAAAATCAAGTCAAGCATCGACAGGACCCCAAATGGCTTCAAAACTCAGATAAAAGCCCATGGTTGGTCCTATCCACTACTCAGGAAGCTTCACCTTAATTTTCAGATCATTCCGACATCGTATGACCTAGTTTCGACTCTTGACGGAAAATCGGCTACAAACTCTTCGGCTTTCACGATAAATGGGAAACTTTGTGCTACGGTTTTGCGCGGGTTCTCGTCAAGTTTTCTCCAAGAAAGTCAAGTCAATAATTGAGGAAAAATGTTAAGAAAAATATAGAAGAAAAAATGAACGAAAAAAAAGGAAAAACGGCCGAAAAAGACACTCGGCGACCAAAGGGGCCAAAACCCCATGGTCACTGGCGACCCTGGAAATCCAGGTCGCCGGATTTTCCGCCGGTTGGCCCGATTTCCGATCCTTTTCGCGCTTCGAAAGTTCCTGCCTCTGTGATTTTCTGAAAATCCAATTTTTGACACTTGAAAATGACTGATCTTCGCTGACATCTCAGATCCGCCGTCAAGAGTATGAAATCATCATTGATCGCTCTAAGATCGCCAACTGGATGACCAAGAAAGTACACTTTATGTCCAACCGATCTAGAAATCGACAAGACAGATGTCACCGGCCCATTGAAATCAATCAATGTCTGGAATTGCATCGCAATCTGACATCAAATAGCGTGGGGATCCATCGGCGATCATCACAAGAAGAATCTCAAAGGACGCAGCGTGGCCCACGACTCTTCACATGCTCCAGCGACCACTTAATGCTGTTAATTGGCCCATTTATGACTACTTAACGAGGTCATTAACTCATAATTTTGGACAGCCCAATCAGATTCAAGCATACGGGAGTTACAAGTCCAAGCAATCATGGCATTAAAACCATTGAACTCCCTTCATCATGGAGATTAGAGGCGATTAAATGCCCATTATCCTCCATCGACCAATCACAAGCCAAGAAAAAGGAGTTACAAAATCAAGAAATAAAAACTTGTAACTCCTCCCATCATGAAGCATCAATGACATCAAATCTCTCATCATGGCCATCAATGCCCATAAACCACCTCATGGCTACCAAGAGCCTATAAAAGGAGGTCCATTTCCAAGAGAGAGGCATTGATACACACATCGACTTGGAATTTTGCACTTGCATACTTGCACACTCCCAGAGAAATCTTGACGAAGTCTTGCTGCTCTGCCGCAAGAGACACTACAAGGTGATTAAAGTCACTTGAGGGGCCACCCCCCCCCCCCCCCCCAAGGTCCCCTTTTGCTATCCAACATGGCCTAAACGCGACATTTCAGCCCGTTTACTTAGTTTTTTATTAGATGTAGGAGCTCCCCTTGGTCCTTATCCTCTAAAAAACTGATGTTGGAGCCAAGCTGAAGAATCGAAGCATCAAGAGTTCTCATTTGAAGGACGATGGCAAAGTCCATACATGACTTGCGACCGTCGATTTGAACGTGTCCCCGCAATCTTCTGAGAAGTTAGATTCCATTTCTTTCTTTTCTATTGTACTTTGTATTTTTTAAAGAGACAAACAAAAATCACAATTCTTGTCTTTCATATTTGATGAGATTTGTAAATCACCTTTCACGGCAAACAAACAAAAAAACGCCTCTTATGTCATTCTCAAAAAACAAACTTGTCTCTTTTCTTAAATATTTATGCAATTTGAAAAGTTAGAAAGAATGATCGATTTCCTTTCTACTTGTGAAGGTTAATCTCTGGATCATCACCATTCCGAATTCCAAGTAGAATAGTAAATCTGGCATACCCGTACAAAAATGTTGATACCCGCGCATTTCCTCCTCCGCCGAGACCCATGCAGCCCTCGGGGCGGAAGGAGAGGATGAAAATTGAAGGTCCATCAAAGGGTCTTGGCGGATCAGATGGCGTCCGACGAGAGGAAGTTTTGGCTTTCATTTCTAAAGAGAAGCATAATATAGGCTTTCTCGGTGAACACGACGTCATCGGATCAGGAGCTGTACAAGAGATACCTGGTGAGGTCTTGAAACAGCTAGAGGAGGACGAGGCCGAGATCGACGCTTGGATGCAAGCGGAATGAACGAAGGCTTCCATGGAGTCTACTGGGAAAAGCAGACGATCTGGTAAGGAGTCAGGTAAAAGTTCTGACTTTGGCAATGGGGCTGGCACTTCAAGCAAACCACCCGTAAAGGCAAGAGGAAGAGAGGGCAGCACCGTAATAAGAGACGGCACGAAGACTCTCCTGATTTGGAAGTCCCTCTCACCATTGTTGAAGAAGTGTCCGGGAATGCTGATGAGCCTCCGGAAGAGAGGAGTCGAGAAGAAGAGACCGTTGGTGAAGGTATGATTCTTCCTCTTTCTCTTTCCATTTCTTTTATTGAGATTTCCTTGTTTTGATTTGCCTCCTCCCCTCTTTTTTAGCAGAGGATGAGGACTTGGTGATGCCTGAGGTTCCGGGCGATGAGGCAGTGATGGATCCGATTGTGGTATCTGAGGAAGGGCCAAGGGACTTTGGAGTGGTTCCAGAACCTTCGCCTGGTATGATTTTCTTTTCCTTTTACCTCTTTTTGTTTTTTTTTTTTTTGCCGCCATCCGCTGACATATTTTCTTTTTTTCTTGCCAGCTGACTTGTCAGAGGATTCTGACGACTTTGAGCCATCCATGGATGGAACCTTTGACGATGCTTTGGATGAGCTTATGGAGGCAAAAAGTATTCCGTCAGTCGTTGAAGAAGATATTTGTAGTAATAACCCTGATGATAATGGTTTTTCAATAGGATCATATTCATGTTAGAAGTAGGTTGGCCTCGTGGACAGAATTTCAAAACTTTTGACCCACTTGACTCAGGGATCAAGTACCCATAAAGCCAAACACTATAGCTAGGATGCAAAACCCTCAATCTCATGATCATGTACAGTAAAAAATTCTATCTAAAAGATAGAAACAATCAGTACTAAACATCCATAACGATCCACAACATGCAAGGAGTAGATCATACATTTGGAGCCCGGTAGTGCTCTAATGGAGAACTTGATGACTTTCTTTGATGTAGAACTCTTCTACAAAATAAAATCAGAATCTCCAACACCTCTTAGCCTTACACGAATCAGATTTCTTTTCATAAGAAGATTGGTGGAATCTCCAAGAGGAAACCCAACTCAAAACTCCAAGGAACTAGAAGAGGAAGAGAGGAGAGAGAAGTGCAACAATTACACAAAAGGGACAAGACGTTTTCTGCTCCAATGATGGACGTCCATGAGGGGTTCTATTCCCTTTTATAACCTTTCAATGCTCGTCTTTTCCTTATTGAAATAGAAGTCTCACTTCCACAACAATTAGCAAGTATATTATTACCACTAGTAGAAGTCCTACTCCAAATAGAAATAGTACCTTTTTAATTCCTTCCTTTTAGAGTTCAAGTAAGATTAGTGTCTTTCTAATAACTTGGGCTAGCGTGGGGACCACTAGGGATTCCATAGAAAGCTGGCTCCAACTATGACACCGCGACCCTGCATCTCATGTGCAATCCGGGCCCATAGTTAATTGCAAATAACACTACTATATAAATGCAATTGCACTCCAATCTTAGGAATAAAATACAATGAAGACCATAAATTTCCCGATTACCACAAGTAGGCCCCTCTATCAATATCCATGGATTAACTGAAATAAATCTGTCTCTTCCAATCTTAGTTCCACATCTTATTATCCTTGAGCCCCAATTAATCACTGCGATCATCAATACCATCCAATTAACTCTTAATCGAGATGGGTGCGCACTTACTAATGACAAATTCATTAATTGGCACAAGGGGATAATAGAGATAGATTCCATCTTGATCATTCAATGTTCCCACAATCCTACTACCACATACCCAAGACACGGAGGTGTTGACTTACAGTTGGCCTCACTCATTGGTGACTCAAAGCAAATGAATAGATAGAAACTTGAGTTCATTAATGTCTCAAGATTGAGAGCCTATTGCTAGGGAATTATGAGAGCGTAACTTATTACTGAGACAAAATCCCATAAGGTGCTTCTCATGGTCCTTCAATACATCCAATGTACCAGCACCATGATCCAGAATCTTACATTCTGATGATCAAGACAAATCGCACTATCTCATAGTGATCAAAGTGTTGCAACCTTATCAGATGAGATGCCCAGTCTCATCACTGGTTGTGAAGCTATTTAAGTATAAGATTTGTGACATATGTCTCCCGTGTGTGGATCTCATCCATACACATATATCACATCTAATATACTAATGGGACCCGGTTCAACTCATGAACCATTATGTCATATGTATTGGTCATGTGCATGAAGTAATAAAATAACATTCAGTTCATGAAAGTAAAGCATGATTTTATTGATAAATAAAGAAATCAATCAATTTATCACATCAACTGATGGATTGAGTCCATACAATCTAACAATTCATACGTTTTTTTGTGTTTTGCTGGCAGGTTGTGAGGTAACAGGAGAGGTTCCTCCATTTTCCTCGAGGCCAAAGCAGGGAATGCCTGCATCTGATTCAGAAGTAGGGACTTCTCCCACTACTTTCAATGCGGCGAAGGTGAAGTCTTCTGAGGAGATTCCTTCGCCAGTGTCTTCGATTGGAAAGAGATTGATGCTTACTCCTCCGATAAGGCATGACAAGGGCAGTCGACCGATGGAGAGGGGCGAGTCTTCATCTAGGTCCTCTCTTCTGTATGCGAAGAAAGTGTTCAAGAGCGTTTTGAGCTCATGGGTTGAAACTCTCTCTCTTGGCCACTTGAAAGCTGGCTTCGACATGGTCAAGCATGTATAGGACATTCTTGCTGAGAGCAAAGAGGTCGGTCTGGACATTACAAGTGCAAAGGCTTTTGTTGACGAAGTCATAGCTTTAGGCAACAAGTGGACTGAGACCAAGAGCTTCCCAAATGGTGACTTCTTCCATGAGATGTTTTTGAAGCCTTCCGGCAAGGTCAAATATGAACTGAATGAGATCTCGCTGACTTGGAAGCAATTCGTTCGGGAGAGGAACGTCATCGAGTTGGCTATCATCGAGCTAATACAAGACCCGCATCGTCTTAATAGGGAGGTCATTGAGGCGAGGCAGCGTCTCGAGCTATTGGAGGAACAAGCTGCTGCCAAATGGACCGCCATTGTGGAAGCTCGTGCTAGAGAGGGGACTCTGATTCTCTAGGTTGAGGGGGCTGACAGCAATCTCCGGAGGAAGACTCAGGAATATGAGCAATGGAAGATTCTCTGGGAAGAACTTCCCCATGCTGCAGATGGGTCGTGGCGTTCTGCCGCATTTTATGGAAGGCTTTTTAAAAAGAGTGGCCTGGAAGCTTTGGAGGCTAAGGCCAAGAGTTTTCATAAGGAGTTAAATCTTTGGTTGAAGACCATGTTAGACTAAGCTCCTGATTTCTTGTAACAAATTCTTTTCTTCTTTTCTTTAGTACCTCTATGTAAAAACATTTTTGGTACTCTATATACCTTTTAGTTAAATTCTTTTTTATAAAGATAAGCAAAAGTTGGATGAGAATGTTTGTTTGAAAATTTGATCAAAAGGTTCTCATTTTGTAAAAATCTCTTGTCAAAGGATTATTTTGGTATGAAAGCCAGATTTCGTGGCAAAAAGCCGGGTTTTTTTATGGCTTGAAAGCTGAATTTTGAGATGGCATGAAAGCCGGAATTTGTGGCGTACAAGCTAAATTTTGGGTTTATGGCATGAGAGCCAAAATCTTGGTTTATGGCGTGAAAGCCAAAATTTTGTGGCATGAAAGTCGGTTTTGTTTTGTGGCATGGAAGCCGAAATTTGTTTTTGTGGCATGGAAGCCGAAATCTATTTTTGGCATGGAAGCTGAAAAAAAATTTTGGCATGGGAGTCGGATTTTTGTTTTTGGCCTGGGAGCCGAAATTTGTTTTTTGCATGGGAGCCGAAATTTGTTTTAGGCATGGAAGCCAGATTTTTTGAAAACCAAGTTTTGTTTTGTTGGCGTGAAAGCCAAATTTTTAGATTTTTGGCATAAAAGTCAGGCTTTTTGGCATTTATAGCCGATTTTGTGGCGTTGATTGCCAATTTTGTGGCATTGATAGCCGGTTTGGGCGTGAAAGTTGGTTTTTTTTTTGCATTTATAGCCGATTTTGGCGTGAGAGCCGGATTTTGGCGTAAGAGCCGGGTTTTTTGGCATTTATAGCCGATTTGGATGTGAGAGCTTGGTTTTTTGGCATTTACAGCCTATTTTGGTTTTCAAAAATACAAGTATCAACTAAAAGTCGCCTCCTTGCTCATTCGGTTGTGAGTATCGATGGAATGTCGCCCCCTCACGGATTGGGGTGCAAGTATCGACTAAGAGTCGCTTCCTTGCTTTTCAAAAAATTTTGTTTTGCGGGTACTGACTTGGTGTCATTTCCCCACTATTTTTGAAATTTGTGGTTTTCCCAAACTATTTTTTTTTAAATTTGGGTTGTGGATATCAACTGAAATGTTGCGTCACCATGATTTGAGGTTTTTTCGAACCTTTGAAATTTGGGTTGTGGATATCAACTGAAATGTTGCGTCTCCAAGATTTTTGAAATTTTGCAATTATCAACGAGGTGTCCCTTTCTTGTGATTTTGAGGTTTTGAAAGTATCGAATGGGGTTCACATCCTTCCGATTTTTGGGTTTTGCGAGTATCGACAGCACGTCGCTTTCCGGCAGTTTTTTTTTTTTTTTTTTTGAAAAACCATTTTTTCTTTAAAGACATGAGAGTCATAAATTTTGACTCAAAACCATCTTTTGTGGTAAAAGCCAGGGTGGACTAGGGTGGAAATCCCTAAGTCCTGATTTTTGTTTCAAACCATGAATTTTGGGTTCAAGGGTCGAAAATTTTGGTCAAGTTCTGGAAGAAGCTCTTAAACTTAGATTTTTGGATTTTTTTTTTTACAATGAAACTATGAAAGTAAGCATTGTTTTGAGAGTTTTTTTCATTTTTTTTTTTAGAAATTTCAATGTAAAGATGAAAATTATAAAATGAGTGGGTTTGATGAGCAAGTACCTAAGGCTTTAGCCGTGTAGGTGTCGCTCTGACCCAGTGTAGGAAGTCTTCAAGGGTAGTACCGCTTCAAGAACTTGTCGTTGATGGGCAACATACATATGTCTCCTTCCATGTTTAGAATAGCGTATGTGCCGTTGGAGAAGACTTTGTCGATGATGAAGGGTCCCTCCCATTTTGGTTCGAACTTGCCTTTGGATTTGTGGGCGAAAACCATTGGCCTTTTAACTGCAAGAACCAAGTCTCCCTTTTTGTAGGCACGTTGCCTGACCTTCTTATCGAAAGATCCTGCCATGGGTGCTTGGTAAAGCTCAATGCTTTGTAGAGCTTCGAGCTATCTCTCATCAAGATTATACAGCTCTTGGAGTCTCAATTTGACATTGCTTTCTTGCGTCATGTCATTTTGCAAAGATAACCTTAAGAAAGGAATTTGTACTTCCAAAGGGACAACAGCTTCACATCCATAGACCAATGAGAATGGTGTGCTATGGGTTGGTCCTCGAACGGTGGTTCGATAGGCCCATAAAACTTCTACTATTTTGTCGCCCCAGTCTCTTTTGTGACTAGAGACCATTTTCTTGAGAATTTTGCAAAGTGTCTTGTTGAAGGCTTCTGCTAGTCCGTTTGCTATAATATTATATGGAGTCGAAGGATAACTTTGGATTTTGTACTTGTCGTAGAACCTGTACAATCTATGATCCCAGAACTGTGGTTCGTTATCATATACGAATCTTTTAGGTATGCCGAAGCGACAAATAATGTTGGTGCGCAAGAACTAAAGGACTGATGAGGTTTCATTTCAGTGAGCACAAATGCTTCTAACCACTTGGAGAAATAATCCGTAGCAACGAAAATGAAGCGATGACCTTTGCTTAATGGTGGAGAGATAGAACCTATGATGTCCATGCCCTAGGCTTCAAAAGGCCATGAGATTGCTATAGGATGTAGCCATTCTGGAGGCATGTGGACATAGTCTCCATGAATTTGGCATTATTGGCAACGCTTAGCAAATTGCATTACGTCAGCTACCATGGTAGGCCAATAATAACCTAACATTTTTATCTGATCATAGAGCTTAGGACCAGCCTGATGGGCTCCACAAGGACCAGTATGCACTTCTTTGAGAGTTTCTTCAGCCTCTTGTTGCGATAAGCAGCGTGAGAGTACTCCATTGAAGGATTTACTGTAAAGTGTTTTAGAAGGAATATCCAAATAAAAGTTTGGGGTTTGTCTTTGAATGCTTACCCGCTCTTTTAGATCTTCAGGTAGAATTCCGAACATAGTGTAATCAATGAACAGATCCCTCCAGTCACCGATCGAAGGTTTGAGGATGGATATCCGACTTCCAACCACTTTGTGGCATTCAGCAATTGCTTAGTGTGTGTTAAGAGGAGGGAATATCCTTCTTTGGCACACTGTAATTTGAATGTTTTCCCCTTCTTGGATCGCCATGGATGCGGCAAGTCCAGCTAGGGCATCTGCGCGGACGTTTTCACCTCTGAGGATATGGGTGATGTGACAGATATCAAACTTTTATCGAAGCGATTGTGCCTTGTTGTAGTAAGGTAACAAATCAAGCTTCCTGACTTCAAATTTCTGATTCATTTGGTTAACGATCTGTTGAGAGTCCCCAAAAACTTCCAGTACAGTGATGCCGGATTCGAGGGCGAGTTCCAATCCTGCAATCAAGGCTTTATATTCAGCTGCATTGTTTGAACATGGTTCCAGTAGCGAGAAAGCGTGTGGAATCAAGTATTTTTCGGGACTGACAAAGAGAATACCAATTCCTGATATTTGATTTTTTTTTCATTTGTCCTGGTTGCGCCATCGAAGTACATTTCCCAGGAAACATTTGATGAGGAAATCTCCACTCTGTAGACAGGTTCGTCTGGGAGATCATCCCCGAGTGGAGAATCTTTATACAATGGGTGCTCTGCTAGAAAGCTGCTAGAGCTTGACCTTTGATTGCCTTGTGTGGAACATACCCAATATCGAAATGCGATAAAAGGATGGACCATTTTGCCAGTCGAGCATTGAGAGAACCTGCTTTTGTGATGAGGACCTTTAAGAGGTTGATCCTCGAAATTAGGTAGATTGTGTTGGACAGCAGATAGTGTCATAGCTTTTGTATGCCGAACATCACTGCAAGGCATTCTTTTTCAACTGGAGAGTAGCATACTCTGCACCTACTAGCATGCAGCTGATGTAACATAAAGCAGCTTCTTTCCTTTGTCGTTTTCTTTTGCGAGTAGAGTGCCCAAAAAATAATCGAGAGCGCTTGTGGACAAGATGAATGGTTTTCCTGTTGTGGGGCTAGCCAACACTGGAGGGTTTGTCAGGTATGTTTTGATGTCTTGAAATGCAGCTTCACATTCAGCATCCCAAATAAAGCCACACCTTTTTTCATCAAGCGAGAGAATGGACGGCACTTCCTTGACAGATTGGAGATGAACCGTCGGATGTATGCCAATCTTTGGAGATGGCATTTTTAGGATAGCCTTGACTTTTGTGGGGTCAAGTTCTATTATGGATTTCTGAACTATGAATCCGAGAAACTTACCCGATGAGACATCGAAGAAGCATTTCAGTAGATTCATCCGCAGTTTGTGTTTGCAAAGTCAAAGGAAGACTTCTCGAAGATCTTCGAGATAGTCTTTTTTTCTTCGACTTTTGACGGTGAGGTCATCAACGTAACATTCGACCGTCTTGTGCCACATATCTTGGAATATTTTCATCATAGCCCTCTGATATGTTGCACCAGCATTTTTCAGACCAAATGCATGATAGTGTAGCAATACACGCCAAACGGGGTCCGAAATGATGTTGCTTTTCATCTTCAGGATGCATCTTTATCTGATTGTAGCCAGACAAACCATCCATGAATGTCATTCGCTCGAATCCGCAGATATTGTCAATCATGACATCCGGTATGGGGAGTGGGAATTCATCTTTAGGGCATGCATTAGTTAGGTCTTTATAGTCAATACAGACCCTAACCTGCCCATTTTTCTTTGTCACGGGGACAATATTGGCTAACCATTAGGATGTTGTTCCTCGCGAATGAAGCCATGCTTTTGAGTTTCTGAATTTCTTGTTCAATTTTGTCTATCACGTCAGGACGAAATCTTCTTTGGCCTTGTTTGACAGGCTTGGTTTCATTTTGTAAATTGAGTTTGTGGACTCCTATTTTAGGGTCTAAGCTTGGCATTTCGGCATAAGACCATGCAAAACAATCAACGAACTCGCGAAGAAAAGAGATATACTCGGGTAACTCATCATCCTTTATATTCTTACTTATCAATATAGGACATGGGTTATCAGGTGTCCCCAAGTCTATCTTTCGAACAGGATCTTCTGTTGGAAGGTTTGAAGGTAGTCCCGCCACAATAATTTCGGAGGCTTCTAACTCAACATGGCCTTCTGGAGTTCTAGAGATATTTATAGATCGAGGCTCTGCTTTTGTCCATGAGTCTTCTTGATCAGTACTCTTCTCAAGACTTGCTATGAGAGAGTCACAATCATCTGCTGAAACTGGGTCGAAGTAGGGCACTTCATTTGAAGACGATGGTTTTTCTGGATTAGAAAACCGTTTTTCCGTGTCGTCGGATAATTCCTCTTCATCATCAGAGAAAACGTACCGATTAGATGAGTTTCCTGGATTCTTGACGGGTGACTATTTAAAGAGATATCCAGGGAGATCAATGTCTTCATGAACACGAGATGTTGAGGCCTGGTCGGCGAAATGACTTTGCAGTCTTCATGTCACTTGTCTCATGGGAGTGTCAGGATTATATCCCAACTCATATGGAGACTTGTCTATATGACGGTGGAGTTTCCAATTCTCCAGTTGTCTTTTGGTGAGGGTAGGTTCCAATGGCCTGAGAATTCCACGGCTTCCTCCCAAACCGATTGGATTCTGAGCATCATAGCCCACTTTCTTCATGATAGCTTATGCTATCAGATTATACAGAGATAGCTGAGGCATACCTTTGTTTTGGAAAGGCTCAAGCGAAGAATTTGATGAAGAAACTTCTGATCTGTAGAAGAAGATTCGCTTTTCTACTGCCGTAGTTGTCGAAATGATGAAGAAAGCAGACGCAGGGTCTCTACGTCGGCAGGTGTCTCCAATGGAGTGAGAGCAGGCTGAACTTGTGGAGTATCAGCTTGGCTCGACGGTGTATCGTCTTCTGGCTCTGAATCCGAATATGTGTCTTACATGATAGACACGAAGGAGACAACAAACTTGCCCCCAGTCTTTTGTTTTGTCTTCTTTGTTTTGGTGGTGATTACCAAAGACTTGGAAGATTTGAGGGAGACAACAAAGGGAGATAGATATCTCTCTTCGAATTTGCCGAAATGTTTGTTTCTTCCGACGATTGCTGAGGAGCCTTGCCCTTCTCTTTCAGGAGACTTTCGGCAAAGGGTATTGTTTCTTGCTCCTTTTCTTCTTTTTCATCCTTGTACATCTGAGCATCTGCAAAATGAACGTCTTTGCCTTTGAAGGGCTTTTTGTCTGCAAACATTCGATGTATCGAGCCATTGTTGCGAACGAACTTGATGCATTGATGTAAAGTTGAAGGGACGACACCATTTTCGTGTATCCAGGGGCGTCCAAGAAGAATATTATAGCATGAAGGGGTTCTTATTACATACATAGTGACTTCAGAGATAAGATCACCGATTTGCAACTTGAACCTAATTTTGCCGATAGGCCTTTGAGCGCCGCCATCATACCCAAAGATGAATACAGATGTGTGACACAACTTGCTAGGTGGAATGCCCAGCTCTTCGAGTGCTGAAGTAGAGATGAGGTTGAGTGCAGAACCTATGTTGATCTGGACTCTGTGTATTGTCATCTCTTTGACGTACCCTGTGAAGTACAAGGGTCGGTTGTGTTTTATTTCGACTAGCAGAAGGTCATCCTTATCGAAGGCGATGGTTGCATTTCCTGCTTTCTGAACCGAGAGGCATTCAATGCCTCATCCCTCAGTCTTCTTCTTTTCTTCCTTTGAGGAAGTATTTGATTTTTTGATCCTATAGTCAGTCCATTTCAATTTGTAGGACTTGTGGGGCATGTTTGTCGACATCCACATTCAGTCTTTGCAGTTCTGAAATGAGATTATCATGAGTATGTGGAGACATTCGTAATAAGTCAAGGATGTACAGTCTTGCAAGTATGTGTTTGAAGTGCTCAATCAAATCGTACTTGAAAGCCTCCCTGGGGCCTGCATTTTCATTATTTTTACCACTTAGGGTGTTTACAACTTGTTTTCCAGAAGGATTTACATAAGAATAAGAAGATTGGTTGTAATTCTTATGGTAATCCCAACCAGAGCAGGTACCTCTACCAACTTTAAGAGCTTATGGAGAAGGTTCTTTCGTTGGAAGATCACCCTCGGAATCAGGAGGTTGGTCCTTCTCATTTGCTGAAGACGTCTCTGTAGCAGCATTGTCATCCTCAGTGATTGTGTTGCACGGAGCATTTTCCTCGAACAAGTCCTGAACAACATCCAGTAACTTTTCTTCCTCGTTGAGTAATTTATTGGTCCAGACATCACCTATGAGGTCGGATATTTGGGACCAGTTGACCGGGTTTTCATTGAAGAGGACTTGATTGGCTGGAGTTTCTTCAGGATGATCGGTCGAAAGAGGTGTGAGTTTTGATGTCACAGTTTCAGGGAACGAGGGCTGAGAAGGTGATATCTCAGTGGAAGTCACCTGAGAAGATGTAGCTCCAGAAGATATACTACCAGATGGGGAGTACGTGTCTTTGGCAGATGAAGCTTCAGAGGCACTATCATCCCGAGCTATCACATTACAGGTTGCCCCGAAAGGAGATGCCCCCAGAATAGAGTGTTAGGAATCAGACTCATCCTAGGATGTAGGAGGATCATCGATCCATCAGTTTTTTCCATTTTCAGGAGTTAAAGGAGGAGGTACCTATTGATTTTCAAGGACTTTCGATGCTGGATTTTGATCGCAACAAAGATTGTTGATGCGATCTTGCTTTGCATATTCCTCAAGATCAAGCATAAGAGCCAAATCTTCTTCTTCGTCTACTCCTTGTGGTTCATCAATGTTGGGTTCCATTGGAGCATTGGCAGGTGGTGGATCGACAGCATTTTCTTGGACAACCTCTTAGTCTTCTTCATCATCAGACCAGGATCCTTGTGGCTGTAAGGGATTATACCAGATTACTTGTATAAGTTGAGATTCAGGAATCCATTCTTCGTCGGAGAGGTATTCTCATGTTTCAAAGGATTCCTCCCACTCGTTGGTGTCACTGGACTCGTATCCATCCATGGAGAATCCAATTATCGAATTGCAAGAATATGATGCCCCCTACATAGCTTCATTTCTTAATTGTGGCGGCATGAAATCACCAAGGGTGAATTTTCTTGCTGCCCTTGAAGTCTTAGGAAGGGACTTTTATGTTGCCCCCAGTGAAGTAGTAGAGGAGGTGTCCGTCTCTTCACGAACTTCTTATTTTGGTTGAGCTATCTCCTGCTGTTTCAGCTTGCGGAGATTTCTCTTAGCTTGCCTTCGCTGTTGAGTAGTCGACTTTGTTTTGACAATCTCCTAATTTTCATCTTCAAGGAGATCAGGATGCACCCATATAGGTTGTCCGTCCGATGTTGGATAAGGAACCAACTCTTGGGACGTTTGAATCATTTTTATCACCTTGAAGGAAGTAATGATTTTCTCCTTTTGTGACTTTGAAGTTTGTCCACATGACACCATATTGACGGAGGCAGACCCATAGTTTTTGTCGAAGGTGATAACTCTGTTTTTCCACATTTCGTTGATCTTCTCTCTCACAATGAAGCATTGATTGAGAGGATGCGAGATCATTTGGTGGTATGGACAATACCGAGGATCTTTGGTTTTGCCAACATCTCCTGGTCTTTTGGGGTCCGGCAAGGTGAGTTTGCCATTTGCTAAAAGTGCCTCGAAGATTTCTTCAACATCTTCATCGAATGGATATTTTTTCTCTACTCATTCTTTGAAGGCCTCAGAGAGTTCAGGTTTCTTACCTGTAGCTTTATTTTCAGCTTTCTTTGGCTGCTGAGGAGAGCTGACTTGGTTTGCACATTAAGAACCTCCTTTTTCTTCGGTTTTGAAGTCGTATTGGTAGTCGGCTCTTTCTTCGATGATTTCTGACTGTCGAGGTCTTTGATCACCGTTTCAGCTTTCATGGAAGCTTCTCGGAGTTCTCCCAGGTTTTTTGATTTATTGCCGATGATCATGGAGCGGATCCTTGCTCTCATGTTGTTACGGCAGATGTCGACCAGCGACGCTTGTGGCAGTACATCTGAGCACTTGTATGCCACCGCCTTCCACTTGTGAATGAAGTCGTATGTTGACTCATTCTCTCTCTTTTCTGGGCTGTAGAGATGTGCCATAGTAATAGGATGATCATCACCTTTGAAGTGGGTCAGGAAGCGTGTCTCCAGCATGTTCCAATTTTGAATGGAATTCTCCGGCAGAGTGGAGTACCAATCAAAGGCAGTACCTTTTAGGGTACTTGAAAAGAGACGATCTTGAGAGCATCTTGATCCATAATGGCTCCTATTGGGATCTTGAAGTGGATGACATGCTGTCTGGCTGAACCTTTCCTTACGTATATTTGGAGAGTGGGTTGTTTGAATTTTGTAGGGAACGGGACTGAGTCCATCCATAAGGGAAAAGATGGCTTGATCTTATGTTCCTTTCGTGTATCCTCTTCTTTCTCTTTGGCAAGATATCGTCCACATCCTTTTTGGTGAGGGCGTGTGACTCATTATCTTTCCGTTTACATTGTCATCTTGATGATTCGGAGGAGGTTGATTATTTTCTTGACCCTGAAAAGCAAGAAGAAGATTCTCCATCAGCGTCTCAATCCTCTGCTGAGCTTGCTTCAATTGTTGGATGCGTGTGGTCGTTTCTTCAGGAGGTGGATTGCGAGGTGGCTCAAAATTTGTAGCCAGGACGTTCATCGCTCGAGATTCGAATGAATAAATCGTCCTAGTGACTGAGCTGGGGCTCATTCTTTTGGTTGAAGAGCTTAAGGAAGGATTGCTTCGTTGTCTTTGGCTTGAAGGAGTAGAGGATTCTACCAGATGTCTCCGTGTCTGAGAGACAATGCGAGTCACTGGACGTTAGACATGAAGTTTAGTTGCTGACTTTTGGCTTCTTCTAGTTTTTCCAACCATATGGATAGGAGCAACTTGGTCGGGTCTTTCTTTCTCGACCCATTTGTGGGAGACTTGGAGGGTAGGATGCTGGGTCCTTTGCTTCTTTAGTCCCTTTGGTCGATATGCCGCGCGGCAACATATGCGACGAGCAATCTGAGCTTCGGTCAGCTCCGGTTGAGCTCTAGCAATGAAGGATGTAGTCCCTCGAGCACAGCAGCCAAGCTTGTCTTCTTTGAAGCTAGGCATGGACAGGATCCGGACCCGGTCCTTTAACTGTCGTAGTGAAGCTTTGAATTTTGTTAGTTTGACCCCTGTTGAGATGAAGGGTCGAACTGCAGGAGTGTAGGCCTTGGTAGGTTCTCGCAAAGGCCTTGTGATGCATGATTTGATTTTTGGCTTGTAAGAGCAAGCCGGCTCATGATAGGTTGATTTTTTTTGTTTGGTGGAGGATAAGCCTCTCCTCTTTCATGTAAGAGAGAGGGTAGAACCGGTTCTCCTTGAGAGGGGTCAGGTATACTAGCTTTGCTGATGTTTGGGACCTCCTTTGTTTTGGTGAAGGTCCTGGGGACCAAGTGTTAGACCCCGACCCAGACCAACTCGATTAGTACTAATTAAGTGAGTATTTAGTCTTAAGTGAGTCTTAGTACTAGTTGGGTTAGAATGTGATTAGACTTAATCTGGATTATAGCTTTGAGGATTTTGAGGACGTTTAGTATGAGTCAGACACGCTCAGGGATGCCCTGAGTACACGTGTAAGAATGGGTTCTTGTTCTAGATCTTTGCTATGGTTGTGGTTTTTATTTATCTTGAATGGTTTTATTATTTGTGACAGCTTTCGTTTTTAACCTGCATGTATTTGAGGCCCAGAAACCCTAGTTTTGGCCCAATAAGGGTAAATCTATCTTTCATGCTAAATTTGGGCACACTTTTCGAAGTCATAAAACTATGTCAAAAGTATACTTTTCCGAAAATAGATTTTTCGACGATCATTTTGTTCTTTTTCGTCGATTCCATCTGGGGTCCACAAGACCATGTTTTAAGCGTTTTTAGTTCCACTGCTTAGGGGACCCACTCCCAGACATTATAAAAGATCTCTTATTCTCTCTCCTCCATTCTTTTTCCAAAGCTCTGCAACCTTCTTGACCTAGAGCAAGTGAGAGGGGAGAAAGTTTTTCTTCTTGGTCTTTTCCCTTGAAAATCATCTAGCTAAAGTGTTCCAAATCAAGATCCAAGACCACCATTCTCTTCCTCTCTTCTCAAGCTTCGTTTGGACACGTTTTTGGAGCCAACCTTCACCACTATTCATCATCTTCAACCTCCATTCTTCTTGTTCAGCTAGCTCAAGGTTAGAGCTTGGACTCATCTCTTCATTTTATGTTCTTTAGCTCACCTAGAGCTTGTTTTTCATGGTTTCAAACCCATTTTCGAAATGGGGGTTTGTAATGATCAAAATGATGATTCTTGTGTGCTCTATTTGGGGGTTTTGTGTAGATTTCGTGGAGCCACCCTTATTGTTGATTTTTGTGAAGCTTTCTTTGGCTTTGGATTGAGGCAAGTGAACTCTTTGGGATTTTTTTCATGTACATTACATTAGGGTTTCATGTTCTTCATTAAGATATGATTTTTATGTAGTTTTCTTGATGCTAGTTATGTCTATATCCTTTCAAGTCATGTACTTCAGTTTCTCTATTAGTATTGTCATCAATGATTTATCAAGTTCTTAGCACCATGTTGATCTTGTAAGTTTTATGATTTTGCTCATGGGAATGTCTTGATGTTTTCCCAATGGATTGAATGGTTTAATTTGGATTGAATGTTGTTTTTGACCCTTGGTGAGCATGGTGGCTCAAGGGATTTGCTTGATTCAGAAGTGAGAAGAAGGAGAAGAAAAATGTATGGAGTTTGTGGAGAAAAAGTGCAGTTTCTGCACCCAGCCGCGCTCAGGCAGCAGCCTGTTCGCTCGAGCGACCATAGGGTCTGCTCGAGCGACCATGCCTCTGTTTTGAAGGGTTTCGGACAGAAACCTGTCCGCACGAGCGAACTTGTTGGATGGCTCGTGCGAACAAGTTTCTTTCTGGGGTCCGCTCGAGTGATGGTTTGACCGCTCGAGCGAACCTGATGCTCAAAGTCTTGGATTTTCAATCTTTTTCTAAATTTCTTGGAAATTGAAAACTAGACTATGCTTTAGACTTTTAATTGACATTGTGTAAATTGGAACTCCAAAATGTACCTCACCTTCGGGGACACCAAATTATGTAAATTTCTGACATTTGGGTTTCAACTTCACTAAGGTCAATGAATAGTCTTAGCTATGCTTGATGGACCTTGTTTGCACTCTTGTTTTGATGCCTCATGCATCATCGTGTTCTCGTTTCATTTTCAAGTATGAATTCGTATTTAAGACGTGTTTCAAGAATCAAAAAGGGAATCATTTCTTAAGTTTGTTAAGCATTAATATTATGCTATTTTGCTAGTCCTATCGCGTCGTGTTTGATAAATGATTTCCCTCTTGTTTTGTCGTGTTCTCGAACGTGTATTGTCGTGTTTTGTGCGTTCATGATATAAGTGAAAACCACTGAGCTTGGACTGCCCTTTTAGTTTGATCCACTACCTGGGGGTCCTTAAACATGTGGACTGTCTGCAGACTAGTCGTGTATTATATTACACATCGTGCGTGTTCATGATCTGGTTCCGCGGCCGGATACCCCGTCTACCTTGTGTGGCGTGGGATCGTGTTTTCGTGTCGTGCTTGTCGTGCGTGCTTGCTCTTGTCATCATATATGACGGAGAAAGGATGAGCTCAATGTAGATTTATCTTTTCATGATATTATAAGTATTCATGCTAGTTTCGTAAACTTGAAACATGTATCTAAATCTTGAGCTGTTTTAGCATTATTTCTCTTTTTCATGCCTAAATTGTTTATTTGCCAAACCGTCGTGTTTGATGCTTGATATTTTGATGTCCAGGTGCAGGAGAGCTCACGCGTGACGAGGAGTGCCTGGAGGAGGCTGTTGAGCCACCCCCAACACACGAGTGGCAGCCCAACGACGTCATCTAGACGCCGGTCGGGATATTGATTCTCGTTTCGCCTAGTTTGGGTTATCTTTTGGGATTGGAATTGTTGTATTGGCCTTTGTTGGCCTCTCTGGGGTTATGTAACTTGTATTAACATACTTTGGGTTAATTGTGAAACTTTAATCTTGATAGGATTACTGTGATGACATTCTCTTTTGATACCAAGTCTTGATATTATAATTTCTCTTGTATCTCATTGTTTAAGATTTGTGTGACATGTTTTGCTACACGCTTCCGCATATCCATTCGTGTGGGCTAGACCCGTGTCTTGGGATCCTCACCGCGGAAACCTGTGGGAAATAAAACAGCGGCGGTGTGTTTTATGTGTTGGTTAATCATACCGCCGTAGTGTTGCGGGCCCGGATCTTGGTCTGGGGTCGCGACACCAAGTCTTAGGGCAGACCTGGTTATTTGCATGTTTAGGCTTCGTGGGGTTGCCATAGGTTTCAGGCTTCTTTGTGTTTGTCCTTGGTGTCATGGCAGTGACACGTTGCGGGGCGATCTTTTGCTTCTTGGTGGGTGCGGTTTCCTCTACAAGAAGTGGGAATGGTTCCAGCGATCTGAAGATGATGGTCCGAGGAGTAGAGGTCGACCTGATGTTTTGAGAATTACCGAGGGAGATAACGCTTTGGTAGTTAGCTGGACGCTTGTGAGTGCGCTTGTTCTGCTTCTCTTGAAGCATGAGTTGGTACTTGTTCTCATCAAAAGTTATGGTCAATAAAGCTGTCATTGTTAGTTTGGAAAACTTCTGAAACAAGGCCACATCCATTAGTAATCACAAGAATATGGTGATCATAAATGGAAAAGAACTATGATTTTGTCTCTTCAAATCGCTCGCTAGAGGGAACATGGCCCGGCCCAAGCGAGGTGAAGAAGGCAAAAAGCCATAGAGGGTACAATTGTTCTAAACGCAAGTATAGGAAGCTCAGAGTGAGAGTCCCAGTGATTGCTAGAAGCAATTGTAAACCTTAATTCAAATTACCGAAAAGCGAGGCTCACTCGAGGTAAGATGATATAAGGTTGAAAATACAAATGTGTCGGTTGCTATTACAGTAGACCCGAAAGGGCGTACTAGCACCGCTAAGTACAAATGTTGTAAATCGCATTCTTGGAATGGACACGATACGGGATTTTTCGAAAGGTCAAAATTGGATTCATAAAAGAGGGCAAATGGTGTTCCAATCCGAACATAAGCTACAAACGATTTCCACGAGCCATTGTCTGAAAGGGAAAAAACCAAGATTTCTCATATTTGAACCCAAATATGACGGAAGTTTTTTTTTTAAAGTTTTTTTTTCTTGAAAGTTTTTTTTTTAAGGTTTTTTTTTTTGAATTTTTTTGTTTTTGAAGAGCACACATATATTTTCAATTCGGTCTTATGAAACCTTAGTAGATAGATCAGCCTGTAGGTAAGGGTAGGATTACTTAATGAACCCATTTGGAGGACCCTTGCCTTGAACAGTCTGGCTGTCTCCACACTTTGGACAAGGCATTTCTTAGTTCCACTTTGGTCAAAGAACGCAATCGGTGCAACCTTAGTGGCTTTTGAGACCTTTTCTGGGAGGATCTCTAATGGATCCATCAAAGAGAGCGAATGGCCTCTCCAAATCAAACATTGGCTACAAACAATTTTTGTGAGCCATTGTTCGAAAGGGAAAGAACCAAAAGTTTCTCTGATTTGAATCCAAAGAGAGAAAACTGATTTTTTTTTTGTTTTTTGAAGAGTTTAAAATTTGACCCTTTTTTTTGTTTTTAAAAATCCTTATTGGACTCATGAGAGAGAAAAAGAATGACCCATTCCCAGATACAAAAAATAGCTACAAACATTTCTGCGAGCTATCAAGTTCGGAGAGGAAAGGATCAAAGTTTCTCAAAAATGAATCCAAGAGAGAGATATAAGTTTTTTTTTGTTTTTTTTGGTGAAATGAGAAAGAGTGGAAATAAACTCAAAGATAGAGATTTCCAAAAAATATCCCATCTCATGTTTTTTTTTTTTAAGATGCAAGATCCAACATAGGCCACCAATTAGAAAGGAGCCAAAAAATCCAAGCATTACGTTCTCAAATGAATGGAGTCCCACCGGGTGTGCCAACTTGATGGACCTGGCTCTTTGTGTTTTCCACCCTCGCCTCCATCCCGGGGTTACCGAGAGGCCGACGGAGTGGAAAGAAAGCGCGAGCACCAACATTTTTGTACGGGTATGCCAGATTTTCTATTCTACTTGGAATTTAGAAATGGTGATCCGGATATCCACCTTCACAAGTAGAAAGGAAATCAATCTTTTTTCTAACTTTCCATTGCACATATAATTAAGAAAAGAGACAAGATCTTTTTAATACCGTAGGAGGCGATTTTTCTTTTTTTTGCCATGAAAGGCAGTTTTTTGCAGTGAAAGGCGATTTTTTTGCCGTAAAAGGCAATTTTTGCCGTGAAAGGCGATTTTTTTGCTGTGAAAGACAATTTACAAATCTTATCAATAATGAAAGATAAGAATTGTGATTTTTTTGTCTCTTTGGAAAAATACAAAATGCAGTAGAAAAATAAGAAAATGAATCTGACTTCTCAAAAGATTACGGGGACTCGTTCAGATCGACGGTTGCAAGTCATGTATGGACTTCGCTATCGTCCTTCAAATGAGAACGTATGATGCTTTGATTTCTTTTAGCTTGGTTTGGACCTTAGATTTTTAGGGGATAAAGACCAAGGGGAGGTCCTATATCCAATTAAAAACCGAGTAGACGAGCTGAAAAACCAGGTCTAGGTCATGTTGGATATAAGAAGAGAGAGCCTTGCCTTGGGGGGGTGACCCCCCCAAGGGACTTCGATCACCTTGTCGTGTTTGATGCAGCAGAGCTTCTTCAAAGTAGCAGAGCTTCAAGATTTCTCTCTCTATGTGTGTGGCTCCTGGATTTTGCCTCTTTTTCTTCTTGGAATGACCCACCTTTTATAGGCTTTTGGTAGCCATGGGGTGGGTTTATGAGCATTGATGGCATTGAAGTTCCGTGATGGGAGGAGTTACAAGTTTTTAATTCTTTTATTCTGTAACTCTTTTTTCTTGGCTTTTGATTGGCCGATGGAGAATGATGGGCATTTAATCGCCTTTAATCTCCATGATGAGAGAAGTTTCATGGTTTTAATGCCATGATTGATTTGATTTGTAACTCCTCTTTGCTTGCTTCTGATTGGGCCATCCAAAATAATGAGTTAATGACCGCATTAAGTTGTCATAAAATGGGTCAATTAACAGCATTAAGTGGTCGCCAGGGCATTTGAAGAGTTGCGGCCCTTACAGCGTCTTTTGGAATTCTTCTTGCGATGATCGCCGATGGATCCACATGTTGTTTGATGTCGGATGGCAATACAATTTCAGACATTGATTGATACCAGTGGGCCGGTAACATCTGTCATGTCGATTTCTCGATCGGTTGGACAAAAAGTGTGTTTTCTTGGTTGGCCGGTTGGCGATCTTGAAGCGATCAATGACAATTTCATGCTTTTGGCCGCGGATCCTTGATGTTGGTGAAGATCAGCTAATTTCGAGCACCAAAAATCAGATTTTCGGAAAACCACAAGGGCCGAAGTTCTCAAAACGTAGAAAGGGATTGGAAAATGGTCACTCGGCGAAAATCCTACGACCCGGATTTCTAGGGTCGCCGGCGACCATTGGCTATGGTCGTTGGCGACCATAGGAGATTTTCCCCTTTTGGTCGCCGTTTTTTGGCCGTTTATCCGATTTTTCAATTCTTTCTTTTTCTTCAATATTTTTTCTGACATTTTTGTACATATTTTGGCCTAATTTCCCTGCAAAAAACTTAACGAGAAGCCTTGCATATCGGAGAGCAAAATTTCCAATTTTCCGGGAAAGCCACAGACTTTGTCACGCAGAGCTGCCGATTTGCCATTAGAAGGGAAACCAGGTCAAACAATGTCGGAATGACCTGAAATTTGAGGTGAAGCTTCTTGAGCAATAGATAAGACCAACCATAGGCTTTTGTTTGAGTTTTGGAGCCGTGTGGGGTCCCATCGCCAGTAGACTTGGTTTTACCTTGAGGAAGGTGTCGCACTTTGATGTATGGTTAATCGATGTTCGATTGACTTGAAATTTGACAAGGAGCCTATTGGAGTAATTTTGAGACGATCCATTAGCTCTGATTTGGATGTCACGGTCCCAGGAAGCTCCGTCGCCGAAAGGCTTGATTTTGTTTCCGAGCGTCAAAGTTGGGTCAAACGTTGTCGAAATGACCTGAAATTTGACGTGTGGCCCTGTGTAAGCATATTGAAGTCACCCATGTGTTCCGTTTGATGAGTGATGGCCTCGGTGGTTCTCGCCACCAAGAGGCTTGATTTTATTACTCGAGGGTTGATGGAGGGTCAAAATTGTCGATTTGACTTGAAATTTGGCACAGACCTTTTGGAGGTATTTTGAGACCATCCATAGGCTCTGATAGAAGTTTTGATGTCTTTGACACTGTCGCCGCCGGGAGAGTTGACTTTGCTACAGCTATTTTCTTTTTGGGCCAAATGATATCAAAATGGCCTGAAACTTGATGTAGAGCCTCCTAGTGGCGTTTTGAGGCCAGCTGTGTGCTCTATTTTGTGTGTCAGGGTCTCTGGCTTCACTGCCGTCGGGAGCTCCTGCTCAGCTGTTGGAGGAGTGAAGTTAGGCCAAATGATGTTGAAATGGCCAGAAACTTCATGTGTACCCCTCTTTTGGCTGTTTTGAAGGATCTTGTCATTTTTGTTTGATTCTGATAAGATTTGATGCTTGAAATAGTATTGCCAGTTTGTAGTAGGATGCGGCTTCATGTAGCTTCTTGATGTTGAGGAGGGAAAATGACTTTTTTGGTGTCAACAAACTAGTCCAGAACTGGAGCAAATATCTTATTCATTAAGGCCATAAATACTCGCAGAGCATTAGTTAACCCAAACGACAGTACCAAAAACTCATAGTGGCGATATCTTGTTCTAAATGCTATCTTCTGAATGTCTTGAACTCGAACCCTGAGCTGATGATATCCTAATCTCAAATCTATCTTTGAGAAATATTCAGCTCCCTGAAGCTAATCAAACAATTCATCGATCCATGGGAGAGGGTATTTGTTCTTGATTGTGACCTGATTGAGTTGTCTATAATCTATGCACATTCTCATGGAGCCGTCCTTCTTCACAAATAGGACCAGTGCACCCCAAGGTGATACACTTGGTCTCACAAATCCTTTATCCAACAAATCCTGCAATTAGGTTTTCAACTCTCTATGTTCTACTGGAGCCATCCTATACGGAGCGTTAGAAATTGCAGCTGTCCCTAGTAGCAATTCAATTGAGAAGTTTATCTCTCTGACTGGAGGTAGGCCTGAAATTTCATCCGGGAAAACATCTGGAAACTCACAGACTACTGGAATATCCTCCACCCCTTTGAACTATTTATCCTCCGTGATAAGTGCCACGTATCCTTC
The DNA here is from genome assembly GCA_028538565.1 of Umbellularia californica. Classification (NCBI taxonomy): domain Eukaryota; kingdom Viridiplantae; phylum Streptophyta; class Magnoliopsida; order Laurales; family Lauraceae; genus Umbellularia; species Umbellularia californica. The sequence goes on from JAPQWN010000001.1 coordinate 62,959,608, forward strand.
ATAGGGCTATCAAATGGGTTGGGCCGTGTCGAACCGGCCCGCCAGTCAATGGACCATGGCCATGCATTTCCTTGGCTATTATTATAAACCTACATTCAAAAAGACATTCCATTCTATCAGCGAGCATCTTGGGCGTAATTTGACTCCTTTCTACGTGAGTCAATGTGATTAGTAAGAACGACGTCTAGCATGGATGGTCAGGGTCTTTCCCGTGTCAATGGCCCTAGGGTTGTCTTTTGAAGGGCGAGTTCCGCAGTAGGCTTGCTCGGCTGAATGGAACTCAAATCGGAAGAGAAATGGGAGGAGAATGCCCGTCAATGTAGCCTCTCTTAGCGCAGTTAAATCCTCAATTGAGCAATTAGGATTGTCACTGAGACGCATAACACAGGCTAATCGATGAAATCCGGTTCCTTACTTAGTCGGCTTGCTTTCTACCTCTTACGGAGCGGGGGTTGGGCCGTGCTGGGCCGAGGAGCCTTGGCTCGTATGCCCGTTTGTCACGGCCCACCAGCCCACTTAGGCTGGCCCCTGCGGTTTGCCAGGATCGCCCTGCCAGGCACGATAAGCCCGCTAGGCACGGCCTGCCTAGCCCACCAAAAGATGGCTATTTTTTTAAAATTTCTTCATTTTAACCCCCCAACGGCTATAAAACGGTCATATAAGGGGTATTTTGTGTCCTTTTCAATTTCACAAAGTCTATAAATACTCTAACCCTCCCATTCTTTTTCTTTTAATCAAAGTTTTATTTACCAAAAAAAATACAAAATATGTCAATCATTATTAACAGGTGGGCCCATTGTGACATAATCACTGTGGAAATTGGTCCCAAATAGAACACAAACTTCTTCTGTGCAATTTTTTTTTTGGCACCCACCAGACATCACTAGATGGCTTGGTTTGGCCAGGTAAGCTTGGAAAATAGGTTGGAAACTTGGGTCTAATTGCAATCAAACCTAAATTTATTGACCCAAATTACATCCCTCTCTAATATTCTTCTCTGGCCCGGTCAATAGTTATAAGACTTATAATAGTAATCCAAAATATATATATATATATATATATAATGTTACTTTTACTTCTATTATGAATATATTATCCCATTAAAACAAAATCAGCTCTAAGTATAGTTTGGTCTCTTCACTTGTGCCTTAGACCATGGATCTCATCTTGGACTCACAAGTGTCTCTTTGGAATGTGTCCAATCAGATATTAGGTCCCAACCAACCCATATATATACAACCCTAGCCATAATAAATATAAATTTAGGTGAGAGAATAAGGTTTTTTAAAAGGATTTTTTGTTGAATTAATATTAATTATTTGAACATGAGTAGGTCAAGTTTGACAGAACCACTTAAATATATTTGTCATTCTCCGTGCTTGTGTTCTAATTTTTAATTTTAATACCGAAAAGACGAAAAAAATTAATTGGGAAAAAAATGAAAGAGGCATACCGAGCACACCCGGCACGGAGGGCGGGCACGGCCCGTTTCATTTGGCAGGCCGGCACGACACGACCCATGGCACAAGTGGGCCGAGGTTGGGGCAGGCCGGCCCTGCACGGCACGGCCCATTTGACATGCCTAATCCTTCACATCCAGACCTTAACAATCTCTCTACGTTCAATGCTGAAATCCGACATGTCTGAATCGGTCTTCTTTGCCCAACGAATTCAACAGTATCTGAATGCAATGACAACTTGATGGTTTTGTTAAAACAGTCCATCACTACTCTATAGGCCACTAACCAGTCCATACCAAGTATGACACCGAAATCCTTAATTGTTAGAAGATTCAAATTTTCAATTACAATGAAATCTCTAACCTGAACTCAAGTACTCGGAAAATATTGGTGGCAATGAGCCTGCTTGCCCACTGGGGTACCAACTACTAAAGCAACATCTAATCTCACTACAACCTCATTGATATGTCTAGCAAAAATCATGGGAAACAAAGGAATGAGTAGAGCCAGGGTCAAAAACGGCCTTAACTTCTACCTCTGAGATTAGAGCAATACCTTCCACAACCTCTGCAGAAGCATCTGCATCCTCATTTGTAACTGCATAAACCATGCCCATTTGTTGAGCTTGGTTCTGCTGCCCTTGTACTGGCCTCGATGCTCTTGGTTGGCCCACTGGTTGCTGCTGCCTCTACTACTGAAATTGCCTCTGTTGTCCCAGAGCTGGCTTCTGTTGTCCTAGAGCTGGCCTCAGCTACTGTGGCGCTGCACCTCTATATTGCTAGTACTGAGGAGCTGGTGCTTGATACATTTGCTGTTGTGGGGCCCTAAGAATCTACTGTGGTCATTGCAGAGGTGCTATTCTCCAAGTCTGCTGCACAGGAGCATGAGAAACTACTACTTGAGATGCTAGCAACTGACTACCACCGTTGGGACAATCGCGAACTCAGTGTCCAAACTATCCACAATGAAAACATGCCCCAGTCTCCTTGTAACACTGCTTAGTAGGATGATTATTTTCGCACCGTGTACAGTTGTCTCTGACCAACTGAGGATTGACTTTGGAACTTCAGTTTCTTCGGGTTGCCTTGGTTAGAGGATTGCCTCAACTAATGTTGTTGCTTCTTGACTTGATGTTCTACTGCCTTGTTCCTAGTGCACCTTCAACCCAATATGCACTTTTCACAGTCTCTTGGAATGTTGGCTGTTGATTGTCTCCAATCTTCATGTAGATATCGGCTGATAGTCCATCAAGAAAAGGCCTAATTTTCTCCTCCTCCAGAACTACTAGTGTGAGAGCATACTTAGCCAATCTGGTGAACTGATGCTCATATTGTTGCACTGACATGTCACTTTGCACCAAGTTCTGAAAATCTCGCTCCACTGGTCCTTGACATATTTGGGAATGAATTTATCCATGAACTCCTTACTAAATGTTTCCCATGCATTTTCTTCTCAACTACTGCCTCTGCTTGCACTACTGCTTTCACAGAGTTCCACCATTGGAGAGCTACTCCTCGGAACATGTAAGCTGCCAAATAAACTCGTTATTTCTGAATACAGCAGAAATCTGCAAATATCTGCTCCAACTGTTCTATAAAATCATCTGCTGCCATTGGATATACTGACCCACGAAATTCAGGAAGAACCCTCTTCCTAAATTTCTCATAGAGGTCATTTGGATCTACTTCCCTTGGAGGCATGACCACTTGAACTGGCTGGGCTATTCTGTCAGTTAATGCTATGATCTAAGCTTGGAATCCTACTCTGTCTTGATCTACTTGTGCTCTTTCAACAGCTCTTTCTTCTCGTTCTTGTTGCTTCTCTACAGCTCATTTGGCCTCAACTACTCTTTGTTGTTCATTTTGAGTGGTCTGTGCTTGCACAAAAGCTTGCAATAGCTAATTGAAACGGTCATCTGAATTGTTCGATCCATTCCCAGGTTCCTTATCCTGGGATCGAGTCGTATGTTGTGCCATGACCTACAATAAAATAATAGTGAGTTAGATACTATGAAACAAGCTAACAAATAATTCTATAGACTTTACAGTTAGCACGTAAAGTCTGTCTAACGGAAATCGCAATTCTCACCACGTCCTATTGTTTCCGTCCATTTTTAATATCCAAAGATTGTGCTGGGCTCTGATACCAACTGTCATGTCTCCAAAATAAAAATTGGGGAAAAACGTGAAAAATTAAATCAAATTCAAATTCTTGTGTTTAATACAACACAGGCTTCCAAAAGTTGACCTACAAAATTTCACAAACCGTGGTGAGTCAAAATAAATTTCATTAAATGCAATGGAAGCTTTATTCAATTGGTATTCAAAGTTCATAAATAAGATCCAACACGAAAATCAAATACACATTAATAGTTAAAGTTGAGGAATAAATTAAACAAATTACTAAAGAAAGATTTATAATTTAAGAAAGTTCATCTAAGAGTTTCTAAGATGACGTTCTCTTTCATCCAGGCTCAAACGGCTCCAAAGCCATCTCCGGCATCCCACTCTAGTTTGTCAGCTGGCTTAAACGTTTAAAACGTTTGATCATCCTCCATCTCCTCGGTAAAGTAGGGCTCCGTACCTATGCACCAAATATTACAAAGTAAATAGCAACAACATGATCATAATTTGAAATTAAAATGCAATAATGAGATGAATATAGACGAGTGAGATCATAAAGAAACAATGACGGTGACAAGAAAGAACGTATAACATAAATCCAAATAAAGCAAAGGAAGCAATATAATTCACACGGAGACAAGTGTCCTCGTTGTGGGTGGTCAGCCCTAAATAAATCGAAAGAGCCTGTCCATAACGTCGGTGGTCATAAACCGATCAAAATATCAAGATAACATGTTCACATTCAAAGCGGATTAATTACACATGCTTTAAATGAATGCCCGATTTGTCAAATATCCATTCTTTTATAGGTTTTGCAATTGAGTACATGTTTTGTCTGATCTTCATGTTTTACTTATGCTTAAAATGAATATATGACTTGTCAAACATCCATGTTTTACATCCATTTTATATGAATACAGGAATTGTCAGATATCCATGATTTTCCACCCGTTTTAATTATATGCAGCCTTTGATCAAATAATATGATTCATCATATGTTTTATTCTTCATCACATTTATTATCTTTCATCCACCTGCCAAACCGCCATGTCTAACCCACTACTTTGGTACTCAGGTTCAGATTTCCCCGCCCCGAGCTGAATACATTGGTTGGCTATGGAGCCATGAGTTTGCAGGTTGTTGTGTCGGCTATGTCATGTAGACATTGAGCTTGATAATGGAGCTACGTCACATATGGGTAGTGGTTATTAGCTTGTTATTGTTTGGCTTCTCTTAGCCTTTTCTTTGATTGTTAATTAATGCACATTGATAATTTATAACTTGAACGTATATGCAATGTAATATCCTTTACTGTCAGCTCTGTATTTGGTTGTGATGATTTATTCCAATCTGATATGGTTCTTGATATAATAGCTACATGCTAGCGGTTGAGTGCGGCACGGAATCCGATAGCCACGGACTTCGAGTCACAACGCCACAAAAGCTTCTGCAAAATACTCAGAGTGTGTTGGAATGTATCATCCTCACACACGCGGATCTTGGGAGAAAAATATAATCCTTACTTAATTCCCATTCCCCCCCCCCCCCCCCCCTCGAGGTCGGGCCACTGCAAGGTCCGGGTTTGGGGGTGTGACACAATCTGACATAAAAGATGGGATAAGAATGTTCAGATGAACAGATCCATTGTATTCCTAGCCCAAAACCTAACACTGGAAAGATTTAAAATGTAACCTAAAAGTACATATCTACTCTTAATGGTTTGAGGAGAGGGTTACTCGTGATACGAAAGTTGAACCAAGAATGATGGCATCTTCTGATCTTGATTCTGATGGCTGGCTCCTAAAGTTGAAAAGGCTTGGGAAGTTGAAAAAGGAAGAAGACGAACGAGAACCGGGAAACGAAAGGAGTTACAGAAATAAGTGGGGAGGGATAAGATGTGCGTTCGTAAAATAGGGATTAGGTTAAGAGAATATTCCCTGGGCTTAAGTTATTGGGTCAAAGCTACAGGTCAGGTCATCTATCCATTAACCCAATTCACCGATCCAAGAACTTAATCTAATGTGTGCCCCACTTAATCCTAACCACTTAAATAACTAACATTTAATTAAAATAATAGGAATATTCTAATTAAAATATAATAAAAATATTAAAAGCGGGACTAGGATCTTACACAGTACCTCTTCTCCCCTGCACCTTGCCACCGTCCAGTTCTCCCTGCACACAGCCCGCCTGTACAAAACTTGCATCACTCTTTCTTCTTCTTCTCTGTCCCAGCCCACAGTCAGCGGCCAGTTCACTGCACCTCCTTTTTCACCAGCCGGCTACTGTACAATTCAACCTGCCAGCCCCCCAGCTCAAGCCAGCGGCCATCTAATTGCTCTCCTCGTCAGCGGCTACCCTACTCTCGGCTCTCGGCCACTATAACTATCGCCAGTTCCCGGCCACTGCAACCATCAACAGTCAGCAGCTACTCCACTTCACTTGTCCACCGGCCGACTCACCACAGAGCAGCTGCCGGCCATTACCCCTCACAGTCCCCATGGCCAACCTTCTTCATCTTTCCCCCCGCCAGCGGCCACTTCCATCTTCTTCCTCCTTGCTTAGTCACCTGCCATCGACCAATCCCACCTGTATACAACAGCAAACCACTGCACATCTCCTCCCTTCTTCTTGTTTAGTGGCAACCAATTGCACCTTCTTGGTTCAACTGCACTTCATCTCCAATGGAACCAGCCATTGTTCTCACCTCTTGTTTCCACCTGAAACCTGCACCAGTGCAGCACCACCTCTCCCATGCACCTGCACAGTAATTCTATTTCCCTAGTTCAGCAGCCACTTCCTGTGCTGCAGCCCCTTTACAACCTGTCCTACCCTTCACAAACCTCATCTTGCACAGTATCTCCTCACACAGCAGCCAGTCGTTGTGTATATCCTTGGGCCAATGGGTTACACCCTGGGAGCCCTAGAGCCCAATCCCTTAGGCCTAGTTTGATGACCCAATGAGACTTGAAACTTTCCCTTGTTTTCCATTAAATGTATTTCAAAAATTAAATTCGAACAATTCTGAACACATGTAGAGCCTGATGACTTGCAATTTAACCGAACTTAGGGATTGGATATTATTACCTTCGGATCGCATCAAGTGTACTAAATACATTAATATCCATATCTTCGAGTGTGTAACTTTGGAAATCATCGTACTTACATGCGTAGGTTTAATTTAATTGTCTTTTTCACATTATCATGAATCTGGTTTTCTAACATCTTGCCTCACGGGACTCCGAGGGTCTTAGCACTCGATTTTCACACTGCTTGACCATTGGATGTACCCGGATCCTTCAGGGTCTCTTGGATTGTGTACAAGCATTTATTGCTATGTCCTTCCAAATTACCTGGATCACATTGCTTTTTCGCCGCCCGTCTTGGGTTTCTTTATTTCCACCTGAAATGCTGCCCGTTTTCCCGTAAAAATTTCCCAAACTCAGGAATATTGTTTTAAAACCTGTTTTGTTCCGGTTTATCGTTTTAAGAGCCAAATGTGCAATGTTAATGTTTTGAAGTATCCTGATTTCCTATTAAACCCGTTGTTTGTAATTGTGTCTTGCGAGTAAACGATTTACTCATTTCTTCGGATTTAAGCAATGAAACTTGTTTTCTGCATCGATTTTCGAACCGGCACCACCAAGCTACTTTGCTCCCCGTATATTGCGATTTGAGTCCAGTATCTGTTATTTTTATATGTATCGCTGGCTACAGTTTGAGTTCTGATGTATTTTTAGAGCACCTTCCCTAACCGAGTTAGATCGCTAAGTCCCCCGTGGCAGGGCCTTTGATTCCTGAACGGCCGTGACTCCTGGTGAGTTTTTGGGTACTCTCAGTTTACTCAGTTAAGGCTACCCAGTGCTTCCTCTTCCTTGAGTATCATGCCAAGTGGTTGCCAAATACTTTATTGATTTGAATTAATTCATGTTTATGATTTTATAAATCAAACCTTCTTGAATCAGCTTGTTGGTTTATTGCATTGTTTTCCAAATTAATCATCGGAATTTATATTATGTTATTTCCTGCAAACTATGCTTGTTTCCTTGAATATTTGCCAGATTTTTGTCTGATCTACGCTTGATGCCGTAGGTAACGAGCTCATCTTCGCCCCTAAACCGAACGTTGCAACGATCCAAATGGATCAGCCAATTATTTGAGAGTGAGCTGCTGACGACATAGAGTAGCGTCCGAAGCCGCAGAGCTCGCGATATCATCTTTAGGGTTTTGTTAGGAGTTTCATCTTTTGACTTGTAATTATTTGGCCAGTGTTTTGGTATGGCCTTATTTTTTCGGGTTATAATTGAACTAATCTTTTGTTCAACCTTAACAATAATTATTGAAATGAATTCCTTTCTATTATCCAGTCCTGTAATGCCATCTTACTCTGATATTTATGTCGTTTCCTGAAATGGCCCTCCACACGCTTCCGCCATGAACGTCCTCGTTGATCAAGGATCCCTGTAGAATCTCACATAGTGGAATCCTGTGGGTGAAATTAACTGGCACGCACGCCGGGGTCGCACCAGTCCTCATGTCCTGTGCACCGTAGCGGCCCCATCCACCCTAATCGCGTCTTTTTCAGATTAGGGATTTGGGGTTGTGACACTTTTGAATTTATCTTCTTTCTTGATTCATTGGCAAGCAAGTTCCTTCTAATTTTAGGACTCATCCTTGCAAATCTCTCATGCTTTCAAAAAAATCTTCAAATCCGAAATCTTGATTTTTGCAAACTTGGAATGGAGTTGACCCCACTTTGGGCATGCAACACTAGGCTTGAAAGAGCTTGGATGTCCCATATTTTCTTGGAATTATTATTTCTTGCTTCACTGTCCTTTGATGGACCCTTGGGAATCTTCCGTCCTTTCTTTCCGCACCCCAGGGGCTAACCTGGGTCTCGGCGGAGGAGGGAAAATTGCTGGTATCAACATTTTTGTACGGGTATGCCAGATTTACTTTCTACTTGGAATTTGGAATGGTGATGATCCAGAGATTCACCTTCACAAGTGGAAAGGAAATCAATCCTTTTTTCTAACTTTTCAAATTGCATAAATATTAAGAAAAGAGACAAGTTTGTTTTTTGAGAATGCCGTAGGAGGCGTTTTTGTTTGTTTGCCGTGAAAGGCGATTTTACAAAACTCATCAAATATGAAAGACAAGAATTGTGATTTCTTTTTGTCTCTTTAAGAAATACAAACTACAATAGAAAAATAAGAAAATGGATCTAACTTCTCAAAAGATTGTGGGGACACGTTGAGATCGACGGTCACAAGTCATGTATGGACTTCTCCATCGTCCTTCAAATGAGAACAGTTGACGCTTTGATTCGTTGGCTTGGCTCCTAACCTCGGTTTTTTAAAGGACAAGGACCAAGAGGAGGTCCTATTTCCAATGAAAAACCAAGTAAACGGGCTGAAAAGCCGCGTTTAGGCCATGTTGTAGAAGGAGGGGACCTTGGGGGGGTAGCCCCCCAAGGGACGTTGATCACCTTGTGGAGCTCCTGGGAGCAAAGTGGCAGGACTTCGTCTCTCTCTTGAATTTTCTGGACTTTCAAAACTTGGGATTGCACTTGGGATTCCTTCCCTTTTCTTTTTTCTTGGAACTCACCTCTTTTTATAGGCTTTTGGTAGCCATGAGGTGATTATAGGCATTAATAGCCATGATGAGAGAATTGATGAGGAGTTACAAGTTGATTTTGTAACTCCTTTTTCATGGCTTATGATTGGCCGATGAAGGTAGTGGGCATTTAATTCCCTTTAAGCTTCATGATGATGGGAGTTTCATGGGTTTAATGCCATGATTGCTTGGATTTGTAACTCCTAAATGCTTGAATCTGATTGGGCCGTCCAAAATAATGAGTTAACGACCGCATTAAGTTGTCATAAACGGGTCAATTAACGACATTAAGTGGTCGCCAAGGCATGTGAAGAGTCGCGGACCGCGCCGCGTCTTTTGAGATTCTTCTTGCGATCATCACAGGTGGATCCACACATTGTTTGACGTCAGATTGCGATGGAATTTTAGACATTGATTGATGTTGGTGGGCCGGTGACATCTGTCTTGTCGATTTCACGATTGGTCGAACAAAAAGTGCACTTTCTTGGTCAGCCGATTGGCGATCTTGGAACGATCGGTGATGATTTCATGATTTTGACGGCGGATCCGAGATGTCGGTGAAGATCAGTCGTTTTCAAGCATCAAACATTGGATTTTCAGAAAATCACAGAGGTAGAAAACACCCGAAACGCAAAAAGGATCGAAAAACGGGGCTTTTGGTGCAAAATCTGGCGACCCGGATTTGCAGGGTCGCCGGCGACCTTAGGGTTTTGCCCTTTTCGGTCGCCGAGCTTCGTTTTCGGCCATTTTTCTGTCTTTTTTGTTCCTTCTTTCTTCGGTATTTTTCTTGAAATTTTTCCTCAATTATTGACCTGATTTTCTTGGAGAAAACTTGACGAGAACCCGCGCGAAATCGGAGCACAAAGTTTCCCATTTTTCGGGAAAGCCGAAGACTTTATAGCTGATTTTCTGTCAAGAGTCGAAACTAGGTCAAACGTTGTCGGAATGACCTGAAAATTGAGGTGAAGCTTCTTGAGCAGTGGATAGGACCAACCATGAGCTTTTATTTGAGTTTTGAAGCCGTTTGGGGTCCCATCGATGCTTGACTTGATTTTGCTGCGGGGAAAATGCCGAGCTTTGATATGTGGTCAAACGATGTCTGATTGACCTGAAATTTGACGAGGAGCCTATTGGAGTCATTTTCAGACGTTCCATCAGCTCCGTTTTGGATGTCATGGTCCCGGGTTGCTCCGTCGCCGGTAGGCTTGATTTTCTCTCGGAGCATCGAAACCTGGTCAAACGTTGTCGGAATGACCTGAAAATTGACGTGCAGCCCTTTGGAGGCATGTTGAAGCCACTCATGTACTTTTTTTGATGAGTGATGGCTTCTGTGGTTCCCGCTGACGGGAGGCTTGATTTTGTTGCTCGAGTGTTGATGGAGGGTCAAACGTTGTCGGTTTGACTTGAAATTTGGCATGGAGCCCTTTGGAGACATTCTGGAGTCATCCGTAGGCTCTGATCAAAGTTTTGGTATCTTTGATGATGTCGCCGCCGGGAGCGCTTGTTTAGCTATCGGAGCAGTGAAGTTGGGCCAAACGATCTCGGAATGGACCGAAACCTCAGGTGTACCCCTCTTTTAGCTGTCTTAAAGGATCTCTCAGTTTCTGTCTGATTCTGACAAAATTTGATGCTTGAAGTAGCCTTGCCTGTTTTGTAGCAGGATGCAGCTTCACGAGGCTTCTTGATGTGGAGGAGACATAGTGACTTTTTTGGTGTCAACAAATGCCCCCTCGAAGTACAGCGACGAGTAGCTTTTCGGAGTCGATGTGCCTTGAAGAGAAACTTGAAGGAGAGTTTCCAACTTGACTAAGAGTCTTGAGCATTTTTTTTTTAATAGCCTTCTGAGTTTCCGGGGGAATTTTATGGTAGTGAGAGGGATCACGTACCATCTCAAGGCAAAGTTTTGAAAATGACATGGGGATTTTGGGTTTTTGGATTTTGTATTTTGTATTTTGACCTTGTGACCTAACAAGCTGTATGTGGCAGGTTAGGGGGTCGGGGTTTGATTTTGATTTTGACCTTGTGACCCAACAAGCTGTATGTGGCAGGTTGGGGGGTCAGATTTGGGTTTTTGGTTTTGGTTTGGTTTGGATTTTGATTTTGGTTTTGGTCTTGTGACCTAACAAGCTGTATGTGGCGAGCTAGGGGACCGGAATTTGGTTTTGTGAAATGTCAGTTTCAAGATTTTGGCTCAATTTGGTTCATGAGGTTGGATGGTTTGATTGTTGGAAACTCATGAGGCTTTCTTTTTTCTTTTTTTGAATAGTCCCATCAACTCAAAAGAGGCATGGGACTTTTTTGCTCTGTTTCTTTTTTTTTTTGCTCTTGGTAAGAGGAATATTTTGACTAAAATCCACTTTTAGTGCCTAGGTGGTCAAACCTGGCTCATATGGGCTAACCCATGGGACCTTAGGCTTTGGAGAAGGCCTAGATCTCATATGGTGTCATTTTTGTAAAGAATATCTAAAAATATCTCTTTTGTGTAGAGAATATCTAAAAATATCTTTACTTGGAGGGAATTTCTCAAGTTTCCTCCTTTCGTGGAAAGGTTTTCTCAAAATATCTTTCTTTTTGGGAAAGTAACTATTTTTAGTACTTACCTCCTTTCTTTCCCCTTGTTTCCTCTTTTGGCTTACTCTCTTCTATAAAAGCAAGAGGGTTGGGTCTTTTGCTCCATTGCTTTATTTGTTTGCAAGAAATCATCAAGAGTGCTCTCCAAGATAAGAAGTGCTTTTGCTCTAAGGGCTCCAAGCTTTTCTTCTTCTTCTCCATCAATGGCTTCAAGTAAGTTTTTCTTTCTCCACAAGAATCTCCATTGTAGAAGTAGCTTCTTCATTTTTTTTTTTTCTTTTTCTCTTATCCTTTTTTTTTTCCAAGCACGTTTTTCTCTTCTTTTTTTTCGTGCTTCTTCTCCCTTTTTTTTTTCTTTTTTTTTCTCACGGTTTTCTCCCTTCTTTTTTTTTTACCGTGCACTTCCTTTTTTTTTCTTTTTTTTTTCACACGCTGACTTTTCCCCTTTTTTTCTTCAACTATTTTTTTTTCTGTTTTTCTGTTGTTTTTTTTTTTTTCTGCACGCTGATTTCTGTTTTTTTTTTTTTGTTTCTGAGTTTTTTTTTCTTTTTTTTTTTGTTTTCTGTTTTTTTTTTTTTTTTTTTTTTTTTTTTGCATGCTGATTTCCTTTTTTTTTCAGCGTTTTTCCTTCTTTTTTTTCTGTTGTTTGTTTTTTTTTTTTTTCTCTTAGCTATACGGACGGCCTACCACGTGGCAGTGGGCCACGGCCTGTGGGCCAAATATTTTTATTTATTTATTTATTTATTTTGCCGAGATTTTTTTTCTCTCTCTTTTTTTTTCTTTTTCCTTGTTTGCTCACCATGATAATGAGGCTATGCAATTTCAATATGTATGCATTTTTTTGTTTGATGCATCAAGATAGAAGGCTAGATTTTTTGCTGAGATTTTTTTTCTCTCTATTTTTTTTTTCTTTTTCCTTGTTTGCTCACCATGATAATGAGGCTATGCAATTTCAATATGTATGCATATTTTTTTGTTTGATGCATCAAGATAGAAGGCTAGAGTCTCTAGGTCAAGCAAACATGATTTTTGACTTGGACAAAGTTTGATTGGTTTTGAGCAAATTGGGTTGGAATTGGTCAGACTTTGGTCAAGGTTTACCTGGCATCTAATGCATGATGATATTTTTTGATGCATGATTTTGTAAATGGATTTGGAAGTATGATGATGCATACCTGAAAATCTTTTGCAAGTATTGGGATTTTGAGCTCGCAGCAATGTTGAGTTCTTTCTCAGTCTTGCTGGATTTTGAGGAACTTTGCAATTTTTGGATTCTGAAGCTCGCAACAATGTTGAGCTCTTTTCCATATTTTGTGGAAGTTTGATGAGATTGGCTCGTTCTCGCAGCGATGTTGAGTTCGAACCTTCTTTGAGAATTCTCCACTGACTATGAGCTCGCAGCAATGTTGAGCTCATCTTCAGCCTTCCTGTCTTTTTCGGAGTATTTTCCTTTTCTTTAGAATTGCCTCGGAACCATGTCAAAATTTTGCTAGAATTTTCGTAGCAGAATTCTGTCATTTTGTTGTTGATTGATCTTTTCTCTTCCATCTTTTGCAGGTAGTTCTTCTAGAACGAACAAGGGTAAAGGTCCTGTTACTGACGCACCTCGTCGGTCTGCTAGATCTTCCAATGCGGCCGTTCAGCAGGCTTGGGAGAAGGTCCAGTTTGTTGAGATGAACTTGGAAGAGTGCGATTCCCTCAATCGTGATGAAATGAGACAGCGATTGATCGCTCTCAAAGATGAGGAGTTCTATAAGATCATGGTAAGCAGCCATCCTTGGGTTACAGACGATCAGAGCATTGTGCTCAAGCCTACCTTCTTCTTTGGTGATGCAGTTCCCGACGACTTGACATACCAAAGGAGATGTTTTCAGTTCTCTTACACAGCAGATGGTGAGGAGAGAACTATTTTTACCTGGTCATCTTTTGATCGGACCATCTCGATCCTGAGCCTTTCTCCCACGTGCCCTAAGAGGGAAGATCCTCCGAGCTGGGTGAAGAGGACCAGTGTGATCAAGACCGGGATTTTTGTTGGCAGCCCTTCTGGTTTTGCAGAGAAGCCACCTGTCCGTATGGACATGTTGATGCCAGCCAGTGGCTACCAAGGTTCTGATCATCTATCGGTTGATTTGAGACCGGTGGGCCTTAGCGTTTTTCGGGGTGACGGCAGCAATTGGGTGAAGCCTTTTCCACTTGTGGCCCTTTCAGTGCTGACTCGAGCTGGGAGTCATGGACTGATCACACCCTGAGGACTGGCGAGGCCGTTCTTCGAGAGGCCGAGATTTTTGATGCGGTTCGCGCTTTTCGGCAAACCGTCGTTTTCTCCGATGAGGCTTTCATGGCCATGCTGGAGTCATTCCTTCCACAAATCAACACCTTCATTGTGACGAATGGTGAGATTGGTTTTTCTTTGAAGGAACTGTTCTTTGAAGGAACTGAGCGCCATCACCGGATTGCCTATCATCGGCAAACTCTATAAGGAGTTTATGCCTATTGACAGCGTCTTTGAGGAGCAGTCTGAGGAGTTTAGGCCTGTATACTTTCAGCTTGTTGCCTTCTATGATTTTTGTAAGGAGAAGGAGGGCTCGAAAGTTAGGTGCAGCAGTTGGAGAAGTTGCAGCTCCAACTTTTTTGATAGTGAGAAGTCTTCCGATGGCATGGCCCAGGATGCTAGGGCTAAAACATCAAGTTTGAAGAAGATCGCCGCTATGCGAGAAGATTTGAAGAAGTTCTTCACAAGCACGGATGTCATTTGTCCTGACATTGCATTGCGAAGAGATCTCGCTGTTTACCTTACTTACTGGCTAGGTGAGGCTGTTTTTGCTGGAGGAGATGGGATGCACATCAGGCCGCACTATATTTTTCCGGCTTGTCAGATGGCGTTTAGAGAGCGGCTGGCTTTGGTACCTGCTCTTTACTCCTATTTGTGTACCGAACTTCAGGCTGCTCCTTTCCTGGTTCGGCTTGGGCTCCCTATGAACAGGGTATTTTCTGCCCACATCTTCTATTCGTGGTATGTATACCACTGTCCTAGCTTCCATCTTTTGGGAGTTGCACAGGACGAAGATCCTTTTATGATTCGTTTGGCTATAGGGACAGCCGTTCCCGAATCACTTTTGTCTACCCGTTTGAGGATCCGACGATTTAGGGACGTCGAGATTGGGCATTCTTTGGTGAAGCTTTCTCCGGGTTTGCGGAAGAAGGCTTTTGACTTTGGTGTCTCCCGTGATTCGACCAGGGCAAGGTCGGGAAGACATTATGCTTTGACAAACGCGGAGAAGAGATGGCTCTTCAACATACGGGTTGGTACGATGGTGTACCGCAGACATCTTTTCGTCGATATCCAGCCGTATGTCCTTTCACGTTTTGCATTGCAGCTTGGCTTCTCTCAAGGCGTTGTTGGAGCGCCTTCGAGCATGGTGAAGCATTTTGGAGGTTTGCAGGATGAGAGAAATGCATGGGCTTTTTACAGCGCAGAGGATACTACCGCCATGATTTCCTATCCTGAGCTGCCCACTTTCCGGACTGCTGGCTTCACAAAGTGGTTCGTAGAGAGCTTCTCAGTGTACCGGGGGCTTTCCAAGAAACAGCTCGATGTTAAGCAGTCTCCTGGGAAGGGTCTTAGCAAATCAAATGGTGTCCGCCGGGAGGAAGTTTTGACTTTCCATTCTGGAGAGAAGCATAAGATAGGCTTTCTCAATGGGCAGGACATCATCAGATCAGGAGCTGCACAAGGGATTCCTAGTGAAGTCTTGAGACAGCTGGAAGAGGAGGAGACCGAGATCGATGCTATGATACAGGCAGAGCATACGAAGGCTTCCATGGAGTCTACTGAGAAGAGTAGACCATCCAGTGAGGACTCTAATGAGAGGCCTGATGTTGATAGTGGGGCAGGATCGTCCAGCAAATTGACCCGCTGAAGAAAGAGGAAGAAAGGACAGCGTCGTAACATGAAACGGCACGATAGTCCTTCTGATATTAAAGTTCCTCTCACCATTGTTGAGGAGGTGTCTAAGGATGCTGACGAGCCTCCGGAGAAGAGGAGTAAAGAAAAGGGACAGCTGGTATGATCCCCTTTCTTTCTTTTGTTTCTTCTTTTCTCTTGTAAGAGACTTTTTGTTTTGATCCGCGGCTTTCTTTCTTTTAGCAGAGGATGATGACTTGATGATGCCTGAGGTTCCTGCCAATGAGGCGATGACGGATCCAGTCGTGGCATCTGAGGAAGAGCCCAGGGACTCTGGAGTGGTTCAAGAACCTTCACCTGGTATGATTGCTTTGGCTTCTTTTTTTTTTCTTCTTTTTTGTTTGTGCTGGTCATTTGCTAACATGTAGCTTTTGTTTTCTTGACTTGCCAGAGGATTCTGACGATTTCGAGCCATCCATGGACGCAACTTTTGACGATGCTTCAGATGAGCTCAGAGAGGCAGAGAGTACTCCGCCGGTCGTCGAAGCAGGTATTTTTGCAATAATAATCTCGATATATATATATTTTTTTTACGAGATTATATTCATACCTTTTGTCCTTTCCTCGGCAGATTGTGGAGCAACAGGAGAGGTTCCTCCGTCTTCCTCAGAGCCAGAACAGGGGGTACCTGCTGCTGATCCAGGAGTGGGGGCTTTTGCTTCCTTCAATGAGTTAGCTTCTTCAATTGGAAAGAGTTTATTGATTACTCTTCCAATGGAACATGACATGGGCAGTCAGGCACCAGAGCATGACAAATACTCATCTGCACCGCACCTTCAATATTCAAGGAAAGTGTTGAAGACTGTCTTGAGCTCATGGGTTGAGACTCTCTCTTCAGGTCATTTGGAAGCTGGTTTTGGCATAATCAAGCATGTGCAGGACATCCTTGCTGATAGCAAAGAAGTCGGTCTGGACATCGCAAGCGCCAAAGACTTTGTTAAGGAAATTATCGCCCTGGGGAACAAATGGACTGAGACCAAGAGTTTCCCAGATGGTGACTTCTTTGATGAGGTGTTTATAAAACCATCTGGCAAAGTCAAAGCTGAGCTGACTGAAGTCACGAAGAATCGAAGGCAGATCGTTCGGGAGAAGAACGTTACCGAGTTATCCATCATGGGGCTGAAGCAAGACTTGGACCGCCTTGATAAGGAGGTTGTCGAGGCTAGGCAGCGTCTTGAGCTTTTGGAGGAAGAAGCTGCTGCCAAATGGACCGCCATTATGGAGGCTCGTGACAAGGAGGGGACTCTCATTCGCCAGGTTGAGAAAGCTGAAGGTAATGTCCGGAGGAAGACTCAGGAACATGAGCAGTGGCAAGTCCTCTGGGAAGAACTTTCTCGTGCTGTAGATGGGTCACGGCATTCGGCTGCGTTTTATGGGAACATTCTGAAGAAGCGTGGCCTGAAAACTTTCGAAGCTAAGGCCAAGGGTCTGCTTGAGAAGTTGAACCTTTGGTTGAAGACCATGTTGGATTGAGCTCCTGAGTTGTAACAAACTCTTTTCTTCTTTTTTTTTTGGTACCTCCATGTATAAACAGTTTTGGTACTATATTTTTGTATCCCATTCTTTTTACTTAAATCATTTTTTGATGAAAACAAATTTGAGCAAAAACTGATGGGAATGTTTGTTTAAGAATCTGATCAAAAGGTTGTCATTTTGTGAAACTCTTTTGTCAAAGAGTTGTTTTGGGCATGAAAGCTAATTTTGTGGCAAAAAGGCTGGTTTTTTTATGGCTTGAAAACCGAAATTTTGGTGGCATGGAAGCCTAATTTTGTGGCGTAAGAGCCAAAATGGTTTTTGATTGGGCTTGGGAGCCAAGAAAATTTTGAGATGGTATTAGAGCCAAAGTTTTTGAGATGGCATGAAAGCCGAATTTTGGAATGGCATAGAAGCCGAATTTCATTTTGTGGCATGGGAGCCAAATTTTGTTTTTGTGGCACGAGAGCCAAAAATTTTGTTTGTGGCATGAGAGCCAAAGTTTTTTGGATGGCATGAAAGCCAAAGTTTTTTTTGTTTGTAGCATGAGAGCCAAAGTTTTTGGATGGCGTGAAAGCCGATTTTTGGAATGCCATAGGAGCCGAATTTTAAGATGGCATGAAAGCCGATTTTTTTTTTGAATCGCATAGGAGCCGAATTTTAAGATGGCATGAAAGCAGATTTTTGGAATGGCATAGGAGCCGAATTTTGTTTTGTTTGTTGTTTGTTTTGTTTTGGCATGGAAGCCAGATTTTTGAAAACCAAGTTTTTGTTTTGTTGGCATGAAAGCCAATTTTGGCGTTTATAGCATAATTTTTTTTGTTTTGGCATTTATAGCCGAATTTGGCGTTTATAGCCGGATTTTGGTTTTTATAGCCGATTTTTGGCGTTTATAGCCGGATTTTGGCGTTTATAGCCGAATTTTGGTGTTTATAGCCGGATTTGGTTTTCAAAATGCAGGCATCGACTAAATGTCGCCTCCCCACTGAATGGTCTTGCAAGTATCGATGGAATGTCGCTTCCTTGCTCATTCGGTTTGCAAGTATTGATGGAATGTCACTTCCTCGTGGGCTGGGTTTTGCGAGTATCGATGGAATGTCGCTTCCTCACAAATTGGGATGCAAGTATCGACTAAGCGTCGCTTCCCTGCCTTTCCCAAAACTTTTGGTTTCGCGGGTACTGACTTGGTGTCGTTTCCCTACGATTTTTGAAATTTGAGGTTTTCTCAAACCATTTATAATTTGGGTTGTGGATAGCAACTGGAATATTGCGTCTCCACGATTTTGAAATTTTGAGGTTTTGCAAGTATCGAATGGGGTTTGCTTCCTTGCGATTTTTAGGTTTCGGAAGTATTGAATGGGGTTTGCATCCTTTCGGCTTTTTCTTAGGTTTTGGAAGTATCGAATGGGGTTCGTATCCTTCCGTTTTTTTGGGTTTTGGAAGTATCGAATGGGGTTCGCATCCTTCCGTCTTTTGGGTTTTGCGAGTATCGACTAAGTGTCGCTTTCCCGCGGTTTCTAAAAAACCATTTTTTTGTTTAAAGACACGAGGGTCATAAATTTTGATTTAAAACCATTTTGGTTGTAAAAGCCGGGGCGAACTAGGGTGAAACTTCCTGAGTCCTGGTTTTTGTTTCAAACCATGAATTTTTGGGTTCAAGGATCGAAAATTTTGGTCAAGTCTGGGAAAAGGCTCCTAAACTTGGATTTGGATTTTGATATTTTTTTTTTTTTTGAACAATGAAACAATGAAAGTAAGCATTGTTTTGAGAGATTTTTTTTTTGGAAACTTCAACATAAAGATGAAAATTTCAGAAGGGGTGGGTTTGACGAGCAAGTACCTTGGAAATAGGCTTTGGCCTTGTAGATATCGCTCTGACCCGTTTGAGGAAGTCTTCAAGGTAGTACCGCTTCAAGAACTTGCCGTTGATGGGCAGCATACATCTGTCTCCTTCAATGTTTAAAAGAGCATATGCGCCGTTGGAGAAGACTTTGTCAATGACGAAGGGTCCCTCCTATTTTGGTTCAAATTTGCCTTTGGATTTGTGGGCAAAGACTATGGGTCTTTTTACTGCAAGAACCAAGTCACCCTTTCTGTAGGCGCGTTGCCTGACCTTCTTGTCGAAAGATCCAGCCATGCGTGCTTGGTACAACTCAATGATTTGTAGAGCTTCGAGTCATCTTTCATCGAGATTATCCAGCTCTTGGAGTCTCAATTTGACATTGCTTTCTTGCGTCATGTCATTTTGCAAAGATACCCTTAAGGAAGGAATTTGTACTTCCAAAGGGACAACAGCTTCGCATCCATAGACCAAAGAGAATGGTGTGCTATGGGTTGGTCCTCGAACGGTGGTTCGATAGGCCCACAAGGCTTCTGGTAGTTTGTCGCCCCAGTCTCTTTTGTGACTAGAGACCATTTTCTTAAGAATTTTGCAGAGTGTCTTGTTGAAGGCTTCTACTAGTCTGTTCGCTGCTGGATTATATGGAGTCGAGGGACAACTTTGGATTTTGTACTTGTCGCAAAACTTGTAGAATCTGTGATCCCGAAATTGTGGTCCGTTATCATGGACGAATCTTTTAGGTATGCCGTAGCGACAAATAATGTTGGTGCGCAAGAACTGAAGGACTGATGAGGTCTTCATTTCGCTGAGCGCAAATGCTTCTGACCACTTGGAGAAATAATCCGTAGTGGCAAAGATGAAGCGATGACCTTTGCTTGATGGGGGAGAGATAGGACCTATGATGTCCATACCCCAGGCTTCGAAAGGCCATGAGATTGCTGTTGGATGTAGCCATTCTGGAGGCATGTGGACATAATCTCCATGAATCTGGCATTTTTGGCAGCGCTTGGCAAACTGCATTGCATCAGCTACCATAGTAGGCCAATAATAACCTAGCCTTTTTATCTAGTTGTAGAGCTTAGGGCCAGCCTGATGAGCTCCACAAAGACCAACATGTACTTCTTCAAGAGTTTCCTCAGCCTCTTGTTATGACAAGCAGTGTAGAAGTACTCCGTTGAAGGATTTTCTGTAGAGTGCTTTTGAAGGTATGTCCAAATGAAAGTTCAGGGCTCGTCTTTAGATGCTTACCCACTCTTTTGGATCTTCAGGTAAGATTCCGAACATGATGTAATCAATGAACGGATCTCTCTAGTCGCCGATCGAAGGTTTGAGGATGGACATCCGACTTCCAACCACTTGATGGCATTCAGCAACTGCTTGGTGCGTGTTAAGAGGAGGGAGAATCCTTCTTTGACACACTGTGATTTGCATGTTTTCCCCTTCTTGGATTGCCATGGATGCGGCGAGTCCAGCCAGGGCATCTGCACTGATGTTTTCACCTCTGAGGATGTAGGTGATATAGCAGATGTTGATTTTTTGTCGAAGCGACTGCGCCTTATTGTAGTAAGGTAGTAAACCAGGCTTCCTGACTTCATATTTCTGATTCATCTGGTTGACGATCAGTTGAGAGTCCCCAAAAGCTTCCAACATGGGGATGCTGGATTCGAGGGCGAGTTCCAATCCTACAATCAGGGCTTAGTACTCAGCTGCATTGTTTGAACCTGGTTCCAGTAGCGAGAAGGGGTGTGGAATCATGTATTTGTCGGGGCTGACAAAGAAGATGCCAATTCCCAATATTTTCTTTCCTTTTTCATTTGTCCTGGTTGCACCATCAAAGTACATGTCCCAGGAAGTGTTTGATAAGGAAGTTTCCACGTTGTAGACAAATTCGTCTGGGAGATCATCCCTGAGTGGAGAATCTTTAGGCAATGGATGCTCTGCGAGAAAGTCTGCTAGAGCTTGGCCTTTGATTGCTTTTTGTGGTACATACCTAATATCAAACTGTGATAAAAGGATGGACCATTTTGCTAGTCGGGCATTGAGAGAAACTGCTTTTGTGACAAGGACCTTTAGGAGATTGATCCTCGAAATCAGGTAGATTGTATTGGATAGCAGATAGTGACACAGCTTTTGTACAGCAAACATTACTGCAAGGCATTCTTTTTCGACTGGGGAGTAGCGATGCTTTGCACCTACCAACATGCGGCTAAGGTAATATAGAGCAGCTTCTTTTCCATCGTCGTTTTCTTGTGCGAGCAGAGCACCCAAAGAGTGGTCGAGAGCTCTTGTGTACAAGATAAATGGTTTTCCACTTGTGGGGGCAGCCAGTACTGGAGGTTTGGTGAGGTATGCTTTGATGTCTTGAAATGCATTTTTACATTCAGCATCCTAGACAAAGTCTACGCCTTTCTTCATCAAGCGAGAGAATGGACGGCACTTCCCTGATAAATTGGAGATGAACCGTCGAATGTAGGCCAACCTTCCTTGAAGCCCTTTTAATTCTCTTCGAGTTCTGGGAGATGGCATTTCTAGGATAGCCTTGACTTTGGTAGGGTCAAGTTCTATTCCAGCTTTCCGTACTATGAATCCGAGAAACTTACCCGATGAGACACCAAAGAAGCACTTTAGTGGATTCATCTGCAATTTGTGTTTGCGAAGTCGGAGGAAGATTTCTCGAAGATCGTCAAGATGGTCTTCTTTTCTTCTGCTTTTGATGGCGAGGTCGTCAACATAGCATTCGACCGTCTTGTGCTGCATATCTTGGAATATTTTCATCATAGCCCTCTGATATGTTGCACCTGCATTTTTCAGACCAAATGGCATGACAGTGTAGCAATACACGCCAAATGGTGTGCGAAATGATGTATGCCTTTCGTCTTCAGGATGCATCTTTATCTGATTGTAGCAAGAGAATCCATCCATGAATGTCATTCGCTCGAACCCATAGGTGTTGTCAATCATCACCTCTGGTATGGGGAGCGGGAATTCATCTTTAGGACATGCATTATTCAGGTCTCTGAAGTCAATACAGACCCTTATCTGCCCATTTTTTTTTGTCACAGGGACGATGTTGGCTAACCATTCAGGATGCTGTTCCTCGTGGATGAAGCCAACGTTTTTGAGTTTCTGAACTTCTTGTTCAATTTTGTCCATCACGTCGGGACGGAACCTTCTTTGGCCTTGTTTAACAGGCTTGATTTCTTTTTGCAAGTTGAGCTTGTAGACTGCTACTTTGGGATCCAAGCCAGGCATTTCCGCATAAGACCATGCAAAGCAATCAACGAACTCGAGAAGAAAAGAGATATACTCGGGTAACTCACCATCCTTTATATTCTTGCTTATGAATACAGGACGTGGGTTATCAAGTGTTCCCAAGTTTATCTTTTGAACAAGGTCTTCTGTCGGAAGGTTTGAAGGTGGTTCCTCCACAGTATTTTCGGAGGCTTCCAACTCAACAAGACCTTCTGGAGTGCCAGAGACATTTTCAGACTGAGGCTCTGTTTCTATCCATGGATCTTCTTGATCAGTATCCTTTTCAAGGCTTGCAATGAGATGGTCCCAATCATTTGCTGGAATTGGGTTGAAGTAGGGTACTTCTTTTGGAGACGATGATTCTTCTGTGACAGAGAACTGCTCGTCTGTGTCATCGGGCAATTCCTCTCTATTATCAGAGAAATCATACCAATTGGAGGAGCTTTTTGGATCCTTGACGAGTGACTCCTCAAAGAGATATCCAGGGACATCGATGTCTTCATGAGATGTTGAGGCTTAGTTGGTAAAGCGACTTTGTAGCCATGGTGTCAACTGTCTCATAGGAGCGGTAGGATCATACCCCAACCCATATGAAGACTTACCTTTATGAAGGTGGATTTTCCAATCTTCTGGTTGACTTTTGATCAGGATGGGTTCCAATGGTGTGAGAATACCACGGCCACCTCCCAAACCAGTCGGATTCAGAGCATCGTAGCCCATTTTCCTCATGATAGCTTGTGCCATCGGACTATACAGGGATAGCTGAGGCATACCTTCATTTTGGAAAGGTTCAAGCAGAGAGTTTAATGGAGATGCTCCTGATCTGTGGAAGAAGATTGTTTTTTCTTCTGGCGAAGTTGCCGGAATAACAAAGGAAGCAGACGTAGGATCTTCTATGTCAGCAAGTGTCTCCAATGGAGTGAAAGAGGGCTGATCTTGCTGAGTATCATCTTGGCTTGATGCTGTGTCATCTTCTGACTCTAACTTCAAGTCTGTGTCATGCATAATAGACACAAAGGAGACAGTGAACTTGCCCCCAGCCTTTTGTTTTGTCTTCTTTACTTTGGTAGTGATTACCAAAGGCTTTGGAGATTTGAAGGAGACAACGAAGGGAGCTTGACCGCTTACTTTGAGTTTGGTGGAGGGTTTGTTTACCTCTGGTGATTGCTGAGGAGCCTTGCCTTTATCTTTCTGGAGACTATCGGCAAAGTGAATTGTTTTTTCCTCCTATTCTTCTTTTCCATCTTTATACATTTGAGCATCTACAAAATGGACATCTCGGCCTTTGAAGGGCTTTTTGTGTGCAAACACTCGATGTATCAAGCCATCGTTGCCAACGAACTTGATGCACTGATGTAGAGTTAAAGGGACAACACCATCGTCATGTATCCAGGTGCGTCCAAGGAGTATATTGTAGCATGAAGGGGTCCTTATTGCATACACAGTGACTTCAGAAATAAGATCACCGATTTGCAATTTGAACCTGATTTTGCCAATAGGCCTTTGAGCGTTGCCGTCATATCCGAAGATAGATACAGACGTGTGACTCAACTTGCTAGGTGGGGTGCCCAGCTCTTCGAGTGCCGAAGTAGAAATAAGGTTGAGTGCAGAACCTGAATCGATCTGAACTCTGTGTACTGGCATTTCTTTGACGTACCCCGTAAAGTACAAGGGTCGGTTGTACTTTGTCTCGCCTAGCAGGAGGTCGTCCTTGTCGAAGGCAATTGTTGCACTTGCTGCTTTTTGTACCGAGAGGCATTCATTGCTTGATCCCTCGGTTTTCTTCTTTTCTCCCTTTGGGGGAGTATTTGATTTTTTGACCCTGTAGTCCATTTCAATTTGTAGGACTTGTGGAGCGTGTTTGTTGACATCCGCATTCAGCCTTTGTAATTCTGAAATGAGACTATCACGAGTTTGTGGAGACATTCGTAATAAGTCAAGGATGTGCAGACGTGCAGATATGTGTTTGAAGTGCTCAATCAAGTCGTACTTGAGAGCCTCCTTTGGGCCTGCATTTTCATTATTATTGCCACTTGGGGCGCTTACAACTTGATTTCCCAAAGGATTTACATAAGAAGAAGAAGGTTGGTTGTAATTTTTGTGGTAATCCCGGCCAGAACGGGTACCTCTACCAACTCCAAGAGCTTCTAGAGAAGGGTCTTCTTTTGGAAGATCACTCTTAGGATCAAGGGGTTGATCCTTTACTGAAGACGTCTCTGTAACAGCATTGGCGTCTTCAGTGATTGTGTTGCACGGAGTAATTTCCGGGAACAAATCCTGAACAGCATCCGACAACCTGTCTTTATTAGTCCAGACATCGTCTATGAGATCGGGTATCTGGGACCAATGACTGGGCTTTCATTGAAGAAGATTTCATTGGCAGGAGTTTCTTCGGGATGATCAACCGGGAGAGGCTTGAGTTCCGATGTCACAGCTTCAGGCGACGAGGGCTAAGAGGATGATATCTCAGTGGAAGTCACCTGAGAAGATGTAGCTCCAGATGATACATTACCAGTTGGGGTGTACGTGTCTTCGAAAGCTTCAGATACACTATCGTCTTGAGATATCGCATTGCAGGTCATCCGGACAGGAGATGCCCCCAGTGTAGACTGTTGGGAATTGGACTCATCCTCAGATGTAAGAGGATCATCGATCCAACTGTTTTCTCCATTTTCAGGAGTTAAGGGAAATAGTTCCCTTTGATTTTCAGGGAATTCTGGTTCTGGATTATGACGAAGATCATTAACACGATCCTGCTCCTACTCTATGGCAAGATGTTGCAAGATTCTTACATATTCCTCAAGATCAGGCATAGGAGCCAAATCTTCTTCGTCATCCGCTCCTCGTGTTTCACCAATGTTGGGTTCCACCGGAGCATTGGTTGGTGCTGGATCGACAGCATTTTCTTCAACAGGGTCCTGGTCTTCTTCATCATCGGACCAGGATCCTTGTGGCTGTAATGGGTTATACCAGATTACTGGCATAAGATGAGACTCGGGAATCCATTCCTCGTCGGAGAGGTATTCTCCTGTTTCAAGGGATTCTTCCCACTCATCGATATCACTGGCAGTATCACTGGACTCGTATCCATTCATGGAGAATCCAACTACTGAGTTGCAAGAGTATGATGCCCCTGCACATTTTCATTTTTGTATAGAAGTGGCATGAAATCATCAAGGGTGAATTTTCTTACTGCCTTTGAAGTTTTGGGAAGGGATTCTTCCGTCGCCCCTAGTGAAGCAGTGGAAGAGGTTTCTGCCTTTTCAAGGACTTCTTATTTTGGTTGAGACTTTTGCTGCTATTTGAGCTTGCAGAGCTGTCTCTTGGCTTGCCTTCGCTGCTGAGCGGTCGGCTTTGTTTTGACGATCTCCCAATTTTCATCTTCTAAGAGATCGGGATGCACCCATGTAGGTTGTCCATCTGGTGTTGGATAGGGAACCAATTCTTGGGACGCTTGAGCCATTTTAATCACCTTGAATGAAGTAGTGGTCTTCTTCTTCGGTGATTTTGAAACTTGCCGACATGACACCATGTTGACAGAAGTGGAGCCGTAGTTTTTGTCGAAAGTTATGACTCCGTTTTTCCACATCTCATTGATCTTCTCTCTCACAACAAAGCATTGATTGAGAGGATGTGAGATCATTTGATAGTATGGACAGTATCGGTGATCATTGGTTTTGCCAACATCTCCTGGTCTTTTGGGCTCTGGCAAAGTGAGTTTGCCATTTGCTAGGAGAGCCTCAAAGATTTCTTCAACATCTTCATCGAACGGATATTTCTTTTCTACACGTTCTTTGAAGGCATCGGAAAGTTCAGGCCTTTTACCTGCAGCTTTGTTTTCAGCTTTCTTTGGTTGCTGAGGAGCTGACTTAGTCTGCACATTGAGAACCTCCTTTTTCTTTTGTTTTGAGGTTGTAACAGCAATCGGCTCTTTCTTTGATGATTTCTGACTGTTGAGGTCTTTAATCAGCATTTCAGCTTCCATGGAAGCTTCAAGGAGCTCTCCTAGGTTCTTTGATTTGTTGCCGATGATCATGGAGCGAATTTTTGCTCTCATATTGTTACGGCAGATGTCCACTAGCGACGCTTGTGGCAGTACATCTGAGCATTTGTACGCCATTGCCTTCCATTTGTGAATGAAGTCGTATGTTGACTCATTCTCTCCCTGTTTTAGGCTGCAGAGTTGAGCCATAGTAATATGATGATCCTCACCTTGGAAGTGGGTCAGGAAGCGTGTCTCTAGCAAAGCCCAGTTCTGGATGGAGTTCTCCGGCAGAGTGCAGTACCAATCAAAGGCTGTACCTTTTAGGGTACTTGCAAAGAGGCGAATCTTGAGGGCATCTTGATCCGCAATGGCTCCCGTCAGGATCTTGAAATGGATGACATGCTGTCTGGCTAAACCCTTCCCAGTATATGTCTGGAGAGTAGGTTGCTTGATTTTTGCGGGGAACGGAACCGAGTCCATCCATAAAGGGTAGGGTGGCTTGATCCCATGTTCCTTCAATGTATCCTCTTCTTTTGCTTTTGCGAGGATATCGTCCACTTCCTTTTTGGTAAGGGCGCGAGACTCATTGTTTTCTGCATTGCCCTCATCATCTTAATGATTCGGAGGGGTTTCATTGTTAGGTGGTGGACGCTGTAGAGTGAGAATAAGGTTTTCCATCAGAGCCTTAATTTTCTGTTACCCTTGCTCCAACTGCTGGATGCGTGAAGTTACATCATCATGTTGTGCAGGCGGCTCAAAACTTGTAGCCAAGACGTTCATCCCTCGGGATTCGAACGAAGAAATCGTCTTGGTGACTGAGCTGGGGCTCATTCTTCTGGATGAAGAATCTGAGGACTGATTACTCCGGTGTCCTTGGCTTAGAGGAGTGGAGGATTCTTCTAGATGTGTTCGTGTCCGGGAGACGCTGCGAGTCACCAGACGTCTAACACTGATTTTGGTTGCTGACTTCTGGCGTTTTCTGATTTTGCAAACCATATGAAAAGCAATGAATTGGTCGGGTCTTTCTTTTTCGACCCATTTGTTTGAGACATGGAGATTAGAACGCTGGGTTCTTTGTTTCTCAAGTCTCTTTTGTCGATATGCTGCACGGCGATGCATGCAACGAGCAATTTGAGCTTCAGTCAGCTCTGGCTGGGCTCTGGCGATGAAGGATGTAGTCCCTCGTGCGCAGCAGCCGAGTTTCTCTTCTTTGAAGCTGGGCAAGGACAGAATCTGGACGCGGTCCTTTGTCCGTCGCAATGAAGACTTGAATTTTAAAAAAGCTCGGCCCCTGTTGAGATGAAGGGTCGACTCATGGGAGTGCAGGCTTCAACATATTTTTGCATAGGCCTAACGATGTAGGATTTGATTTTGGGCTTGTAGGAGCAAGCCGGCTCATGATGATTTTGTTTGTTCTTTGGGTGGAGGGTAGGTTTCTCCTCTTTCATGTAAGAGAGAGGGTAGAACTGATTCTCCTTGAGAGGGGGCAGGTATGCTGGCTTTGCAGATGTTCGGGACCTCCGTTGCTTTGGTGAAGATCTCGAGGACCAGGTTTTGGGGTAAACCTGGTTTCTTGTGGGTTGAGGCTTCGTGGGAACGCCACGGGCTTCAGGCTTCTTCGTGTTCGCCCTTGGTGCCATTTTAGTGACACGTTGCGAGGCGGTTTTCTGCTTCTTGGCCGGTACCGTGTCTTCTGCGGGGAGTGGGAATGGTCCCAGCGACCCAAAGACGATGGTCCGGGGAGTTGAAGTTGACCCGGTGTTTGGAGAGTTGTCGAGGGAGATGACGCTTCGGCAACTGGCAGGGCGCTTATGCTTGTTTTGCTTGTCTTGAAGCATAAGCTGGTACTTGTTCTCATCGAAAGTGATGGTCAATGAAGCTGCCATTGTTAGTTTTGGAAAACTTCTGAAACAAAACCAAATCCATTAGTAATCACAAGAATATGGTGATCATAAATGGAGAACAACTAAGGTTTTGTCTTTTCAAATCACTTAAGGGGACATTGCCCAACCCAAGGACGATGAAGAAGGGAAAAAGCCAGAGAGGATACAATTGTTCTAAAATGCAAGTATGGTAGGCTCAGAGTGAGCGTTCCAGTGACTGCTAGAAGCAATTGTATACCTTAATTCAAATTACCGAGAAGCAAGGCTCACTCGAGGTAAAATGATATAAGGTTGGCGATACAAATGTGTCAGTCGCGAATACAGTAGACCCGAAAAGGTGTACTAGCACTGCTAGGCACAAATGTTGCAAATCGCATCCTTGGGAAGGACACGAGATGAGATTTTTTTTTAAAAGGTTAAATTTGGGTTCATAAAGGAGAGCAACTGGTATTCCAATCCGAACCACAACTCAACATTTCTGCGAGCGTTAAATCCGAAAGAGAAAGAAACCAGAATTTCTCAAATGTGAATCCAGTATCGACGGAAGTTTTTTTTTGAAAGGTCAAGATTAAATTCATCAAAGAGAGCAAATGGTATTCCAATCCGAACCACTACTCAACATTTCTACGAGCGTTAAATCCGAAAGAGAAAGGAACCAGAATTTCTCAAATGTGAATCCAGTATTGACGGAAGATTTTTTTTGAAAGGTCAAGATTAAATTCATCAAAGAGAGCAAATGGTATTCCAATCCGAACCACAACTCAACATTTCTACGAGTGTTAAATCCAAAAGGGAAAGGAACCAGAATTTCTCAAATGTGAATCCAGTATTGACGGAAGTTTTTTTTTTTTTTGAAAGGTCAAGATTAAATTCATCAAAGAGAGCAAATGGCATTCCAATCCGAACCACAACTCAACATTTCTGCGAGTGTTAAATCCAAAAGGGAAAGAACCAAGATTTCTCAATTCTGAACTCAAAAATGACGGGAAATTTTTTCTTTCTTTTTTTTTTCTTTTTTTTTTTTTTTGAAAAATGCACATAGGTTTCCAATTCGATCTTATGAAACCTTAGTAGATAGATTAGCCCCCTGGTAAGGGTAGGATTACTTAATGAACCCGTTTGGAGAACCCTTGCCTCGAACAGTCTAGCTGTCTCCACACTTTGGACAAGGCTTTTCTTGAATCCACTTTAGTAAAAGAGCGCAATTGATGCAACCTTAGTGTTTTTTTTTTTTTTGAAAGATTTCTAATGAACTCATCAAAGAGAACAAGTGGTGTTCCAATCCGAACCACAACTCAACATTTCTGCGAGCATTAAATCCGAAATGGAAAGAACCAAGATTTCTCAATTTTGAGCCCAAAAGAAAGAAAACTGATTTTTTTTTAAAATTATAATTTTTTTGAAATCCCAATCGGACTCATCAAAGAGAAAAGATGGCCCAATCCCCGATATGAACGATAGCTGCAAACATTTCTGTGTGCTATCAAGTTCAAAGAGGAGAGGATCAAAATTTCTCAAAGTTGAATCTTGAGAAAGAGAGATCATTTTTTTTTTTTGAAAGAATTTGAAATGAAGGTGTTTTTTTTTCTTGAAATCCCAATTGGATTCATCAAAGAGAAAAGATGGCCCAATCCCCGATATGAACGATAGCTGCGAACATTTCTGTGAGCTATCAAGTTCGAAGAGGGAAAGATCAAAATTTCTCAAAGTTGAGTTTTTAAGAAAAAGAGATCAGATTTGTTTTTTTTTTTTTGAAGTGAGAAAGAACAATTGAAATCCCATCTCATGTTTTTTTTTTTAGATGCAAAATGGAACATAGGCCACCAACTAGAAAAGAGCCAAGGGATCAAAGCATCACGTTCTCAAGTCAACGTGTTCCACCGGGTATGCCAACTTGATGGACCCTCGGGAATCTTCTGTCCTCTCCTTCCGCACCCCAGGGTCTGACCTGGGTCTCGGCGAAGGAGGGAAAATCGCTGGTATCAACATATTTGTACAGGTATGCCAGATTTACTTTCTACTTGGAATTTGGAATGGTGATGATCCGGAGATTCACCTTCACAAGTGGAAAGGAAATCAATCTTTTTTTAGCTTTTCAAATTATATAAATATTAAGAAAAGAGATAAGTTTGTTTTTTGAGAATGCCGTAGGAGGCGCTTCTGTTTGTTTGCCGTGAAAGGCGATTTTGCCGTGAAAGGCGATTTTACAAAACTCATCAAATATAAAAGACAATAATTGTGATTTCTTTTTGTCTCTTTAAGAAATACAAACTACAATAGAAAAGTAAGAAAAGGGATCTAACTTCTCAGGAGATTGTGGGGACACGTTGAGATCGACGGTCGCAAGTCATGTATGAACTTCGCCATCGTCCTTCAAATGAGAACGGTTGATGCTTTGATTCTTTGGCTTGGCTCCTAACCTCAGTTTTTTAAAGGACAAGGACCAAGAGGAGGTCCTATATCCAATGAAAAACCAAGTAAACGTGCTGAAAAGCCGCTTTTAGGCCATGTTCTAGAAGGAGGGAACCTTGGGGGGTGGCCCCCCAAGGGACGTTGATCACCTTGTGGAGCTCCTGGGAGCAAAGTGGCAGGACTTCGTCTCTCTCTTGAATTTTCTGGATTTTCAAAACTTGGGATTGCACTTGGGATTCCTTCCCTTTTCTTTTTTCTTGGAACTCACCTCTTTTTATAGGCTTTTGGTAGCCATGAGGTGATTATAGGCATTAATAGCCATGATGAGAGAATTGATGACGAGTTACAAGTTGATTTTGTAACTCTTTTTTCATGGCTTGTGATTGGCCGATGAAGGTGGTGGGCATTTAATTCCCTTTAAACTTCATGATGATGAGAGTTTCATGGGTTTAATGCCATGATTGCTTGGATTTGTAACTCCCAAATGCTTGAATTTGATTAGGCCGTCCAAAATAATGAGTTAATGACCGCATTAAGTTGTCATAAATGACATTAAGTGGTCGCCAAGGCATGTGAAGAGTTGCGGAAAGCGCCGCGTCTTTTGAGATTCTTCTTACGATCATCACAGGTGGATCCACACATTGTTTGATGTCGGATTGCGATGCAATTTCAGACATTGATTGATGTTGGTGGGCTGGTGACATCTGTCTTGTCGATTTCACGATCGGTCGGACAGAAAGTGCACTTTCTTGGTCAGTCGGTTGGCGATCTTGGAACGATCGGTGATGATTTCATGCTTTTGACGGTGGATCCGAGATGTCGGCGAAGATCAGTCGTTTTCAAGCATCAAACATTGGATTTTCAGAAAATCACAGAGGCAGAAAACACCCGAAACGCGAAAAGAATCGAAAAACGGGGCTTTTGGTGCAAAATCCGGCGACCTGGATTTGCAGGGTCACCGGGCGACCTGGATTTGCAGGGTCGCTGGGCGACCATGCACCTAGGGTCGCCGGCGACCTTAGGGTTTTGCCCTTTTCGGTCGCCGAGCTTCGTTTTCGGCTGTTTTTCTGTCTTTTTTGTTCCTTATTTCTTTTGTATTTTTCTTGACATTTTTCCTCAATTATTGACTTGATTTTCTTGGAGAAAACTTGACGAGAACCCGCGCGAAATCGGAGCACAAAGTTTCCCATTTTTCGGGAAAGCCGAAGACTTTATAGCCGATTTTCCGTCAAGAGTCGAAACTAGGTCAAACGATGTCGGAATGACCTGAAAATTGAGGTGAAGCTTCTTGAGCAGTGGATAGGACTAACCATGATTTTATTTGAGTTTTGAAGCCATTTGGGGTCCCATTGATGCTTGACTTGATTTTGCTACGGGGAAAATGCCGAGCTTTGATATGTGGTCAAACGATGTCCGATTGACCTGAAATTTGACGAGGAGTCTATTGGAGTCATTTTGAGACGTTCCATCAGCTCCGTTTTGGATGTCATGGTCCCGGGTTGCTCCGCCGCCGGTAGGCTTGATTTTTTCTCGGAGCATCGAAACCTGGTCAAACGTTGTCGGAATGACCTGAAAATTGACGTGCAGCCCTTTGGAGGCATGTTGAAGCCACTCATGTACTTTGTTTGATGAGTGATGGTTTATGTGGTTCCCGCCGCCGGGAGGCTTGATTTGTTGCTCGAGCGTTGATGGAGGGTCAAATGTTGTCAGTTTGACTTGAAATTTGGCATGGAGCCCTTTGGAGACATTCTGGAGTCATCCGTAGGCTCTGATCAAAGTTTTGGTGTCTTTGATGATGTCGCCGCCGGGAGCGCTTGTTTAGCTGTCGGAGCAGTGAAGTTGGGCCAAACGATGTCGGAATGGCCCGAAACCTCAGGTGTACCCCTCTTTTAGCTGTCTTGAAGGATCTCTCAGTTTCTGTCTGATTCTGACAAAATTTGATGCTTAAAGTAGCCTTGCCTGTTTTGTAGCAGGATGCACCTTCACGAGGCTTCTTGATGTGGAGGAGACATAGTGACTTTTTTGGTGTCAACATCCTTATTTCTCCTCTCTTTCTTCTTTGGTTTCCTTGCTTCTCAACTCTCCTTGATCTTCTTTTCTTTCTTACCTTTGACTCCAATTTGAAATTTCAAAAGTCTTCAAACAATTAAGGAAGGAACTTCTAAATTTTTTTGTAACAATGCTTAGGACCCACCATGGCCACCCATGACTTGGAATCCACGCCCATGGGATTGTAGGTCCCATGCATGGTGGCTTCTTCATCAATTTCTTCTATTTTATTTCTCTTCAGTTTCTTCTTTGAATTTTCAAGCAAAGCAGGTCCCAAAAATCTAAATTTTCCTGCACAAAAACAAAGAATATTTTTCATGGGGAAAAGAATAATGCAATGCATGGGACCCTATTCAACACATATGCATGCGTATAAATATACCATGATGATCGAAATTTCATGAGCTACACCGTGGTACAAAGAAATCATGTATGTTCACATGTAAATAAAAAGTTATTCTATCTAATAGTGGGATAATAAAAAAGGAATACTTTCGATAAAACCATGCAATTTATGAAATTCGACTGATTTTGACTTGAATTCAACTTTCGATGGATGCTCCAATGTAAGATTTTTATGAAATTCAATGCAATCCAATGAAATCATCCTACATAAGTCCATAAAATTAGATAAAATGATGCCACTGAAATACAGTTTCATAAATTTATCATCAGGACATTCGATCCCATGTAAAATTAAACTTGAAAAATCATTGAAAATGCAATGTGTAACACCCACGACTATGACCCCACTGAACAATGGTGATTAAAAGGGTTTGCTATATGGATTGGGTTTGCAATATGAGGAATACATGAGTCCCACACCAGAAATGAGTTGTCTAGGTCCCTGGGCTTATAAGTCAAACTCCGTCTTAACTCAGCGTAACGTGTTTTAAATCCATGTGGCTCCGAAAACTATAAGTACTATGGAGTTAAGCGTGTTTGGGCGGGAGCAATACTAGGGTGAGTGAAGTCCTCACGCACGTACACGGGCAAAAGCGGACAATTCTATGTTGAGTTGGGCGGGGCATACATGAATCCCACACCGAAAATGAGATGTCCAGATCCCTGGGCTTATAAGTCGAACTCCGTATTAACTCAACACTACACGCTTTAAAACCGTTTGACTCCGAAAACTGTAAGAACTTTGGAATTAAACGTGTTCAGGTGGAAATAGTACTAGGATGGGTGGGGCTGTGATACAATACTTTGTACAAAAACCATTCTTTCTCATATTTTTTGTGAATTCAATCATTGTGAATCCCCTCCACAATTTTTTACTTAAAGAAAATTGGTGCCGTTTATGGGAAAAGGTAAGTCATGATTTGACTAGTTTTTGACAAAAACCAAGAGATATGTTGAAAAGATATACAAACTGCCAGTAGATGAATGCATCAGTCAGGGGCGACATAACAAGGCCAACCGCCGACCGAACAAACATCCATTCGGCGGTTTGCTTCCAAAATGCAAAAAGAGATTGTCTCTCTGTGATTTTTTTCGAGTTTATGATTCATAACTCCTCCTAGAGATTAAGAACACGTCTCGGCATCTTAGGGATCTATCATTCTTCTTTTTTGGACCTAAGTTTTCTGTGTTGCCCTATTCGTGGTGTACAATAACATCTTTAACACTTTACCCCATAATGATTTAGTTAATCAGGTGTAAGTGCCTAAATTCTCACAAACTTGATTAGGTGAGTATGAAACTCGTGATATTGCTATTAAACTTTTTTGGAGAGGATGGATGCCTCGGACCTAAAAGGGAAGGAAAAACAAAGGTCAGAGACCCTGGCTGCAGTCAGCCAAAGGCACTCCGAAGCCTAAGTTAGTGCAGTCGCTGAACAAAGGATGAGTGAGTGGAGAAGAAGGGAGAGAGTATGAGTGTGTGTGTGTGTGTGTGTGTGTGTGTGTATGAATGCACGTAAGCATGTGATCATATGAGCATCTGAGCCTATGAGCATACTTTTTTTGGATTTACCTCTTACATATATATATAGGCGGAAGTCCCATCAGGCCTTCCCTGAGTGGAGGTAGGTGGAGGTACTGTCCCATCGGACCATACCCTGGTTCCTTAGTGGAAGTAGGTGGAGGTACTGTCCCATCGGACGACGCCTTAATCTCTTACATGATTGT
The DNA here is from genome assembly GCA_028538565.1 of Umbellularia californica. Taxonomy (NCBI): domain Eukaryota; kingdom Viridiplantae; phylum Streptophyta; class Magnoliopsida; order Laurales; family Lauraceae; genus Umbellularia; species Umbellularia californica. The sequence goes on from JAPQWN010000001.1 coordinate 62,994,368, forward strand.
GGGTGTGACCTTCGGATAGGGACAACCCCTTATCTATATCCGGCACCCACCCTATATGTCAGTACATTCTGTAACGTAGCCGTACTTTTATAGAGGCATAATTATGGCTGATTGACACTCAGTAATTATCTTGGTCGATCGGACCGAACTGGAGATGATACCGAGATCAGATATATATGTATCCTGGCACCGTTGCCGAGGTGCGTAAAACTGAGACCAAAGCAAGCATAGCTGGTACTTTTATTGAAGCTAGCTCAAGCTCGGTACAAGCTAGCACTGTTGCCGAGCTACATCAGACCGAGATCAAGACTAGTTGGTACTTTTACCGAAATTAGCATAATCTTGGCATCACGGGGATATTCACACAAATCAGGTATTGCTAATGATACTCTTAGTCATATTTAAAAGCATTTCGTTATGCCTTTCAATACATTGTTCCGTTGTGGTGTTTCAAACATCATTTATTATGCATCAATGCCTTTTTTATATTAGATATCTAGCTAAAGAGCCTACGTTATGACCTATTTCACCATATCTACCATAATATTCACCATACGTATCTTAACTTACAACTATCAATCTTTCACATAATAGATAGGTATAACGCAAATATGAGAAATCGATGTCTTACATGAACCTTTTGGATAGCAGTAAGACAATAGCTATAAAAGTAGAATATATCCAGGAACTATAATTGATCTAAAGCATCATAAATAGGCCTGTCCATGGGACGGGCCGGTCCTAGGCTTGGGTTGTCCAATCCCGTCCCGAAAATGGGACGGGCCTGCTAGGTGTTGCCCAATCCCGGCCCTAAATTGAACGGGCCTACATCTAATCACGTCCCGTACGAGCCCGGGCTAGGACAGGGCCGGGCCTGGGATTAGCCTGATTCTGGAGATAAACAAAACATTCTCTAATTGGGACCTTCAGGTTTGTAAGCAAAACTCATTCTATGCTTCAGTAGTTTGTAACATTCTATGGGTCCATCATCTGGACTTTTCTACATTTAGGTCAGCTGTAATGGTATATGGTTGCCACATTTGGGAGATTTTTTAGGGGTTGTCCTACAAGCAATCTGCATCATAAACTCAAGGCCCTAGTGGTAAACACCCTCTTCGGAACACTTGAACAGAGAGATGGTATAGTTGGGACCTTCAGGTATTCTTGAGTTGATGCCTCAAGCAGCTATTTTATACCAAGAGAAATATCATCTATCATAATAGGCTTTTCTTTTGATGATCCTAATCTTTTAATCTACCGATTCTTTCTCATTCAACGATTGTTGTCCTGTAGCATCAGCAACCTCCATGGATGAGAGATTTAGATCACAATGCTAGTTCAGTATTATTTTCCTCTCAATTGGATGCAGGAAATGGTGTCTATCAACCACATATGTTAATTGGTAGTTTATGTGATCATCATTTAAGTTGTGGGTTGGTTGGTTGGATCGAAAAATACTTCCAGGCTTCAGGTGGATAAAGAATGGTGCCTTTGAAAAAGAGGGTATTGGCATGTGAGCCATAATGGACACAAAAGCAGTTGAGGCTCCGCTCTATTGACTATATACCAGTGAACCTCATAATTGTTCCTCAATATTCTCCTCCTTCCTATTGTATTTTTGTAAGAACGACCCTTAAAGCTGTTCCTCAATATATATATAATTATTGTTAAAGGGTTTTCTAGCGGGCCGAGCTGGGCATGAATGAGCTAGGTTGTTTCTGCCTAGTCCCAATCCCATTTTGGCCAGGCTTTAAAATGTACTGTCCAAACCCAGTCCCATTGGGCTCAAATTTTTTTAAAAGCCCTGTATTTTCGGGCTTGAGATGGGCCGGGCCGGGCTTTTTACCCGTTTCATCCCATCCCATTGACAGGCCTAATCATAAACCTGAAAGAATAATTTTGAATGAATTTATTACCTTATTTATATTCTCTAATATCCATCAAGTTGAAATTTCCTAATGTCATTTTCTTAATGGTATTTCCTTTCTTTGGAGAATTCCTTTGATCAGCTAGAAAAAAGTTATACTCAAGGAGGATTTTCGAAGGGAGTTCCAAGTTTGGTAGTTTGAGAGGAATCCTACCATCTACATTGTGTTGGGTCCAATGGTAGTCACTTTTTTGGCAAGTTTCTAATAACCTATGAAAAATCAAGGGCTGGGCTTTCATCCCATAACTGTTTTGATCTCTCTAAAGAATTTGAACGACTCAGATCTTCCAAATGGCCTCACATAAATAAAAAAATATTTTAATTTGAAATTTCTTTTTGTCGTATCTCAAGATTTATAATGGATCAACGGCCGATATTTGACCGCCTGGCCTTGCTTGATCTTCTTAAGATGATGTATGGTATGGATCATGACTTGGGGGCCCACAGAAACCAAGAAACTGAAAAACACGGACCGTCAAAAATCCCTTCTTTAATACTGTGGCAAATCAATTGTTAATAGTTTTTTGCCATTTTCTCATCATCCATCATTAATCGCGTTGCCAGATTTGACTGGCCAGACGTTTGAGGCCTTTTAAAGTAATTGAATGGTTCTTGTAAGACCCCGACCCTCAATTTTCGGGTTTAACATTGTTTTAATCATGATTTAGCTCTTTAAATAAGATTAGAGTTGATTTGACTTTGTTTTTGAGTTTGACTAGATTTTTCATAACTTTGTAGAGTTTTAAAAGACCGTTGACTTTGTTTTGACCCAACCCTTGTGCATTGTATTTTTGTGAGAATTCATTCTTGGTTTCTAAAAGTTCCAATTTTTATTCCTTTTGACTCATTTTATTGTTATAAATAACTTTCATGTTTTATCCATTTGGATTTGAGGCTCAGGAATCACGCTTTTCGAGAAAAAGGGCAAAAATGACAAATTTCACTAAATCTGTCCATAAATTTCGAAAATTCCAGAAATTGGGGAAAATATACTTTTTTAAAACTAGATTTTTCGACGATCGTTTTGTTCTTCTTCGTCGTTTCCATCCGGGGTCCGCAAGACCATGTTCTAACCGTTTCTGATTCTACTGCATTTGGGACCCACTTCCAGACACTATAAATACCCTCCTACTCTCTCTCCTCCATTCTTTTCCCATTTCAAATCCTGCAACCGGTCTTGACCTAGAGCCAAGGAGAGGAGAAGCTTTCCTCTTTGATCTTGTTCCCCTTGAAACATCCATCTAGAGAGCTCCAATCCCCGATCCGACTCCGTCAATCTCTTCCTCTCTTCTTAAGCTTCAGCTGGACACGTTTTTAGAGCCAATACCATGTACTATTCATCATCTTCAACCTCTCTTCATCAAGTTCAGCTAGCTCAAGGTTAGAGCTTGGACCCATCTTTTCATTTGATGTTCTTTAGTTCACTTAGAGCTTTTTTTATATGCTTTCAAACCCATTTTCGAAATGGGGGTTTGTGATGACCAAAAATGGTGATTTTTATGTGTTCTATTTTGGGGCTTTTGTGTAGATTTCGTGGACCTTCTCTTTGGTTGATTTTTTGTGGAGTTTTCCTTGGCATTGGATTAAGGCAAGTGATCTTTATAGGATCTCTCATGTTTATTGCTTTATGGTTTCATTATGGTTGTAATACTTTCATTAAGACATGTTTTCTATGTTTAATTTCATAATGCAAGTCATGTTCATGCTCTTTCAAGTCATGGGTTTTAGCTTCTTCACTTGTCTTGTTATCGATGATTTCTTCAAGCTTTTAGAATCGTGTTTCGTCTCGTAAATTTCATGATTTTATACTTGAAAGTGTCTTGATGTCTTTTTATAGAATGAATGGTTTAATTGTGGATGGAATGCTTTAAAAATGTTTGAATGTATCCCTTGGAAAGTATGAAGGCTTGGGGAGTGTATGTGGTTCAAATGTGGAAGTGAAGAAGGGAGAGAAGTGTGAAAAAAGTTGAACGTCATAAGTTCTACCGGAATTTCTACCGGTAGAAGCGCTTAAACCGGAAGTACTACCGGTAGAAGTGGCTCGAATTTTGGCAGAGAAGTGTGAAAAGCTGTGAACCCTTAGTTCTACCGGAATTTCTACCGGTAGAAGCGCTTAAACCGGAAGTACTACCGGTAGAAGTGGCTCGAATTTTGGCAGAGAAGTGTGAAAAGCTGTGAACCCTTAGTTCTACCGGAAGTTCTACCGATAAAAGCGCTCAAACCGGTAGTTCTACCGGTAGAGATGGTTCTACCGGAAGTTCTACCGGTAAAGAAGCTTAAACCGGAATTTCTACCGGTAGAGATGCTGAACCCAGACCGACAGTTACAAAAAGTACTGTTTTTGAAGGATTTTTGCGGGAATGAAAACTAGACTAGGTTTTAGACCATTTTATTGACTTTGTGCACTTGGAATTCCAAAATGTACTAGAACTTTTGGGGCACCAAACCTTGTCAAAACTCGGACATGTGGGTTTCAATTCCACAAGGGTCAACGAATGGTCTTAGCCTAAACTTGATAGATTTCGTGTTTGAACTCTTGTTTTGATACTTCATGCAACACCGTGTTCTCGTTTGATTTACAAGTACAAGTTTGTTTGAAGATTTGTTTCAAGAACCATGACTCTTGTTTTGATGCTTCATGCAACACCGTGTTCTCGTTTGATTTACAAGTACAAGTTTGTTTGAAGAATTGTTTCAAGAACCAAAGCTCTTGTTTTGATGCTTCGTGCATCATTGTGTATTCGTTCGAATTTCAAGAATAAGCTTGTTTTAAGACGTGTTCCAAGACGTGTTTCAAGAATAAAAAAACGGAATCATTTCTTAAGTTTGTAAGCATTTATATTATGCTATTTTGCTAGTCTCATCGTGTCGTGCTTGTTAAATGATTTCCCTCTTGTTTTGTCGTGTTCTTGAACGTGTATTGCCATGTTTTGTGCATTCATGATATAAGTGAGTACCACTGAGCTTGGACTGCCCTTTTAGCTTGATCCACTACCTGGGGGTCCTTAAACATGTGGACTGTCTGCAGACTAGTCGTGTCTTGAATGACACATCGTGTGTGTTCATGTTCCGGTTCCGCGGCCGGAAATTCCCCGTATATGTGGGATCGTGTCGTGCTTGTCGTGCGTGCTTACTCTTGTTATCATGTATGATGGAGAAAGGATGGGCTCTTTGTGGATTTACTAATCATGATATTATATGTATTCATGTCTTGTTTCGTATATCGTGCATGCACTAGTGATTTCTTGATAAGTACCTTGTTCATGCATTGTTTTTAAACCTCGTAAACTTGTTTCAAGTTCAATAAAGTGTTTTTAGTTCTTGTTTCCTTTAAACTTCAAAATTTGTTTATGCTCTTGCCTATATTGATCACATGCCAGACCGTCGTGTCTGATATTCTTCTGCTTTGGTGCTCTAGATAGCAGGTCCTTGTTTTGAGCTAGTTCGTGTGCAGAGGGCTGTTGAGCCACGGGTTTTGCAGGCGTGTTGTGTCAGCGATGTCATATAGATGTCGTGCTTGACTCCGGAGTTACGTTACGCCATTGGGTAGTATTTGTTCTAGCTTGTTTTTGTGTACGGCTTTTGTTAGCCTGTTTCTTGGGAATTGTAATTAATGCACTCGTTAATTTGTAACTTGAATATGTTTGGGTAATGATAAGCCTGTTACTGTCAGCTCTGTATGTTTTGATATTATGAGTTTTTCCGGTCTGAGTTTGAATATTACTATGACAATCTTATGCTGACAGATCGAGTACGACACGGAACCCGGTGAATACGGATTCCGGGTCGTAACGTCTTGTAGAGCTTCCGCGAAATATTTTCATGTGTTGTGAATTTTGTCATCCTCACACACGCAGATCCTGGGAGGGGAAATACAAATTCCCCACTCTCGCGTCCCCGAGATCGGATCCCGGTTTTGGGGGGTGTGACAGTTCTGATACAGCGTAAGGGCCCCACAGAATTCCAGATCTCGTGATCTAATGGTCTGGATTTCTTCGTTAATATCTCAAGATCTATGAAAAATCAACCATTGATTTTTGACATATGGGCTGTTTTGGGGATTCTAAAGATAAAGAACGGTCCAGATCATAATTGTGGGACCCACAAAAAAAGAAAAAAAAAATGTTAACCCCAAAACTATCGTCCGGTTACTGTAGCTCCTCAAATTCACTCATGTGTGGCTTTATCCTTTCCGACAGGGGAGGGTCTGATCTTGAATATATTCAAACGCATGGAAGAGAGAACTCCTTCAAGGCCTTTTCCTCTTTGATCCAAACTTGGTTTTTCTGTGCGCGAGGAAAACGGCTAGAAATCCTCACCTAGGACGTTTGCCAAACGCACCCCCCTTAATGTCTCAATCTCGGAAAGAGAAGAAAGGTTAGTGTACTCGGTTCCAAGTGGCACTGTCGGAAAAACTGAAAGAGGCAGAAGGGCTTGGACAACTGTGCGGGCCCTTTGAGCATAAGGCCGAGGGGGAACCAAAAAGAAGAGAAACTAGTAGTTTTCCTCTTGTTGATTTTGAATGGTTTGGTTCCCTAGCATGATTAGAAAGACCATTTTTTCACCGACATCTCCTCTAATGTGTCTCCTTGATCGATGCCGTTACATTAAATCCTTCAAGGAAATACATGCATTTCTAGTTACTTGTGGTATCTTCCAAGATAGGTTTGTTCAAACCAAGATCATCGATTTCTTTGGAAGGTCTGGTAATTTTCAATATGCCTATGATTTACTCTATCAAATTCAACTACAGTGCCCCTTCACTTGTTTCCCATTTAATTCCTTGATTGCAGCCTATGCTGGCAGCAGCAAGATGCCTCACCTGGCAATTTTGGTATTTAAGCGTCTGTTGGCAGATGGGTTTTCACCAGATATGTACACTTTTCCTGTGGTTTTGAAATCTTGTGCGAAGTTTCTAGGCGTTGGAGAGGGTAAACAGGTTCATGGAGTGGTGGTTAAGATGGGTTTTTTGTGTGATCTCTATGTGCAAAATGCTCTTGTTCATGTTTACAGTGTTTGTAGCGAGTGCGAAGATGCATCCAAACTGTTTGATGAAATGCCTGTGAGAGATGTAGTGTCCTGGACTGGCTTGATTTCTGGGTATGTGAGGGGAGGCTTGTTTTGTGAGGCTGTTAATTTGTTTTTAAAGATGGATGTGGAGCCCAATGCGGCAACTTTGGTGAGCGTGCTTGTGGCTTGTGGGCGGTTGGGGGATTGGAAGATGGGCAAGGGGATACATGGTATGGTTTGTAAGCGGGAATTCGAGCTGGATTTAGTGGTTGGTAATGCTCTTATCGATATGTATGTGAAGTGCCAATGTTTGGATGATGCAAAACATGTGTTTGATGAAATTCCTAGGAGAGATATCATGTCTTGGACTAGCATGATAAGTGGGCTAGTGCAGTGCAAACGTCCCAAGGAGGCACTGGAGCTATTTCACATCATGCAAGCCTCCGGGGTGGAACCGGACAAGGCTGTACTGGCTACTGTACTTTCAGCTTGTGCGAGCTTAGGGGCATTGGATTATGGGAGATGGGTCCACGAGTACATCAAGCGCTGGGGCATTGAATGTGATACACATATAGGAACTGCCATGGTTGATATGTATGCCAAGTGTGGCTGCCTGGACACAGCACTGCAGACCTTCCATGGGATGCACAACAAGAATATCTGCTCATGGAATGCCCTGCTTCGAGGTCTAGCAATGCATGGCCATGGGAAGGAGGCCCTCGATCATTTTACACAAATGGTTAAAATTGGTATCCGGCCAAATGAAGTGACCTTTTTAGCCATTTTAAGTGCCTGTTGTCACTCTGGCTTGGTGGAAGAAGGTCATCGGTACTTTGACCATATGACCAGAATCTATAACCTTGCACCCAAAATAGAACACTACGGTTGCATGGTTGATCTTCTTGGTCGCGCCGGGCTGCTCGATGAAGCTCAAGACCTTATCAGAGCCATGCCAATGGAGCCTGATGTGCTCATATGGGGAGCTATGCTTAGTGCATGCAAGGCTCATGGAGATGTAAAGCTCTCCCAGCAAATCCTACGCAACCTCCTTGAGCTTCATTCCCATGATAGCGGGGTCTACGTTCTTCTGTCCAACATATATGCTACAAATGATAGATGGGAAGATGCAACAAGGCTGAGGAGCCTTATGAAGGTGAAAGGAATAAGAAAGGCCCCAGGGTCTAGTGTTGTAGAGGTGAATGGCCAGACCCATGAGCTTTTAGCTGGAGATAGTGACCATTCTCAACTTGGAGAGATTCATCTAATGTTAAATACGCTGATGAAGCCAGCTAATCTTGAAAGATATGCCTCTGAAGATTCCGGTTCTGCGGTAGGAGTCAGGTCACTTTGGTAAGCCAATCATCTGGAGCTGTTAACTTTATTTTCTTGTTCCCCAATTTTATAATATCCTGCTGAAACAAAGTACAAAAAAACTACTCTCAGAAATAAAATATATGGAAACAAGAGTCTGTTGGAAGTAGGTGGGTTTCGTGGATAGATTTTCAAAACTTTTGACCCACTTGACTCAGGGATCAAGTATCTATAAGGCCAAAAACCCAATCCAGGATGCATAACCCTCAATCTCATGATCATGTACAGTAAGTAAAACTATCTAAAAGATAGAACAGAAGCGAACAAGCATCCATTAAAACCTACAACATACAAGGAAGTAGATTATACCTTTGGAGCTCGGTTGCGCTCTAATGGAGAAGTTGATGACTTTCGTTGATGTAGAACTTTTCCACAAACTAAGATCAGAATCTCCAACACCTCTTAGCCTTCCACACTATGACCCGAATCAGATTTCTCTTCTCAAGAAGATTGGTGGAATCTCTAAGAGAAAATCCAACTCGAAACCCTAAGGAACTAGAAGAGGAAGAGAGAAGACAGCAGTGCAACTATTGCACAAAAGAGATGGACGTTTTTCACTTCAATAATGATGGATGTCCAAGAGGGGTGGATTCCCTTATATAATCTCTCATGTCTCCTCTTTTCTTAATTGAAATAGAAGTCTTACTTCCACAACAATTAGTAAGTATACTATTACCAATATTAAAAGTCCTACTTCAAATGGAAATAGTAACTTTCTAATTCCTTCATTTTAGAGTTCGAATATGATTAGTATCTTTCTAATAACTTGGGCTAGCGTGGGGACCACTAGGGATTCCATAGAAAGCTTGCTCCAACTGGGACACGCGACCCTACATCTCATGTGCAATCCGGGCCAACAGTTAATTGCAAATAACACCACTATATAAATGCAATTGCACTCCAGTCTTAGGAATAAATTACAATGAAGACCCTAAACTTCCCAATTACCACAAGTAGGTCATTTTATCAATATCCATATATCAATTGGAATAAATCTGTCTCTTCCAATCATAGTTCCACATCTTATTATCCTTGAGCCCCAATTAATCACTATGATTATCAGTACCATCCAATTAACTCTTAATCAAGATGGGTGCGCACTTACTAATGACAAACCCATTAATTGGCACAAGGGGATAATAGAGATAGATTTCATCTTGATTATTCAATGTTCTCACAGTCCTACTACCACATACCCAAGACACCGAGGTGTTGACCTATAGTTGGCCTCACTCAGTGGTGACTCAAAGCAAATGAATAGATAGAAACTTGAGTTCATCAATGTCTCATGATTGAGAGCCTATTGCTAGGGAATTATGAGAGCATACCTTATTATAGAGATTGAATTCCATAAGGTGCTTCTCATGGTCCTTCAATACATCCAATGTATCAGCACATTGATCCAGAATCTTCCATTCTGATGATCGAGACAAATCACACTATCTCATAGTGATCAAAGTGCTGCAACCTTATCAGATGAGATGCCCAATCTCATCATTGGTTGTGAAGATCTTTTAAGTATAAGATTTGTGACATATATTTCTCGTGTGTGGATCTCATTCATACACATATATCACATCTAATATACTAATGAGACCCGGTTCAACTCATGAACCATTATGTTATATGTATTGGTCATGTGCATAAAGTAATAAAATAACATTAATCTAATGAAAGTAAAGCATGATTTTATTGATAAATAAAGAAAATAATCAATTTATGACATCAACTGATGGATTGAGTCCATACAATCTAACAATCTCCCATTTGGGCTCAATGTCAGTCAGGGTTGCATCTCATGCCGATCCCATCTACATGCTGCTCAAAGACTTTGGTAGTCAAAGGCTTAGTAAAGTGATCTGCCAGATTGTCCACAGAGGCTATCTTGGTAATAGCAATATCACCTCTCTGCACAATCTCTCTGACTAAGTGATATTTTCTCTGTACATGCTTTTGGCTTTTATGGCTTCTGGGCTCCTTTAACTGAGCGACTGCCCCGCTGCTGTCACAGTAAACAATGAGCGGCTGTCGTGCCAAAGGTACCACTCCAAGTTCCAAAAGGAATCTTTTGAACCATACTGCTTCCTTAGCTGCTTCATAAGCTGCTACATATTCAGCCTCCGAGGTTGAATCAGCGGTACATTCCTGTTTTATACTCCTCCAGCTGATAGCACTGCCTCCAAGCATAAATACATGATCAGAGGTGGATTTCCTGGAATCCTTATATGACATGAAGTCAGAATCTGTGTATCCAACTGGAATTAACTCATCACTATTATAAATCAACATGTAATCTCTAGTCCTTCTCAAGTATTTGAGAATACATTTTACAGCAGTCCAATGTTCAGGTCCTGGATTAGACTGATATCTGCTAACCAGGCCCACTGCATGACAGATATCTGGTCTAGTACATAACACAGCATACATGAGGCTACCAACAGCCGAAGCGTATGGTATCGACCTCATCTGCTCCTTTTCCTCAGGTGTCTTGGGACACTGATCCTTGGAAAGGTGCACTCCATGCCTGAAAGGTGTAATACCCTTCTTGGAGTCTTACATAGCAAACCGTACCAGCACCTTATCTATATATGTATGCAGCTTGAGATAAGCCAATCACCCTATTTTTCCTGTCTCGATAGAGTTTAATCCCTACGATGTAGCTAGCTTCTCCCAAGTCCTTCATATCAAAAGTCTTGGCCAACCAAACTTTTACAGTTGACAACATTCCTATGTCTTTCCTGAGGAGAAGGATGTCATCGACATATAAAACCAGAAAAACTACCCTGTCACCTTCACTTTTCATGTACACACATGACTCATCCGGATTTTGACAAAAACCAAATGACTTGATTGCCTGGTCAAAACGGATGTTCCAGCTTCGGGATGCCTGCTTAAGTCCATAAATGGACTTCTGCAGCTTGCAAACCTTTTGCTCTTGGTTTTTAGCTACAAAACTGTCTGGCTGCATCATAAAGATGTCTTCCTCAAGATGGCCGTTGAGAAACGCCGTCTTGACATCCATTTGCCAAATCTCGTAATCGAGATGAGCCGCAATGGATAAAATTATTCGGATGGACTTAAGCATGGCTACCGACGAGAAGATTTCCTCATAATCGATACTCTCTTTCTGAGTATATTCTTTCGCAACAAGCCTGGCCTTATAGGTCTCCACTCTTCCATCTGGTCCTCTTTTTCTCTTGTAGACCCACTTGCACCCAATAGGTTTAATATTGGCAGGCAAGTCCACAAGTGTCCAGACCTGATTGGAGTACATAGACTCCATCTCAGCTTTCATAGCATCTTGCCAGCGTTCCGAATCTAAGTCATTGATTGCTTCATCATAGTTACAGGGATCTTGTTCCGGTTCTTCCGGGACAGCCTCGTAAGACTCCCAAGAACGAGAACCTGTCAGGGGGTCTGACAATCCTCCCACTACGACGAGGCACTGGTGTAACTACTGGGTCTGGTATGAGCGGTTCTTCCTAAAGTTCGGTCATACTTGGATTTGGAATTGATTGCTCTTGAATATCTTTGAAGATCACATTTTCTAAAGATTTCCGGTCCATCATATAATCTTCCTCCAGGAAAACCGCATTGGTGCTGACCAGCACTTTCTGCTCTCTGGGATTATAGAATAACCAACCTTTAGTTCCTTTAGGATATCCTACAAACGTGCATACTTCCGACTTCGCTTCCAACTTATCCGTCCTAACCTTCAGCACGTGTGCCAGACAGCCCCAAATGTGTAAATGTTGTAGACTAGGCTTTCGCCCGGACCACAACTCCCGGGGAGTCTTAGGTACAGACTTAGATGGTACAAGGTTTAGTATGTACATCACAGTATCCAAAGCGTATCCCCAAAAGGATACGGGTAATCCTGAGAAACTCAATAAAGACCTAATCATATCTAAAAGAGTCTGGTTCCTTCTTTCTGCTACTCCATTCTGTTGAGGCATTCCAGGAGCAGACAACTGGGATAGAATCTCATTTTCTGATAAGTATCCCATAAAATCAGTAGAGAGATATTCCCCTCCTCGATCTGATCGAAGAGTCTTGATATTTTTACCTAATTGCTTTTCCGCTTCCGCTTGAAACTCTTTGAACTTTTCAAAAGCTTCGGACTTGTGGTGCATAAGGTATATGTATCCATATCTTGAGTAATCATCTGTGAAAGTGATGAAGTACTCATATCCTCCTCTGGCCCTGACATTAATGGGTCCATACACATCAGTATGCACTAATTCCAATAAATCTTTGGCCCTATTGCCCTTAGATGAAAAGGGTATTTTGGTCATTTTACCTTCTAGACAGGACTCGCAGACAAACATCGGTTCTACCACCAATGAAGGTAAGATACCATTTTTCACTAGCCTCTCAATCCTGTTTAGGTTTATATGACCTAGCCTCAAGTGCCAAAGCTTTGTTGGATTAGATGAATGTGACTTTCTCTTTAATGATGGTCTATTAATTGTTTCAGTATCGTGTATCTCATACATCATGGAAGTTAACAAATAAAGCCCATTGGTTACCTTGCCAGAACATATAAAAGTACCATTCTTCTCTATGACAACTTCAGTACCAAAAGTAATAGAATAACTTTTATTCACCAAACTAGAAACTGAAATTAAATTCCGCCTTAAAGACGGTACATATAATGTATCTGACAAAACCAATTTATTGTTTGAAAAACATAAAGTAATAACTCCCACTGAAATAGCCTTCGCCTTAGCGTCATATCCTAGGTTGACAATGATTTCTCCATCACTTAGCCTCCTGGTTTCCCTGAACCCCTGCAACGTATTACATATGTGATTAGTTGCCCCGGAGTCCACACACCAAGATTCTGAAGTACCAGTTGCAAAACTAACTTCAGAAATAAGTGACTCAATCATACCTGAGGTCTTCTTCTTAGACAGATATTTCGGGCAATTTCTTTTCCAATGTCCTGTCTTACCACAATGGAAACACTTTCCTTTTGTCGCTGAACCCTTAGCCTTGGCCACGCCACCAGTAGGACCATTCTCCACCTTAGGACCCTTCGAAACTGATTTCTTTTTGCCTTTCCGCCCTTTGCCTTTCGGCTTGGACGTGGCATCTGACTTTTCTGTCATGAGGGCAGTTGGCTTCCTTTTCAAAATCCTTTCAGTCACTACCAGCTGACTAGACAGCTCAGTCAGAGTCAGATTCATTTAATTCATATTATAATTAACCTTGAAATTGTTGAATGACTCTAGTAGTGACTCAAGGATCATATCGATTTGCAATTCTGCATCAATCGCAGCTCCCAGTACATCTAACTCATTCAATGAGTCCATCATTTTCAACATGTGTTCTTGTACTGATGTACCTTCAGCCATCTTGGTACTAATGAGCACCCTCATGGGTGTCTGCCTAGCAGGCCTGCCCTGTTCCTCAAACATCTCCTTTAAGTTCGATATAATAACGTATGCAGTCTTATAGGACTGATGTTGGTGTTGCAAAACACTAGACATGGATGCCTAAATGTAACATCGGGCCATCTCATCGTCTTTGGCCCATTTGGTGTAAAGTTCCTTTTCTGCATCTGATGAATCCGGGCCAGGCTCATCAAGGGGGGTTTTGGTAAGTACATATTTATATCCTGAAGCTGTCAGGACAATATCCAGATTCCGTTTCCAGTCTACATAGTTGGATCCCACCAACTTATTATGGTTGAGGATGGTCGCAAGTGGATTGAAAGTAGTTGAATTCATGTTTGAAAAACTGTAGTACATAACCATACATTCAATTAATGAATTTAAATGATATTGGGTTTAGTATTCTACCAAATTTATGTGGGAATCCTCATAACCACAAAATTTAGAATACATCGGAATCCCAATCCTCTGGGGTATGCCTCCTTGGGGAGTGCTAATACTACCTACACTGGTGCGGATCATAGTTGGTCAAAATTGGAATTAAGACTAACTATCTATGATCCCCATCATTCATTATTATCTAGGTATCTCATACCAAATAATGTATAACTCCCGATTTTCTTCGGTTTCTAAAATACATGAGGCAAATCCTTGGGGATGTTGCATCATTATTTTAGTTAAGTGTGACTCACCAACTTAGCATTGCATGACAACCGTTGCGGGCAGCTCCTCCTTGGGGAGTGGGCCCCCGCCCCGTCTCATCAACACTATCCATAGGAGATCCATAACTAGTATCCAGACAAATATAAGCCCTCCGTGGGGAATGACCATTCTCAAGATGGAGCAAGGCTAATACTTTCCTTACAATGGACGTATGGTGGAAAACCATGGGGATTTCTAAATATAAATGCCCCGCTCCCACTTAATATTTTAGAATTGAGAATTTCCTTATAGATATATGGGCCCACATATATATAGACATCAAATCATCTCATGATATGACCAATGATTGGTTCTAAGTCAAGTTATTTTAAGGAAAGTCCAGTTTCTAAAATTAGTGTTACAAATGGATCCATCTCATGGGCCCATTAACTCTAATTAGAACTCTTTCCAAAAATTAATTTGATTTGACCAATTTTGGAAATTGCTATGTTTGGATCAGGTTTGGAAACTATCTAAAACAAGCATTCATCCATAGAAAAAAAGTGCTATAATTAGAAACTAGTCCTCTCCTCCACATGGCCCATGCGAAATAGACTTCTTGGACTTCTAGACTTTCCATAGCTTTGGGATTCCTCAAGCTCTTTGGGTATCTCCAAAACTCCTTGGTAATCTTCAAACTCTTTTGATTAGGAGTCCATCTCAACTTTCCTTCTTTGTCTTGGACAGCTCCAGAATTTACATAAATTCCTATGTCTTTACAATGAGACTTACATGGTAATCTAAACATGGAAAGAAAATGGCTATAGGGAAATTCATCATGCCTTGCCCTTTCACGGGAAACCAAGGAAACCATGATGCCCTTTACACTTAGCCACAAATAAACCATTCAACTATAATAGAAAGTAAATGTGATGTGGGCCATATGTAGAGGACATTATCACATGCAAGTTAGTATCTCATACAACAAAGCATCTCACAAAACCAGGTTGCCAAACCACAATGGAAAAACAAGATGCCAAAGATTTGTCACTTCTACCCAAGATGCCCTACGCAGAGGGGGTCCAGGGGGCAGCGCCCCCGGCGGGGTCCAAGGGCTATCCGGCCAGAAAACAGATCAGAAACAAAGTAATTTTTCCTGAGTTCGGCTAGTCGAACTGGTCCCTACGGCTATCCGGCCAGACCTCTACTGGTAGTGATCCATGCAGCTAGCCGACCTGACTAACCCAGAAATATGGGTTTTTCATATTCGACTCATGCTGTTCCCTGATCACTTCTAATGATCTCAGTAGGCTTCTAATGGCTTCTTACCATTCTTCCATCATGATTATAACCTTTTGTGACATTCCAAACATGGATCTACTACAAAAGTAAGCAAACCCAATAAACACTGATCCTTACATAGCCCTCGTTCTATCCTCTTCGCATCTCATGCAAAGATTAGAATAAGGTTACTGATCTAACATGATTAGAGATGAGGTATGACTCTGATACCAATTGTTGGAAGTAGGTGGGCCTCGTGGATAGATTTTCAAAACTTTTGACCCACTTGACTCAGGGATCAAGTATCCATAAGGCCAAAAACTCAATTTAAGATGCATAACCCTCAATCTCATGATCATGTACAGTAAGTAAAACTATCTAAAAGATAGAACAGAAGCGAACAAGCATCCATTAAAACCTACAACATACAAGGAAGTAGATTATACATTTGGAGCTCGGTTGCGCTCTAATGGAGAAGTTGATGACTTTCGTTGATGTAGAACTTTTCCACAAACTAAGATCAGAATCTCCAACACCTCTTGGCCTTCCACACTATGACCCGAATTAGATTTCTCTTCTCAAGAAGATTGGTGGAGTCTCTAAGAGAAAACCCAACTCGAAACCCTAAGGAACTAGAAGAGGAATAGAGAAGACAGCAGTGCAACTATTGCACAAAAGGGATGGACGTTTTTCACTCTAATAATGATGGACGTCCAAGAGGGGTGGATTCCCTTATATAATCTCCCAGGTCTCCTATTTTCTTAATTGAAATAGAAGTCTTACTTCCACAATAATTAGTAAGTATATTATTACCACTATTAGAAGTCCTACTTCAAATAGAAATAGTAACTTTCTTATTGCTTCATTTTAGAGTTCGAATATGATTAGTATTTTTCTAATAACTTGGGCTAGCGTGAGGACCACTAGGGATTCCATAGAAAGCTTGCTCCAACTGGGACACGCGACCCTACATCTCATGTGCAATCCGGGCCCACAGTTAATTGCAAATAACACCACTATATAAATGCAATTGCACTCCAGTCTTAGGAATAACTTACAATGAAGACCCTAAACTTCCCAATTACCACAAGTAGGCCCCTCTATCAATATCCATGGATCAATTGGAATAAATCTGTCTCTTCCAATCTTAGTTCCACATCTTATTATCCTTGAGCCTCAATTAATCACTATGATCATCAGTACCATCTAATTAACTCTTAATCGAGATGGGTGCGCACTTACTAATGACAAATCCATTAATTGGCACAAGGGGATAATAGAGATAGATTCTATCTTGATCATTCAGTGTTCCCACAGTCCTACTAGCACATACCCAAGACACCGAGGTGTTGACCTATAGTTGGCCTCACTCATTGGTGACTCAAAGCAAATGAATAGATAGAAACTTGAGTTCATCAATGTCTCAGGATTGAGAGCCTATTGCTAGGGAATTATGAGAGCATACCTTATTATAGAGACTGAATTCCATAAGGTGCTTCTCATGGTCCTTCAATACATCCAATGTATCAGCACATTGATCCAG
The DNA here is from genome assembly GCA_028538565.1 of Umbellularia californica. Classification (NCBI taxonomy): domain Eukaryota; kingdom Viridiplantae; phylum Streptophyta; class Magnoliopsida; order Laurales; family Lauraceae; genus Umbellularia; species Umbellularia californica. The sequence continues at coordinate 63,011,538 of JAPQWN010000001.1, forward strand.
AATCTTCCATTCTGATGATCGAGACAAATCACACTATCTCATAGTGATCAAAGTGCTGCAACCTTATCAGATAAGATGCCCAGTCTCATCACTGGTTGTGAAAATCTTTTAAGTATAAGATTTGTGACATTTATCTCCCGTGTGTGGATCTCATCCATACACATATATCACATCTAATATACTAATGGGATCCGGTTCAACTCATGAACTATTATGTCATATGTATTTGTCATGTGCATAAAGTAATAAAATAACATTCATCTCATAAAAGTAAAACATGATTTTATTGATAAATAAAGAAATTAATCAATTTATGACATCAACTGATGGATTGAGTCCATACAATCTAACAGAGTCCGGCAAATAGAAAATTTTTGGTGGAACTTGTGAAAGATCCTAAATGAAATTTTCCTTTAACGGTCCGATGGTTTTGCTGTTGAAGCATATCCATAAAAAATGCCAGCACCATTTCTGTGACAGGTATCATCATTGGCAGCTTTTGCAAAGTCCTCACAAGTCTCGTCAGTGTTACTCATAATGAGGACATAATGTTTGCTCATAAAAGCTACATTGCCAGCACCAAACAGAGATACTCGAGGATTTGAATGAAGCAGATCCGATTGGTGAAACTATAGTTAAAGGACAATCTAGTTATCTGTTGTCATTGCCTCTTCTCATCTTGTCTGTAGTTTAAGGTTTTAACCATAATATTCTCCACTGCTGATGATTCTTTCCTTCTAGATATCTTCTGGAACAGTCTACCAAAAATGTTGACTACAGGAGTTTGTTTGGAACTAGATGATATTGAGCGATTAAACGTTGTCCAGAAGTGCCAAATCTTGATCGCTGGTTAACCGTGTGAAGTGCTTATACTTTGATGAAACCAATGCCTTATGGAACAACAATTGAAGTCTGGTCTTCAAAAGGAATTTTTCAAGGCATGATATAATGGAGACAGTAATTGGTGCTTTCACATGGAGGGATTTCTAAAGCAAACTCCTACTTTAGCTGAGCTGGTGATGGACATCAAATACCACATGGAAGGTGCAAGGGTGTGTTGAGTTCAAGTCTCTCCTCACTTATCAAGGGGAAAAAAAAAACAAAAGAATGGTTCTTTCACTAGATATGTACTGTGCGCTCATATGATCTTGCTTTGAGGTGTTCCGGTTTTCGACGACAAAATTTCATAAATGTCATTGTTAAAGGGGAACTGTTTTCTAACAGTCATCCAAACTACTTAATAATTTTGTACTCCTGAGGACGACCATAGATTGTATACGCTCATATTTTATTCATAAAGATGGCTATGTATAGCGGAAGTAACTTCCCAGTGAAATCTATACAGTCAACTGTTACCTGGATACTTCAAAATAGGCTATATACACATATCATATCATATTGATACTACATTTTTGTGTGTAAAATCTTTCTCCTATATGTTAGATTGTATAGACTCAATACCATCAGATAACGTAATAAATTAATTAATCTCTTTATTCATCAATAAAATCATGCCTTCCTTTCATGAGATGAATAGTGTTTTATTACTTAATGCACATGACCAATGCATATGACATGATGTTCATGAGATGAATCTGGTCCCATTAGTATATTTGATGTGATATATGTATATAGATTAGATCCACATACGGGAGACATGTGTCATAAATCTTATAATTAAATATCTTCACAACCAGTGATAAAACCGAGTATCTCATCTGATAAGGTTGCAGCACTTTGATCACTATGAAATAGTGTGATTTGTCTCGATCATCAGAATCTAAGATTCTAGATCATAGTGCTGGTACATTAGATGTATTGAAGGATCATGAGAAGCACTTTATGGAATACTGTCTTGATTTTAAGGTCTACTCTCATAATTTCCTAGCAATAGGCATTCAATCTTGAGACATTGATAGACTCAAGTTTCTATTTATTCATTTACTTTGAGTCACCAATGAGTGAAGTCAACTATAGGTCAACACCTCGGTGTCTTAGGTACGTGGTAATAGAATTATGGGAACATTAAATGATCAAGATGGAATCTATCTCTATTATCCCCTTGTGCCCATTAATGGATTTGTCATTACTAAGTGCGCACCCATCTCGATTAAAAGTCAATTGGACGGTATTGATGATCATTGTGATTAATTAAGGCTCAAGGATAATAAGATGTGGATCTAAGATTGGTAAGGACATGTTTAATCCAATTGATCCATGAATATTGATAGAAGAGCCTACTTGTGGTAATTGGGAAGTTTATGGTCATCTTTGTAATACATTCCTAAGACTGGAGTGCAATTGCATTTATATAGTAGTATTATTTGCATTTAACTGTGGGCCCAAATTGCATATGAGATGTGGGGTCGCGGTTTCCCAGTTGAAGCCAACTTTCTATGGAATCCCTAGTGGTCTCCACGCTAGCCCAAGGTATTAGAATGATACTAATCCTACTTGAACTCTAAAAGGAATGAATTAGAAAATTATTATTTATATTTAAAGTAGAACTTCTAATAGTGGTAATAGTAAGTTACTAATTGTTGTGGAAGTGGGACTTCTATGATAATTAAAAATGACAAAATTGCTAATTCTTAAATAGATGTAGGACTTCTATTTCAATTAAGAAAAGAGGAGGTTTGGAGGGCTATAAAAGGAGAGAAAGGGGGTTGGACGTCCCACCTTGGAATTCACTCCCAGCCCCCTTTTTTGTGCAATGGTTGCACATCTCTCTCTCCTCTCTTTCTCTTCTAGTTCCTTAGAGTTTCTAGTGGGTTTTCTCTTAGAGTTTCCACCAATCTTCTTGAGAAAAGAGATCTGATACAGGTCATAGCATGGAAGGCTAAGAGATCTTGGAGATCCTAAGTTTGCTACAAAGAAAGAGTTTCTTCAATAAGCAAGCCTTCTTCTCCATTAGAGAACTACCGAGCTCTAAAGGTATAATCTACTTCTCTATTTGCTGTAGGTTATTTTGGTTGCATGGTGTTGCTAATTTCTATCTTTTAGATAGAGTTTATTGATGTACTTGATTGATGAGATTGAGGGATTGCATCCTAAATATAGTTTATGGCCTTATGGGTACTTGATCCCTGACTTAAGTGGGTCAAAAAGTTTTGAAAATCTATCCACGAGGCCCACCTACTTCCAACAATTGGTATCAGAGCCATACCTCATCTCTAATCATGTTAGATCAGCAATCTTGATCTAATCTTTGCATGAGATGCGAAAAAGATAGACCTAGGACTATGTATGGATCAGTTTTGATTGGGTTTGCTTACTTTTGTAGTAGATCTATGTTTGGAATATCACAAAAGAGTTTAACTATGATGGAAGGATGGTAGAAAGCCATTAAATGATATTTGGAATCATTGGAAAGAGTTTGGGATCAGTTGGCTAAGATTTGGAAAAACCCAAAATTTGGGTGTTCGTCAGGTTGGCTAGCCGACTGCAGACAGAAAAGATTTCTATTTTAATCCGAATTTTCTTTTGGGATCCTATCTTTCCACTATGGTTTGGCAGTCTGGTTTTGTGAGTTGCGTGGTTGTATGTGATACTAATTTGCAGGTGATCTTGTCCTCTCCATGTGGCCCACAAGTCTTTTACTTTCTATATATGGTTAATGGTTATTTTTGGCAACTTGTAAAGGGCATCATGGTTTCCTTAGTTTCCCTTGAAAGGGCAAGGCATGGTGAATTTCCCTACAACCCTTTTTATTTTCATTTTTAGATTACCATGTAAGTCTCATTGTACAGACATAGAAATTTATGTAATTTTTCAAATTTATAAATTCTGGCAATGTCCGAGACGAAGAAGGAAAGTGAAGTTGGCCTCCTAATCAAAGAGTTTAAAGATTACCAAAAGCGTTTTCGAGATGCCTAAAGAGTTGGAGGAATCGCAAAGCTTTGGAAAGTCCAAAAGTCCAAGAAGTCTATTCCGCTTGGACCTTGTGGAGGAGAGGACTAGTTTCTATTTTTTGCACTTTCTATTTATGAATGGTTGCTTTTATAGCATGTTTCCAAATCTGATCCAAACATAGTAGTTTCCAAAATTGGTCAAATTAAATTAATTTTTTGAAAGAGTTCTAATTAGTGTTGGTGGACCCATGAGATAGACCCATTGATAACACTAGTATTAGAAACTGGACTTTCCTTAAAATAATTTGACTTGGAACCAATCATTGGTCATATCATGAGATGATTTGATGTCTATATATGTGGGCCCATAAACCTAGAAGGAAATCCTCAATTTTAAAATATTAAGTGGGAGCGGGGCATTTAAATTAAGAAATCCCCATGATTTTCCACCACAGGTCCATTGTAAGGAAAGTATTAACATCGCGCCATCTTGAGAATGGTCGTTCCCCACGAAGGGCTTTTATTTGTCTGGTTACTCGATATAGGTCTCCTATGGATAGTGTTGGTGAGACGGGGCGGGGGCCCACTCCCCAAGGAGGAGCTGCTCGCAATGGTTGTCATGCTATACTAGTTGGTGGGTCACACTTAACTAAAATAATGATGTAGTATCCCCAATGATTTGCCTCATGTATTTTAGAAATCGAAATTAATCGGGGGTCATACATTATTTGGTATGAGATACCTAGATAATAATAAATGATGGGGATCATGGACAGTTAGTCTTAATCCTAATTTTGACCAACTTTGATCCGCACCAATGTATGTGGTATTCGCACTCCCCAAGGAGGCATATCCCAAGGGATTGGGATTCCGATATATTCTGAATTTAGTGGTTATAAGGATTCCCACATAAATTTGGTAGAATACTAAACCCTAATGTCTATTTAAATTCATTAATTGAATGTATGGTTATGTGCAACAGTATTTCAAGCATGAATTCAAATACTTTCAATCCACTTACGACCATCCTCAACCAGAATAAGTTGATGGGATCCAACTGCTTCAGGATATAAATATGTCCTTACCAAACCCACCCACTCCCCCTTGATAAACCTGGGCCAGATGCATAAGAAGAAGAAAATGAACTTTACACCAAATGAGCCAAAGATGATGAGATGGCTAGATGTTACATACAGGCATCCACGTCTAATGTTTTGCAACACCAACATCAATCTTATAAGACTGCATATGATATTAAATCAAACTTAAAGGAGATGTTTGCAGAACAGGGCAAGCTTGTTGGGTGCTAATTGGCACCAAGATGGCTGAAGGCACACCAGTACAAGATCACATGCTGAAAATGATGGGCTCATTGAATGAGTTAAATGTACTGGGGGCTGCAATTGATACAGAATCGCAGATCGACATAATCCTTGAGTCCCTACCAGAGTCATTCAATAATTTCAAGGTTAATTATAACATGAATAAGATGAATTTGACTCTAGCTGAGCTGTCTAGCCAGCTGGTAGTGACTGAAGGGATTATAAAGAAGAGCCAACTGCCATGATGACAGAAAAGTCAGTTGCCAAGTCCAAGACGGAAGGCAAAGTGCGAAAAGGCAAGAAGAAATCATTTCCGAAATGTCTCTAAGGTAGAGAATGGTCCTAATGGTGGTGTGGCCAAGGCTAAGGGTTCGGGAACAAAAGGAAAGTGTTTCCATTGTGGTATGACAGGACATTGGAAAAGAAATTATCCAGATTATCTGTCTAAGAAGAAGACCTCATGAATAATTGAGTCACTTATTTCTAAACTTAGTTTTGCAACTGGTACTTCAGAATCCTGGTGTGTGGACTCCGGGACAACTAATCACATATGTAATACGTTGTAAGGGTTTAAGGAAACCAGGAGGCTTAGTGACGAAGAATCATTGTCAACCTAGGATCTGATGCTAAGGTGGAGGATGTTTCAGTGAGAGTTATTACTTTATGTTTTTCAAATATTAAATTAGTTTTGTCAGACACATTATATGTACCGTCTTTACGGCGAAATTTAATTTCAATTTCTAGTTTGGTGAATAAAAGTTATTCTATTACTTTTGGTACTGAAGTTGTCATAAAGATGAATGATACTTTTATATGTTCTGGCAAAGTAACCAATGGACTTTATTTGTTGACTCCCACGATGTATGAGATACATGATACCGAAACAATTAATAGACCATCATTAAAAATAAAGTCACCTTCATCTAATCCAACAAAACTTTGGCACTTGATGCTAGGTCATATAAACCTAAATAGGATTGACAAGCTAGTGAAAAATGGTATCTTGCCTTCATTGGTGGTTGAACCAATGCTTGTCTGCGAGTCCTGTCTGGAAGGCAAAATGACCAAAAGACCATTTTCACCTAAGGGTAATAGGGCCAAATATTTATTGAAATTAGTGCATACTGATGTGTGTGGACCCATTAATGTCAGAGTCATAGAAGGATATGAGTACTTCATTACTTTCACAGATGATTACTTAAGATATGAATACATATACCTTATGCACCGCAAGTCCGAGGCTTTTGAAAAGTTTAAAGAGTTTCGAGCGGAACCGAAATAGAAATTAGGTAAGAGTATCAAGACTCTTCGATCAGATCGAGGAGGGGAATATCTCTTTGCTGATTTTATGGAATACTTATCAGATAGTGGGATTCTATCACAATTGTCTGCTCCTGGTATGCCTCAACAGAATGAAGTAGCGGAAAGAATGAACCAAACTCTTTTAGATATGATCAGGTCTATGCTGAGTTTTTCAGGATTACTTATATCCTTTTGGCGATACGCCTTGGATACTGCAATGTACATACTAAACCTCGTACCATCTAAGTCTGTACCTATGACTCCCCATGAGTTGTGGTCTAGGCGAAAGCCTAGTCTACAACATTTACACATTTGGGGTTGTCCGGCACACGTGCTAAAGGTTAAGATGGATAAGTTGAAAACGAAGTCGGAAGTATGCACATTTGTAGGATATCCTAAAGGAACTAAAGGTTGGTTATTTTATAATCCCAGAGAGCAGAAAGTGCTGGTGAGCACCAATGCGGTTTTTCTAGAGGAAGATTATATGTTAGACCGAAAATCTTTAGAAAATGTGATATTGGAATAAATTCAGGAGCAAACAATTCCAAATCCAAATATGACCGAACTTAAGGAAGAGCCGCCCTTACCTGAATCAGTAGTTACATTAGTGCCTCCTCGTAGTGGGAAGATTGTCAGACCCCATGACAGGTTCTCGTTCTTGAAAGAGTCTTACGAAGCAGTCCTGGAAGAACCGGAACAAAATCCCTATAACTATGGCGAAGCAGCCAATGACAAAGATTTAGGACGTTGGCAAGATGCTATGAAAACTGAGATGGAGTCTATGTACTCCAATCAGGTCTGGACACTTGTGGACTTACCTGCTAATATTAAGCCTATTGGGTGCAAGTGGGTCTACAAGAGAAAAAGAGGACCAGATGGAAGACTGGAGACCTTTAAGGCCAAGCTTGTTGCGAAAGGGTACACTCAGAAAGAATGTATCAATTATGAGGAAACCTTCTCGCCGGTATCCATACTCAAGTCATCCGGATACTCCTATCCATTACGGCTCATCTCAATTATGAGATTTGGCAAATGGATGTCAAGACGGCGTTTCTCAACGGCCATCTTGAGGAAGACATCTATATGGTGCAGCTAGATGGTTTTGTAGCTAAAAACCAAGAGCAAAAAGTTTTCAAGCTGCAGAAGTCCATTTATGGATTAAAGCAGGCATCCCGAAGCTGGAACATCCGTTTTGACTAGGTAATCAAGTTATTTAGTTTTTGTCAAAATCCGGAAAAGTCATGTGTGCATATGAAAAGTGAAGGTGATAGGGTAGTCTTTCTGGTTTTACATGTCGATGACATCCTTCTCCTCGAGAAAGACATAGGAATGTTGTCAACAGTGAAAGTTTGGTTGGCCAGGACTTTTGTTATGAAGGACTTGGGAGAAGCTAGCTACATCATCGGGATCAAAATCCATCGAGACTGGAAAAATAAGATGATCGGCATACATAGATAAGGCGCTGGTAGGGTTTGCTATGATAATTAGAAATGAGAAAATTGCTAATTCTTAAATAGAAGTAGGACTTCTATATTTATTAAGAAAAGCAGAGGTTTGGAGGGCTATAAAAGGAGAGAAAGGGGGCTGGACGTACCACCCTGGAATTCACGCCCAACCCCCTTTTTTGTGCAATAGTTGCACATCTCTCTCTCCTCTCTTTCTCTTCTAGTTCCTTGGAGTTTCTAGTGGGTTTTCTCTTGGAGTTTCCACCAATCTTCTTGAGAAAGAGATCTGATACGGGTCATAACGTGGAAGGCTAAAAGGTCTTGGAAATCCTAAGTTTGCTACAAAAAAAGAGTTTATTCAACAAGCAAGCCTTCTTCTCCATTAGAGTACTACCAGGCCCCCAAGGTATAATCTACTTCTCTATTTGTTGTCGGTTATTTTGGTTGCATGGTGTTGCCGAGTTCTATCTTCTAGATAGAGTTTATTGCTGTACTTGATTGATGAGATTGAGAGATTGCATCCTAGATATAGTTTATAGCCTTATAGGTACTTGATCCCTGAGTCAAATGGATCAAAAAGTTTTGAAAACCTATCCGCCCACCTACTTCCAACACTATAATTATGATGTGTCTCTGATTTGTACATGCTGTATCTGGCATCTTACACAATAATGGCTCTCTCTATGTCTAAACGCAAGCCCTTCATACATCTGAATTTATCTTCTACAAGTTAAGATGGTTTGTTTCTTCTGTTTAGGCAACTTCATCTCCACAAGGGAAAATAACATGTAACCATTCTGTCTGGCAGTGCTTATTGAGGACTGAAGAACTAAGGGGGGAAATATGGAAACTTCTTGAGCTTATATTCACAAGGTTTTTTTCTCTTTCATGCTTCTTTCATGATTTTTAGCCTCATAAGATCAGTGCAGCTTTGGTTCTACCTTTCTCTTCATATCTCTCTCCCATTTTTTTAATAAAACCAAATCATCATTTATATAAATAAAAAATATTATGACAATGGGAGACCATAAGGAATTCATTGATCAAGAAAAAGAATATGAAAAGTTAGGACTTGCACAAAAATGAAAGTTGTAAATGTCAGCTTAATTTCATAAATTTGTTGGAAGACTGACATGATTCATACTTCACTGGATTAGTTTAACATAACTGTTTTTCCAGACATTACATTTCCACAGACGAAGAAGAGATTAGAAACATCATAATGTAATACAGGAGATTCAGAGAAAACTTACCTCTGCATCTGAGGCAACAATATCCAATGGCTGTATGCAGCCTAATTGCATTATGAGAGGAAAATCTTTAAATCCTATAAGGCAGGCTTTCTACATGATACCTCACAATGATGTTTGACCACCCATGGCCTGGAGAAAACCCTAAATCTGAGCCATCCACTTTTCATCTCTCTAAACCTACTCCCCAGAGCTGCGAGGGTAAACAGTTGATTCGCCTGATTGAATTTCTGCCTATCACAAGGCCTCTATTTATTCATGAGAATAAGTTTCGCATTGAGAAGCTACACATTTGTCAACCACAAAGAATTGTGTATCATTGTGAGAATCTTCGTGTGTGGGGTGTTTTCCTGATACCAAGGTTACTCCTGACTTACAAAAAAGTACCAATCAAGATTGCCTCAATCTCGTTTTATCCAGCTCGGCAATTGTGCCAGCTAGTACCGAGCTGGAAGCTGGTCTCGGTAAGGGTACCAACCACGCTCCTCTGGGCTCAGCTCGATTCTCTTAGCAGTAGTGCCCGACCTCGCATTCACCCGACCTCAGCACCTTCTCCAGTTCGGTCCATTGACCGAGGAGAACACTAAGCGTCCAATCTTAATTATGTGATGGGATGGCTACGTTGCAGAACGTATTGGCAGATAGAGTAGCCGCCCGCTATCGATAAGGGGTTTATCCCTATCAGCCGATCACGTCTGTTGACACCAAAAATGTCACTTTGCCTCTTCAACATCAAGAAAGCTGCATGAAGTCGCAACCTGCCATAAATAGGCAATGCAACTTCTCCAAAAAATCAAATATTGTCAGAATCAAACAAAAACTGCAAGATCCTTCAAGACAGCCAAGGGAGGAGTACACAAGGAGTTTCGGGCCATTTCAGAATCATTTGGCCTAACTTCACTTCTCCGACAGCTAAATTGGCGCTCCCGGCGGCGACATCATCGAAGACGTCAAAACTTCGATCAGAGCCTATGGATGACTCCAGCATGTCTCAAAAGGGCTCCATGCCAAATTTCAAGTCAAACCGACAACGTTTGACCCTCCATCAATGCTCGAGCAGCAAAATCAAGCCTCCCGGCGGCGGGAACCACCGAAGCCTTCGCTCATCAAACCAAGTGCATGAGTGGCTTCAACATGCTGCCAAAAGGCTGCACGTCGAATTTCAGGTCATTCCGACAACGTTTGACCAGGTTTCGACGCTCCGAAAGAAAATCAAGCCTACCGGCGGCGGAGCTCCCCGGGACCATGGTTTCCAAGACAGAGCCTGTGGATCATCTCAAAATGACTCCAATAGGTTCCCTGTCAAATTTCAAGTCAATCGGACATCGGTTGACCGCACATCAAAGCGCGACATCTACCTCGCGGCAGAATCAAGCCTACTGGCGACGGGACCTCATACGGCTTCAAAACTCAAACAAAAGCCTATGGTTGGTCTTATTTATTGCTCAGGAGGCTTCACCTCAAATTTCAGGTCATTCGGACATCGTTTGACCTAGTTTCAGCTTCTGAAGGAAAATCGGCAACCCTGCGCGACAAAGTCTTCGGCTTTCCTGGAAAATTGGAAACTTTGCGACCCAAATTGCAAGGATTCTCATCAATTTTTCTACAATGGAATAAGGCCAACAAATGAGCAAAAATGTCAAAGAAAAATATAAAAGAAAAAACGAAGGAAAAAGACCTCAAAACGACCGCAAAACGGGCTCCGAAGGGGAAAATTCCCCTAGGGTCGCAGACCCCCGCGACCCTGGCCAAGGGTCGCAGGCACCTGCGACCCTGGGCCAAAGTCGCAGGCCCCTGCGACCCTAGCCCAGGGTCGCCAGCCCCTGCGACCCTGGAAGCCCGGAATCTCCGGTTTCGCTCCGGGAGCTCCGTTTTCCGTCGTTTTTTCGCGATTCGAAGCTTCTAACCCCTGGGACTTTCCAAAATTCATACTTTTGAGGCGCCAAATCCTCCGACATCCGTCAAAATCACGGGTCAACCTCCAAAAGTATCAAAATCAACATTGATCGCCAACCGGTCGACCAAAAAAGTGTGCTTTCCGCCCGATCGATTGAAAAATCGACAGGACAGATGTCACCGGCCCGCTCTTAGCTATCAATGTCTGAAGTTACATGTTCATCCGATGTCGATCAGCATGAAGATCCATCGATGATCATCGCCAGAAGAATTCCAGAAGACACGGCACGGCCCGCGACTCTTCGACTGCTCGGCGACCAATTAATGTGGTTAATTGACTAGCTTTATTGCAGTCATTAATTCATTTCTTTGGACGGCCCAATCAGAAGCAAGCATCCAGGAGTTACAAATCAATTATGTCATGGCATTCAAGCCATGAAACTCCTCCCATTATGGTAATTAAGGTGATTAAAAGCCCTTAATCTCCATCGGCCAATCAGATTCAAGGAAAAAGGAGTTACAAAATCAAGAAATAAATCTTGTAACTCCTCCCATTAAAGCCATTAAAGCCCATAAACTCTCCTAATGGCTACCAAGAGCCTATAAATAGGAGAGCTTTCCAAGAAGAAAGGGATCGGAAAAGGACGAACGGAAAACCGAAGATCGAAAATCAGAAGGTGCAGAGAATCCCGAATTCCAGACAGACAGAGTCTAGAGAAAGAGAGAAAATTCTGCAGAAATTCTACATCAAGCACCACTACAAGGTGATAAAAAGTCCCTTGGGGGGTACTCCCCCCCAAGGTCCTTGCCTTCTCCCGCTGCCTCCAATGGCTTAGACGTGGCTTTTCAGCCCGTCTACTTAGCTTTTTATTGGACATAGGACCTTCTCTTGGTCTTTGTCCTCTAAAAACCTGAGGTTATAGCCAAGCCAAGCGAATCAAGAGCATCCTCTGTTCTCATCTGCATGGATGATGGCGAAGCCCATACATGGCTTGCGACCGTCAATCTGAACGAGTCCCCCACAATCTCCTGAAAAGTTAGATCCTCCTTTTCTTGCTTTTCATTGTAGTTTGTATTTTTCTAAAAGAGACAAAAATCACAACTCTTGTCTTTCATTATTGATGAGAATTGTAAATCGGCTATAAACGCCAAAATCGGCTATAAATGCCAAACAAAATCGCCTTTCACGGCAAACCAAGAAAATGTCTCTTTTCTTAAATATTTGTGCAATGGAAAACTTGAAAGAAGTTGATTTCCTTTTTACTTGCGAAGGTTGATCTCCAGATTACCACATGCAATTCCAAGTAAAATAGAAAATCTGGCACACCCACATAAAGAAATATTGATGCACGCTTCAGCCCCCCGGGCGCGAAAGGGCCGGACCCGACGGACTCCCACGCCCGCCGACCCCGGTAGCACCCTCGGCAGGAGCGCGTTCCATCAAGCTAGCACACCCGGTGGGACTCGTTCATTTGAGAACACGATGCTTTGGAAATGAAATTTTGCATACCATATTTTTGCTCTATGCTTAGACTTCTTCTCCAGATTCCTTGGCTACTTTCTAGTTGGTGGCCTATGTTGGATTTCGCATCTAAAAAAAACGAGATGGGATTTTTTGGAAATTTCTAATTCTTCGAATTTATTTCCACTCTTTGTCTTTTCAAAAAATAAATAAATAAATAAAAAATCAAATTTCTCGTTTTGGATTCAAAATTGAGAAACTTTGATCCTCTCCTATGGTTCGTGTGCTCGCGGAAATCGTTGAGCCTGTTCGAAATGGGATTTGGGCCATCGTTTCTCTTCGATGAATCTGTCAGGGATAAATAAAAAATAAAAAAAAAATCAAATTTCTCGTTTTGGATTCAAAATTGAGAAACTTTGATCCTTTCTCTTCTGGGCATGTGTGCTCGCGGAAATCGTTGAGCCCGTGTTCGGATCGGGGATTGGGCCATCGTTTCTCTTCGATGAGTCTGTCAGGGATCTAAAAAAAAAATTAAATAAATAAATAAAAAGACATAGACCACTAAGGTTAAACCAATTGCGTTCTTTGATCACGATTGATTCAAGAAAAGCCTTGTCCAGAGTGTGGAGACAGCTTGACTGTTCTAGGCAAGGGTCCTCCAAACGGGTTCATTAAGTAATCCTACCCTTATCTGGGGGCAATTCTATCAATTGAGGTTTCATAAGACCGGGTTAGGAGGCCTATGTGTACTCTCTCGTCTTTAAATCTTAAAAAATTAAAAAAAAATCAAAAATAAAAAAAATAAAAAAAAGATTTTCAAAAGAAAAATCTTAAACAAAAAAAATCAAAATTAAAAATAAATAAAAAATAAATAAAAAAAAGATTTTCAAAAAAAAAATCTTAAACAAAAAAAAATCAAAATCAAAATAAAAAAATAATAAAAAATAAAAAAAAAGATTTTCAAAAAATATCTTAAAGAAAAAAAATATAAATAAAATAAAAATAAAAAAAATAAAAAAAAAAGATTTTAAAAATAAAAAAATCTTAAAATAAAAAATCTTCAAAAAAAAACTCTCGTCATTTTAGATTCAGATCCGAGAAATTGTGGTCTCTTTCCTTCTGAGTACTGGCGCTCACGGAAATCGTTGAGCCCGTATTTGAATCGGAATGCCACCTGCTCTCTTTGACGAATCCATTTCTGACCTTTCAAAACAGAGAATCCCATCTCATGGATGCGATCTCCAACATTTGTGCATAGCGATACTAGTACGCCCTTTCAGGGTCTACTGTATCTGTGACCGGCACATTTGTAACTCCTACCTTATATTCTTCTTATCTCGAGCAAGCTCCGCTTCTCGATAAGTCGAATTTAGGTATACAATTGCTTCTAGCAGTCATTGGAACGCTCATTTTGAGCCTACCATGCTTGCAACCAGAACAATTGTACCCTCTATGGCTTTTTGCCTTCTTCATATTGCTTGGGTCATGTCCCTTGAGCGACTTGAAAAGACAAAATCATAGAATTCCCCATTTATGATCATCATATTCTTGTGATTACTAATGGATGTAGTCTTGTTTCAGAAATTTTGAAACTAACAATGGCAGCTTCACTGATCATCACCTTCAATGAAAACAAGCACCAACTCATGCTTCAACAGAAGCAAACCGAGCGCACTTACAAGCGCCCTGCTAGCTGCCGAAGCACCAACTCCCTCAGCAACTCTCTGAACTCCGGGTCGACCTCGACTCCCCGGACCATCGTCTTCGGGACACTGGGACCATTCCCACTTCCCGAAGAAGAAACTGCTCTTGCCAAAAGGCAGAAGGTCGCCTCGCAACGTGTCACTACTGTGACACCAAAGGCAACTGCCGAGAAGCAGAAGATCGCCCCTCAACGTGTCACTTCTGTGACACCAAGGGCGAACCCCAAGAATACTAAAACCCGCGGCATCCCCGCGAAACCTCAACCAACAACCAACCAGGTCTACCCTAAGACTTGGTCTCCAAGACCTTCCCCAAAACAAAGAAGGTCTCAAACCTCCACCAAGCCAGCATACCTGGCCCCACTCAAAGAGAACCAGTTCTACCCTCTTACCTACATGAAAGAGGAGAGACCCATCTCCAACTTGACTCCCAAGTCAACCCAGCATGAACCGGCTTGCTCCCACAAGCCCAAAATTAGATCATGCATCACTAGGCCTCTACAAGCACCTGCCGAGGCCTACACTCCTTCAGTTCAACCCTTCATCTCTACAGGGGCCGAACTCGAAAGGTTCAAAGCTTCACTGCAACAGGCAAAGGACCGGGTCCGCATCTTGTCCTTGCCCAATTACAAAGAAGACAAGCTCGGCTGCTGCGCCCGAGGGAGTACATCCTTCATTGTTAAAGCCCAGCCAGAGTTGACTGAAGCTCAAATCGCTCGTTGAGCACGCCGCCGTGCGTCATATCGACAAAAGAGACTAGAGAAGCAACGGACCCAGCCTCCTACACTTCAAGTCTCCCACAAATGGGTCGAAAAAGAAATACCCGACCAAGTTGCTGCCGTCCATATGGTTGGAAAAACCAGAAGACGCCAAAAGTCAGCATAAAAAATCCATGTCCGACGTCCGGTGACCCGTAGCGTCACCAGGACACGAAGACATCCCGAAGAATCTCCTGCCCCTTCAAGCCAAGGACGGGAGAGTAATCCTTCATCAAGCTCTTCATCAAAAAGAATGAGCCCCAGCTCAGTCACCAGGACGGTTTCTTCGTTTGAATCCCGAGGAATGAACGTCCTGGTTACAAATTCTGAGCCACCACCTCAGAATCCACCTCAAGATGATGCGCTCACACGCATCCAGCAGTTGGAACAAGGCCAGCAAAGGATTAAAACTCTGATGGAAAACCTTCTCCTTGTTGTCCAAAATCAGGTGAACAATGAGCCTCCTCCGAATCATCGCAATAACGAGGAAAATTGTGAAGAAAATGAGTCACACGCCCTTACCAAAAAGGACGTAGACAGTATCCACGCCAAAGCTAAAGAAGAGGATATACTCAAAGAGCATGGGATCAAGCCACCATATCCTTTATGGATGGACTCGGTCCCGTTCCCCACAAAATTCAAACATCCTACTCTCCAAACATATACGGGGAATGGATCAGCTAGACAGCACGTCATCCACTTCAAGATTTTGACGGGAGCTATCGCGGATCAAGATGCACTCAAGATTCGTGTTAGACCCCGACCCAGACCAACTCGATTAGTACTAATTAAGTAAACGTTTAGTCTTAAGTGAGTCTTAGTACTAGTTGGGTTAGAATGTGATTAGACTTAGTCTGGATTATAGCTTTGGGGATTTTGAGGACGTTTAGTATGAGTCAGACACGCTCAGGGACGCCCTGAGTGCACGTGTAAGAATGGGTTTTTGTGCTAGATCTTTGATGTGGATGTGATTTTTGTTTCTCTTGAATGGTTTTATGATTTATGGCAACTTTCGTTTTTAACCGGCATGCATTTGAGGCCCAGAAACCCAAGTTTTGGCCCAATAAGGGTAAATCTGTCTTTGCATGTAAATCTGGGCACACTTTTCGAATTCGTGAAACTATGTCAAAATAATACTTTTCCGAAACTAGATTTTTCGGCGATCGTTTTGTTCTTCTTCGTCGATTCCATCCGGGGTCCACAAGACCATGTTCCAAGCGTTCCAAGTTTCACTGCTAAAGGGACCCACCTCCAGACACTATATAAGCCCTTTCCTTCTTCATTTTCCCTTTTTCCAATCTCTGCAACGGTTTTGCCCTAGAGCAAGTGAGTGGAGAGCTTTCCTCTTTGGTCTTCTCCCTTGGAAATGATCTAGCTATAGTGTTCCAAATCAAGATCCAAGACCACCATTCTCTTCCTCTCTTCTCAAGCTACAGCTGGACGTTTTTGGGAGCCAAACCTTTCCACTATTCATCATCTTCAAGCCCTATTCTTCTTGTTTGGCTAGCTCAAGGTTGGTGTCTTTCTTCATCTTTCCATTTGACGTTCTTAGGCTCACCAAGAGCTTGTTTCTCATGATTTCAAACCCATTTTCGAAATGGGGTTTTGTAATGGCCAAAAATGTTGATTTTGTATGCTCCATTTTGGGGGTTTTGTGTAGATCTCGTGGAGCACCCCTTTCTTGTTGATTTTGAGAAGCTTTGGCTTGGCTTTGGTTAAAGGCAAGTAAACCTTTTAGTTCTCCTTAGTGCATTTCAAGTTTTTGGGCATTGTTACTTTTGGAAATGTTGTTTATCATCAAGCTTATCTTTCTTGCATATTATTAATCTCTTTTAGTTTGTTTTAAGCTTGATAAGCAAGAGTACTAATTTCTCCATTTTATTTAGAAGTTTGTCTTGAATGGAAGTATATTTTCTATGGAAAGCCTTACAAGTTAGTGATTCATGACTTGAATGTATAAGGGTTAATGATTTTGATGTTTTGAATGAAATGTGAATGGATTTGGTGTGAAAATCATCCCTTGGAAGCATGTAGGCTTGGGGAGTGCAGGTGGTGAAAATGTGGAAGTGAAGAAGTGAATGAAGTGTGGAAAAAAATTGAAATTCCGAAGTTCTACCGGTAGGGGTATTTCAACCGGAAGTTCTACCGGTAGAAAGGGCTCAAATTTTGACAGAGAGTTGAGGAAATTAAAAACCCCAAGTTCTACCGGTAGAAATGGCCCAGATTTCGGCAGAGAGTGAGAAAAAAACTGTGAACCGCAGTTCTACCGGAAGTTCTACCGGTAGAAACGGCCCAAATTGTGGCAGAGAGTTGAGAAAAACTGTGAACCGCAGTTCTACCGGAAGTTCTACCGGTAGAAGTGCTTCAACCGGAAGTTCTACCGGTAGAAGCACTTCAACCGGAAGTTCTACCGGTAGAACATCTTCTACCGGAATTTCTACCGGTAGAGATGCATGAACCACACCAAAAAGTACTGTTTTGAAGGATTTTGCAGGAATGAAAACTAGACTTGGTCTTAGACCCTTTTTATTGACCTTGTGCACTTGAAATTTCCAAAATGTAATATACCTTCGGGGACACCAAGTTTTATTGAATTTCGACATTTGGTTTTCAATTCCACAAGGGTCAAAGATGTGGTCTTAGCCTATGCTTGATAAAGTTATGTTTGAACCTTTGTTTATGATGCTTATGCACCATCGTGTTCTCGTCTGATTTCCAAGTGCAAGTCGTTTTCAAGATGTGTTTCAAGAATAAAAAGGGAATCATTTATTAAGTTTGTAAGCATTAATACTATGCTATTTTGCTAGTCTTGTCACTTCGTGCTCGTTAAGTGATTTCCCTCTTGTTTTGACGTGTTTTCGAACGTGTATTGCCATGTTTTGTGCATTCATGATATAAGTAAATTTCACTGAGCTTGGACCGCCCTTTTAGCTTGATCCACTACCTGGGGGTCCTTAAACTCGTGGACTGTCTGCAGACTAGTCGTGTATTTTATTACACATCGTGCGTGTTCGTGGTCCGGTTCCGCGGCCGGATACCCCGTCTACCTTGTGTGGCGTGGGATCGTGTTTCGTGTCGTGCTTGTCGTGCGTGCTTGCTCTTGTCATCACGTATGACAGAGAAAGGATGAGCTCTATGTGGATTTATCTTTTCATGATATTATATGTATTCGTGCTAGTTTCGTAAGCATTGAAACGTGTATTTAAACTTTGAACTGTTTTAGCATTATTTCAACTATTCATGTCTAAATTGTTTATTTGCCAAACCGTCGTGTTTGATGCTTGTATTTTGGTGTCCAGGTGCCGGTGGTTTCGCGCGTGACGAGGAGTGCCCGGAGGAGGCTATTGAGCCACCCCCAGCACTCGAGTGGCAGCCCAACGACGTCATCTAGACGCCGGTCGGGATCGTGATTCTCGTTCACCTAGCTGATTATGTTGGATTATAGCTTTTGGGTTTCAATTGTTGTATTGGCCTGTGTTGGCCTCTCAGGGTTTTGTAATTGGAAGTAAAATACTTTGTCTAACATTGAAACTTTAATCATGCTAGGAATGCTTTGATGACATTCTCTTTTGATACCTTGTCTTGATATTAATATTTCTCTTGTATCTTATCATTTAAGATTTGTATGAATTGTTTTGCTACACGCTTCCGTATATCTATTCATGTGAGCTCGACCCGTGTCGTGGGATCCTCACCGCGGAAACCTGTGGGAAAAAGCGGCGGTATGTGTTATGTTTTGACTAATTATATCGCCGCAACAGTCGCGGGCCCGGGTCTCGGTCCGGGGTCGCGACAGGACTGGTATCAGAGCGGGACTTGTTTCAAGCACTTAAAAGAAACTAGAAAGTCTTAGGAACGTGGCGAGGATTCGTGAGTTCGATAGAATGTTTGTCTAGACAACATGACCAACCCAAATCTGTCGATATATGTGCTAACAAATTGTCTTGCAGCATCATGCCTCCACGTAAAGCTCCGAATCACCATGCTTCGGGCAGTAATCAGAATGAGACAGAACCGACCGAAAATCCTACTGCTACTCAGTTCCAACAACTCATGCAGGCCATGTTAGAGCAACAGAGACAAGCCAATGAAACGCAAGCAAAATTTCAAGAGCAAATGGCTAAGAAAGATGAAGAGATGGCTCAAGTACAGAGGCAACTTCTAGAAGTCCTCCAAAATAGACCTCAACATCAAGCCCCACCAAATGTGGTGTACCAGAATAGGGCTGATGATGTCAATGTCCTCTTTGAAAGATTTCGGAAGAGGGGACCCAAGGAGTTCTCGGGTCAAGAGGACCCTTTGACGGCTGATGATTGGCTCGCGAACACGGCTAAGATTTTTGACGTTTTCGTTTGCACTGGCAGGGAGAGGGTGAACCTCACAGCTTCTCTATTTTTTGGGCTTGCAGACGATTGGTGGCAGACGGTCAAAGAGCCATACCAGGTCATGGCAGATGAGGTTGCTTGGACAACCTTCAAGACACATTTCACAGACAAGTACGTCCCATCCCATGTTAAGAGACAGAAGGCAATTGAATTCCAACAGTTGAAGCAAGGGAGTATGTCCGTTTTGGAGTACGTTACGAAGTTTGAGAGGCTTGCCAGATATGCTACCGAGCTTATTGACACTGAACAGAAAAAGATAACTAAGTTTTTGGAAGGACTGAATCCCATTCTCAAGAGGGATGTTTCGGGAATAATCCCTCCAGCCACCTTTGATGAAGCAGTCAGTCGGGCATACAAATTTGAGGAGTTTAATAATGAGATCATCCAGGATAGAAAGCAGCACTACCAGCAGCAAAACCAAAGACAACAAAGTGGCAAGAAGCCAAGGCAAGAACAGACTCAAGTTAGACAGTCTGGTTGTAATCATTGTGGCAAGAATCACCCTACCCACGAATGCCGCAAGGCAACGGGTGCTTGCTTCAAGTGTGGAGGGATGGACCATGCAATCAAGGATTGCCCACACCTTCAGAGTCAAGCTAACAGATATCAACAGCCAAGGCAGACAGCACCACCAAATCAAGCAGTACCGGTTCAGATGAGACCACCACAGCAACAACAGCAACAAGGCAGGCAAGTACAAAACCAGAATGCTCGTCCACCGCAGAATAGGAACAACCAGGGCAGACAGATTCAGCAGCAGAACAGGCCACACCAGCAGGGACGTGCATACAATATCAACCGTGCTGACGCTGAAGCAGCCGGTGACGTCATAGAAGGTAAACTTCTTGTGTGTGGAGTAGAAGCACAGATCTTATTTGATCCAGGATCCACACACTCCTTTCTATCACCTTTGTTTGCAAAGAAGATTGATGCACAGCATGCAGAATTGGATTATAATTTGACTGTTACTACACCCGTAGGTAGACATGTTGTTTGTACCACCTTTTACCCTAGCTGTCAGATTTTGTTAGGAGATATCAATTTACCGGCCAACCTCATAATTTTAGACATGCATGATTTTGACATTATTTTAGGCATGGATTGGTTAGAGACCTACCATGCTACCATGGATTGTTTTGGTAAGACCATTACCTTCAGATTGCAAGGGCCACAGACAGAGTTGATGTTTCAGGGCAATAGGAAAAAGTCTTTCAGTGGTTTCATTTCGGCTTTAAAAGCTAACAGATTGGTGAGCAGTGGTTGTGAGGCATTTTTAGCGTTTATCACGGAGGATAAACAGTCCCAAGGGGTGGAGGATATCCCCGTAGTGTGTGAATTTCCGGATGTTTTTCCAGATGAAATCCCGGGTTTACCACCAGTTAGAGAAGTTGAGTTTACTATTGAACTCCTTCCAGGGACTGCACCGATCTCAATTGCACCTTACAGGATGGCTCCTGCAGAGTTAGGTGAATTGAAACTTCAGTTGCAAGAATTGTTGAGCAAAGGCTTCATTAGGCCAAGTGTTTCACCGTGGGGAGCGCCAGTTCTTTTTGTGAAGAAGAAGGATGGAAGTCTTAGAATGTGTATCGACTACAGAAGGTTGAATCATGTGACCGTCAAGAACAAATACCCCTTGCCAAGGATAGATGAATTGTTTGACCAATTACAAGGAGCAACACACTTTTCCAAGATAGACTTGAGGTCAGGGTATCATCAGTTGCGGGTTAGAGAGTCTGATGTGGCGAAGACAGCTTTCCGAACGAGATATGGGCATTACGAGTTCTTAGTGATGCCCTTTGGCTTGACAAATGCACCCGCAGTTTTCATGGCTCTCATGAACAAGGTCTTTGTAGAGTACCTAGATCACTCTACCGTGGTGTTCATTGATGATGTCCTCGTGTATTCTAAGAGTAAGGAGGAGCATGAAGAGCACTTGAGGACGTCATTGCAGCTTTTGAGAGACCACCAGCTCTATGCTAAGTTGAACAAGTGTGAATTCTGGCTAGAGCAAGTTTCCTTTTTGGGTCACATCATTTCGAGAGAAGGATTAGCAGTAGATCCAGCCAAGATAGAAGCAGTTATTGAATGGAAGAGGCCTAGTAGTGTGACAGAAATTAGAAGCTTTTTGGGGTTAGCAGGATACTATCGGAGATTTGTTCAAGGTTTTTCGTCCATTGCAGCTCCATTGACGAAGTTGACCCGGAAAAATGTCCCTTTTGTTTGGACTGATCAGTGTGAAGGAAGTTTTCAGGAGTTGAAGAAGAGGTTAACCACAGCCCCAATCCTCACATTACCATCGGGCAGCGGTGGATTTGTTGTGTTTACGGATGCATCCAACGTGGGATTAGGCTGTGTATTGATGCAAGATGGCAAGGTGATTGCCTATGGTTCGAGACAGTTGAAGAATCATGAGGTTAATTATGCAACGCATGACTTGGAGTTAGCAGCAGTGGTTTTTGCTTTGAAGATGTGGAGGCACTACCTCTATGGAGCGAAATTTGAAGTTCATTCAGACCACCGAAGCTTACAATATTTGTTTTCACAGAAGGAGTTGAATATGAGGCAGAGAAGGTGGATGGAGTATATTAAAGATTATGACTTCCCAATCAAGTATCATCCGGGCAAAGTGAATGTGGTAGCAGATGCATTGAGCAGAAAGTCAGCAGTGATGGCTAGTTTGAGAGGAGTTAGCGTTCTCCAACAGTTGGAAGAACTTGGAGTGGAGGTACAACACTTGAGGAGAGGTGTCTTAGTGGCAAATATGACCGTGTCGGAGCCTACCTTCATCCAAAGAATCAAAGATAGTCAGTTGCAAGACCCGGAATTGGCCAAGATTGTAGATCAGATTGCAGAACGTCCAGATTTCAGAATTTCTGATGGAGTGTTGTATTTTCGTGACCGGTTGTGCGTGCCGAATGTTGACGATTTGAAGAATGAAATTATGATTGAAGCTCACCATACTAGATACTCTATACATCCGGGTAGCACGAAGATGTACCATAACTTGAAGAATAGATTTTGGTGGAATAATATGAAGAGAGAGATAGCAGCATTTGTGTCTCGTTGCTTAACTTGTCAGATGATCAAGGCAGAACATCAGAAGCCTCCTGGTTTGTTACAGCCTTTGGAAATTCCGGAGTGGAAATGGGAGCACATCACTATGGATTTTGTCTCCGGTTTGCCTAATACCAAGAGAGGGAACAATGCAATTTGGGTTATAGTTGATCGTCTTACGAAGTCTGCGCACTTCCTTCCGATGAAGACTGGGAATATGATGCATATGGCACCACTCGCTAGACTATTCATCGATGAGATCGTTAGTAAGCATGGCCAGCCCGTCTCCATCACTTCCGACAGAGATAGCAGATTTGTTTCGAGATTTTGGAAATCTCTTCTTGAATCCATGGGTTCCAAACTTCAGTTCAGCACAGCGTATCATCCTCAGACCGATGGTCAGTCAGAGCGGACGATACAAACTCTTGAAGATATGCTACGTGCTTGTGTGTTGGATTTCAAGGTCCAGTGGGATGAGAACCTACCTCTTTGTGAGTTCGCGTACAACAATAGCTACCATTCTAGCATTGGAATGGCACCTTTCGAGGCACTCTATGGTAGGAGATGCAGAACTCCAGTTTGTTGGGAAGAAGTCGGTGTGCGTAGTTTTCATGGACCGACGATAGTTGGAGAGACAAGCGACAAGGTTAAGCAGATTCAGGACAGATTGAAGATCGCTCGAAGCAGACAGAAAAGTTATGCTGACACTCGCCGGAGAGAATTGCAATTTGAAGTGGGTGACAAAGTGTTCTTGAAAGTCTCACCGGTCAGAGGTACTCTAAGATTTGGAAAGAAAGGAAAATTGTCCAGCAGATACATTGGCCCATATGAGATTTTGAGCAAGATTGGAAATGTCGCTTACAGACTTGCGTTACCGCCGGAACTCTCCGGGGTACATAATGTTTTTCATGTTTCCATGCTCAAGAAATATGTTCACAGTCCTTCTCACATTATTCCACACGAGCCTTTAGAGATTCGAGAAGACGCGACGTATGTGGAGAAACCGGTTAGAATCATCGACACCAAAGAGCATGAATTGAGGAATCGGACTGTCCATTGGGTCAAGGTACTTTGGGAGAACCACGAGCCAGAAGAAGCCACATGGGAATTGAGAGATCAAGTCCAAAAGAAGTATCCACACCTGTTACCAGAGGTAAAATTATTTATATTTGGTGGACCAAATATCCTAAGGGGTGGAGGATGTTAGACCCCGACCCAGACCAACTCGATTAGTACTAATTAAGTAAACGTTTAGTCTTAAGTGAGTCTTAGTACTAGTTGGGTTAGAATGTGATTAGACTTAGTCTGGATTATAGCTTTGGGGATTTTGAGGACGTTTAGTATGAGTCAGACACGCTCAGGGACGCCCTGAGTGCACGTGTAAGAATGGGTTTTTGTGCTAGATCTTTGATGTGGATGTGATTTTTCTTTCTCTTGAATGGTTTTATGATTTATGGCAACTTTCGTTTTTAACCGGCATGCATTTGAGGCCCAGAAACCCAAGTTTTGGCCCAATAAGGGTAAATCTGTCTTTGCATGTAAATCTGGACACACTTTTCGAAGTCGTGAAACTATATCAAAATAATACTTTTCCGAAACTAGATTTTTCGGCGATCGTTTTGTTCTTCTTCGTCGATTCCATCCGGGGTCCACAAGACCATGTTCCAAGCGTTCCAAGTTTCACTGCTAAAGGGACCCACCTCCAGACACTATATAAGCCCTTTCCTTCTTCATTTTCCCTTTTTCCAATCTCTGCAACGGTTTTGCCCTAGAGCAAGTGAGTGGAGAGCTTTCCTCTTTGGTCTTCTCCCTTGGAAATGATCTAGCTATAGTGTTCCAAATCAAGATCCAAGACCACCATTCTCTTCCTCTCTTCTCAAGCTACAGCTGGACGTTTTTGGGAGCCAAACCTTTCCACTATTCATCATCTTCAAGCCCTATTCTTCTTGTTTGGCTAGCTCAAGGTTGGTGTCTTTCTTCATCTTTCCATTTGACGTTCTTAGGCTCACCAAGAGCTTGTTTCTCATGATTTCAAACCCATTTTCGAAATGGGGTTTTGTAATGGCCAAAAATGTTGATTTTGTATGCTCCATTTTGGGGGTTTTGTGTAGATCTCATGGAGCACCCCTTTCTTGTTGATTTTGAGAAGCTTTGGCTTGGCTTTGGTTAAAGGCAAGTAAACCTTTTAGTTCTCCTTAGTGCATTTCAAGTTTTTGGGCATTGTTACTTTTGGAAATGTTGTTTATCATCAAGCTTATCTTTCTTGCATATTATTAATCTCTTTTAGTTTGTTTTAAGCTTGATAAGCAAGAGTACTAATTTCTCCATTTTATTTAGAAGTTTGTCTTGAATGGAAGTATATTTTCTATGGAAAGCCTTACAAGTTAGTGATTCATGACTTGAATGTATAAGGGTTAATGATTTTGATGTTTTGAATGAAATGTGAATGGATTTGGTGTGAAAATCATCCCTTGGAAGCATGTAGGCTTGGGGAGTGCAGGTGGTGAAAATGTGGAAGTGAAGAAGTGAATGAAGTGTGGAAAAAAATTGAAATTCCGAAGTTCTACCGGTAGGGGTATTTCAACCGGAAGTTCTACCGGTAGAAAGGGCTCAAATTTTGACAGAGAGTTGAGGAAATTAAAAACCCCAAGTTCTACCAGTAGAAATGGCCCAGATTTCGGCAGAGAGTGAGAAAAAAACTGTGAACCGCAGTTCTACCGGAAGTTCTACCGGTAGAAACGGCCCAAATTGTGGCAGAGAGTTGAGAAAAACTGTGAACCGCAGTTCTACCGGAAGTTCTACCGGTAGAAGTGCTTCAACCGGAAGTTCTACCGGTAGAAGCACTTCAACCGGAAGTTCTACCGGTACAACATCTTCTACCGGAATTTCTACCGGTAGAGAGGCATGAACCACACCAAAAAGTACTGTTTTGAAGGATTTTGCAGGAATGAAAACTAGACTTGGTCTTAGACCCTTTTTATTGACCTTGTGCACTTGAAATTTTCAAAATGTAATATACCTTCGGGGACACCAAGTTTTATTGAATTTCGACATTTGGTTTTCAATTCCACAAGGGTCAAAGATGTGGTCTTAGCCTATGCTTGATAAAGTTATGTTTGAACCTTTGTTTATGATGCTTATGCACCATCGTGTTCTCGTCTGATTTCCAAGTGCAAGTCGTTTTCAAGATGTGTTTCAAGAATAAAAAGGGAATCATTTATTAAGTTTGTAAGCATTAATACTATGCTATTTTGCTAGTCTTGTCACTTCGTGCTCGTTAAGTGATTTCCCTCTTGTTTTGACGTGTTTTCGAACGTGTATTGCCATGTTTTGTGCATTCATGATATAAGTAAATTTCACTGAGCTTGGACCGCCCTTTTAGCTTGATCCACTACCTGGGGGTCCTTAAACTCGTGGACTGTCTGCAGACTAGTCGTGTATTTTATTACACATCGTGCGTGTTCGTGGTCCGGTTCCGCGGCCGGATACCCCGTCTACCTTGTGTGGCGTGGGATCGTGTTTCGTGTCGTGCTTGTCGTGCGTGCTTGCTCTTGTCATCACGTATGACAGAGAAAGGATGAGCTCTATGTGGATTTATCTTTTCATGATATTATATGTATTCGTGCTAGTTTCGTAAGCATTGAAACGTGTATTTAAACTTTGAACTGTTTTAGCATTATTTCAACTATTCATGTCTAAATTGTTTATTTGCCAAACCGTCGTGTTTGATGCTTGTATTTTGGTGTCCAGGTGCCGGTGGTTTCGCGCGTGACGAGGAGTGCCCGGAGGAGGCTATTGAGCCACCCCCAGCACTCGAGTGGCAGCCCAACGACGTCATCTAGACGCCGGTCGGGATCGTGATTCTCGTTCACCTAGCTGATTATGTTGGATTATAGCTTTTGGGTTTCAATTGTTGTATTGGCCTGTGTTGGCCTCTCAGGGTTTTGTAATTGGAAGTAAAATACTTTGTCTAACATTGAAACTTTAATCATGCTAGGAATGCTTTGATGACATTCTCTTTTGATACCTTGTCTTGATATTAATATTTCTCTTGTATCTTATCATTTAAGATTTGTATGAATTGTTTTGCTACACGCTTCCGCATATCTATTCATGTGAGCTCGACCCGTGTCGTGGGATCCTCACCGCGGAAACCTGTGGGAAAAAGCGGCGGTATGTGTTATGTTTTGACTAATTATATCGCCGCAACAGTCGCGGGCCCGGGTCTCGGTCCGGGGTCGCGACAATTCGCCTATTTGCAAGTACCCTAAAAGGTACGGCCTTCGATTGGTACTCCACTCTTCCGGAGGACTCCATCCAAATTGGGCCATTCTAGAGACACGCTTCCTGACTCACTTCAAACGTGAGGATCATCCCGCTACTATGGCTCAGCTTTGTAGCCTGAAGCAGGGGGAGAATGAGTCAACATACGACTTCATTCACAAGTGGAAAGCAATGGCGTACAAATGCTCAGATGTACTGCCACATGATGGAACGCGCTCCGAGGCGCCGTTGGGGCGGCTACCGGGGTCGGCGGAACGTGGGAGTCCGTCGGGTCCGGCCCTTTCGCGCCCTGGCGGGCCCTGAAGCGTGTTTCAACTTTTTTTTGTGTGGGTGTGCCAGATTTTCTATTTTACTTGGAATTGCAAGTGGTAATCCGGAGATCAACCTTCGCAAGTAAAAAGGAAATCAACTTCTTTCAAGTTTTCCATTGCACAAATATTTAAGAAAAGAGACATTTTCTTGGTTTGCCGTGAAAGGCGATTTTGTTTGGCATTTATAGCCGATTTTGGCGTTTATAGCCGATTTACAATTCTTATCAATAATGAAAGACAAGAGTTGTGATTTTTGTCTCTTTAGAAAAATACAAATTACAATGAAAAGCAAGAAAAGGAAGATCTAACTTTTCAGGAGATTGTGGGGGACTCGTTCAGATTGACGGTCGCAAGCCATGTATGGGCTTCGCCATCATCCATGCAGATGAGAACAGAAGATGCTCTTGATTCGCTTGGCTTGGCTATAACCTCAGATTTTTAGAGGACAAAGACCAAGAGAAGGTCCTATGTCCAATAAAAAGCTAAGTAGACGGGCTGAAAAGCCACGTCTAAGCCATTGGAGGCAGCAGGAGAAGGCAAGGACCTTGGGGGGGGGGGGGTACCCCCCAAGGGACTTTTGTCACCTTGTAGTGGTGGCCGGTGCAGAACTTCAGCAGAGTTTTTCTCTCTTTTTTCTTTCTCTCAGATCTCTTTCTGATCTTTTTTCTGATTTTCTCTAATTTTCTCCCTTTTTTTCTGATTCCGATTTCAATGGAATGCTCTCCTATTTATAGGCTTTTGGTAGCCATTTAGGAGGGTTTATGAGCCTTAATGGCTTTAATGGGAGGGGTTGCAAGATTTATTTCTTGATTTTGTAACTCCTTTTTCCTTGAATCTGATTGGCCGATGGAGATTAAGGGCTTTTAATCACCTTAATTACCATAATGGGAGGAGTTTCATGGTTTAAATGCCATGAATCAATTGACTTGTAACTCCCAAATGCTTGCTTCTGATTGGGCCGTCCAAAGAAATGAATTAATGACCATAATAAAGTTAGTCAATTAACCACATTAATTGGTCGCCGAGCAGTCGAAGAGTCGCGGGCCGTGCCGTGTCTTCTGGAATTCTTCTGGCGATGATCATCGATGGATCTACATGCTGATCGACATCGGATGAACATGTAACTTCAGACATTGATAGCTAAGAGTGGGCTGGTGACATCTGTCTTGTCGATTTCACGATCGGTCGGACAGAAAGTGCACTTTCTTGGTCGACCGGTTGGCGATCTTGGAGCGATCAATGATGATTTTATGCTTTTGGAGGTTGACCCGTGATTTTGACGGATGTCGGAGGATATGAGTCAATTTCAAGCACTAAAAATCACATTTTCAGGAAACCACAGGGGCCAAAGTGCGCGAAACGCGAAAAAAGACGGAAAAACGGGTCACCGGCGGAAAATCCGGTGACCCGGACCTCCATGGTCGCCGGCGACCATGGACCGGCGACCATGGGCCATGGTCGCAGGGGCCTGCGACCCTGGGGGATTTTTCCCCTTCGGAGCCCGTTTTGCGGTCGTTTTGAGGTCTTTTTCGTCGCCGTTTTCTTCTGTATTTTTCTTGACATTTCTTCTCATTTATTGGCTTGATTTCCCTGTAGAAAACTTGATGAGAATCCTTGCATTTTTAGAGTGCAAAGTTTCCAATTTTCCGGGAAAGCCGAAGACTTTGTCGCGTAGAGCTGCTGATTTTCCGCCAGAAGCTGAAACTTGGTCAAACGATGTCGGAATGACCTGAAATTTGAGGTGAAGCCTCCTGAGCAATAAATAAGACCAACCATAGGCTTTTGTTTAAGTTTTGAAGCCGTTTGGGGTCCCGTCGATGCTTCACTTGATTTTGCTGCGGGGAAAATGCTGAGCTTTGATATGTGGCCAAACGATGTCCGATTGACCTGAAATTTGACGGGGAGCCTATTGGAGTCATTTTGAGACGTTCCATGGGCTCTGTCTTGGATGTCATGGTCCCGGGTTGCTCCGCCGCCGGTAGGCTTGATTTTCTCTCGGAGCATCGAAACCTGGTCAAACGTTGTCGGAATGACCTGAAATTCGACGTGCAGCCTTTTGGAAGCATGTTGAAGCCACTCATGCACTTGGTTTGATGAGCGAAGGCTTCGGTGGTTCCCGCCGCCGGGAGGCTTGATTTTGCTGCTCGAGCATTGATGGAGGGTCAAACGTTATCGGTTTGACTTGAAATTTGGCATAGAGCCCTTTTGAGACATGCTGGAGTCATCTGTAGGCTTTGATCGAAGTTTTGACGTCTCCGATGATGTCGCCGCCGGGAGCTCCCGTTTAGCTGTCGGAGAAGTGAAGTTAGGCCAAATGTTGTCGAAATGGCCCGAAACTTCATGTGTACTCTTCTCTTGGATATCTTGAAGGATCTTGCAGTTTTTGTTTGATTCTGACAAGATTTGAATTTTTGGAGAAGTTGCATTGCCTATTTATGGCAGGTTGCGACTTCATGCAGCTTTCTTGATTTGAAGAGGCAAAGTGACATTTTTGGTGTCAACAAATGCCCCCTCGAGGTACAGCGACGAATTGCTTGACTTTTGTAGTGGATGTGCCTCGAAGAGATTTTTGAAGGAGAGCTTGTGTCTTGACCAAGAGTCTTTGAGCAATCCTTCCTTTGGTAGAGTAGCCTTTGAGCTTTCAGGGGAATTTTATGGTAGTGAAAGGAATCACACACCATCTCGAGGCAAAGTTTTGAAGATGACATCAGGGATGTGGATTTGGGCTTTTGTTTTTGACCTTGTGACCTAACAAGCTGTATGTGGTAGGTTAGGGGGTCGGGTTTTGGTTTTGACCTTGTGACCCAACAAGCTGTATGTGGCAAGTTGGGGGATCATGATTTGGTTTTTGGTTTTGGTCTTGTGACCTAACAAGCTGTATGTGGCAAGTTAGGGGACCAGGATTTGGTTTTTGGTCACTCTTTGGGACTGTGTGGGTCCATTGGAGTGGTTTGGAATTTGTGGAATGTCAATTTCAAGATTTTGGCTCAATTTGGTATATGAGGCTGGATGGTTTGATTTTTGGAAGCTCATGGGGCTTGGGATTTTTTGTATGGTTCAATCAACTCAAAAGAGGCATGGAACCATTTTTGTATGCTCTTGGTAAGAGGGATTTTTTCTGACTAAAAGCCCATTTTTTTTTTTTTTTTTTTTTTAGTGCCTAGGTGGTCAAACCTGGCTCATATGGGCTAGCCCATGGGACCTTAAGCTTTTTAGGATGGCTTAGATCTCATGTGGGGCCATTTTTGTAAAGAATATCTAAAGATATCTCATTTGGATAGAGAATATCTAAAAATATCTTTAATTGGAGAGAATCTCTCATCTTCCCTTAATTTGGGAGAGAATATCTCAAGGTATCTTTCTTTTTGGGAAAGAATCTTCAATATCCTATTTTGTTGGAGAGAATCTCTATTTGATTGATTTTGGGAGGAAATCTCTCAAAGACATCTTTCTTTTTGGGAAAGAATCTTTCTAATTCCTTCTCTTTTGGTAAGGTTACTAATTAGTAACACTTACCTTTCTTCTTTGTTTCCTTCTTTGATTTGCTCTCTCCTATAAAAGCAAAGGAAGGTAGGATCTCTTGCTCTTATTGCTTTCTTTTGCAACAATCTCAAGAGAGCTCCAGGGCCAAGAGTTTTTCTTCTTCAAGGATCTTCAAGCTTTTTCCTTCTTCTTCTCCATCAATGGCTTCAAGTAAGTTTTCTCTCTTTTTTCTTTCAAGAAAACTCTATGTAGAGAATAGGATGGTAAAAAAAGAAAGTTTCTCTTCTTTTTTTTTCTTTCTTCTTTTTTTTTCTTTCTTTCTTTTCTTTCTATTCTTCTTCTTTTTTTTTTCTCTTTTCCACGTGATTTCTTCTTTTGTTTTTTTTTTCTTTTTTTTTCACACGTTTTTTTCTTCTTTTTTTTTTTGTGGGCCGTACGGACAGATCCGTACAGATCTGGTCCGTACGGCCACGTGGCCTGATTTTTTTTTTTTTTTGAGAAAGTTTCTTTTTTTTTCTTTTCTTTCTCCCTCCTTTTTTTTGAGAAAGTTTTTTTTTTTTTTTTTTTTTTTTTTTTTTTTTTTTTGCTCATCATGATAATGCGTTTTTATGCAAATCTAGATGTTCATGCATGTACTTTTTGTAAATTGAATTGAGTAGCATGATGTGATAGCATACCTGAAAATCTTTGCAATTTTGGGAATTTGGAGCTCGCAGCGATGTTGAGCCCTTCTTGATTTTGCGGAGATTTTGAGGTTTCGAAAGTTTGGAGTTTCGGAGCCCGCAGCAATGTTGAGCCCATCTTCAAACTTTCTATTTCCGTCGGGGTATTTCTTTTTTCTTTGGAATTGCCCCGGAGTCATGCCAAAATTTCGCCAGATTTTTGGTGGGACAAAGTGACCCCTTTTTTTTTTAGCGAAATCCTGTCATTTTGATGACGATCTTTTTCTTTTCCAACCTTTGCAGGTGGTTCCTCCAGAGCGAACAAGGGTAAAGAGCCTGCTACAAGCGTACCTCGTCGATCTGCTAGATCTTCCAATGTGGCCGTTCAGCAGGCCTGGGAGAAGGTCCAGTTTGTTGAGAAGAACTTGGAAGAGTGCGATTCCCTCAATCGCGATGAGATGAGACAGCGATTGATCGCTCTCAAGAATGAGGAATTCTATAAGATCATGGTAAGCAACCATCCTTGGGTTATGGACGATCTGAGGGTTTTACCCAAGCCTACCTTCTTCTTTGGAGATGCAGTCCCTGACGACTTGACATACCAAAGGAGATGTTTTCAGTTCTCTTACACAGCAGATGGTGAGGAGAGAGCTATTTCTACCCGGTCGTCTTTTGACCGAACCATCTCGATCATGAGCCTTGCTTCCACGTGCTCTAAGAGGGAAGATCCTCCGAGCTGGGTGAAGAGGGCCAGTGTGATCAAGACCGGGGTTTTTGTTGGTGGACCCTCCGGATATGCGGAGAAGCCACCTGTCCGTATGGACATGTTGATGCCAGCCAGCGGCTACCAGGGCTCTGATTATCCGTCGGTCGATTTGAGACCGGTGGGCCTTGGCGTTTTCAGCGGTGACGGCAGTACTTGGGTGAAGCCTTTTCGACTTCGTGGCCGTTTCAATGTTGACTCCGATTGGAAGTCATGGACTGACCACACCTTGCTGATTGGGGGCGCCGTTTTGAAGGAAGCCGGGATTTTTGACGCGGTCCGCGCTTTTAGGGAGACCGTGACTTTTTCCGATGATGCCTTCATGGCTATGTTGGAGTCTTTCCTCCCTCAGACCAATACCTTCGTTGTTACGAACGGTGAGATTGGTTTTTCTCTGAAGGAGTTAAGTGCTATTACTGGATTGCCCATCCTTGGCAAACTCTACGAGGAGTTCATGCCGATTGACAGCGTCCTTGAGGAGCAGTCAGAGGAGTTCAGGCTCCTATACTTTCAGCTCGTCGCCTTCTATGATTTTTTGAAGGAGGGCTCGAAAGTCAGATCCAGCAGTTGGAAGAGTTATGGCTCTTCATTCTTCAACTTCTTTGACAGCAAAGAGTCTCCTGATAGCATGACCCGGGAAGACAGGAAGAAGACTTTGGCCATGCAGGAAGAGTTGAAGGGTTTCTTCGCAAGCACAGATGCCCTTTATTCTGACATTGCACTGCGGAGAGATCTTGCTGTTTACCTCACTTTTTGGCTAGGTGAGGCTATTTTTGCTGGTGGAGATGGGACGCACATCAGGCCGCATTGTATTTTTCCGGCTTGTCAGATGGCGTTTGGAGAGCGGCCTGCTTTGGTGCCCGCTCTTTACTCCTACCTGTGTACCGAACTGCAGGCTGCTGCTTTCTTGGTTCGGCTTGGGCTCCCTATGAATAGGGTATTTTCAGCCCATATCTTTTATTCGTGGTTTGTATACCACTGTCCTGGCTTCCACCAGCTGGGTGCTGCACAGGATGATGATCCTCTGATGATTCGATTGGCTAAGGGAAAAGCCGTATCCGAATCACTTTTGTTTGCCCGCATGAGGATCCGACGGTTCAGGGACGTCGAGATGGGGCAGTCTTCAGTGAAGCTTTCTCCGGAGTTGCGGAAGAAGGCTTTTGATTTTGGTGCCTCCCGAGACTCTACCAGAGCAGGGTCGAGAAGGCATTACCCTTTGACCAATGCAGAGAAGGAGTGGCTTTTCAGCATACGGGTCGGCACGATGGTGTACCGCAGACATCTTTTCGTCGACATCCAGCCGTATGTACCTTCTCGCTTTGCGCTTCAGTTGGGCTTCTCTCAAGGCGTTGTTGGAGCGCCTTCGAGTATGGTGAAGCGTTTTGGGGGTTTGCAGGATGGCAGAAATGCATGGGCTTTCTATAGTGCTGAAGACACTACTGCCACGATTTCTTATCCTGAGCTGTCGACTTTCCGAACAGCCGGCTTCACGAAGTGGTTCGCGGAGAGCTTTTTGGCATATCGGGGGCTTTCCAAGAAGGAGCTTGATGTAAAGCTGTCTTCTGGAAAAGGCATTGGGAAGTCGGATGGCGTCCGGCGAGAGGAAGTTTGGGCCTTCCTTTCTGGAGAGAAGCACAAGATAGGCTTTCTCGGTGACCAGGGCGTCATTGGTTCTGAAGCTGTTCGGGAAGTACCTGATGAGGCTTTGGAGCAGCTAGAACAGGAGGAAGCTGAGCTCGACGCTTGGATGCAAGCGGCACAGAAACGAGCTTCCGTGGAGTCTACTGGCGAAAGCAGACCATCCAGTGAGGAGTCAAGTGAGAAACCTGACTCTGATAGTGAGGCGGGTTCTTCTAGGAAGCGAACCCGTAGAGGTAAGAAGAGGAGGAGTCATCATCGCAGCGAGGGGCCACATGAGGACTCTCCTGACATGGAAATCCCTCTTACCATCAACGAGGAGGTGCCAGAGGCTGTCGACGAGCCTCCAGAGAAGAGGAGTCGTGGGGAAGAGACCATTGGTGAAGGTATGATTCTTCCTTTTTCTTTTTCTACTTCTTTCATGGGGCTTTCCATGTTCTGATTTGTTTTCTCACCCTGCTGCTGCTCTTTTTTTTTTAGCAGAGGATGAAGACTTGCCGATGCCTGAGGTTCCGACCGATGAGGCGGTGATGGAGCCGGTTATGGCATCTGAAGAAGAATCGAGGGACTCTGGAATGACTCCGGAATCTCCAATTGGTATAACTTCTTTCGCTTTCTCTTTTTTTTTTTTTGCCTGCGACTTGATTTGCTAGCAGTTTTTTCTTGTCAGCTGACTTGCCACAGGATTCCGATGACTTTGAACCATCAATAGACGCAAATGTCGATGATGCTTCTGATGAGTTCATGGAGGAAGAGAGTGTTCCGCCAGTCGTCGAAGAAGGTACTTTGTAGTGATGACCCTGATGATTTTTTTTTTTTTTTTTTTTTGAACAGGATCATATTCATACCTTTTTGTGTTTCATTTGCAGGTTTTGAAGTGACAGAAGAGAGTCCATCGCCTCCTTCAGAACCAGAGCAAGGGATGCCAGAGGTCGATCCGGAGGTAGAGACCAGTTCAGACATGATTGAGGAGATGCCTCGTGTTGAGATTCCCTCTCCAGTGGCTCCAAGTGAAAAGAGTTCTTTTGTTACTCTTCCAATGGGACATGACATGAGCAGCCGATCAGCGGAGAAGGTTGAATCTTCATCCAGTTCGTCTCTTCAATTTGCGAAGAAGGTACTGGCTCGGGTTTTGAGTTCTTGGGTCAAGACTCTCCTTTCTGGACACTTGGAGGCAGGATTTGGCATGATCCCACATGTACAGGAGATTCTGACCGACACCGAAGAGGTTGGTCTGGATGTCACAGGTGCCAGGGCGATCGTTGATAGGATCATTGCACTAGGTGACAAGTGGTTTGAGACCATGGGTTTCCCTGACGACCAATTCTTCAAGGAGATGTTCTTGGACCCTGCTGATAAGGCTAAGTCTGACCTGAATGAGGCTACACAAAGCAAGAAGCAGCTAGTTCGGGAGAAGAACAAGGAAGAGCTAGCCATCATCGGATTGAGGCATGACCTTAACGTCCTTGATAGGGAAGTTGAGGAGGCCAGGAAACGTCTTGAGCATTTGAAGGCACAAGTCGATGCGAAGTGGGCTGCTATAACAGAGGCTCGTGACAGGGAGAGTACTCTGATTCGCAGGGTTGCAGATGCCGGTCAAGTTCTCGAGAGGAGGACTCTAGAAAACGAACGATGGCAAACTGCTGGGGAAGAGCTTCCCGGTGTAAAAAAAGGGTTACGGCATTCGCCAGCATCTCATGGCAAGTTCCTGAAGAAGCGTGCCTTGGAAACTCTGACGGCTGAGGCCAAAAGTTTGCTTGAGGAGCTGAAGCTTTGGCTGGAGATCATTTTTGGCTGAGCTCCTGATTTTTTATAGCAGAAACCATTCTTCTTTTTTTTGGTACCACATGTATTTTTTGGTACTCTTTTTTTTTTGTAGTGCTTATGAACACTTTCTTTTTTTTGGTACCACATGTATTTTTTTGGTACTTTTCTTTTCTTCTTTTTTTTTTTTGTAGTGCTTGTGAACACTTTCTTTTTTTTTCGCTTTGGTACCACATGTATTCTTTTGGTACCTTTTTTTTTGTTCCCTACGCTCACTCAAATCTTTTTGTGATGAAAGCAATTGCTAAATGGGATTTGATCAAAAGCTTTGTCATTTTGTGAAAAATCTTTTGTCAAATAATTGTTTTGGCATGGGAGCCTGATTTTGGTTGTGGCGTGAAAGCCGATTTTGAGATGGCATGGAAGCCGAAATTTTATGGCGTAAAAGCCAAAATTTGGGTTGGCATGGAAGCCGGTGTTTTTGTGGCATTTACAGCCAGTTTGGTGGCATTGATAGCCAATTGGTGGCATTTATAGCCGGTTTTGGTGGCATTGATAGCCAATTTGTGGCATTTATAGCCGGTTTGGTGGCATTGATAGCCAATTTGTGGCATTTATAGCCGGTTTTGACATGAGAGTCAGGTTTTTTTTTTTTGTGTGGCATTTGTAGCCGAGTTTTTTGAAAACCAAGTTTTGTTTTATTGGTATGAAAGCCGATTTTGGCGTTTATAGCCGGAAATTTTTGTTTTGGCATTCATAGCCGGATTTTGGCATTTATAGCCGAGTTTTGGTTTTCAAAATGCAGGTATCGACTAAATGTCGCCTCCCCGCTGAATGGTCTTGCAAGTATCGATGGAATGTCGCTTCCTTGCTCATTCGGTTTTGCGAGTATTGATGGAATGTCACTTCCTCGCGGGTTAGGTTTTGCAAGTATCGATGGAATGTTGCTTCCTCGCGAATTGGGGTGCAAATATCGACTAAGCGTCGCTTCCCTGCTTTTCCCAAGACTTTTGGTTTTGCGGGTACTGACTTGATGTCGTTTCTCCGCGATTTTTGAAATTTGAGGTTTTCTCGAACCATTTGTAATTTTGGTTGTGGATAGCAACTGGTATGTTGCATCTCCACGATTTTTTAAATTGGGTTGTGGATATCAACTGGTTTGTTGCTTCTCCACGATTTTAGGTTTTCTCGAACCTTTGGAATTTGGGTTGTGGATATCAACTGGTTTGTTGCTTCTCCACGGTTTTTGGACTTTGCAAGTATCGACGAAATGTCGCTTCCCTGCGATTTTGGGTGCAAGTATCGATGGAATGTCGCATCCTTGCTTTTTTTCAAAATTTTTGTTTTGCGGGTGCTGACTTTGATGTCGTTTCCCCACGATTTTTGAAAAACCATTTTTTTTTTGTTTAAAGACACGAGGGTCGTAAATTTTGACCTAGAACCATTTGGCGGTAAAAGGTAAGGTGGACTAGGGTGGAAATCCCTGAATCCGGGTTTTCGTTTCAAACCATGAATTTTGGTTCAAGGATCGAAAGTTTTGGTTAAGTCAGGGAGAGGCTCCTAAACTTGGATTTTTTTTGTTTTTGAACAATGAAGCAATGAAAGTAAGCATTGTTTTTGAATCTCTAGAAATTTTGACATTTGATATGAAAATTCTAAAGAGAGTGGGTTTGACGAGCGAGTACCTGAGAACAGGTTTTGGCCATACAGGCATTGCTCTTACCCAGTTGGGTAAGTCTTCAAGGGTAGTACCGCTTCAAGAACTTGCCGTTGATAGGCAGCATACATCTGTCGCCTTCCATGTTTAGGAGGGCATATGCGCCGTTGGAGAAGACTTTGTCGATGACGTAGGGTCCCTCCCATTTTGGTTCAAATTTGCCTTTGGATTTGTGTGCGAAGACCATTGGTCTTTTTACCGCAAGAACCAAGTCACCCTTTTTGTAGGCGCGTTGCCGGACCCTTTTGTCAAAAGATCCTGCCATGCGTGCTTGGTAAAGTTCAATGCTTTGTCGAGCTTCGAGCCGTCTCTCGTCGAGATTGTCCAGCTCATGGAGTCGCAATTTGACATTGCTTTCTTGAGTCATGTCATTTTGTAGAGATACCCTCAGAGAAGGAATTTGTACCTCTAGGGGCACGACAGCTTCGCATCCATAGACCAAGGAGAATGGTGTGCTATGGGTTGGTCCTCGAACGGTGGTTCGATAGGCCCACAAAGCTTCAGACAGTTTGTCACTCCAGTCTCTTTTGTGACTAGAGACCATTTTCTTGAGGATTTTGCAGAGTGTCTTGTTGAAGGCTTCTGCTAATCCGTTTGCTGCCGGATTGTATGGAGTCGAAGGACAGCTTTGAATTTTGTATTTGTCGTAAAACCTGTAGAATCGATGATCCCGGAATTGTGGTCCGTTATCATGGACGAATCTCTTGGGTATGCCGAAACGACAAATGATGTTGGTGCGCAGGAACTGAAGAACTGATGAGGTCTTCATTTCGTTGAACGCAAATGCTTCTGACCACTTGGAGAAATAATCCGTTGCGGCGAAGATGAAGCGATGACCTTTGCTTGAAGGGGGAGAGATAGGACCTATGATGTCCATGCCCCATGCTTCGAAAGGCCATGAGATTGCTGTAGGATGTAGCCATTCCGGAGGCATGTGAATGTAATCTCCGTGAACTTGGCATAGCTGGCAGCGTTTGGCAAATTGCATTGCATCAGCAACCATGGTAGGCCAATAGTAACCTAACCTTTTTATCTGATCATAGAGCTTAGGACCTGCCTGATGGGCTCCACAAAGACCAGCATGAACTTCTTTAAGTGTTTCTTCGGCCTTTTGTTGTGACAAGCAGCGTAGAAGTACTCCGTTGAAGGATTTCCTGTAGAGGATTTTTGAAGGAATATCCAAATGAAAGTTTGGGGCTCGCCTTTGTATGCTTACCCGTTCTTTTGGATCTTCAGGTAGGATTCCGAACATAGTGTAATCAATGAACGGATCCCTCCAGTCGACGATTGAAGGTTGAAGGATAGAGATCCGACTTCCAACCACTCGGTGGCATTCGGCAACTGCTTGGTGTGTGTTAAGAGGAGGGAGGATCCTTCTCTCATTCACTGTAATTTGCATGTTTTTTCCTTCCTGGATCGCCATTGATGCGGCAAGTCCAGCCAGGGCATCTGCACGGATGTTTTCACCTCTACGAATGTGGGTGATGTGACAGATGTCAAACTTTTGCAGAAGCGATTGTGCCTTGTTGTAATAAGGCAGCAGATCGGGCTTCCTGACTTCATATTTCTAATTCATCTGGTTGACGATCAGTTGAGAGTCTCCAAAGACTTCCAGCATAGTGATACCGGATTCGATGGCGAGTTCCAATCCTAGGATCAGAGCTTGGTATTCAGCCGCATTGTTTGTGCATGGTTCCAGTAGCGAGAAAGCG
Source organism: Umbellularia californica (assembly GCA_028538565.1). NCBI lineage: Eukaryota > Viridiplantae > Streptophyta > Magnoliopsida > Laurales > Lauraceae > Umbellularia > Umbellularia californica. The sequence goes on from JAPQWN010000001.1 coordinate 63,050,300, forward strand.
TGTGGAATCATGCATTTGTCGGGGCTAACAAAGAGGATGCCAACTCCCGAGATCAGCTTTCTGTTTTCATTTGTCCTGGTTGCACCGTCAAAGTACATGTCCCAGGAGGCATTTGGTGAGGAAGTCTCCACGTTGTAGACAGGTTCGTCTGGGAGATCATCTCTGAGTAGTGAATCTTTAGGCAATGGATGCTCTGCGAGGAAATCTGCTAGAGCTTGGCCTTTGATTGCTTTTTGTGGCACATACCTAATATCAAATTGTGACAAGAGGATGGACCATTTTGCCAGTCGGGCATTGAGAGAACCGGCCTTCGTAACAAGGACCTTCAAGAGGTTGATCCTCGAGACCAGGTAGACTGTGTTGGAAAGCAAGTAGTGACGTAGCTTTTGTACGGCGAACATCACTGCAAGGCATTCTTTTTCGACTGGAGAGTAGCGATGCTCTGCACCTACTAGCATGCGGCTGAGGTAGTATAGAGCAGCTTCTTTTCCCTCACCATTCTCTTGTGCCAGCAGAGCGCCTACAGAATGATCAAGAGCTCTTGTGTACAAGATGAATGGTTTTCCAGTGGCAGGGGCAGCTAACACTGGAGGTTCGGTCAGGTATGACTTGATATCTTGAAATGCGGCTTCGCAGTCGGCATCCCAAACAAAGTCTACACCTTTTTTCATCAATCAAGAGAATGGACGGCATTTCCCCGAAAGATTGGAGATGAACCGTCTGATGTAGGCCAATCTCCCTTGGAGCCCTTTTAGTTCTCTCAAGGTTCTTGGAGAGGGCATTTCTAGAATAGCCTTGACTTTTATGGGGTCAAGTTCTATTCCAGCTTTCCGAACAAGGAATCCGAGAAACTTACCCGACGAGACGCCGAAGAAGCATTTTAGAGGATTCATCCGCAGTTTGTGTTTGCGGAGTCGGAGGAAGACTTCCCGAAGATCTTTGAGATGGTCTTCTTTTCTTCTGCTTTTGACGGCGAGGTCATCAACGTAACATTCGACCGTCTTGTGCTGCATATCTTGGAATATTTTCATCATAGCCCTCTGATATGTGGTACCAGCATTTTTCAGACCAAATGGCATGACAGTGTAGCAATACACGCCAAATGGAGTCCGAAATGAAGTGTGTTTTTCATCCTCGGGATGCATCTTTATCTGATTGTAACCAGAGAAGCCATCCATGAATGTCATTCGCTCGAATCTGCAGGTATTGTCAATCATCACCTCCGGTATGGGGAGCGGGAATTCATCTTTAGGGCAAGCGCCATTCAAGTCTCTATAGTCAATACAGACTCTGATCTGCCCAGTTTTCTTTGTCACGGGGACAATGTTGGCCAACCATTTTGGATGTTGTTCCTCACGGATGAAGCCGACGCTTTTGAGCTTTTGAACTTCTTGTTCAATTTTATCCATCACATCTGGACGGAATCTTCTTTGGCCTTGTTTGACAGGCTTGACTTCTTCTTGAAGATTGAGTTTGTGGACCGCTACTTCGGGGTCTAAACCAGGCATTTCAGCATAGGACCATGCAAAGCAATCAACGAACTCACGAAGAAAAGCGATATACTCGGGTAACTCATCATCCTTTATATTCTTACTTATGAATACAGGACGTGGGTTATCAGGTGTTCCCAAGTTTATCTTTTGAACAGGATCTTCTGTCGGAAGGTTCGAAGGTCGTTCCTCCACAATATTTTCGGAGGCTTCCAACTCAACGAAACCTTCTGGAGTTTCAACTGCATTACCAGACCAAGGCTCTGTTCCTTTCCATGGATTTTCTTGATTGGTGATCTCCTCAAGGCTTGCTATGAGATAGTCCTAATCGCCTGTTGAGTCTGGTATTTCTTTTGGAGACGAGGGTTCTTCTGGGTCAGGATGCCACAAGTCTGTATTATCGGACGATTCCTCTTTATCATCAGAGAAATCATACCAATTGGATGAGCTTCCTGGATCTTTGTCAGGTAACTCTTTAAAGAGATTTCCAGGGAGATCGATGTCTTCGTGAACTTTAGATGTTGAGGCTTGGTCGGTAAAACGACTTTTAAGCCTTTGTGTCAACTGTCTCAGAGGAGTGTCAGGATCATACCCTAACCCATATGAAGACTTTTCTACATGACCGTAGAGTCTCCAATCTTCCAGCTGGCTTTTGGTCAAGGCGGGCTCCAATGGCGTGAGAATACCGCGTCTTTCTCCCAAACCGACTGGGTTTTGAGCGTCATAGCCCATTTTCTTCATAATTGCTTGTGCCACAGGACTATATAAAGATAGCTGAGGCATACCTTCATTTTGGAAAGGTTCCAGCACGGAATTTGATGAAGAAGCGTCCGATCTATGGAAGAAGATCGGCCTTTGCTTTGGTGATGTTGCCGGAACAACAAAGGTAGCAGACGTAGGATCTTCTACATCAGCAGGTGTCTCCATCGGAGTGAGAGCAGGCTGAACTTGCTGAGTGTCAGCTTGGCTTGACGATGCATCGTCTTCTGGCTCTGAGTCCGAGTCTGTGTCTTGCATGATAGACACGAGAGAGACAACAAATTTGCCCCCAGACTTTTGTTTCGCCTTCTTCACTTTAGTCGTGATGACCAAAGGTTTTGAAGATTAGAGGGAGATGACGAAGGGAGATTGACTACTCTCTTCTAATTTGCCAGAGGAGTTGTTTTCTTCCGGTGATTTTTGAGGAGCTTTGCCTTTATCTTTCTGGAGATTTTCAGCAGGGGGTGTTATTTCCTCTTCTTCTTCTTTTTCGCCTTCATACATTTGGGAGTCTGCGAAGTGGATTTCTTTACCTTTGAAGGGTTTCCTGTCCGCATAGACTCGATGTACCATGCCGTCGTCGCCGACGAACTTGATGCATTGATGTAGAGTTGAAGGAACAACACCATTCTCGTGTATCCAAGGACGTCCGAGAAGGATGTTGTAGCATGAGGGGGTTTTTTATTGCATACACAGTGACCTCAGAGATAAGATCACCGATTTGCAATTTGAACCTGATTTTGCCGATAGGCCTTTGAGCGCTCCCATCGTATCCAAAGATAGATACAGATGTGTGGCTTAGCTTGCTGGGTGGGATGCCCAACTCTTCAAGAGCCGAAGTGGAGATAAGGTTGAGTGCAGAACCTGGGTCGATCTGAACTCTATGTATCGACATTTCTTTGATGTACCCTGTGAAGTACAGGGGTCGGTTGTGCCTTGCTTCGCCAAGTAGGAGGTCTTCCTTAGTGAAGGCGATGGTTGCACTGGCTGCCTTTTGAACCGAGAGGCATTGGATGCATGATCCCCTCAGTTTTCTTTTCTCCCTTTGAGGAAGTTTCAGAGTTTTTGACCCGGTAGTCCATTTCAATTTGGAGGACTTGCGGGGCATGTTTGTCGACATCCTCATTCAGTTTTTGTAATTCTGAGATGAGATTACCACGAGTGCGTGGAGACATTCGTAATAAATCCAGGATGTGAAGACGTGCAGGTATGTGTTTGAAGTGCTCAACCAAGTCATACTTGAAAGCCTCCTTAGGGCCTGCATGTTCATCATTGTTGCCACTGGGGGCGCTTACAACATCTTTTCCCGAAGGATTTACATAAGTAAAGGAAGATTGGTTGTAATTCTTGTGGTAGTCCCGGCCCGAACGGGTGCCTCTACCAACTTCGAGAGCTTCTTGAGAAGGATCTTCATTTGGAAGATTGTCTTCAGGATCAAGAGGCTGTCGTTTTTCATCTACTGGGGATGTATCTGCAGCAGAGTTGCCATCCTCAGTGATTGTGTTGCACGGAGCATTTTCCGGGAGCAAGTCCTGAACAGTATCCAGCAGCTTTTCTTCTTCGTTGACCCATCCATCACCCCAAGTTGGGTTTTCTTCATGATGATGAGTCGGGAAGAATGTGTATCCTGAAGTCACAGTCTCAGGAGAAGAAACCTGAGAGGGTGTCATCTCTGTGAAAGTCACGTGAGACGAGGTAGCTCCAGAGGATACATTGCTAGGCGTTGTCGGAGTGTAGGTAATCTCATCAGACGACGCTTCAGACGAGCTATAGTCCTGATATATTACATTACAGGAAGCTCTGATAGGAGATGTTGCCTGCTCGGAGTCAGACTCATCCTCGGATGTAAGAGGATCGTCAATCCAGCAATGTTCTCCATTTTCAGGAGTTGAGGGAGGAGGTACCTGATGGGCTTCAGGGACTTCCGGCTCTGGATTGTGAGGAATCTCGTTGACGCGGTCTTGCTCTTGTTCTAGAGCGAGACGCTGCAAGATCCTTACATATTCTTCAAGATCAGGCATGGGAGCCAGATCCTCTTCTTCGTCTTCTCCGTGTGGCTCAACATAGTTGATTTCCACTGGAGCAACGACAGGTGCTGGGTTAACAGCATCTTCTTGTGCAGCCTCTTGGTCTTCTTCATCATCAGACCAGGATCCTTGTGGTTGCAAGGGGTTATACCAGATTACTGGCATAAGGTGAGTTTCAGGAACCCATTCTTCATCGGAGAGATATTCTCCTGTTTCAAGAGATTCCTCCCACTCATCGGTGTAGTTGGGCTCGAATCCATCGTCGGTGTCGCTGGACTCGTATCCATCAATGGAGAATCCAACTACCGAGTTGCAAGAGTATAATGCCCCCTGCATGGCTTCTTTTTTGAATTGAGGTAGCATGAAATCACTGAGAGTGAAGTTTCTTACCGCCTTTGAAGTCTCTGGAAGGGGCGTTTCTGTTGCCCCGAGTGAAGTGGTAGAGGAGGCCTCTGCCTTTTCATGGACTTCTTGTTTTGGCTGGGTCTTCTCTTGCCGTTTGAGCTTGAGGAGATGTTTCTTGGCTTGCCTTCGCTGCTGAGCGGTCGGCTTTGTTTTGATGATCTCCCAATTTTCATCTTCCAGGAGATCGGGATGTACCCATATGGGTTGTCCGTCTGGTGTCGGGCAAGGAACCAACACTTCGGACGTTTGAATTCTTTTTATCACCTTGAAGGAAGTAGTGATCTTCTTCTTCGGTGATTTTGGTGTTTGTCCACATGACACCATGTTGACGGAGGCAGTCCCATAGTTTTTGTCAAAGGTGATGACTCCGTTTTTCCACATCTCGTTTATCTTCTCTCTCACAACAAAGCATTGATTGAGAGGATGCGAGACCATCTGGTGGTATGGACAGTACCGAGGATCATTGGTTTTGCCAACGTCTCCAGGTCTTTTGGGCTCTGGCAAAATGAGTTTGCCATTTGCTAGGAGAGCCTTAAAGATTTCTTCGACGTCTTCATCGAACGGATATTTCTTTTCTACTCGCTCTTTGAAGGCATCAGAGAGTTCAGGTCTCTTACCTGCAGCTCTATTTTCAGCTTTCTTTGGCTGCTGAGGAGCTGACTTAGTCTGCACATTGAGAACCTCCTTCTTCTTTGGTTTAGAGGTTGCAACAACAGTCGGCTCTTTCTTTGATGATTTCTGACTGTTGAGGTCTTTGATCACCGTTTCAGCTTCCATGGAAGCTTCCAGGAGTTCCCCCAGGTTCTTTGATTTATTACCGATGATCATGGAGCGGATTTTAGCTCTCATGTTGTTTCGGCAGATGTCGACTAGCGACGCTTGTGGCAGTACATCTGAGCATTTGTACGCCATTGCTTTCCACTTGTGAATGAAGTCATAAGTTGACTCATTCTCTCCCTGTTTTAGGCTGCAGAGCTGAGCCATAGTAACAGGATGATCCTCACCTTGGAAGTGGGTCAGGAAGCGTGTCTCCAGCATAGCCCAGTTCTGAATGGAGTTCTCCGGCAGAGTGGAGTACCAATCGAAGGCCGTACCTTTTAGGGTACTTGCAAAGAGGCGGATCTTGAGTGCATCTTGATCCGCGATAGCTCCCGTCAAGATCTTGAAGTGGATGACGTGCTGTCTGGCTGATCCTTTCCCCGTATATGTTTGGAGAGTAGGATGCTTGAATTTTGTGGGGAACGGGACCGAGTCCATCCATAAAGGATATGGTGGCTTGATCCCATGCTCTTTGAGTATATCCTCTTCTTTAGCTTTGGCGAGGATACTGTCTACGTCCTTTTTGGTAAGGGCGCGTGACTCATTTTCTTCTCCATTTTCCTCGTTATTGCCATGATTCGGAGGAGGCTCATTGTTCACCTGATTTTGGACAACGAGGAGAAGGTTTTCCATCAGAGTTTCAATCCTCTGCTGGCCTTGTTCCAACTGCTGGATGCGTGTGAGCGCATCATCTCGAGGTGGATTCTGAGGTGGCGGCTCAGAACTTGTAGCCAAGACGTTCATCCCTCGGGATTCGAACGAAGAAATCGTCCTGGTGACCGAGCTGGGGCTCATTCTTTTTGATGAAGAGCTTGATGAAGGATTACTCTCCCGTCCTTGGCTGGAAGGGGCAGGAGATTCTTCGGGATGTCTTTGTGTCCTGGTGACGCTACGGGTCACCGGACGTCGGACATGGATTCTTGATGCTGACCTTTGGCGTCTTCTGGTTTTTCCAACCATATGGACGGCAGCAACTTGGTCGGGTCTTTCTTTTTCGACCCATTTGCGGGAGACTTGAAGTGTAGGAGGCTGGGTCCTTTGCTTCTCTAGTCTCTTTTGTCGATATGACGCACGGCGGCGTGCTCGACGAGCGATTTGAGCTTTGGTCAGCTCCGGCTGGGCTCTGACGATGAAGGATGTGCTCCCTCGGGCGCAGCAGCCGAGCTTGTCTTCTTTGTGGTTGGGCAAGGACAGGATGCGGACCCGGTCCTTTGCCTGTTGCAGCGAAGCTTTGAACCTTTCGAGTTCGGCCCCTGTAGAGATGAAGGGTCGAACTGAAGGAGTGTAGGCCTTAGCAGGTGCTTGGAGAGGCCTGGTGATGCATGATCTGATTTTGGGCCTGTAGGAACAAGCCGGCTCATGCTGGGTTGACTTGGGAGTCAGGTTGGAGATGGGTCTCTCCTCTTTCATGTAGGCAAGAGGGTAGAACTGGTTTTCTTTGAGTGGGGCCAGGTATGCTGGCTTGGTGGAGGTTTGAGACCTTCTTTGTTTTGGGGAAGGTCTTGGAGACCAAGTCTTGGGATAGACCTGGTTGTTTGTGGGTCGAGGCTTCGCGGGGGTGCCGCGGGCTTCGGGCTTTTGGGCTTTCGCCTTTGGTGTCACGAGAGTGACACGTTGAGAGGCGATCTTCTGCTTTTTGGCAGGAGCAGCTTGTTCTTCGGGAAGTGGGAATGGTCCCAGCGTCCCAAAGAAGATAGTACGGGGAGTCGAGGTCGACCCGGAGTTCAGAGAGTTGCCGAGGGAGTTAACGCTTCGGCAGCTGACAGGGCGCTTATGAGTGTGCGCGCTTTGCTTCTGTTGAAGCATGAGTTGGTGCTTGTTCTCATCGAAGATAATGGTTAAGGCTGCCATTGTTAGTTTCGAAAAAGTTCTGAAACAAGACCACATCCATTAGTAATCACAAGAATATAATGATCATAAATGGGAATTTCTATGGTTGTCTTTTTAAATCGCTCAAGGGATATGACCCAAGCGACATGAAGAAGGAAAAAAGCCATAGATGGTACAATTGTTCTGACAACAAGTATGGTGAGCCCAGAATGAGCGTTCCAGTGACTGCTAGAAGCAATTGTAAACCTAAATTCGACCTATCGAGAAGCAGGGCTTGCTCAAGATAAGAAGAATATAAGGTAGGAGTTACAAATGTGCCGGTCACAGATACAGTAGACCCTGAAAGGGCGTACCAGTACTGCTATGCACAAATGTTGGAGATCGCATCCATGAGATGGGATTCTTTGTTTTGAAATGTCAGAAATGGATTCGTCAAAGAGAGCAGGTGGCATTCCGATTCAAATACGGGCTCAACGATTTCCGCGAGCGCCAGTACTCAGAAGGGAAGAGACCACAATTTCTCGAATCTGAATCCAAAAAGTGACGAGTTTTTGGAGATTTTTTTTTTTTGAAATGATTTTTTTTATTTTATTTTTATTTTATTTTTTTTTTATTTTTTATTTTTTTTTAAATATTTTATTTATTTATTTATTTTTTTATTTTATTTTATTTTTGAAAATTTTTGTTTTTTTTTTTTTTTTAAGATTTTTTTTTTTTGAAAATCTTTTTTTTTTTTTTTATTTTTTTTTAATTTTTTAAGATTTAAAGACGAGAGAGTACACATAGGCCTCCTAACCCGGTCTTATGAAACCTCAATTGATAGAATTGCCCCCAGGTAAGGGTAGGATTACTTAATGAACCCGTTTGGAGGACCCTTGCCTAGAACAGTCAAGCTGTCTCCACACTCTGGACAAGGCTTTTCTTGAATCAATCGTGATCAAAGAACGCAATTGGTTTAACCTTAGTGGTCTATATCCCCTTTTTTATAAAAATCCCAAATAGACTCATCGAAGAGAAACGATGGCCCAAAACCTTAGTCGAACGGGCTCAACATTTCTGCAAGCACCAAAGAACGATAGGATAGGATCAAGGTTTCTCAATTTTGAATTCAAACTAAGAAAACTGATTTTTTTTATTTATTTTTTTTAATTTTTTTTTTTTTTGAAATCTCTAATGAACTCATCGAAGAGAAACGATAGCCCAAAACCTTAGTCGAACGGGCTCAACATTTCTGCAAGCACCAAAGAACGATAGGATAGGATCAAGGTTTCTCAATTTTGAATCCAAACTAAGAAAACTGATTTTTTTTTTTTTTTTTTTTTGAAATCTCTAATGAACTCATCGAAGAGAAACGATGGCCCAAAACCTTAGTCGAACGGGCTCAACATTTCTGCAAGCACCAAAGAACGATAGGATAGGATCAAAGTTTCTCAATTTTGAATTCAAACTAAGAAAACTGATTTTTTTTTATTTGATTTTTTTTGCAAAGAGAAAGAGTGGAAACCAACTTAAAGAAGTAGAAATTTCCAAAAAATCCCATTTCATTTTTTTTTAGGATGCAAAATCCAACATAGGCCACCAGCTAGAAAGTAGCCAAGGAATCTGGAGAAGAAGTATAAGCATAGAGCAAAAATATGGTATGCAAATATTTCATTTCCAAGCACCGTGTTCTCAAATGAACGAGTCCCACCGGGTGTGCCAGCTTGATGGAACGCGCTCCGAGGCGCCATTGGGGCGGCTACCGGGGTCGGCGGAACGTGGGAGTCCGTCGGGTCCGGCCCTTTCGCGCCCTGGCGGGCCCTGAAGCGTGTTTCAACATTTTTTTGTGTGGGTGTGCCAGATTTTCTATTTTACTTGGAATTGCAAGTGGTAATCCGGAGATCAACCTTCGCAAGTAAAAAGGAAATCAACTTCTTTCAAGTTTTCCATTGCACAAATATTTAAGAAAAGAGACATTTTCTTGGTTTGCCGTGAAAGGCGATTTTGTTTGGCATTTATAGCCGATTTTGGCGTTTATAGCCGATTTACAATTCTTATCAATAATGAAAGACAAGAGTTGTGATTTTTGTCTCTTTAGAAAAATACAAATTACAATGAAAAGCAAGAAAAGGAAGATCTAACTTTTCAGGAGATTGTGGGGGACTCGTTCAGATTGACGGTCGCAAGCCATGTATGGGCTTCGCCATCATCCATGCAGATGAGAACAGAAGATGCTCTTGATTCGCTTGGCTTGGCTATAACCTCAGATTTTTAGAGGACAAAGACCAAGAGAAGGTCCTATGTCCAATAAAAAGCTAAGTAGACGGGCTGAAAAGCCACGTCTAAGCCATTGGAGGCAGCAGGAGAAGGCAAGGACCTTGGGGGGGGGTACCCCCCAAGGGACTTTTGTCACCTTGTAGTGGTGGCCGGTGCAGAACTTCAGCAGAGTTTTTCTCTCTTTTTTCTTTCTCTCAGATCTCTTTCTGATCTTTTTTCTGATTTTCTCTGATTTTCTCCCTTTTTTTCTGATTCCGATTTCAATGGAATGCTCTCCTATTTATAGGCTTTTGGTAGCCATTTAGGAGGGTTTATGAGCCTTAATGGCTTTAATGGGAGGGGTTACAAGATTTATTTCTTGATTTTGTAACTCCTTTTTCCTTGAATCTGATTGGCCGATGGAGATTAAGGGCTTTTAATCACCTTAATTACCATAATGGGAGGAGTTTCATGGTTTAAATGCCATGAATCAATTGACTTGTAACTCCCAAATGCTTGCTTCTGATTGGGCCGTCCAAAGAAATGAATTAATGACCATAATAAAGTTAGTCAATTAACCACATTAATTGGTCGCCGAGCAGTCGAAGAGTCGCGGGCCGTGCCGTGTCTTCTGGAATTCTTCTGGCGATGATCATCGATGGATCTACATGCTGATCGACATCGGATGAACATGTAACTTCAGACATTGATAGCTAAGAGCGGGCCGGTGACATCTGTCTTGTCGATTTCACGATCGGTCGGACAGAAAGTGCACTTTCTTGGTCGACCGGTTGGCGATCTTGGAGCGATCAATGATGATTTTATGCTTTTGGAGGTTGACCCGTGATTTTGACGGATGTCGGAGGATATGAGTCAATTTCAAGCACTAAAAATCACATTTTCAGGAAACCACAGGGGCCAAAGTGCGCGAAAAGCGAAAAAAGACGGAAAAAACGGGTCACCGGCGGAAAATCCGGTGACCCGGACCTCCATGGTCGCCGGCGACCATGGACCGGCGACCATGGGCCATGGTCGCAGGGGCCTGCGACCATGGGCCATGGTCGCAGGGGTCTGCGACCCTGGGGGATTTTTCCCCTTCGGAGCCCGTTTTGCGGTCGTTTTGAGGTCTTTTTTGTCGCCGTTTTCTTCTGTATTTTTCTTGACATTTCTTCTCATTTATTGGCTTGATTTCCCTGTAGAAAACTTGATGAGAATCCTTGCATTTTTAGAGTGCAAAGTTTCCAATTTTCCGGGAAAGCCGAAGACTTTGTCGCGTAGAGCTGCTGATTTTCCGCCAGAAGCTGAAACTTGGTCAAACGATGTCGGAATGACCTGAAATTTGAGGTGAAGCCTCCTGAGCAATAAATAAGACCAACCATAGGCTTTTGTTTGAGTTTTGAAGCCGTTTGGGGTCCCGTCGATGCTTCACTTGATTTTGCTGCGGGGAAAATGCCGAGCTTTGATATGTGGCCAAACGATGTCCGATTGACCTGAAATTTGACGGGGAGCCTATTGGAGTCATTTTGAGACGTTCCATGGGCTCTGTCTTGGATGTCATGGTCCCGGGTTGCTCCGCCGCCGGTAGGCTTGATTTTCTCTCGGAGCATCGAAACCTGGTCAAACGTTGTCGGAATGACCTGAAATTCGACGTGCAGCCTTTTGGAAGCATGTTGAAGCCACTCATGCACTTGGTTTGATGAGCGAAGGCTTCGGTGGTTCCCGCCGCCGGGAGGCTTGATTTTGCTGCTCGAGCATTGATGGAGGGTCAAACGTTGTCGGTTTGACTTGAAATTTGGCATAGAGCCCTTTTGAGACATGCTGGAGTCATCTGTAGGCTTTGATCGAAGTTTTGACGTCTCCGATGATGTCGCCGCCGGGAGCTCCCGTTTAGCTGTCGGAGAAGTGAAGTTAGGCCAAATGTTGTCGAAATGGCCCGAAACTTCATGTGTACTCTTCTCTTGGCTATCTTGAAGGATCTTGCAGTTTTTGTTTGATTCTGACAAGATTTGAATTTTTGGAGAAGTTGCATTGCCTATTTATGGCAGGTTGCGACTTCATGCAGCTTTCTTGATTTGAAGAGGCAAAGTGACATTTTTGGTGTCAACACCACAAGCGTCGCTAGTCGACATTTGCCGAAACAACATGAGAGCTAGAATCCGCTCCATGATCATCGGCAACAAATCAAAAAACCTGAAAACAAAACTGCAGGTAAAAGGCCTGAACTCTCTGATGCCTTCAAAGAAAGTGTAGAAAAAAAAATATCCGTTCGATGAAGACGTTGAAGAAATCTTTGAGGCTCTCCTAGCAAATGGCAAACTCATTTTACCAGAGCCCAAAAGACCGGGAGATGTTGGCAAAACCAATGATCCCCGATACTGTCCATACCATCAGATGATCTCACATCCTCTCAATCAATGCTTCGTTGTGAGAGAGAAGATCAATGAGATGTGGAAAAACGGAGTCATAACCTTTGATAAAAACTATGGCCCTGCCTCTGTCAACATGGTGTCATGTCGGCAAACTTTAAAGTCACCGAAGGAGAAGATCACTACTTCATTCAAGGTGATAAAAATGGCTCAAGCGTCCCCAGAATTGGTTCCCTATCCAACACCAGATGGACAACCTATATGGGTGCATCCCGATCTCCTAGATGATGAAGATTGGGAGATCGTCAAAACAAAGCCGACCGCTCAGCAGCGAAGGCAAGCCAAGAGACAGCTCCGCAAGCTCAAACAGCAGCAAAAGTCTCAACCAAAACAAGAAGTCCTTGAAAAAGCAGAAACCTCTTCCATTGCTTCACTAAGGACGACGGAAGAATCTCTTCCCAAAACCTCCAAGGCGGTAAGAAAATTCACTCTTGATGATTTCATGCCACCTCTATACAAAATTGAAAATGTGCAGGGGGCATCATACTCTTGCAACTCGGTAGTTGGATTCTCCATGAATGGATACGAGTCCAGTGACACTGCCAGTGATATCGATGAGTGGGAAGAATCCCTTGAAACAGGAGAATACCTCTCCGACGAGGAATGGGTTCCTGAAACTCACCTTATGCTAGTAATCTGGTATAACCCTTTGCAACCACAAGGATCCTAGTCTGATGATGAAGAAGAACAAGTGGCTGCACAAGAAGATGCTGTTAACCCAGCACCTGTCATTGCTCCAGTGGAAATCAACTATGTAGAGCCACACGGAGAAGACGAAGAAGAGGATCTGGCTCCCATGCCTGATCTTGAAGAATATGCAAGGATCTTGCAGCGTCTCGCTCTAGAACAAGAGCAAGATCGCGTTAACGAGCCTCCTCGCAACCCAGAGCCTGAAGTCCCTGAAGATAATCAGGTACATCCACCCTTAACTCCTGAAAATGGAGAACATTGCTGGATAGACGATCCTCTTACATCCGAGGATGAGTCTGACTCCGAGCAGGCAACATCTCCTATCAGAGCTTCCTGTAATGTAATATATCAGGACTATAGCTCTTCTGAAGCGTCGTCTGATGAGATTACCTATACTCCGACGACGCCTAGCAATGTATCCTCTGGAGCTACCTCGTCTCACGTGACTTTCACAGAGATGACACCCTCTCAGGTTTCTTCTCCTGAGACTGTGACTTCAGGATACACATTTTTCCCGACTGATCATCATGAAGAAAACCCAGATAATGATGCTTGGGATGATGAAATAGTCAACACAGAAGAAAAGCTGCTGGATGTTGTTCAGGACTTGCTCCCGGAAAATGCTCCGTGCAACACAATCACTGAGGATGGCAACTCTGCTGCAGATACATCCCCAGTAGATGAAAAACGACAGCCTCTTGATCCTGAAGACAATCTTCCAAACGAAGATCCTTCTCAAGAAGCTCTCGAAGTTGGTAGAGGCACCCGCTCTGGCCGGGACTACCACAAGAATTACAACCAATCTTCCTTTACTTATGTAAATCCTTCGGGAAAAGATGTTGTAAGCACCCCCAGTGGCAAAAACAATGAACATGCAGGCCCCAAGGAGGCTTTCAAGTATGACTTGGTTGAACACTTCAAACACATACCTGCACGTCTTCACATCCAAGACTTATTGTGAATGTCTCCACGCACTCGTGATAATCTCATCTCAGAATTACAAAAACTGAATGAGGATGTCAACAAACATGCCCCACAAGTCCTCCAAATTGAAATGGACTACCGGTTCAAAAACTCAGAAACCTCCTTAAAAGGAGAAAAAGAGAAAAGCGAGGGATCATGCATCCAATGCCTCTCGGTTCAAAAGGCAGCCAGTGCAACCATCGCCTTCACTAAGGAAGACCTCCTACTTGGCGAAGCAAGGCACAACCGACCCCTGTACTTCACAGGGTACATCAAAGAAATGCCGATACATAGAGTTCAGATCGACCCAGGTTCTGCACTCAACCTTATCTCCACTTCGGCTCTTAAAGAGTTGGGCATCCCACCCAACAAGCTGAGCCACACATCCGTATCTATCTTTGGATACGATGGGAGTACTCAAAGGCCTATCGGCAAAATCAGGTTCAAATTGAAAATCGGTGATCTTATCTCTGAGGTCACTGTGTATGCAATAAAAACCCCCTCATACTACAACATCCTTCTCGGACGTCCTTGGATACACGAGAACGGTGTTGTCCCTTCAACTCTACATCAATGCATCAAGTTCGTCGGCGACGACGGCATGGTACATCGTGTCTTTGCGGACAGAAAACCCTTCAAAGGTAAAGAAGTCCACTTCGCAGACTCCCAGATGTATGAAGGAGAAAAAGAAGAAGAGGAAATAGCACCCCCTGCTGAAAATCTCCAGAAAGATAAAGGCAAGGCTCCTCAAAAATCACCGGAAGAAAACAAACCCTCCGGCAAATTAGAAGAGTGTAGTCAATCTCCCTTCATCATCTCCCTCAAGAATTCAAAACCTTTGGTCATCACAACTAAAGTGAAGAAGGCGAAACAAAAGTCTGGGGGCAAATTTGTTGTTTCTCTCGTGTCTATCATGCAAGACACAGACTCGGACTTAGAGCCAGAAAACGATGCATCGTCAAGCCAAGCTGACACTCAGCAAGTTCAGCCTGCTCTCACTCCGATGGAGACACCTGCTGATGTAAAAGATCCTACGTCTGCTACCTTTGTTGTTCCGGCAACATCACCAAAGCAAAGACCGATCTTCTTTCATAGATCGGATGCTTCTTCATCAAGTTCCTTGCTTGAACCTTTCCAAAACGAAGGTATGCCTCAACTATCTCTATATACTCCTGTGGCACAAGCTATCATGAAGAAAATGGGCTTTGACGCTCAGAACCCAGTCGGTTTGGGAGAAGGCCGCGGTATTCTCACGCCATTGGGACCCGCCTTGACCAAAAGCCAGCTGGAAGATTGGAGACTCTACGGATATGTAGAAAAGTCTTCACATGGGTTAGGGTATGATCCTGATACCTCCCTGAGACAGTTGACACAAAGGCTTAAAAGTCGATTTACCGACCAAGCCTCAACATCTCAACTCCATAAAGACATCGATCTCCCTGGATATCTCTTTGAAGAGTCGTTTGACAAAGATCCAGGAAGCTCCTCCAATTGGTACGATTTCTCTGATGATGAAGAGGAATCGCCCCATGACACAAACGGGTGGCATCCTGACCCAGAAGAACCCTCGTCTCCAAAAGAAATACCAGACTCAACAGGCGATTGGGACTATCTCATAGCAAGCCTTGAGGAGCTCACCAATCAAGAAAATCCATGGAAAGGAACAGAGCCTTGGTCTGGTAATGCAGTTGAAACTCCAGAAGGTTTCGTTGAGTTGGAAGCCTCCGAAAATATTGTGGAGGAACCACCTTCGAACCTTCCGACAGAAGATCCTGTTCAAAAGATAAACTTGGGAACACCTGATAACCCACGTCCTGTATTCATAAGCAAGAATATAAATGATAATGAGTTACCCGAGTATATCTCTTTTCTTCGTGAGTTCGTTGATTGCTTTGCATGGTCTTATGCCGAAATGCCTGGCTTGGATCCCAAAGTAGCAGTCCACAAACTCAATCTTCAAGAAGAAATCAAGCTTGTCAAACAAGACCAAAGAAGATTCCGTCCAGATGTGATGGATAAAATTGAACAAGAAGTTCAAAAGCTCAAAAGCGTCGGCTTCATCCGTGAGGAACAACATCCAGAATGGTTGGCCAACATTGTCCCCGTGACAAAGAAAACTGGGCAGATCAGGGTCTGTATTGACTATAGAGACCTGAATGGCGCTTGCCCTAAAGATGAATTCCCGCTCCCCATACCGGAGGTGATGATTGACAATACCTGCGGATTCGAGCGAATGACATTCATGGATGGCTTCTCTGGTTACAATCAGATAAAGATGCATCCCGAGGATGAAAAACACACATCATTTCGGACTCCATTTGGCGTATATTGCTATACTGTTATGCCATTTGGTCTGAAAAATGCTGGTGCCACATATCAGAGGGCTATGATGAAAATATTCCAAGATATGCAACACAAGACGGTCGAATGTTACGTTGATGACCTCGCTGTCAAAAGCAAAAGAAAAGAAGACCATCTCAAAGATCTTCGAGAAGTCTTCCTCCGACTTCGCAAACATAAACTGCGGATGAATCCTCTGAAATGCTTCTTCGGCGTCTCGTCGGGTAAGTTCCTTGGATTCCTAGTTCGGAAAGCCAGAATAGAACTTGACCCCATCAAAGTCAAGGCTATTCTAGAAATGCCCCCTCCAAGAACCTTAAGGGAACTAAAAGGGCTTCAAGGGAGATTGGCCTACATCAGACGGTTCATCTCCAATCTTTCGGGGAAGTGTCGTCCATTCTCTCGATTGATGAAAAAGGGTGTAAACTTTGTCTGGGATGCTGACTGTGAAGCCGCATTTCAAGATATCAAGTCATACCTAACCAAACCTCCAGTGTTAGCTGCTCCTACCACTGGGAAACCATTCATCTTGTACACAAGAGCCCTTGATCACTCTCTGGGTGCTCTGCTTGCACAAGAAAATGATGAAAGAAAAGAAGCTGCTCTATACTACCTCAGCCGCATGCTAGTAGGTGCAGAGCATCGCTACTCTCCAGTCGAAAAGGAATGCCTTGCAGTGATGTTCGCCGTACAAAAGCTACGTCACTATCTGCTTTCCAACACAGTCTACCTGGTCTCGAGGATCAACCTCTTGAAGGTCCTTGTCACAAAGGCAGGTTCTCTCAATGCCCGACTGGCAAAATGGTCCATCCTCTTGTCACAATTTGATATTAGGTATGTACCACAAAAAGCAATCAAAGGCCAAGCTCTAGCAGACTTTCTCGCAGAGCATCCATTGCCTAAAGATTCTCCGCTCAGAGATGATCTCCCAGACGAACCTGTCTACAACGTGGAGACTTCCTCACCAAATGCCTCCTGGGACATGTATTTTGACGGTGCAACCAGGACAAATGAAAAAAGAAAGCTGATCTCGGGAGTTGGCATCCTCTTTGTTAGCCCCGACAAATACATGATTCCACACGCTTTCTCGCTACTGGAACCAAGCACAAACAATGCAGCTGAATACCAAGCTCTGATCC
The DNA here is from genome assembly GCA_028538565.1 of Umbellularia californica. Taxonomy (NCBI): domain Eukaryota; kingdom Viridiplantae; phylum Streptophyta; class Magnoliopsida; order Laurales; family Lauraceae; genus Umbellularia; species Umbellularia californica. Next base: position 63,067,423 of record JAPQWN010000001.1, read on the forward strand.
TAGGATTGGAACTCGCCATCGAATCCGGTATCACTATGCTGGAAGTCTTTGGAGACTCTCAACTGATCGTCAACCAGATGAATCAGATATATGAAGTCAGGAAGCCCGATATGCTGCCTTATTACAACAAGGCACAATCGCTTCTGCAAAAGTTTGACATCTGTCACATCACCCACATTCGTAGAGGTGAAAACATCCGTGCAGATGCCCTGGCCGGACTTGCCGCATCAATGGCGATCCAGGAAGGGGAAAACATGCAAATCACAGTGTGCGAGAGAAGGATCCTCCCTCCTCTTAACACACACCAAGCAGTTGCTGAATGCCACCGAGTGGTTGGAAGTCGGATCTCTATCCTTCAACCTTCAATCAGCGACTGGAGGGATCCGTTCATTGATTACACCATGTTCGGAATCCTACCTGAAGATCCAAAAGAACGTGTAAGCATCCAAAGGCGAGCCCCAAATTTTCATTTGGATATCCCTTCAAAGATCCTTTACAGGAAATCCTTCAATGGAGTACTCCTACGCTGCTTGTCACAACAAGAAGCTGAAGAAACACTCAAAGAAGTTCACGCTGGTCTTTGTGGAGCTCATCAGGCTGGTCCCAAGCTCTACGACCAAATCAAAAGGTTGGGTTACTACTGGCCTACCATGGTACCCGACGCAATGCAATTTGCTAAGCGCTGCCAACAATGCCAAGTTCATGGAGACTACATTCACATGCCTCCAGAATGGCTGCATCCTACGGCAATCTCATGGCCTTTTGAAGCATGGGGCATGGACATCATAGGTCCTATCTCTCTCCCCCTTCAAGCAAAGGTCATCGCTTCATCTTCGCCGCTACGGATTATTTCTCCAAGTGATCAGAAGCATTTGCGTTCAACGAAATGAAGACCTCATCAGTTCTTCAGTTCCTGCACACCAACATCATTTGTCGTTTCGGCATACCCAAAAGATTCGTCCATGATAACGGACCACAATTCCGGGATCATCGATTCTACAGGTTTTGCGACAAATACAAAATCCAAAGCTGTCCTTCGACTCCATACAATCCGGCAGCAAACGGATTAGCAGAAGCCTTCAACAAGACACTCTGCAAAATCCTCAAGAAAATGGTCTCTAGTCACAAAAGAGACTGGAGCGACAAACTGTCTGAAGCTTTGTGGGCCTATCGAACCACCGTTCGAGGACCAACCCATAGCACACCATTCTCCTTGGTCTATGGATGCGAAGCTGTCGTGCCATTAGAAGCCCAAATTCCTTCTCTGAGGGTATCTCTACAAAATGACATGACTCAAGAAAGCAATGCGAAATTACGACTTCATGAGCTGGACAATCTCGATGAGAGACGGCTCGAAGCTCGACAAAGCATTGAACTTTACCAAGCACGCATGGCAGGATCTTTTGACAAAAGGGTCCGGCAACGAGCCTACAAAAGGGGTGACTTGGTTCTTGCGGTAAAAAGACCAATGGTCTTCGCACACAAATCCAAAGGCAAATTTGAACCAAAATGGGAGGGACCCTACGTCATCGACAAGGTCTTCTCCAATGGCGCATATGCCCTCCTAAACATGGAAGGCGACAGATGTATGCTGCCTATCAACGGCAAGTTCTTGAAGCAGTACTACCCTTGAAGACTTACCCAACTGGGTAAGAGCAATGCCTGTATGGCCAAAACCTGTTCTCAGGTACTCACTCGTCAAACCCACTCTCTTTAGAATTTTCATATCAAATGTCAAAATTTCTAGAGATTCAAAAACAATGCTTACTTTTATCGTTTCATTGTTCAAAAACAAAAAAATCCAAGTTTAGGAGCCTCTCCCTGACTTGACCAAAACTTTCGATCCTTGAACCAAAATTTATGGTTTGAAACAAAAATCCGGATTCAGGGATTTCCACCCTAGTCCACCTTACCTTTTACCGCCAAATGGTTTTAGGTCAAAATTTACGACCCTCGTGTCTTTAAACAAAAAAAATGGTTTTTCAAAAACCGCGGGGAAGTGACACTTAGTCGATACTCGCAAAACTCAAAAAATCGGAAGGATGCGAACCCCATTCGATACTTCCAAAACCTCTAAAATCGTGGAGACACAACATTTCAGTTGATATCCACAACCCAAATTTCAAAGGTTCGAGAAAACCTAAAATCGTGGAGACACAACATTTCAGTTGATATCCACAACCCAAATTTCAAAGGTTCGAGAAAACCTCAAATCGTGGAGAAGCAACAAACCAGTTGATACCCACAACCCAAATTTCAAATGGGTCGAGAAAACCTCAAAAAATCGCGGAGAAACGACATCAAGTTAGTACCCGCAAAACCAAAAGTTTTGGGAAAAGCAGGGAAGCGACGCTTATTCGATATTTGCACCCCAATTCGCGAGGAAGCGACATTCCATCGATACTCGCAAAACCCAGCCCGCGAGGAAGTGACATTCCATCAATACTCGCAAAACCGAATGAGCAAGGAAGCGACATTCCATCGATACTTGCAAGACCATTCAGCGGGGAGGCGACATTTAGTCGATACCTGCATTTTGAAAACCAAAACTCGGCTATAAACGCCAAAATCCGGCTATAAATACCAAAAACAAAATTTTTTCGGCTATAAATGCCAAAATCGGCTTTCATGCCAATAAAACAAAACTTGGTTTTCAAAATCTGGCTATAAATGCCAAAATTCGGCTATAAATGCCAAGACAAACAAAACAAAATTCGGCTTCTATGCCATTCTAAAATTCGGCTTTCACGCCATCCAAAAATTTTGGCTCCCACGCCGCAAAACAAATTTTGGCTCTTACGCCACAAAATTAGGCTTTCATGCCATCCAAAATTTCGTTTTTCAAACCATCAAAAAATCAGGCTTTTCGCCACAAAATTGGCTTTCATGCCCAAAACAACCCTTTGACAAAAGATTTTCACAAAATGACAACCTTTTGATCAAATCCTCAAGCAAACATTCCCATCAAACTTTTGCTCAAAATTGTTTTCGTCAAAAATGATTTAAGTGAAAGGGAGGGGATACAAAAATATAGTACCAAAACTGTTTATACATGGAGGTACTAAAAAAAAGAAGAAGAAAAGAGTTTGTTACAACTCAGGAGCTCAATCCGACATGGTTTTTCAACCAAAGGTTCAACTCCTCAAGCAGACCCTTGGCCTTAACTTCCAAAGTTTTTAGGCCACGCTCCTTCAAAATGTCCCCATAAAACGCGGTTGAATGCCGTGACCCATCTGCAGCACAAGGAAGCTCTTCCCAAAGGACCTGCCACTGGTCATGCTCCTGAGTCTTCCTCCGGACATTACCTTCAGCTTCCTCAACCTGGCGAATGAGCGTCCCTCTTTCTCCCAAGCCTGCTGAACGGCAGCATTGGAAGATCTAGCAGACCGACGAGGTGCGTCAGTAACAGGACCTTTACCTTTGTTCGTCCTAGAAGAACTACCTGCAAAAGATGGAAGAGAAAAGATCAATCAACATCAAAATGACAGAATTCTGCTACAAAAAATTCTAGCAAAATTTTGACATGGTTCCGAGGCAATTCCAACAAAAAGGAAAATACTCCAAAAAAGATAGGAAGCCTGAAGAAAGAGCTCAACATTGCTGCGAGCTCATAATCAGTGGAGAACTCTCAAAGAAGGCTTGAACTCAATATCGCTGCGAGAACAAGCCAATCTCATCAAACTTCCACAAAATATGGAAAAGAGCTCAACATTGCTGCGAGCTTCAAAATCCAAAAATTGCAAAACTTCCTCAAAATCCAGCAAGACCGAGAAAGAGCTCAACATCGTTGCGAGCTCAAAATCCCAACACTTGCAAAAGATTTTCAGGTATGCATCATCATACTTCCAAGTCTATTTACCAAAACTCATGCATAAAAAAAAATATATCATCATGCATTAGATGCTAGGAAAACCTTGACCAAAGTTTGACCAATTCCAACCCAATCTGGTCAAAACCATCAAACTTTGTCCAAGTCAAAAATCATGTTGGCTTGATCTAGTGACTCTAGCCTTTTATTTTTGATGCATCAAACAAAAAATGCATACATATTGAAATTGCATAGCCTCATTATCATAGTGAGCAAACAAGAAAAAAGAAAAAAAAATCTCTGCACAAAAAAAAAAAAAAAATTTTGACCCACAGGCCGTGGCCCACTGCCACGTGGCAGTACGGTCAGGTCCGTACGGACCTGTCCGTACAGCCAGAAAAAAAAAAGAAGAGAAAAACGCTGAAAAAAAAAACAGAAAGAAAAAAGAGTTCATGAAAAAAAAAGAGAGAAAATCGTGAAAAGAAAAAAAAAAGAGAAAAAAAAAGAAAGAAAGAAAAAAGAGAAGCACGAAAAAAAAAAAAGAAAAACGTGCATGAGAAGAAAGAAAAGAAAAGAAAAAAAAAATGAAGAAGCTACTTCTACAATGGAGATTCTTGAGGAAGAAAACTTACTTGAAGCCATTGATGGAGAAGAAGAAGAAAAACTTGGAGATCCTTGAAGAAGAGAAAGCACTTCTTATCTTGGAGAGCACTCTTGAAGATTTCTTGCAAAAAGAAAGCAATAGAGCAAAAGCATCAACCCTCTTGCTTTTATAGAAGAGAGCAAGCCAAAAGAGGAAACAAGGAGAAAAGAAAGGAGGTAAGTACTAAAATTTAGCTACTTTCCCAAAAAGAAAGATATTTTGAGAAATTCTCTCCAAGTAAAGATATTTTTAGATATTCTCTACACAAAAGAGATATTTTTAGATATTCTTTACAAATATGACACCATATGAAATCTAGGCCATCTCCAAAGCCTAAGGTCCCATGGGTTAGCCCATATGAGCCAGGTTTGACCACCTAGGCACTAAAAAAAAAAAAAAATGGGCTTTTAGTCAGGAAAAAAATCCCTCTTACCAAGAGCATACAAAAATGGTTCCATGCCTCTTTTGAGTTGATTGAACCATACAAAAAAAATTCCAAGCCCCATGAGCTTCCAAAGAATCAAACCATCCAGCCTCATATACCAAATTGAGCCAAAATCTTGAAATTGACATTCCACAAAAATCCAAACCACTCCAATGGACCCACACAGTCCCAAAGAGTGACCAAAAACCAAATCCTGGTCCCCTAACTTGCCACATACAGCTTGTTAGGTCACAAGACCAAAGCCAAAAACCAAATCCTGATCCCCTAACTTGCCACATACAGCCTGTTAGGTCTACAAGATCAAAATCAAACCGATCCCCTAACCTGCCATATATAGCTGGTTAGGTCACAAGATCAAAAACAGAAACCCAAATCGACATCCCTGATGTCATCTTCAAAACTTTGCCTCGAGATGGTACTTGATTCCTTTCATTACCATAAAATTCCCCTGGAAGCTCAAAGGCTACTCTACCAAAGGAAAGATTGCTCAAAGACTCTTGGTCAAGACACAAGCTCTCCTTCAAAAATCTCTTCGAGGCACATCGACTACAAAAGTCAAGCAACTCGTCGCTGTACCTCGAGGGGGCATTTGTTGACACCAAAAATGTCACTTTGCCTCTTCAACATCAAGAAAGCTGCATGAAGTCGCAACCTGCCATAAATAGGCAATGCAACTTCTCCAAAAAATCAAATCTTGTCAGAATCAAACAAAAACTGCAAGATCCTTCAAGACAGCCAAGGGAGGAGTACACAAGGAGTTTCGGGCCATTTCAGAATCATTTGGCCTAACTTCGCTTCTCCGACAGCTAAATTGGCGCTCCCGGCGGCGACATCATCGAAGACGTCAAAACTTCGATCAGAGCCTATGGATGACTCCAGCATGTCTCAAAAGGGCTCCATGCCAAATTTCAAGTCAAACCGACAACGTTTGACCCTCCATCAATGCTCGAGCAGCAAAATCAAGCCTCCCGGCGGCGGGAACCACCGAAGCCTTCGCTCATCAAACCAAGTGCATGAGTGGCTTCAACATGCTGCCAAAAGGCTGCACGTCGAATTTCAGGTCATTCCGACAACGTTTGACCAGGTTTCGACGCTCCGAAAGAAAATCAAGCCTACCGCGGCGGAGCTCCCCGGGACCATGGTTTCCAAGATAGAGCCTGTGGATCATCTCAAAATGACTCCAATAGGTTCCCTGTCAAACTTCAAGTCAATCGGACATCGGTTGACCGCACATCAAAGCGCGACATCTACCTCGCGGCAGAATCAAGCCTACTGGCGACGGGATCCCATACAGCTTCAAAACTCAAACAAAAGCCTATGGTTGGTCTTATTTATTGCTCAGGAGGCTTCACCTCAAATTTCAGGTCATTCGGACATCGTTTGACCCAGTTTCAGCTTCTGACGGAAAATTGGCAACCCTGCGCGACAAAGTCTTCGGCTTTCCTGGAAAATTGGAAACTTTGCGACCCAAATTGTAAGGATTCTCATCAATTTTTCTACAAGGGAATAAGGCCAACAAATGAGCAAAAATGTCAAAGAAAAATACAGAAGAAAAAACGAAGGAAAAAGACCTCAAAACGACCGCAAAACGGGCTCCGAAGGGGAAACTTCCCCCCAGGGTCGCAGACCCCCGCGACCCTGGCCAAGGGTCGCAGGCCCCTACGACCCTGGGCCAAAGTCGCAGGCCCCTGCGACCCTAGCCCAGGGTCGCCAGCCCCTGCGACCCTGGCCCAGGGTCGCCCGCGACCCTGGAAGCCCGGAATCTCCGGTTTCGCCCCGGGAGCTCCGTTTTCCGTCGTTTTTCGCGATTCGAAGCTTCCAACCCCTGGGACTTTCCAAAATTCATACTTTTGAGGCGCCAAATCCTCCGACATCCGTCAAAATCACGGGTCAACCTCCAAAAGTATCAAAATCAACATTGATCGCCAACCGGTCGACCAAAAAAGTGTGCTTTCCGCCCGATCGATCGAAAAATCGACAGGACAGATGTCACCGGCCCGCTCTTAGCTATCAATGTCTGAAGTTACATGTTCATCCGATGTCGATCAGCATGAAGATCCATCGATGATCATCGCCAGAAGAATTCCAGAAGACACGGCACGGCCCGCGACTCTTCGACTGCTCGGCGACCAATTAATGTGGTTAATTGACTAGCTTTATTGCAGTCATTAATTCATTTCTTTGGACGGCCCAATCAGAAGCAAGCATCCAGGAGTTACAAATCAATTAAGTCATGGCATTCAAGCCATGAAACTCCTCCCATTATGGTAATTAAGGTGATTAAAAGCCCTTAATCTCCATCGGCCAATCAGATTCAAGGAAAAAGGAGTTACAAAATCAAGAAATAAATCTTGTAACTCCTCCCATTAAGCCATTAAAGCCCATAAACTCTCCTAATGGCTACCAAGAGCCTATAAATAGGAGAGCTTTCCAAGAAGAAAGGGATCGGAAAAGGACGAACGGAAAACCGAAGATCGAAAATCAGAAGGTGCAGAGAATCCCGAATTCCAGACAGACAAAGTCTAGAAAAAGAGAGAAAATTCTGCAGAAATTCTACATCAAGAACCACTACAAGGTGACAAAAAGTCCCTTGGGGGGTACTCCCCCCTAAGGTCCTTGCCTTCTCCCGCTGCCTCCAATGGCTTAGACGTGGCTTTTCAGCCCGTCTACTTTGCTTTTTATTGGACACAGGACCTTCTCTTGGTCTTTGTCCTCTAAAAACCTGAGGTTATAGCCAAGCCAAGCGAATCAAGAGCATCCTCTGTTCTCATCTGCATGGATGATGGCGAAGCCCATACATGGCTTGCGACCGTCAATCTGAACGAGTCCCCCACAATCTCCTGAAAAGTTAGATCCTCCTTTTCTTGCTTTTCATTGTAGTTTGTATTTTTCTAAAAGAGACAAAAATCACAACTCTTGTCTTTCATTATTGATGAGAATTGTAAATCGGCTATAAACGCCAAAATCGGCTATAAATGCCAAACAAAATCGCCTTTCACGGCAAACCAAGAAAATGTCTCTTTTCTTAAATATTTGTGCAATGGAAAACTTGAAAGAAGTTGATTTCCTTTTTACTTGCGAAGGTTGATCTCCGGATTACCACTTGCAATTCCAAGTAAAATAGAAAATCTGGCACACCTACACAAAGAAATGTTGATGCACGCTTCAGCCCCCCGGGCGCGAAAGGGCTGGACCCGACGGACTCCCACGCCCGCCGACCCCGGTAGCACCCTCGGCAGGAGCGCGTTCCATCAACGTCCGCATTTATGTGTGGGATTGAGGAGAGATCTGATGGGACAGTATCCTCACCTACCCCGACTGAGGATCCTAGGTATGGGCTGATGGGACAAGCTCTCTCACCTACCTCCACTCAGCTTCCCTGAGACTCTCGTCCCCCTATATATGTGCATGGTAAGCTCCATCAAAGGTAATACAAAATATCCCTCTCTTTGCCTGAACCTCATTCTTCCTCACTCACTCTTCGTTTGTTCAGTGACTTCACTAACTCAGGCATCAGAGTGCCTTCGGCTGACTGCAGCCAGGGGCTCTAACCTTTGTTTCTCTTCTCCCTTTCAAGTTCAGGGCATCCAATCCATCCAAAGCAAATTAACAGCATCATTAAGAGCTTTATGCTCATCTAAACCAAGTCCGTAATTTTTAGGCACTTACAATTGGCGCCGTCTGTGGGAAAGCGTTTGAAAAAACCAAATCCTCGTCTTGAGAAACCATGCCTCCAAAGACTAAGAAAGGAAAATGCGTTGGGCCATCCAGGTCCTTACCGCCACCTTGATTTTTGCCCATCCAGCCGCCACCCCCGGTGACACACTAGCCAGAGGTGTCAGGGCAGCTGCCATTGATCCCCCGCCAGAGGAGGACTGGGGGAAGATTCGGGATGATGAGCGTGGGAGAGCCGGTTACCCAGTCGAGCTCGTCGTCGAAAGGGGTGACAGCACCTCCCCGGCGTGACGACCTTGTTGTGGAGCGTCTCCGGCAAGGTCCCTCTCAGGCGGAGCATCCCCGTCAGGATAATGTCCTACGGGAACAACCCCGTCAGGATGTTCCTCCTCCGGGACGTTCCCGACGAAACAATACACCAATGTTGTCCAAGTTGCACCAGTCCCATCACCAGGATCATGTGGAAGACGACCACGTGCTCCTCAATGATGACGACCATGTGCTTCTCGATGACGACAACCTGCTCCCCGAGGAAGGCGACGAAGACGTGAGGACACCAATGATATGTTCCTTGAGGATATCAGGGCCCAGAACTGTCGTATTCAAGAGCAGGACCGTCAGATTCGCCAACTCCAGAGACAGCTCCGAGAGAAGGCGAAGGTCCCAGCCAGGGCCTTGGTCATACCTCCTGCATGCCAGCAAGCCCCAGGGGTCAAACAGGACTTGAGGCAAGTCCTGACCAACAAGCGACGTGACCGAGCCTATGATGAAGGCTCGAGCAGCACTCATTTCAGCTCTGACTCTAAGAAGCAGCGCCAGAGGCCGGGAGACGGCCCCGACCTAAGAATATGGCTCAATCAACAGGTCAAACAAACAGTCCAGCAGAACATGGAGGCGGTCGGTTTCACCCAAGATCGGCTAAATGCCTACGACACCGAAGACAGTGGCGCATCTCCATTTTTCCAGGAAATCAGGGACTATACATTCCCTGAGAAATTCAGCGTCCCGAGGTTCAATATGTATGACGGGACCTCGGACCCAGCTGCGCACCTCCGGTATTTCACTCAAAGGATGTCGGTATGGGGTGACGTCGGCAACCTGAACTGCAAGGTCTTTTCCTCCAGTCTGGGCGACCTCCCCTTGCGGTGGTTCTATGCGCTTTCCAAGGGATCGGTTTCGAGCTGGCGGCAACTCCGAAACTCTTTCGTGGAAAAGTTTCAGGCGCATAGGGTCATCCCAAAGACAGACGATGACCTGATGGCCATCAGAATAAGGCGGACTGAAAGCATCACTCAGTTCGCCAAGAGGTTTTGGACCATCTACAGCCAGGTAGAAGATGCCACTCATAGAGTGGCCATCAGGTCCTTCAAGCAAGCTCTGTTGCCAGGCAACGAGCTTCGCAAAGACCTGGTGTGGTTCCCCGTGGTCACTGTGAAAGCACTAATGGCCGGGGTGAACCAGTTCATTGAGCAGGAAGAAGATGAGGCCCGAGCTCGGGAGATCTTCGGCACCTGGCAAGAAGACAGACCCTCCAAGAAGGATAAAAAGTTATCCAGGAGAGAGGAGGTGGACTAGAATAGAGTACCAGCGAGCTCGGCAATGCGCTTGACTCCCACCTCGGGGGGCAGCGCGAAGCCGAAGCCAACTAAAGCCTCTTACAAGGCTGTTAATACAATTTTTGAGGAGCCTATCTACAAGCTCCTCGGCAAAATAAAGATGCAGCCCTTCTTCAAGTGGCCGCAGCCGCTGAAGGGTGATCCCTCAACCCGATATCGGAGCAAGTTCTGTGCCTACCACAAATAGAATGGGCACAGGACTGAGGACCGCATGGCCTTTAAGGCCCACCTTGAAAAACTCGTGAAGGACGGGCACCTCAAAGACCTCATCAAAGAAGAGGGCTGATGGACCCGAAAAGGGAATCTTCCGTCCTCTCCCTCCGCACGCCGGGGGCTGACCTGGGTCTCGCGGAGGAGGAAAGATCTCGGGCATCAACCTTTTTGTACGGGTATGCCAGATTTACTTTCTACTTTGAATTTGGAATGGTGATGATCCTGGGATTCACCTTCACAAGTGGAAAGGAAATCAATCCTTTTTTCTAACTTTTCAAATTGCATAAATATTAAGAAAAGAGACAAGTTTGTTTTTTGAGAATGCCGTAGGAGGCGTTTTTGTTTGTTTGCCGTAAAAGGCGATTTTACAAAACTCATCAAATGTGAAAGACAAGAATTGTGATTTCTTTTTGTCTCTTTAAAAAATACAAACTACAATAGAAAAGTGAGAAAAGGGATCTAACTTCTCAGGAGATTGTGGGGACACGTTGAGATCGACGGTCGCAAGTCATGTATGGGCTTCGCCATCGTCCTTCAAATGAGAACATGTGATGCTTTGATTCTTTGGCTTGGCTTCTAACCTTGGTTTTTTAAAAGACAAGGACCAAGAGGAGGTCTTATATCCAATGAAAAACCAAGTAAACGGGCTGAAAAACCATGTTTAGGCCATGTTGGAGAGGGAGGTGACCTTGGGGAGGTGGCCCCCCAAGGGACGTTGATCACCTTGTGGTGCTTCTGGGAGCAAAGTAGCAGAACTTCGTCTCTCTCTTGGATTTTCTGAATTTTCAAAGCTTGCACTTGGGATCTATCTTCTTTTTTTCCTTCTTGGAATGGACCTCCTTTTATAGGCTTTTGGTAGCCATGAGGTGTTTATTGGCATTGATGGCCATGATGAAAGAATTGATGAGGAGTTACAAGTTTATTTTGTAACTCCTTTTTCAAGGCTTGTGATTGGCCGATGAAGGTAGTGGGCATTTAATCACTTTTATGCTTCATGATGATGGGAGTTTCATGGGTTTAATGTCATGATTGCTTGGATTTGTACTCCCAAATGCTTGAATCTGATTGGGCCGTCCAAAATAATGAATTAATGACCGCATTAAGTTGTCATAAACGGGTCAATTAACGTCATTAAATGGTTGCCCAGTCATGTGAAGAGGCGTGAGCCGCGCTGCGCCTTTTGAAATTCTCCTTGCGATCATCACAGGTGGATCCACGCATTGTTTGATGTCGGATTGCGATGCAATTTCAGACATTAGTTGATGTTGGTGAGCCGGTGACATCTATCTTGTCGATTTCACGATCGGTCGGACAGAAAGTGCACTTTCTTGGTCAGCCGGTTAGCGATCTTGAGGCGATCGGTGATGATTTCATACTTTTGACGGTGGATCCGAGATGTCGATGAAGATTAGTCGTTTTCAAGCATCAAACATTGGATTTTTTGAAAATCACAGAGGCCGGAACACCCGAAACGCGAAAACCATCGAAAAACGGACGCTTTGGTGCAAAATCCGGCCACCCGGATTTGCAGGGTCGCCGGCGACCTTAGGGTTTTTTGCCCTTTGGTCGCCGAGCTCCGTTTTCGGCCGATTTTGTGTCTTTTTCGTTCCTTTTTTCTTCTGTATTTTTCTTGACATTTTTCCTCAATTATTGACTTCATTTTCTTGGAGAAAACTTGACGAGAACCCGCACGAAATCGGAGCACAAAGTTTCCCATTTTTTGGGAAAGCCGAAGACTTTGTAGCCGATTTGCCGTCAAGAGTCGAAACTAGGTCAAACGATGTTGGAATGACCTGAAAATTGAGGTGAAGCTTCTTGAGCAGTGGATAGGACCAACCATGGGCTTTTATTTGAGTTTTGAAGCCGTTTGGGGTCCCATCGATGCTTCACTTGATTTTGCTGCGGGGAAAATGCCGAGCTTTTATATGTGGTCAAACGATGTCCGATTGACCTGAAATTTGACGGGGAGCCTATTGGAGTCATTTTGAGACGTTCCATGGGCTCCGTTTTGGATGTCATGGTCCCGGGTTGCTCCGCCCCCGGTAGGCTTGATTTTCTCTCGGAGCATCGAAACCTGGTCAAACGTTGTCGGAATGACCTGAAATTCGACGTGCAGCCTTTTGGAAGCATGTTGAAGCCACTCATGTACTTTGTTTGATGAGTGATGGCTTAGGTGGTTCCCGCTGCCGGGAGGCTTGATTTTGCTGCTCGAGCATTGATGGAGGGTCAAACGTTGTCCGTTTGACTTGAAATTTGGCGTGGAGCCCTTTGAAGACATTCTGGAGTCATCCGTAGTCTCTGATCGAAGTTTTGGTGTCTTCGATGATGTCGCCGCCGGGAGCGCTTGTTTAGCTATCGGAGCAGTGAAGTTGGGCCAAACGATATCGGAATGGCCCGAAACCTCAGGTGTACCCCTCTTTTGGCTGCCTTGAAGGATCCATCAGTTTCTGTCTGATTCTAACAAAATCTGATGCTTGAAGTAGCCTTGCCTATTTTTAGCAGGATGCAGCTTCACGAGGCATCTTGATGTTGAGGAGACATAGTAACTTTTTTTGTGTCAACAAATGCCCCCTCGAGGTACAGCGACGAGTAGCTTTTTGGAGTCGATGTGCCTCGAAGAGAAACTTGGAGGAGAGATTCCAACTTGACCAAGAGTCTTGGTCAAGGTTTTCCTAGCATCTAATGCGTGATGATATTCTTTAATGCATGATTTTTGTAAATGGATTTGGAAGTATGATAATGCATACCTGAAAATCTTTTGCAAGTATCGGGATTTTGAGCTCGCAGCGATGTTGAGCTCATCTTTAGGCTTCCTATCTTTTTCGGAGTATGTTCCTTTTCGTCGGAATTGCCCCAGAACCATGTCAAAATTTTGCTAGAATTTTTGTAGCAGAATTCTGTCATTTTGATGTTGATTGATCTTTTCTCTTCCATCTTTTGCAGGCAGTTCTTCTATAACGAACAAGGGTAAAGGTCCTATTACTAACGCACCTCGTCGGTCTGCTAGATCTTCCAATGCTGCCGTTCAGCAGGCTTGGGAGAAGGTCCGGTTTGTTGAGAAGAACTTGGAAGAGTGTGATTCCCTCAATCGTGATGAGATGAGACAGCGATTGATCGCTCTCAAAGATGAGGAGTTCTATAGGATCATGGTAAGCAGCCGTCATTGGGTTACAGATGATCAGAGCGTTGTGCTCAAGCCTACCTTCTTCTTCGATGATGCAGTCCCCGACGACTTGACATACCAAAGGAGATGTTTTCAGTTCTCTTACACAGCAGATGTTGAGGAGAGAACTATTTCTACCCGGTCGTCTTTTGATCGGACCATCTCGATCCTGAGCCTTTCTCCCACGTGCCCTAAGAGGGAAGATCCTCCGAGCTGGGTGAAGAGGACCAGTGTGATCAAGACCGGGGTTTTTGTCGGTTTTGCAGAGAAGCCACATGTCCGTATGGACATGTTGATGCCAGCCAGTGGCTACCCAGGTTCTGATCATCCATCGGTTGATTTGAGACCGGTGGGCGTTGGCATTTTTCGGGGTGACGGCAGCAATTGGGTGAAGCATTTTCGACTTCGTGGCCGTTTCAGTGCTGACTCGAGCTGGGAGTCATGGACTGATCACACCTTGAGGATTGGCGAGGCCGTTCTTCGGGAGGCTGAGATTTTTGATGCGGTTCGCGCTTTTCGGCAAACCGTCGTTTTCTCCAATGAGGCTTTCATGGCCATGCTGGAGTCATTCCTTCCACAAACCAACACCTTCATTGTGACGAATGGTGGGATTGGTTTTTCTTTGAAGGAGCTGAGCGCCATCACCGGGTTGCCTATCCTCGGCAAACTCTATGAGGAGTTTATGTCTATTGACAGCGTCCTTGAGGAGCAATCTGAGGAGTTTAGGCTTGTGTACTTTCAGCTCGCCGCCTTCTATGATTTTTTTAAGGAGAAGGAGGGCTCGAAAGTTAGATGCAGCAGTTGGAGAAGTTGCAGCTCCAACTTTTTTGACAGCGGGGATTCTTCTGATGGCATGGCCCAGGATGCTAGGGCTAAAGCATCAAGTTTGAAGAAGATCGCTGCTATGCGAGAAGATTTGAAGAAGTTTTTCGCAAGCACGGATGCCATTTATCCTGACATTGCGTTGCGGAGAGATCTCGCTGTTTACCTCACTTACTGGCTGGGTGAGGCTGTTTTTGCTGGAGGAGATGGGACGCACATCAGGCCGCACCGTATTTTTTCAGCTTGTCAGATGGTGTTTGGAGAGCGGCTGGCTTTGGTACCTGCTCTTTACTCCTATTTGTGTACCAAACTGCATGCTGCTGCTTTCTTGGTTCGGCTTGGGCTTCCCATGAACAGGGTATTTTCTGCCCATATCTTCTATTCGTGGTATGTATACCATTGTCCTAGCTTCCATCGTTTGGGAGTTGCACAGGACGAAGATCCCCTTATGATTCGTTTGGCTAGAGGGACAGCCGTTCCCGAATCACTTTTATCTGCCCGTTTGAGGATCCGACGATTTAGGGACGTCGAGATTGGGCAGTCTTCGGTGAAGCTTTTTCCGGGCTTGCGGAAGAAGGCTTTTGACTTTGGTGTCTCCCGTGATTCGACCAGGGCAGGGTCGGGGAGACACTATGCTTTGACGGACGCGGAGAAGAGGTGGCTCTTCAACATACGGGTTGGTACAATGGTGTACCGCAGACATCTTTTCGTCGATATCCAGCCGTATGTCCCTTCGCGTTTTGCATTGCAGCTTGGCTTCTCTCAAGGCATTGTTGGAGCGCCTTTGAGCATGGTGAAGCGTTTTGGAGGTCTGCAGGATGGGAGAAATGCATGGGCTTTTTATTGCGCCGAGGACACTACAGCCATGATTTTCTATCTTGAGCTGCCCACCTTCCAGACTGCTGGCTTCACGAAGTGGTTCGTGGAGAACTTTTCAGTGTACCGGGGGCTTTCCAAGAAAGAGCTTGATATTATGCAATCTCCTGGGAAAGGTCTTGGCAAATCGGATGGTGTCCGCCGGGAGGAAGTTTTGACCTTCCTTTCTGGAGAGAGGCATAAGATCGCCTTTTTCAATGAGCAGGACATCATCAGACCAGGAGCTGTACAAAGAATTCCTGGTGAGGTCTTTAGACAGCTGGAAGAGGAGGAGGCCGAAATCGATGCTACGATACAGGCAGAGCATACGAAGGCTTCCATGGAGTCTACTGAAAAGAGTAGACCATCTAGTGAGGACTCTTGTGAGAGGCCTGATGTTGATAGTGGGGCAGGACCGTCGAGCAGATTGACCCGCCGAGGCAAGAGGAGGAGAGGACAACGCCGTAACATGAGACGGCACGATAGTCCTTCTGATATTGAAGTTCCTCTCACTATTGCTGAGGAGGTGTCTGAGGATGCTGACGAGCCTCTGCAGAAGAAAAGCAGAGAAGAGGAGACAGCTGGTATGATCCCATTTCTCTCTTTTGTTTCTTCTTTTCTCTTGTAAGAGATTTTTTTTTTGATCCGCTGCTTTCTTTTTTTTTTTTTTTTTTGCAGAGGATGATGACCTGGTGATGCCCGAGGTTCCTGCCGATAAGGTGATGACGAATCCAGTCGTGGCATCTGAGGAAGAGCCCAGGGACTCTGGAGTGGTTTTAGAACCTTCACCTGGTATGATTTGCTTTGGCTTTTGCTTTTTTTTTTTTCTTCTTTGTGCTGTCATTTGCTAACATGTAGCTTTTGTTTTCTTGTCAGTTGACTTGCCAGAGGATTCTGACGATTTCGAGCCATCCATGGACGCCACTTCTGACGATGCTTCGGATGAGCTCAAAGAGGTAGAGAGTACTCCGCCGGTTGTCGAAGCAGGTATATTTGCAGTAATAATCTTGATGTATTTTTTACAAGGACAAGATTATATTCATACCTTTTTGTCTTTTTCCTAGACAGATTGTGAAGCAGCAGGAGAGGTTCCTCCGTCTTCCTCAGAGCCAGAACAGGGGATACCTACGGCTGGTCCAGGAGTAGGGCTTCTCCTTCTTTCAATGAGTCAACTTCTTCCGTTGGAAAGAGTTTATTGATTACTCTTCCAATGGAGCATGACGTGGGCAGTCGGGCACCAGAGCATGGCGAATCCTCATCTGCACCGCACCTTCAGTATGCAAGGAAGGTGTTAAAGACTGTCTTGAGCTCATGGGTTGAGACTCTTTCTTCAGGTCATTTGGAAGCTGGTTTTGGCATGATCAAGCATGTGCATGACATCCTCGCTGATAGCAAAGAAGTCAGTCTGGACATCACAAGCGCCAAGGATTTTGTTGAGGAGATCATCACCTTGGGGAACAAATGGACTGAGACCAAGAGTTTCCCAGATGGTGACTTCTTTGATGAGATGTTCATAAAACCTTTCAGCAAAGTCAAAGCTGAGTTGACTGAGGTTACGAAGACTCGGAGGCAGATCGTTCGGGAGAAGAATGTTACCGAGTTATCCATCATGGGGCTGAAGCAAGACTTGGACCGCCTTGATAAGGAGGTTGTTGAGGCTAGGCAACGTCTTGATCTTTTAGAGGAAGAGGTTGCTGCCAAATGGACCGCCATTGTGGAGGCTCGTGACAAGGAGGGGACTCTCATTCGCCAGGTTAAGGAAGCTGAAGGTAATGTCTGGAGGAAGACTCAGGAGCATGAGCAGTGGCAGGTCCTCTGGGAAGAACTTCCTCGTGCTGTAGATGGGTCACGGCATTCGGCCGCGTTTTATGGGGATATTTTGAAGAAGCGTGGACTAAAAACTTTGGAAGTTAAGGCCAAGGGTCTGCTTGAGGAGTTGAACCTTTGGTTGAAGACCATGTCGGATTGAGCTCCTGAGTTTAACAAACTCTTTTCTTCTTCCTTTTTTGGTACCTCCATGTATAAACAATTTTGGTACTATATTTTGTATCCCCTTCCTTTCACTTAAATCATTTTTTTGATGAAAACAATTTTGAACAAAAGTCGATGGGAATGTTTTTTAAGAATTTGATCAAAAGGTTGTCATTTTGTGAAAATCTTTTGTCAAAGAGTTGTTTTGGGCATGAAAGCCAATTTTGTGGCGAAAAGCCTGGTTTTTTGATGGTTTGAAAACCAAATTTTGGATGGCGTGAAAGCCTAATTTTGTGGCGTAAGAGCCAAAATTTGTTTTGCGGCATGGGAGCCAAAATTTTTGGATGGCGTGATAGCCGAATTTTGGAATGGCATAGAAGCCGAATTTTGTTTTGTTTGTCTTGGCATTTATAGCCGAATTTTGGCATTTATAGCCAGATTTTGGCGTTTATAGCCGATTTTTTGGCGTTTATAGCCGAAATTTTTTTTTTGTTTTGGCATTTATAGCCGACTTTTGGCGTTTATATCCGAATTTTGTTTTGTTTTGTTTTGGCATAAGAGCCAGATTTTTGAAAACCAAGTTTTTGTTTTGTTGGCATGAAAGCCGATTTTGGCGTTTATAGCCGAATTTTTTTTTTGTTTTGGCATTTATAGCCGAATTTTGGCATTTATAGCCGGATTTTGGCGTTTATAGCCGAGTTTTGGCGTTTATAGCCGAATTTTGGTTTTCAAAATGCAGGTATCGACTAAATGTCGCCTCCCCGCTGAATGGTCTTGCATGTATCGATGGAATGTCACTTCCTTGCTCATTCGGTTTTATGATTATTGATGGAATGTCACTTCCTCGCGGGCTGGGTTTTGCGAGTATCGACGGAATGTCGCTTTCTCGCGAATTGGGGTGCAAATATTGACTAAGCGTCGCTTCCCTGCTTTTCCCAAAACTTTTGGTTTTGCGGGTACTGACTTGGTGTCGTTTCCCCGCTATTTTTGAAATTTGGGGTTTTCTCGAACCATTTGAAATTTGGGTTGTGAATAGCAACTGGTATGTTGTGTCTCCACGATTTTTTGAAATTTGGGTTGTGGATTTCAACTGGTTTGTTGCTTCTCCACGATTTTTGAAATTTTGCAAGTATCGAATGGGGTTCGCTTCCTTGCGATTTTTTGGGTTTTGGAATTATCGAATGGGGTTCGCATCCTTCCGGTTTTTGGGTTTTGCGGGTATCGACTAAGTGTCGCTTCCCCACGGTTTCTAAAAACCAATTTTTTTGTTTAGAGACACGAGGGTCATAAATTTTGGCTAAAAACCATTTCGGTTGTAAAAGCCAAGGTAGACTAGGGTGAAAATTCCTGAGTCCTGGTTTTTGTTTCAAACCATGAATTTTGGGTTCAAGGATCGAAAATTTTGGTCAAGTCTGGGAAGAGGCTCCTAAACTTGGATTTTGGATTTGATTTTTCTTTTGAACAATGAAACGATGAAAGTAAGCATTGTTTTGAGAGATTGTTTTTTTGGAAACTTCAACATAAAGATGAAAATTTCAAAAGGGGTGGGTTTGATGAGCAAGTACCTTGGAAATATGCTTTAGCCGTGTAGATATTGCTCTGACCCGTTTGAGGAAGTCTTCAAGGTTAGTACCGCTTCAAGAACTTGCCGTTGATGGGCAGCATACATCTGTCTCCTTCCATGTTTAGAAGAGCGTATGCGCCATTAGAGAAGACTTTGTCGATGACGAAGGGTCCCTCCCATTTTGGTTCAAATTTGCCTTTGGATTTTTGGGCAAAGACTATGGGTCTTTTTACTGCAAGAACCAAGTCACCCTTTTTGTAGGCGTGTTGCCTGACCTTCTTGTCGAAAGATCCTGCCATGCGTGCTTGGTACAACTCAATGCTTTGTAGAGCTTCGAGTCGTCTTTCATCGAGATTATCCAGCTCTTGGAGTCTCAATTTGACATTGCTTTCTTGCGTCATGTCATTTTGCAGAGATACCCTTAAGGAAGGAATTTGTACTTCCAAAGGGACAACAGCTTCGCATCCATAGACCAAGGAGAATGGTGTGCTATGAGTTGGTCCTCGAACGGTGGTTCGATAGGCCCACAAAGCTTCTAGTAGTTTGTCGCCCCATCCTCTTTTGTGACTAGAGACCATTTTCTTGAGAATTTTGCAGAGTGTCTTGTTGAAGGCTTCTGCTAGTCCGTTCGCTGCTCGATTATATGGAGTCGAAGGACAACTTTGGATTTTGTACTTGTCGCAAAACCTGTAGAATCTGTGATCCCGGAATTGTAGTCCGTTATCAAGGACGAATCTTTTAAGTATGCCGAAGCGACAAATAATGTTGGTGCGCAAGAACTGAAGGACTGATGAGGTCTTCATTTCGCTGAGCGCAAATGCTTCTGACCACTTGAAGAAATAATCCGTAGCGGCGAAGATGAAGCGATGACCTTTGCTTGATGGGGGAGAAATAGGACCTATGATGTCCATACCCCAGGCTTCAAAAGGCCATGAGATTGCTGTTGGATGTAGCCATTCTGGAGGAATGTGGACATAATCTCCGTGAATCTGGCATTTTTGGCAGGGCTTGGCAAATTGCATTGCATCAGCTACCATGGTAGGCCAATAATAACCTAGCCTTTTTATCTGGTTGTAGAGCTTAGGGCCAGCCTGATGGGCTCCACAAAGACCAGCATGAACTTCTTTGAGAGTTTCCTCAGCCTCTTGTTGTGACAAGCAGCGTAGGAGTACTCCGTTGAAGGATTTTCTGTAAAGTGCTTTTGAAGGTATATCCAAATGAAAGTTCAGGGCTCATCTTTGGATGCTTACCCGCTCTTTTGGATCCTCAGGTAGGATTCCGAACATGATATAATCAATGAACGGATCTCTCCGATCGCCAATCGGATGTTTGAAGATGGACATCCGACTTCCAACCACTTGGTGGCATTCAGCAACTGCTTGGTGTGTGTTGAGAGGAGGGAGAATCCTTCTTTGACACACTATGACTTGCATGCTTTCCTCTTCTTGGATTGCCATGGATGCGGCGAGTCCGGCCAGGGCATCTGCACGGATGTTTTCACCTCTGAGGATGTGGGTGATATGACAGATGTTGAATTTTTGTCGAAGCAACTGCGCCTTGTTGTAGTAAGGTAGCAAATCAGGCTTCCTGACTTCATATTTCTGATTCATCTGGTTGACGATCAGTTGAGAGTCCCCAAAAGCTTCCAACATGGTGATGCCGGATTCGAGGGCGAGTTCCAATCCTACAATCAGGGCTTGGTACTCAGCTGCATTGTTTGAACATGGTTCCAGTAGCGAGAATGCGTGTGAAATCATGTATTTGTCGGGACTGACAAAGAGGATGCCAATTCCCGATATTTGCTTTCCCTTTTCATTTGTCCTGGTTGCACCGTCAAAATACATGTCCCAGGAAGCATTTGATAAGGAACTTTCCACGTTGTAGAATCTTTGTCTGGGAGATCATCCCTGAGTGGAGAATCTTTAGGCAATGGATGCTATGCAAGGAAGTCTGCTAGAGCTTGTCCTTTGATTGCTTTTTGTGGTACATACTTAATATCAAACTGTGATAGAAGAATGGACCATTTTACCAGTCGGGCATTGAGAGAACCTGCTTTTGTGACAAGGACCTTTAGGAGGTTGATCCTCGAAATCAGGTAGACTGTGTTCGACAGCAGATAGTGACGCAGCTTTTGTACGGTGAAAATTACTTTAAGGCATTCTTTTTCGACTGGCAAGTAGCGATGCTCTGCACTTACCATCATGCGACTAAGGTAATATAGAGCAGCTTCTTTTCCGTCGTCGTTTTCTTGTGCGAGCAGAGCACCCAAAGAGTGGTCGAGAGCTCTTGTGTACAAGATAAATGGTTTTCCAGTTGTAGGGACACCCAGCACTGGAGGTTTGGTGAGGTATGCTTTAATGTCTTGAAATGCATTTTCACATTCAGCATCCCAGACAAAGTCCACGCCTTTCTTCATTAAGCGAGAAAATGGACGGCATTTCCCTGATAGATTGGAGATGAACCGTCGAATGTAGGCCAGCCTTCCTTGAAGCCCTTTTAATTCTCTTAGGGTTCTGGGAGATGGCATTTCCAGGATAGCCTTGACTTTGGCGGGGTCAAGTTCTATTCCAGCTTTCCGTACTATGAATCCGAGAAACTTACCCGATGAGATACCGAAGAAGCACTTTAGTGGATTCATCCGCAATTTGTGTTTGCGAAGTCGGAGGAAGACTTCTCGAAGATCATTGAGATGGTCTCTTTTCTTCTGCTTTTTATGGCGAGGTCGTCAACATAGCATTCGACCGTCTTGTGCTGCATATCTTGGAATATTTTCATTATAGCCCTCTGATATGTTGCACCTGCATTTTTCAGACCAAACGGCATAACAGTATAGCAATACACGCCGAATGGTGTCCGAAATGATGTATGCCTTTCATCTTCAGAATGCATCTTTATCTGATTATAGCCAGAGAATCCATCCATGAATGTCATTCGCTCGAATCCATAAGTGTTGTCAATCATCACCTCTGGTATGGGGAGCGGGAATTCATCTTTAGGACATGCATTATTCAGGTCTCTGTAGTCGATACAGACCCTTATCTGCCCATTTTTTTAGTCACGGGGACGATGTTGGCCAACCATTCAGGATGTTGTTCCTCGCAAATGAAGCCAATGTTTTTGAGTTTCTGAACTTCTTGTTCAATTTTGTCCATCACGTCGGGACGGAATCTTCTTTGGCCTTGTTTGATAGGCTTGATTTCTTTTTGCAAGTTGAGCTTGTGGACTGCTACTTCGGGATCCAAGCCAGGCATTTCGGCATAAGACCATGCAAAGCAATGAATGAACTCACGAACAAAAGAGATATACTCGGGTAACTCATCATCCTTTATATTCTTACTTATGAATACAGGACGTGGGTTATCAGATGTTCCCAAGTCTATCTTTTGGACAGGATCTTCTGTCGGAAGGTTTGAAGGTGGTTCCTCCACAATGTTTTCGGAGGCTTCCAACTCAACAAGACCTTCTGGAGTGCCAGAGGCATTTTCAGACTGGGGCTCTGTTTCTATCCATGAATCTTCTTGATCAGTATCCATCTCAAGGCTTGCAATGAGATGGTCCTAATCATTTGCAGGAATTGGGTTGAAGTAAGGTACTTCTTTTGGAGACGATAGTTCTTCTGAGTCAGAAAACCGCTCGTCTGTATCTCGGGCAATTCCTCTTTATTATCAGAGAAATTATACCAATGGGAGGAGCTTTCAGGATTTTTGACGAGCAACTCCTCAAAGAGATATCCAGGGATATCGATGTCTTCATGAGATGTTGAGGCTTGGTTGGTAAAGCGACTTTGTAGCCATGGTGTCAACTATCTCAAAGGAGCGGTAGGATCATACCCCAACCCACATGAAGACTTGCCCTTTTGAAGGTGGATTCTCCAATCTTCTGGTTGACTTTTGATCAGGGTGGGTTCCAATGGTGTGAGAATACCACGGCCACCTCCCAAACCAGTCGGATTTTGAGCGTCGTAGCCCATTTTCTTCTTGATAGCTTGTGACATTGGACTATACAGGGATAGCTGAGGCATACCTTCATTTTGGAAAGGTTCAAGCAGAGAGTTCAGTGGAGATGCTCCCGATCTGTGGAAGAAGATTATTTTTTCTTCTGGCGAAGTTGCCGGAATAACAAAGGAAGCAGACGTAGGGTCTTCTATGTCTGTAAGTGTCTCCAATGGAGTGAGAGTGAGCTGATCTTGCTGAGTATCAGCTTGGCTTGATGCTGTGTCATCTTCTGGCTCTGACTCTGAGTCTATGTCATGCATAATAGACACAAAGGAGACAGTGAACTTGCCCCCAGTCTTTTGTTTTGTCTTCTTTACTTTGGTAGTGATTACCAAAGGCTTTGGAGATTTGAAGGAGACGACGAAGGGAGCTTGACCGCTTAATTCGAGCTTGGCGGAGGGTTAGTCTACCTCCGATGATTGCTGAGGAGCCTTGCCTTTATCCTTCTGGAGATTGTCGGCAAGGTGAATTGTTTTTTCCTCCTGTTCTTCTTTTCCATCTTTGTACATTTGAGCATCTGCAAAATGGACATCCTTGCTTTTGAAGGGTTTTTTGTCTGCGAATGCTCGATGTATCAAGCCATCGTCACCAACGAGCTTGATGCACTGATGTAGAGTTGAAGGGACGACACCATTCTCATGTATCCAGGGGCGTCCAAGGAGTCTATTGTAACATGAAGGGGTCCTTATTGCATACACGGTGACTTCAGAAATAAGATCACCGATTTGCAATTTGAACCTGATTTTGCCGATAGGCCTTTGAGCGCTCCCGTCATATCCGAAGATGGATACGGACGTGTGACTCAGTTTGCTAGGTGGGATGCCCAGCTCTTCGAGTGCCGAAGTAGAGATGAGGTTGAGTGCAGAACCTGGATCGATCTGAACTCTGTGTACTGGCATTTCTTTGACGTACCCCGTAAAGTACAAAGGACGGTTGTGCTTTGTTTCGCCTAGGAGGAGGTCATCCTTGTCGAAGGCAATTGTTGCACTTACTGCTTTCTGTACCGAGAGGCATTCATTGCTTGATCCCTCAGTTTTCTTCTTTTCTCCCTTTGAGGGAGTATTTGATTTTTTGACCCTATAGTCCATTTCAATTTGTAGGACTTGTGGGGCATGTTTGTCGACATCCGCATTCAGCCTTTGTAATTCTGAAATGAGACTATCACGAGTTTGTGGAGACATTCGCAATAAGTCAAGGATGTGCAGACGTGCAGGTATGTATTTGAAGTGCTCAATCAAGTCGTACTTGAAAGCCTCCTTCGGGCCTGCATTTTTATTATTATTACCACTTGAGGCGCTTACATCTTGCTTTCGCGAAGGATTTACATAAGAAGAAGAGGGTTGATTGTAATTTTTGTGGTAATCCCGGCCAGAACGGGTACCTCTACCAACTTCAAGAGCCTCTCGAGACTGGTCTTCTTTTGGAAGATCACTCTCAGGATCAAGGGGTTGATCCTTTGCTGAAGACGTCTCTGTAACAGCATTGGTGTCTTCAGTAATTGTGTTGCACGGAGCAATTTCCAAGAACAAGTCCTGAACAGCAGCCGACAACTTTTCTTTATTAGCCCAGACATCGCCCGTGAGATAGGGTATCTGGGACCAGTTGACTGAGTTTTCATTGAAGAAGATTTCATTGGCAGAAGTTTCTTAAAGATGATCAATCGGGAGAGGCTTGAGTTCCGATGTCACAACTTCAGGAGACGAGGGCTGAGAGGATGTTATCTCAGTGGAAGTCACCTGAGAGGATGTAGCTCCGGAAGATACGCTACCGGTTGGGGAGTACGTGTCTTCGGAAGCTTCAGAGGCACTGTAGTCCTGAGCTATTGCATTGCAGGTTATCTGACAGGAGATGCCCCCAGTGTAGACTGTTGGGAATCGGACTCATCCTCAGATGTGAGAGGATCATCGATCCAACTGTTTTCTCCATTTTCAGGAGTTAAGGGAGAAAGTTCTCGCTGATTTTCAGGGACTTCTGGTTCTGGATCATGACGAAGATTGCTGCGATCCTGCTCCTGCTCTATGGCAAGATGTTGCAAGATTCTTGCATATTCCTCAAGATCAGGCATAAGAGCCAAACCTTCCTCATCATCCGCTCCTCGTGGTTCGCCCATGTTGGGTTCCACTGAAGCATTTGCTGGTGCTAGATCAACAGCGTTTTCTTGAACAGGGCCCTGTTCTTCTTCATCATCAGTCCAAGATCCTTGTGGCTGTAATGGGTTATACTAGATTACTGGCATAAGATGAGACTCGGGAATCCATTCCTCGTCGGAGAGGTATTCTCCTGTTTCAAGGGATTCTTCCCACTCATCGATATCACTGGCAGTATCACTCGACTCGTATCCATTCATGGAGAATCCAACTACCGAGTTGCAAGAGTATGATGCCCCCTGCACATTTTCATTTTTGTATAGAGGTGACATGAAATCATCAAGAGTGAATTTTCTTACCGCCTTGGAGGTTTTGGGAAGAGATTCTTCCGTCATCCCTAGTGAAGCAGTGGAAGAAGTTTCTGTTTTTTCAAGGACTTCTTGTTTTGGTTGAGACTTCTGCTGCTGTTTGAGCTTACGGAGTTGTCTCTTGGCTTGCCTTCGATGCTGAGCGGTCGGCTTTGTTTTGACGATCTCCCAATTTTCATCATCTAGGAGATCGGGATGCACCCATATAGGCTGTCCATCTGATGTTGGATAGGGAACCAATTCTTGGGACGCTTAAGCCATTTTTATCACCTTGAATGAAGTAGTGACCTTCGGTGACTTTGAAGTTTGCCGACATGACACCATGTTGACAGAGGCGGGGCCATAGTTTTTATCAAAGGTTATGACTCCGTTTTTCCACATCTCATTGATCTTCTCTCTCACAACGAAGCATTGATTGAGAGGATGTGAGATCATCTGATGGTATGGACAGTACGGGGATCATTGGTTTTGCCAACATCTTCCGGTCTTTTGGGCTCTGGCAAAATGAGTTTGCCATTTGCTAGGAGAGCCTCAAAGATTTCTTCAACATCTTCATCGAACGGATATTTCTTTTCTACACGTTCTTTGAAGGCATCAGAGAATTCAGGTCTTTTACCTATAGTATTGTTTTCAGGTTTCTTTGACTGCTGAGGAGCTGATTTAGTCTGCACATTGAGAACCTCCTTTTTCTTTGGTTTTGAGGTTGTAACAGCAGTCGGCTCTTTCTTTGATGATTTTTGACTGTTGAGGTCTTTGATCACCATTTCAGCTTCCATGGAAGCTTCGAGGAGTTCTCCCAGGTTCTTTGATTTGTTGCTGATGATCATGGAGCGAATTTTTGCTCTCATATTGTTACGGCAGATGTCGACTAGCGATGCTTGTGGCAGTACATCTGAGCATTTGTATGCCATTGCCTTCCATTTGTGAATGAAGTCGTATGTTGACTCATTCTCTCCCTGTTTTAGGCTGCAGAGTTGAGCCATAGTAACAGGATGATCCTCACCTTGGAAGTGGGTCAGGAAGCGTGTCTCTAGCATAGCCCAGTTCTGGATTGAATTCTCCGGCAGATTGGAGTACCAATCAAAGGCTGTACCTTTTAGGGTACTTGCAAAGAGGCGAATCTTGAGGGCATCTTGATCCGCAATAGCTCCCGTCAGGATCTTGAAATGGATGACATGTTGTCTGGCTGAACCTTTCCCAGTATATGTCTGGAGAGTAGGTTGTTTGAATTTTGCAGGGAACGGAACCGAGTCCATCCATAAAGGGTTGGGTGGCTTGATCCCATGTTCCTTCAATGTATCCTCTTCTTTTGCTTTTGCGATGATATCATCCACGTCCTTTCTGGTAAGGGCGCGAGACTCATTGTTTTCTGCATTACCCTCATCATCTTCATGATTCGGAGGGGTTTCATTGTTAGGTGGTGGATGCTGTAGAGTGAGAATAAGGTTTTCCATCAGAGCCTCAATTCTCTGTTGTCCTTGCTCCAACTGTTGGATGCGTGCGGTTACGTCATCATGTTGTGGAGGCGACTCAGAACTTGTAGCCAAGACGTTCATCCCTCGGGATTCGAACGAAGAAATCGTCCTGGTGACTGAGCTGGGGCTCATTCTTCTGGATGAAGAATTTGAGGAGTGGTTACTCCGGTGTCCTCGGCTTGGAGGAGTGGAGGATTCTTCCAGATGTGTTCTTATCCGAGAGACGCTGCGAGTCACTGGACGTCTAACACTGATTTTGGTTGTTGACTTCTGGCGTTTTCTGGTTTTGCCAACCATATGAACAGCAACGAATTGGTCGGGTCTTTCTTTTTCGACCCATTTGTTTGAGACATGGAGAGTAGAACGCTGGGTTTTTTGTTTCTCGAGTCTCTTTTGTCGATATGCAGTGCGGCGACGCATACGACGAGCATTTTGAGCTTCAGTCAGCTTTGGCTGGGTTCTGGCGATGAAGGATGTACTCCCTTGTGCGCAGCAGCCGAGTTTGTCTTCTTTGAAGCTGGGCAAGGACAGGATCTGAACGCCGTCCTTTGTCTGTCGCAGTGAAGACTTAAATTTTGCGAGCTCGGCCCCTGTTGAGATGAAGGGTCGACTCACGGAAGTGCAGGCTTCAGCATGTTTTTGCATAGGCCTAACGATGCAGGATTTAATTTTTGGCTTGTAAGAGCAAGCCGGCTCATGATGATTTTGTTTATTTTTTGGGCGGAGGGTAGGTTTCTCCTCTTTCATGTAAGAGAGAGGGTAGAACCGATTCTCCTTGAGAGGGGCCAGGTATGCTGGCTTTGCAGATGTTTGGGACCTTTGTTGCTTTGGTGAAGATCTCGGGGACCAAGTTTTGGTGTAAACCTGGTTTCTTGTGGGTTGAGGCTTCGTGGGAACGCCACGGGCTTCAGGCTTCTTGGTGTTCGACCTTGGTGCCATTTTAGTGACACGTTGCGAGGCGGTTTTCTGCTTCTTGGCAGGTACAGTGTCTTCTGTGGGAAGTGGGAATGGTCCCAGCGATCCGAAGACGATGGTCCAGGAGTTGAAGTTGACCCGGTGTTTGGAGAGTTGTCGAGGGAGATGACGCTTCGGCAACTGACAGGGCGCTTATGCTTGTTTTGCTTGTCTTGAAGTATAAGCTGGTACTTGTTCTCATCGAAAGTGATGGTCAATGAAGCTGTCATTGTTAGTTTTGGAAAACTTCTGAAACAAGACCAAATCCATTAGTAATCACAAGAATATGGTGATCATACATGGAGAACAACTATGGTTTTCTCTTTTCAAATCACTTGAGGGGATATGGCCCAACCCAAGGACGATGAAGAATGCAAAAAGCCATAGAGGATACAATTGTTCTAAAATACAAGTATGGTAGGCTCAGAGTGAGCGTTCTAGTGACTGCTAGAAGCAATTGTAGACCTTAATTCAAATTACCGAGAAGCAAGGCTCACTCGAGGTAAAATGATATAAGGTTAGAGATACAAATGTGTCGGTCGCGAATACAGTAGACCCGAAAGGGCGTACTAGCACCACTAGGCACAAATGTTGCAAATCGCATCCTTGGGAAGGACACGAGATGGGATTTTTTTTGAAAGGTCAAATTTGGGTTCATAAAGGAAAGCAAATGGTATTCCAATCCGAACAAAGGCTCAACATTTCTGAGAGCGCTAAATTCAGAAGGGAAGGAACCAGAATTTCTCGGATGTTAATTTAGACGTGACGGAAGTTTTTTTTTTTTTTTTTTTTTGAAAGGTCAAGATTGAATTCATCAGAGAGAGCAAATGGTGTTCCATTCCGAACAAGGCTCAACATTTCTGCGAGCGCTAAATCCGAAAGGGAAAGAACCAAGATTTCTCAACTCTGAATTCAAAAGTGACAGAAGTTTTTTTTTTTTTTTAAAAAGATGTTTTTTTTTTAAGGATTTTTTTTTTGAAAGGTGCACATAGATTTCCAATTCGATCTTATGAAACCTTAGTAGATAGATCAGCCCCCAGGTAAGGGTAGGATTACTTAATGAACCCGTTTGGAGGACCCTTGCCTCGAACAGTCTAGCTGTCTCCACACTCTAGACAAGGCTTTTCTTAAATCCACTTTAGTCAAAGAACGCAACTGGTGGAACCTTAGTGTTTTTTTTTTTTTTAAACTCTTTTTTGAAAGGTTTTTTAATAAACTCATCAAAGAGAATGAATGGTGTTCCAATCCGAACAAAGGTTCAACATTTCTGCGAGCGCTAAATCCGAAAGGGAAGGAAACCAAGGTTTCTCAAATTTGAATTCAAAAGAGAGAAAACTAATTTTCTTTTGAAATTATAATTTTTTTTTTGAAATCCCAATTGGACTCATCAAAGAGAAAAGATGGCCCAATCCCCGATATGAACGATAGCTGCGAATATTTCTGTGAGCTATCAAGTTCAAAGAGGAGAGGATCAAAATTTCTCAAAGTTGAATCTTGAGAAAAAGAGATCATTTTTTTTTTTTTTTGAAAGAGTTTGAAATGAAGGTGTTTTTTTTTTTTTTTGAAATCCCAATTGGACTCATCAAAGAGAAAAGATGGCCCAATCCCCAATATGAACGATAGCTGCGAACATTTCTGTGAGCTATCAAGTTCGAAGAGGGAAGGATCAAAGTTTCTCATAGTTGAATCTAAGAAAAGAAATCAAATTTGTTTTTTTTTTTTTGAAGTGAGAAAGAACAATTGAAATCCCATCTCATATTTTTTTAGATGCAAAATGCAACATAGGGCACCAACTAGAAAGGAGCCAAGTGATCAAAGCATCACATTCTCAAGTCAACGTGTCCCACCAGGTGTGCCAACTTGATGGACCCGAAAAGGGAATCTTCCGTCCTCTCCCTCCGCACCCCGAGGGCTGACCTGGGTCTCAGCGGAGGAGGGAAAATCTCAGGCATCAACATATTTTGTACGGGTATGCCAGATTTACTTTCTACTTGGAATTTGAAATGGTGATAATCCGGAGATTCACCTTCACAAGTGGAAAGGAAATCAATCCTTTTTTCTAACTTTTCAAATTGCATTAATATTAAGAAAAGAGACAAGTTTGTTTTTTTTAGAATGCCGTAGGAGGCGTTTTTGTTTGTTTGCCGTAGAAGGCGATTTTGCCGTGAAAGGCGGTTTTACAAAACTCATCAAATGTGAAAGACAAGAATTGTGATTTCTTTTTGTCTCTTTAAGAAATACAAACTACAATAGAAAAGTAAGAAAAGAGATCTAACTTCTCAGGAGATTGTGGGGAAGTCATGTATGGACTTCGCCATCGTCCTTCAAATGAGAACATGTGATGCTTTGATTCTTTGGCTTGGCTCCTAACCTCAGTTTTTTAAAGGACAAGGACCAAGAGAAGGTCCTATATCCAATGAAAAACCAAGTAAACGGGCTGAAAAGCCGCGTTTAGGCCATGTTGGAGAAGGAGGTGACCTTGGGGGGGGGGGGGTTCCCCCCAAGGGACGTTGATCACCTTGTGGTGCTTCCGGGAGCAAAGTAGCAGGACTTCGTCTCTCTCTTGGATTTTCTGGATTTTCAGAGCTTGCGCTTGGGATCTATTTTCATCATTGCTTTCTTCTTGGAATGAACCTCCTTTTATAGGCTTTTAGTAGCCATGAGGTGTTTATTGGCATTGATGGCCATGATGAAAGAATTGATGAGGAGTTACAAATTGATTTTGTAACTATTTTTTCATGGCTTGTGATTGGCCGATAAAGGTAGTGGGCTTTTAATTGCCTTTATGCTTCATGATGATGGGAGTTTCATGGGTTTAATGCCATGATTACTTGGATTTGTAACTCCCAAATGCTTGAATCTGATTGGGCCGTCCAAAATAATGAGTTAACGACCGCATTAAGTTGTCATAAACGGGTCAATTAACGTCATTAAGTGGTCGCCCAGGCATGTGAAGAGTCGCGGGCCGCGCTGCGCCTTTTGAGATTCTTCTTGCGATCATCACAGGTGGATCCACGCATTGTTTGATGTCGGATTGCGATGCAATTTCAGACATTAGTTGATGTTGGTGGGCCGGTGACATCTGTCTTGTCAATTTCACGATCGGTCGGACAGAAAGTACACTTTCTTGGTCAGCTGGTTGGCGATCTTGAGGCGATCGGTGATGATTTCATGCTTTTGACGGTGGATCCGAGATGTCGACGAAGATCAATGGTTTTCAAGCACCAAACATTGGATTTTCAGAAAATCACAGAGGCCGGAACACCCGAGACGCGAAAACCATCGAAAAACAAACGTTTTGGTGCAAAATCCGGCAACCCGGATTTGCAGGGTCGCCGGGCGACCATGCACCCAGGGTCACCGGCGACCTTAGGGTTTTTTGCCCTTTGGTCGCCGAGCTCCGTTTTCGGCCGATTTTGCGTCTTTTTCGTTCCTTTTTTCTTCTGTATTTTTCTTGACATTTTTCCTCAATTATTGACTTCATTTTCTTGGAGAAAACTTGACGAGAACCCGCACGAAATCGGAGCACAGAGTTTCCCATTTTTCGGGAAAGCCAAAGACTTTGTAGCCGATTTTCCGTCAAGAGTCGAAACTAGGTCAAACGATGTCGGAATGACCTGAAAATTGAGGTGAAGCTTCTTGAGCAGTGGATAGGACCAACCATGGGCTTTTATTTGACTTTTGAAGCCGTTTTGGGTCCCATCGATGCTTCACTTGATTTTGCTGCGGGGAAAATGCCGAGCTTTGATATGTGGTCAAACGATGTCTGATTGACCTGAAATTTGACGGGGAGCCTATTGGAGTCATTTTGAGACGTTCCATGGGCTCCGTTTTGGATGTCATGGTCCCGGGTTGCTCCACCGCCGGTAGGCTTGATTTTCTCTCGGAGCATAGAAACCTGGTCAAACGTTGTCGGAATGACCTGAAATTCGACGTGCATCCTTTTGGAAGCATGTTGAAGCCACTCATGTACTTTGTTTGATGAGTGATGGCTTCGGTGGTTCCCGCCTTCGGGAGGCTTGATTTTGCTGCTCGAGCATTGATGGAGGGTCAAACGTTGTCGGTTTGACTTGAAATTTGGCGTGGAGCCCTTTGAAGACATTCTGGAGTCATCCGTAGGCTCTGATCGAAGTTTTGGTGTCTTTGATGATGTCGCCGCCGGGAGCGCTTGTTTAGCTATCAGAGCAGTGAAGTTGGGCCAAACGATGTTGGAATGGCCCGAAACCTCAGGTGTACCCCTCTTTTGGCTGCCTTGAAGGATCCTTTAGTTTCTGTCTGATTCTGACAAAATTTGATGCTTAAAGTAGCCTTGCCTATTTTTAGCAGGATGCAGCTTCACGAGGCTTCTTGATGTTGAGGAGTCATAGTGACTTTTTTGGTGTCAACATATTGCTTAGCCATTTGAAAAGCGTAAATAGTGGAAATCCAATGGGGTGTAGATTCACAAGCCGGTAGTGGATGTAGGCGTTGAAGCCGAACCACTATAAATGATTATGTTATGGTGAATGCTTTTGTGGTGATTGTTGTTGTTTAGCTTCCGCATTTTATTTGTTAATCATCACAAGTGGCTAATTGTTTTAAAGAAGTTTAAAATTGGCATAATTGGTCATTAAGTTGTAGCTCACCCTATTCACACTCCCCCCCCCCCCCCCCCCCCCCCACCTCTAGGGTTAGGATCCGGACTCTCAAGTACCAGGCCCGAGACGACAGGATAGCAGCCTACCTAGCTCACGCAAAGCAACTCCTCTCTCGGTTCGAAAAAGTTGAAGTCAGGCAGATCAGCAGAGACTCCAATTCTCACGCCGACGCTCTCGGCAACCTGGCCTCTGCTGTTGAGGCAGGAAGGAAAAGAACTGTCGAAGTAGAAGCACTAGACAGAACAAGCATAGAGCTCCACCCACCTCGGTAGGTCTAGTGCACTGACCTAGGCCCGAGCTGGATGGACCCATTCGTCTCCTACCTCAAGAACGATCAGCTTCCCGAGGATAAGAGCGAGGCTCACAAAATCAGGCTGAAGGCAGCTCGATTTCGGTTGTCTCCAGATGGCAAACTCTACAAAAAAATGCTACACTGGCCTCTACCTCCAGTGCGTTCACCCAAGCAAGGTTGAAGACTTCCTTTATGAAATTCATGAAGGGATCTACGACAGTTACATTGGGGGTCGATCGTTGGCTTATTGAGCTATCAGCCAAGGCTACTGGTGGCCATACATGTAGAAGGACGCCCAGCTCTATGCCAGAAAGTGTGAGAAGTGCCAAAAGTTCTCTCATTCTCTCCATCAGCCAGCTCAAGACCTGAGTCCACTCTTCAGTCCATGGCCTTTCGCCCAATGGGGGTTGGACTTAGTGGGGCCCCTTCACCGAGCCCCAAGAAACAAGAGGTGGCTAATAGTAGCCACCGATTATTTCACCAAGTGGATAGAAGCCGAAGCACTGTTTTCCATCACAGAGCTCGACACAAAGAACTTCGTGTGGAGGAACATCGTTACAAGATTTGGAGTGGCTCGAGCCTTGATCTCGGACAACGGGACCCAGTTCGACTCCAATTTCTTCAAAACCTTCTGCTAGGAGCTCGGTATCATAAACTACTATTCCACTCCGGCCTACCCACAAGCAACGGTCAAGCCGAAATCCCAAACAAAGTAGTGCTGGATGGATTCAAAAAGAGACTCAACCGAGCCAAAGGGAGATGGGTAGAGGAGCTTCCGAGTGTCCTTTGGGAGTATAGGACTACCCCAAGGCGCTCCACTTCGGCAACGCCTTTCTCCCTGGCCTTTGGGATGGAGGCTATGATCCCACTCGAGGTCGGCCTCCCCACACTCAGGTCGGAACTATTTGACCAAGGCCAAAATAAAATAAACCTCACCAAAGAGCTTGATCTGGCTGAAAAACAAAGGGATGCAATGGCCATTCACCTAGCTTCCTACCAGCAGCAACTGGCCAGAGGATACAATCAAAGGGTCAAGGAAAGGAAGTTCTCAACTGGAGAATTGGTCTTGAAGAAGACACTTCCAGCAGATAAAAATCCCAGTGAAGGAAAGCTCGCACCGAACTGGCACGGGCCGTTTAAAGTGATCTCGGCAGCTGGGCAGTGAGCTTACAAACTTGAGGACATGGAGGGTAGGGAGCTACCACGCCCATGGAATGCCACACACCTCAAGAAGTACTATTTTTAGACTGTACTCAATCTTTGAAATCAATAAAATTAGTTCTTACAGAAGGATGTTTTTTGTTGCTCTCAAATTTTGGCCAAGTTATAGAACTCAGAGTCTGCACTCGGCCCGGTTAAAGAACCAGCCATCTCAGCTCAGTTATGGAGCCAGCTACATCGGCCTGGTCATAGGACCAGCCGTCTTAACTCTGGTTATAGAACCTAGCTTATTTAGTTCTGGTTCTGGAACCGAATTCATTCTCTTAACTCTGGTTATAGAACCTAGCTTATTTAGTTCTGGTTATGGAACCGAACTCATTCTCTTAGCTCTGGTTATGGAACCTAGCTTATTTACTTCTAGTTATGAAACAGAACTCATTTCCTTAGCTCTGGTTATGAAACCAAGCTTGGCCACGGTTATGGAACCTAGCCTATTTAGTTCTGGTTATTAGACCAAACTCATTTCCTTAGCTCTGGTTATGGAACCTAGCTGCTACTTTACTCTAGTTATAGAACCTAGTTTGCTAGTTCGCTCTAGTTATAGAACCTAGCCTATTACTTTGCTCTGGTTATAGAACCTAACTCTACTACCCTATGCTGGTTATGCAACCAAGCTCGGCAACCTGCCCTTGTCATTGTTACTTATCTTTATTCTATTTATAAGGCTAGGTTTGGAAGCAGGAAAGAAGGAAAAATGAACCATTGCAAAGCCATACAAACAGAGATGAAGAAAGGAGATTTTATTTATTTTCAAAGGTCTTTTACATACGAGCAAAAAAGAAAAATACATGTTTCAAACTTCCCCAGGTACAGTAAGATAAAAGAAAAGAGTACATCAAAAGATAAATTTTTCAAACACCGGCTCCAGCATCTCCAGTGACGACCTCGACCTCGGCATCTTCGGGAATGGTCTCGAGAGGAGGGACAGATCCAGCAGGAACCTTGGGGAGGGGGTTCGGCGTGAGCTTCGAAGGCGGGAACTTGGGCAGATCCTTGTAAGTAGGGTGATCTTCGGGAACCCCTGCCGCCTTCAATTCACTAATCCACCCGTGCTCCCACACCTTCTGGCTCACCTCGAGGACTTGGACCTCGTAAAGCTCCGTAGCCACTTCTACCCCCTCCTCATAGGAACGATCGGCTTTGGTCCGAAGTCCGGCCTCAACCTCATCTCTCTTCTCCTTGAGCTCGGTCATCATCTTCTTTTGCTCTTCGGTCTCGACTTTCGCCTTCTCGAGCTCAGGCCTAAGGCCTCGGATCGTCACCTCCTGTTCCCCCGCCCGTCGGTTGCTCTCCCCCAGTGCCGCCTCGAGGGCCGCCTTCTGCTCCTCCATCCTGGCAACCCTAGCGCTGCTCTGCTGGGACCTCTCCATTAGCACAAGACTTTTTTGCAGAATCTGCAGAAACAAATATTAGAAGGCAATCACTGAAATCAAACATTAGTAGAAAAATCTGTGGAAGAAGACTAACCCCGGGGCTGCATGCATCGACGCCACCGCCAGCCCCACATCGTTGGCCTCCCGATGCCTCGCCATGTCCTTCGGTAGGGCACAGGCATGTGCAAGGGCGCCGCTCACCAAAAGATTCCCTACCACCCAGTCTTCCACCATCAGTGGGCGGCCAAGCTCCAGAAGGAGGCTTGGCCTCCACGGGGCCGGGCCAGAGGGCTGAGGCACCACGACCTGGCCGGCGTCATCCCTAGTTGGCCCTTCGACCCTCTGCCTCTTTTCCGCCCGGGCCTCTTCTCGGACAGTCACGGTAGAGCATTGCTGGGCTACCGAGGAGACAGGTGGAGTGGGGGCAGGGGCATCAACGGTTGCAGGAGTGGAGGAGGTAGAAGGAGCCGAGATGGTAACAAGAGGCTGCCCCCCGAAGACCAAGGAGGTCAAGTCTCTGACCACAGGGGTGCGGCGTGGCGGCATTTCGCTCTCTTCGTCCGAGCTGGAAGAGGTATACAGCTCGATCGCCCGCTCAAGTTCGGCCGCCTCGGTGTTAGCTGGAGGGGTAGAAGGTTCAGCGCCCGACGTCCCTCAGTGTCTAACCTCGGCTAGGGCTAGCACCGGTTCTTCCCTTTCCGAGAGCTGATCACCCCTCCTCTTGATGAAGGAGCGATATCTCGGTTCGTACCCCGGAAGGGTCAGGCGGCTCACCCTTCGTGGCCCCAGTAGCTGTAGACATCCTTGAGCCAAGTGTCGTTTCGGCACCAACTGACCCGCCTAGCCTCCTGTTTCCTCTGACTGAAGTCTACACGGCAAACAAAAAGGCGTTAGCTCGGCAAAGCAAGAAAGTAATTAAATAGAATTTGAGGACCGATGTTTACTCGGCGGAGTTCCGAGACGACGAGGAACCCGGTATGTCCTCTCCGCTTCGGTCTCGGCAGGTCCGAACTCCTAGGCGCTCGAGACGTATAAGCGATCGTCACCGGCATACCTGATGGAATCCTCCAGATCTCGAATCAAGGGCGCCTGTTTCGGCTTTCCATGGAGGTAATACATGTCCTCTCCCGTGGATTTGCATAACTCATAGACATCTTCAATGTCATGAACGCCGAGATTGGTTCCTAAAATCCTATTCAACTCGACTACGCCCATGATTATCTTGAAGTTGTTAGGCATCAATTGGCAAGGGGTGAGGTTCCACTTCCTGAGGCAAATCCTCAAGAGCGGGTGGACGGGGAACCTCACCCCGCACTCGACGATCGCGACCAGCGGAAACAGCATCCAGCCGTCGCGATAAATCCGGCCGCAGACAGCATCTTCAGGACCATCCGCCCTACACGGGACGTCCTCGGGTATCCCATATCTAACCCTAAAGTCCGCCAAAGCCTGTGGAGTATCTATCCAGTATCTATACACCCCCATCGTCCCGGATTCAGAAGGGCCGGAAAACCAAAAACGAAGACGGAGCAAAGAACGGAGAGGGTGACCCAAAGAAAACCCTAGCAGGAGTACAAGAATGAAAAAGGAAGAAAAGGGACTTACAGACTCAGGGGCAAGAAGGGGGCAGGGAGAACTTAGGGCTCGGGTCATCGGGTCAGTTTTCCGGCGTAGGCTTATGCACGGGGAATTTTTCTCCTAACAGAAGCAAAAGTAATCAGCAGAGGAGAGGCCCCTCTTTATACAGAAGAGGGAGATCTTTTTAAATCCCAGGAGACGCGCGTGCAAGACACCGCCTTGGGTACTCCACTCGACTCCTCGATAAGACTTGACAACCAACCGAGTTGAGGTACGTGGCATCGTCGGATCACCTCCCGCAATGATTTAAGCAGGCTATTTATCGCCTCGAGACAGCGGCGCGCCATCAATCTGCCTCGGGAGGGTGAAACAACATCCAACGCTTTCGGATAAAAGCAAAATTGGAAAAAAATCAAGCATCAGCAATCGATACCGAGATAAAGAGCTACGAGCTCGGCATTGGAAAACTCCCAACTACTTAGCTCCCGACCCCAAATGGTTACGGAACCCTTGAGGTTAGGAGATAGGGGCAATTGTGTGGGGTGTTTTCCTGGTACCAAGGTTGCTCCTGACTTAGGTAAAAGTACCAATCAGGATTGCCTCAATCTCGTTTTATCCAGCTCGGCAATTGTGCCAGCTGGTACCGGGCTGGAAGCTGGTCTCGATAAGGGTACCAACCACACTCCTCTGGGCTCAGCCCGAGCGTCTCGGCAATAGTGCTCGACCTTGCATTCACCCGACCTCAGCACCTTCTCCAGTTCGGTCCGTTGACCGAGGAGAACACTGAGCGCCCAATCTCAATTATGTGATGGGACGGCTACGTTGCAGAACGTACTGGCAGATAGGGTGGCTGCCGGCTATCGATAAGGGGTTAACCCTATCAACCGATCATGTCCGCATTTATGTGTGGGATTGTGGAAAGATCCGATGAGACAGTATCCTCACCTACCCCCACTGAGGATCCTAGGTATGGGCTGATGGGACAAGCTCTCTCACCTACCTCCACTCAGCTTCCATGAGACTCTTGTCCCCCTATATATGTGCATGGTAAGCTCCATGAAAGGTACGCAATACAAAATATCCCTCTCTTTGCCTGAACCTCCTTCTTCCTCACTCACTCTTCCTTTGTTCATTGACTTCACTAACTCAGGCATCAGAGTGCCTTCGGCTGACTACAACCAAGGGCTCTGACCTTTGTTTCTCTTCTCCCTTTCAGGTTCAGCTCATCCAATCCATCCAAAGCAAATTAACAGCATCATTAAGAGCTTTATGCTCATCTAAACCAAGTCCGTAATTTTTAGGCACTAACACTTCATTATCAGCATCTGGTTTTTTCTTGATTGGGATTCCTTATTGTTGTCTTCTTGACCTCACCTTATTGACAGATTGATATCTCGTCATTCTTCATGCCCAGAAGATTGACTAGTTATTTCATGCCATTGACCATATGAAGATATGGAGGCCACCCTAATTCAAGCATTGTCAGTGCAACGGATAGTCTCTTCTTCTGAGCACACCAGTTCATCTTTCCATCTAATTCCAACAGCAACTATTTTCGGTCACATGTGCATTCTTTCTTGTCTTGATATCTGTCCAAGTTAAATCTCCCTCTTAGTATTATCTATAACATTTCCATTGGGTAAAAATTATGTTTACTCATATCCTATCAGGTAAATAAAGAGAACAGTCAACAACCCTTTTTATCTTACAAACTGAAATGACAAGTTTAGCAATACCTATATTCAGTGAAAACGATTGCCTCAACTAGATCTCATATGCCACAAATTCTCAATTAACATAATTTTTCTTAAACTAAAAAATTTCTAATAACATCACCATGTACCTAATTTTATGTCCCATTAAAACTATCTGGAGCTGAACCCATCCAAATGCAATGTTCCTTCTTAATTTATGTATAAATAACCCAGCAGTTCATAGCCCATAGCCAAAGAATGGGACGGAATTCCACTATAGTTCTTATATATAGGGAACACTAAAATAGCCGACAAGGAATCATTCACACCTCTAGAATGGATCTCAATGAGGCAGCCTACAATTTTATGCTCCTGCTTTATTCAGTTCAAGTGAGCCAAGGTTCTTGTAGTTGTTTATCTAGATCTTAATATGCTCGGAGATTGAAAACGAGATCTAGAGTATATCGGTAAAATGGAGAAGAGAAGGAGGGCAAGAAAGAAAAAAGGCAAAAAAAGATGCAGAGCAGGTTTGTATTGTTGATCAAGTTAGGGTTGGAAGACAATACACCTCTTTATTTTATTAAGTGAACTTCTTCATATTTAGATAAAAGCCCTTATCGACAGTACATATAAGCCCATCTAGTAAATGAGCTAAACACAAAAGAAGAAAATACAGTAAAGAATTGAATATGTTTCCACACACTCTCTCAAGCTAGGGTCTGACAACTTATGAAAAAAAAAAGTTTGCGTCAAAGAATGGTTTGGATTAATAGATGAATAGTGTGATTGTTGTGTTCATTAGTTTAGATTAATGATGTGAAAGTGTGGATGGATGATTTGGATTAATGGATGAATGGTGTGAATGTTGTGCTCATTAGTTTGGATTAATGGTGTGAATGGTGTGGATTAATGGATGAATGGTCTGTATGAAAAGTTTGTTGTATATTTATCCAACTTCTTGGATTCAGTTGTCTGCACTTTCCGACTTGAAAGAAGTTTTTCTAGCCTGGAGTAGACCACCTGCTGCATTTTCATAACTCAAATGCAAGTTGCCATACATACATACATAGGTTTTGTGATTACTAGTTAGCAAACAAATGGGCCTCTTGGGATTTGTTGAAGTGGTATCTATAGATTTTTGAAGACTCAAAATGCCTTTGCCCATTTTCATCCTGGAATTTCGTACTGTCTGTCTTTTTGCAAGAATCTTAGAGATATCACGACTCATAGATTCTCTTAATTCTTGTATGTTATTTTTAGTGTTCCATGAACCTATCCAAATACAACAATTGCTCTAGGGTTTTTTTTTCCTAGTTATTCTTGTTTATCTCCTCCATTCTCAATATCTTGAACTGAATCTATAACTGAACAATAGGTTATCAGTTGCCATTGTCTAGTATGTTGCATACTGCTTACTTTTTATCAAAGTTTTTCATGAGATGCATTACACAAACAAGGATCAGTTGCATGAATTGGATAGCTAACAAGCTAATTGCAACTCAACAATCAGTAAGTTTGTCTGCATTCGAGACATCAAAGGAAATTCACTATCCATCAATCAAAAATGCCGACTTAAGAAAGAAAATTGCAGTCTATCATTAAAGGATGAGTTCTTCTAATTCATGTCCATTTATATGATATGCAACATCCCAAGTACAGTGGCTTTTATTCAAGAATTACAACATCCCACAACCACTAGCTGTTATACAACTGTTGTAACAATGCCAAAAGAGTAGGATAATTCACTATACATCCTAAGTGCTTGGCAATATCCTCAATGTCCATCGATCGATTTTCGTACTATGACATTTGGAATTGTTATAGCAGTTGTATAATAACTTAGTGGTTGTGGATGTTGTAATTCTTGAATTAAAAGCTTTTTGTACTCGAGATGTTGCTTATTATATAAATGTACCTGAATTAGAACAACTCATCCTTTAATGATAGACTGCAATTTTCTTTCTTTTAAGTCAACATTTCTGATTGATGGATAGTGAATTTCCTTTGATATCTTGAATGAGGACAAACTTACTGATTTATGTTAAGAACATGAATGAGAAACATGGTTGGGCTGCAATTAGCTTCTCAGCTACCCAATACATGCAACTGATCCTTGTTTGTGTAATGCATCTCATGCAAAACTTTGATAAAAAGTAAGCAGTATGCAACATGCTAGAAAATGGCAACTGATAACAGTTATAGGTTTTCAAAGTGTTGAATTCTTTGAGTCAGTTCAAGATATTGAGAATGGAGTAGATAAACAAGAATAACTAGGGAAAAAAAAACAGAGCAGTTGATGTATTTGGATAGGTGCATGGAGCACTAAAAATAACATACAAGAATAAAGAGAATCTACGAATCTGATATCTCTATGATTCCTGCAAAAGGATGGACTCTCATCTATCCCTGATACAATTGGAGCTTCATGTAACCATGAGTGAACAGTACCAAATTCCAGGATGAAAATGGGTAAAGGCATTTTGAGTCTTCAAAAATCTATAGAGCATACTATCACTTCAACAAATCACAAGAGGCCCATTTGTTTGCTAACTAGTCATCACAAAGCCTAAGTATGCATGGCAACTTGCATTTGAGTTATGCAAATGTAGCAGACAGTCTACACCAGACTAGAAAAACTCCCTTCAAGTTGGAGAGTGTAGACAACAGAATCCAAGCAGTTAGATAAATATACAACAAACTTTTAATACAAACCACTCATCCATTAATCCACTCCATTAATCCAAACTAAAGAGCACAACATTCACACCATTCATCCACACTTTTACGTTATTAATCCAAATTAATGAACACAACAATCACACTATTCATCTGTTAATCCAAACCATTCTTTCATGCAAACTGTTTTTTTTTTTTTTCATAAATTGTCAGACCCTGTACAACATGTATGATAAGTCCACAAAATTAGGTCATCATTTCATGAGCATTTGTGGACTTAATTAGGTTCAATTGCATAGAATTACACTTAATTTCATGATTACATGCATTTGGAGCTATTTTTTGGAAAATAGGTCAAAATACACTGAATTGCATCACATTCGTGAAATTAGGGTTTTTCATCTCATTCGTCACCCAAAATTAGCTTTTTGGCTTCATCAATGCATGCTTGTTATTTTTGTCACCATGTGCTATTTATGGAAGGTCTGTCATTTTGGTACATCGTTAGGCATGTAGGGTCCCATGCATAGTCCGCTCAAGTTTCTCACACATGATTTTTTTCATTTCGATTGTTGTAGGAAAATTTTAAAAAAAGTGGGGCCCGTGCATTGATGGGATTTGAGAGAGAAGTAAGAGTGGAAAGTCAAAATCTTAAGAAGCAAGAAAACAAAAAAAGGAAGAAAAGAAAGTAGCTAAGAAAATCCTCATATAATGGGACGTCCAAGCCATGGTGCTACATGCCATTGGAATCCCATATGGGGTCCACCATTCATCTAAGATACTGTGAGTCATTACATACACCAACCAGCCATGTGGGCTTCATTAAAAGAGAATGCTACACGTCCATGATGGGGTCATTTCCCTTGGATGTTCAACCCAATGAGGATCTTTTAATTTGTGCAAAAATCTGAACTTTTGGGAAATTCATATCATGAGCATATTTGGAGATTCTAAAGGAGACCCACAAGGAAAGAGTAGCAAATCAAGACACTCAATTTGGAAGAGAATTTCCTACAAAATCAAGGTCTTTCCAACAAAGAAATTAGCTTGGAGCCTAAGCAAGAATCTCTACACATAAGGAAACAAGAGCCCTAATACCAAGGAGATTTCTTAGGTAACCAAGATATTTCAAAAAACATAAAAGGAACCATGGGGAGGGGCTGGATGTGCAACACCTTGGAAGCTCTCTCTCTAATAGCAAGGGTCTCTCTCTCTCTCTCTCTCTCTCTCTCTCTCTCTCTCTCTCTCTCTCTCTCTCTCCACTCCATTCCCTCCACCATTTCTCTCTTAGTACCTTTCTTCTCATTCTTTTAGACATAGGTTTAGAGGCCATGTTGAGAGAATGAAAAAGATTGACGAACTTTAATTTTTTGTACTCAAAGATCAAGGAATAAAGACACTACTTGGATCGATTCTACGTGTTCTTTATGTAAATGGTTTAGTTTTCTCTTTCTAGTTCTTTTATATGTTTTGATTAGAGAGAATATTTCACGTGATTAGATCTAGGTTGTTGAAAATAAAAAAAAAGAATTAAAAGTCGAGTGACATCACATAATCACTTGTATTTTCCCTACTCTAAGAAGAGAAGACTACATAATCGCATTTTCAATGCCTGCGCGATCGTCAAACTTTTAGATCTTTGATACATCTTTTCTGCTTTTTATTTTTTTACCATCATTCTTTTTCAATTATTTATTTTTTCACAACAAATCTTCTGAATTATTACATCATATCCGCAACTTTCCGTGTTTAGATAACTCCTTTTATAATTGTCTTTGCATAATCTAAAGGTTGGATATTGCACATGCATTGCATTAGGATTAGATTTCATTAATTGAACATGATGATTGTTTCTGAAATTCAATAATTAAAGACTGATTATTAAAGTTAAATTTGAACCTAAGGGGACCCACGTGACTGAACATAAGAAAAAAGACAACAAAGTGCACATTTTTGGGCTGACTGTGTTTCGAAAGTCCGCAAGTTGAAAACCAAGAAAACGTAGTTGTTTTGCCTTGAAAAATAGCAGATTTAAAGTGTGTAATAAGGACTTTGAGAGCACGTCGAACATACTGATTAGGGTCGGCACTCACTTCATGTGGGCCACAACATCGTAAACTGATGATGCAGGTCGAATTGGCTGGCGTCAATTCTAAGGGATCTGCAGAGCTAGTGGATTTGCTATTGGTGGCACACAGTCCCTAGATATGAAACTGGTCAGGGAACGAATAGGCGTGGGATCTATAGGCTCCGAATATCCTGGAATGGATCTGTCTCTCTAACGACCCCAAAATTTTAGAAAAAAAAATCCCTTAGGAAGTGGGTCAAATAGTGACACAAACAGGTATACATGAATAGCCTGTATCAGATTTCAGCAGCACTGCATGTTCAATTAGGCATCTTTAAATAGTCATAACTTTCTCGTTTTAAAAAATCTTTTATCTCTATCTTCTTTGTTGGATTCATGCATCATCAAGGTTCGAATTCCATCCATTATATTTAGGTTTGGAGCATCTTAGGAAGTTCATACAAACCAATGAAAACAGGCTTGTGCACAATTTTTTTTCATACTAAAATTTTTTAGCAGTCATCAGATTTTTAGAAACTTGCATAAAACTGCATTGTTAGCATTTAGGGAATTATAGATCATTCATATTTGCATAAAAATTGATTTTGGTAAGTAGGGTCTAATTTAGGAAACTTTGTTTTGATTTTTCTTATATTAAATTGGTTGTTTGATTTTTGTATTCTTTTGCAGGTTTTTAGTTTATTTATGATTATCTAGATTAGGTTTCTTTATTTAGATTAGTGTTTGTATTTTTTAAAACTATTGTAATTAAATCCTTTTACATTCAGTTATTTTAGCAAAAGTTGATGTAATTTAATTAGTTTCCATTTAAGCCGATTTAGTGTTTATTTAGGACATGTCAAAGTTGGAAAGTTTCTTAAAAAGCATTGCTCCCTGTGAATCGACCTGGACTCACCAGATTATTACTATATTGCAACCTTGCACTTGGGGTCCGAACAAGTTTTTGGCGCCACCATTAATCCAAACTAATCAGCACAACATTCACACCATTCATCCATTAATCCAAATCATTCATCCACAATTTCACATCATTAATCCAAGCTAATGAACACAACAATCACACTATTCATCTATTAGTCCAAACCATTCTTTGATGCAAACTGGGTTTTTTTTTTTTACATAAGTTGCCATACCCTGTACAACATGTACGCTAAAATACAACATTCAATCACCATAACGTGATATAATTTCCATAGATATATATTTCATAATTGTCATTTTCAATAGGGACTAGCGAAGAGTGTCCGTAGTTCATAATATTAAATATATATATATTTAAGCACAAGCAAGATTATTCATAATATTAGATATATATATATAGTACTATAAAATTTATAGAAAATTTTAAAGAACCCATGCCTCCATAAATCAAGATATGCAAATGAACTCATAAATCGAAGAAAGTAATGTATCAATCACTCAACTCCCATACCTGGAATTTGTAGATGCATTCATAGTAATTCACCACATTTTGATGTGAAAATGATCAAATGACTATGCCTTGTCATTGCAAGATAATTATGTTACTAAAAGTTTTAAAAGGAAAAGAAAGTCCGCTAAGACATGTAGTGCTAGAATTATGCTTACACATAGTTATGTCCTTAAAAGGCAATGCCACCATTGGTTTTACCTTCAGAAAAACGCATGGATCTATAGTCAGTATAGTCAATCACATCTTCATATTGACAAAACAATCTGTCCAGATCAGATAACATGCTTGATAT
This sequence comes from Umbellularia californica, assembly GCA_028538565.1. Classification (NCBI taxonomy): domain Eukaryota; kingdom Viridiplantae; phylum Streptophyta; class Magnoliopsida; order Laurales; family Lauraceae; genus Umbellularia; species Umbellularia californica. The sequence continues at coordinate 63,112,361 of JAPQWN010000001.1, forward strand.
AGGTCTCACTTGATTGAATGACCAAAACTAAGTATACATTCAAATATCACAATTTCAGCACATACTAACCAACTTCTCTCCAATTGAAACAGTTTGATAAAATAATCCAATCTGCTATGAATTGGAATCGTAATGCAATTGTATCATTAATAGGTAAAGACAAATTAAACTATAGAATGAAACAATTGTAAAAACTAAAAAAAAAAAAAACTTTGTAGCCAAACAATATCTAGATGTAGGCAATCCAAAGAACCAAAGTAAGAAATTTATACATATGAGCACGGGCATACAGTAAACACCCTATTATGATATTTGCACTAAGTCATTGTACTTTTAAAAATGTTGATTCACTATTCAGACCCTTTAAAAAGAAAACAGAAAAAAAAAAAAAAAAAGACATTGGCTTGGCCCATGAGAACTCCTACTTTGACGAATTATGTGTAGAAGAAATCAACTATTTGATATGAATGATAACAGGCACTTTGACTCCGCTGCATTGTTTATTTCACTTAGCCTTTTGACCGGATATGCTTGATTTGGGTGATTGTTTCCATTTTCATTCACTTTTAAGTAGAAAATGAATGACTTTCACAGAACGCTCCTGATCTTTTCTGCAACTATTTCTACCTCATTTTCTTATTTAAAAGGTAATGATTATGAATGAAAGTAAATATTTTGAATATCTCAATAAGAAAAAAGATATATCATTTAAAATATGAACTTACATCAGCGATCAATGAGAACAACTTATCTTTGCTTGTTTATAATAGTTGTACGACTTCATCGTCGAATAGTACAACATTTGCAGTGTCTATGTGGTCAATCAATGTTAGTCGCATGATGTACTTGTAGAAAGATGCTATATGTTTAGGCAAATGCATTACGCATTTTTTATTCAAAATATTATTTATCCTATTAATATTGTAGAAATACCTCGGATAAGTTTTAGTGCTTGAGAGGTTGCAACCTAAGAAATAATTATTTTTCTCACTTTTCTGGTTCTTCTATCCACATTTGATACACGCTAAGTACCATATTTTTTTATCTAGCCGAGATCTAGAAATGGTTGCCTATATCCCCACTACAACATTCTAATAGAAAAAGAAGAAGAATAGTTCCAAACATTATCACAATTTTATTCAATTTACATTGAAGGAGATATATACTATTGCACCTTACCGATGTGTGTGAATCTGGCCTAAGGGATTTCCATTCTGCAATTGTTGCCCTCTTATCATTTGAATCTGTTATAAGTGTCATAGAGTGAAGTTCTTTATTGTCAGCATACCTATAAATAAAGAAATTGATAACAAAATTTAGGAAGTTTCAAGAGATGATTGACGTGAAGTGAATAGAATGATAGATAAATAGAATTTAATAAAATACCATGTACAAAGGTGCTTAGCTTCGTCAATGTCCGAGTCGAATATTAACTTTGTTGAAGGTACAAATTTCCTTAATTTTGGATTACATTATTAGACGTTGTAAATGAATTCAAACTGAATGATAAAAATAAAAATGTAAATTGGTTGCCATTAAATTCACGAACCAACATTGAAGTAGCAATAAGGTCCTTTCCAATAGTTACCAGGCCCGATAGTTGTTCTTTATAAAATGATATAATTTCTCCCCGATAGTTGTTCTTTATAAAATGATATAATTTCTCCCCACAGTGTCCCCACAGTGTCATTAGAATGCTTTTAGCCCTTTTTTATTTGTAAAATATTAGGTGTTGAAGTTTTTCAATTTACATTATAGTCTTATTTTATAAGTTAACTCAAGAAAATGTTAAGAATATGTACCTTGCATCAAGAATGGTGACATCCAATTTTTGAGTCATCGTATTGTCCCTTTTCCGTATTGTAGAGACTCTACTGAGATTAAACACTATGCCGACGACATCTACTAAACTGTGTGAAAACAACAATATTAGGAGGATATATTCTTTACATTATTATATATATTTGCATAATATTGTATAGATGTAGGTGATATTTTCTCTGTTGAGGAGAAACTAAACGTCAATAATTTCTCAATGCGTACCTATCAATTGTTCAATTTTGTTAATTAATTGTGGCAAAGTTTTTAAAATGAAATTGGTCTGATGGTATGTCATTGTAATCTTCAATTATCTCTTCTACCCTCAAATCTTGCCTAAGGCACAACTGGAAGTCACCAAGCACAATTCTATATGTCTTTGAAGTGTCTACCACCTTCACTTGTTTGATGTAGAATGCTGTGCCTTCCCTCAAGTTTGTGCCAAATGATTTTATCTAATTATTCTGAAGTGTTAACAACATCTAATCACTCTATAAAGAAGTAACACAAACATATATAAATTAGCTCAAACAGCAAGTTATTAATTTATATATATTTTAGAGTTTAGTTTTTTATCATTCAGGAAGCAAACCTTCTCTTCAATCAACACCACCTTCAGAAAAAAAATTTGGTGTGAAGATCTCTGAACTTCAAACTGATGCCAAATTTGACAAACTCTCGCCTTAATATTCTAGTGAATCCAAAAAGGATTTAGCTTATCAAATGTTTGGTATTGTGGATGCTGCATCTTGTTATGAGCTGTATGTATAATGTGCAAAAAAATGTAAGTAATATTGTTCGACATAATAATTATTATTGGCATATAAAGAGAAAATGAAAATTGAAAATAAACAACAAAAATGTATAAAGTAATCTTAGACTCATGACATTGTAAAGCAATACCGTTCATTGTTGAGGACTTTGTCCAGCACTTCCTTGTATACAACATTTTTAGTCTATCCTTTGGACTCATTTTCTTTATTCAATGATAGAATCTTTAACCCCGACCTCGATGTAACTATTGAGATTATAACATATAATTGTCCATGTATAAATACTTTTCTAGGAAGGTACAAACCAACCTTTGATAACGTTTGACCTTGGCTTTTGTTGATTGTTAATGCGAATGCAACACGCATTGGGAATTGCCTCCTCTTGAATGTGAAAGACCACCCAGTATATGTTGGTGACATTACTATTCTTGGAATGTAAACTCGCTCCCCTATTCTGCTACCTGTTATAATTTCAACTTCAATAACTCTTCGCCTAGTTTACCTAACAATTAATCTTGTTCCATTACATAAGCCAATTGATTGGTTGAGATTTCTCAGAAGTACTATCGGTATCCCACACCTTTAGCTCTAGAGAGTGATTTGGAAGTCCACTAAACCTCAATGAATTGAGAAATTCAGGGGTGTATAAAGCATTTTGGTCAGCATCTTTGACATCTATGATAGTGTATGCACTTAGATACACCTTTTAACTTTGTCAATCTTGCTCATAATGTTTTCATTTATCTTATCAACACCATCATTTGTTGAGGCGAGAATTGCTCGTTCTTAAAGGTAAGTATATTCAACACTTTGCTCAAAGAAATGAACATATGCGTTTTGTACCAGGCCCATTACATCTTCATTCTCACCATTTTCATTTTTCAACATCAAATCTTCAGGTATCTTAACCCAGTTGAGTTCTCCATCATTGGATATTGAATATGAATTAGTAGTTCCATTGCCAATGTTTAATACCCAACTTGCAAATTCAACATAGTTATCATTTGTCATACCATTGTTTGATGATTGTTGGAGGCGCATATTAACAATTAAGTTAAACAAATGGCAATGATTCCATACTTCTGCATTTATCAACGATGCATCAACTATTTGTTCTCTTCTTCCCCTGTAAACCACTAGTAATATTTGTCTAAAATCATCACCCAAAGTCACAATTAGAGCACCGAATATTTTATTATCGGTATTGTCATCAACAAACCTCATATATATTTGAGCGTTCTATTTAGGGCATCAAATGTATGCATGTGTATCATCGGTGCTTCATCCCATATGATGAGATTGGCTTTTTACAATAACTTTGCTAGATTTGAGCGTTTGTTGATTGAGCAACAGAGTACTCATAAGGCTGTAATGGTATTTTGAATCTGGAATGTGCGGTTCTTCCACCCGGCAATAGAAGTGATGCTATGCCTGAGGATGCTACAGGAAGACAAATTTTCACATCACTCTGCAACTTACAAATTATTGTTTTCCATAAAAAAGTTTTTCCTGTACCACCACTACCATTGACAAAATATAAGCCTCCTTTTCTATTGTATGATGCTCTTATGATCCCATCAAATATAATCTTCTATTCTTCACCTATATAAGCATTCATTTCCTCGAATTCATTCCCTAAAGAGCAATATCATAAGATAGCTCATCTCTTAGAAATCTATTTGCAATTGAATCTGATATATTCTCATTATTGAAAGGTATTGTGAGAAATTCCGACAATGAGTGTCATTTTTTGTTATGACTGATTCAATTTCAGCTAGAGTAAGATTTTTCAACTCATGTTTTGAAAGATGAATTGATTAACTCTAGTCTCTCTTCTAAATCTTCTCTATAAGTCATCTGAATGTGATGGCCAATGCTTTCTCCACAGATCATTGGGATCCTTTACCTCACAAAATAATAACGTATCGCAGAACATGTTGCGCAGTCTATTTCCTATTACCCAACCTGAAGCTTCCATCAAGGCATTATCCCATTCACCATCATCATCCAACAAACCTAAAGCAGCACATGCTTCTTTGTATGTGTCATGTATCCTTCCATTCACCGTCCTAAAATCTTCGTAGCAAGTGGGCCCTTTTATGATGTGCAATAGCCTTCTTAAATAATATCTTTCACCTAATAATGGATGTGAATAATATAGCCTCCCTATTGATTTACCTCTTTGTCGTTCTTTCCATAACTTAGCACGTTCATCCCAAATCCACATATGTCAATTCTCTAGCAGATAGATATCTTCTATTTGCCTCAAACCATTCTATAAACATTGTTCTCTGAGTAAGATGATTGTTGATGATTGTGTGCAAGTTGTTGTCGTCTCTGAAGACAATTGTTTGTTGATCCTTTAAGTGAATAAGCTTTCGACTGATGGATGTCTATAATGTGTTTTGAAATCAAATATCCTCCAGCAAGATTTAGGCGCAGAGATGTATCTGCAATCCATATACTGCTTAATCTCATTTACAACATGGTGTTCTCCTCTTCCCGATGAGCTGGCCTTTGTGAATTACTCTCGATCACCATTGTGGCTCGGTCCTAACCCTTATGGATATATTTGTACAAATATTTCACCACTCTTATACGATTGCATATTTCAACATTGATATGATCATTAAATTTTCTGAGAAGAGAGAGATAATAAGGAACAACCCAATGATTATCAACAGTAGTATTGCCAATTTAAGATGTTATTCCATTGTCACTTCTTCTATAATTTGGATATCCATTTGCATTGATAGTCGTGCTTGGAGTAAAAGGTTTTGGATCATGCTTAATGCGCTTTCCATCGACCATACAAACACATCTTGGATTTAGAAACCTGCATGGGCCAGTATCATGCACCTTTTCACAATATCATATGCTTCCGATTCATTTTCAGGATCAGGTATCTCAGCACATATGATATCATCAACATATCAGAGGTCATGGGCTTATAGTTCTCATCAAGCGTGAGAAGTATATGTGCATGTGGCAATCCCCTTTTTTGAAATTCGAATGTATACAAATCTGCAATATGCAAAGTATAAATATAATGCGATATATTTTATTTTAATGTTTGCGAAGGTAATATAAAATTATAGAGACTTATGAAATTTTTTCTACATGTACCTGCGATGATTATACCGAAGTGCATTTTGTTTTTTTTTTTTAGAGGTCATGAATCAACTCCCTCAATTTCAACCTAATAACCCTTGCAACAATATCTAGACGATCTTCGGCCTTTTGACCAGGAATGGTAGTAAGCATATCTTGTATTTCCTTCCAATATGGGTTATAGGTAAAAGTGACAATTAGATCTAAAGGTCCGGCCCATCTACTGCATCCTGATAATATTGGACCATATATCGAGGTCCTCCAATGTAAGATGATGGTAATATGAATCTATGACCAACTGAGGATGCATCATTATCGCCTTCATTTACTGCATCTTGCAATCCACGGTAAAGATCTGAGTAATGTTTGCTTTGACTACGGTGTAACCACGAAAGTCGATTGTATTCAATGCAAGCATATACATCTACAATATATTGATGCAGCAATCTTCCTCCATGCAATTATATCTTTGACTCTAAGTTTCGCTATTGTAATCTAAAGCAATTGTAATATAAAGCAATAATATTCTCTTATGGAGACATACGTTTGTTTGGATCGGGCACTTGAGCTTTCCATATTGTATGGAATATTAATTCTCCATCCATCTTCTCCATAAGGAAATAGTAGTGGATATTGCATTGCCATATAGCTAGGATGCATTTCATTGATTCTTTTCAATTGTCCAACGGTAGTAAATAAGACTATGTCACGATGAGACCCTTGGACTAATCCTCGTCCAACCAGTAGAGTTGCGACTTCATTTGCAGTTGGTCAATTGTATTGCCTTCCATCCGAAAACCTTGTATCTAAGATTCTTAGTCAAGTCCGGTGCAGGTGTAGAACCATATAAATTGTGCACTCTTCGAAATACGCGAGCATACGGATTGAATTGATCAATCACTGCTTGTAATTCTCTAAGTATGTCTTCATCTATACCTATATAACTCCTCGGTCTATCCATAATGGCAATTCTATTTTGTGATTCATGCTCTGTATCATAGATATATAACTAACAAAACTTGGGTTGTTGTCCTTCTTACGGTAGTAGCTAAATGGTGGCATTGTCCATGAATTCGAAAAGTGTAACGTCGTCCTCCTTTTAGAAGTGCATAATCTATATTTGCCCCTATTAAAGTAAAGGACAATAATGAGTTATAAGTCCTTATTGATTTTTTGAAATCACTGTTATTATTACCATCACATTGTAGCAAATGAACTAAAGGAGGCGGTGCATTACTTTAACAGGGGCAATGTTACTGCTCCATCTCTACAACATTGGTAGAAGATATTATGTCCATTTCCTTTTCCTTGGCTAGACCTTTCTTCTTGCCACATAATTGCTCCACATCTTTGACATTCATTTGTAGGATGAACTAGGTCATGTCAACTACTGAAAGTACCTAATCGTAATATAATAAATTGTAAGAAAACTATTGGCACGTGTTTTTTAATTATTATATTGTTAAATAGAGAAAAAGCCACGCAAGTTTAGATTGAGCATACTTGGCATTAGTCTACTATTATGCATAGATCTCCTGTCAGTACTCGCAACAACACCTTCATGAACTTACACATCAATAAAATTATTTTCAACTAACATGCCATTATACATCGCTGTCAACTCACCCGTGGCAGTTGATTGATGACTGAGAATGCCAATGTTATTGGTACCTATTGATTTTTTCAGCAAAACATCAACATGACTTTAAATTTGTTTTCATCCTATATTGTTAAATTAGTTGGATGCTAAATGTTTTCAGTTGTGATTGTGCATACTTGAGTTATTCTCACTGTGGGGCATTGACCTTATGCTACCAATTGCATTTGATCCATCTTGTACTTAAACATCTATTGAATTTTTGCCGAGTAATGTATCAACAGTCGAATTTGAGAAATCACTCCCGACGTTTGATTGATCGCTACGTATGCCATTGTCGTTGAGTCGCATGACATTGATCTGCACATCTACTAATCTCTCATTATTTTCCGTGTTAGCTCCACACTTGATACTGTCAATGTGGAGTTCACGAGTCACATTGGATGATTGTGCCTCTAATGTAGATGCCCTAATCATTGTCTCATTTGCTCAATTTTTATATTGTTAAATTTAATTATCACAACAAATATATGGAAATGAACTACTTTTAATTTATTAATCATTTTTTGTTATTACTAAAAGCTTACTTCCTTGCTCATGCGCGTTAGATAAGTTGTGCAATTGCCTGTCTTTTGTTACCTTTTGTCATATTTGATTCGACTGTTTTATGCAGTGTTGCTACATTTGATCTAGAATGGATAAAAGTAAGAGAAAAGCATGTATCAAAGATAAGGTCAGAAAATGATATTATCAATAATAAATAAAATAAAATGAGCAAATAATTTAAGGGAATATAGTGATAAAAAAGCACATATTAACTTTGCCAAACTATGGAAATGCTTGCAAATGGGGACATGAATCAATGTTAGGCATATGACATCTTTTTTCACATGTTAACTTAATTGAGATGGAGCAAAATATCAAAGATCAAGATATCCAAGAAAATTAGTGATTATCCGCTGGCGTATGGATAGATGTGTGGAGTAGTGACTCTTATCACCTATCACATGACATTTTGGATGGGATTAGGATTTCATACTGCTCGAACCCCAATGTATGGTCAGGATTTCATCGGACGTATGGTGTCACAAGTATAAATATAATGTGACGTGGAGAGTATCGGCTAATGTTGAAAAAGGAGTTAAATCTAACCCAAAATAATAAAAAAAAAAAAGTTAATCAAATATCATATTTTTGTTTCTTAAACAAATTTATTGTTTACCTAATGCGGCCTGGCAATGAATTTGTTGATTTTTCTATAATTTGATATTCTTTTATGACTCAATAAAATATATCCCATCATTGCATGCAAATTGCATGATTTATAAATGGCAAGGTTTTGAACACATGCTCTAAATATTCATGGCAGTAGTTTATGCCATTGTAAATGGAAGAAAGATATGGCAACAAGATATATATGGATATCAAAGAAATAGAAGACAATGTAGGGGTAGGATCCATGTAACATATATATATATATATATATATATATATATAGAGAGAGAGAGAGAGAGAGAGAGAGAAATGCCCCAAACCAATTAAGTCCAATGTTCATTTGATTTGTTAAAAATTATAGTGGCAAGGTTCATTGATTATACAAAAAAAAAAAAAACATACTTATATGCTCGCCATAAGATCATATAAAGAGTCATATAATTTATTTATTGAGCAAAATGACCTCGCCCTCATCTTTGATAATTGAACTAAAAATAAATAAATGGAACTTAATCTATATATAAATTAAATTAGCATATGTGATCAATGTATATATACAAAAGAAAAAGGCAAGAAACTATATTTATGTCTTTATTGATGTAAATGATACTTCTCCAATTTTTTATTTTTGGCGGGGATAAAAAAGGCCTACAGGAAACGTAAACATTACATTAAAAAATGAGCATGAAATCAACATATAAACACAGATAGAATATATATGAAATGGAATTTCTTATAAACAATGGTAGTGACAATGACAATAATAAATCCTTTTGTATAGTCAGCAAAATTTTTCTAAAATGTTTCATGATATGAAATTTAAGTAACAAGAAGGTGGTCATGGAGCTTTTATGGCTAAAAAATCTGAGGACTGATAGATATGCATATCTAGATGAGAAAAGGAGTGTTAAAACCTTGTTGACTGATTGGAAGTTATCCTTACGTAGCCAAGGAAAACAAATATAATACTGAAGCTACAATAATTTATTCATATAATAGATAGCCCAACCCATATGTCAAGAAGATATCCATATAACCCAAGGAATATCTCAAACTTTCATATGAACACTGGACATAAACATAAATTGCAGAATCCCACTTTTTTTTATTACTAAAAATAGAGCAAATGATATCTTTGGAGTGCAGATTATGCTCAACCAAACTCAGATTATGTCACCCCTATTTATAGTAGAAAGTAATAGTTAAAATACACTTTGTTAAAAAAATATACATATGTACACCTGAATGGATATATATATATATATATGTTGATCGTTTCTAGTTGTTCATATCTTGAGATATTTTACCCTTCCAAGGTCAAGATTGAGCCCAAAACAAATGGGACTCTTCATTAAAAATACATCTATAACATTCACGAAAAATTAGATATGAAGAAATCCTAATCATCTAGGCATCTAATTTAAATAAATAAATAAATAACCAACCAGTTTTCAAATTCAAGATTTTCTAAATATTCATCTACCTCAAGTAAATTCTGTGTTATGGTTGAAAAAAAAGGTAAGGCTAATTACATAGCTTAGATAGGTTGGTATTATGTGGATGGATTCAAGTTAAAACCCAATAAAGGTTGTAACAAAGTGAAGACTGATTTAGCTCAGTCTCCAAAATATATATAGAAGAAATACCTCTTTCTTAAGAATGACAGATGTGGAAGATGCCTTGGGGCTGCCCAGTGATTGGGACAATGTTGCAGAAGAAAAGAAACGCAGACACACCGTCGGAAGCGGCCTGTAGAGATGATAGGTAACGACTTGTTGTGATGGAAATGAACACGAAGATCTTCAAATAAAAGATATAGATAAAAGAAGTGAAGATTTGTGAAAGAGGAGAGAGATATAAAAGAAAGGAGACCAACATGCAGAAAACAAAACTAGTTTCCATCAATTGCATATGCAAAGCAAAGTACATTTTTAAAAGTATGAAAATTTTGAAGAAGAAAATTGAAAAAACTCATTCAAGCCAAACATGATTTAAATTTATCATCATCTCTCTCTGTATGCTCTAATCAATTAAGATAATTCTAACTTTGAGGGAAATAAACGAAGTTTTGGAGGGCCAAAATAGAGACTTTACAGAAGCCCATACATACATGGTACCTACCAACATTACTAAACCTAACCAGTAAAAACATAGAATCGAAGCAATGAATCATTGTGCTATAAAATAAATAAAAACTAGATAACTACTCAGTCCGTTCTAAATGTATGAGTTTAGAACCTGTGCAGCTTTGTACCATTGGAGAAAGATTGAGCTAAATGAAGTCAAAAGGCTTACAAAGCCCAATAGGTTTCAATCAAGATACTCAATTGAAGGTCTTTGCCTTCGATCTCATATGATAAAAAGTAATCATAACCAAAGCACCAGACACCATGAAAGCAAGGAATAAAAAGAGAAATTGCTTCATTTTCATCCCATAAATTAGAACAAATGATCACAAGCCCAAGAAGATGAGTCTATTGCTTCAAACAAAAGACTAATGTACCTATAAAATGATTTCCACCTAAACATATTTGGGGGGAAAAAATCAAACCATGATCAAGGGGGCCAAAACTCATAAAGACACGGACAAAGACATATGATTCCATAGATTCAACTGAACCCTCCATAAATTAGAACAAATTATCACAAACGCAAGAGATGAGTCTATTGCTTCAAACAAAAGACTATTCAAATGTACCTTTAAAATTATTTCCACCCAAACACATTTGGGGAAAGAAATCAAACAATGATCAAGGGGACCAAAACTCATAAAGACACATACAAAGACATATGATTCCATAGATTCAGCTGAACCCTCTTTTTTCCCTGTGTATCTCTCTCTAATGGTAATTGTGTATCTCTCTCTAATGGTAATGAGCAAACAGTATGTACACAAAACACAAAGACACATATATTTGTTGTAAGTACGCGAGCCTCGTGGATAGGCTTTCAAAACTTTTAACCCACGACTCAGGTATCAATTGTCCATAAGGCCATAAACTCAATCCAGGATCCAAAACCTCTTTCTCGTGAATCAAGATCAGCAAGAACACTATCTAGAAATAGAAAATGGTAGCAACAAGCAACCATGAAAATCTACACAGTTGGATGAAGTAGATCTTACGTTGGGAGCTCGGTTGTACTCTAATGGAGTTGACAACTTGCTTGATGAAGAACACTTTCTTTAAAGCAAATAGGATCTCCAAGACTTTGTTGTCTTCCATGTTATAACCCTCTTTCAGGTTTCTTTCTCAAGGAGAATGGTGGAATCTCCAAAAGAAACCGACCCTAGAATCTCTAGAAGTTAACCGAAAGAAAAACAAGGAAAAAGGGGAGAGAGAGAGAGAGAGAGCTTGGGTGTGCAACACCTTGAGCGTGAATGGGTGTGTAGGACGTCCAACCCTCCTCTCCTTAAATAGCTTATGAGCACCTCCCTATTGAATTATTATTAGAAGTCCTACTTCCATAATAATTAGTAACCTTTTATTCCTTTCTTTTAGAGTTCAAGTAGGATTAATAACAATCTATTAATTGGGCTAGCATGGGGACCACTAGGGATTCCATAGAAAGCTGGCTCCAACTGGGACACCCTGACCCCACATCTCACGTGCAATCCAAGCCCACAGTTAATTGCAAATAACTTCATTATATAAATGCAACTGAACTCCAGTCTTAGGATTAAATTATAAGAAAACCCTTGATGGACCCAACTTTCGTCCTCTCCTTCCACCCCGGGGCTGCCAGGGTCCGGAGGAGGAGAAAAGCGGGTATCAACATTTTTTTGTACGGGTATGCCAGATTTTCTATTCTACTTGGAATTTGAAGTGGAGATCCGGAGATTCACCTCCACAAGTAGAAAGGAAATCAATTTTTTTTCTAACTTTTCAAATTACATAAATATTTTAAGAAACGAGACAAGTTTCTCTTTGAATGTCGTAGGAGGCGATTTTTTGTTTGTTTGCCGTGAAAGGCGATTTTGTGTCGTGAAAGGCGGTTTTGCTGTAAAAGGCGATTTTTGCCGTGAAAGGCAATTTACAAATCTCATCAATAATGAAAGACAAGAATTGTGATTTTTTGTCTCTTTAAAAAATATAAGATACAATAGAAAAGTAAAAAAAGGAATCTAAGTTCTCAGGAGATTGTGGAGACTCGTTCAGATCAACAGTCGCAAGTTATATATGGACTTCGCCATCGTCCTTCAGATGAGAACACATGATGCTTTGATTCTTTTGGCTTGGCTCTAACCTCAGATTTTTAGAGGACAAAGACCAAGGGGAGGTCTTATATCCAATAAAAAAAAACCGAGTAAACGGGCTGAAAAGCCACGTTTAGGCCATGTTGGATAAAAGGAGATGAGACCTTGGGGGGTGGCCCCCCAAGGGACTTCGATCACCTTGTGGCGTTGCAGCAGAGTTTCTTCAGGATTTTCTGGCTCTCTCTGTATCTATGCAGCCCTCTCTGTGTGAATTGCTCTTGGATTTCAAGATCGATCCTGGATTTCTTAGAATGACCTCCTTTTATAGGCTTTTGGTAGCCATGGGGTGGTTTATGAGCATTGATGGTATTGATGAGAGGATTGATGGCATTGATGCTCCATGATGGGAGGAGTTACAAGTTTTTATTTTACTGATTTTGTAACTCATTTTTCTTGGCTTGTGATTGGCCGATGGAGAATGATGGGCATTTAATCGCCTTTAATCTCCATGATGAGGGGAGTTTCATGGATTTAATGTCATGATTGCTTGGACTTGTAACTCCCATTTGCTTGATTCTGATTGGGTCGTCCAAAATAATGGGTTAATAACCGCATTAAGTTATCATAAAACGGGTCATTTACAGCATTAAGTGGTCGCCAGGGCATTTGAAGAGTCGCGGGCCGTACCGCGTCTTTTGGAATTCTTCTTGTGACGATCGCCGATGGATCCACATGTTGTTTGATGTCAGATGGCAATATAACTTCAGACATTGATTGGTGCCACTGGGCCGGTGACATCTGTCTTGTCGATTTCTCGATCGGTCAAACAGAAAGTGTCTTTGGTCAGCCGGTTGGCAATCTTGAAGCAATCAATGATGATTTCATGCTCTTGACGGCGGATCCGAAATGTTGATGAAGATCAGTCGATTCCAAGCATCAAGAATTAGATCTTAGGAAAATCACAGGGGCTAGAACTCCCGAAACGCGAAAAGGATCGAAAAACGGGCCACTCGGAGGAAATCCGGCTACTCGAATTTCCAGGGTCGCCGGCGACCATGCACCCAGGGTTGCCTATGGTCGCCGGCGACCATGGGGGTTTTCCCCCTTTTGGTCACCGTTTTACGGCCGTTTCTCCGATTTTTTATTCTTTCTTTTCTTCTGTATTTTTCTTGACATTTTTCCTCATTTATTGGCTTGATTTTCCTAAAGAAGACTTGACGAGAAGCCGCGCAAACCAGAGCACAAAGTTTCCTATTTTTTGGAAAAGCCCAAGACTTTGTAGCCGATTTTTCGTCAAGAGTCAAAACTAGGTCAAACAATGTCAGAATAATCCAAAATTTGAGGTGAAGCCTCCTGAGCAATAAATAGGACTAACCATGGGCTTTTATTTGAATTTTGAAGCTGTTTGGGGTCCGTCGCTACTAGACTTGATTTTGCCATGAGGAAGATGTCACGCTCTGATGTACGGTCAACTGATGTCCGATCGTCCTGAAATTTGACAAGGAGCTATTGGAGTCATTTTGAGACGATCCATTAGCTCCAATTTGGATGTCATGGTCTTGGGGTGCTTCGCAGCCGAGAGGTTTGATTTTATTTCGGAGCCTCGAAGTTTGGTCAAACGTTGTCGGAATGACCTGAAATTCGACGTGTAGTGCTTTGGGAGCATGTTGAAGCCACTCATGTGCTCTGTTTGATGAGTGATAGCCTCGGTGGTTCTCGCCGCTGAGAGACTTGATTTTGCTGCTCGAGAGTTGATGGAGGGTAAAACGTTGTCAGTTCGACTTGAAATTTGAATGGAGCCTTTCAGAGGTATTTTGGAACCATCCGTAAACTCTTATTGAAGTTTTTATGTCTTCAACACTATTGCCGCCGGGAGCACTTACTCAGCTGTTGGAGGAGTGAAGTTAGGCCAAATGATCTTGGAATGACCTGAAACTTCATGTGTACCCCTCTTTTAGTTGTTTTGAAGGAACTTGCAGTTTTTGTTTGATTCTAACAAGATCTGATGCTTGGAGTAGCATTGCCTCTTTGTAGTAGGATGGGGCTTCATGTGGCTTCTTGACATTGAGGAGGCAAAGTGACTTGTTTTTTTTTTATGTCAACAACCCTAAACTTCCCTATTTCAATAAGTAGGTGTTGGTATGGAGATCTTAAGACTTGCAAAAGACCCAAATTCATGACAAGACAACAAAAGATGTCCCATCACAATAGCCAAGCTATTGGCATGGAGATCGTGGGACTAGCAAAAGACCCAAATTCATGACAAGACAACAAAAGATGTTCCATCACGAACGCCAAGCTGCCGGATGTGAATTTTGATCCCCCAGGGGGGTAAATCGCTATTCAACTATATGAGATATCAAAATTTTACATCTAAAATGAGGATTCCGACTACCCTCAAAATGATCCCCCAGGGAGGGAAATCGCTATTCAACTATATGAGATATCAAAATTTTACATCTAAAATGAGGATTCCGACTACCCTCAAAATCGACGGATCACGACCGCAAGCTACGGATACGGTCGTAACACCGTCTTTTGACGAAAGCCGAAAGAAAGCAGGAGGAAAATGGGGTGGGTTTTTCTCTCGTCAAATGTGTTGCTGGCGATACACGACGGTTGTCTCGTCACTTAATTTAGGTCTTTCAACTTGGATCAAAGGTCACATTACGGGTCTCAAAGTACAATCATAGTGAACTAGGCAGGGGAAATCAACAGTCATGGGCATACGAGCTAATTAGAATTAAATCCAAGTATTCTAGGAAATAAGTGTAATAAAAATGGAAATAGATTAAGAAAATAAAAAGGAAAGGTGCCAAACATTCTGAAAGGGATCAACCCCGTTCCCAAGTACCCCTTTCAATGTCCTATGACAGCCTATGGTTTGAGAGCTTATTCTTCGAATCGAAAAAACGATGCAAACGAGACTTCAAGTTGCATCTCTGTGGGTTTGTGTATGATACACAGGTGATAAAAGTGCACGGCCAATGATGGGCCGAAAGTAAATAAAAAATGGCCGATGATGGGCCGGGGTTGATTGAGGATGGCTGATGATGGGCCGAAGTAAATGAACTAATATTGGGGGTGTGCGAAACCACTCATCCCATCTTGTTATTCTCATTAATTTAGGTTTTCAGAATTAGCCTCTATTCCCTTTAATCATTGAGTTCAAATGAATATTTGGCACCGGAGGTGGAGCGAAAAAGGAGAAAATGTTTTTGGTGTGATTTGGTGGTTTTATAGTTTTTTGGATTTTTAAATGGGGCTATAAGGGCCTAACTAGGGGATTACCTACTTGGATTTAACCTAACTATTCCATTTCCCTAATGGATCTCTACCCTATCCTAGGGTCCTAACCGCCCTCATCCGCTCTCCCAGACCCTTAGCGGGGCCCGGACAGAGAGTGGGGCATAATTAGTTGAAGTTAAAGAAACTAGGGTAGTCTAACTTGGTTAGGGGGAGACCTAGATCTGGATTCGGGGTCTGATCTGATCGGTCTAAACTACCATTTCATTTCTAACTCCAATTTATTAATATTTTTTGGGTTTTTGATATGTTTTACTTTGTTTTTGGTCTTTTGGGTTTTTTTTTTTTTTTTGCTTTTGTGTATATTTATAGGGCCTAAAATCCTAAATTGATTTTTCCAATCCTAATGAAATAGGAGGAGGAGAAAGGAATAAATTTCTAATTTTTTATTTACTTAATAATTAACCTAAATAATCCAGAATGTTCTAAGTATGGTTCCCTAACCCTAATGAAAGAGGAGGGGAGAAAAGAACTCATTTACTAAATTTAGCCTAATTAAAGAAATGCAACTAATTATGTGATGAGGGGCATATTTTAATGCATGAGCATGTTTAACGCATAAATTGGAGATAATTTGAAGCAGATAAAGATCTTTTCAAGGAAATTATGCTAGATGCATGGGCATGTTTGAATGCATGGACATGTTATATAAAAAAGGGGAAATAAAGGCAACACATGATAATTAGGTAATTAAGTTTGCAATCTAAATAGTGCAATAAAATAAAACCAAGTGAATAAAATAAGATAAAGATGGGTTATGATGGATGGGCACAGGTGCAGGGAGGAGAGAAAGGAAAAAAGAAAAAGAAAGAGTGAGGGGGTGAGGGTGGCGGCAGTGAGGGAAGGAGAGGAGGAAGAAGAGGAGAGAGAGAGAGAGAGAGAGAGAGAGAGTGGTGTGTGCGGGTGGCAGACAGGAGAGGAAAGAAGAAAAAGAGGGAGGGAGGGAGAGAGGTACAAATGGCAGGGGCAGGGAAGGGAAGGAAGAGAAGAGAGAAAAAACGAGAGAGAGGGCAGAGAGAGAAGAGAGAGAAAGAGAGCAGAGGGAGGGAGAGAGAGGTGGGGGAGAGAAGAAAGGAAGAGAGGGAGTGGGGCCAGTGAGACAAAGAGAGGGAGAGAGAGAAAGAGAAAAGGAGAAGAGAGGCAGTGAAGGAAGAAGAAGGCGCAGGGCGGAACGGGTAAGGGAGAGGAGAGGGAACGGGAGAAGGAATGGTGCTCGCGGATGAGCGCTGCAGCAGGCGCAGGTGGCGGGGACGAGAGAAGAGAGGGAGAGGGAGCAAAGGAAAAGAGGGGGCGAGGAAGGAGGTGCGCAGGCAAGGGGAGGAGGGAGAGAGAGAGAGAGAGAGTAGAGGGGGTACGCAGGTGGGCGCTGCAGCAGGTGCCGGCGAGGAGAGACAGGGGAGGAAGAAAAGAGAGGAAGGGAGGGAGGAGAGAGAGAAAATAAGAAATAACAGAGGAAGAGAGGGAGAGGAGCAGAAGATAGGGAGAGAGAGAGAGAGGAAAGGGAAGGAGAGGAAGAAGAAGGCGCAGGCAAGGAACAGGGGAGGAGAGGAGGGAGGAAACTGGGAGACAGAAAGGGAGAGAGAAGAGAGAGGGAGGGAAGGAGAGGAAGAAGAAGGCGTAGGCGAGGAGGAGAGGAAGGAGGAAATAGGGAGACAGAGAGGGAGTGAGAGGAGAAAGGGAGGGATGGAGAGGAAGAAGAAGGCGCAGGTGAGGAACAGGGGAGGAGAGGAAAGATGAAATAAGGAGAGAAAGAGCAGAGGAAGAGAGGGAGAGGAAGAGCAGGCAGGCGCTTCAGAGAGGGGGAGGGAGGGAGAAAGTGTAAACGAGGGAAACAGGGGAGAGGAGCAGAGAGTGGCGGTGCAGATGCAAGGAGGCAGGGAGCGGAGGAAGAAGAGAGTACAGGCAAGGAAGGAGGAGAGGGAAGGTGGAAGAAGAAGAGAAAAAAAAAAGAGGGGAGGAAGAAGAAGGAGAGGAAGAAAAGGGATGGGTGCTGTGCATGCAGATGGAGGCAGCGATGATGCAGAAAGGGAAGAGGAGTGTACCGACGCAGGGGGAGCTTGGGGCGACGCTGTGTGCGCTACGTGTAGGGGAGAATGGCGGTGCTGCGAGGGCTACATGCGTCTGGAGGGAGAGATGGGCGCTAGTGCTGTGCGTAGGCGAGGGGTGCTGCATGCGTCCGGCGGAGGCAATGGCTCTGATAGAGAGGGAAAGATCGAGAGGGATGAGGGGTGAGGGTGATGGAGAGATGGGTGCAGGGATGGATGGGAGAGAGTGTGATGGAGAGGGGGAGATGGGCGTAGAGATGGAGGGGAGAGAGTTATGAGAGAGATCGGTCCGCGTGAGAGAGAAGGGCTTGGGAGGAGAGGGATAGGGATGAGGGTGTTAGAGATGGAGATGGAGAGAGAGGTCTCGAGGGGAGGGGAGAGTCCAGATTCCGTGGACTCTCCTCTCCCAAGCAACTGATGGGCCACGTGGGCCAGGTCAAGGCTAGGTTGGGGCTTGGGTTAGGTCTGGTACAGGTTGGGGTAATGGGTTAGGTGATTTTGGGCTTGGATCCAGCCTAGAATGATGGGCTTGGGTCAGGTTTGAAAGCAACAGGTTCGGGTCCAGAAGGTGGGGTCCGGTGGGGATTGGTCGGGTTATCATTACTTGGGTCCAGGTTTCGTATATTTCGATTCGCTCATCGGATTTCGACGCTCTACACATCGAGGGAAAGCTCTCAGTGAGTAGGTTAGGATGAGCCGATTTTGAGGCAATTAGAGGTCCAGAAATGGTAGGTGATTTTTCACATGGGCATCCTGGGGGCGCGGGACATACTGCTATGATTTTGATCCGCCCGTCCGATCTCGGAGTTCTATATATGGACGGAAAACTCTCGACGAGTAAAACGTAATAAGCCAACTCCCATGGTGATCGAAGGCCTAGAAGCAATAGGTGATTTTTCAAGCTGGCACCCCAAGGGGCATGGGCATAGTTGTTAATATCGTTTTGGACCTCATTTCGCTCTAGCCTGTAAAATAAAAAGTTTCGGCCAATTCGGGATTTCGGCGAAACTTTTCGGAATTAGATTTCGGAGAAAATAGAACAAAAAATATATACATATATAAGTAAAAAAAATAGAAAAAGTAATAAATATAGATTTAATCCATTATAGTAATTTTTTTTGGAATTATATTTTGTGAAAATATTAGAAATACAAAATATATGTGTAAAAAAAGTTTAAAAAAAATTAATTTTGTAAAATTTTATTTCGATCGAAAAGTTACATTTCGGCCGAAATCCCGAATTTCGGCCGAAATTGGCTGAAATCCCGAATTTCGGCCGATATTGACCGAAAGTCAAACCGAAAAGTTTTCTTTGAAATTTCGTTTCGGCCACTTGACCGAAACGAAAAATTTCGGCCATGGGGCCTACTGCTGCTATTTTTTATCCGCCCGTCGAATCTCGAGGTTTTATATATGGACGGAAAGCTCTCGACGAATAGATCGTGACGAGCTAACTTTCGAGGTGATCAGATGTCTAGAAATAATATGTGACTTCCTGTTAGATTATATGGTCTCAATCTTGTGGATGACGTAATAAATTGATTTATTTATCAATATAATCATGCTTTCTATTCATGAGATGAATGGTGTTTTATTTCTTCTTGCACATAACCAATACGAATGACATGATGGTTCATGAGATGAACAGGAGCCCACAAGTATATTAGATGTAATACATGTGTATGGATGAGATCCAAATACGGAAGACATGTGTCATAAATCTTATACTTAAATTGATTCACAACTGGTGATGAGATTGGGCATCTCATCTGATAAAGTTGCAGCATTATGATCACTATAGGATAGTGTGATTTGTCTCAATCATCGGAGTGTAAGACTCTGGATCATTATGCTGGTACATTGGATGTATTGAAGGACCATGAGAAGCAAGGTCCACTCTCATAATTCCTTAGCAATAGACTCTTAATCCTAAGACAAGAATGAACTCAAATTTCTATCCATTCATTTGCTTCAAGTCACCAATGAGTGAGGGTGATCGTAGGTTAACACCTCAATGTCTTGAGTATATGGTAGTAAGACTGCGGGAACATTTAATGGTCAAGATGGAATATATCTATTGTATCCTCTTGTGCTAATTAATGGATTTATCATTGATAAGTGCACACCCATCTCAATTGAGAGTTATTGGATGTTACTGATGTGTTGGAAGTATGTGGGCCTCGTGGATAGGTTTTCAAAACTTTTTACCCACTTGATTAAGGATCAAGTACCCATAAGGCCACAAACCACATCCAGGATGCAATCCCTCAATCTCATCCATCATGTACAGCAATATACTCTATCTAGAAGATAGAAATCAGTAACAATCAAGCAACCAAAAATCTACAACATACGATGAAATAGATTATACATTTGGAGCTCGGTTGTGCTCTAATGGAGAAGAAGACTTGCTAGATGAAGAAACTTTTTTTTGTAAGCAATTTAGGATCTCCAAGACCTCTTAGTCTTCCACGCTATATCCCGATTCAGATCTCTTCTTTAAAGGAGATGGGTGGGATCTTCTAAAGAAAACAACTAAAAGCTCTAAAGGAACTAGAAGAGAAATAGAAGAGGAAGAGGAGAAGTTGTGCAACACTTGCACACAAGGGGCTTGGGCAAGGATTCCTACATGGGACATCCAAGGGGTTTGTTCCCCTTTTATAGCCTTGCAAACCTCCTCTTACTAATAATTAATTAGAAATCCTACTTCCATTAAGAATTAGTAACTTTCTCCTTTATAATTATTATAGAAGTCTCACTTCCACAACAATTAGTAACTTACTATTACCACTATTAGAAGTCTCACTTCAAATAGAAAGAGTAACTTTCTAATTCCTTTCTTTTAGAGTTCAAGTAGGATTAGTATCTTTCTAATAATTTAGGCTAGCGTGGGGACCACCAGGGATTCTATAGAAAGCTAGCTCCAAATAGGACACCGCGACTGCACATCTCATGTGCAATCCGGGCCCACAGTTAATTGCAAATAACTCCACTATATAAATGCAATTGCACTCCATTTTTAGAAATAAATTACAAAGAAGACCCTAAACTTCCCAATTACCACAAGTAGGCCCCTCTATCAATATCCATGGGTCAATTGAATAAAGCATGTCCCTTCCAATCTTAGATCCATATCTTATTATCCTTGAACCCCAATTAATCACAGTGATCATCAGTATCATCCAATTAACTCTTAAACGAGATCGGTGCACACTTACTAATGACAAATCCATTAATTAGCACTAAGGGATAATATAGATAGATTTCATCTTGACTATTCAATGTTCTCACAGTCCTACTACCACGTACCCAAGACACCGAGGTGTTGACCTACAGTTGGCCTCACTTATTGGTGACTCAAAAGCAAATGAATAGACAGAAACTTGAGTTCATCAATGTCTTAGGATTGAGAACCTATTGCTAGGGAATTATGAGAGCAGAACTTAAAATCGAGACAGTATTTCATAAAGTGCTTCTCATGGTCCTTCAATACATCCAATGTACCAGCATCATGATCCAGAATCTTACATTCTAATGATCGAGACAAATCACACTATCTCATAGTGATCAAAGTGCTACAACCTCATCAGATATGATGCCCAGTCTCATCACTGGTTGTGAAGATATTTAAGTATAAGACTTGTGACACATGTCTCCTGTATGTGGATCTCATCCATACACATATATCACATCTAGTTTACTAATGGGACCCGGTTCATCTCATGAACCATTATATCATATGTATTGGTTATATGTATAAAGTATTAAAACACCATTCATCTCATGAAAGAAAAGCATGATTTCATTGATGAATAAAGAAATTAATCAATTTATTACATCATCTGATGGATTGAGTCCATACAATCTAACGTGATGATCATTGTGATTAATTGGGTTTCAAGGATAATAAGATATGGATCTAAATTAGTGGGACGGGTTTAATCCAATTAATCCATGGATGTAGATGGAGGGGCCTAGTTGTGGTAATAGGGAAGTTTAGGTTCTTTATGTAATTTATTCCTATGATCGGAGGTCAATTGCATTTATATAGTGGAGTTATTTGCAATTAACTGTGGGCTCAGATTGCACATGAGATGTGGGGTCAGGGTGTCCCAATTGGAGCCAGCTTTCTATGGAATCCCTAGTTGTCCCCACACTAGGCCAAGATTAGATTATTACTAATTCTACTTGAACTCAAAAGGAAAGGAAATAGGATGTTACTAATTGTTATGGAAGTGAGGCTTCTAATAATAACTAGAAAGAAGAAAGTTACTAATTCTTATGGAAGTGAGACTTCTATTATTAACTAGTAATAGGAGGTGGCCTAGAGCTATAAATAGGGAGTAAGAGGAGGTGGACGTCCATCCAATGGGAGTACACGCTTAAGCCCCTTTGTGCAAGAGTTGCACGCCTTTCTCTCCTATCCTCCTTCTAGTTTCTATTATGGTTTGCCTTTGAGGTTCTAGTTGTTTTCTCTTGGAGATCCCACTATTCTCCTTGAGGAAAGAGATTTGAAACAGGTTATAGCGTGGAAGACAATTAGGTCTTGGAGATCTTAATTAGCTACTAAGAAAGAGTTCTTCATCTAGCATGTCTTTTTCTCCATTAAAGCACAACCGAGCTCCCAAGGTATTATCTACTTTCTTGCATATTGTGGATTTTTGTGGTTGCTTATTGGCTGCTATTTACTATATTGGAGATAGTGTTTTATTGATCTTGATCATGAGTTTAAGGTTCCTGGATCCTAGATGTGGTTTATGGCCTTATGGGTACTTGATTCCTGAGTTAAGTGGGTAAAAAAGATTTGAAACATATCCACGAGGCCCACCTACTTCCAGCAATTGGTATCAAAGCCATACCTTATTTCTAATTATGTTAGATCAGTTGTCTAGATCTAATCTTTGCATGAGATGCGAAGAGGATAAACCTAGGGCTATGTAAGGATTAGATAATTTTGGGTTTGTTTATTTTTATAGTAGATCCATGTTTGGAATGTCACAAAAGGGTTTAATTAAGATGGAAGGATGGAAGGAAGACATTAGAAGCTATTTGGGGATCATTAGAAACAATTTAGGACCAGTAGGAAGTTGATTTGCAAAAACCCAAATTTTTGGGTCCGTTAGGTCGTCTAGCCATACAGATCCCTACGGCTAGTCGTAGAAGTCTGGTCGGCTAGCCATAGATACTAGGTCGGCTAGCCAAGCCCAAGCAGAATTATTTTGGTTTTTTTATCCAAAATTTTCTTTTGGCATCTTGTATTTTGGTTTTTTGGTTTGGCAACCTGGTTTTGTGAGTTGTATGGTTGTATGAGAAACTAATTTGCAGGTTATTTATGTCCTCTCCATATGGCCCACAAGTCTTTTACTTTCTTTTTATGGTTATTGGTTTATTTGAGACTAAGTGTAAAGGGCATCATGGTTTCCTTAGTTTCCTGTGAAACGGCAAGGCATGGTGAATTTCCCTATAGCCCTTTTATTTCCATTATTAGATTACCATATAAGTCTCATCGTCGAGGCATAGGAATTTATGTAATTTTCTAATTTTTTAAATTTTGGCGTGTCCGAGATGAAGAAGGAAAGTGAAGTTGGACTCTTAATCAAAGAGTTTGAAGATTACCAAAAGTGTTTTAGACATGCCCAAAGAGTTTGAGGAATTCCAAAGTTTTGGAAAGTCTAAGAAGTCCAAGAAGTCTATTCTGCTTGGGCCATGTGAAGGAGAGGACTATTTTCTATTTTTAGCACTTTCTTTTTATAGATGATTGCTTATTATAAAATGTTTCCAAATCTGATCCAAACATAGCAGTTTCTAAAATTGGTTAAATCAAACTAATTTTTGGAAAGAGTTTTAATTAGTGTTGGTGGACTCATTTCCTTAAAATTTAACTTAACTTGGAACCAATCATTGGTCATATCATGAGATGATTTGATATTCATATATGTGGGCCCATAGACCTTAAAAGGAAATCCTTAATTCTAAAATATTAAGTGGGAGCGGGGCATTTAAATTGCGAGAATTAGGGGTGGGTTCTTACAAAAATAAATCACATTTTAGTCACTTGCCTTGGTCTCTAATGGTCCTAATTAGCCTCTAATCCTTCCAATTAGGCCTTAGCACACCTAACGCAAGAAACCCCCAAAAATGAACCCAACTTAGAGCCCTAAAAATGGCAAATCATTAAAGATAAGGAAAGGGCTCAAGCCAAACTAAGAAATAGAACCTAAAGGGCAACCATTACATAAAATAGAAGATGGGAAGGAAGTCCATACCTCTAAGACCATCACTCAACAAGAAGGTTGGAGAAGGGGCAGCCCACCTTGACTTTTTACAATAATGGTGTCTAAAAAGAGATTGAGATGAGAGGAAGAAGGTGGGCTCAAATCTCCATTTGGCAAGGGTTTCTCCATGAATGGGGAGGAGGAAACAATAAGAAAGGAAGAGGAGAGCTCAGCTGCAGAGCAATCCCTTGGGGTGTAACAAATGAGGAAGGAAGAGAGGAGGGTTGCCTCGTTATAATGGGTGAGTGTGGGCCCACGGTCCCACCACACTTAAAACTTGTCAAAGGGTAAATAAAACATCAATTTCTGGGCCCCGGATGCGATTGACGAGGAAGAGAAAAATGTTTCTCATAAAATCTATTTTTCAAAAAGTATAATTTTGGCATGATTCTGAGATTTCAAAATTTGAGTCCAAATTCAATGTGAAAAGACCGATTTTGCTCCCAGGGCTAAAAAAAACCGGTTTTCGGAGCTTCGAATGAGTACAGAGTAAACATGAAAGTTGTAGGAAATAACGAGACTAGTCAAACGAAGCTGAAATAAGGATTTTTGGAAATCACAAAGAACCTCTCCAAGCTGACCACGCAAGACAAATAGGACTCTACAGTCACTGACTAGGTTCACTAGCTCTCAAAACTCTCCAAAACTAAAGAAAATGCATTCTAACTTACATACAACCACTAAACCCACTTAGAAAACTAATCCACAAATAAATCAACACTAATCCCTAAAATTAGGGGTCGGGGTCTCACATATGGTTATTAACAAATGCTTTTGTCGACTGAGTGCTTCAGCTATCAAGTTATCTTTTCCTATCATATGACGATTGTTGAAATTGAACTCCTGTATATAAGCACTCCACTTAGCACGGTTGGCACTTATTTTTTTTCTTTGAATGTAGTGTCACAAAGCATCATTATCTGAATAAAGAACGAACTCGTTGCCAATCAAGTAATGTCTCTAGTGACGAAGTGATTGTACAACGGCATAGAATTCCAAATCATAAGAAGAATACTTTTTCTTAGCATCATAAAGTTTCTAGCTAAAAAATGCAATCAGGTGTCTCTCTTGACTAAGAACACCCCTAATGCCGACATGTGATGCATCACAAGCAACTTCGAAGACCTTGTCAAAATTTAGAATTTGCAAAACTGGGGCTTCTCTGATTGTATGCTTTATTTCCTCATACGCTTTGGTAGCAGAACTAGTCCACCTAAATTCACCTTTCTTTATGCATTATGCGATAGGAGCCATGATACTGCTGAAGTTTCGAATGAATCTCTTATAAAAGTTTGCAAGACCATGGAAACTTCGAACTTTTGTGAGTGTAGTGGGAATGGGCCAATTAAGAATTGCTTTGACCTTATCAGGGTCCATTTTAATTCCTTGTGCCGACACGACATATCCCAAGAAAATAACAGAATCACTCATAAATGTGCATTTCTTGAAATTAATATAGAAACGCTCCCTACGAAGGACTTGGCAAATTGTATCTAGATGCTCTGTTTTGGTCCTGCTGTAGATTAAGATATCGTCGAAGTAAACGACGATAAACTTCCTAATACAAGGCTGCAACAGCTGTGTCATGACCCGCGTAAAAGTACTGGGTGCATTGGTTAACCCGAAGGGCATAACCAAACATTCATAAAGACCATCTTTGATTTTAAATGCAGTCTTCCATTCATCACCTGGTCTTACACGGATTTGATGTTAACCACTTAGCAGATCAATTTTAGAAAAAATACATGCACCAGTCATCAAATCTAGCATGTCATCTAATATGGGGATTGGGAAGCGGTACTTTACCGTGATTTTATTGATTGCATGATTATCTACGCACATACGCCAGCTTCCGTCTTTCTTTGGAGTGAGAAGTGCAGGTACTCCACAGGGACTAAGGCTTTCCCTAATATATCCCTTTTGTAAAAGATCATCAACTTGCCTTCTTAATTCTGTATGCTCCATAGGACTCATCCGGTAAGCAGGCAAATTTGGTAATGAAGCTCCCGGGACAAGATGAATGGCATGTTGGATGTCACGTAATGGAGGTAGCTCTTTAGGCAGCTCATCTGGAACTAGATTAGCAAATTTCTTCAGAAGTGGCTGTACTTCTTGTGGGACAGATGTATTAGGAGATTCTTCTGGAACTTGCCTAGCAATCAAGGCATATATGACGCCCTGCTCTTTGTTTTCTTCTTCAAACTTCCGCATAGTTAACATAGGAAGTGCTGGAGCTATATCAGATGTGGATGAGGAAGATTTAGCGGGCAATGGAAGCAACCTGATTTTGCATCCTTTCCAATTGAAAGTATAAGTATTGTGCTCATGATCTATAATGACCTTAAGTTTCTGTAGCCATGGTCGCCCGAAGAGAATGTGTGTAACGTTCATTGGAATGACGTCACTGTTGGAATTAGGTGGGCCTCGTGGATAGGTGTAAAAAACTTTTGACTCACTTGACGCAAGGATCAAGTACCCATAAGGTTACAAAACCCAATCCAAGATCCAAGAACCTCAAACTCATGATCAAGATCAGAAAACACTATCTCTAAGATAGCAAATACCATCATCATGCAAACAAAATAAATCCACAACAAACAAGGAAGTAGATTATACCTTTGGAACTCGGTAGTACTCTAATGGAGAAGAAGACAATTAGCTTGAACAAGAACTCTTTTTGTAGCGAATTAAGGATCTCCAAGACCTTGTTGTCTTCCACGCTATATCCCTTATCATATCTCTTTTCTTAAGGAGATGAGTGGGATCTCCAAGAAAAAACAACTAGAAGCTCTTGAAGGAAAACTAGAAGAGAATGAAGAGATGAGGTGGGACGTGCAACTCTTGCACTCACTAGGCTGGGCGTGTATTCCTATGTTGGTCGTCCAAAGGGGTGTCCCCTATCTCCTCTTACTAATAATTAATAGAAGTCTCACTCCCACAAGAATTAGTAACTATCTTCTTTCTAATTATTATTAGAAGTCTCATTCCCATAACAATTAATAACTTACTGATGGACCCTCGGAGGTTTCCGTCCTCTCCTTCCGCACCCCGGGGGCTGACCTGGGTCTCGGCGAATGAGGGAAAATGCGGGTATAAATATTTTTGTACTAGTATGCCAGATTTACTTTCTACTTGGATTTGGAATGGTGATGATCCGGAAATTCACCTTCACAAGTGGAAAGGAAATCAATCCTTCTTTCTAACTTTTCAAATTGCATAAATATTAAGAAAAGACACAAGTTTGTTTTTGAAAATGCCTAGGAGGCGTTTTTTTATTTGTTTGCCTTGGAAGGCGATTTTACAAAACTTATCAAGTATGAAGGACAAGAATTGTGATTTCTTTTTGTCTCTTTAAAAAATACAAACTACAATAGAAAAGGAAGAAAAGGGATCTAACTTCTCAGGAGATTGTGGGGACACGTTGAGATCGACGGTCGCAAGTCATGTATGGACTTCGCCATCGTCCTTCAAATGAGAACGGTTGATGCTTTGATTCTTTGGCTTGGCTCCTAACCTCAGTTTTTTAAAGGATAAGGACCAAGAGGAGGTCCTATATCCAATGAAAAACCAAGTAAACGGGCTGAAAAGCCGCGTTTAGGCCATGTTGTAGAAGGAGGGGACCTTGGGAGGGTGGCCCCCCAAGGGACTTTGATCACCTTGTGGTGTTTCTTGCAGCAGAACAGCAGGACTTCGTCTAGATTTCTTCGGAAGAATGTAAGTGTGCAAGTGCAGAATTTCAAGTCGATGTGTGTATCGATGTATCGATTCTTGTCTATCCATTTCTTTCTTTTGGACCTCCTTTTATAGGCTTTTAGTAGCCATGAGGTGATTATGGGCATTGATGGCCATGATGAGAGAATTGATGAGGAGTTACAAGTTTTTATTCTTTGATTTTGTAACTCCTTTTTCATGGCTTGTGATTGGCCGATGAAGGGTAGTGGGCATTTAATCGCCTTTAATCTTCATGATGGTGGGAGTTTCATGGTTTTAATGCCATGATTGTTTGGATTTGTAACTCCTAAATGCTTGAATCTAATTGGGTAGTCCAAAATAATGAGTTAATGACCGCATTAAGTTGTCATAAACGGGTCAATTAATGACATTAAGTGGTCGCCAGGGCATGTAAAGAGTCATGGGCCCCGCCGCGTCTTTTGAGATTTTTCTTGTGATCATCACAGGTGGATCCACACATTGTTTGATGTCGGATTGCGGTGCAATTTCAGACATCGATTGATGTTGGTGGGCCGGTGACATTGTCTTATCGATTTCACGATCGATCGGACAGAAAGTATACTTTCTTGGTCAGCCGGTTGGCGACCTTGGAGCGATCGGTAATGATTTCATGCTTTTGACGGCGGATCCAAGATGTCGGTGAAGATCAGTGGTTTTCAAGCATCAAAGATTGGATTTTTAGAAAATCACAGAGGCAGGAACACCCGAAACGCGAAAATGATCGGAAAACGGGCTGTTTGGTGCGAAATCCGACGACCCGGATTTACAGGGTCGCCGGAGACCATGCACCCAGGTTCGCCGGCGACCTTGGGCCAGGGTCGCGGCGACCTTGGGACAGGGTCGCCGGCGACCATAGGGTTTTGGCCCTTTTGGTCGTCGAGCTTCATTTTCGGCCGTTTTTCTGTCTTTTTTGTTCCTTCTTTCTTCTGTATTTTTCTTGAAATTTTTCCTCAATTATTGACTTGATTTTCTTGGAGAAAACTTGATGAGAACCCGCGCAAAATTGGAGCACAAAGTTTCCCATTTTTCGGGAAAGCCGAAGACTTTGTAGCCGATTTTCCGTCAAGAGTCGAAACTAGGTTAAACAATGTCGGAATGACTTGAAAATTGAGGTGAAGCTTCTTGAGCAGTGGATAGGACCAACCATGAGCTTTTTATTTGAGTTTTGAAGCCGTTTGGGGTCCCATCGATGCTTGACTTGACTTTGCTGCGGGAAAAATGCCGAGCTTTGATATGTGGTCAAACGATGTCCGATTGACCTGAAATTTGACGGGGAGCCTATTGGAGTCATTTTGAGACGTTCCATTAGCTTCATTTTGGATGTCATGGTCTCGGGGTGCTCTGTCGCCGGTAGGCTTGCTTTTCTTTCGGAGCATCAAAACCTGGTCAAACGTTATCGGAATGACCTGAAATTCGACGTGCAGCCTTTTGGAAGAATGTTGAAGCTACTCATGTACTTTGTTTGATGAGTGATGGCTTCGGTGGTTCCCACCGCGGGGAGGCTTGATTTTGCTGCTCGAGCGTTGATGGAGGGTCAAACATTGTCGGTTTGACTTGAAATTTGACATGGAGCCTTTTGGAGATATTCTAGAGTCATCCGTAGGCTCTTATCAAAGTTTTGGTGTCTTTGATGATGTCGCCGCCAGGAGCGCTTGTTTAGCTGTCGGAGAAGTGAAGTTAGGCCAAACGATGTCGGAATGGCCCAAAACCTCAGGTGTACCCTTCTTTTGGCTGTCTTGAAAGATCTTTCAGTTTTTGTCTGATTTTGACAAGATCTGATGCTTGAAGTAGCTTTGCCTGTTTTGTAGCAGGATGCAGCTTCAAGAGGCTTCTTGATGTTGAGGAGACATAGTGACTTTTTTTTGTGTCAACAAATGCCCCCTCGAGGTACAGCGTCGAGTAGCTTTTTGGAGTCGATGTGCTTCGAAGAGAAACTTAAAGGAGAGTTTCCAACTTGACCAAGCGTCTTGAGCTTTTTTTTGTTTTAATAGCCTTCTGAGTTTCCGGGGGAATTTTGTGGTAGTGAGAGGGATCACGTACCATCTCAAGGCAAAGTTTTGAAAATGACATGGGGTATTTGGATTTTGGGTTTTGGATTTTGGTTTTTAACCTTGTGACCTAACAAGCTGTATGTGGCAGGTTAGGGGGTCGGGGTTTGATTTTTTATTTTGACCTTGTGACCCAACAAGCTGTATGTAGCAATTTGGGGGGTTAGATTTGGTTTTTTGGTTTTGGTTTGGTTTGGATTTTGATTTTGGTTTTGGTCTTGTGACCTAACAAGCTGTATGTGGCGAGCTAGGAGATCGGAATTTGGTTTTGTGAAATGTCAATTTCAAGATTTTGGCTCAATTTTGTTCATGAGGTTGGATGATTTGGTTTTTGGAAACTCATGAGGCTTTCTTTCTTTCTCTTTTTTTTTTTTTTTTTTTTGAGTGGTCCAATCAACTCAAAAGAGGCATGGGACATTTTTTTTTTTTTTTTTGCTCTTGGTAAGAAGAATATTTTGACTAAAAGCCACTTGTAGTGTCTAGGTGGTCAAACCTGGCTCATATGGGCTAACCCATGGGACCTTAGGCTTTGGAGATGACCTAGATCTCATATGTGTCATATTTGTAGAGAATATCTAAAAATGTCTCTTTTGTGTAGAGAATATCTAAAAATATCCTTACTTGGAGAGAATCTCTCAAGTTTCCTTCTTTTGTGGAAAGATTTTCTCAAAATATCTTTCTTTTTGGGAAAGTAGCTAAATTTTAGCACTTACCTCTTTTCTTTCTCCTTGTTTCATCTTTTGGTTTGCTCTCTTCTATAAAATGAAGAGGGTTGGTTCTTTTGCTCCATTGCTTTCTTTGTTTGCAAGAAATCTCCAAGAGTACTCTTCAAGATAAGAAGTGCTTTTTCTTCTTCAAAAGGGCTCCAAGCTTTTCTTCTTCTTCTCCATCAATGGCTTCAAGTAAGTTTTCTTCCTCCACAAGAAACTCCAATATAGAAATAGCTTCTTTTTTTTCTTCTCTTCTTTTTTTCTTTTCTTCTTTTTTTTTTCAAGTACGTTTTTTCCTTTCCCTCTTTTCGTGCTTCTTCTTCTTCTTTTTTCTTTCTTTTTTTTTTCCTCACGGTTTTCTTTTTTTTTTTTACCGTGTTCTTTTTTTTTCTTTTTCTTTTTCTTTTCTTTCACTGATTTTTCCTCTCTTTTTTTTTCAGCGTTTTTTTTTCTTCTATTTTTTTTTTCTCCACATTGATTTCTTTTTTTTAAGCGTTTTTTCTGTTTTTTTTTTCTGTTGTTTTTTTTCCACGCTGATTTTTTTTGGCGTTTTTTCTTCTTTTTTTTTTTTTGTTTTTTTTTTCCTTGGCTATACAAACAGCCTGCCACGTGGCAGTGGGCCACGGTCTGTGGGCCAAAATTTTTTTTTTTTTTGCTGAGATTTTTTTTTCTCTCTTTTTCTTTTTTTTTTTCTTTCCTTTGTTTTCTCACCATGATAATGAGGTTCATGCAATTTCAATATGTTTATGCACATTTTTTTTTTATGCATCAAGATAGAAGGCTAAAGTCTTTAGGTCAAGCTAACATGATTTTTGACTTGGACAAAGTTTGATTGGTTTTGACCAAATTGGGTTGGAATTGGTCAAACTTTGGTCAAGGTTTTCCTAGCTACTAATGCATGATGATATTCTTTGATGCATGATTTTTGTAAATGGACTTGGAAGCATGATGATGCATACCTGAAAATCTTTTGCAAGTATTGGGATTTTGAGCTCGCAGCGATGTTGAGCTTTTTCTCGGGCTTGCTGGATTTTGAGGAACTTTATAATTTTTGGATTCTGAAGCTCGCAGCAATGTTGAGCTCTTTTCCAAATTTTGCATGAGATTGGCTTGTTCTCGCAACGATGTTGAGTTCGAACCTTCTTTGAGAATTTTGTACTGACTATGAGCTCGCAACGATGTTGAACTCATCTTCAAGCTTCCTATCTTTCTCGGGGTATTTCCCTTTTCTTTGGAATTGCCCAGGAACCATGTCAAAATTTTGATAGAATTTTTTTTGTAGCAAAATTATGTCATTTCGATGATGATTGATCTTTTCTCTTCCATCTTTCGTAGGTAGTTTTTCTAGAACGAACAAGGGTAAAGGTCCTGTTACTGATGCACCCCGTCGGTCTACCAGATCTTCTAATGCGGCCGTTCAGCAGGCTTGGGAGAATGTCCAGTTTGTTGAGAAAAACTTGGAAGAGTGTGATTCCCTCAATCGTGATGAGATGAGACAGCGATTGATCGCTCTCAAAGATGAGGAATTCTACAAGATCATGGTAAGCAGCCGTCCTTGGGTTACGGACGATCAGAGCATTGTGCTCAAGCCTACCTTTTTCTTTGGTGATGCAGTCCCCGACGACTTGACATACCAACGGAGATGTTTTCAGTTCTCTTACACAGGAGATGGTGAGGAGAGAACTATTTCTACTCGATCGACTTTTGATCAGACCATCTCGATCTTGAGCCTTTCTCCCACGTGCCCTAAGAGGGAAGATCC
The DNA here is from genome assembly GCA_028538565.1 of Umbellularia californica. Classification (NCBI taxonomy): domain Eukaryota; kingdom Viridiplantae; phylum Streptophyta; class Magnoliopsida; order Laurales; family Lauraceae; genus Umbellularia; species Umbellularia californica. The sequence continues at coordinate 63,144,948 of JAPQWN010000001.1, forward strand.
TCCGAGCTGGGTGAAAAGGACCAGTGTGATCAAGACCGAGGTTTTTATTGGCGGCCCTTCCGGTTTTGCAGAGAAGTTGCCTGTCTGTATGGACATGTTGATGCCAGCCAGTGGCTACCAAGGTTTTCATCATCCATTGGTCGATTTGAGACCGGTGGGCCTTGGCATTTTTCGGGGTGACAGCAGCAATTGGGTGAAGCCTTTTCGACTTCGTGGTCGTTTCAGTGCTGACTCGAGCTGGGAATCATGGACTGATCACACCCTGAATATTGGCGAGGCCGTTCTGCGGGAGGCCGAGATTTTTTATGCTGTTCGCGCTGTCACGACCCCAAACTCGGGGTCCGTGAAGTAATAATTATGTTTCTCCCGAGATCCGCGTGTGTGAGGATTACAAATAAATTCCAACACACTCTGAATATTTAGCGGAAGCTTTCGTGGTGTTGCGACTCGGAGTCCGTGGCCATTGGATTCCGCACCGCACTTAACCCGAGCATAAGTCATCTTATCAATGATCCATTTCAGACTGGAATAAACTATCACAATAAAAGTACATAGCTGACAGTAACAGGGTATTACATTCCCATATATGTTCAAGTTACAATTAACAATGTGTATTAATTACAAATCCCAAAAGAAGGCTAATAGAAGCCATACAAGAAAATGAGTTAATGATCACTACCCATATGTGACGTAATCCGATGTCAAGCTCAATGTCTACATGACATAGCCGACAAACAACCGGTAAGCTCATGGCTCCACAGCCAACACTTGCACTCATCTCGGGTGAAGAAGTCTGGACCTGAGTACCAAATTAGTGGGTCAGACACGACGGTCTGGCAGGCGGGTGAAAAGATATAACAATATACTGAATGGTAAAACATGAAATAAATCATACTGTCTGATCAAAATTGTACATAATAAAAATGTATCGGAAATCATGAATATCTGACAAAATCATGTATTCATATAAAACGGGTATGAAACACGGATATTTGGCAAAGCATGTATTCCTTTAAAGCAAGTATAAAACATGAACATTTCACAAATCGGGAACTCATTTAAAGCGTGTAGAATTAATGCATCATTTATTAAGAAAAGACATGATCAATATAAAGCAGTACGGGTATCAAGGATCAGGAACTATCAAGATGGCAACCACACAAAGCTAAATCCTCTATCACCGAAGTGATAGAGCAAGCATATCAAGGCGTTGACCTCAGTCACCGAAGTGAGGAGGAACAACGAAATACATATACATATATACTATATACTAGACATGACCACGGTAGCGAGCCGGGCATCAGGAACCACAGTAGCAATCTGCGGTATCAGGACCCAAACTGCAGTTGGCAAGACAAGAGGGGGATCACCTAGTCAGTTGATCAGACTAACAAGGTATCCAAGCTTAGTGGTGCCGACTCATAGGTTATATGCAAGTAAACAAAACAAGTACATGTATGCATATTCTCTTTTTGGCTCATGGGCTCGCACTACAAAGCTCTGGTCCCATATTGCCTCAAGGTTTTATTCTCAAAATAATAATCCTTTTGGTTCATGGGCTCGCACTACAAAGCTCTGGCCCCATCTTACCTCAAGGTTTTATTCTCAAAATAATAATCCTTTTGGTTCATGGGCTCGCACTACAAAGCTCTGGCCCATCTTACCTCAAGGTTTTGCCTTATGAATCATGTACAAGAAATCAAATCAGATAAATACATATGACGGGACGGGGTGCTCAAGGCACAGCTATCATATCAGGTTTGGCATGTTTATCAACGCTAGCAAAACAATACAAGTATGTACTTTCAAAGTTTTCGGGATGATAGATTCCAATCATCAATTTCGAGAATAACAAGGTAGGTACCCCTTTTTGAAAAGCCAAGACAGTGTCGGGTTAAAACCAATCCAAGTGCATAGGGATCCCGTATGCCTGTATAATAAAGGAAACTTGGTACTCTTTGAATTTGGGAGACATCCCGGGTTCCTTATACACCATAGTAGCCTCAATGCTTAAATGAATCTCGATGATGTGGTTTCTCTCTCTAACGTACTACCAACAAACACTCCACCTATGCTTCGAACACAATCCCAGGTGGGCGGTGTCCATTGCTTTCAGAAAGGTTCACAAGCAATGGGGTGGAGGCTCCCTTCAATCCTCTTTATTCATAGAATTCAGGGAATTTCGGTCACCTTGCGGTCAGATGGCGGTTAGCCGCCAGCGAATCCGGCGGTTAACCGCTGGCTGACCGTGAGGCTGACCGTGGAATTGCAGCTCTTTGGAATTGTAACCGCTACCATCCGGTTGGCTGGCGGTTAACCGCTGATGAACACGGCGGTTAGCCGCTATCTGACCGCGGAGCTGACCGTGAGGTTACAGCTCTCTGGAAATGTAACCGAACTTGCTTCGGTTAGCCGCTAGTCACTAGGCGGCTAGCCGCTGGGCGACCGCAAGCTGACCGCCAGTCACGGGAATTTCTTCACTGGGTTCAGGTTCAGGTCTTCCCTTCCCCCAAACCAATTCCTTTCATTCTCCATTTGACATTCATACAATTACCAAGAGAAAGAAGACAACCCACATCACAAGGATTCACTTAGGCATTGTACAAAAGATGAACCAAAAGTCACAATTCAAGATGTCATTTTCAATCGTGGCGAACCACTCAAGTACATTTCAAATCGTTTTACAACAAGAGCATATAACTTTTCTAACATGGAATGGAATAGTGTATGTGATTCAATGGTTCACCAAGGGGAGTCCCAATGCATACTTAATATCTAAAGGTTGATTTATAATAATGAGTTTGGCACCAATGAAAATCCACAACACTCAAGATTATAAAGTATGCTTTAAGACTCATAAGGATTCCCGGGTAAAATCCCATGTCAAAACTTTCTTTCATTTTTCCATTCAATTGGTACACTTCAAGCATTTCATTTCATTGATCCAAATATTCACTTCCATTTGCATTCTTATACAATTTGGGCTTTCTCCTAGCCTTAACAACTCCATCAACACATCATACACTAAATCATTCCATTATTTCCATGAATTTTTCACAATGACAAAATACTAACATTCACCAAAATCACTAAAATTCTGAAATACATATAACCAATCCAAAGACAACTCTTTGCTAAATAAAATCCATATAGTTGAAACATCAACTTAGAGAAACAATAGACATAAATCATCTCTTGAACATTTCAATGAAAAATCAATAATAAAAGCTAACCATTTGCATAAAACATGATTAATGAAAATAAATCATTTCATCCACTTGCCTTAGGTCTCTAATCAAGCTCTAAACACTCTTCCAAGTCAAGGCTCCAAGCTACACAAAACCCCCCAAAAAGCAACCCATCTTAGAACCCTAAAATGGTAACTCATCAAAGAGAAGGAATGGGCTCAAACAAGCTAAGAAATAGGACCTAGGGGAAAGCCATTGCTCAACAATAGAAGATGGAAAGAGATCCTTACCTCTAGGGCCATTAATCAACAAGAAGGAGCTTGAAATAGGGGCTGCCCACCTTGGTTTCCCATGAAAATGGTGTCAAAAGAGAGAGGAGATGAAGGGGAAGAAGTTGCCGGAGTTTCCTCGTCGGATTGGTGGCTTGAAGGCTTCATTTGAGCAAGAGAAATGGAAGAAAAAGATGAAGAAAGGTGGCTGGTACTGTAGCAGGGAGTTGCAGCCGATTGGAGTGGAAAAAAATGAGGGAGAAAGAGATGAAGTTGTCCTTTTATAATGGGTGGTGTGGGGTCCACACTAAGTAAAACTTGAAATGGAGATTAGGGGGCTTTCTAGACCTCGGATCAAGAAACTTAAAACATGAAAAGTGTCCGGAATAAAATTATCTTTCCAACAAGGTCAATATTAACATACTTCCGGGGTCCACATAAAAAGTCAACTGTTTGGTCAAAGGGGTTAAAGAATAGAAAATTTGGGATTTCTAGAAAAACTGATTTTAGGAGCTTCGAATGGGCACGGAGTGAACACGAAAGTTGTAGGGAATGGCGAGATTAGTCTAATGAAGTTTAAATGGGAATTTTTGGGAATCACCAAGAATCTCCCCACGCTGATCGCGCAAAACAAATGGGACCCTACGGTCATAGTCTAGGTTCACTGGCTCTCAAAACTTCCCAAAGCCAATGAAAAGTCATTCTAACTCAAAAACTCAACCAAACAACCACTAAACCCATCGAGAAAACCAAATCACGATTAAAACCACACTAAACCAAGAAATTAGGGGTCGGGTTCTCACACGCGCTTTTCGGCAAACCGTCGTTTTCTCCGATGAGGCTTTCATGGCCATGCTGGAGTCATTCCTTCCACAAACCAACACCTTCATTGTGACGAATGGTGAGATTGGTTTTTCTTTGAAGGAACTGAGCGTCATCACCGGATTGCCTATCCTCGCAAACTCTATGAGGAGTCATGCCTATCGACAGTGTCCTTGAGGAGCAGTCTGAGGAGTTCAGGCTTATATACTTTCAGCTCGTCGCCTTCTATGATTTTTTAAAGGAGAAGGAGGGCTCGAAAGTTAGATGCAGCAGTTGGAAGAGTTACAACTCCAACTTTTTTGATAGCGGGGAGTCTTCTGATGGCAAGGCCCAGGATGCTAGGGCTAAAGCATCAAGTTTGAAGAAGATCGCCGCCATGCGAGAAGATTTAAAGAAGTTCTTCGCAAGCACAGTTGCCATTTGTCCTGACATTGCGTTGTGGAGAGATCTCGCTATTTACCTCATTTGTTTGCTGGGTGAGGCTGTTTTTGCATGAGGAGATGGAACGCACATCAGGCCGCACTGTATTTTTCCGGCTTGTCAGATGGCGTTTGGAGAGCGGCTGGCTTTGGTACCGGCTCTTTACTCCTATTTGTGTACCGAACTGCAGGCTGTTGTTTTCCTGGTTCGGCTTGGGCTTCCCATGAACAGGGTATTTTCTGCCCACATCTTCTATTCGTGGTATGTATACCACTGTCCTAACTTCCATCGTTTGGGAGTTGCACAAGACGAATATCCTTTTATGATTCGTTTGGCTAGAGGGACAGCCGTCTCCGAATCGCTTTTGTCTGCCCGTTTGAGGATCTGACGATTTAGGGACGTCGAGATTGGGCAGTCTTCAGTGAAGCTTTCTCCAGGTTTACGAAAGAAGGCTTTTGATTTTGGTGTCTCCCGTGATTCGACCAGGGCAGGGTCGGGAAGACACTATGCTTTGACAAACGCGGAGAAGAGATGGCTCTTCGATATATGGGTTGGTACGATGGTGTACCGCAGACATCTTTTCGTCGATATCCAGCCGTATGTCCCTTCGCGTTTTGCATTGCAGCTTGGCTTCTCTCAAGGCGTTGTTGGAGCGCCTTCGAGCATGGTGAAGCGCTTTGGAGGTTTACAGGATGGGAGAAATGCATGTGCTTTTTACAGTGCTGAGGACACTACTGCCATGATTCCCTATCCTGAGCCGCCCACCTTCCGAACTGCTGGCTTCACGAAGTGGTTCGTGGAGAGCTTCTCAATGTACCGAGGGCTTTCCAAGAAAGAGCTCGATGTCAAGCAATCTCCTGGGAAAGGTCTTGGCAAATCAAATGGTGTCCGTCGGGAGGAAGTTTTGGCATTCCTTTCTGGAGAGAAGCATAAGATAGGCTTTCTCAATTAGCAGGACGTCATCAGATCAGGAGCTGCACAAGGGATTCCTGGTGAGGTCTTGAGACAGCTGGAGGAGGAGGAGGCCGAGATCAATGTTATGATACAAACAGAGCGTACGAAGGCTTCCATGCAGTCTACTGAGAAGAGTAGACCATCCAGTGAGGACTCTAATGAGAGGCCTGATGTTGATAGTGGGGCAGGATCGTCGAGCAGATTGACCCGCCGAGGCAAGAGGAGGAGAGGACAATGCCGTAACATGAGATGGCACGATAGTCCTTCTGATCTTGAAGTGCCTCTCACCATTGCTGAGGAGGTGTCTGAGGATGCTGACGAGCCTCCGGAGAAGAGGAGCAAAGAAGAGGAGACAGTTGGTATGATCCTCTTTCTTTCTTTTGCCACTTCTTTTCTTTTATGAGAGATTTTTTTTGTTTTGATCCGCTGCTTTCTTTCTTTTGGCAGAGGATGATGACTTGGTGATGCCCGAGATTCCGGCCGACGAGACAATGACGGATCCAGTCGTGGCATCTGAGGAAGAGCCTAGGGACTCTAGAGTGGTTCCAGAACTTTCACCTGGTATGATTGCTTTGGCTTCTTTTTTTTCTTTTTTTTTTCTTGTGCTGTCTTTTGCTAACATGTGACTTTTGTTTTCTTGTTAGCTGACTTGCCAGAAGATTTTGACGATTTCAAGCCATCCATGGACGCAACTTTTGACGATGCTTCGGATGAGCTCAGAGAGGCAGAGAGTACTCCGCCGATTGTCAAAGAAGGTATTTTTGCAATACTAATCTTGATTTTTTTTTGACAAGATCGTATTCATACCTTTTTGTCTTTTCCTTAACAGATTGTGAAGCAGAAGAAGAAGTTCCTCCGTCTTCCTTAGAGCCAGAACAGGGGATACCTGCGGCTGATCCAGGAGTAGGGGCTTCTTCTTCCTTCAATGAGTCAGCTTCTTCAGTTGGAAAGAGTTTATTGATTACTCTTCCAATGGAGCATGACATGGGCAGTCGGGAGCCGGAACATGGCGAATCCTCATCTGCGCCGCACCTTCAGTATGCAAAGAAGGTGTTGAAGACTATTTTGAGCTCATGGGTTGAGACTCTCTCTTCAGGTCACTTGGAAGCTGGCTTTAGCATGATCAAGCATGTACAGGACATTCTTGCTGATAGCAAAGAAGTCGGTCTGGACATCGCAAGCGCCAAAGATTTTGTTGAAGAAATCTTCGCCTTGGGGAACAAATGGACTGAGACCAAGAGTTTCCCAGATGGTGACTTCTTTGATGAGATGTTTATAAAGCCATCCAGCAAAGTCAAAGCTGAGCTGACTTAGGTCACGAAGACTCGGAAGCAGGTCGTTCGGGAGAAGAACGTTACCGAGTTATCCATCATGGGGCTGAAGCAAGACTTAGACCGCCTTGATAAGGAGGTTGTCGAGGCTAGGCAGCGTCTTGAGCTTTTGGAGGAAGAAGCTGCTGCCAAATGGACCGCCATTGTGGAGGCTCGTGACAAGGAGGGGACTCTCATTCGCCAAGTTGAGGAAGCTAAAGGTAATGTCCGGAGGAAGACTCAGGAGTGTGAGGAATGGCAGGTCCTCTGGAAAGAACTTCCTCGTGCTGCAGATGGGTCGCGGCGTTCGGCCGCATTTTATGGGAACATTTTAAAGAAGCATGGCCTGAAAACTTTGGAAGCTAAGGCCAAGGGTCTGCTTAAGGAGTTGAACCTTTGGTTGAAGACCAAGATAGATTGAGCTCCTGAGTTGTAACAAACTCTTTTCTTCTTTCTCTTTTTTTTGGTACCTCTATGTATAAACAATTTTGATACTATATATTTTTTGTATCCCCTTCTTTTCACTTAAATCATTTTTTATGAAAACAAATTTGTGCAAAATCTGATGGGAATGTTTGTTCAAGAATTTGATCAAAAGGTTGTCATTTTGTGAAAATCTTTTGTCAAAGGGTTGCTTTGGGCATGAAAGCCAATTTTTGTGGCAAAAAGCCTGGTTTTTTTATGGCTCGAAAACCGAATTTTAGATGGCATGGAAGTCTAATTTTGTGGCGTAAGAGCCAAAATTTGTTTTGCGGCATGGGAGCCAAAAATTTGAAATGGCATAGAAGCCGATTTTTGTTTTGTGGCATGGAAGCCAAATTTGTTTGTGGCATGGAGCCGAAATTTGAAATGGCATAGAAGCCGAATTTTGTGATGGCATGAAAGCCTGCAATTTTGAATTGGCATAAGAGCCAAAGTTTTTTTTGTTTATGGCATGAGAGCCAAAGTTTTTTTTTTTTTCTTGTGGCATGAGAGCTAAAGTTTTTTTTTTTTTTTTGTGGCATGAGAGCCAAGGTTTTTTTTGTTTGTGGCATGAGAGCCAAAGTTTTTTTTTTTTTTATGGCGTGAAAGCTGATTTTTGGAATGGCATGGAAGCCGAAATTTGTTTTGTTGTTGTTTGTTTTGTTTTGGCATAGGAGCCAGATTTTTGAAAACCAAGTTTTGTTTTGTTGGCATGAAAGCCGATTTTAGCGTTTATAGTCGAATTTGGCGTTTATAGCTGATTTTGGTGTTTATAGCCGATTTTTGGCATTTAAAGCTGATTTTTTGCATTTATAGCCGAATTTGGCGTTTATAGTCGGGTTTTGACATTTATAGCCGGGTTTTGGCGTTTATAGCCTATTTTTGCGTTTATAGTCGAATTTTGGCGTTTATAGTCAAATTTTGACCTATTTGATCAGTTACAAGGTGCCTCGTACTTTTCGAAGATTGATTTGAGATCCGATTATCATCAGCTGAGAGTTAGAGAATCAGATGTGTTGAAAACAGCTTTCCGGACAAGATATGGCCACTACGAGTTCCTAGTGATGCCATTTGGACTGACAAATGCACCGGCAGTGTTCATGGCTTTGATGAACAAGATCTTTGAGCAATATCTGGACCAGTTCGTGGTAGTGTTTATCGATGATATTTTGGTGTACTCCAAGACCAAAGAAGAGCATGAAGAACATCTGAGGGTAGCGTTGCAACTTTTGAGAGAGAACCAGCTGTATGCGAAGCTCAACAAGTGTGAATTTTGGTTAGAGCAAGTCGCATTTTTGGGACATATTATCTCCAAGGAAGGATTATCAGTAGACCCGTCCAAAATTGAGGCAGTAGTGAAGTGGGAAAGACCGAAGAATGTGTCAGAAATCAGGAGTTTCCTTGGATTGGCAGGGTATTACCGGAGGTTTTTACAAGGTTTTTCGTCGATTGCAGCACCGTTGACGAAGTTGACAAGGAAGAATATACCTTATGCGTGGACAGAACAGTGTGAATCCAATTTCTAAGAGCTAAAGAAGAGATTGACCACCGCACCAGTCCTTACTTTGCCATCCGGAAGCGGCGGTTTCACCATTTTTACCGATGCTTCGAATGTTGGACTTGGTTATGTGTTGATGCAGGAAGGAAAAGTTGTTGCATATGGGTCCCGGCAGTTGAAAGATCACGAGAAAAATTATGCGACCCATGATCTTGAGTTGGCAGCGGTTGTCTTCGCATTGAAGATATGGAGACATTACCTCTATGGAGAGAAGTTTGAGGTCCATTCGGATCACCGCAGTTTGCAATATCTGTTTTCTCAGAAGGAATTGAACATGAGGCAGAGGAGATGGATTGAATATATCAAGGACTATGATTTTCTGATCAAGTATCACCCGGGGAAAGCGAATGTAGTTGCCGATGCCTTGAGTAGAAAATCAGTGGGCATGGCGAATCTAAGTGGCACTTGTATTTTTTATCAATTTGAGGAGTTGAGGAAAGATTTTCAGCCACTAAGGAAGGGTGTTATAATGGCCAATATGTCAGTGTCAGAACCTTCGTTCATCCAGAAGATTAAGGACAGTCAGTTGCAAGATCTAGATTTGGCCAAGATTGCAGAACAGATAGTAGAACGTCCCGATTTTCGTATCGTTGACGGAGTTCTTTTTTATCGGGATCGTCTGTGTGCCTAACATAGAAGATGTGAGGAATGACATCATGGCAGAAGCTCACAGTACGAAGTACTCCATGCACCCGGGCAGCACGAAGATGTATCAGAACTTGAAGGGCAGATTTTGGTGGAACAACATGAAGAGGGAGATTGCAGCGTTTGTATCTCGCTGTATGACGTCTCAGTTAATAAAGGCAGAACATCAGAGACCTCCAGGGTTGTTGCAGCCATTAGACATCCCAGAATGGAAATGGGAGCACATTACCATGGACTTTATTTCGGGACTACCGAGAACTAGCAGAGGCAATGATGCGATATGGGTTATAGTGGACAGACTCACCAAGTCAGCTCATTTTATTCCCATGAGGACAGGAAAGAAGATGCACATGTTACCCCTGGCAGAGTTGTTTGTCAATGAGATTGTCAGTAGACATGGACAGCCAATTTCTATCACATCCGACAGAGACAGCAAATTCGTCTCGAGATTTTGGAAGACCCTACATGAGTCTATGGGTACAAGGCTACAGTTCAGCACGGCTTATCACCCTCAGACAGATGGTCAGTCAGAGAGGACAATTCAGACTCTTGAGGATATGCTCCGTGCTTGTGTGTTAGATTTCAAGACTCAATGGGATGAGACTCTACCGTTGTGTGAGTTCGCTTACAACAATAGCTACCATTCTAGCATTGGGATGGCGCCTTTTGAGGCTTTGTATGGCAGAAGGTGTAGGACACCGGTACGTTGGGAAGAAGTTGGTACCCACAGTTTCCATGGACCGACCATAGTAAGTAAAACCAGTGACAAAGTGAGACAGATTCGGGAATGTTTGAAAGTAGCCCGGAGTAGACAGAAAAGTTACGCAGACTCTCACTGGAGGGATCTTCAGTTCAAGGAAGGAGATAAAGTTTTCCTAAAAGTGTCACCTACTAGTTGAACATTGAGATTTGGGCAGAAGGGCAAGTTGTCACGGAGGTACATCGGACCGTACGATATCATAAGTAAGATTGGTAATGTGGCTTATAGATTAGCCTTACCACCCAAGCTATCCGGTGTACACAACGTCTTCCATGTGTCGATGTTGAAGAAGTACATTCCCGATTCATCGCATGTACTCCGGCATGAACCATTGGAAATCAGAGAAGATGCTACCTATGTAGAGAAGCCCATTCAGATCATTGATACAAAAGAGCAAGAGTTGAGGACACGGACTATTCAGTGGGTGAAGGTACTTTGGGAGAATCATGGGCCGGAAGAGGCAACGTGGGAATTGTGAGATCAAGTGCAGAAGAAGTATCCGCATCTCCTACCCGAGGTGAGTTTTATATTTCATTTGGAGGACCAAATGCCCTAAGGGGTGGAGGATGTAAGACCCCGACCCAAGTGACTTGATTAGTACTAATTAAGTTGTGTGTTAGTGCTAAGCTTAATTAGTGGTTTTGACTGATCTTGAATTAGTATAGTTCTTTTATAGCTTTGGGGAACTTTTAGTGTCTTGTATTTAGTGGGACCCTTTGGGGGGTTCCTTTTTGTTAGTCTTGTTTGCATTTGGAGGTTACTTGATATTCCCCTAATTCTTGTCTTAACTCCGTTTTATTTATTTTGTCGATCCTTACAACTTTCATGTTGATCCCGTGCCCGTCCGGAACCCTGAAACCCGATTTTCCTAGTATTGAGGGCAAAACAGTCATTCTACATGAAATCTGTACCCAAAAGTTGATATCCCCAAAACCCGCGAAACATATACTTTTTGGAAAGTAGATATTTCGGTGATCACTTTTCTCTTCTTCGTCGATTTCGTCCAAGGTCCCGAAATTAGTGATTTCAGCCTCCAAAGTTCCTAAGTGGTGGAGCCCACTTCCAATTGCTTTAAATAGAGACTCTTCTCCCTCATTTCCCCTTTTTTCAGCACAAGAGCAACTAAGACCTAGGGTTTCCATCTCTTTCTTTTCTCCTTGCTTCTCCACCATCAAGCACCACCCACCTTACTCAAATCAAGAGATAGAAGTCATCATCCTCTTCCTCTCTTCTAGAGCTCTCCATTGATACAACTTTTGAAGGAAGACCCCCATGCTAAGATCTTCTTTGAACTAGTCTTGCCCATTTGAGGAGTTTCCTAGTAAGTTTTCCCTCTCAATCTTGTACCATTGTGTTTTCCCAGCTCTAGAGAAGCTCTATCCTCATTATTGAAGGTTTCTTCTTCCTATTCCTTGTTTGACCCATTTTAGGGTTTCTTTTTTGTGGGGTTTTTGTGTAGCTTGGAGTTTGGCTTGGAAGAGGAGAGAAATAGCTTGGTTTCCTTATTTAGAGACCTTGAGGCAAGTAGATTTAAGGAATGTTTTGAGTTTATATTGGTTTTCATGACAAACATGATTTGGTTGGCTATTTCCATTAAGGACTTACTTACTTGCATTCAATGTGATTTTTATGCTTTTGAAAAGGGGTTGTTGAGCCATTTATTGTCTTGTAATGTGATTGATAGTTTTTGTTTTACCTTTTTGCCTAAGACTTGAATGAATCTATGTAATTGTGGTTATATCTTTCTCCTTGTGATTGAATGTGAAAATGGATGAATGGATGGATGATTGGTGGATGTAGTGAAGGGTTATGTTGGGGTTTTTGAAGATAATGTTGAGGTGCTTATTGCTCTCCATTGGTGTAGAATGGAACCTCAAGAAAAATGGGTTTGTAAGAGAAGGAGAATGGAGAGAAGAACTGTTCACGAAACCAGTTCTGGACAGTTCGCTCGAGCGAAATGCCCAGGAAAGGGTTCGTGTCATTCCAGAGAGCTGTTCACTTGTACGAACCCAGTGCTCGCTCAAGCGAACTCTTCTAGCAGCCTTCCAGAGTATGGTTGGCTCGAGCGCACGAATCGTTCGCTCATGCCATCTTGAACTGGACAGGTCCGCTCGAGCGAACCCTCCCAGAAGGCCATTCCAGAGAGCACTTCGCTCGAGCGAACTCCATGTCCGCTCGAGCGACGTGTGTTGTTCATCTGGGGCCACTTTGGAAGCAAAAATGAAATATTCTAACTATAGAGGGAGGTTTGTTAACATCCCTATCGTGGTGAGTGATGGAACGCGCTCCGAGGCGCCGTGGGGCGGCTACCGGGGTCGGCGGAACGTGGGAGTCCGTCGGGTCCGGCCCTTTCGCGCCCTGGCGGGCCTGAAGCGTGCATCAACATTTCTTTTGTGTGGGTGTGCCAGATTTTCTATTTTACTTGGAATTGCAAATGGTAATCCGGAGATCAACCTTCGCAAGTAAAAAGGAAATCAACTTCTTTCAAGTTTACCATTGCACAAATATTTAAGAAAAGAGACATTTTTTTAATTTGCCGTGAAAGGCGATTTTGTTTGGCATTTATAGCCGATTTTGGCGTTTATAGCCGATTTACAATTCTCATCAATAATGAAAAAGACAAGAGTTGTGATTTTTGTCTCTTTTAGAAAAATACAAACTACAATGAAAAGCAAGAAAAGGAAGATCTAACTTTTCAGGAGATTGTGGGGGACTCGTTCAGATTGACGGTCGCAAGCCATGTATGGGCTTCGCCATCATCCATGCAGATGAGAACAGAGGATGCTCTTGATTCGCTTGGCTTGGCTATAACCTCAGATTTTTAGAGGACAAAGACCAAGAGAAGGTCCTATGTCCAATAAAAAGCTAAGTAGACGGGCTGAAAAGCCACGCCTAAGCCATTGGAGGCAGCAGGAGAAGGCAAGGACCTTGGGGGGGGGTACCCCCCAAGGGACTTTTGTCACCTTGTAGTGGTGGCCGGTGCAGAACTTCAGCAGAGTTTTTCTCTCTTTTTCTTTCTCTCAGATCTCTTTCTGATCTTTTTTTCTGATTTTCTCTGGTCTCTTTTTCCGATCCCAATTTCAATGGAATGCTCTCCTATTTATAGGCTTTTGGTAGCCATTTAGGAGGTTTTATGAGCCTTAATGGCTTTAATGGGAGGAGTTACGAGATTTATTTCTTGATTTTGTAACTCCTTTTTCCTTGAATCTGATTGGCCGATGGAGATTAAGGGCTTTTAATCACCTTAATTACCATAATGGGAGGAGTTTCATGGTTTAAATGCCATGAATCAATTGACTTGTAACTCCCAAATGCTTGCTTCTGATTGGGCCGTCCAAAGAAATGAATTAATGACTATAATAAAGCTAGTCAATTAACCACATTAATTGGTCGCCGAGCAGTCGAAGAGTCGCGGGCCGTGCCGTGTCTTCTGGAATTCTTCTGGCGATGATCATCGATGGATCTACACGCTGATCGACATCGGATGAACATGTAACTTCAGACATTGATAGCTAAGAGCGGGCCGGTGACATCTGTCTTGTCGATTTCACGATCGGTCGGACAGAAAGTGCACTTTCTTGGTCAGCCGGTTGACGATCTTGGAGCGATCAATGATGATTTTATGCTTTTGACGGCGGATCCGAGATGTCGTCGGATATGAGTCAATTTAAAGCACTAAAAATCACATTTTCAGGAAACCACAGGGGCCAAAGTGCGCGAAACGCGAAAAAAGACGGAAAAACGGGTCACCGGCGAAAAATCCGGTGACCCGGACTTCCATGGTCGCCGGCGACCATGGGCCATGGTCGCAGGGGCCTGCGACCCTGGGGGATTTTTCCCCTTCGGAGCCCGTTTTGCGGTCGTTTTGAGGTCTTTTTCGTCGCCGTTTTCTTCTGTATTTTTCCTGACATTTCTTCTCATTTATGGGCTTGATTTCCCTGTAGAAAACCTGATGAGAATCCTTGCATTTTTAGAGTGCAAAGTTTCCAATTTTCCGGGAAAGCCGAAGACTTTGTCGCGTAAAGCTGCTGATTTTCCGCCAGAAGCTGAAACTTGGTCAAACGATGTCGGAATGACCTGAAATTTGAGGTGAAGCCTCTTGAGCAATAAATAAGACCAACCATAGGCTTTTGTTTGAGTTTTGAAGCCGTTTGGGGTCCCGTCGATGCTTCACTTGATTTTGCTGCGGGGAAAATGCCGAGCTTTGATATGTGGTCAAACGATGTCCGATTGACCTGAAATTTGACGGGGAGCCTATTGGAGTCATTTTGAGACGTTCCATGGGCTCCGTTTTGGATGTCATGGTCCCGGGTTGCTCCGCCGCCGGTAGGCTTGATTTTCTCTCGGAGCATCGAAACCTGGTCAAACGTTGTCAGAATGACCTGAAATTTGACGTGCAGCCTTTTGGAAGCATGTTGAAGCCACTCATGCACTTGGTTTGATGAGAGAAGGCTTCGGTGGTTCCCGCCGCCGGGAGGCTTGATTTTGCTGCTCGAGCATTGATGGAGGGTCAAACGTTGTCGGTTTGACTTGAAATTTGGCATGGAGCCCTTTTGAGACATGCTGGAGTCATCTGTAGGCTCTGATCGAAGTTTTGACGTCTCCGATGATGTCGCCGCCGGGAGGACCATTTTAGCTGTCGGAGAAGCGAAGTTAGGCCAAATGATTCTGAAATGGCCTGAAACTTCATGTGTACTCTTCTCTTGGCTATCTTGAAGGATCTTGCAGTTTTTGTTTGATTCTGACAAGATTTGATTTTTTGGAGAAGTTGCATTGCCTATTTATGGCAGGTTGCGACTTCATGCAGCTTTCTTGATTTGAAGAGGCAAAGTGACATTTTTGGTGTCAACAGTGAGAAGACTTATAACCGTTGTTTGAAGCTCGGTTGAGAAAGAGACTACAATCACAATCACATCCCTATTCACTTGAATTAGTTTTTAACCCCGACACTGTTTTGACATTTCGAAAGGTTACTTCACCCTTTTATTCCCGAAATTTATGATTTGGGATCTGTCCATCCCGAAAACATTAAAAGTATACTCGTACTGTTTTACTAGTCTTGACATACATGCCCGACCTGATATGATAGTTGTGCCTTCGAGCACCCCCGTCTTGCCCGGTTATAATCTTGTACTTGATTTATTTTGTGTCTAGATTTATATGATTTGACCTATGAATCGGCACCACTGAGCTTGGATAACCTTGTCAGTCTGATCCACTGACTTGGAGATCCCCCTCTTGTCCCGCCAGCTGTTGTTTGGATCCCGCTACCCGATTTATTAACCGTGGTCTTGTCCCGATACCGCAGATTGCTACTGTGGTTCCTGATGCCCGGCTCGCTATCGTGGTCATGTCCTGTATATAGTATATATGTATATGTAAATTCGTTGTACCTCCCCACTTCGGTGACTGAGGTCAACGCCTTGATATGCTTGCTCTATCACCTCGGTGATAGAGGATTTAGCTTTGTGTGGTTACCACCTTGCTCGTTTCCTGAATTCCTTGGTCACCTTTACCTATTTTACCTTGCATATATGTTTTTAACTAAATGATGCACTTACTTCATGAAAGTATTATTTAGACATGCTTAATTGTTTTCCAAGGTAAATGCTTTGATTATCAAATGCTTATCTTTTCATCTACCTGCCAGACTGTCGTGTCTGATCCTTTGCTTTGGTACTTAGGTCCCGTTGTTGGTTTCCACGAGGAGGAGCACGAGGAGGCGGTCGGAGAACCGCAACAGTTAGTAGAGTGGCATGCTGATGATGTTGTCTAAACATCCGGTTGCCTCGAGAGATACGAAATATTTTGGGGGAATGTTGGAACTATTATATCTTAGTGGTTATTGTTTGTCTATATTGGCCTTTGTTGGCCTCTAATTTTGGGAATTGTAATTAAATGATTTATGTTCTAACTTTAACAGTATCTTTAGGTTACGCTATAGAACATTGTTCATTCTGATACTTGTTATTTAAATGCAATCAGTATTGTTATTATGGAAATGAATTTACATGCTTGATTTGCCATACGCTTCCGCAATTATACAAATGTTCATATGGTTGTGAAATTCTCACCGCGGACACCTGTGGGAAATCACGTGCACGGGTAATGTGTGTCCTTTTATTAACCCGTGTACGCTTGATCCTAAACATATCTTTAATTATTGTCATCACTCCATGTGATCGCATGTCCATTACTTAGTCCCGATCCCGGATTTGGTCCCTAAGCCCGGTCCGGGGTCGCGACAAGTATCCTTCTCAAGGCTTGCAATGAGATGGTCCCAATCATTTGATAGAACTAGGTTGAAGTAGGGTACTTCTTTTAGAGACGATGGTTCTTCTGTGTCAGAAAACCGCGCGTCTGTGTCATCGGGCAATTCTTCTTTATTATCAGAGAAATTATTCCAATTGGAGGAACTTTCTGGATCTTTGACGAGTGACTCCTCAAAGAGATATCCAGGGAGATCAATGTCTTTATGAGATGTCGAGGCTTGGTCAGTAAAGCGACTTTGCAGCTATGGTGTCAACTATCTCATAGGAGCGGTAGGATCATACCCCAACCCATATGAAAACTTGCCTTTATGAAGGTCGATTTTTCAATCTTCTGGTTGACTTTTGGTGAGGGTGGGTTCCAATGGTGTGAGAATACCACGGCCACCTCCCAAACCAGTCGGATTCTGAGTGTCATAGCCCATTTTCTTCATGATAGCTTGTGCCATTGGACTATACAAAGATAGCTGAGGCATACCTTCGTTTTGGAAAGGTTCAAGAAGAGAGTTTAGTGGAGATGCTCCCGATCTATGGAAGAAGATTGTTTTTTCTTCTGGCGAAGTTGCCGGAATAACAAAGGAAGCAGACGTAGGATCTTCTATGTCAGCAAGTGTCTCCAAAGGAGTGAGAGCGGGCCGATCTTGCTGAGTATCAGCTTCGCTTGATGATGTGTCATCTTCTGGCTCTGAGTCCGAGTCTGTGTCATACATAATAGACACAAAGGAGACAGTGAACTTGCACCCAGCCTTTTGTTTTGTCTTCTTTGCTTTGGTAGTGATTACCAAAGGCTTTAGAGGTTTGAAGGAGACGACGAAGGGAGCTTGACCGCTTACTTCGAGTTTGGTGGAGGGTTTGTTTACCTCTGATGATTGCTAAGGAGCCCTGCCTTGATCTTTCTGGAGACTGTCGGTAAAGTATATTGTTTCTTCCTCCTGTTCTTCATTTTCATCCTTATACATATGAGCGTCTGCAAAATGGACATCCTTGCCTTTGAAGGCCTTTTTGTCTACAAACACTTGCTGTATCAAGCCATCGTTGCCAATGAACTTGATGCACTAATGTAGAGTTGAAGGGACGACACCATTCTCATGTATCCAGGGGCGTCCAAGGAGGATACTGTAGCATGAAGGGGTCCTTATTGCATACACTGTGACTTCGGAGATAAGATCACCAATTTGCAATTTGAACCTGATTTTGCCGATAGGCCTTTGAGCACTCTCGTCATATCCGAAAATGGACACAGACGTGTGACTCAGCTTGCTAGGTGGGATGCCCAACTCTTCGAGTGCCGAAGTAGAAATGAGGTTGAATGCAGAACCTGGATCGATCTGAACTCTGTGTACTAGGATTTCTTTGACGTACCTCGTAAAGTACAAGGGTCGGTTGTGCTTTGTCTCGCCTAGCAGGAGGTCATCCTTGTCGAAGGCAATTGTTGCACTTGCTGCTTTTTGTACCGAGAGGCATTCATTGCTTAATCCCTCAGTTTTTTTCTTTTCTCCCTTTGAGGGAGTATTTGATTTTTTGATCCTATAGTCCATATCAATTTGTAGGACTTGTGGGGCATGTTTGTTGACATCCGCATTCAGCCTTTGAAATGAGACTATCACGAGTTTGTGGAGACATTCGTAATAAGTCAAGGATGTGCAGACGTGCAACTATGTGTTTGAAGTGCTCAATCAAGTCGTACTTGAAAGCCTCCTTCGGGCCTGCATTTTCATTATTATTGCCACTTGGGGTGCTTACAACTTGCTTTTCCAAAGGATTTACATAAGAAGAAGAAGGTTGGTTGCAATTTTTGTGGTAATCCCGGCCAGAACGGGTACCTCTACCAACTTCAAGAGCTTCTAGAGAATGGTCTTCTTTTGGAAGATCGCTCTCAAGATCAAGGGGTCGATCCTTGTCATTTGTTGAAGACGTCTCTGTAGCAGCATTGGCGTCTTCAGTGATTGTGTTGCACGGAGCAATTTCCGGGAACAAATCCTGAACAGCATCCGACAACCTTTCTTTATTAGTCCAGACATCGTCTATAAGATCGGGTATCTGGGACCAATCGACTGGGTTTTCATTGAAGAAGATTTCATTAACAGGAGTTTCTTCAAGATGATCAACCGGGAGAGGCTTGAGTTCCGATGTCACAGCTTCAGGAGACGAGGGCTGAGAGGATGATATCTTAGTGGAAGTCGCCTGAGAAGATGTAACTCCAGATGATACATTACCGGCTGGGGTGTACGTGTCTTCGGAAGCTTCAGAGGCACTATCGTCCTAAGCCATCGCATTGCAGGTCATCTAGACAGGAGATACCCCCAGTGCAGACTGTTGGGAATCGAACTCATCCTCGGATGTAAGAGGATCATTAATCCAACTGTTTTCTCCATTTTCAGGAGTTGAGGGAGAAAGTTCCCGTTGATTTTTAGGGACTTCCGGTTCTGGATCATGACGAAGATCATTGATGTGATCCCGCTCCTGCTCTATGGCAAGATGTTGCAAGATTCTTGCATATTCTTCAAGATCAGGCATAGGAGTCAAATCTTCTTCGTCATCTGCTCCTTGTGGTTCACCATTGTTGGGTTCCACTGGAGCATTGGCTGGTGCTGGATCGACAGCGTTTTCTTGAACAGCATCCTGGTCTTCTTCATCATCAGACCAAAATCCTTGTGACTGTAATGGGTTATACCAGATTACTGGCATAAGATGAGACTCGGGAATCCATTCCTCGTCGGAGAGGTATTCTCCTATTTCAAGGGATTCTTCCCACTCATCGATATTACTGGCAGTATCACTGGACTCGTATCCATCCACGGAGGATCCAACTACCAAATTGCAAGAGTATGATGGCCACTGCATAGTTTCATTTTTGTATAGAGGTGGCATGAAATCATCAAGGGTGAATTTTCTTACCGCCTTTGAAGTTTTGGGAAGGGATTCTTCCGTCGCCCCTAGTGCAGCAGTGGAAGAGGTTTCTACCTTTTCAAGGACTTCTTGTTTTGGTTGAGACTTCTGTTGCTGTTTGAGCTTGCGGAGTTGTCTCTTGGCTTGCCTTCGCTGCTGAGCGGTCGGCTTTGTTTTGACGATCTCCCAATTTTCATCATCTAGGAGATCGGGATGCACCCATATGGGTTGTCCATCTAATGTTGGTTAGGGAACCAACTCTTGGGATGCTTGAGCCATTTTAATCACCTTGAATGAAGTAGTGATCTACTCCTTCGGTGACATTGAAGTTTGTCGACATGACACCATGTTGACAGAGGCGGAGCCATAGTTTTTTTCAAAGGTGATGACTCTGTTTTTCCACATCTCATTGATCTTCTCTCTCACAACGAAGCATTGATTGAGAGGATGTGAGATCATTTGATGGTATGGACAGTATCGGGAATCATTGGTCTTGCCAACATCTCCCGGTCTTTTGGGCTCTGGCAAAGTGAGTTTGCCATTTGCTAGGAGAGCCTCAAAAATTTCTTAAACATCTTCATCGAACGGATATTTCTTTTCTACACGTTCTTTGAAGGCATCGGAGAGGTCAGGTCTTTTACCTGTAGCTTTGTTTTCAGCTTTCTTTGGCTGTTGAGGAGCTGACTTAGTCTGCACATTGATAACCTCATTTTTCTTTGGTTTTGAGGTCGTAACGGCAGTCGGCTCTTTCTTTGATGATTTCTGACTGTTGAGGTCTTTTATCACCATTTAAGCTTCCATGAAAGCTTCGAGGAGTTCTCCCAGGTTCTTTTGATTTGTTGCCGATGATCATGGAGCGAATCTTTGCTCTCATATTGTTACGGCAGATGTTGACTAGCGACGCTTGTGGCAGTACATCTGAGCATTTGTACGCCATTGCTTTCCACTTGTGAATGAAGTCATATGTTGACTCATTCTCTCCCTGTTTTAGGCTGCAGAGCTGAGCCATAGTAACATGATGATCCTCACCTTGGAAGTGGGTCAGGAAGCGTGTCTCCAGCATAGCCCAGTTCTGGATGGAGTTCTCCAGCAGAGTGGAGTACCAATCAAAGGCTGTACCTTTTAGGGTACTTGCAAAGAGGCGAATCTTGAGGGCATCTTGATCCGCAGTAGCTCCTGTCAGGATCTTGAAGTGGATGACATGCTATCTGGATGAACCTTTCCCCGTATATGTTTGGAGAGTAGGTTGTTTGAATTTTGCAGGGAATGGAACTGAGCCCATCCATGGAGAGTAGGGTGGCTTGATCCCATGTTCTTTCAATGTTTCCTCTTCTTTTGCTTTTGAGAGGATATCGTCCACGTCCTTTTTGGTAAGAGCGCGTGACTCATTATTTTCTGCATTGGCCTCATCATCTTCATGATTCGGAGGGCCTTGGTTAGGTGGTGGACGATGTAAAGTGAGAAGGAGGTTTTCCATCAGAGCCTCAATTCTCTGTTGTCCTTGCTCCAATTGTTGGACGTGTACGGTTACGTCATCATGCGGTGGAGGTTGCTCAGAACTTGTAGCCAAGACGTTCATCCCTCGGGATTCGAACGAAGAAATCGTCCTGGTGATTGAGCTGGGGCGCATTCTTCTGGATGAAGAATCTGAGGAGTGGTTACTCCGATGTCCTTGGCTTGGAAGAATGGAGGATTCTTCTAGATGTGTTCGTGTCCGAGAGACGCTGCGAGTCACTGAACGTCTAACACTGATTTTGATCGCTGACTTCTGGCGTTTTATGGTTTTGCCAACCATATGGACAGCAACGAATTGGTCGGGTCTTTCTTTTTCGACCCATTTATTTGAGAAATGGAGAGTAGAATGCCAGGTTCTTTGTTTCTCAAGTCTCTTTTGTCGATATGCCGCGCGGTGGCGCATACGACGCGCATACGACGAGCAATTTGAGCTTCAGTCAACTCTGGCTGGGCTCTGGCGATGAAGGATGTAGCCCCCCGTGCGCAGCAGCCGAGTTTGTCTTCTTTCAAGCTGGGCAAGGACAGAATCTGGACACGGTCCTTTGCCTGTCGCAGTGAAGATTTGAATTTTGCGAGCTCGGCCCCTGTTGAGATGAAGGGTCGACTTGCAGGAGTGCAGGCTTCAGCATGCTTTTGCGTAGGCCTAATGATGCAGGATTTTATTTTGGGCTTGTAGGACCAAGCCGGCTCATGATGATTTTGTTTGTTCTTTGGGTGAAGGGTAGGTTTCTCCTCTTTCATGTAAGAGAGGATAGAACCGGTTCTCCTTGAGATGGGCCAGGTATGCTGGCTTTGCAGATGTTCGGGACCTTCGTTGCTTTCGTGAAGATCTCGTGGACCAGGTTTTGGGGCAAACCTGGTTTCTCGTGGGTTGAGGCTTCGTGGGAGCGCCACGGGTTTCAGGCTTCTTGGTGTTCGCCCTTGGTGCTATGGTAGTGACACATTGCGGGGCGGTTTTCTGCTTCTTAGCAGGTACAGTTTCTTCTGCGGGGAGTGGGAATGGTCCCAACGACCCGAAGACGATGGTCCGGGGAGTTGAAGTTGACCCGGTGTTTGGAGAGTTGTCGAGGGAGATAACGCTTCGGCAACTGGCAGGGCACTTATGCTTGTTTTGCTTGTCTTGAAGCATAAGCTAGTACTTGTTCTCATCGAAAGTGATGGTCAATGAAGTTGCCATTGTTAGTTTTGGAAAACTTCTGAAACAAGACCAAATCCATTAGTAATCACAAGAATATGGTGATCATAAATGGAGAACAACTATGGTTTTGTCTTTTCAAATCACTTGAGGGGACATGGCCCGGCCCAAGGAAGATGAAGAAAGCAAAAAAGCCATAGAGGATACAATTGTTCTAAAATGCAAGTATGGTAGGCTCAGGGTGAGCGTACCAGTGATTGCTAGAAGCAATTGTAGACCTTAATTCAAATTACCGAGAATCAAGGCTCACTTGAAGTAAAATGATATAAGGTTGGAGATACAAATGTGTCGGTCGTGAATACAGTAGACCCGAAAGGGCGTACTAGCACCGCTAGGCACAAATGTTGCAAATCGCACCCTTGGAAAGGACACGAGCTGAGATTTTTTGAAAGGTCAAATTTGGATTCATAAAGGAGAGCAAATGATGTTCCAATCCGAACAAAGGCTTAACATTTCTGCGAGCGCTAAATCCAAAAGGGAAGGAACTAGAATTTCTCGAATGTGAATCTAGTAATGACGGAAGTTTTTTTTTTTTTTTGAAGGGTCAAGATTGAATTCATCAAAGAGATCAAATGGTGTTCCATTCCGAACAAAGGCTCAACATTTCTGCGAGCGCTAAATTCGAAAGGGAAGGAGCCAAGATTTCTCAACTCTGAATTCAAAAGTGACGAAGGTTTTTTTTTGTTTTTGTTTTTGAAGGGTCAAGATTGAATTCATCAAAGAGAGCAAATGGTGTTCCATTCCGAACAAGGCTCAACATTTCTATGAGCTCTAAATCCGAAAGGGAAGGAACCAAGATTTCTCGGATGTGAATCCAGTAATGACGGAAGTTTTTTTTTGTTTTTTTTTTTTTGAAGATTTTTTTTTTGAAGATGCACATGGGTTTCCAATTCGATCTTATGAAACCTTAGTAGATAGATCAGCCCCCAGATAAGGGTAGGATTACTTAATGAACCCGTTTGGAGGACCCTTGCCTCGAACAGTCTAGCTGTCTCCACACTCTGGACAGGCCTTTCTTAAACCCACTTTGGTCAAAGAACGCAACTGGTGGAACCTTAGTGTTTTTTTTTTTTTTTTTTTGAACTCTTTTTGAAAGATTTTTAATGAACTCATCAAAGAGAGCAAATGGTGTTCCAATCCGAACAAAGGCTCAACATTTCTGCGAGCGCTAAATCCGAAAAGGAAAAACCAAAGTTTCTCAAATTTTAATTCAAAAGATAGAAAACTGATTTATTTTTTTTTGAAATCATAACCCCCTTTTTTTGAAATTATAATTTTTTTTTTGAAATCCCAATTGGACTCATCAAAGAGAAAAGATGGCCCAATCCCTGATATGAACGATAGCTACAAACATTTCGGTGAGCTATCAAGTTCGAAGAGGAGAGGATCAAAGTTTCTCAAAGTTGAATCTTAAGAAAGAGAGACCATTTTTTGTTTTTTTGAAAGAATTTGAAATGAAGTTTTTTTCTTATTTTTTTGAAATCCCAATTGGACTCATCAAAGAGAATATTTTTTTGAAATCCCAATTGGACTCATCAAAGAGAAAAGATGGCCCAATCCCCGATATGAACGATAGCTGCAAACATTTCTGTGAGCTATCAAGTTCAAAGAGGAAAGGATCAAAATTTCTCAAAGTTGAATCTAAGAAAAGAAATCAGATTTGTGTTTTTTTTTTTTTTTTTAAAGTGAGAAAGAACAATTGAAATCCCATCTCATGTTTTTTTTTTAGATGCAAAATGTAACATAAGCCACCAACTAGAAAGGAGCCAAGGGATCAAAGTATCACGTTCTCAAGTCAACGGGTCCCACCGGGTGTGCCAACTTAATGGACCCTCGGAGGTTTCCGTCTTCTCCTTCCGCACCTTGGGGGCTGACTTGGGTCTCGGCGGAGGAGGGAAAACGCGGGTATCAACATTTTTGTACCGGTATGCCAGATTTACTTTCTACTTGTAATTTGGAATGGTGATGATCCGGAGATTCACCTTCACAAGTGGAAAGGAAATCAATCCTTCTTTCTAACTTTTCAAATTGCATAAATATTAAGAAAAGAGACAAGTTAGTTTTTTTGAATGCCGTAGGAGGCGTTTTTTTGTTTGTTTGTCGTGGAAGGCTATTTTGCCGTGAAAAGCGATTTTACAAAACTTATCAAGTATGAAAGACAAGAATTGTGATTTCTTTTTCTCTCTTTAAAAAATACAAACTACAATAGAAAAGGAAGAAAAGGGATCTAACTTCTCAGGAGATTATGGGGACACGTTGAGATCGACGGTCGCAAGTCATGTATGGACTTCGCCATCGTCCTTCAAATGAGAACGGTTGATGCTTTGATTCTTCGGCTTGGCTCCTAACCTCAGTTTTTTAAAGGATAAGGACCAAGAGGAGGTCCTATATCCAATGAAAAACCAAATAAAAGGGCTGAAAAGCCGCGTTTATGCCATGTTGTATAAGGAGGGGACCTTGTAGGGGTGGTCCCCCAAGGGACTTTGATCACCTTGTGGTGTTTCTTGCAGCAGAACAGCAGGACTTCGTCTGGATTTCTTCGGAAGAATGCAAGTGTGCAAGTGCAGAATTTTAAGTCGATGTGTGTATCGATGTATCGATTCTTATCTATCCATTTCTTTCTTTTGGACCTCCTTTTATAGGCTTTTGGTAGCCATGAGGTGATTATGGGCATTGATGGCCATGATGAGAGAATTGATGAGGAGTTACAAGTTTTTATTCTTTGATTTTGTAACTCCTTTTTTCATGGCTTGTGATTGGCCGATGAAGGGTAGTGGGCATTTAATTGCCTTTAATCTTCATGATGATGGGAGTTTCATGGTTTTAATGCCATGATTATTTGGATTTGTAACTCCCAAATGCTTGAATCTGATTGGGCTGTCCAAAATAATGAGTTAATGACCGCATTAAGTTGTCATAAACGGGTCAATTAATGACATTAAGTGGTCGCCAGGGCATGTGAAGAGTCGCGGGCCGCGCCGCGTCTTTTGAGATTCTTCTTGTGATCATCATAGGTGGATCCACACATTGTTTGATGTCGGATTGTGGTGCAATTTCAGACGTCGATTGATGTTGGTGGGCAGGTGACAGCTGTCTTGTCGATTTCACGATCGGTCGGACAGAAAGTATACTTTCTTGGTCAGCCGGTTGGCGATCTTAGAGCGATCGGTGATGGTTTCATGCTTTTGACGGCGGATCCAAGATGTCGGTGAAGATCAGTGGTTTTCAAGCATCAAAGATTGGATTTTTAGAAAATCACAGAGGCAGGAACACCCGAAACGCGAAAAGGATCGGAAAACGGGCCGTTTGGTGCGAAATCCGGCGACTCGGATTTGCAGGGTCGCCAGCGACCTTGGGCCAGGTCCCAAGGTCGCCGGCGACCATAGGGCTTTGGCCCTTTTGGTCGCCGAGCTTCATTTTCGGCCGTTTTTCTGTCTTTTTTGTTCCTTCTTTCTTCTGTATTTTTCTTGACATTTTTCCTCAATTATTGACTTAATTTTCTTGGAGAAAACTTGATGAGAACCCGCGCAAAACCGGAGCACAAAGTTTCCCATTTTTCGGGAAAGCCGAAGACTTCGTAGTCGATTTTCCGTCAAGAGTCAAAACTAGGTCAAATGATGTCGGAATGACTTGAAAATTGAGGTGAAGCTTCTTGTGCACTGGATAGGACCAACCATGAGCTTTTATTTGAGTTTTGAAGCCGTTTGGGGTCCCATCGATGCTTGACTTGACTTTGCTGCGGGGAAAATGCCGAGCTTTGATATGTGGCCAAACGATGTCCGATTGACCTGAAATTTGACGGGGAGCCTATTGGAGTCATTTTGAGACGTTCCATTAGCTCCATTTTGAATGTTGTGGTCCCGGGGTGCTCCATCGCCGGTAGGCTTGATTTTCTTTTAGAGCATCGAAACCTGGTCAAACGTTGTCGGAATGACCTGAAATTCGACGTGCAGCCTTTTGGAAGCATGTTGAAGCCACTCATGTACTTTGTTTGATGAGTGATGACTTCGGTGGTTCCCGTCGCCGGGATGCTTGATTTTGTTGCTCGAGCGTTGATGGAAGGTCAAACATTGTCGGTTTGACTTGAAATTTGGCATGGAGCCCTTTGGAGACATTCTGGAGTCATCCGTAGGCTCTGATCAAAGTTTTGGTGTCTTTGATGATGTCGCTGCCATGAGCGCTTGTTTAGCTGTCGGAGAAGTGAAATTAGGCTAAACAATGTCGGAATGGCCCGAAACCTCAAGTGTACCCTTCTTTTGGCTGTCTTGAAGGATCTTTCAGTTTTTGTCTGATTCTGACAAGATCTGATGCTTGAAGTAGCTTTGCCTGTTTTGTAGCAAGATGCAGCTTCAAGAGACTTCTTGATGTTGAGGAGACATAGTGACTTTTTTTTGTGTCAACACTTACTATTACCACTATTAGAAGTCTCACTTCTAATAAAAATAATGACTTTCTATTTCCTTTTCCTTTTAGAGTTCAACTAAAAATAGTAACCATCTAATAATTTGGGCTAGCTTGGGGACCACTAAGGATTCCATAAAAAGTTGGCTCCAACTAAGACACCCTGACCCCACATCTCATGTGTAATCTGGGCCCACAGTTAATTGCAAATAACTCCACTATATAAATGCAATTGAACTCCAGTGTAAGGAATAAATTACAAAGAAGACCACAAACTTCCCTATGACCACAAGTTGGCCCCTCCATCTATATCCATGGATCAATTGGACCTGTCCACTAAATTGGAACCATGTCTTATTATCCTTAAGACTCAATTAATTATAGTGATCATCAGTACCATCCAATCAACTCTTAATTGAGATGGGTGCGCAGTTACTAATGATAAATCCATTAATTGTCACAAGTGGATAATGTAGATAGATTTCATCTTGACCATCGAATGTTCCCACAGTCTTACTACCACGTACTCAAGACACCGAGGTATTGACCTACAGTTGGCATCACTCATTGGTGACTCAAAGCAAATGAATAGATAGAAACTTGAGTTTATTAATGTCTCAGGATTGAGAGTCTATTGCTAGGGAATTATGAGAGCAAACCTTAAAGTATAAACGGTGCTTCATAAGGTGCTTCTCATGGTCCTTCAATATATCAAATGTACTAGCACTATGATCTAGAGTCTTACACTCCGATGATGGAGACAAATCACACTATCCCATAATGATCATAATGTTGCAACTTTATCAGATGAAATGCACAATCTCATCACCGGTTGTGAGTCAATTTAAGTATAAGATTTATGACACACATCTCCCGTATGTGGATCTCATCCATACACATGTATTACATCTAATATACTTGTGGACTCTGGTTCATCTCATGAACCATCATGCCATTCGTATTGGTTATGTGCAAGGAAGTAACAAAACACCATTCATCTGATGAAAGAAAAGCATAATTATATTAATAAACAAAGAATAAATTAATTTGTTACATCATCTAATGGATTGAGACCTTACAATGTAACAGTGACATCAAATTGTATCTTCATACTTGCCAACCCTTAAAGGGACTACACATTGCTTACGGATATGAATGAAATAATTGTTGACCCATGCAACTTCATAAGGTCTTGGATGCTTCTCGTTTGGTAGCTTTAGTTTCTCTATTGCTTTTTGGGAGATAACATTTATTGCGCTGCCACCATCAATGATCACATTACATGACTTGCCCTTGCAATTGACTCGTGACCGGAAAATGGATGCATGATTCTAGTCTTCATTTTCTTCCTTCGAATAAGTAACTAATAGACGACGGTCAAGACAAAGCAGAGGTGTGCCGTCATCAGCTTTTGTATCTTGCAATTGATCTTCTGTGGTTTCATATTGAGGCTCTGCGTTGAACGGCTCTGCTTCTCTTTCCTCATCATATCGTTCCTAATCTTCTGGCTCATTAGTAGCATATAAATTTCTATATGGACCCTCAGCTGCATAATTTCCCTTTTGTTTGTAGGCATGACAAACAATATCTTTCTTATCTACTCTTCTGCGGGTACGGTTATCATTCTGATTTTGTTACACCCGTTATTTTTCTTTGGAAGAGCCTACCTCTACTGAATGGCTTGATGTGGCCTCTATGGTGTTTGCTGGAATGGTTTAGGAGGAGGACGATGATAACCTTGCGTCTGAGTACGATTAAAAGTAGGTTCAAGTCCTCTTCTAGTGGAAGACTCCACGACTTGAAAAGTGTTGCGTTTTCGTAACTAAAGCTCATACTAAGCTTTCCGGGCTTTACAAAATACCTCATCAACTCTAGTGTAATCAAACATAACTACTTCCCGTTTGATATCATTTTCGCAATCCATCCCGAAAACTAGTGATAGTTAGACGATCATCTGTTTTCAAATTACAGCAAACAATATATTCGCGAAACTTGTTTGTATATTCTTCCACAGATAGATTGCCTTGCTGGAGAGTAAGATATTCTTGGTGTAGTGTGTCAGAGAAATCAGAAGGAAAGAAATTGATCTTGAGCCTTTCTTTCATGTTGAACCATCTAGTAATAGGCTGTCCCAAAGCAAGCTCATTATTTTTACCTCCATACCACCAGATTCTAGCAGGACCCTTAAGTTTAACATTCGTCAAGGTTATCCGCTGCTCATCATTCATGCTATACCAAGCAAAATAATCTTCTAGAGAATTAAACCAATCAACAAAAACTTTCGGACTGACATTCTAGAGAAATTAGCGACATCAATTTTAACCTTCTTTGTGATATCATCATTGTGGGGGTGCAACTGGGGGACTCGAGGTGTCTCGTTCAGCGATGAGACGTTGTACGAAGTCAAGCAGAGATTCACGTTGCTCAATTCTTTCTGTTTGGATGGGTGTGAGTGTTAGTGAGGAAGTAGAAGACCCTTCTTTTGCAACCTACCGCTTGCTTTGCAATTCTACAAGTGCTGTTTCTAATGTTCATAAACGATCCATCACCTCGTCCATATCTTGGCCCAGTTTCAATAATTGTTCATCTCGTTCCTTGTTCGTAAGCCAATGACGGAGATCGTCGTCTCTTCTAGGCATGAATGAAATATATGGGAGATGCTCTTATAAGAGATATCTCTCACCTTATACGAGAGATATGAGTGAGGACCCTCAATTTAAGTTGTTGGCATTGGACATGGAGGTGAGGGCCTCCACACAATCTCTCGTCCAATGCCAACAACTTAAATGTGAGGGCCCCCACCCAATCTCTCGTCCAATGCCAACAACTTAAATGTGAGGGCCCCCACCCATATCTCTTATATAAGGTGAATATAAATATATTAAAAGTGGGCTGGGTCGGGTCTACACTCAATCCAAGCCCAAACTGCAGTCAGGCCCGAAACTAAGGGCCAGTTCAGTGCCCAGAAGTAGTAGAGGTGGCAATCTGGTTGGGTTGTGCTAAACGGGTCGGACTCGTTTATTAAACGGGTTAGATAAGCCTAACCCGCATCTGACCCGTTTATTAAACGGGTCGAAAACCCCTAACCCTCACTCACCACGGGTCAACCTGACCCGACCCACTTAAACCCGCATAACCATTGCAGGTTATACAAGTCAGGTCGACCCGTATACTTGAATAAGTGAGTGATAAGTTTCTTTACAAGAAAAAAATATTAGAAATAAAACCGTTTTTTCATAAAAATAAAAAAAAAATATCATATCAAAATAAAAAGATACTATAGAATTGAGTTATAAGTTTCTTTACAAGAAAAAAGAAAATAATAACAATACAAGTATGGCTCATGCAATACAAGCACATCGTAATTCACAAATAATTAAAAAAAAAAACCATCCATGTAAGTTGAATAATTCTAAATTGTGTGACTCATGGTAAGTATAATGTTACTTAGTCCTACTATAACAAATATGAAATATAAAATCACTGTCATATTAAAAAATTATGTCATGCACCATCCTTAAATTAAGTATTAGTAATCTTAAACAGACTTAAATACAAGAATTAATGAGGGTTCTGCTGGTCAAGCGGGCCAACCCTAACCCGACCCACTTAATTGTGGGTCATGAATACTTGACCCGTGACCGACCCACCTATCAAACTGGTTGGGTTAAGCGGGTAATACGCGGTTGGGTTGGGTCGGTTTGGCGGGTCAGGGTCATATTTTGCCACCTCTACCGGAAAGCACCCGTGAGAGAGGCTCGTTTGTGAGAAAGTAAGAGGGGTTTGGGCTGTTAACTGCTTCTACGCACAAGAATGAAAAACGAATAGCTGGGCTGGCTGGCGATTGGAGGAAAAGGGGCGATGGCAGCAAGCGAGACGGAGAGCACGACGAGGGAGTTGCTGGACGCTGCTGATGAAGCTGGGATGCTGGCTGCTGGACGCTCGTCGTCGGTGTAAGGTATGATCCCAACTCAGTGCTCCTCCTCCCTCTTCTGTTTTTTTTTTTTTTTTTTTTTTTTTTTCGGGGGATGGCAGAAGGACGTGAGAGGGGATTTCGGGAAGATGGAGTATGGTAGGCCTGGGAGACGGGTGGTTGACTGGGATGGGTTTTCTGGCTTTGGGGCGTGATGTGCTGATGCTGGGTGATGAAGGGGAGTGCGCTGGGGTTTTGGGGGTAGGGAATTAAGGTTTCGGGATTTTGGGGATTTGGGCGTGAGGGATGCGGTTGGGGTTTCCTGTGGGGGCGGACGGTGGATTAGGGTTTTGGGAAGGTGGGTTCTGGTTTTTCGGCTTGGGAGTTTGGAAGGTTTGGGATTTCGTTCTGTGATTGGGGTTAGGGTTTAGGTGTTTTGGATTAGGGAATTGGGCAGAGAGGATGGACGAGGTCGATGGGGGAAGGGATGATGGACGATGATGAACCGGGGAAGACATTTGTTTCCCGACGACCGGATCTCGGCTCTGATCCAAACTGGCGCAGGCCCAGATCTTAGATTGAATAGACCAACCTCTCAGATGAGGTTGATCGAATCCAGCAAAGGGATTCCACACAAAACCACTTGCACAGCCATATACTCATGGGAAGAACTCACGCGGGTCCATCAGGTTCTGCGGAAGGCCTTGGTCTTGGATCTGGATCGGGCTGCATCACAAGATCTGGTGGGGAGAACACATCCGCAACGAACCCAACCTCCTGAAATGAATTCCACAGGCATGAGATCTGGAATTGGGAAGGAGACTTGATATGAAGAATGAGTAGGGTTTACTGTACTACTGTGGTCCCAGTTTCCAGATCACTTGCATTCTTTTCACCTAACTTTTCTTTTCTTATCTTTTTTTTTTTTTAAATTTTTAACAATTATTAATAATTGTTATAACTCCGCCTATGTTGGGGTATCCTTGACATAGCCGGTCCCAAGCCCGGACAAAGGAGGAGGGTTGTGCGTTAGGTAGCCGACAGCCAGCACAATACTCAGTCGGATTTCTTTATGGATTTGAGACCTAATGATATTTCGTTGGGGCGTCCCCTACTTAGCGACGCGCTGTATAGTCCGAGTACAGTGATAAGTGAGCAAGGACCGCTGCATCGGCTGGCCCTAAACAGATTTGATTGGCGTCGTCAAATCCATATAGCCGACCCCACCTAGTAGGAAAAGGCTTGGTTTGGTTTGGTTTGGTTATTAATAATTGTTATAAAACATTTTTTTATAAGCAATTTTCTTTTATAAGCAAAAATCATGAATTGATGATGTAAGCTACCTGCAATACATGTGAGCTAATGCTAACAAGAATGTTAGAATTGATGCTTAAAAATCTAATAGAAAAACCCCCCCGCATCAGCAAATGAAATGCGACCAATCACATAGAAGTGTTTTTTTTTTTTTTCCAGGAAAGAAAAATGAGAACTAAGAATTTACAAGGAATTCCATTTTCATGAAAAAAGGGTTTCTGCTGTACTTTGTAGGACTAGATTGCTCTAGACAATGTTCATGGTTCCTGATTTTTCTTTTTTCAGGAGATTTCTACTATGTGCAGAAAAGCCAACGTGGACTCAGACGGGATTTAGATTTTTGAATGGCTTCGGCCCAGGTTCTGCCGAATGCAGCAGGTTCTTCACGTAAGCAGGGTCACCTTGAAGCTGGAAAACGCCGGGTATGATTTTGATTTGTTTTATTTCCTTAGCTATGGGAGTTATCCTAGTTGGTTATATAAGTCGTTTTTATCCATCTAGACTTGGGATTGAGTTAATCATGTGACTTAACAATTCCATATTAGAGGAAATATACAGCTCTCTCAAGAGACAGAATTGGTTAATACAAAAGTTCATTTTATTTCTCGTGACGTTCATTCACTGGCTTCCTTATTTCCTCAAAGGTTCATTTTATTTTTCAGTTAGAGGAGTTCCGCAAGAAAAAGGCTGAAGAACGTGCAAAAAAAGTTGCATCAACTGGTCAGTTGCAGTCGTCTGGTTTTAGCCAACCTGAGAAGTTTCCAAAAGAAAGCAGTACTTCAACACTTTATGATTCAGATGGAGCTATATCTGAGAGAGACGGTATTTCTTGCACCCAGTTATCAGGGCCTGTCACGATTCCTGACAGCAAAAAGATTAATGCATTCCAGATTGTTGAGTTAAATTCCTCAAATGTCACAAGTGCTGGCATTTCTGCTCTGTCCAAAAGCACAGTTTATGGTGACCCAGTGGAGAAATCTTCATCTTATCAGGAGCCCAAATGGCCCGATGGTTCTAGTTTTCCTGGGACAGATTATGGTTATTATAATCAGTGGAGGGAAGAGACGAAGAACAAGCTTAGTAGTTTTACTGGAACTGAAAGTGAACCTATAACTAGGGACGATTCTGTTTCCCTTGATACGGTTCATACATACCCACACATTGATGAAAACATTCATCAATCAAGTTACTCATTATATGAAGCTCGTTCAGTGAATTCTTTACAGGAATATCCAGTTAAAGGCACAGGGAGAACTAATTTTTCTTTGGCGGGCAGCTTTCTTAGTATGTCCGGTGCATTGGTTATCTTCCATTTTTCATGTACTTATATTTATATTTACTTACAAGGTGACGGGTTGTGTTTTTCTAACAGACTCCACTAGTTCAAAAACCAACTTAACTCAATCTGCTCCCAGAGTAGAGGTACATGTAGATGGCGACATGGATATCAACGATGCTAGGGTTTCCATGGTGGCAGGAGAGGCGCTTAACAGTTATCATTACCCTAAAGTAGATAGTGCAAGTTGGCAGACATCGGAATATTTCTCCTCAGGTTCCAGTTTGAATGCCAAAAGTTCCTCTGATCGAGGTCCATTACATTCAACGATCTCTGAGGTCGGCATTCGACGATCACGTCCATCTTTCCTGGATTCTCTTAACATGTCTAGAGTCTCTTCTGTGTCAAATTTGCCATTTACTGAGTTAGATAAATCTGAACACGTTATGCCTTTAAGAAGTTCAAAGGTCCAGAATGAGGAGATTTTTGCATCATCTACTTCTCAGCCATCATTTGCAGAACCTGATACTGCAGAGCCTCTTGTCAAGTTAAGAACTCCAAGTACTCTTAGTGCAGACATGCATTCCGTGAGTCCTTCAGTTTCTATAATTAATGATGACATTCTGAGACTGAATGTCCAGGATGATAGTATGCAAAGGAAACATGAGTTTCCTTCATTCAAGAAGGATGATGATTTTGCAGCTTTAGAACAGGTGCGTATCTTTTCCTTTCTTATTTATCCTTATGTTATGTTTTTTTTTTTTAAATTGTACAGCAATTTTATTAAAAAGATCTACAATATAAGAGGGTATATTGTACAAGTGCAAAAATGGGAAGATGGGCTGAAGCCTGAATAAGAAGGGGTCTCCATCCACTCCCACTAGCCAAAACATGCAGGCCAAATCCTAATGCGGGTCTGCTAACCCTAATGATACCTGGCCAATACAAAAATCAAAATGTTATAGGTAGAACATTGCATATAGTCATTGAGAGTCTTGTTGTAATGTTAGAATGGAGCTATATGGAATGTTTCTCAACGAGTGAAACTGCTAATTATAGCCTTCTATTTACTTAGCCTAAAATCCCAAAGAAGTCACAGGAGCAATCATGTCCCCTATTTCGTTTTCATTTTCACTTTGACTTACAGTGGCCTTCCACAGTTACCTAATGGATTCTAGAATAAGGACAACCTCTAAGTACAAACCTCATGTTTACTAACCTCCATATGTAGAATACCATACTTGGACGCCACATATGGGTGCATGTATGTAGGTGAACATGCTGAAACTATCTTGGACTTGGCTTATGACTATTGAGACAGCGAGGAACTGGCTTGTGAGCTAGCTTGGCTTGTCAACAGCCCCACTTTAGTAGGATTTTGAGCCAAAACTTTAGGGTTTCTGAGAAACTTTTGACTGCCCCGTTTGTGTGTGACTGAACATGACTGATAATTTTACTTTTTTTCCTGCATTTTCCGCTCCTAGAGAGACTGATGGACGAAAATACTGATGTTTTTGGAAAAAAATGAAACAAAAAAGGACGAAAATGACTGAACATGTAAAATTTTACTTAGTCATACACAACTACGCATGAATACATGACTTTTGAACTATGTTAATGGGATGTGGAATGACATATTATATTGTATATGCAATAGAATCATGTCATATCTAATGTTTATATTACTCCCACTTACCTTCTTTGTGTGCATTTTCTTAAATGTATCTATTCATTTTAATTCTATAGAAAAATTTCAATGTGGAATATTGAAACATGGAACTGCATAGCTTTTAGTTTGGAGGTAGACCGTAATTGAATGAAATTGACAACTGCTAGTATATAATGTCATATCTCCCAATCTTCAGTGGCGAATCTCCCACAAGCTGATGGGTTCTAGCTTGAGGGACTTTTTTTTCCCCTCTTTTTGCTTTTTGATGGGTTTCGATGGGAAGTAGGTTATGGTAGTGGGGGTGTTTGGGTTTGGTGGCTTTCGGATAAAGGTGGGTTTTTTAAAGTTTTTGTCTGAATTGTGATGAGGATGACGGTGGGGTTCAATATGGATCTCGACTCTTGTGACTGTCTTGTTAAGTGGAGTGCCTACCTTCAAGAATTTACTTTCAATATCTAACATAAAGCAGGCAAAAATAATATGGTGGCTGATGCATTAAGATGTTTGAAACATCTCCTCACCCCTATGACACTGACTGTACTTAGTTTTGAGCAACTCAAGCAGGACCATGCAGATGACAAAGCTTTCGGCATTGTCTCTTCAGATCTTCTTAATGGTGATTAGGAAAAGCACACATTACGGCATACACTATGGTTTCTTATTCAAAGGTACCAAACTTTCCCTACCTGTCACTTCCATTCGAGAGCTTGTTGTTCGAGGATTACATTCAGGAGGCCGTGGGACATGACAAGACCCTTGCTCTTGTGGATGATCGATATCATTGGCCGCGCATGAAGATTAATGTGATCAGCTTTTGTTAAAAGATTTCACACTGTCAGTTGGCAAAAGGAAACAAAACGAATGTAGGGTTATATCAGCCATTACCAATTCCTCATGCAACATGGGAAGATATTAGGATTTTGTGTTAGGCCTTCCAAAGACAGCCAGAAAAGTTGATTCGATCTTTTTTTCTGGTTGATCGTTTCTCCAAAATGGCTCATTTTATTCCATGTACCAACATAGCGGATGCTTACAAAGTCGCATAATTGTTCTTCAAGAAAGCCGTCTGTCTTCATGGACTTCCGAAAGCAATCGTCTCAGACCATGGCACTAAGTTCATTAGTTACTTTTGGAAGACTTTGTGGACGTCAACACAGACAAAGCTTAATGTTTCTATGGCTTACCACCCTCAAATTGATGGCAAACAGAGGTGGTTAATCGAAGCCTTGGACAATTGTTATGGTGCCTCTTTTTTTTTTTTTTTTTACCATATAACCACATTGGATCAAGTTTTACTCATGGCTGAATTCGGATATAACAATTTAGTCAATCGCTCCACTAGCATTTCCCCATTTGAAGTAGTAACAGGTGTTCGTCTACGCTTGCCTATTGATCTAGTTCCATTACATATCGAAGCATAGCCTGGTGTTGAAGCGGGTAATTTCATCAAACATATGCAACAGGTTCACGATGAAGTTTGGCGTCACATCACTGCTAGCAGTGATAGTTAAAAGACTCAAGCGGACGAGCGTCGTCATTTTGTCAAGTTTTCTAAAGGAGATATGGTTGTGGTTTGAATCCATCCGGAACGGTTACCACCAGGAGCTAATAAGAAGTTACTTTCACTAAGATGGGTCCATTCAAAGTTTTGAAGAAGCTTAGCTCAAATGCGTATACTCTTGAGTTACCATCAGATCTTGGTGTCACTCCAACCTTTAATGTTGCTATTCCCACACTCTATCATGGGCATGTTCATGATGAAGAATTTGAAGAACAAGCCATTGCCTTACCAGCTACTGCTCCACTTGCAAATAAAATCATTGATGTTCTCAATGATTAGCTTGTTTTTACATGTCAAGGAGGATTTAGAAATTCCTTGTCTGTTGGCAGAACTGCCCGATCTCTGATGCTACATGGATTACAACTACTGACTTCTAGTGCCTGAATGTGGATCTCTATGAATATTATCAAGTTATTAACTTGTCAGAGTCGAGTTCTTCCAAGCTGAGGAGAGTTGATGCGGTATTGACAAGGCGCAATAAATTAACTTGGCCAACACATTTTCCTAGAGGTCAACCCAGTCCATTGGGTTCAGTCCATGGGCCCAATTGATTGAGAGCTACTTTGGCGTTCCCTTTTTATTCTATTTCTATTTTCATTCCCTATTGAATCAGGCAACTATTTCTAATTTTATTGTTTGATTAGGATTAGCTAGTTTTCTATTTTATTTAGAAAGTCTTGCTTGCTAAGAGATCAATCTTGCTCCTATGTAAGGATGATCAAACCTCATATAATGCATGCATATTATTATTATCAATCAATTTTTCTTTGAGTTTTCTCGTCAGTTATTGTGTTTACCATTATCGTGCACCTAGTTGCTGAATCCATCTTTGGATTCGGTCAGTCCCTCGGGAGGTTGATTTATTTATTGATCAAGGATCTGAGACTGCATCATGAACTATTATTGAATTAACTTCAGTTGATGAACTCCAAGGCCATGACATCGGTTTGATAGACCTGTTCTGGTTCCACTGAATGGTTGGTTGTTTCAATTTGTTTTACAACCTACATGGAATAGCAGATATAAAATGTGCTTACCAAGTATTTTTTTTCTTACGTCAATTTAGGGCTAGCGAGAAATGTTCTGGTGTTATCCAGCCCTTGCTGAAAATTGGGCATTTTTAACAGAATAATATGAAGGATCTTGAACAATGCATTCATTCCTAATTATTTTCTGGCTTGTTACTCTTTTGTTGGTATCACAACTGGTTTATTAATTTTTTTTCATTAATTTTATTGAAGTATTCATTGGTTATCAACCATTCCTCTGCTATTAGATTTTTGATTCTATAAATTACAAAAAAACACCCTCAACATTTTGATATTTACACCAAAGTCCCCAACATAATGTATACTGTATATAAGTCCCATTCTACAACTTATAACAATTATGTTGATTACTAACTTGATTTTATTATCTTTATTCTATACTATTGGACAGCATATCGAAGATCTGACACAAGAAAAGTTCTCTTTGCAACGGGCACTTGAGGCTTCCCGAGTTTTAGCAGAGTCTTTGGCAGTTGAAAATTCATCTCTCACGGATAGCTTCAATCAACAGGTCAGTTTTTGTTATTTTCTTTTAGAATATAAGGTGTAAATTGAATATACGGTGTATCTAATTTCAAGGTTGACATTAAACCGTTGTAGTCTTATCTATATTTCTTCACTAGTTTGCCTCCAGGACTTGGTGCCTTTCCGGCATCGATCATTTCTTGATTGGTGTAGAGATCATGTTGGTGTTTATTAATTTAATATTGTTGCTGCTGTTGTTCGTATACCTTTTTAGTTCCCATGTGGGTGGTCATGCAGTGTTGATGCAGCATAGACCTACTGGCCACATTTGTAGGGCCCACATAGATTTAGGAATTTATTTTTATGTCTTCGATTCTTTGAATATTGTAATTAGGATTAGGTTTCCATTTTATTTAGTTTCCTAGATTAATTAGATTTCTTAGGCCCTAAGTTATATTTCTTATTTATATGGCATTGTAGTGAAGAATTTTTAGAGAGTTGATTAATGTAAATTGGGTTTTCACCATTGAGGTGAGTCCTCGTTTATCGTCTTTGCGGAGACTTATTGTGTCTTTGGACATGTGTTTAACAAGGTTTAAAAAATCGGACTCGGGACCTCACTCGTTCATGGCCGAGTCCCAACTTCAGTTATAGGACTCGGCCGAGTCGCATTAGGACTTGGCCGAGTCTCGAGTCCGAGTCCCATGTGACCCGACTTGGTGTGCGCTGAGTTGACTCAGCCGGTTTTTTAAACCATGGTGCTTAGGCACCCATTGTGCTTTGATCACTTCTTTCGCAAGCCCTAACCCTAGGGCCTGCATCTATTTGGTATTAGAGCGAAGATCCACAACGCTTCGATCACCCTCCAGTCACCGATCGGACCCTATCCATCTATAACACCCATATCCATTGTTCCACGCCACTTGTGAAACCCAACCCCCACCCATCCAGCCGATAGCAACCAGAATTGTCCACTGCCATCTCTCATATCCATTCCTAATCCCTTATTCTCTGCCGAAACCCAAAACCAGAAAAAAAAATCCTAACCAGACCCATCATCCTCGAGCGCCACTCTCAGTCCCAAACCATCTCAATCAACAGAAACCCAGCCAAGCCCCATTCCCAGCATATCCATCCCTTTATATCAGTCCAACCAAAACTTCTACCAAAAACCCAGCCTTCCCTGTCGGACTTCCACATCTCGACCCAGCCAATAAAAAAAACCCTCCAGCAGAATCCAGCCCCCATCATCCCAGCCCAGCCCAGAGGAAAAAAAAAGGGAGGAGCAGATAGAAGAAGAGAGAACAAAAAAGAAAAAAAACAGCAGACGGAAGAACAGGAAAGCAGAACAAATAAAAAGAAACGCAAAAATCAGGAAAGCAGAGAAGAAAGAGAAGGAGTGCAGAGGAGAAAAAAGGGTGTGTATTTGGTTCAGCGCAATCCACCACTGCGTGTCGCACTTACTGCCATCAATCACCATCTGCAACCAGCAAGCGCCATCGTCATCATTGCAAGAGCACACAGCACCATCGTCCCCTAGCAAGGCACAGTTGCCATCGCCACCAGCCAACATCTGTTCTCAGAAGAAAGAGAAAGGACCGAGACCTTCATCGTCATTTTTGTGTAGCAGCAAAAGAGCGAAAATCTGCTCATCTTCTCCGTCTTTGGAAAAAAGAAAAGAAAAAAAAAAGAGGATCTCGCACCTCAGCCCCCTTTTCTGTGCTTTTCTCCAGCACGAGAGCCAAGAGGCAAACAACACCTACACACGTGCCACCTCTCTCTTCTTTCTTTGTTTAGTTGGGTTGGATCCATTCCAGACCAGATCCAAAACTAACCTGACCCAATCATAGCCAAAGCAGCGGTAACAACTTTC
This sequence comes from Umbellularia californica, assembly GCA_028538565.1. NCBI lineage: Eukaryota > Viridiplantae > Streptophyta > Magnoliopsida > Laurales > Lauraceae > Umbellularia > Umbellularia californica. The sequence goes on from JAPQWN010000001.1 coordinate 63,184,725, forward strand.
AGTGTTTATTGTTTCCTCAAGACTGTGGGCTGATACATGCACCAGGTCAAATCAGGGTGGTTTAGTCCAGCCTGACCCACTTCTGTTGAAGAGCCAAATCAAGTTTTCAATAAGCTCAGGTCCAAATCAAGTTCACATCAGACCTGGTCCTCTAGAAGAAGCATCCCTGCATCAGCAGAATCTGATCAACAGCAGATTTGATCCGATCAACGGTTAAATCTTCTTTTCACAATATTGGAGTTATCCAGCGTTGGATTTCAAATCGGTTTTCGCCTGTGTGATCGTGAAGAGTAGATCTACAGTTAAGGTCAGTTAATTTTTAAATCCAAGATGAAATTCCATATTAGTAAATTCCACAATGCACTTCAAAGAGTCAAATATGCGCAACAATATGGCATATGGTATTTTGAGAATGAAGCTTATTTTCAGCAATTTCTTGATTTGAAACAATGATAATTATCTGTTCTTGACTATGGTGACATGCTTGCATGGCTTCAAGACAAGTGTGGATTAGAAGATGATGGGGAACATGGCTTGATTAGTTTCATTAGAGGCTTGAGACCAGAAATAATGGAGAAAATGAATGACAATAACAACATTCATGAGGCATATTGGGAAGCAATTCGTGTGAAGCGGATGCTTAAAAGGTCTTATCTAGTGGAAGTTACGCCTCAAGAAGAAAAGTCGCCACACATAACAGACTGTGTTGAGGAACCGGTGCTAGTGGATATACAGACCGATCAACTAGAGCTAGACATAGAAGATTCCACATCTATAGTTGGCCTTGAGATTTCTCCTATGAGTAATAATAATTCTGAATTGCAAACACCAAGTGATGAAGAATAAGTTATTGATATTCCCCACATAAACTCTCAAATTGATTTTGTCTTTGAGGATCAACAATGGAAATCAGGAAATCAAGAATGGCCAGTCAAAGATTGCTATTTGATGGTGCGAATTCCACATGTGACGTCCCCAACGGTTCACGTGTACCTCCAAGCACACTTCAACCGTCAAATCAAAGGATGTGTCATGTTCAGCATTTTCTAGATCTGTGTACAAGCTCAAGATCAACCAATTAATAGAATGTTCATTCGATTGATTTTCGATCCAGGCTGACAGACTTAGGAATTTATTTTTATGTCATTAGATTCTTTAAATATTGTAATTAGGATTAGGTTTTCATTTTATTTAGTTTCCTAGATTAATTAGATTTCTTAGGCCCTAAGGTATATTTCTTATTTATATGGCATTGCATTGAAGAATTTCAGAGTTGATTAATGTAAATTGGGTTTTCTCCATTGAGGTGCGTCCTCGTTTATCGTCTCTGCAGAGACTTATTGGGTCTTCGGACACATGCTTAGGCACCCATTGTGCTTTGAGCACTTCCCTCGCAAGCCCTAACTCGAGGGCCTGCATAAGTGTTTTAACCGAAACTCTTATTTTATTACTAATTATATGAAGAAGGACCTTTATCATGCATACAGATTAGCAATGCCACAATTTGTTGATTTTCTCCCACTCTCTTTTCCATCGGCTGGTTTAGGTTATTGGATTTTGCATGGTTATCTGATGTGGGGCATCATAGTGGACACGTCAGCATAAAATCTTCATTAAAGGATTCAGGCTTCAAGATTCAGCACTGAAGGGGGTTCTAATTCAATCTGTACCAAAGGAGGGAGAGGATGCATTCATCACTAAAACCTAGAGAAAATAAATCATTCATCAATTGTAGTATGTAAATATCATGGAGTACACCCTCTGTATGGAGAGTGAGATGTCCATCCTAGAGTCATATTTCGGGACACGTACCACCACTTTCCTTCCATTACAACTCAATCACTAAAGACGGATTCCAATTAACAATTATAGAAATCAGTGACTCAATAAGGTCTCTTTAACAAACTCATGACAAATTTCTAAAAAGGTAGGCTCAAATCCGAAGTAGGAGGTAAAAGTGTAACTAGATTATGATTTTTAATGGGCTTTAATTTGTTCAGTCCTTGTCCAAATTGCATAATTTTTGGTCTCGTTGGATAGGTATTTGAAGAATCCATCTAATGCACCTAGTTTCATGCCTTTTGGCCGATTCACAAGATACATGTAGGGCACTTATTATGGGGCATTGTACCCTATATTGGGCCTTCATTTTGTAGACCATGGTATTGGGCTGCGTCTTTTCTCTCGTGCTTTGCAAGAATTCACCCTAGGGTTTATTTTTGGTCCATGTGGACTAAATATCAGCCATACAAATTTTTGTTAATTGGATATCTTTCATTTGTAGCATTTACGAGTGGATTACAATAAAATCTCTGATGTAGCATAGACCTCATGGCCACATGTGTAGGGCCCACATAGATTTAGGAATTTATTTTCATGTCATTAGTTTCTTTAAATATTGTTATTAGGATTAGATTTCCTATATTTTTTAGTTTCCTAGTTTAATTAGGTTTCTTAAGGCTTAAGTTTTCTTTTACTATTTATATGGCATTGTAGAGAATTATTTCTCAGAGAGTTGATTAATGAAATTGGGTTTTCCCATTGAGGTGTGTCCTCATTTATTGTCTCTTCGGAGATTGATTGTGCTTTCGGACACATGCTTCGGCACCCATTGTGCTTTTAGCACGTCCACCGTAAGCTCTAATCCTAGGGCCTGCATCAATTGGTATTAGAGCCGAACGATCATCGCGATCAATCAGCGTTGGTTACCCCTATTTGTCCATCCCATCCTCACCCATCCCCATCGTTAATCAGGATCACCATATACCATCTATCCTGTTCATCTTCCATCACCTACAATCTTTTTCCCACGTCACCCTCCTACTGCCAGAACCCTATATGCAAGAAACCTATCTTTTTTCCCATGTGCTTTTAGCCGCTGTCCAAAACTCATATCAACCCATTCGCCAATCCATCGGCACTATTGTCTTTCCTGCCACCTCCCTACCAATCCGTGAAAAAAAAAAAAAAAAAAAAAAAAAAAAAAAAAAAAAAAAAAACAGCCATCCCCAAATCACACGACCCAGGCATCCAGTGACACCGGCCACATCCCAACCGTCCCAGTCCCTACCTTGCACAACCCAACTGAACCCCACCCTTGCCATTCCATTTCCTTACCCCTAAAAAAAAAAGACAGATAAGAGGAGAGACAGAACAACGAAAAAAAAGGTACATACCTATGTCGTCGCCGATCACCATCGCCGCTTGCGTCATCGTCGCCTGCCACTTGAGTTGTCGCCGTCAGCTTCCATTCCACAGAAGTCACCAGAAGCTTTCCCTTCCATATCTTCTTCCTTCCGAAACTCCAGTAGCAGCGAAAGGTTAAGAAGTCCCTTGTCTTCTTTCATCGGCATTGAGCTTGAGGAGCCCAACCCACTTGTCCCACTTCAAGTGACAGGACTGAGCCATCATCTGGGCCTAAATTTGAGTTAGGCCCAAATTTGATCACATAGTTGAAAAAAAAGGGAGCCTGACCTGCAGGGCAGAAACTGCAGCCCATAGTTCAAGTCCAACAGGTGCTTTACAAAAAAAAATAAAATCTTGTGGCACGTTTAAGCCCAGTTTTGTGGGCCTCTTCCCAATTCAAGTTGACCTAACCCACATACAAGTAGCCCAATATTATCAGCAGATTTCGGCCAACAATAATTTTTACCAGATCGACTGTCAGAATTACTTTTTGCAGTATCAGTGTCATCTACCGTCAGATTTCAGATCCATTTTCGCCATTGTGATCGTGAAGAGCAGATCTATAGTTAAGGTTAGTCCATTTTAAAGTCAAGATGAAATTCTATATCAGTAGATTTTACAATAATCTTCAAAGACTCAAATATGCTACTAAATATGGAATATGGTATTGTAAGAATGAAGTCTATTTTTGGTCCGTTCTTGATTTGAGACAAGGAGAATTATCTGTTCTTGCATATGGTGACATGTTTTCATGGCTCCAAGACAAGTGTGGATTAGAAGTTGATGAAGAACATGATTTCGTTAGTTTTGTAAGAGGCTTGTGACCGGACATAGTGGAGAGAATATGTGACTGCAAGACCATTCAGTAGGCATATTGGGAAGCAATTCGTGTGGAGCGGATGCTTAAAAGGTTTCATATAGTGGAAGTTACTCCTCAAGAAGAAAAGTTGTATCACGTAAAGACCGTGTTGAGGAATTAGTGCCCGCGGATATGCAGACCAATAAGCCAGAGTTAGACACAGAAGATTCCACATCTACAGTTGGCCTTGAAATTTCTCTTTTGAGTATGAATAATCCTCAAGTGATGAAGAGCAAGTTGTTGATACTCGCCACATAAGCTCTCAAATTGATTTTGTCTTTAGGGATCACCAATGGCAATCGGGAGATCAAGAACGACTAGTCAGATATTGTGATTTGATGGTGCAGATTCTACAAGTAAATCATCCCACGGTTTGATTGCATATCAACACAAATTTCACCCATCGAAAGCAGTTATACATGGAGCTCTACATGGAAGTTGTCGATCAACCGATCAATTAGAAGTTCGTCATATTGATCTTTGATCCAGGTGGACATTTTCCGAACTCGAGGTCGAGTTCTTTTTCAAATGGGGGTGAGTGATGCAGCATAGACCTCATGGCCACGTGTACACGTAGATTTAGGAATTTATTTTCATGTCATTAGTTTCTTTAAATATTGTTATTAGGATTAGACTTCCTATAATTTTTTAGTTTCCTAGTTTAATTAGGTTTCTTAAAGCTTAAGTTTTCTTTTACTATTTATATGGCATTGTAGAGAATTATTTCTCAGAGAGTTGATTAATGAAATTGGTTTTCCCATTGAGGTGCATCCTCGTTTATTGTCTCTTCGGAGATTGATTGTGTCTTCGGACATGTGCTTCGGCACCCATTGTGCTTTTAGCACGTCCATCGCAAGCCTTAACCCTAGGGCTACATCAATTTCCCATTGTGTAATATGGCTAGGATGTTGTGTATGGATGATGGTCGAAATCTTCATTTCAACTTAATCAACCAGTCTCCATCCGGCCATTAGTTCTTCATCCAATGGCCATTTTCGATATAAAAAAATGAAAAAAAAATCCTATTGGTGTGCTTCCCAGGGTTTGGTAAATCAACCGAAATGGAGGGAGGTACACTTCCATCTTAATTTCTTTTTTTTTTGGGTTCAATTCTAGTTTGCAGCCTCTGTGGGTCTTCTTTTCTTTTGGGTGATGTATGTTGTTTTTTGGTATTCTCCTTTGCTTTTCACTACATCCCTTTTGTACTGCTAGGCTTTCGATTAATACAAATTACCATTAAAAAAAACTCAGCTGAGTCTTGTACGTTTTCTTCTTCCTCTTCATCATCTTGTTCTTCCTCTTTCATCTTATTATTATTCTCCTCCTTCCAAGTTTCCTCCAAACCCCAAATCCCACCATCAAAACCCCAAAACCACATCCATCAAAATCACCAATATACACCCATCAAAACCCTAATCCCCTCCTTCAATCCACTCCAGAACCCTAAGCATCATCTGGCCATTTATCCAAGACGGAGTTTGTCATGATCGTTAATTTTCTTTTCTGAATGGGATATGACTGGTATTCGGGTTTTGTTGTTATTGTCATTCTCTATGTAAAGCCTACTCCTCTATTTAAGGATGATAGGGCCTCATTGAATTTAGAATGCTTATTATCAATTAAATATGAGTTTTCTTAGTTTTGAGATTTTTTCTCTCAGTTATGGTGTTTCTTATCATGACGAGAGTGCCTTAGTGGCTGAATCCATCCTTCGGTTCGATCAATCCTTCAAGAGGTTGATCTATTTGTCGATCACGGCTCCGACGTTGTGCCAATAATGACCTTGCATCCCATGTTTGGTTGGGCCAATTACGCATGTGATGGCTATATCAGAGTGTGAAAATGGTGCGAAAGGGTATGAAAATGTCCCCAAAATTTTCACATCTCCCATGCTTTCAGGGTTCACATGGCAATGTTGCTAGGTTTACCTAGTCCCTTTTTTTATTTTATTTTGTGGCCCCCAAAATGAAGATCCGAACCATTAGATGTTTTAAAAGGCTAATCAAGGCTATGGTGTCAAATTTCAGCTGTTGATTTATCTTATATTTTCAGAAAATTGCAAAAAACCCCAAACTGTTAGATCAACACAATTGGAATTCCGTAGGCCTTCTTGTCATTATTCGAACCATTCATCCTCTTTGGAAGGCCAACAATTACTAGTGGGTCAAATTTTAGGTTTTCATTCATCATAGGTTTTGAGAGATTTGTCTCAAACGGTGAATTGTTGGATGAAAATGACCGCTTTTCAGCATATGGTTTTTGGGCGATCCCTTGTTTTTTTCAATTTTTTTATGATTGTGGGCCCCTGTTTAACGATCCAAACCATTCATCCTCTTTATAAAAGCTAAAAATGGTGAGGGTTCAAATTTGAGTCATTCATCATGGATTTGAGAAAATTTAGAAGAAACCCAGACTAGTAAATATGGATTTTTTAATTTTATGGGGGCATATGAGCTGTTGATTCATCATCGATTTGAGAAAATTGCGAGAAACCCAGATAAATCTGGATTTTTTTGTGGGCCCCCAAATCAAGATCCGAACCGGTCATCCTCTTTTAAAGGCTAAAAACAGCTTGGGTCAATTGTCATGTCTTGATTCATCATAAATTTTGAGAAAATTGAGACAAAGCAGTGAACCATTGGTTCCGTTGCGATACATGTGAAAATGGCAGACAGTGGAAATTGTTTCCTTGGGACTCAATTGCATATGAACCTGAAACACGTGCATCATTTGAGTCGTTTTCCTATGACATGCGTAAAAGCCGAACAACCCCTTTGCGATGTTTCAAGAAATAAAGTGACATGGGCTGTTGGATTTAAGTCATGATTACAACGGGTCACAAACAAAAGTTTGTTCATTGCAGCCAGGTTTGCATGGGGAGAAATTCTCAAAAACTCCCCTTTTAAAATCCTCTCCCTTTTGCTCCTGTATTTTTTTTAGGCCATGGAGCCCATCTTGAGTCAGTTCAATCTTTTCACACACTAAGCATACCAATCTTTTCACACACTAAGCATACCCCCCTCGCATTTCCCTCCTTCTCCCCAAACCCCCCTACAAAAAAATAAAAAGTATCGATTAATTTTCACGGAGTCCAAATTTGCCACTCTTCCAACTTCTACTCACCATTGGATTGAAATCCTAAGAAAATGATGTCTCTAAAACCATTAAATTTTAGGGTCGTAGATCTAGGGGTTAGGATGATCTAATGGAGTAAAAATTTTGTGAGTGGGTAGGTTTTATTCAGATCTTTCGATCCAACAGCATTGCATGGTTGTCATGCGTCATAATTGTCCCCACTGGGTGGGGCAATTTTTTTTGTAAAAAAACTCCATGGGAGTTTTCTAGCGCAGGTAAGCCTTTGGTGCAGTTTGGATTATTGCCTTTGGATACAATTTACTTGTTTCTTCCTTTAGATGTATTTGTTACGCACATACAATTTAGTAGGGTCATGTGCTATGATACTCGGATACTTAAAAAATAGGCAATGCATCTGTTTCCTATTGAGTCTGATGCTGTCCCTGTTGTTCCCGTGGCCTGTCCTTGCCATGTCCAATGTGGTATCTGGGCATCATTTGTACATGTATTCCTGTACAGATGCATGTATCTCTCTCTCTCTCTCTCTCTCTCTCTCTCTCTGGTTCTGTTTATCACCACAAAAGCCTTTACCTAGAGCCTATGAATTATTTTTGTATTAGGTTTCTTTAATCTTTTTGCAATATATTTTGGTACTTATAATTTCTACGGTGTAGCTCCCCCCCCCCCACCAAATTTTTTTTGTTTTTGTTTTTGTTTTGTAGAAATAGCAACCGTCGTTTTGTTGAACCATACCCTGAAAGAAACAATCAGCCTCATGGAAGCAAAGCATCACCTAGAAACTCCTTGTGAGAGACTTCTTACAAAAGTAGCACTGACTTAATATAACTTAAACCACAAGCAACTTGTCAATTAAAAAAACAAGTATCTTAGATGTACTTTGAGGAACAGATAAGACACCTCTCTGCTCAATGTCTGACATAGAATTGACTTTTTTTCCAGGGAGCCATTGTCAACCAACTAAAATCTGACATGGAAAGGCTGCAAGTGGAAATCAGGAATCAGTTGGTCAGTTGCTTTTTCCCTCTTCTTATTCTTCTTCTTCCTCTCTTTCATGCCATTTTGCAGTTGAGTAATTGTATTTGATCTCATATTTATATAATATATTGTCATTTTGCATATTTGGGTCTGTATTTCTTATTTTCACTTTGCTGTTGTGGAATACGGTTAACACTAACTATGATTAGGTGCTGGAAGCTCTTCTAAAGTCGTAAGTGTTGGACCCTACACAGTTCTAAACCTGACAATACACTTCCCGAATGTTGTTTAAAATTCCTTCAGGACTGAAGTTGTTGTGTTGTCCTTGAGTGTTGAAGAAGAGTTTCGCTCCAAATGTGAATTATATATTTTCCTCTTTCATCATAAGTCAACATTGAAACCTGGTATCTGTAAGTTTTCAATCTGCACATACCCAAGCCACTTAAACTGTACTCCTGTCAGAGGTGTGGACAAAGACCTAAATTCTCATGATGAATACGGAATCTTGAAGAAAGTTTTCCACTCTATTCCTCTCAGCATTTAGACATCCTGATCCTGACTCCATTTCAATCCAATAGAACAAATAAATTATTGTATAAACTGTCCATGAGAACATTAATTTCTAACAGTCATGATCTTTGAGTCTCACTGGCAGCGGGTTCCCCACATGAGCGCATGGAGACTTTCAGATGGTTTTTTAACCCTTAGGGCTCTATCCGTTGTTTTAAATTTCGGCCGGCACCGGGTCGACTCGTGCCGGTCAGCTCTGAAATGAGTCAGGTGCCGGTATTCTGAAAGTTACATTTTATATAATATATAGTATTTTTAAACATAAACTGCTTTGCAACTCACCGGTAGTAGTGCTATGGTAGTCCTTTCTGCTTGGAGTACATGAGTTCGAAACCTAGTGAATCGATTTTTTTTTATTTTTTATAAAGAGATAATCCACATATATGAATAGGACCCTTTATTTTCACATATTCTCAGAAGTGGCTGCTGTATTTTGTGTTTTTATTAAAATCTCTCTCGACTCATAGTCATATTGAACAAAACTTAATGAGACCCTCAAGTTTTTATATTTTTGACCAATTTATCCTTAATAAGAAACTCAAATGAATTTTTTTCTAAAGAGACGTACACATATAGGACCCTTTATTTTCACGTAGTCTAAAAAAGGGCTGCTGTATTTTTTGTTTTCATTAAAATCTCTCCTGACTCATAGTCACATTGAAAATAACTTAATGAGACCCTCAAGTTTTTATATTTTGGACCAATTTATCCTTAAAAAGAAACTCAAATGATTTATTCCTTAAGATAAAAATAGAATTTTGCCCCTTACCTTTAACTTTTAGAGTAAAAAATTGGAGGCCACAATCATTTGAATATTCCTAATCCCCATCCAAGACTTCAATTAATATGCTACCTTAGTCTTTATGTATTTAGGTGGGGGTGTCATTGAAAGTAGCTTGAGTAAGTGAACTTTGTAAGCTCAAATAAAAGTTATTTATTCATGTCATTTATCCATAAAAAGTATAATAATTATATGCTCCCTTAGTTTTTTCCTTTTCGTTTGACCAATTTACCTTTTAAGAAAATGATTTCTATTTTTGGGGCTTTAGACCTATGTAGGAGATTTGTCTCCTCTTTTGTTTCTTTGATTGGTTTCTCTTGTCCCTTTGTATCTCTCTTTGTTGTTCAGTATATATCTTTTGTATTGCTTTGCTTTGATTAATACAATTCACCATTTAAAAAAAAAAAAGATTTCAACCTTATTTTAAAAGATAAAAAAAAAGAAGATAATTTTGCCCCCCTAAAAACTAGTAGTTACATGTTATACTGTAAGTGACTTAGTGCTGAACAACACTAAACATCACTGTATTTAAATTGGATACTTGTTAAGAAGCTCAATTTTCATATTTTTACTAGTTTTCAAATATTTTCTATTATTATAGATTTTTAAAATTTTTTTGATACTTTTAGGACCGGCACAGGTGGCATAGACTGGCACTGTCGGCACGGACTCGTCCTGGTCTCGACCGGGACGAAGACCGGCACCGGAATTTAAAACTATTGCTCTATCCCACCAATTAAATTCTTGATTGGGTTTCTCCAGCAGCAACAAAATTATTTCAATGCCAATCAGAGGCCAGTATTAGTGCTCAAGCCTTTTCAGTTTAATTAAAGGAGAGTTAAATGGGTGGTGCCGATAAGCAGAAACTGGGAATTATCTTTTGGGTGAGGACAGAGAACTCTGAATATGATCATTGCTTAATTGGAATGAGAGAGGAAGAGGTGGCGCTGATGAGCAGAAACTTGGAATTATCTTTTAAGAGAGGCAGGAGACTGAGAATATTTTCTTTGCCAGTGAGGGACAACGTTTTCAAAAGTTGCAACACCTTAGTACCGGATTAATCTAAAGAAATAAGACATCACTTCCTCAATTAATTATAATAAGAATGGTCTCATGCATCAGAAGGTAATAGTGTTTCAGGTTGATGCGTTGTTGTCAAAGTTCAAGGATTTGCATCATGAATCTTATGAATCGTATCAAATCCTAAGGAAAAAAATTCGGATCTCAGTGAATCTCATTTACGAGTGAATCTTAGGATTCAAATGTGAAATGAAGAACTTCGCAAATTATGATGGAATGTTTGGATGGATAACGTATGTGCCATCTGTATAGCATGTGAACTTTGCTAATGCTTTGATTTGCCTAAGACTAACATATGAATCTAGTGCTATCCAACAGAGGGAACCATAGTTACCTGATTTCCAATTTGACCCATTCTCACTTGAGTTTGAAGTTCGACGCTTGCTCTAATTCGAAAATTTGATGGAATAGGTTTTGTTAATTTGCTTGATTTGTGATTTGAGTTTGATGAATTTGAAGTCCAAATTCGAATATATTTCAATGTAGTACGAGATAATATATATATATATATATATATATATTGGGAAATACCTAATTTGGGGAAGATGAGGCGAATTGGCTGGAGAGGAATTTTGAAGAGGAGGAAGTCCATCATGCGGTCTTTGATTTAGCAGGAGATAAGGCTCTAGGCCCAGATGGCTTTCCAATGGCCTTCTTTCAATGCTTCTGGAAGATGGTAAAGAAGGAAGTGATGGATTTTGTAGAGGAATTCTTTCAAAGGGGTAAATTGTCGAAAGGCTTGGGGGCATCTTTCATCGCGTAAATCCCAGAGAAGATAGGAGAACAGGGCATCAAAGACTACAAGCCCATTAGTCTTTTGGGTTGCCTCTGTAAAATCTTCACCAAAGTTTTAGCAGGGAGAATACAAAATGTTCTACCAAAGATTATTTCCAGTGAGCAAGGGGCTTTTGTAGAGGGAAAGCAAATCTTAGATGACATCTTGGTGGCCAGTGAATGTGTGGATTCAAGACTTAAGGAGAGGGTCCCGGGGATCATTTGCAAGCTAGACCTAGAGAAAGCTTATGATAGGGTGGACTGGAATTTCCTTTAGCACATGTTAGGAAGAATGGGGTTTGGGGAAAAGTGGAGGAGGTGGATTCAGGAGTGTGTCTCATTAGCTTGGTTCTCTATTTTGGTGAATGGGTCCCCTAAGGGCTACTTCCAGGCTGGTAGGGGGCTTCGACAAGGGGATCCCCTCTCTCTCCTTTTCTCTTCCTAATTGTAATAGAAGCAACGGGAAGAATGATAAAAAAGGCAATGAACATTGGAAAGTTCGAAGGCTTCAAAGTGGCCAGAAACTCCCTAGCTATCAGCCTTTTGTAGTATGCTGATGATACTCTTATATTCTGTGGAGCAGAAGAAGATCAGGTTAGAAATGTTAAAGCCACTATCCTATGCTTTGAAGTTGTGTCAAGGCTAAAAGTCAACTTCTACAAGAGTGAGGTGATCAGTCTATGTACAGAAAAGCGAATGCTACTTAAATGTTCAGACATTCTGGGTTGCAAGATTGGGGATCTTCCAGTTTCATACTTAGGCATGCTGTTGTGCTTGGGGTGGGTTACTAAATCCCTTTGGAACCCAGTTGTGGAGAGAGTAGAGAGGAAGCTGTCTACATGGAAAGCAAATTACCTATCTATAGGAGGAGGGGTAACCCTCATCAAATTTGTTCTCTCCAATTTGCCAGTCTATTACTTTTCTATTTTTAGATGTCCGACCTCTATTATAAAGAGGCTCGAAATGCTGCAGAGAGAGTTCTTATGGAATGGTGCAAGTCCTAAGAAGAAGCTTCACTTGGTAGATTAGGAGTCCATTTGTAAGTCGAAGGAAGGAGGCTTGGAAGTTAGACCCCTAAAGAAGATGAATCAAGCCCTTCTATGCAAATGGCTGTGGAGGATTGGAGACGGTTCATAAGGCCTTTGGAGATAGGTGTTGGAAAGGAAATACAACCTACCAAGGCATGGGTGGGATGTTCAAGATCCCCCTTGGAATTCATCTGCTATTTGGAAAGGTATCCTCTCGGTTAAGAGACTTCTCTTGGAGAATATCAGGTACTAAATTGGATCGGGGGAGAGGATCCTTTTCTTGAAAGATAGGTGGATAGGGGAGAGGGTGTTGTGTACTCAATACCCAGATCTGTTTTAGTGTGCTCAAAACAAAGAAGCAACGGTTAGCTTTCACATGAGCAGTATTGGAGGCCAGATGGTTTGGTGTCCTACCTTTAGAAGGAACCTAAAGGACAACGAAGAATCCCAGTTCATTGCTCTTCTTAATTCCCTAAACAGTTTAGCCATTCAAAACAGCAGAGAAGATGATAGGGTGTGGATTGCCTCTAAGAATGGATCATTCTCAGTGTCTTCTTTCTTCAAGACAATACTAAACATTCCCAGGGAAAGGAGTGGGCGGTATGGTATTTGGAAGGTGGAAGCTCCACCTAGGGTGCTTGTATTCGGGTGGCTTGCTCTTAGGAAGAGCAAATAGTGAATGGCTGCCCGATGTGCTAGAGGGACTGTGGATCATCTCTTGCTCAATTGTAAATCAGCTCAGATGATCTGGATGGCTATAATAGGAGGGTTTGATTGCTGTTGGGCCCTTCCTCATTCTCTCCCTGAGCTTTTCGACACTTGGAAGACCCCAGTTGGGGACCCTAGAGGCAAAGTGATGTGGCGGTTGTCATTTTTAGGGGTGATATGGACAATTTGGATGGAAAGAAACATGAGATGTTTTGAAGGAATTGTTTGTAATGAGAGCGGCCTAGTGGAGAAATTGAAGTTTTTAGTAGCTTTTTGGGTGTCTATTCTTCCTTCTTTTAGGGGATATTCATTAGATCAAATTGTGTATCACTGGAACCTTCTCAATGATAGGGCCTTAGGTGGTTTTTTTTGTGGTTTTTTTTTTTTTTTTTGGTTTTCCTGTTTAGCTCTTTTTTGCTTTCAGTACTTTTCTCTTGTACTGTTTGCTCCTTTTAATGAAAGTAACCATTCAATATATATATATATATATATTTATATTGGGGATATTCTTGTGCATCCTTCCTTCACCATATAGTGAGGGACAAACTTAATGGGGGCCCACCTAGGGACCCACTAATCATGAGACTTGTGGGGGATGGGAAGAGACACCTTGGATGAGACCATATATCAAATTTGGGGTCAATCCCATGCCTCTAACCCCTTCATCCGTGGCCCACAAATTTAATGACTTTATATTAGAGGAAAAAATTTGACCCTCGATCCAACAGTCCAATCCATTTGGATGGGTGAAAATTCAATGAGTCTAGTGTACTTAAGGGGGTTCCATGTGTGTGGATGGTGCAGATATGTTATAAAGTGAACCCACCATAACATGGTGAGGGATGGATGCACATGAATATTTTCATATATATATATATATATATATATATATATATGCTCCTGTGAGAATCTCTCACCTTACTATGAGAGATAAGGTGGGGGCCCTCACATCCATATCCAATGCCAACAATTTAAATATGAGGGCCCCACCCCTATCTCATATTAAGGTGAGAGATGCTTTGTGGGGGCCCTCACATCCATATCCAATGCCAACAGCCTAAATGTGAGGGCCCCGAACCCTATCGCTCACAGTACCGTGAGAGTTACTCTCACAAGAGCATCTTCAATTATATATATATATATATATATATATATATATATAAAGGGGGATCTTCATATGCATCCATCCCTCACCATTTTTGGTGAGGGACACCCCTTTTGGGGAAGTTTGAAGTACAAAAGTGTACTTTGTACCTCACACAAAGTGCACTTTTGTACTTTAAACTTCCCCAAAAGGGGTGTCCCTCACCAAAAATGGTGAGGGATGGATGCATATGAATATTATCCATATATAAAATATGTATATATATAAGCAGTTTATTAGAATTTTAGATATATTATTGAATATATATATATATAAAATGATATTTTACCTAGAATATGAAAAATATAAATGTTTAAACAGTTCCATTAAAAAATCTACTAATTTAATAATAAATTTCAAACATTTAACCATTGAAATGGGTGACACTACATGCTTAAAATTTAATTAATCTAATGCCAGTAAAAAATCAAACTTGTGCGGCGAATGTGCAACTACAAAGTCACTTGACTTGCCAAATTCTTATTGGTTTAGATTTTGTTACTGGACCCTAATTATGGATTATCAGACATAAACATATGAATTTTATAATTAAGTAAAGTAGTACAAGATAACAATATATGGCTTGCACTAGATTTTAAGGATTCACGTGGAGGAGGGAGGGAAGGAAATTTGAAAAAAAGAAAAGAAGAGAGATAAGTCACAATTAATATTCATGAGGCTCTAAATTGGCACTCATCTATTAAATCTATAAACCAAACAAAATATATATTATCTCAGCACATTGAAAGACTTCAGCGTAATTTTCTTTCGGGGGGGGGGGGTTGGGTGTTGAAAGGAATAGAATACATCTTCTAAAATGGACCAAGATCTGTAAATCTAAAAAGGAAGGAGGTCTTGGTATTAGACCCTTGAAGTTAGTCAATGAAGCTCTTGGAAAATGGTTGTGGCAGCTCGGCGATGGTCAGAACGGTTTGTGCAAGGAAGTTGCGATGGTCAAGTATAATGTTCTCTGAGATGGATGATGGATGGGATACCCAGAAGACAAAACGTAGCCAATCAAAATTGTGGAGGGACTTGTTGTTTGTTAGGGATTCTTTTGATTCCATGGTTCGCCACAGAGTAGGGACAGGGGACAATATCAGATTTTGGATGGATACCTGGGTGGGGGATTATCCCTTGGCATCTCAATTCCCTAATATTTTTCGTTGTGCTCAAGATGTTTCGGTTTTGGTGAGAGATTGTTGCTTGAAAATTGGTGATCAAGTAGTTTGGGCTCTTGTGTTTAGAAGAAATCTTGATGAAGGGGCGATCCAAGCCTTTGCAGCTCTACTTACTGTGTTGAGTAGTGTCTACATTGCGGATGGTTGAAAGGATAAGAGGTTTTGGATAGCTACAATTGATGGATCTTTCTCTGTAGCTTCATTTTTCTTGGCCTTGAGAGGCGGTGCTGCTTCAGACTTATCAGAGTTTTCGTTCGAGGATGTATGGAAGTCTAAAGCTCCTCCCAGGGTAGGGGCCTTCGCTTGGCTGGCCATTTCGAATGCTGTCCTCACTATGGACAATCTTCGCAGGTGCAACATTATCATTGTTAACTGTTGACCTATGTGCTTATGGGATGTTGAATTAGTAGGCCACCAATTTTTGCATTGCAAGGTGGCTAGCTTTTTATGGAGCTCGGCCTTGTCATGGTTCGATTGTTGCTGGCTTTCGCAGGATTCTCAAAAGTCATCCTTTCAGGCCTGATCTATGGGAGTTGGCTCTGCTAGAGGCAAGATAATGTGGAAAACATCTTTTCTGGCTGGCATTTAGACCTTTTGGAAAGAAAGAAACTCAAGGTGTTTTACAGTGTTTTCCTCCAAAGAAGCCATGGCTTTCATGGTCCAATAACTTGTCGCTTCTTGGGTCTTTGTCCTTCCTGAGTGGGAGTGCTATTGGTAACCATTCTTCCCCGAGTCTGCCGTACTTGGAAACCTCCCTTGCTGGGTAACTTAAAGCTTAATTTCGATGGGAGTGTTATTGGTAACCAGGGCCAATCAGGTATTGGGGGTGTTTTCAGAGATAGTGCCGGTGTTAAAGCTTATCTCTTTTTGGTGTCCTTCAGGCTTCAAAACAATACATGAGGTTAAGATGATTGCCCTTTCGAGAAGCTGACAAGATGGGTTTTAGAAAATTCTTTGTGGAAGGGGACTCTTTATGTGCTATAAGATGGGCCCCTGGTTCTTCTAATCCTCCTTGGCGCCTAGTAGATTTGTGTGACGAGGTGACGGTATTGGTCTCCAAGCTTGAAGTTTCCTTTAATCACATTAAGCGGTCTGCAAACGGGGCGGTTGGTGCTTTCGCAAAATTGGGTGTTGGGAGCGATAATCTTGTAATTGATAATTGTATTTCGCTTGTTGAGTAAGCAACGGCTTTGGGATTTGGCTTTCTTTTCCTTTTGCCTAT
This sequence comes from Umbellularia californica, assembly GCA_028538565.1. Lineage (NCBI taxonomy): Eukaryota > Viridiplantae > Streptophyta > Magnoliopsida > Laurales > Lauraceae > Umbellularia > Umbellularia californica. Next base: position 63,201,329 of record JAPQWN010000001.1, read on the forward strand.
AAATCAGTAAGACACTCATTTTAATTGATTTAGGTTTCTAAATGTGATCCATATAGCCTTCTTAAGTTGTAATGAATCCAAAATATGGAGAACCTAGCGTGAGAGATAAAAGAAGAAAAGTAGAAGGCATTAATTTCATCCCTTTATCCATGGGTACAAGTCAATGAAAGGAAGTAGGAGATCGAATGGTACTCTTCCACCCTTCCATAAGAAAGAGAGTAAGAGACCGTTGGACATTTTTGTCCATGCATTAAATTCCATGCCTTTATCCTATGGAGAGTAAGGGACCAGTGGACTTTCTTATCTACCTTTCCACTACTATCTTATTTATTACAATCTTTCTTATCTATGGAGGGAACTGAGGTGCCATTGGACAGGCATTTATTTTGCTCCCATTCAAATTTATTAGATTCATATATGTTCAAAATACTGGATAGAGATGCTCTAGATGGATTTATAAGAAAAATCTATCCCAAAACTTCAACCAAGTCAATTTTGAAAGTGTTCTCACATTAGCATTCATGACAGGTTCTTTGTGGAAGAAGTTTGAGAGATGACCTAGGTTTCTTGAAATCTGAAATTCCAAGGAGTCATAACCAAAAACTATATTTAACAATTCTGAAAATAAAAAATAGCGGTAGAGCTCCGATTTCATCATCGTTGATATCGTGGTGATTAGAGTAACATTTTTACCCTTTCCATATCAGTTCCTTAATTTGCCAGATCTGGAATCTGGCATTATTTATAAAACTTGTGTCATACCCAGAATCATATTTGTGGGGGGCACGCTGAAAATTATACTGTCACTTCTCTTTGGGGCTGGTCCTAGATATTGGCACCAATATTTATTTGTCACCTACAAGTTACAACATATGGATATTCCTATTAAATGATAGAACGGTTGATAAAAGATGCAGAAACAAATTATATTCATTTTTGCAGCAAATGTTGAATAGAGTTGCATAGTATATTTTCAAGTGCAAAAGGTCATGAAGTTGTATATTAGTGTATTCAAAAGTAGTTCCTTTGCTTTATATTTTCAAGAAAGTATTTTTTACATAGTATTACTCCTGTCCTTTCTATATTTGGTAGCTATAGGACATATTGATATTCTTGTTGACTATGGTAACTCATTCTGGTAATATAATATGCTATGTAACCGTTACATCCTTCTTATTTTATTAACAGTCGGCACTTGAGTCTGTGAAGATGGAGTATGCTCATGCACAACTAGAATGCAGTGCAGCTGATGAGCGAGCCAAGTTATTAGCTGCCGAAGTCATTGGCTTAGAAGAGAAGGTAATTGAGTCTTCTGTGACTGTTAGCTTTGCTTGTCTCTTTCCTTTTTTTCTTTTACTCTAAAGGGAGTGCTCATTGTTTGAACCTGTGACCTTAAGAACTCTTTCTTTTTTTTTTTTGGATGACCGACTCTTTCAAGAACAATGGATCAGAGGATGCTAAATTGGTATAAAACATGGATTAAAATTGAGGTCGCAGTTGCCATAGCGATTGACCCAAAAAAACCGTTATGGCGCGACATTATGCCGCGGTTTGCAACAGTGCAACTTTTTTTACCCAAAAACCCAAATAATATAAAAATAAATCCAGAATGATATAAAATGCTAGAAAAAAAATATATTTGTAAATTAGTAAACACCTTGAAGAAAAATACTGTCCCCAAAGTCAACACCTTGTATCGTTTTGTTATAAGAAACTTGTTAAGTCTATTTTTAATTAAATAGATTTACATGTATAAATTAAAATAAGTTGTAGTATCACAAATTTTTTAGAATGCAACCATAATTTTGAACTAATTATTAGTGTTAAACACTTAAAATCAAGAGACTAGTAGTTGTAGTGCATGTTGAAGTCATCGTTGACTCAGTACACACACCGGAGGGGTTGGATCGTTGACGCTATCCAAGTTAGGTTTATATTTAGCATAAGGTTGCTTATTTTATTGTGATTATGTTTCCTAGTTTGGTTAGGACTAGTTTTGTAGGATTGCTTTTGGTTTTCTATATGTTGGTGGTTTTAGTTCATAATATAGTAGAACACAAGAACACAATAATACAAACTTGGTATTTATGGTGTGGGTTCATCTTTTTTCTCTCCCTTCTCAACAAGTGGTATCAGAGCGGGTCACCGATTCTGATAAGATCAAGCGAGCCAGGCGGCACTCATGGTGGCTGATTTCTCACGTTTGGTGGATCTTGGAGATCGTGCGCAGATCTAGGGACGGATTCTGTGCAGATCTATGGACGTTGGGGCTCGATCTCTTTGATCTCTCTTTGATCAGATCAACGGAGGATCTTATGGTTTAGAGACAAGGGGAGGAAAGGATTCGGATTAGAGGGGTTTTGGATATCATCGAGGATCTGTCCTCTCTGTTGCAAATCTCGAAAGGGGCCACAAAACAGATTCAGATTCGAGACTGGGTTCGGTTTGCCCGGGAGAAGAAAAGGGGTTTGGACTTGCTGTTATCGGAGAAGATAGGAATCTGATCTTGGCGAGGTTGATCCAAATCTGCGTTGCTATTGCAGATCGCAAAGAAAATTTAAATCAAGGTTATTGGGTTTGGCTACTGTGCCAGAGGAGGGAACCGGAGGGGGAGGAGGATCTGCACTTGGTTGTTGGCCGGAGCACAGATTAAGCCTCGGTCGTTGCTCGGTGGTATTGGTGTCGTTGCTGGTGCGGATCGATAGCGATGGCTTCAGTGCGCCTTCTTCCTTTTTGTTTCATTCCAGCCAAAAACCGAATCCAAATCCAAACCATTAGACAATGATCCGAATTCAGTCCCAACACGATCCAAACCCTAGGATCGTCTCTTTCTCTCCCCTTGTCTCTGAACCACACACAAGTTGATACCTTCATTTGATCAAAGTGATCGCGCCTCGACGTCCCTGATCTGCACACAATCTCCAAGATCCATCGAATGTGAGAAACCAGTCACGATGGGCCGCCCTCAACTTGCCTGATCTTCTCGAAATTGGTGACCCGCTCTGATACCACTTGTTGAGGGAGAAAGGAAAAAGAAAAGATGAACACCAACCAAAATACTAACTTTGTATTACCATGTTCTATATAAATTGAACTACAATCACCAATATGTAGAATATCCCTAACCCAACTTGATGTGCAAGAAAACTAACCACAATAGGAAACCCAATCCTAATAAAATAAGCAACTAAGCAAACCATGCTAATAATACAAACCTACCCTACATAGCGTCACTGGCCCAACCCCTCTGGTGCGTGTGCTGAGCCAGTGATGACTTAAACACCAAATACTCAATTACTCTTAAGTTGACAGTGAATTGAAATTTTCAAGTAACATTTCTTGTGGGGTAATAAAAAGAATTGAACTCTTGTGCTGCACTCCTGTAGTGCCCATAGGGTATTGTGGTTGAGGATTGAAGGATCCTTTATATGAGAATTCACCAAAATCTTGCAAATCACTTGAATTTTGGTGAAAAGAGAGGTTGGGAAGCTCTAGCACGGTCTTTGGAAGCTCCACAGATGGTTTGGGGAAGAAAGAAGTGAGATAAAGAAGAAGAAAGTTGAAAAAAAAAAATCGTCGGCTGATATATTAATCGATATTTTCAAAATATCGGCTGATATAACCGTTATATTGAAAAAAAAAAATTGGCAATATGGAACCATTATTTTGAACTAATTATTAGTGTTAAACATTTAAAGTCAAGAAACTAGTAGTAGTAGTAGTGCATTACTCAATCCATAGATGAAAATAGCGGCCGCTACGAAGCGTAGCGGCCGATATATCGGCCGTGGCGGCCCAGGCCGCCACGCTAAATTGAAAAAAGCGGTCTTCTGACCGCTACGTGAATGTAGCGGCCGCTACGAGCCGCTACGGGGTGAGAAAATTTTCTATTTTTCAAATTTTTTTAAAATGCATAATAAAACTTATTTTTTTTCTTCTTCTCTCCAAATAACATTTCTACACAACTCTTTTACCCTTTTATGTTTAAAAGAACACCAAAAAGCACATGATCTCGCCGAATTATAGTCGATACAAAGAGTTCTTCTCAATGATTCTTCTCTAAGTACATCCTATTAGACACTCCCTTTGGTATATGCATTTTTTTCTCTAGGTATTCTTAAGTCTTGACTTCATGACTTAGTTTTTTTTTTTTATAAGCCTTTCATTAGTTTCTAAGTTAGCATAACTAAGCAACATGAACACATGTAAAAAAAAAATCATTACTATTATTTTCTATTTATACAGCGATACAGGACCTCATATAGTGAGGGGACCGCTACGCCCCCTTACCTTAGTTACTTTTGCAAAAAAAATACATTTTTTCTCATTTTCCAATATTCTAGATTTTCTAGAATTTTTTCATATTTTTTTGACTATTTTTTCAAATCGCACCGCTACACCGCTACGTAGCGCCCGCTACGTAGCGTTTTGGCGGCAGGCCGCTACGCCCACCGCTACCGATATTTTCATCCTTGACTCAATCACTTAATCATCAAATAAGTTGACAGTGAATTTTAATTTTTAAGTAACATTTCTTGGGGGATAATAATAAGAATCGAACTCTTGTGCTGTACTCCCATCGTGCCCATAGGGGTATTGTGCTTGAGGGGGGAAGAAGCCTTTATATGAGAATTCACCAAATCTTGCAAATAACTTGAATTTTGGTGAAAAGAGAGGTTGGGAAGCTCTAGCATAGTCTTAGAAAGCTCCACAGATGGTTTAGGGAAGAAAGAAGTGAAATAAAGAAGAAAGAAAGTGAAAAAAAAAAAAAAAAACACATCGTTGGCCAATATATTGATATATATTTTTAAAATATAGGCGACATCTTTTTTGTTTTAACTTCGTATTAGATCTTCATGAAGAAATACACTTTTCACATCTAGTTGATAGAATGGGTACTGGGTAGTCCTTATTAGCTACAACTGGGAGAAGAATTTTATTGGAATTGAGTTTTTGGCCACTAGAGTAAATGTCCACTAAGCCATCATTCCCAGATATGCATTTGGATACTAAAGAGTTATGAACACTCTTACAGGCATTGAGGATATGACTATGCACTTTTGGATTTTTAGGAATTAGGTCAAAGGTGCAAATACATTTGTCCTAATTTTTTTTTAACATATTTCTAAATTAATGAAACTACGTTGAAAACTGAGAGAACTATATGAAATCATGAACTCAAATGTTCTCGTACAAGTAGACTGCATATTTTTAATATTCAGTCCAGCTCATGAGGCCAGATAGATACATTTCTATCATACAGATGGGATGGTCCACTTATGGACAAGGGGAAGCCAAAATATCAATCCCATCATATTATCCTAGTCCTTGATTTAACAATCTTAAAGTTTAGTTGCATCTTCACTATAGAAGTTTATGAGATTTGATCCAACAGTGAGTGAAGTTTCAATGGGTGTAAAATTGGTCCTGATGTCAGATCATAGGACGAGAAGAGCATCAAAGTGGTTGCATTGATCAAAGGTGGGCCCAGGTGGACCCACAGAGCTGGACTGCATATGCGGTCTGCTGGTAGAACATCTTCTAGTAGGATATGCTATGCCTATGGAAGTAATAGTTCAGTATTGAATACCAGCATGAGTGTCATATTGGTCTGAGACCGATACATTAAACATGTACATATGTTCAGGAATTATATCACTTGAGTCCTTGTCATGGATCAAAATATTTCCCCCTACGTAGTGTAGTGACCGATATATCAGGTGTAGTGGTAGTGGGTGCTACGCTAAAGTAAAATAGGGCTGCTCACAACTGTATCAGGGAGTATGTGGCAGCCGATAAGCACTGATACATATGTATCTGTTGCTACAGATTAAAAATAAAATTAAAAATTAAAAAAACTACCTGCAACCCCCCATTTAGTGATGCAGAACTAATGCAGAACGGGCCACAAGTGGTCCTGCCCAGTTATTGATTTTTTTTATTTTGTTTCCTTTTATTTTTCCTAATTATTAGTTAGCATGTTTCTAATTGTAATTAGGGTAGTTTCCATTAATGGTTTAGGTTTGCTTAGGACCTAAGTTTACTTTTCTTATTTATAATGCATTGTAGAGATGGAAATCTTAGACTTTGGAATTGAATAGAACCATGTGTTTTTCCCTTGGAGTGGTGCCCCCTCGTGTTGAAATATCTGTGGAGATAATTTGAGGTGTCTGTGGACACGGTGCTTCGGCACTCCACGCAAGCCCTAACTTAGGGCTTGCATCAGTTGGTATCAGAGAGAAGATCCACATCGCTCCGATCCGTCTTTGGTCACCGATCGGAGCCTACCCATTGTCCATAACCATCCTGTTGGAATTAGGTAGGCCTCGTGGATAGGTTTCAAAAACTTTTAACCCACTTGACTCAGGGATCAAGTATCCATAAGGCTACAAAACCCAATCCAGGATCCAAGGCCTCAATCTCATCAACCATGATCAGTAGAACACTATCTCCAAGATAGTAAATAGCAGCCAACAAGCAACCACAAAATTCACAACATACAAGGAATTAGATTATACATTTTGAGCTTGGTTTTGCTCTAATGGAGAAGTTGACAACTTGCTAGATGATGAACTTTTCTTTGTAGCAAATTAGGATCTCCAAGACCCAATTGTCTTCCATGCTATGACCTGTTTCAGATCTCTTTCTTCAAGGAGAATGGTGGGATTTCCAAGAGAAAACCAACTAGAAGCTCTTGAAGGAAAACTAGAAGAGAACTAGAAGAGGGAGGAGAGAGATGGGCGTGCAAGTGGGTTGGGCTTGAATTCCAAGAGTGGTGGACGTCCAACCCCTTCTTTCCCTTATTTATAGCTCTAAGCCACCTCTTCTTACTAATTAATAATAGAAGTCTCACTTCCATAAGAATTAGTAACTTTCTTTTTTCAAATTATTATTAGAAGTCTCAATTCCTTAACAATTAGTAACTTTCTATTTCCTTTCCTTTTGAGTTCAAGTAGAATTAGTAATGATCGAATTACTGGGCTAGCGTGGGGACCATTAGGGATTCCATAGAAAGCTAGCTCCAACTAGGACACCCTGACCCAACATTTCATGTGCAATCCGGACCGGCAGTTAATTGCAAATAACTCCACTATATAAATGCAATTGAACTCTAGTCTTGGAATAAATTACAAGGAATAAATTACAAAGAAGACCCTAAACTTCCATATTACCACAAGTGATGCAATCGTAGGGATATGATCGCAAGTGCCGGGCACAATTAGGGTTCCCACTGGAACAATAACTCAATGAAGACAATCTCCACGATAAAACCATGTAGGGAAAATTTTATTAACTTCAAAATCTATGAGATTATTAACCTCTACAATGTCATATATATAATAAAAGAAACTTAGGGCCTAAGAAATCAATCATAATCAAACTAGGAAACTAAATAAAAATCCTATCCAAATTAGAAACAAACTAATTTTAAATACAACTCCTTAAATAAAAATTAGAAATTACTAACAATTAATGAAGACTTCCTAAACTTCCTTGGGTCTCACATGTGGACCATAAGTCTTGTCCCAACAGATGGATAGTGCTGTTGCGTCATTCTCCCTAGGTTGGAAAAGAGTTCGACCTCAAACTCGGCTCTTCTTCTTGATATTGTTTTTGTAGATAGTGTGTACGTGAAGCGCATCCTTGGTGAGACGAGAATTTGACTCTTGCTTTGGTGGTGTCGGCTTCAGAGAACATAGTGTGACTTACTTTGCACATGCATAAATGTGTATGTGTTGTCACGCATGCCATTAGTACCATTCTTGTAATACATCCATGGACGACCTAACAAGATATCACAACTATCCATGGGTATCACATTACACCACGCAGTATATGTATAATCTGCACCAATGGAAAATGTAATTGGACATGCATACCGGACCTGCACTTTATCACCTGTCATTAACCATCTAGCAAAATAGGGATGATGATGCTTCCGAACTTTTAGTTGTAATCGATCCACAAGAGCTTGTGAGATAATATTCTGACTACTTCCTCCATCAATGACTACCATGCATTCCTGACCATTAACTGTTCCTTTTGAGCGGAAAATATTTTCTCGCAGCCATTTCTTCGCGGTCGTGATAGTGGATGTAGCCTCTTGGATGACCGGAAGAGACTCAAGATCCTCCTCGGGCATAATATCCTCCACTTCCTCTGTTTCATTCTCTTTAGGATCATCTGGAACATCTTTTATATCACTTTCATTCTCAATGAGGTGGATATGTTTTGGACATTCTGCTGCGCGATGCCCTTGTTTACAGTTAAAGCATGTGAGCCTATTTGGACCTTCGGGCTTGGTGAAAACTTTCTCCGATGACGCACTTGGTTTAGAACTTGCAATTGAGGAATTCTTCTGCATAACCCATTTAGCTGCATTAAGTTTTTGGGCTTGATGATATGCAATTCCCTCGGCTTTGAGAGCATGTTGAATAATCTCATTAACATTATCAAAATGCTTGAATGCGAGGATATCTTGAATGTCAAGTAAAAGCCAATTAAAGTATCTGTCAACTCATAACTCATCATCTTCATTCAAATCACAACGGGTTTGCATGGTCATAAAATCTTCAGATACTCAACAAGTGTCTTAGATCCTTGTTTCAAGTATTGAAAACGTGAACGCAGATCTCTGGAGTAATTGACAGGTAGGAATTTTTGCTTCAACATATTTTTCATCTCCACGTGTCAACATGGTCAATTTGTTGGTATCTCCTCTTCTTTTGCAACTCGGCCCACCATTTCACAGCATAATTAGGAAATTGAGTTGCCACAAGTATAATCTTATGACCATCCGTCATTGGTTTATGTGAAAAAATATTTTCAACACACACTAACCAATTTAAGAATTCATCTGGCTTCAATTTCCCATCATATTCGGGAATCACAAGTTTAATGCTCAAATCTCGATTAACATTTGCTGCATGTGGATCTCTTTGATTCTGAAAATGTCGTCCATCATCTTGATTTTCCTTACGTCGATTAGTTTCTAAATTGGTTAATCGGTTTTCAATCCTATCAAGAGTCGCTTGCATTTGACCTTGCATTTGAGCCATCGTTGCGGATAGTTGATTAACAGTTACCGATAATTTCGCAACGGTTCCCCTCAGATCATCATCATTATTGGAGGAAGACTCCACTTCTACCTGCTTCTTGGGAGGCATTTTTGTTTAATGCAAATTTAAAATTTTTGACTGACCTGATTTGTAAATCTGTTCTCCATGAACACGATGGTGAAAACTGATCTGAAATCCGACCTCTGATTTCTCCGAAATCGCAAAAACAATATGATTCGTTGATTGGTCCAAGGTAACTGTTGACCAAGTTAAGTTGTGTTGGCTTGATTGATCGGGTTGGACCTGTTCTCACCTGACCCGAACCTGAAATCAGGCCCAACTGATGCAGGCCCACAGTTGCTTGGAGCCTTGGCATGCGATCCCTCTCCCGCCTCTTGCTCTGTGTTAAAATAGGAGAGAAAAGGCTTCCTTTTCTTCTTTACTGGCAGGCGAAAGGAGAAGGCTGGACGTGGAGGTGCTGGAGCTCGTGACGCAACGAAGGCGGTGACGGATCGACTGAGAAGATGCAGCGACGGCGGCTGTCCTTGGTGCACGGTATGTGCTGCTGCTTCTTTCATTTATTCTTTTTTTCTTCTTCTCCCCCTTTTTTTTTTTTTTTTTCAGCTCTTTCTATGCTTTTGCCGCCTCTTTTATATATTTTTTGGGAATGGGGACTCTGTGAGATATATTTAGAAGGGGTTTCGGTGGTCTAGGACGTGATAGGGTTTAGGGATGTTCCTGGTTGCTGCGGGGTGGAGAAGGGTTTTATGTGGTCTGGGGTTTGTGTATTGGACGTGGGAGCGAGAAGAGAAGAAGAAGGGTTGGGTTGGGTTTAGGTGATGGGTTTTACTTCTGGGTTCGGGTCATGGTTGATTGGGATTTGGGGTTCGGTTGTGACTGTGATGAGGGATTTGGCGATTGGGGTTTCTGGATGGATTCAGGCGTTGACGGGGAAGGGGTGTGGGCGTGGTTTTGGTTTGATGATATGAGTTGTGGAGACGGGAGTCGCTGGAATGGAGTTGGGTGGGGTCGCTGGAATGGAGTTGGGTGGGTTCGACTGGTGTTGGTCTAGGCCTGTGGGATGATGACGGTACTGGGATGGTAAAGGTGGACGAAGGTAGGGATGGGGATAGGGATAACATGCTGACGATCAAGGATCATTCATCTTTGATGCCAATTGATGCAATCGTAGGTATACGATCGCAAGTGCCGAGCACAATTAAGGTTCCCACTGGAACAATCACTCGATGAAGACAATCTCCACGATAAACCCACGCAGGAAAATTTTTATTAACTCCAAAATCTCTAAGATTATTAACCTCTACAATGTCATATATATAATAAAAGAAACTTAGGTCTAAGAAATCAATCCTAATCATACTAGGAAACTAAATAATAATCCTATCCAAATTAGAAACAAACTAATCCTAAATACAACTCCTTAAATAAAAATTAGAAATTACTAACAATTAATAAAGACTTCCTAAACTTCCTTGGGTCCCACATGTGGACCATAAGTCTTGCCCCAACGGATGGATAGTGCTGCTGCATCAACAAGTAGGCCCCTCTATTCATATCCATGGATCAATTGGATTAAACATGTCCAACCAATTTAGATCCACATCTTATTATCCTTGAGACCTAATCAATTATAGTGATCATTAGTAACATCCAATTAACTCTTAATTGTAGATGGGTGCGCACTTACCAATGATAAATCCATTAATTGGCACAAGGGGATAATGAGGATAGATTCCATCTTGACCATTGAATGTTCCCACAATCCTACTACCACATACCCAAGAGGGCCAAGACACCGAGTTGTTAACCTATAGTTGGCCTCACTCATTGGTGACTCAAAGCAAATGGATAGATAGAAACATGAGTTCATTAATGTCTCAGGATTGAGAGCCTATTGCTAGGGAATTATGAGAGCAAACCTTGAAGTAAAGACAATGTTTCATAAGGTGCTTCTCATTGTCCTTCAATACATCCAATGTACCAACATAATGATCCAGAGTCTTGCACTCCGATGATCGAGACAAATCACACTATCTCATAATGATCATAATGCTGTAACCTTATCAGATGAGATGCCTAATCTCATCACCAGTTGCAAATGAATTTAAGTATAAGATTTTTGACACATGTCTCCCATATGTGGTCTCATCCACACACATGTACTACATCTAATATACTTGTGGACTCCGGTTCATCTCATGAACCATCATGTCATTCGTATTGGCTATGTGCAAACAAGTAATAAAATACCATTCATCTCATGAAAAGAAAGCATGATTATATTGAAATAAAGTAATTTATTACATCATCCACTGGATTGAGACCACATAATCTAACACGACCATCCATCCTTGACCAGCCCAACTGCCACTATTACCATCCTTCCCTCAAACCCAAAATCCCATTCCAGACTGTTGCCCTATTCTGCCCTTCCCGTCCGCACTTTACTGATACCAAATGGCCTAGTGCACACTGAAACCCCCTCTGGACTTCACCAAAACTCCTGCCGCCGAGGATGAAAATAGCTACGCCCGCCGCTAAATCGCTACGAAGCGGGCGCTACGTAGCGTAGTGGGGCTACATAGCGGCGTAACGGTGCGATTTGAAAAAATCGCCAAAAAAATTTGAAAAAATTTCAGAAAATCCAGAAAGTTGTAAAATGAAAGAAGATGTGGTTTTGCAAAAGTAAGAAAGAAAAGGGGGTGTATCTGTAGAAGATAGTGTGGGCTTTGGCCCACGTGGGCCCACTTAGGCCTAGCCCACTGTATATATAAAAATCCCACGTATGGGATCCTTGATTTTGTTACTGTTTTCTTATTGCTATTTTCCCTGTAATATTTCCATACATAGATTAGGAGATTCTTTCATTCCTTGATTTACTCTCAGATTGTAATCTTAACATACTTAGTGCCTTGATTAAGGTATCTATTGATTATAAAATAGGATGATCGATGATCAATTGATCATTGAGTCTTCTCCCATACTGTGTGTCTTCTTCCTCTCATCTCATCTCATCTCATCTCATCTCATCACAGACTCTCCCAGAGTCTTACATGGTATCAGAGACTTGTGGGCCATCTTCATCTCTCACTAGCAATCCTTTCTCACGAATCTAGCAAAAGCAACCTTCTCGTTGTCGTCATTAGATTCACTGTGTCGACTTTTGCACCGTGGTGATCAAAGTGGGCCATCAGATCATCATCAAGATAGCACCTATCACCACTACCACAGTGGTCGTCCCTCCTCTCTCAGTTTTATGGGCATTTTTCCCGGATTTATAGCACATCAGAGGTAGGCCATCTACTGCCACTTGTGTTTTCACAGTTTTACAAGATAGTTTTCATCAGATCCGTTCAATTTTGTGGATTTTCATTAGTTTGCCTTGCAACCTGATCTGGAAGTTAGTAAAAAGTATCCTACAGAAGACTATTTTCCCTGATCAGTGGTCTGATCCCATTGTGGGCCCCACGTGCCCACTCCAGGACCCAAATAGTGGTCGTCTGGCACCTTTTCTTCTGCAATATTTGGGTATTTTATGCACTTTTGGTTCGTTTCTTGTTTGGAGTTCATCATCTTACTCCAGTTAGCCATCTGCACCAGAAATTCAGCCTTTCTTGCTGATTATTGTTGTTTAGTCCCCTTCATCCCTCTCTGTCAAAAGGGTTTTTGGTTGGACATCTTCTCTGTGATACATTCTACGGCCTTTTGTGATGATGGAAAAGTATGATGTGATTCCCGTTAAGTTTAATGGGCAAAATTATATGTCTTGGTCCTTCCACTTACGGAACTTTGTCGAAGGACAGGGCCTTTTTGGTTATCTTGATGGATCGATAACCAAGCCTCAGATTACAAGTACTGCTGACTCAAAAGGTCTAGCCACTTGGTCCAAAGAGAATGCGAAAGTCATCACTTGGATCCTTAACTCTATTGATCATTCTCTGGTTGTGGCTCTTCAAGCCTACACCACAGCAGTTGATATGTGGGCTCATCTGAAGAAAGTCTACCATCAAACCAATAAAGCCCGGACATTTCATCTAGATAGTGAAATTGCCAGATACAGTCAAGGGGATAAAACTGTGCAGGAATACTTTAATGGTTTCCTCACCTTATGGACTGAAAGGGATTCTATGCTGATCCAAACGGTCTCTTCTGGATTTCTGTCTGAGGCTCTCCAGTTACAAGAAGAAACTCATATTAGCCAGTTTCTTATGAATCTACGACCGGAATTTGAATCTGTTCGGTCTGCACTAATGAATCGGGAGAATACTGCTAATCTTGATACTTGCTTCCAAGAAGTTCTTCGCGAAGAACTTCGTCTCACTTTACAGCGCACTATTCTAGAAGCACCCGAAGCACCCAAAGCCTTCCTTGCGTCTCTTCCTGATTCCTTTGCTCTTCTGGCAACTCCAAAGCAGCCTCAATATTATGAATGCAAAGGCTTTGGACATATTGCCAAAAATTGTCGCAAGAAATTGGTTTGCAGATATTGCAAACGGACCGGTCATGTAATTGATGACTGTCGAAGCCTGCAGCGACGGAATGAAACACAGCTTAAGAAGCCTCCCTCCCATATGCCAAAACAGAATGTTCCATCAGCATTTCAGGCTCAAGCCCCAGTATCAGATACAGCCAGCACTTCCTCCGGGGCTATCTCCATGACTCCTGCTCAAATTCAAGACCTGATCCAGAGCACAGTCACCTCTGCATATGCGTCTATGGGCTTCTCTGGTGGTCGGTATCAACCTCATTCTCATATAGCATCTCCTTCCTTTCATTCTTCTGCATCTCTTTCTTCTTCTATCACCTCTTCCACTTGGTTTTTAGATTCAGGAGCCTCCAATCATATGACCTCTGTAGAACATAGCTTTATAGATTCCCACCCGTACCTTGGAAAAGAAAAAATTACCACTGCCAATGGTGATTAACTACCCATTTTTGGAGTTGGTACCATTACTTTATCTAGTGTCACTGGCCAGTCCATCACCCTTTCTAATGTCTATTTTGTTCCAAAATTATCAGCCAATTTACTTTCTGTAGGACAACTTATTGATGATGGCTATCTTGTTCACTTTTCTTCCTCTGGTTGTGTCATATAGGGGCGACAAACTGGGAAGGTGATCGCGACGGGGAGTAAACATGGGCGCCTGTTTTTGGCTGGACATTGGACATCATTCCTTCTTTGCTTCTTCTTCTAATAATTTCAAAAACTTGTGGACTGTTTGGCATAAACGTCTTGGTCATGTGAACAATGCCTATTTAATTTCTTTGTTTAAACTCGGTTGTTTGGACTCTACAATTGATAATAACATGATGTCTTCTTTATCTCAATCAAAATGTGAAGCTTGTTGTTTAAGAAAGAGTCATATTTTGCCATTTTCTGTTCATAATTCTCGTGCATTAGAATCGTTTGACATCATTCACACTGATGTTTGGGGCATTGCTCCTACCTTAAGTAGGGCAGGTTTCAAGTACTATGTGACATTCATTGATGATCATTCCCGATATACTTGGATTTATTTCATGCGTTTAAAATCTGAAGTGTTCTCTGTTTTTAAAAGATTCTATAACATGGTCCACACCCAATTTAAGAAAGATATCAAGATCCTTAGATCCGATTCTGGCGGAGAATACATGTCTCATGAATTCTCTGCTTTCCTCTCTGATAAAGGAATTCTTCATCAAAAATCTCGTCCGCACACTCCGCAGCAGAATGGAGTTGCGGAAAGAAAGAACAGGCATATTCTTGAAATTGTTCGCACCCTTTTATTGGCATCCTTAGTTCCTCCTGAATTTTGGTGTGATGCTGCCCAGACTGCAGTATATCTGCTCAATCGTCTTCCTAGTACTGTTCTAGGCAAGACTACTCCTTACAGAGTTCTCTTTGACCATCCTCCTTCATACTCTCACTTACGTGTGTTTGGTTGTCTGTGTTTTGTTCATCTTCCACCGAATGAACGCACTAAGCTATCTCCACAGGCTGCCAAATGCATCTTTCTTGGCTACAGTTCTGAACACAAAGGGTTCTTGTGTTATGACCGATTTGAAAAACGCATGCGAATTTCTCGAAACATGATCTTCCTGGAATAAATTCCTTTCTTTTCCTTGCGTTTAGATCATCATCCTACTGCTGTGTCCTATTTGCCACAATTCCAGGAATCTACTCCTGCCTCACCTGCTGTTCAGGTCTATGTCCGGCATAACAAGGGTCCTCCTATGGTGCCTCCCTCTCCCGATCATCTCTCAGTGCAGCCTCCTGCTCCTACAGGTAATCATGCTTCTTCTGATCATATCCTCTCTCTGCGACGATCTAATCGTCCTTCCATTGCCCCTAACCGCTATGGTTTTCCTGCTCTCTTTTCATCCTTAGACAGTGCTCCTATCCCCACTTCATATTCACAGGCCTCGAAGATTGCTTACTGGCAGGATGCTATGAATGAGGAATTACTCGCTCTCGAAGCCAATCAGACATGGGACTTGGTACCAGCTCCTGAAGGAGCCTCTGTGATTGGCAGTAAATGGATCTACTCCATCAAAGTTCACTCTGATGGGAGTCTTGATCGCTACAAAGCCCGATTGGTTGCGCAAGGATATAAACATGAATATGGACTTGACTATGGGGAGACATTTGCACCAGTGGCTAAAATGACCACAGTCCGTACTCTCCTCTGTGTCGCTGCAGCCCGCCACTGGCCTCTGTGGCAAATGGATGTCAAAAATGCCTTTCTCCATGGGGATTTGCGAGAAACTGTTTACTTAAAGCCTCCTCCAGGATATGCCTGTCCTCCTCAGCATGTTTGTAAGTTGCGGAAATCTTTGTATGGCCTTAAGCAGGCTCCCAGGGCTTGGTTCGATAAGTTTCGGGCGACAATTCTTCAAGCAGGATTTCGTCAGAGTCATTCGGATAGCTCACTCTTTCTTAGATGGACATCGAAGGGCTCACTTTCCTGTTAGTATATGTTGATGATATGATTATCAGTGGCAATGATAGTGCTAGCATTACGGAACTCAAACATCATCTCACTCGCCACTTCAGAATGAAGGATCTTGGTCCTCTCACCTACTTTCTAGGGCTGGAGTTCGTGCGTAGCAAATCTGGCATTCGGGTTCATCAGCGGAAATATGCTACAAATTTAATCACTTCGGCAAGACTCGATGATGCTCACACTTTTGATACACCTATGGAGTTGAACAAAAAGATCAGTGCGAATGATGGCCCTCCCCTGGATGATCCCTCTGTCTTCCGGCGGATAGTTGGTAGTTTGCTCTACTTAACTATGACTAGGCCGGATATTTCTCATGCCGTTCATACGGTTAGCCAGTTTGTGAGCAATCCTCACAAACCTCACCTTGCTGCTGCTTTGCGCATACTCCGCTATGTCAAAGGCACCCTTAATCATGGTCTCTTCTACTCTTCGGGCGCTTCTCTGCACTTATCTGCTTATGCGGATGCTGACTGGGCTGGTTGTCCCGATTCTCGGCGCTCTACCACTGGTTGGTGTATGTTTCTTGGGGAATCTTTGATTTCATGGAAGTGTAAGAAGCAAACCACAGTTTCCAAATCGTTTGCTGAGGCCGAATATTGGGCCATGTCATCTGCGAGCGCTGAAATCATCTGGCTATGCCGTCTTCTTTGTGAGTTCGGTGTCACTGTTGGTAGCTCTACACCTCTTCATGGGGACAACACCAGTGCTACTCGAATTGCAAACAATCCGGTCTTTCATGAAAGAACAAAGCATATTGAGATTGATTGCCACTTCATCCATCAACATGTTGTTACTGAGAAGATAACTCTGCCACATGTCTCCACTCATGACCAGTTGGCAGATATCTTCACAAAAGTACTTCCCAAACCGCGTCATCATGATCTCACTCACAAATTGATGTTCTCTACATTACCACATCAATTTGAGGGGGAGTGTAGAAGATAGTGTGGGCTTTGGCCCACGTGGGCCCACTTAGGCCCAGCCCACTGTATATATAAAAATCCCACGTATGGGATCCTTGATTTTGTTACTATTTTCTTGTTGCTATTTTCCCTGTAATATTTCCATACATAGATTAGGAGATTCTTTCATTCCTTGATTGTAATCTTAACATACTTAGTGCCTTGATTAAGGTATCTATTGATTATAAAATAGGATTGTCGATGATCAATTGATCATTGAGTCTTCTCCCATACTGTGTGTCTTCTTCCTCTCATCTCATCTCATCTCATCACAGACTCTCCCAGAGTCTTACAGTATCGATGCCCTCAATATATGAGGTCATGTATCGCTGTATAAGTAAAAAATAATAGTAATGATTAGTTTTTTCACATGTATTCATGTTTCTTAGTCATGGTAACTTAGAACGTAATGGAAAGCTCATTAAGAAAAAAAAAAAAAACATAGAACATGAAATAAAGGCATAAGAAGACTTGAGAGTTAGGTCATTACTCATTAGTGAACATTGAACAATCAAATATCCATACTTCAACAGTCAAGGTTCAAACTCATTCAGGTGAATGAACTATGAAGTGATCAACAATCAACATTCAACACCAATTTAGAAATGACAAAGAGTAGAGAGTTAGTGAAGGAAATAAGAATACCTTAATCACTACCAAATGGAATGTCTACCAAGATTCAAAGCGCTATGGTTATCCTCATCCCTATCAGTGTTATCATTTCTATTGGCACCATATTGAATTTGATATTGATGAGCATTGGGATCCACTAATCCAAAGAAGGCAACTGCATCATAGAAACTTGGAGGAGGTGGAGGTGGATATCTACCATATTGCGTTTCCCCATAGTCACCATATGAGTAGGACCCCGAAGCTGAAGACTGTTCTCCTCGTTGTACTTGACCATATGGAAAATACTGTGAGGGTCCTTGTCCATTGTGACTAGGGTTCCACAAATCAGTCCATGATACCACTTGTTGTCCTCCAACATCTCCACCCATATTTTCTTGCTCATTACTACCTCCAGCACCAGGTGGTGAGTCTCTTGGGCACCCTTGATAACCACGGCTTGGATCAAATCTTCCAGATGGAGGTAACTCCTGTACTTCCTCTACAAGAATGACATTGTCTTCATCATGTTGGTAGTATTTACTAGTACCACCTGTCCCACTGTCTTTACCATCTCCTCCACCATGGCTGCTCGAAGAGACGGTGGTGGAACTAGCTTTCTCAGAAGATCCAATATGAGTAGGTTCTTTCCCACTCCTCCTAGTCCTACTGGTACCTTCTCCCTGAGGTGGCTGACCGTCTGCAGGTGCCTCACCCATATTCTCATCTATCAACTCTTGAACCGTTTCCTGAAACCCCGGATCTGAATCTAGCAGTGGATCATCTATCTCTGCTAGCCATGGGAGTAAGTGATCGTCCTCTCTGAACATTTGATCTAAATTTATAGGATCATCCCTTGCCCTTCTCTCCCTAGTTCTGTTTCTTAACTTTAGATTGTAATGACCGTATACAAGCTTGTTGAGTTTCTGTATGGTAAGAAGATTCCTGGCTTTCGTGTGGATCAAAGAGAAAGTGCTCAAATTTCTCTCACAGTGGAAGATGTTGTAGTTTGACTAAGGATGCTAATAGCCTCTCTCCTTAGATGTGGAGCACTCTCTCCAAAATTCATCTACCAATTAGCTGAAATGCAAAAAATAAATAAAGAAAATTAGATATTCGTAACCCTCAAGTCCTTCTAATCAATTTAGATAAATAGATCAAGATTCAAGACTATTGGGTGGGGTCTTTTGTTCATAGTCATACCAGGTGGCATCCTTCCAATTGATCTTATCACAAGAGGGTCAGCAAAGGTTCCTCTCTTTTGTGTATACATAAATATCTACAATGTGAAAATTAGAAGTAATACTCCTACAGCATGTATGGCAATTAGCACTTGGCAGCATAATTAAATTCTCTTAAGTAACCATAAACCACCCACTCACCTCTTGTATAACATCAATTTGATCATCTGGATTTAACAATCTCTTCAATATCTCCCGTAATCCTACCCGCAAGTCTCTATCTATTGCTTCGGCGTGTAGTTCGACACTGCGGTAATAGAATTCGGGATTCAAAAAATAACCTACATCATAAATATGTAGAATTTACTATGAGCAAACAAGATAATAAATGCATTAGTTAGGAAAACAAAAGAGTATCAAATTCAAAGATATATATATATATGTATATATTAATTACCTGCAACATGCAATGGATGGTGCAACTGATCGTTCCAACGGGTATCAATAATGTTTATATATTTCTCGTGATATCTAACAATTTCCATAATGGCTTGCTTTGCCTGATCCATTGCTTCATATATAAAGCCCATTGTCGGCTTGTCATCACCATCTACAAGCCATAACACTTAAACTAAAGGCTCAAAAACCCTTTATACCTTCCTCACTTTCTTCCAAAATTTATTGTCCCTCATCAGGTTTGGGACTTTAAACTCCGGACCGCTAGTTGCATTGCCCCATTTCGATCAAAGCTATTTTTCTGATGCAAACATCTGAATGAGCTCTATTCTAAACCTTAGAAGGCTTTCTATAGCCAGAAAATGAGTTGCAAACCTAGTTGATCTTGGACGCAGCAAAGCATGGTTATTTGTGCATCTTTTCATCAAGCTTAACACCCATGAATGATCATATATAAATTTTGTAATTGCTCTACATGCCTTAATCAATGAAGCCACCTTTGTCTTCCTTCCAATTTCTTCCAAGATGAGATCTATACAGTGTGCTGCACATGGGGTTGAGAATAAATGGGTCCTCTTCTCCATTAACTTCAAACCTGTTGCCTTGAAATTGGCGCCATTATCTGTAACAATCTGTACAATATGCTCCTCTCCCACACTCTCTACAACTTTATCCATAAGAGTGTATATATATGTGGCTGCCCGTCTACGTTCAGTTGTATCAATGGACTTCACAAAGACGGTCCCAACGACTGAATACACCAAAAAGTTTATTAATTGTGTTTGGGTGCCACTTGTCCACCCGTCACACATGATGGTAACACCATTCTGTTGCCACATGGGCCTAAACTTTTCCACCCAAGCCTTTATTTCTGTATATTCTTCTTCAAGATATTTAGTGCCCACATCATATACGGAGGGCGCCTGTATACCCCGCCTAGTTTCGGCGGCAACATCAAGAATAGTCTGGAAATATGAGGAATCTACTGTTGTAGGTGGTATGTTCTTGTGAATTAGCCATTTTGCTGTAGCTTTGGTTAATCTATCTCTTGCAGCCTTTATTACCCCTTTTTAACACTAGATATTTTTGGCTGTTTAGCTTCCTCTTTTCTATGTGCTAGAGGATCAACGAGGGGAGGAACTGCTCTTCTATTAGAGATCATTTCTACATTAACATCTCGTTCCCGGGTGCTAAATGCTCTACGCATGGACCCCGCAATGCCCTTACCCCTGCTTGGCACAGTAGTAGATGAGCCCCGTGCATTATAATATTTGCTTCCAGCAAATGCACAATGTTCATGTTCTTCTTGTGGACTCATGATGGACTCTCAGCGTGCAGCTTCCATCTGTGCATCTTCCTCTTCATCAAAGTATTCATCCCTAAATACATCATAATGGGCAGCATCAACATCTTGTCGCCTCTTTTCTTTTATCTCTACTTTTTTAGCTTTGTATTGTCCAACCAAAGTTTTCATTTGTTCCCTGACTTCCCATAGTACTTAAGTACATTCAGCAACATTGCCAGAAATGTGGCCCAAGTGGTGCTTGAATCTTGTAATGCCCCCATTGGTCATTTTCCCACAAAACTTGCATTTGATTTCCAACCTATTATTCTCAACTAACTCACCAAAGCTCTATGCGGGATTAATATCACAAGGCATTTTAAGTTGCAATTGGCAAACACAAATACACAATAGAAGAATGAATACTTGGCTATAAATATGAACAAGTAGTATGTTAAAAATTAAAAAAAAATAAAGAAACATGTAGAGGAAACATATATCTAACGCTTAGGAATCATTCTCTTAACATTTAATTGGTATTTCATTACTTAAAGTATAATTTTTTTTCAAAAATTTATAAAATCCGAAAATAAGAAAATAAAATAGAATTAGGAAAAGACAAAGATATGTTGAATTGATCTATGCCAAACATAGATATAACATTTAAGAGCATTTTTCAATACATTTGATTGGCATTCCATTATTAATAATATTTTTTTCCAAAAAATAACAAAAAACCGAAATTAAAAAATTAAACAAGTAAAAAAACAAGCAATATATGTTGGAATGATCTATGGAAAACATAAATCTCATATCTAGGAAGCATTTTCAAGACATTTGATTGGTATTCAAATATTAAAATTTTTTTTCAAAAAATAAATAGATCTGAAAATAAAAAAAGAGAAAAATCAATAAACATTCAAAATGTGATGGATTGATCTATAGGAAACATAGATCTATCATTTACAGGCAATTTCCAAATGGTTTCATAGGTTGTCCATGATTCACATTTTTTTTTTCAAAAAATAAATAAATCTGAAAATAAAAATAGAGAAAAAATCAATAAACATTAAAAATGTGATGGATTGATCTATGGGAAACATAGATCTATCATTTAGAATGCATTTCCAAGTGGTTTCATGGGTTGTCCATGAGTATTCAGTTTTTAAAAAAAAAAATAAATAAATCTGAAAATAAAAAATAGAGAAAAATCAATAAACATTCAAAATGTGATGTATTGATCCATGGGAAACATAGATCTATCATTTAGAATGAATTTCTAAGTGATTTCATGGGTTGTCCATGAGTATTCACATTTTTTTATAAAAAATAAGTAAATCTGAAAATAAAAAATTGAGAAAAGTCATGCAAACTTTCAAAATGTGATGGATTGATCTATGAGAAACATAGATCTATCGTTTAGAATGCATTTCCAAGTGGTTTCATGGGTTGTCCATGAGTATTCACTTTTTTTTTTCAAAAAATAAATAAATTCAAAAATAAAAAATCGAAAACAATAAAAAATAAAAAAAAATGTGTGCATCATCAAAGGAAAACATAGATCTAACAATATTACATGACAAGGAAGCATTTATAGTAGTTAGAGAGATGAATTGATGTTCTCAAAAGTCAACTACAAAAAATCTGAAAGAAAAAACATACCTAGAATCTTGATGAAGAAGAATGGATTTAATGGAAGTTTGGATCCATAAAGAACTCCGCCTGTGTTGTGGTATCCTTGACATAGCCGGTCCCAAGCTCGGACAAAGGAGGAGGGTTGTGCGTTAGGTAGCCGACAGCCAGCACAGTACTCAGTCGGATTTTTTTACGGATTTGAGACCTAATGAAATTTCGTGGGGGCGTCCCCTACTTAGTGACAAGCTGTATGGTCCGAGTACAGTGATAAGTGAGCAAGGACCGCTGCATCGGCGCCCGGGTGCAGTGCTAAATAGGCAAGGGTCCCCACACTTTATTGGACGAGTGCGGGAGGTAAGGAAGCTAGCCCAAAATAGAAGGCTGAGATTAGGTACTTGGAACATTGGGAGCCTAACTGGGAAACTTATGGAAGTGGTGGATACAATGGAAAGGAGACGAATCGCAATTGCCTGCTTGCAAGAGACAAGGTGGGTGGGACAGAAAGCTAAAGAGATTGAGAGGACTGGGTATAAGTTATGGTATACGGGACTTAAAGAGCGAGGAATGGGGTCGGCATAGTAGTAAGCAAGGACTTAAAGGAAGATATAGTTAATGTAAAGCGCCATGGAGATAGGATTATTGCAATTAAGTTAGTGTTAGGAGAAGAGATAGTGAATGTAATTAGTGCTTATGCCCCCCAGGTGGGCTTAGGAGATGGACATAAGGAGAAGTTTTGGGAAGACTTGGAAGGAGTGCTACTAGAGATACCCCAAGGCGAGATGGTCTTCATAGGAGGAGATTTGAATGGCCATGTAGGACGCGACGTAGATGGATATATAGGAGTACATGGGGGACTTGGATACGGTAATAGAAATGAAGAAGGGAAGGATATTTTGGAGTTTTCAGTGGCTTATGATCTCATGGTGACTAACACCTTTTTTAGGAAGAGAGAGGAGCATTTGGTGACTTATAAGAGTGGCTCCTCAAGGAGACAGATTGACTTCTTCTTAACTAGGAAAAGAGACCGCTTAGCTTGTAAAGATTGCAAGGTGATACCGGGGGAGAGTTTGACTTCCCAACATAGGTTGTTGATCATAGATGTGCAACAACAAAGGTGGACTAGAAAAAAGAAGTTGTATAGATGCTCAAAGACTAAATGGTGGAACTTGAAAGGTGATAAGCAACTAGCATTTAGAGATAGAGTACTAGAGGAAGACGTTTGGGCGGAAAATGAGAGTGCAAATAATATGTGGGATAAGGTAGCAGAGTGTATTATGATCTCATGGTGACTAACACCTTTTTTAGGAAGAGAGAGGAGCATTTGGTGACTTATAAGAGTGGCTCCTCAAGGAGACAGATTGACTTCTTCTTAACTAGGAAAAGAGACCGCTTAGCTTGTAAAGATTGCAAGGTGATACCGGGGGAGAGTTTGACTTCCCAACATAGGTTGTTGATCATAGATGTGCAGCTACAAAGGTGGACTAGAAAAAAGAAGCTGTATAGATGCTCAAAGACTAAATGGTGGAACTTGAAAGGTGATAAGCAACTAGCATTTAGAGATAGAGTACTAGAGGAAGACGTTTGGGCGGTAAATGAGAGTGCAAATAATATGTGGGATAAGGTAGCAGAGTGTATTAGGAGGGTAGGGAAAGAAGTCTTAGGAGAATCCAAAGGGGGTGCTCCGGCACAGAAGGAGGCATGGTGGTGGAACGAGGCCGTTCAAGACAAGATAAGAGTTAAAAGAGAGTGCTTTAAAATTTGGCAAAAGGATCGAAATGCAGCGAACTTAGAGAGGTATAAAGAAGCAAAAAGAGAAACCAAAAAGGCAGTTAGTGAGGCCAAGGCAAAGGCATTTGAGGAGCTATATAGGCGACTTGACACTAAGGAAGGCGAAAGAGAGATATTCAAGCTTGCTAAAGCCAGAGATAGGCAGACCAAGGACTTAAACCAAGTTAAATGCATTAAGGATGAGGATGAAAAGGTATTAGTAAAGGAAGATGAGATAAAGGAGCGTTGGAAGAGCTACTTCTACAAGTTATTTAACGAAAGCAGTAGTAGTGACATACAATTGGGATAGCTTACCATTTCTAGGGAAGAATCGAATCATATGTTCTATAGGAGAATCAGTAGGGAAGAAGTTATAGAAGTATTGAAAATGATGAAGAATGGGAAAGCGGTTGGGCCAGATGGTATCCCTATTGAGGTCTGGAGGTGCTTGGGGGAGAATGGAATAAGTTGGTTGACAAAATTTTTAATGTAGTGCTAAAGAGCAAGAAGATGCCTGATGCATGGAGGAAAAGTATTCTTATACCCATATACAAGAACAAAGGTGATATTCAGAACTGTGCGAACTACTGCGGGATTAAATTGATGAGCCATATGATGAAATTATGGGAGAGAGTCATTGAGAGAAGACTAAGAACAACAAACGCTTCAGAGAATCAGTTTGGTTTCATGCCTGGGAGATCAACCATGGAGGCTATCTTTCTCCTGAGGAGGTTAATGGAACAGTATAGAGAAGGTCAGGGATATTTACATATGGTGTTCATTGACTTGGAGAAGGCCTATGACCGGGTTCCTAGGGAGATTCTACGGGGAGTACTGGAAAAGAAAAGAGTGTGTCGCATATATTGAGGCGATAAAGGATATGTATGATAGAGCCGTGACATCTATAAGGACGACTGGCGGAGAGACTAAGGAGTTTCCTATCATGATTGGTCTACACTAAGGCTCAACGTTAAGCCCGTACTTGTTTGCACTAGTTATCGATGAGATTACAAGACATATTCAGGATGAGGTGCCGTGGTGTATGCTATTTGCAGATGACATTGTTTTAGTAGATGAGACGAGAGGAGGAGTGAATGCTAAGCTAGAAGTGTGGCGGAAAACGTTAGAGACAAAAGGGTTTAGGCTAAGTCGATGCAAGACGGAATATATGGAATACAAGTTTAGCCAAAGTATGAGTGTAGGACACTTGGTAACATAGAAGTAAGTTTGGGCACACAAAAGATTGTAGAGAAAGAAAACTTTAGGTACCTTGGATCGATGGTGCAACAGGATGGAGGGATTAATACTGATGTAAGTCACAAGATTCAGGCCGGGTGGACCAAATGGAGGAGTAGTTCGGGGGTCTTGTGTGATCAGAAAGTCTCTCTCAAGGTTAAAGGAAAGTATTATAAGGTGGTGGTAAGACTAGCATTGTTATACGGATCAGAGTGTTGGGCAGTAAAGCATAATCATGTTAAGAAGATGGAAGTTGCGGAGATGAGAATGCTAAGATGGATGTGCGGGATCACAAGGAGAGATAGGATTAGGAATGAGGAGATTAGGGGTAAAGTAGGAATAGCACCGATTGGAGATAAAATGAGAGAAAATCGACTAAGATGGTTTGGCCATGTTAGAAGGCGTCCAACGGAGGCACCTGTTAAAAGATGTGAAGGCATGGAGATTGCCAGGAGAGGGAGAGGGAGAGGGAGACCCAAGAGAAGTTGGAAAGAAACTATTGAACATGACCTTACCTACATGGATCTAACGGAGGATATGGCCCTAAACAGATTTGATTGGCGTCGTCAAATCCATATAGCCGACCCCACCTAGTGGGAAAATGCTTGGTTTGGTTTGGATCTTGTAGTTGTGTCACCTGTGTGTGATTATTTCCTTATTTTGATGTTTGTTGTGGTGGATCTTATGGTAAAATCTTGATTTATAGCACTTGAGAGGTTTTCACATCAAGAAGAATGAGTGAAAGAGGTGAAAAGTAAAAGGAAAGTGCAAAAGGGTCGGGGGTTTGAACACCCCCGCTACATGGCGGCTGCCATGATACGTGGCGGAATGTATCGGCCGCGACACGATACGGAGCGATACTTGCTTTTTTCAAGGCCGCGACGCTACATAGCGGCCGATATTTTCATCCATGCTTGCTGCCCCTACCCCCAACCCACCTTTTTTGTTTGAACCATCTGCCACTGAACCCATTCCACCCCCCCCCCCCCCCCCCCCCCCCCCCCCCCCAAAAAAAAAAAAAAAAACATAGATAAGAGAGAGATGAAGCGCAGAGAAGAGGGTTGAAGGTGCATACCCGTGCATCACCGACGTTCGGCAGCAACCACGTGTCCGGCACACCCACCTCCACAACCGTCGACAACGTCTTGCAATCTCCTCCATGATCGTCAGCTATGATGCACAGATAAGGCAAGGACACGCCATAAATATGTCAGGGACACGGATTTTACACTTAAAAAGTGAAGTATCAGATACAATACGACACGATATGTTACCCATTTTGAAGTATCCGTGCATCATAGATCGTCAAAGCCTGTTTCTTCTCACGCTAGAGAAGAAGCCATGCCAACTTCGTTTACTTTTTTATTTCACTGAATATATGAAGGCAAGGGATTTTCTATTGCACAAATGACGAGAACAGTGCACAGTGACACCTGTCAAGAATCCATTTCTTAGAACTGCTGGGCCTGTTTCAGCATACTCTTGAGGTCAGGTCCGGGTCCAACTTGACCTGTTGAGAGCTATTCCAGCCCAGAACCTAACACACATCCATATTTTGTTCAATCACACCATCAGCGACGTCCGCAAAATCAGCAAGAGCCAGCACATACATCAGTTCAGTCAATTTTACATAGCATAAAAAAAATGGTGGTTCATAAGAAGATCTTCCTCCACAAATGAGGAGGATTTGAAGGGAACTGTTGCGGAGTTATTGGAGAATGTTAATCAACTCTTCGCAACGATGGTTCAAATCCAAGACACACTTGCAAGGATTGAAACCCGATTAATCAATTTGGAAACTAATCGGCGTGAGGATAATCACCGAGATGGAGGACACAATCGGAATCAACAAGATCCACATGTGGTAAATGTTGATCGAGATTTAGTCATTAAACTCGTGATTCCCGAATATGATGAAAAGTTGAAACCAAATGGATTCATGGATTGGTTAGTGTGTGTGGAGAATATTTTCGCACACAAGCCAATGACGGAAGGTCATAAAGTTATATTGGTGGCAACTTGATTTCGCAATTATGCTGCAATATGGTGGGCTGAGTTGCAAAAGAAGAGAAGGAATAAAAAAATTGACCCCGTCTAAATGAAAAATCTGTTGAAGCAAAAGTTCCTCCCAATCAATCATTCAAGAGATTTGCGTTCAAGTTTTTAAGTCTTGAAACAAGGTTCCAAGACAGTTGTTGAGTATTTTGAGGAGTTTATGACCGTGCAAGCTCATTGTGGCTTGAATGAAGATGATGATGTGTTGGTTAACCGATATTTTCATCGGCCAAGAATTGACATACAGCATATACTTGCATTCAAAAATTTTGACAATGTTGATGAGATCATCCATCATTGCATCAAGGTTGGAGATATTGCCAATTATCAAGCCCGAAATTTTGGTTGATCTACATGGCCTGCGCAAAAGACTCCATCAAAGTCAGATTCTAATCCAAGTGCTAGTTACTCGGAGAAATTTTCTTCTAAGTTTGAACATCATAGTAGGTTCACATGTTTTCATTGCAAACAAAAAGGGCACCATTCGTTTGAATGTCCAAAAAGAACAAACTTAATGAAAGGTACACAAGAACAACTGGAAACACAAGATGATCCTAAAAGCGATGAATCGGAAGAAGTGGAGGAAATAGAAGCTGAAAAAGATGGTGTCGTTCTCTTGGTGCAAAAGGAGTCTACACCCACCGTTGAGAAGAGATGGTTGTGGAAAAATATGTTTCGCTCAATAGGTACAATACATGGGCAAAAATGTATAGTTGTGATTAGTGGTGGAAGTTATGAAAATACCGTCTCCCAAACTCTTGTTGATCGCCTGAAGCTGAAAGTTTATAAGCACACTCGTACCTACTTTGTCAAATGATTAATGACAAGTGATGAAGCGCTAGTGCGACATACATGTCAGGTTACTTTTGTAGTTGGAGATGATTTATAAAGATACAATTTGGTGCGATGTGCTACCAATGGATAGTGGATATATATTATTGGACCACCCATGGATGTATGAAAAAATGGCATGCATGGTATGCGCGACAACACGTACACATTCATGCACGATCGAAATGAAGTTACACTCCATCCAAAGAAACCAGAATCACCGAAGAGGTGATCAAAGGCCTATGCCACAAAGGATATGCTGCGTGTACATACATATATACAGAGGTAACTTTAAAAAGACCTGAGTTCGAAGAACTCTTCTTTCAACTTGGGGGGAATGATGCAGAACTGATGCAGAATGGGCCACAAGTGGTCTCGCTCAATTAGTGATTTTTTTTATTTTGTGTCTTTTTATTTTTCCTAATTATTAGTTAGCATGTTTCTAATTGTAATTAGGGTAGTTTCCATTAATGGCTTAGGTTTTCTTAGGACCTAAGTTTACTCTTCTTATTTATATTACATTGTAGAGATGGAAATCTCATACTTTGGAGTTGAATAGTACTGTGGGTTTTTCCTTTGGAGTGGTGTGTCCTCATGTTGAATCTCTGTGGAGATCATTTGAGGTGTCTGCGGACACGGTGCTTCGGCACTCCACGCAAGCCCTAACTTAGGTCCTGCATCATTTAGGAGGGAGAAGAAAGAAGAAAGAAGAAAGGGGGAAAACATCAGCTGCAGAGTAGAAGACATACTAGTAGGCAACATGTTGCAGACCAAGCATCAAAGCACCAGCAGGCAGCGGGCGTCAAAGCAGCCGTAGGGGCAACATGCATTGAAGCAGCTGTAGAGGAAACAGGCATTGAAGCAGCACTAGGCAGCAAGCATCGAATCAAAAGCAGCAGTAGGCAGCAATGCATCAAATCGAACCAGCATCTTCCTTTATTTTTTTCCCTTCCTCCTCTGTCTGCTGTTGTTCTCTTTCTCCTCCTCCTTCCTCTCTCCCTCTCTCCTCTTCCCTCTTTCCTTCTCTCCTTTTCCCTCGTTTCCTTTCCCTCCTCTCTCATTCCGATCCTTCTCTTTTGTTTGTATGGGGCCAAGGAATATGGCGCTAGCCAAATTTCACTTTAAAAAAAAAATTAGATATGGGCGTATCCAAATTTCACTCTAAAAGAAATAGGGCTCTAGCCAAATTTTACTCTAATCTGAAAGAGTACCTTAGCTAAATTTGTCTTTAATAGGAAATAGGACCCAAGCCAAATTTTTATCTAATAGGAAATAGGACCCTAGTCAAATTTCAATCTAATAGAAAATAGGACCCTAGTCAAATTAATTTCATAGTACAGCTAACAGACATGAATACATGCGGACAAATGGATCAATACTATTATTTCATAATCATATAGCGATATATGATCACTATGCCATGAGGGACTGCTACACCACCATATATTTGTTAGTTTTGAAAACAAACATTAAATTCCAACATTTTCCAATATTCTGGATTTTTTGAATATTTCTTTTTTTTTTATTACCACTTCTGTCATTCACTCCACTATGCCACCATGTAGCATCTGCTATGTAGTGTTTTGGCTGCTGCCCACTATGCCCACCACTGCCGCTATTTTCATCTCTGGTCCTTACTAACTACAACTAAGAGGAGAATTTTGTTAGAATTTGAGTGTCACTAGAGTAATGGGCAATGTTCTCCTACTAGCAGACTGCATATAAGCAATATGTAATCCAGCTAGTGCGGCCCACTTAAGGTGCCTTCTTATTAGTGGGGTGGGGTATGTGGAAAGAGCTCCTCAAGGCTAAGGGTGAAAAAAAAAAAGAAAAAAGAATCATCCCCTTAAGATAATCCTCCCGTAAGATAATCCTAGCCCTTGATTTAATAGTCTTAATGTTTAAGGGTCTTTCAACCATAGATATCTTTGAGATTCAATCCAACTGTGGATAACTTTGAAATTGGGTCTGGTACAATATTATGGGGGAATGAGGGTGTGAAAGGGTCTTCCCTGATTAAAGGTGTGCCCAAGTGGGCCCCACAGAGCTGGACTGCATAAACAGTAGCTCATTGGAGAATATTTCTCCTAGAGTGGACGTCCTTTAAGCTATCATTCCCAGATACGAATAGTTGAATATAGATACAAACATTTGGAACTATATAAAATCTAGGACAAAAATTCAAATATGTTTGCCCTAATTTTTTTCTTTGAAATATTTCTAAATTAATGAATCTGTGTTGAACAGTGAGAGAACTGATAGAACTATATAAAATCATAGACTCTATATTAGGATGTACTGAACTTATAGTTTACAAGTATTACTGCAGTATCGACTACAAGTGTCGTCTAGGTTGAACATGGATACATTGAGCAAATACAAGTATTTAGGTATCATTGCTCTAAAAGAACTCTAACTAGATGCATGCTTTCTTCTATTGAGGAATCCTTTCTGATTCAGTGGAAGTTAAAACGAAGAGGCTGATGTTCTTGCAAAAGCCATAGTACTATGATGGGATATGGTAGTGAGAATTTAATAATTATGTGTATGGATGTTTGATATCCATTGTCTCAATGTAATTTAACTTTTACCATATATTGTGTGGTTCATACTTCTCTCTTGCACTGCTTTTATTTTTCTTCAAGTAAATTCATTGATATCTCCAAAATAGAAAACAAGAAAGAAGTAAACGGAAAACTGTTTATTGTGGAGTGATATAAGTTGTTTGAGCTTCAAAATGTACCCTTATCCTACACTGAGATTTTTTTTTTGAACTTTTTTAGACTTTAGTAATTTGTATATATATTTGTGCTGCTGTTTGTGAGTTTTGAGGCACTTTTTGCATCACGCTGTGCTTTTTTGTTTGCTATTTATGGACTCTGTGAGTTTTTTCATGTAATTTGTCTTTCTTAGGCACTTAGGTTGAAATCCAACGGGCTGAAGCTAGAGAGAGAATTGGAGAACTCAAATGCTGAGATTAATTCATACAAGTATTGCATTTACTCCATTGTCCTTCTTGTTCCAAACTTTTTTACGTAGACAATTTCAACCTTTGAGATTCATATCATTAAGACCATGTCAGGGAGATTTTCACCTTGGGAACTCCCGCAAGGCTGCCATGCAGGAGTTTTGGTTGAAGCCTTTAGTACCGGGAAGGGGGGGTCCCGCTTTTGTGGACGGATGGGATTTAAAATCCCGCACCGTCCTTGTGCGGGAGCCCTGTAAGTGAAAGTTTCACGACTCTGTCATATTAAAAGCACTTCTCTTTCTGTGAGCCTCACGTTTTACATTCGAAGTTTCGGAAGTTCAATAGAATTATTTATTACTAATCAGAATTATGCTTTTTGAACCCATACAGACGAAAAGTTTCTAGCCTACAGAAGGAACGCGAAGATTTTCAGTTGACAGTTTCTGCCCTGCAAGAAGGTAGAAATTGACTTTGTAATATCTGCTAGTCTGATGTTGATGCTTTGATACAACTTTGTTGTGTATAATGTGAAGAAAAGTCTCAATTTTTATTTGGAGGACCAGTGTTTTTGTTCCTAGCATGAGCTTGTTTGTACAAACTAACATCATCTTTCCATTACCTTCCAAAGTAGTGTTTTTACCTCTAGGCTTGCCTCAGGTGGAGCTTCTCAAAAACATCCCTGCCTTACGCCCCATTCATCAAAGTCTGAGGCATGACTTGCATTTGGGGAGTCTCGCTCATAGTATGAGACATATTTTAGGCTTGCCCCATTGTCTTCAATGAAAAAAAGGGAAGAACGCTTTATAATTTAAAGTACTTAAAATTATTCTGATGATTTTTTTAAGGCCTGTTTTCACTAGTTTTAACTTAATTCTACCCTTGTCAACTCATTAAAGGGTTTAGAAACATATATACTGCTACCATTTTCTGTTTTTAATAAAATATTCCTTTTTAATTTAATTATTTATGTGCAACACTTTGGTGTTGTTAAATGCATGCGTATTAATGGTACCTACCTGGATGCATGACAATCAAGGAAGATAGGGATGGGTCTGGAGGTGGATTGGGGATATGCGAGATATCAGGTTGGTCAAATTAGTGTTTTGAAAAGCGAGAGGCGCATCAAGGCGCTAAGGTCTCCTAGGGCCTACGCGCGAGGCGAGGCGCGGGCTTCATTGAAGCGAGGCGCACATTGTAAATAAAAAAAAATATATTTTGGTATAGATAGATAATTCACAAATTAGAACAAAAAGTTAAGGAATATTAGAAGAATTCTAAAGCCATAAAGCATCCGTCACTCTAAATGCTAAACATTCAACAAAAGTACAAAAGTGTGACACCACACGTAAAAAATACTTCAAAGTCAAAGCAACAACACAGATGCTCCTAAGGAGGACCTAATAGTCATCCTCAACATCTACACCAAGTCAGTCATAATCTTGCTCTTCATCATTGGATTTATATCCATCCACATCTTCCTCATCCATCTCCTCTGCCTCTTCCTCATCTACTAATTAAAGAACATTTGATAATCTAGTCACTATTGGTGTTGCCTTTGCCCTCGAAGTTGATGTTGCTCTAGTTCTTTGACTACTTTCTCCAACTCCAGAAGTTGTAGCAACATCACCCCATGTCAAAATATCATCATCAAACACAAGGTCATCATCTTCATCCAATTCTCTATCTATCCTCCCAAGCAACTACTCATTGCTTTCATCAACAATATTCTTCAAAGAAATGGGATCATGTATGTCATGCATATCATATCGACGTTTCAGTGCTCTGTTGTACTTAACAAATACTAGATCATTGAGATATTTTTGATCCAACCTATTTCTTTTTTTGCTAGGAATCTGCAACAATTAAAAAAGATATTAAAATTTATATGTAGAGAAGAAAAATATTTTAAATTCATTAGACTTGAGAAAAATACTCACATGCTCAAATACACTCCAATTCCGCTCACAACCAGATGAACTAAACGTCAGGCTAAGAACTTTTATTGCAAATTTTTGCAAATCTGGGGTCTTGGAACCATATACAGCCCACCGTTCAGCTGTTAATTATAGGTAATTAGCATAAATTTATGGGTTAAATGTAAAAAGTCAATTTTATAATATAATGGAATAAACTTATGGGATAAAATAATTTGCCTAGTGTCGTTGTCGCCCTTTGCCCAATCGCCATAGGCAACCCAAATAAGTTTTCAGCTTGCTTATAAATAGACAACTCTTGACTGATCTTATCTTTATTTGAGACCAGCTTTGATATGCAATTATACAACCCTATCATAACTTCATTATCGTGCTCAATATTTGGATTCGAATAAAAGAACGTTGGGTTCAAAAAATATCCAGCTACATGCAAAGGACGATGCAATTGAACATCCCACCTTCTGTCAATGATTTCAAAGATATTATTATATCTTTCTTCTTTTCCACCAACAGCATTTGAAATGGCTTCTTTAGCCCGATCCATAGCTTCATAAATGTATCCCATGGGAGGCTTTTTCTCACCATCAACCAATCTAAGTACACAAAGAAGAGGACCCGAGACCTTAAGGGCATAGACAACAGTGTTCCAAAATGAAGGCATTAACATAATTTGTGCAACCCTTTTACCCTGTTGCTCCTGTGCTCATTTGCTTGTTGTCCATTCCTCTGAAGTGAACGTCTTCCTCAAGGTTTTTTTTTTTTTTTTTTTTGATGAATCCTTGCTAAAGTGAGAAAGGTAGTTGCAAATCGGGTTTTTGCAGGCTTGATCAAATCTTTCATTTGTGTAAACCGCCTCATCATATTTAGCAAAGTTGGGCGGTTATAAATGAACCCATGTACCACAATACTCCTACAAATCTTCTCTTGAGACTTGGTATCTTAAAAATGTCTTCCAACATCAAGTCCAAACAGTGGGCAGCACATGGTGTCCAATACAAGTGTGCAAACTTTGCCTCTGAAAACTTCCCTGTTAGAACCAAAACAAAGAAAGAGATAAAAAAAAAAAAAAAGAGTTTTAGATAACTGATTCTTTTAATACTCCTAGATAAAAAAACTTTTTTCCAATAACCACTAATTCTTACCCGCCAACACATTAGATGCAGCACTGTCTGTGACAATCTGGATCACATTAGCTTCTCCAATACGCTCCACTAACTTGTCAATTTGTTGAAACATTTTTTCTGCATCCTTTGAGTAGCTAGAAGCATCAATTGACTCCACAAACATGGGTCTTTCGGGACAATTCACTAAAAAATTAAGTAATGTCCTCCCTTTCTTGTCAGTCCACCCATCCACCATTATAGAACATCCATACTTTACCCAATCCTCCCCGTGACCCTTCATCAAATTATTAGTATGCTCTATCTCTTTTCTGAGAAGAGGAACTCGCACCTCATGGTAACTTGGTGGTTTCATACCAGGATCATATTGCCCAATAGCTGCAATCATTGGTCCAAAACTGTCATAATTAAATACAGTAAAAGGAATTCCAACATCATACATCCACCTTGCAAATCTTAAACATGTCCGCTCTCTTAATTCTTTTCTATATGGATTATTTTCATCAATTCTTGTTTGTTTTCCTCGGGCTTTTCGATTTTGCACAACAACGTCCGGATTGGGAGTGAAGAATACATCAATAGGCCCTTTTTGTTTTGGCTTTTTAGATTTGGACGCAGTGGGGATAGTAGTACTTCCATGAGCACTAGAAACTTGACTACTATGAGCCAAGGGTCTTTTACCACGTTCAATGACCTCTACATCATCATCTTCATCCTCTTCAAATGCATTAGCCAATTCATCAAAATGAGGCAACATATTCATTTCTTCTTTGTCTGTCTTTTTCTTTATCTTGTACTCTCTATTCTCTTCTCTAACTTCAGCTGGACATTTTGGACAAGCAGTAATATTCCTGAAACCCCCAGCAAGATGTTGCTTGACCCGATAAACACCTCCATTTGATATTTTGCCACAAAAATTACATTTGAACCTATTGTTATTATGTGGATTTTCCAAATGTGCATACTGCCATGCTGGGTCCTTACTATTACTACCTTCCGTTGGCATTGACATCTATAAACAGCTGCATAAACAAGCAGAAGTAGCAGCAGAGATCACCAAAACAAAAAAACTAGAATGCAGCATAAGAAGGAAAAAAAAAAAAACAAACCGCTGCAGGAAAAAAAAATAACAGTTGAGTAAAAAAATAAAAAAGAACGAGCAGATTTACAGAAGTAAACAATGTAAAAAAAAAAAAAAAAAACATGATCTGATTGATGAACAAAAAAAAAAAAAAAAAAAATCAGTGGCAGCAAAAAAAATTTGAGCAGGGGCAGCAACAGCAACAGAAATAAAACAGCAGCAGCACAAGAAACAGCAGCAGAAAAAATTACAGCAGCAGAACCAAAAAAAAGAAAGCATGATCTGATTGATGAACAGGAAAGAAAAAAGAAAGAAAATCAGTGGCAGCAAAAAAAAATTTGAGCAGTGGCAGCAACAGCAACAGAAAGAAAATAGCGGCAGCACAAGAAACAGCAGTAGAAAAAAAAAAAGAACAGAACAGTAGCAGAAAAAATTACAGCAGCAGAACAAAAAAAAAGAAAGAAAGCATGATCTGATTGATGAACAAGAAAGAAAAAAGAAAGAAAATCTGGGGCAGCAAAAAAAAAAAGAGCAGTGGCAGCAACAACAACAGAAAGAAAACAGCAGCAGGGTGAAAAAAAAAAAAAGAACAGTAGCAGAAAACATTACAGCAACAGAACAAAAAAAAAAAAAAAAAAAACGAAGAAAGCATGATCTGATTGATGAACAGGAAAAAAAAAAAGAAAGAAAATAAGTGGCAGCAAAAAAAAAAAAATTGAGCAGTGGCAGCAACAGAAAGAAAACAGCAGCAGCACAAGAAACAGCAGCAGGAAAAAAAAAGAAAAAGAACAGTAGCAGAAAAAATTACAGCAGCGGAACAAAAAAAAAAAAAAAAAAGAAGAAAGCATGATCTGATTGATGAACAGGAAAAAAAAAAAGAAAGAAAATCAGTGGCAGCAAAAAAAAAAAAAAAAAAGAGAGCAGTGGCAGCAACAGGAACAGAAAGAAAACAGCAGCAGCACAAGAAACAGCAGCAGAAAAAAAAAAAGAAAGAAAAAAAGAACAGCAGCAGAACCAAAAAAAAAATGAAAACAGAAAAAGAAAAAGAACAGTAGCAGCAAGCCAGCAACAAAAAAAGAAAGCAGTGGAAGGTAAAAAAAAGAAGAAAAGAACAGTAGCAGCAGAAGAAAAGGAACAAAAAGATGTACCTGAGCAGCGCTGTGAAGAAGCCGAATGCGAAAAGAGCAGTGGAGATGAGTTGTCGGACGACCTGGGGAAGCTTCTTCCTCCTCCAGCTGCCATTTCTCTTTTTTTACTTTTTCGTTTCGTTTCCCTAATTCAGTGGAGATGACTTAGGGCATGAATATAAGAGGGGCTCTTTTGTGTTGGGCTGGACCATGATCTGACTTAAGCCCATTGACCTTTTTTTTTTTTGAAAAGTTTATGGGCGGCTTTGAAAGAAGCCCATGAGGCGCGCGCCTTATGCGCTCAAACGGCACCTGCCTAAAGTCGCCTCGCCCCAAGGGTGTTGAGGCCCAAACCCGTCGCCTTGATGCACCTTGCACCTAGGCGCGCCTTTAAAAAGCTTGGGTCAAATGATCTTAGCCTAAGTTGTAGGTCCTCAAAGTTAAATGGATATACATCATGCGAACATCATCATCAAAGCCTTGTCCGAACTATGTTGAGGTCCGCTACACGAATTCTATTTCTCCATTCCAATCTATCTTAAATCCTCGGATAAGTTACATCATGCAAACATATTGTAGTAAAATCCTACAATGACTTGTGCCCAAATCGGTGCCAGTAGATTTAGTGCCAACCCAATGGTGGTAGGTGCAGGTATAGGGATAGGATTGATCCTAAGTAGGCCCCTACATGAAAAACTCAAAAAGTGTTCTAGAAAAGGGGGGTTTTTGGAGAATTTGCAATATTTATTTATCAAATTTTGGAAAATTCGATCCTAAGTAGGTCCCTACATTTGACCTCAAAACACCCCACACCTTAGGTCTAAGGCATGACTTGCATTTGGGGCCTTCTCTCATTGTATGAGACATATTTAAGGCATAGACCCCAGATGTAGCATGCCTTTCAGTCAGATCATTTTGAGGGAGGCATATCGCCTATTAACACATCTTGTTTCACGGGAAGAGGGGGGGGGGGGGGGGGGGGGGGGGGAGGGGGGGGTTGGTTTATAATTTAAGGAGAAGAAATGCAAAATAAATAAATAAAGTCTTCTCCTTTTCATAAAAATAAAAAAAAAATTCTCTTATCTTGAAAACACACTACTTTTTTTGTTTATTATAAAGAGTAATGGTTCTGTAAGGACGGTCCTTACTGTCTTACGGTACGTGCCACCTAGTGGGCCCGCCCCCCTCCCTCTGATTTTTGGGAGGTATGGGGTTGTGAATTGAAAGATACAAGTGGGGCCAACCTAGGTATCAAATTTGAAGTCAATCTGGTACCTCTAATCCCTTCATCCATGATCAACAAGTTTAACGGCTTTATATTAAAAGACAAAAATTGATCTTCAATCCAATGGTCCAATCCATTCGGATATGTGCAAATCCATGGGATTGGTTACTATGGGGGGTTGTGTATGTGTGGTCCATTTGGATGGGTCATAAGATGGGCCCCATTAGGTGGTATGTACCATAAGATTGTAAGGACTGTCCTTACAGGACCATGACTCTTTTATAATTATTTGTAAACAATGCTTGGCTGGTGTTGAATGATGAATGGCAATCAAGGGAGACAGGAGTTAGGGGATGGATCTGGACATGGTTCAGAGATCTGTGAGACATCCGGTTGGTCAAATGATCCTAGACTAGGTTTTAGGTCCTCAAAGTTTAATGGGTATACAACGAACACATTATAGTAAAATCCTGTGGTGACTCATGCTTGAATCAGTATCATTAGATTCAGTGCCAACCCAATCGTGGTAGGTGCATATGCAAGGATGAGATTGATAACAAGTAGGCCGCTACATGAAAACCTCGAAAGGGGCGCTAGAAAGGGGAATTTTGGAGA
This sequence comes from Umbellularia californica, assembly GCA_028538565.1. NCBI lineage: Eukaryota > Viridiplantae > Streptophyta > Magnoliopsida > Laurales > Lauraceae > Umbellularia > Umbellularia californica. The sequence goes on from JAPQWN010000001.1 coordinate 63,239,477, forward strand.
ATTTGACATTTATTTATTAAAAAGGCATGCTCATTAGATTTACCCCAACATTGAAGCTTACATGCAAGTTTTGAAAAGTCGAGTTGAGTAGGCTGAGTTGGACTGAGTTGCACCACAGGCTAACTAAACTTTCAACAATATAAAAAAGGCAAAAAAAAAAAAAAAAATGGAGTCTAAAAATTGAAAGGAAAATAGTTCTATGAATCTAGAGTTTGTGTCTGATATTTGCTTAGTATAGACATGAAGAAACATTGTCTTGGACATTTTCTTTGGAAAAATCATGTTGCATCTGTAGGTTGAAGCACGTGGTTTAGGCATAGAATATTCAATGTGCAATATTTTAGACATCTGGTGTTTGACATGTATGTTCCAATGGTAAATGGATCTATCTTTTGCTCTCCTTTTACTACACAGAGAAAAAGCTATTGCAGTCTAAATTACGTAAAGCATCTGGGAATGGAAAAGCAGTTACCACCAAGGCTTTAGCTGCTACTACAACGAACATGTCAACTTCAACGGATGACTTGGGTATGTGCTAACTTCTTTTCCCATTGGGTATGTGTGTGTGTGGAAAGGAGTCTTTATTATTACACTTTGATAGTGTTTTTCTATGTTTAGTTATTATACATTATATATCATACACAATGATCCATTTGCTTCATCATCATGGCAAATCCAACTCATACACCTGGTGCCTGGTTGGAAAGATCCAATGAAGGTTTCTTTAAGTTTCAATTTACTTAAGTAATGTTGATCATAAGCAAACTTGTCAAGGGATTGAGATGTTCGTGGAGGGATTAAAAAATTCACATAGCACTGAGTAAAGAGTTTGAAATAAGGATTTCAGGGCTTAAAATATTTCTTGGAATTGAAGTGACCTAACAAAGAGGATAGCAATTTCACAACAACAACAACAACAACAAAAAAAAAAAAAAGACCGTCTTGAATCTTTGAAGGAAATGGGAATATGGTCAGTACTCTGAACCCATGAATTCTCAAATGGTAGATAACCATCAACTTCATCTCATGGAAGAAGCCCACGAGATCCCATATCTTATTAGAAGTTAATGGGAAAGCTATTCTATCTAACTTTTGCTAGGTTTGATATTTGCCTATCTCATTGGAGTAGTGAGTCAATCCATGCACGTTTCTTGTAGTACTCTTGGAGCTAGTTTGTAGCATGAGTTAATAGAGTGACTAGTTCTCTCACCTTTCATAATTTTTCTTCTATTCTTTTCTTTTTTTCCTTTTTCCTTCTATCTTTCATATTTCTCATTCATCCATCAAACCTTATACAAATCTGCTTTAAATTTCAGGACCAACAAGTTGTCACCAAGCTACCATCATCTTTATTGAACTTAATGTTTAACTTCAATGGTGCCTTTTTTGTTCGAGTGTCAGGTGGGTGGGCTACAACAATCAAGTCCTTTGTACATTTTAAAAATCAACGATGACAATCTTTTTCCCCCATCTGAAAAAGAGGCCATTTATGAACAACAATAGCCATTATGGTCTGTCCCATGACTCTCTTCGCAGTTGGAGCAAAGATTTTGCAGTCAATTTTATACTCTTGTTTGACACGCTGAGAGACTAAACAAGCCTTTTATCAGCCTAAAATTCTATTTGTGTGACCTTTGGTTAAGTAAACCCATTTGCTGTAATGACTAGAGGTTTTGAGTCAAGATCTCATGTTCTATTAGCCTCTAGAGTACCCACTATTCTACCATTGCATCTTGCCAATGTTGCCACTTTACCTTGGTTATGAGTGGATAAGAACAATGCTAAAAAGAGAAGAAAAACCACATTTTTGCTGTTAGAATGCTTAAGAAGACCTTAAGATGTTGGAATCAATGTCACAGTCCCGCCCAACTCAGCATGATATTGTCCGCTTTGGCCCACGTGCGCGCACGAGGACTTCCCAGGCGGGCACTCATCCTAATACTGCCCCTGCGCAAGCATGCTTAACTCTAGGGTTCTTATGGGATCTGGTGCCGCACTGCTTTAAAACACGTCATGTTGAGTTAATACGGGGTTTGACTTATAAGGCCAGGGTCAGGATTTGAATATTTCCGATACAGGATTAAAGGAGACTCACCATTGGAAGCTCTTGATTGACATGCTACGCTCCATGGTTAAGGGTGCTGCCCATGCCAAGTCCTCACAATCAGCATACTGGGACATACCAAAAATCGGTTGTAGATATAGTGCTGGCAGTTGAGAGGGTGTAGGAGGTTGTTTAGACCTGGGCATCATCTTCCTGCAAGCATAGACTGCAAAAGAGGAGGCCATGGTGCTAAAGAGATTAACAGAAGATATGCATGGTTTAAAATGTTGGCATGTGCCACATTGACTATTTGGTGTGACATGGCATCGGTATCGTATTGCCAAAATGTCAGTCTAGGCCGATATGAAAAAATACTAATAATAATACCTGTAAGAGAGGTAAAAGAGGGTTTTTTTGTTGGGGGAGCGGTAGGGGCGCGGTTGTCATGAAACTCTATACAATTATGGAAAAAGGGAAAAATAAACAAAAAAAAGGAGAAATAAATCTCATCTCCAAAACCTATTTGCAGGGAACAAATAGAGAGAAGGGAAAGAAGGCTCTCCCTCTCTTTCTCTCTCGTTTTCTCCTTTCCCCTTATCTTTCTGTGAGCAAATGAAAGAGACGAAAGCCATTTTCACCCTTTTTTTCCTTTTCCCTGGAGACTCCAGATGGTCTTTCTATGGGTCCCTTTGGGAAATCTTTGGGCTCCATAGTGTGCCCACCCATAGTTATCAGAATCCTACTGTTCGTATACCGAATCTTAAGGAAACCTATTTGTATATATGGAATGAATTCCATTTACAAATGAATCTTATGATTCAAGTGTGAATCATACGATTCGATGCTCGTTTCATCGAATCTTACAATTAAAGCGATTTGGCTAAATGAGAATGGCTACAACCAATAAGTTAATATTAATAATCTTTTACGCTTTTTTCTTTCTTTATTCTCTCTTTCTTTTATCGCTTGTATTTTTAAAAGATTATTTCGTAGTTAATGAAACCTTGTAAGAATTTTTTGCAGCTTTGATAAAGTTTTAAAGATAAATAAAGAACATGCATTTAACTAAATCATTCAACTGTATGTATGGTGCTTGTCTATATCTTCTTTTTTTAATCTATTTTGGGTTGTTTTCTTCATGAGCACTTTCTTAAATTTAAGAGATACCTTACTGTGTAAGATTGATGGTTTGGATTTTATTTTATTTTTATATTTTGATTTAAAGATAATAAAAAATATATATTGATGCTTTAAACTTATTTAACTATTTGCATAATATTTATTTTATATATATATATATGTATGTATTAATATATGTCATGATGTTCTTGATATGATTGTACGATAGACTTACTTGTATATATATTTATATTACTATAAATGAGAAAATGGATGGTTATGAATAATTACCTTTCGCCTTTTCTTTTAATTTTTAATTATTTTTCATTATTATTGGAAAAATAATAAATCTTACGATTCGCAATTTGATTCGATTCATAGGTATGAATGATTTGCGATACAATTCCAATTTTGAAAACTATGTACCCACCTAATAAATATATAGACCACTCAATATAAATGGGACTTTCATTTGTGGGGCCTGGCCAAATTTCACCTAATCACAAGATGTGCCTACTGTCAGATTGATCATATACGTGCCTAATTAACCCGACAACAGGCCCGCCTCTTACTAGGGTAAAATTTGGCCAAAACTCATACCGGGGGGGGGGGGGTGTGTGTGTGGTTCTATTAGCCTACAAATTTAGTCTTTAATGCCTGGATGTCTTTCAAAGCGCTAGTTGGATTGTCTAAACGTAACAATTCATGAGGCTCTTTACTATGGCCCGTTTTTATCAAATGAGAATTGGGCCTGTTGTTAGATTAGTTCTTATAACTCTGAATAAACTATTAAAAAATTTGAATGTTTATAGGAGTCAGTCTAGTGATAGGCCTAATTTCTTGGATATGCATACATTTTTCCCTTTTTTTTGTTTTTATCCCTCCAATAGGGTTCACTTATAAAAGAAAGAACTAAGGTGGAATTTGGTATCTCTACTTTTTGCCTCTAAATCTCTAAAAACTAGGTTTAAAATGGATTTTAGACTGTTTGGGAACCGCTTTTCCCACTTAGAAACACCTCTCTATTGGACAACATGAAAAATGGCCAAATTTGAAACAGACACTTTCCCACGTAGAAACTCATAACCTCTCTATTGGACAACATGAAAAATGGCCAAATTTGAAATAGACACAGCGTTCTGAAGCATATAGACATGCTTTGCTACAGTAAAAATGCGGACAACATAACTTTCCTTTTTTTCATTATTTTTTCAAATATGGGACCCTAAATGATGATCCAAACCGTACCATGTCAAATTTGAGCCGTTGAATCATCACAGATCTCGAGATATTTAAAAAAAATAATGTGAACCATTAAATTTGAATTTCAGGATTCTGTGGCCCCTAGATCAAGATCTGAACCAGTGACCCCCTTTAGAAGGCCATGAACGGCCATGGGTTCAGATTTCTGCGGTTGGACTCCTTGTAAATCTCAAGAAATTCAAGAAAAACCATGGACCATCTTTTTAGGTTTGTATTGACTAGGTTTTCACATGATTTCCACCAGTCCAGTTTTTTCTTTTCTTTGTTTCTTTTAGTTGTGGGACCGTACACCATGATCTGAACTGTTGGATCACTTCATGAGGTCAAACACGGCTAGTGAGTCAAATCTGAACCATTGATTCATCACGGATCTCAAGATGCTTGTGAAAAGGCATGAACCACTAGATATGAATTTTTGGATTCTGTGCCCCCTAGATCAAGATCCAAATCATTGATCCTCATCTGAAGACCAATAATATCTTTGGGGTCAAATTTCAGCACTTGATTCCTTGTGGACATCCAGAAATTTAAGAAAAGTCATGAACATTGATGTATGTATGTTTGAATTGACTGGGTATCATGTGATTTTGCACCACTCCAATTTTGTTCCCTTTTTTTTTTTTCCAATGATGGGGCCCAAAATCATGATCTGAACTGTTGTCTCTCTTCATGAGGTCAAACACAGGCAGTGGATCAAATTTGAGCTGTTGATTCATTGTGGATCTGGAGATATTCATGAAAAATGAAAACCCTTAAATCTACATTTTTAGTCTTTTGTGGGCCCCTTAATTGAGATCCAAACCGTTGATCCTATCCGGAAAACTAAAGAAAAGGCTCGGGGATCAAGTTTTAGCACTTGATTCATTGTGGTTCTTGAAGAAACATAAACTATCAGATTCATAAAACGTCTATTTCACTTACCAAATCGTCTATTTGTAAAACATTTTTATTCTTCACAGATCTAGTATCCTCATATCTATTTCATATAGATAACATTTGCCAAACAGGGCCTAAACCACTCAAAACAATTGTCCCTTAACAATCATTATTCCAATAAGAGTTCATACTTATCACTTATAAAAATGTAAATAAAATATTAAGAACAATTAAAGTGTTTTATGGTGGTCAATATGGGAAACGTGGATGGATTTATAAATTATAATGATGAGCCCCAACACTAAACACTAGAACTTACCAAATTTGACATTTAAAGATGAAACAACAGATTTCATGGCTTAGAAGGACTGGTATTTTTGTTTATAGTGTGTACTAATGAAAACAAACATTATTTTATAGCATTTTCTAATATTCTGGATTTTTGGGTATTTTTTCAATTTTTTTTTGGAGTTGAAAAAAATTCACTCTAAAACAGGGTTGTGACTCGTTGCTGCATCATACCTTTTTTCGAGCTCAACCAAGAATGTTATCGTCACCATAATTTGATCCATGAATATATGATGTATTAGATGTTTTGGGTTGTGATATGCATGTTTAACGAACTTGAAATATTTAGAATTGGGCATCCTTTCTTTTTCCTCTTTGTCAATCAATAATGGACTATTATATTAAGATTAAAAGACTACAACAGTACCAAGAGCTGAAAGGAAGGAACAGAGAAACTCAGACAAATTAACTTGCACTATACCAAACATTAGACAGAATAAATAAATAAATAAAATGGGAGCAACCAATGATATATCCCGATCTCCCCTTGCTTTCCCAAAGAATCCTTCATGCCATTGCCCGATCTCTAACATAATTTAACAACACCTGTAGCTATAAAGATGATTTAACTTCCTTGAGATAAAAATAATGACCTCACCCCCAAAGAAGAGGCCCATGTAATAGCATTAGAAGAGTTGCTTTCCACAACCATCTTGTCACAAAACAAAGACTAATAAGTCCGAAGAGCTTCTGATATAGCCATTACCTCGTCCTCATTTGATTCTATATCACCCAGATGCTAAGAACACGTAAACAAAGCTTCCCTTTTGCTATTTCGAAACACACCTCCTCTGCCTTCCAACCATGGCTTGCCTATAGCTGCTCCATCAACATTAAACTTAAAAACCATATGGGGAAAGGGACCAACACTTAGATTTCCTCGCCCTACAAAGCCCATGACAAGCTAGCGAGAATGATATCATCCAATTTTAAATTCTCAATTTCTTTCATTAGAGGAACCCATGTAGCTGTTCTCTGAAGCAGAACCGAAAGGAGATCTTTGACTCGCTAAAGATCCTCTTGTTTCTCCCCTTCCAAATAAACCTTAAGTCAGCAAAGGAAATATTTTCCATAATACTGACACGCATCCATTAAGAGCACTCATCTCCCAAGCTTCAAACACGCCACTCAAAGATCCTGAAATGAACCAAGCCATACTACAGTATATAAGAAAATGGAATCTGAAGACAAGCCTTTCCTTTGAAAATTATCCACTGCAGACACCTAACTGTAAACTGCGAATCAGCAAAAAACCTCTACTCTCGGAGGAGCCAAACCGAACCAAACAAGAGAACTATAAGCAAAGACTGCAGCCGGAGCTACCGGAGTAATTTAGATCTGCGCATCTGTCTAGAGATAGGATTATAATGGTGGCACCTTCTATTCATCACCATACACAGGAAAAACATATTTGGCTGTTCAGTTGTAAATTTTTTTCCTTTAAGAGGAAGATGAACAAGCATCAATGCACAAAGGTGGGAACATTCAGGAGCAAAACATACAGAATTTAGGAAGGAGATCTATGTTTTCCTTAGATTCTGATGAAAAGAAAAAAGATCCATACACTTTTTTTCATCCTTAATATTTTTCTTAGGAAGGAGATCTATGTTTTCCTTAGATTCTGATGAAAAGAAAAAAGATCCATACATTTTTTTTCATCCTTAATATTTTTCCAACTGTCTTAATGTAGAAATCAGTTGGTAATGCTTAACTTTTTCTGTTCTGTGGTTATGGTCTTCTATTTTTCACCACATTAATTATCATCTTGGTGTTGAAGTTTTGGATCCAGTTGATTCAAATTCCAGGATTGAAGATGGCACAATATCCAATGGAGCGACAAATGACACTATAGCAAGTGAATCTGCTGCTCTTCCAAGTGATATGATCACCCTCCCTTTACCACAAGAGAGTAGAGAATTTCATATTCCGGATGCATCTGGTTCCATCCCACCGGATCAGCTAAGAATGGTTGGCAATATTAATTCGTTGATTTCTGAGGTAGCCATCATCATGCCTTGTTTTCTTATCTTTGTATTCATGCAATTCGTTGAATGATGGGACAATTTAGGAAAAAAAAATAATAATCATTCAAGCAAAGTTCGTTTAAGCATTTTGTTAAATCATGAAATTTAACTTATTCTGTAATATGGTTCCAATTATATATTTAGACTCATTGGCACATATCAAATGCACTAATTCAAGCATTACCTGCTCGCAGTTAGCTGCAGAGAAAGAAGAGTTGGTGCGGGCTCTATCCCTTGAGTCATCTAGTAGTTCCAAGCTGAAGGTAATTCTGCACCTAATTGAATAATATGGATACAGTAAAGCTATATTTGCTACCATGCTAATTAATTCAAAGAATCATTATGAGTTTTCTGAATCTCACTTGATCGGTCCATATGTTGGGACAAATCAGCAGTACAACACCACCTGGCATTGACATGGAGTCGCAGAAAATGTAATGAGTTGTGCGAAGGGTACCTTTTATTATAATGGATGACTCAAACTATAAATGACAATTGTATTAATGAGTTGTGCGAAGGGTACCTTCTATTATAATGGCTGACTCAAACTATAAATGACAATTGTATTTGTTTTTGGAAGCCATATGTCAATTCAGGGGCAATCCAGATTCCTCCCTAGCTCATCCTACTGGCCTTGTTCATTTGTCCTTATGAATGAAAATTGTTCTTTCTTGGGATTTGCAAATTATAACTTGAAGATTATATGAAAGGACTAATTCTGTTTAAGCAGCTTCCTTTTGATCCAACTAGCATTAAAATTTGAATATATTGGCGGTAAAATCTTCACCATTATATCAGAGCTTAAAGAAACATTGGCATTTCACTATTGTTGGATCTCAGTATATGTTCTGAATCTGTATCCTATTGTTGTACTCTGTTTTATTTTGTTTGACTCTACTGTTGAAGGACTTGAATAAGGATTTATCCCAAAAATTGGAAGCTCAGACTCAGAGGTTGGAGCTTTTAACTGCTCAACGAATGGCCAATGAGAATCTTCCGACAAGACCAGCTGAATCAAACGTCATGCTCGATGGTACACAGTATGCAGATGAAGGGGATGAGGTACTGATTATTTCTTGCTATATATCTAGATCATCATCAGTCTTTATCCCATGTGTTATTTATATATATATTTTTTTCAGTTTACTACCTGCCTGAAGATAACTTTATACATCTATGCTCAGCCTGTTTCTAATGATTGTTTCTTTTGACAAAAAGAAGATCAAGCTTATTCTTGTGTTGTATATGTCTAGAATGCCTCCATTTCGCAAATGTCAATGTATTCTTTGGTTTCCTCTGTTCTGCATGTCTTGATTTATTACTATTGCATCTTATGTGTTGTGTTGGTGCAGCTGACATTTGCATCTTTATGATGACACCACCGATGCATGACACATCAGTATTGTTTGCTTTGAATGCATTAACTGACCTTGTGGCATGTTGCATTAGTGTTCATGTTCACAATACTTGATGTATATATATGTAGATTGCTGTGAAACCTTCAAAAAGAGTGTTGATGTGTGTCAAGGAGAGGGATCATAGTCAAAAGCCCCATTTACACTTTTCATGTACCGAGTTCTAGCCAAATCTGCATTTCACATGACACATTGTTCATTAAAGATGGGACTGGGAACAGTTTGTTTTTTATTTATTTATTTATGTGGGTGTCTAATTTGTTAGTGTACCTCTCTGTTTTCTCAAATCAGGTGGTGGAGAGGGTCTTGGGTTGGATTATGAAACTCTTCCCTGGAGGACCAACAAAGCGTCGCACGAGCAAGCTTCTCTAACCTCTGGAGACTTCCATACTGTCAAATGTAGAGTAGACCATTTTTTTTGCTACAGAAGAAACAGATGAGTTGTTTTCACAGACCGGCAAATGTCAATTCATTCTCTTTGCCAATAAAGAGCATCCTTCAGTCTTCCCATTACGGAGTAATTCCCCCAACATGTCTCCAGTACTCGCTTGTCAAATTTGTAAGTGTTGATGGCAGACGCCGATGTCTCCAGTACTCGCTTGTCAAATTTGTAAGTGTTGATGGCAGACGCCGATGGGGGGATATTGGTATATAATCAACCAGTAGATTGCTATATTCTTTTCCTGTTGACATAGGAGCCTGAAATTGGGATATGATGGTGGCATCAATTTGCATGCGCACTCACTGGGTGAGTTTGAGAAAGAAATGTGTCAAATGACAGAATTCTACCTACTTTGTTGTAAAAGATGTCGAGGTATTTTTTTATCTCCTCGTCTGTGTGAGAGAGAGGAACTGATAGTCAATATTGTTTTGATTCAAATGAAGACCGATGGCAATGTATGTTCTCATTTCTTGTTGGATTGGATTGCATCATTGAGTTGTTTATGTATCAATCCACTTCAGATCTCCAGTTATTTTGTTATTCATTGATCTGATCTGCCATGCATCTAGTGGGCCAGAGGCCCACCAGAAACTGCACTGGTTGAAAGAATGGTACTTGTAATAACACAAGTACCATGGGTTTCAAAACTTGGATTGATTTCAAAATTTGGACTGAGGCAAAAGCGTGCAGGTTTTGCCATGACTAATGTCTATTTTGTAAGGGATTCATTCTACCAGAGCAAAAAATGTATTGGATCTTCATTCACAACCTTTATATGGTAGGTTCATTCTGCATAAATGTATTGGGAACTCCATTCTGTCCATCTTTATATTCTACTTTCCTATTTAGGTTAAGAGAGTTTTGAGTTGATTTAGTGTAATGATAACATGAAAGAAAGTTACTAAATTTTTTGAGATGTCATTCAGTTAGAGCCTGGTGGCTCCATCTTAGCCTTCCACTGTACTATAAATTAGGGCTGATGCCTCCATTATAAAGGGTGCTTTCCAGCTACAAAAGAATAGAGTAAAAAAAATTTAGAGAGTGATTGATCAATAAGACTGATTACACTGTTGCATTCATCTATCAAGATAGGGTACAATTCCTTTTTAGTTTTATCTATTTTATATATTTTATCTAAGCGTCTCTTAGTCATCTTGCTATATTATGGTGAAGGGAACATGAAGTGAGATCTGACTGTAGAAAACCTATACCAGGACTTACTGGTGACATCCAAATCCCCAGAAATTGTGTCTTGAACCCTTAATCCTCTGATTTGTGGCCCACATATTGCTCGGTTCTGACTAAAATGGGGCTTGGTTCTGCCCTGAACTAACCCCCAATCCATTGTTTTGTTTGCTTCTCCCTTCAGGCTGCAACTCATCATCACGATCATCATCAAAGGCTGCTACTCATCATCATGATCATCATCAAAGCCTTGTCCCATTTATATTGAGGTTGGTTACATGAATTTTATTTCTACATTCTGAACTATCCTGAACTAACTCTTCAAATAAGTTGCACATCTTGGGATATATTTTGTTTTTCCATTAAAGGGTTATCAATGTAATTTGTATAATTAGTGCCAACAGTATTTTCACTCATGAAGGGGCAGAGATTATACTGATATTAGCGGTTAAATTTCATGACCCAATGGGACAAGCCCAAGTGTCGAAGGGCCCATAAATTATGAAAAACTCACAAATCCAGTAGCATGCTTAGCTATTAAAATTGGTCACCCAGCCCACATAAGGGGGCCTACCCTCAATTCCAAAGTGGTGCATGATCCTGTATTGCTTTCTCAACAGGACACTCTGCTGCCATTAAAATTAATTTCCACCAAAGTTTTCTTAGGGGTAGCGCCTGTGCAGTTGGGTAGGACCTCGGCTCAAAAACTGGAGGTCGCCATAACTCGAACTCTCTCCCTCGGGCCACTTGCCCTGCAAAAGCCTGACCTACCCGGTGCATGAGGGAAGTAGAAACTTCACATGCTTAGGGGAATAGTCGGTTCTTGTAAAAAGGAGGTCGAGCACCCTCGTCAGCAAATAAATTCTTTTTTATATATCGCTTCTTGCTTTCCCAAGACACACTCTCTACAATTAAAATTAGATTCAGTGAGCATTTCCAAAATCCCTATCAAATAAAAAATGTAAAAATTAAAATAGAAAAATTAAGTTTAACCAATACTCAAAGTTAATAAATATTATGTCTAAAACTGCAAAACAAATGGTCAAAAAAAAAAAAAATGCAGCCTTCTTTTGTCTATTGTTGGCCAAGTCATGACTTGGGACCTATCCATAAAAAAGATAATAAATATAAGAATTAGGTCCAATTAGTGAATGTCAAGGACCTATTTGTTGTTCAAAGGATGGAATAAAAGAAAAGTTTCTTCACCGGACTCTCATCTCCCTTTCCCTCCTTTTGGGCGAAACAGATACAAATCTGTCACGGCCCCAAATCCCTAATCTGGATTAAGATGCCATCAGGGCTAATGGAGTTGCGACGGCGCACAGAAAACAATGACTGATTTAACCCCAATCTGCACGCCAATTAATTTCACCCACAGGATTCCAGTATGTGAGATCCTATAGGGTCCTCGATCCACAAGGATCATCATGGCGGAAGCTTGCAGGGGCCATTTCAAGAAATAGGCACAGAAAATAAGAGTATAATACCCTTATCGAACTGGATAATAGAAAGGGAATTCATTCCCTCAATTCGCATTCAGGTTTCACAAAAGATTAAGTTTAGTTACATCCCAGAATGAGGCCATACAAAAACACCGGCCAATAATTACAATGATCAAAAGATCTAATTCTCCAAAATAACAAAATCCCAAAAGATGATAGCACGGGCTCCGCTGCTTTGGACACTACTCTATGTCGTCATCTGCCCACTCTCGAATAACTAGTAGATCCTGTTGGATCGCCGCAAGATCAAGTTCAGGCACGTAGATGAGATCGTTACCTACAGCATAAACCGTAGATCAGAAGGGAGTCCAGCAAGTATTCAAGATAAAGGACATAGCTTGCAGGTAATTGAACATATTTACAGTATCATTAAGTCTGGCAGAGTAGGGCATAAAGTGTGATTTAACAGAAGCATCAACAATAATTAATCGGACTAATTGTCAACAGATTCCACAATTATTTAAAGGGAGAAAAACCCTTTACGTCATAACAGTCTGATAGATAGTACCATAGGACTCATCCTGGAGCCATTAATTATACCATGGGGAAACCTAAATCGAGCCCGGGCAGGTTGGTACTTTATTAATGGGCCTTATCATGGGGAATCCTGTATCGAGCCTAGACAAGGTCCTGCCACGGGGAAACTTGAATCAAGCCCGAGCATTAGCGACACCAGTCACTTACAAAATATTCCAGAGGAGAGTAATTTGTAGTTATACAGGAATAATAAGAACATAATGATGTTAAATCACAAATCAATGCAGGAAGCAGGATTAAAACAATATCTCCCAAGTCCGGGAAATGCTAAGAAAAAACGGGCAACATTTCAGGCAAGAATAGGGGACCAAAAACAGATGGCAGAAAGGCAAGGTGACCCAGGTAACTTAGAAGGGCCAGGCAATAAATGCCCGCACACAAACCGAGAAACCCTTTATAGATCCGGGTACATCCAATGGTCAAGCAGGACGAAAATCACGTGCTAAGACCTTCGGAGTCCCTTGTGGCAAGGTGCTACAGTCAGGTTGACAAGGTGCGTCATAAAAGCAACAAAGTTTAATTGAAATAGTCATAAACAATCGACTATGGCGATTTCCAAAATTATACGCTCAAAAGGATGGATATTGGTGTATTTCTGTACATTTGATGCATTTGGAAGGTGGAAATACCCAACCTCTAAGTTGGAATAAAACTACGAATCACCATGCTCCACATTCTTTCATAAGTATCCGGGCTTAATTTAGGAATTAAAATTTACTATTGGGCAAGGTTAAGGAACGGGGTACACCCGAATTCTAAGGGTCCATTCCTGGTATTCCAAAATTTGTTTTTGGAAAGGGGTTGAAATAACATAATTTTCACATTAGAAATTAAGGTACATTTAATGAAAAACAAGGGAAAAATCCAGGTTGCATTACGGTCATAAACGGGGCATTAACGGAAAAAGTGGTTTCTGCGGGGGTGGGACCCACCGGTCAATACACTGCACGAACCAGCTGGAAGCTGCATATGTACAGCAGCTGGCCGCTGCACGTTGCAACTCATGGGTGGAGCCCACTGTGGTTGATCCAAGGCACGACAGGTGGAAGGTGGCATAGTAGGTGGAGGGGAAAATGGCCGCTGGAACAGGTGGAAGGAAATGCTGACAGCTGAAGTCAAGAGGAGGGAGAAGTGGCCGCTGGAAATAGGCGAGCTTCTTGGCCGCTGGGCCTAATGTGCAGGTGGACTGGCTGCTGAAACAAACAAAGAAAGAAAAGGGGTAGGGGCGTGGGGAACCCTGACTGCTGAAGGGGAGAAGCACCTGGCCGCTGGAAGGGCTGTGCAGCTGAGCTGGTTGGCTGGTCAGCGGTGAGAAAAATCTTAGCCGCTGAGAGAGTTTGGCAGCTGGCTGCTGGAAACAGGGGAGGGTCGCCGCCGCCTGATGGCTGCCAGCTGTTAGCTAGTAGCTGGCCAGCAGCCTTTTTGGCCGTTTATCAAGGGCAGGGTCCCACAGTGGGGGCCCACTGAGGAAGACTCCCAACTCAGATTTAAGGGATAAACAAGAAAAACAAGGCTGTTTAATAATACTAGTTGGGGGTACGTGCGTTGCACGTAGTTGTCAGCAAAGGCGGATGTAGTTCCCAGTGACGGGGGCTGGGCCCCCAATGAATTTTTGGAAAAAAAAAAAATTATATATATATATATATATATACACACACACACTAAGTTAGGCCCAATGTAACCAAGCCCCCAATGATATGTAACCAGGCCCCAGGCCTCCAGTAAAATATATTAGGCCCATTCTTTATACATATTATTAGGCCCATTCTTCAACTATAAAGAGTTGCTTGGAACTATTACTAATGATATTGTAATAGAACTTTTTCAGAATATGAAAACTCATAGGGAACAACTGTGATAAATAAAGATTTCTTTATTTTATTGATTGAAACTATTACACCATATTCGTCCCATATAAATAACCAAAAAATAAATAAAAATCCGGGGGCATTGCCCCCAGACCCCCACTACTTAATCGTGCCCCCAGTGAGTTTGAATCCTGGATCCGCCACTGGTTGTTAGTAAGAGGTTCACTGTTATTGTGATATGTTTATTGTCATGAAAAAGGTTAAACATACAACTATCTAGTTCTAATTATGTCTGTTTGAGTTCGTTAATGAATAGAGCATAACTTCGATTAAACAATAAGTTGTTTCATCTGTAATAATAATACATTAAAAGATAATAACATATTCTTGTATTCTTGCTTCACAATAAGCACATATAAAAACATCTTTTTTATTGCTCCAGGGGCATATCTATTTAGGCCAAAGATTAGTCAGTGAAATGGAAGACACCAATCGGAAAATGATTAAATCAAATGAACATAAGAAAAAAAAATTATATATATATTTATACAGTACGCAGAACATCAAAGATGCTTGATCAATATCATGTTTAATAGATTATTTACATCGAAGTTCTAATGAATGTGAAAGCGTAACCAGAACTTACAACCAATGAAATAGAAACATATGCTGCTGAAATCACAGAATGCCTGCTATTTAGTTAGTTTTAAAGCTCAAAAAGGACTTAAGTAAATGGATTTTCCACATGGTACATAAAAACATTTGGAGTAATATTAATAAGAAATCAATATGCAAACACATCAAATGTGATATAAAAGTGCATTGGCTCACCCTCTCTTCAATCAAGTTGTTTGTTCCAATGTTGACAACAATACATCCAATAGCCTTGGCAGAATTGAGTTAGAGAGATTGTTTTCATTCCTTTCCCTTTGATTAAGTACTCTCTTGGTATTAATAGTCTATTCATCAATCGTCCATGAAAATGCCGCATTGATAAATTGGATGCATGAAAGAACAATCATTCCATCAAATACTTTGGAAGATTCAATAAAGGCATCTTCTAGTTGAGTAGAAAATCACCACAAAGCAAAACTCCATCTTTCTCAATCTCAAAGAGATCAACACATGAAAAGCCTTAAAAATACTCATCATCATGGATTCATCCCAAGGCTGATTTGATGCCAAAGACAACCCCGGTTTTCAATGTTCAAAAGCTTAAGATTAAAATAGGTCTCTAAGTATAGTTTTTAGAAGCTCAAACGTACATGTCTTAAAAAACTACATTAATTTCATCAAAGAGATGAATGATATCTAAAGCATGATGTAAGGAAAAGCAATTTCCAAAAAACTTAAGAATAGATGCATGAAATTGTAGTTGAGAATGAAAAAAATGCATTAATTTCATCGAAGAGATGATATCCAAAGCATGTTGTAAGGAAAAGCAATTTGCAAAAACCTATTGTGTTATTATTGTCAATGTTGTCGTAGCTTTTTCCTATTTATGTGGTGTGTTTGATTTTTTTCTATTAATATTAAAGAAAATCAACAGTTTAGATTTTTTCCAAACTTGGGCCCCCTTTATACTCTACATGTTTGAAAGAATAAAAGTGTCTTGGAATGCGGAGTCGCTGCAAGTGGTGTCACATGTAAGTTTAGGGACACTAAAAAAACCCCTTGTAAGGTGAGAGCCTAACTTATGCAAAATTAAATGGAAAGTAACCATGAAAAGTAGGATCACAAAAATTAATAAAAAATAATAAAAAAAACCCTCTAATAAAAAAGCTAATTTTTGACCTTCTCAGAAACCAATTTTATACACCGCAACAACAATAGACATATTACAATAGAACAAATAAAGAAGACCTGATTCCTGAAAAAACATCATCAAATGTTGTAACATAAAAAACAATAAGAAAAGGTTATATCTTGATGACATTATGATTACAATACAAATCGTTACCAATTAACTAAGCTACAGCTAAGGGATAAAGATGACAGTTAATTTAGTTTGCATTGAAGGAAAACCAAATCGTCAATGGAAATATTCCTATTGTGAAAAAGGACAATATGTAGTGTAACAAGCATGTAATTTTAGGGCCTCTATAAAAATGAAAAATGAGAAAAAAAAAAAGATTTTATGGCAGTTGTGAAGAAGAAAAATGAAAAAAATACAATACCGCACAAAAAAATGCGTAAATTGAAGCTTAACAAGCACATATAACCTAATATAAGATATAAACCAATTTTGTTTCAACGTGTATCAAATTGAACCTTCACATTGGCTCAAAATGTAGAAGATATAACACAATTTTGTTTTTCATTGTCGGCGGAAGCTTAATTCTTAAATTATTTAAAGAAAGAAAGATAGAAACTATCAGTAAAATTTACAAATGCCTGAAAAAAAAAGGGATGAATGAATATGCCAGCACCCAGAATATGGCATATCTTTAAATTTTATCCCAATAGAAGTAAACCAAAAAGGGATTAATGAATTTGTGTTGCACGTAGTTGTTATTAAAAGACTAACTCTAAATCGACTCAACTCAATGATGGACCCTCGATTTCCGTCCTCTCCTTCCGCCCCGGGGCTGCCGGGTTTGGGCGGAGGAGGAAATGCGGGTATCAACATTTTTGTACGGGTATGCCAGATTTTCTGTTCTACTTGGAATTTGGAATTGTGACGATCCAAAGATTCACCTTCGCAAGTAGAAAGGAAATCAATCATTCTTTCTAACTTTTCAAATTGCATAAATATTTAAGAAAAGAGAATTTTTGTTTTGAATGCCGTAAGAGGCGATTTTTGTTTGTTTGCTGTGAAAGGCGATTTGGTGCCGTAAAAGGCGATTTTGTTGTGAAAGGCGATTTACAAATCTCATCAATATGAAAGACAAGAATTTGTGACTTTTTTTGTCTCTTTAAAAAATACAAATTACAATAGAAAAGAAAAAAAAAGGAATCTAACTTCTTAGGAGATTGTGGGGACACGTTCAGATCGACGGTCGCAAGTCATGTATGGACTTCGCCATCGTCTTTCAAATGAGAACACTTGATGATTCGATTCTTCGGCTTGGCTCCAACCTCAGTTTTTTAGAGGATAAAGACCAAAGGGAGGTCCTATATCCAATGAAAAATCGAGTAAACGGGCTGAAAAGCCGCGTTTAGGCCATGTTATAGAAAAAGGGTCGTCCCATATGACAACCTGTTTTATGACAACTTAATTGACCGCGTACAGTTTTTTAAAGGATAAAGACCAAAGGGAGGTCCCATATGCTTGAATCTGATTGGGCCGTCCAAAATAATGAGTTAATGACAGCATTAAGTTGTCATAAAACGGGTCAATTAACGACATTAAGTGGTCGCCGGAGCATGTGAAGAGTCGCGGGCTGTGCCGTGTCCTCTGGAATTCTTCTTGTGATCATCGCAGGTGGATCCACACATTGTTTGATGTCGGATTGCGATGCAATTTCAAACATTGATTGATGTTGGTGGGCCGGTGACATCTGTCTTGTCGATTTCTCGATCGGTCGGACAGAAAGTGTACTTTCTTGGTCAGCCAGTTGGCGATCTTGGAGCGATCAATGATGACTTCATGCTCTTGACGGCGGATCCGAGATGTCGGCGGAGATCAGTCGTTTTCAAGCATCAAAAATTGGATTTTCAGAAAATCACAGAGGCAGGAACTCCCGAAACGCAAAAAGGATCGGAAATCGAGCCATCCGACGAAAAATCCGGAGACCCGGATTTCCAGGGTCACCGGCGACCATGCACCCAGGGTCGCCGGCGACCATGGGGCTTTGGCCCCTTTGGTCGCCGAGTAGTATTTTCGGCCTTTTTTTCTTCTTTTTCGTTCCTTTTTTCTTTTGTACTTTTCTTGACATTTTTCTTCAATTATTGAATTGATTTTTTTGGAGAAAACTTGACGAGAAGTCGCACAAAAATGGAGCACAAAGTTTCCCATTTTTCGGGAAAGCCGAAGACTTTGTAGCCGATTTTCCGTCAAGAGTCGAAACTAGGTCAAACGATGTCGAAATGACTTGAAAATTGAGGTGAAGCTTCCTGAGCAGTAGATAGGACCAACCATGAGCTTTTATTTGAGTTTTGAAGCCGTTCGGGTCCCATTGATGCTTGATTTGATTTTGCTGCGGGGAAGATGCCGAGCTTTGATATACGGTCAACTGATGTCCGATTGTCCTGAAATCTGACAGGGAGCCTATTGGAGTCATGTAGAGATGATCCATTAGCTGTGATTTGGATGTCATGGTCCCGGGGTGCTCCGCCCTCCAGTAGGCTTGATTTTCTTTTGGAGCGTCGAAATCTGGTCAAACGTTGTCGGAATGACCTAAAATTCGACGTGCAGCCCTTTGGAAGCATGTTGAAGCCACTCATATACTTTGTTTGATGAGTGATGGCCTCGGTGATTCTCGCCGCCGAGAGGCTTGATTTTGCTGCTCGAGCGTTGATGGAGGGTCAAATGTTGTCGGTTTGACTTGAAATTTGACAAGGAGCCCTTTAGAGGTATTTTGGAACCATCCTTAGGCTCTGATCAAAGTTTTGATGTCTTCGATGATTTCACCGCCGGGAGCGTCTGTTTAGCTGTCGGAGAAGTGAAGTTAGGCCAAACGATGTCGGAATGGCCCGAAACTTCTTTGGTACCCCTCTTTTGGCTGTCTTGAAGGATCTTGCAGTTTTTGTCTGATTCTGACAAGATCTGATACTTGAAGTAGCTTTGCCTGTTTGTAGTAGGATTCAGCTTCATGTGGCTTTTTGATGTTGAGGAGACATGTGACTTTTTTCGTGTCAACACTCAAGGGGGACTGTGTGCCCGGAGCCTAAGTTGGCATCAAATCCAAATCATTAGTTTAACAAGCAGAACCATTCTATCCTGCTTGCAAAAAACTGCAACCAAATCATGGAAAAGTAGAGGAAAAACAACAGTTTTGTTTATAATTGTGGCCCTATGTGCCCCTTTATGTCAAAGAAGTCTAGGACTTCCAAATTCTTCAAGTGAGACTCCCTTGAAATCTTAAACGTATAATTTGGAGAATTATGAAGATAAAAAATGTTAGTCTAATTGTCTAATTTTTAGAATTCCACTAATCAGACATAGAATTCTAATAATTCAAAAAGAAAACAAGGCTTCCTATAATGACCACCAAGATGTAGAATTCCTAGAAAAAAATTAATTCAACCAAATACCCTAATAAGGTTTCTAAAATTCCAATCTTTGAAGCATCCCATAATTTGGGGAATTCAAGGAAACGGGGAATGTCAAGTATTCAAAATTCCAAAACATGGTGCATTCCAAATTCACAATAAGCTCATTAGTACGTGCAATGACACTAATCAAACTATTGACTAAATATACTTAGTCAGGTTAAATGAGCAACATAAGGAAATTACGTTATAGTCATTCTTCCCTACTCGCCCATTTTAGAAGCTTGGAAAGTGCACAAACATAGTTGAAAAAGCCTTGGTGAAGCTAGAAATTAAGATGGAAAGGGCCAATATGTGGAAATTAACACTTCTTTTTATAAGGAAAGGAGAATTGGTAATTCTAACTACAATGAAGAATGTACATTTACAAAAACTTATCTAGCATAATAGTACCATTTGACAAACCCCAAACTCCAAGTCTACTTTATTCCTCTCAAATCTAAGATCATTTGCTTCTGTAAAAAAAAAAAAATGAAGAGGTCAAGATAAATTCAACCATGTACAAGAATCCGAAGTGTACAGCAATTGAGCTCATAAACAAATATATATATATACTTATTAATCTCCATCATTGTATTTTTCCATAGCTTTCTTGCCTTGAGTTTCAAGGACCTATCCAAGTAAGGTTTCTTTTCATGAATTTTATAGTAACAAAATGAAAACATATCGGCACCCTAATCACAAAGTAGCATCCAAGAAAAGAAAATAAATGAGGAAACATGGTGCTTACTTCATCTGTCATGGATTTCCACTTCTTACCCCGTTCTTTGCAACCTTTTGTTTAAGAATCAAAGAGAAGATTTAACCACAATGAGTTTCATGATAATTGATAGCAATGTGAATGGAACCCATCAAAAGGATTGAATGGCGAATGTTAGATGTCATGCAGTTAAAACACTTTTTTAATCCGGATTAGCCTCCTTATATCCTTTGCTCAAGTCATCTCTACCACAAAGCACTCATTTAAGTGACTCATAAACCCATCAATTCAAATGACACAAATTTTAATTGTACATAATCCACAATTAAACAGTCTTTAAATTGAATTTATATAAGCAATTGATCAATTAAAATCCATCATTTATACTAAGAACAAGATAGAGAGAGAGAGAGAGAGAGAGAGAGGGAGAGAGAGTTGCATAAATGAAGAGAAAGAAGGTTGGAGCACATTTAGATATGTTTAGATCATTCACCTTCTTTTCCTTCTTACCCTTCTTTGCCTTAGGCTTAGATGATATTGCCTTCGTCCTAACATTTAGAAATCGAATAAATAAACAAAAGAGGGAGAACATAAGAATGAGATTGAAACCTTGAAATAAGACACTATAAAAAAAAAGACTGTAAAGAATGGGGTCAGAACTCAGTGCTACAGAAGAGGAGCAAGAAAAACCCAGATTTCCTCTTCCATGGCCCTACACAAATGCACCCTTAATATACGTTAGCTGAAAGCTTCCCGTGTTGACATTCTTAGATAATCTAAACAAAAGAGGAAGTACATATTGATTCCACTTACTTTATTATATAAAATAGTGATTAAATAGTTTTTCTCCCAATTTCGTTTTTCACTAATAGTGATTAAAAGAGCGAATTTAAATTCAAGCATACACAAATTCCAACTAACAACCTAATGAACTGTAAATTGGTTCAGAACATGTACATAAGAATATAACAAAACAAGAAAAAACTCAAAGGAACATGTATGCATTATCTTATGCTCTACCACAATTCTCATTAAGTGTATATCAAAGGTTCCTTCATAAAACAGTTAGAACAGAGTGTAACAATAGAACTAATTTCAATTCAAGCATACATATATTCCAACTGAGAACCTAATTAACCGTAATTGGTTCAGAACATATACATATAAAATAACAAAACATGAAGAAAATAAAAGGAACACAAATGCATTAATCTTCTGCTCTACCACAATTCCCATTCGGTGTATATCAAAGGTGCCTTCACAAAGCATTAAAAAAAATAACTATTGCATTTATTCATATCAAAAAATCAAATTCCAAATTCCAAAACTAAATTGCCCTACAAAGTTTCATAACAGAGTGTAACAATATAATAGAACAATCATTCCTACCAATGCTCCATAAAGTATATGTCAAATTAAACACGCCCCAAAAAACTAAATCATAAAATAGAAATAATAATAATGCATATCATTTTATCACATCACAGACTCAAACTCCAATTCCTAAAAACTAATTAAACCTTAAACAAATTTAAAGAGACGACATCTACTAAAAAACAAACCACAACATTATACAATCAAAAGAGACATCCAGTGTCTACGATCGTCAATAAAAAAAATTCTCCATTCCGATCATATATAGTGTTTCTTGTTGGTGCAAGAAGCCGAAAGATGCTCAACGAATGGTTTTCCCCTTGTAAGAAGCTAGGAATTGCTGCCAAGCATGGTTAGTTTCTGCGGTAAATATCTTTATTTGTTCTCAAAATTTTCATATGTTTGGATGTGTTCAAATGGGAGGCGCTTTGAATTATTGACAAAACAGATGTATCATTACTCTGCACATTTGATTGGTATGTAAATTGGAAACCACGTTGTGTGGGACATGTTTTGCTATTCCTATTGTCTGTATATCGTTGTCAGTGACTAACTGCCTCTTTCCAGTATTGATTTTAGGAATGAAAGTATTCCATCTTCAGTGAATTTCTTAAAAAATTCAGTCCCATATACACACCCATATATGGAAGAGGTGTCAGGTCATCGTACTATGCTGATTGCTGAAATTTGGTTTGTGCTCCCAGGATGAAGCATGATGCAGAGTGGGAAACATGTGTACCCGTGGAAGATTGTAGTTGGAAACAAATTGCTGATACTCTGATGAAGTTGTACACTGAAACAACTGAGGCTCTACAATTGAAGACAAGTAAACTTCATTGGTCTGGTGTTATAAGGATTCTGATCCAGAGTTTGGCTTGTCTCAAGCTAAAGAGCTTCTCTATCATCTTGAAAGTGCTCTTGCCAATGAACCAGCTTCAGTCAACAGTGGACAACACAATACCTCTTTTTAACACTGATTGTCTAATCAGTGTTAAAGAGACATGTTTACTGTCATTAAAATATATATATGTATATATATATATATATTTATTTGTCTAGTTCTTATTATGCCTACTTGAGTTCATTAATGAACAAAATATAACTTCCATTCTATTGTGATCAAATACTTCTGCACCAATTCTTTAGAAACTATAGTAAAAACACAAAAATATAAGCGTTGTAAAAATTTCATCATTCAAAGTTTCACGTGTTTGTAGGGCTTAATTATATTCAACCTATAAAAAAAATGGATCTCATAAGAAATTTAAAAGTTCCTACAAAGAGAGAGAACCTTTTAAGAAAATAGATTCTACAACAACGTGGTTATCACCTTTTCATGACTGGCTGGGTTATAATTTATAATTACTTTGATGGACATGATTGCTTGTGTCAAAACACCTTCTTCCCCATGGTAGAGCCTATAGAAGATTCTGTCATTTGAGATGTTAATTCAATAGCAATAGTTCCTAAACTAATTCAAAAGTTGTTTGAACAGGGAGTTAAAGCACATGTACACCTTGTATGGTCAAAGCAAGAAGCCCTTCCAGGCAAGGGTTAGCAACATTATGAAGCCTTTATGCACAGAGGCCAACTGTAGAAATTGCATCAGCAATATATCTCCGATATGAATCTTTAATGTAATCCTAGCGGAGCACTAAAAAAATATGAGCATCAGTGTGTGGTGACACAAGCAATTAAATGACTGTATGTGATTGAAGAAAGTAAAGGCAGAGGAATATAGTGCCAAGCAAATGAGCAATAAAAGAAAGAAACACATGACCATATTAAATAAGTATGTGCTAATCAGAAACTTGACTACATAATCAAATAATTACATAATTATTGCATAAATATTATAGCATCCATAAAAACATTAATTTCAACATTCGTTAAATAAAGTAGGTTTAAGAATATATTTGAAGCCACTCCTATTTCGGGAAGGGCTAAACCTCTTCTGCTTCCAATCCCTTGTAATAGGTACGGGTCAAATAAGGGCCAAAACAAATCATCATCCTCTTATCCTCATATAACAAACTGTAGGCGTATGAGACCACCAACTATACTCACTGCACATTGTTATTGTTACTAAAATAACAGTATTCATTCATATTCAAATGTACTCTTTTTATTCATCTTTGAAATTCTTTTTTGACAAAATCTCTATTTGGAAGGAAGATCAAATGAGGTTAGATAGTAATGAGTACCTAGTTGTTACCTAATAAAATAAAATTCCAATCTTTAGGTTATATCTTTCACCTTTCGCACCTTTTGTTGGAATCCATATTACCTTGAATTCTTAGAATTCAAGTCATCAAAACAAATGGCCCTTGAATTAAACCCTGGAAGGAGGAACCCTTCAAACAAAAAAACAATGAAGGGCACCAAACACAAATAAAAAAGCAACAACAAAACAACCTTCATGTCTATGCAAAAATTTGTCGCCAATTAGGGATGAATGAATCTTGTTAGAATTTTTGGTTGCATGATAAAACTATAAAAAAAAAAAAAAGAACTGTAGAATTTAAGCATATCACGAAAACAATTTCCAAATCCCAAAACCAAATTAAACCCTACACAGTTTCAGAACAAAGTGTAACAATAGAACTAGTTTCAATTCAAGCAGACAGAAATTCCAAATGAGAACCTAATGAACAGTAATTGGTTCAGAACATGTACATAAAAAATAACAAAACATTAAAAGGAGCACAAATGCATTATCTTCTGCTCTACAACAATTCTCATTCAGTGTAAATCAAAGGTGCCTTCACAAAGCATTTAAAAAATAAACACTACCAAAAAAGAAGTGTAGCATTTAATCATATCACAAAATCAATTTCCAAATTCCAAAACCAAATTAAACCCTACAAAGTCTCATAACAAAGGATAACAATATAATAGAACAATCATTCCTACCAATGCTCCATAAAGTATATATCAACAAAACTAAACCATAACATAATAATAGTAATAATAATAATTCATATGATTTTATCACATCACAAACTCAAATTCCAATTCCAAAAAATTGATTAAACCTTAAACAAATTTATAACAGACAATATCTACAAACAAAACAAAGCACAAAAAAATAAAAAAAAATGTAAAACCACAACACTATGCAATCAAAAGAGACATCCAGTGTCTACAATCGTTGCCGCATACCGTTTCCAGCGTCAACTTGAGCAAAGGACCAATCACGACTTTGCTGGAAAGCAATTGCCGAAGCCGCAATGGCAAGCTTGATAACATCTTTGCCATCTTAGACCAAAATCTACTTCAAAGACTACAAATAGAGATAGAAAGAGAAAAAAAAAGACAAAAAAGAAAAAAAAAAGAAAAAAGCATCAGGATTAGGTATTCGGATTTAGGGAGAGAGATTGTAGGTTAGGGATTTGGGTGAGAAACCCCAAAGTTCATATACCAACCTCATCTATGCTAGTTGAAACCCATGATCGTGCATTCAAGCCATGTCATCGAGCAGAAGCAAAAGACAAGAAAGAAGCCACTAGAAAAAAACACAACATGTCTGAGTGATGAAAGGAAGAATGACAACAGAGAAAGGGAATCAGCCAGACTTTTTCTTCATGTGGGCTCCACGAGCAGTGGGCAGATGGGGAGAAAGAAAGCAAGAGGACAATTATGGAAACAGGAGGGGAGAAACTCCCCTTTTGTTATTATTATTATTATTATTATTATTCATTATTAATTATGGGTATAGAATTAACACAGATTAACGAGCACCTAAAAGTTACCTAGGCTTTTGGATTGTATTCAATGAATTTAGTCTCTTCTCTAGGTTTGCAAAACAAAACAAGTCCCACATCAGTGGGAAAGTGTGTGTGTGTGTGTGTGTGTGTGTGTGTGTGTGTGTTGTGACTTATAGAGGCTCCACTGAGCACCTAGAAGTTAACGCTTTGGGTTGTATTCAGTGGGTTTAGTCTCTTCTCTAGGTTTGCAAAACAACAGATTAAATAACAAATTAAAGGCGTGATTAGTGGCAGATTAGTGATAGATTGATAGATAATTTAATAAACAAGGTGCTAAACAGATTCATAACATGTTTATTAACGATTAATCAACAAGAACATGGTTAATTTAAACAATGAAATCCCAAGAAACATATACTAATTTGCTTAAACACTTGCCTCAAAATCAAGAACAAACCCAACCTAACCAACGGCCACTCAAGGGCTTCTTCTTCTAAACAAAACCCACCAAAAATTCTCTAACAAAAACCCATTCACTGTCAAGCATCCACACCCAAAATAGCCCACAAGAAATAAAAGGAAATCGAGTTCTAGCTCAAGATAAATTCAAGGATGTAAGAGGCCTACCTCTTAGAAGCTCAAGAAGAAGAGAAGGTGATGAAGGGGGGGCTGCCGCTATTGGATTCACACTAAAACAAAGTATGTCGCTTAGAGGATGATAGAGGATTGATTGGCCGGGTCAGATCTTGCAAGGGAAGCCTTCAAGCAATTGCTCTTTAAGAAGCCATGGAAGGAGGGGATAAGGAGAAAAAGAAGAGAGAAAGAGAGTGTTTTCTCCATTGTTATGGCGAGTGGAAATAAGCTGGTGGAAATGAGAGTTAAATGAGAGAGTAGTGGTGGTAGGTGGGGAACATTAATGAGGTAGGTAGGCATTTAATGGTTTACGTGGGGTAGTTGGAATATTTTGCAAGCTTAGGTTGTGAGTTTGCTACCATTATAGCTAAACTCGGGACTCAATGACAGAGATCTTTGGGACCTCGGACAGACTTGGTCAAAGAACGAGAATTGTAGGTCAAGAGAAGGGCTTTCCAACAAGCCCAGAATCAAGATTTTCGGAGATTGGTGGCAGAATCTGTGATTTTCTAAAAATGAGGTAAATACCTCAAAAAGTGTGTAAGGCTCAAATTAGGACTTCTGGGCCTTGGATGAATTCGGACTGAACATGAAAGTTGTTGAGCAGATCGAGATCTAACTTTTGAGCTCAAGAAGCAATTTTTATAAAATTCCCAAGATTCCCTATGAAAAACCTCGAAATCGTACTTAACCCGGAAAAGGTCGAAAACTAAAAGAGAACCTCCCCTTAAATTAAAAAAAAAAAAAAAAAAAAAAAAAAAAAAAAAAAAAAAACAGAGAAGGGGAATCATCCAGATTTTTTCTTCATGTGGGCTCCACAAGCAACGGGCAGACGGGGAGAAAGAAAGCAGGAGGACGAGTATGGAACCTGGAGGAGAAACTCCCCTTTTTTTTTTTATAACTAGGGGGATGTACGTGCATTGCACATAGTTATGGTTGAAAGCGTCTAATTCCTTTAGTTCAGGCTATGTTACTACCAAATTAGTCAAGTTCATCAACTTAATGTTCTATGTTGCTTTATCACTAAAGCTTAAAGTTCAGATCATAAGCAAGAGGTATTGATTTTTTACATTTTGTAAATTTTTATTATGATGTTGTATTGTGATGAGGAGTCTTTGCATATACAAAGCATTGAAGGATTATTCCATTGAGATAGCCAGAAATAGCTATACTAACTAAATAAATTGCAAATGGACATTACACATCTGCATAAATGAAGTAGGACAATGATAAAGGTAATCAAAGGGAGCAAGTCTACCAGGAATACTAAAGAAAATTAAACTTACAACCTGTCCTAATTAACACACAATAAGTTTAAAATATGAGAGATTGAAGCAAATGTGTATCTTAAATCTCTAAACCTATCATCAATGATAGAATTACATGTGAATTAAATATCAATGCACAACGTTTATGGATTAAAGACATAAACCATGTTCTGCTTTCTTATGGAAAAATCCTCAGAAAGGTAAAAAGATATCCAACAAAGCATAACATAGATGGAATAATTTAAGAAAATAAAAACAGAAAATTATCACAATTGCATTGGCCGCATAAGAAATTAATAGATTGGATTAAAGCAATCTCTAAATTTCTACAATGGACTGAGGATTTCATTTGAACCCTAGTTTACAAAAGATTAAATGAAGCATATGAAAGGATTCGATATTTGTGATAAAAAAAAATCTACTTGTTGCAAGAATGATAAGAAGCTAAGATTTTGTTTTTAGAAAGATAAATTGAAAAACTATACCATGTTTTAAGTATCTTGAGAAGTGCGAGAAAAGAGATGCAGACCTGTTTAGATGAATTGAGGAGACAGGAGAGGAGAGTCAATATGAACCTATCACAACTTCGATAGAATCTTATTATTGCACATATGATTAGTATCTTACATGTGCCAGTTGAAATTTTATGTGCTTATGATGTAAGCATGCCATGGCAGTAATACAAGTCTTGCAAAGAATGAGGTACCTAAGAACACAAGAGCTTCCAAAATGCAATATCCAACTTTTAAAATAGTAATGATATAACAGCAAAATGTATATACAAGCATTCACGCACTAACCTACTAATTGCAAGTAATCTGCTGATAATAGTGATGAGCCATCTCTAAAATTTTTAACTTGAAAGTGTGTATTAGACTCTAATAGCTATCCCCCACATTTTACTAATGTAAAGTTATAACCATTCTTAAGATGTGATGGTCCTTTCTTTGGTCAAGAGCATTTACAAGGCAAGAGTAGTCTTTTTCCTTACCAACATAAGTGGCAAATGGAGATCCTTTCCTAATGCTACTAAATAATGCATTTAGTTCAAAACTAAATCCAGTACAAAGTTGCATCATCCTGAGAGAGAGAGAGAGAGAGAGAGAGAGAGAGAGAGAGAGAATATTACTATTAGTTCAAGAATTAAAGTACACAATATATTTGACAGTGGAGCCTATGTATTATACATAGTTCATTGGATTCTTATCAAATTGTAAAATCACTTAAAAGTGGAGCATCTTTAATTCAGATATTAGATTACTATCAAGTATTGTAAGCCGTATGAGGCATAAAAAAAAAATAAGAAACACTGCATGCCAAATAATGCTTGTGCTCTTCAAGCTGCAACTGCAAAAGTTTTAAAAAATAAAATAGTATTGAAAAATGGAATAATAACATTTTTTTTTGTGGGGCTATATCTGTATTGCCTGCGGCTATCTTGTTTCCTCTGTTGATTTCATAAGCCCATTTGCCACAAGTACACCTAATTTCACACAAGTATGTTTGGAGAACTAGAACTCCAAAATGCTTTGATGAAGATTTTAAAAAATGGAGTTTATTGTGAGTGGAATAGAGTTTTCTCTTGATGATATGGAAGGGGTTGAGTTGAGAGTTCCGAATGGAGGAAATAGATGAAGAGAATTTAGTTAAGAAAACCAGTGGAATTTTTTAGCAGTAAGCTAGTACTTGTTTTGCTACTTATTGAAGTGAAATACAAGATACCATTTCCTAAAATGAAAAATAAAGCATCCTATGAAAGCTTACTTGAAATAGTGCAACAGAGGTCCAAAATCAGTTTCAGAAGAATATGGAAAGATTTTGACTAATGTTAAAAAAATCAATATGGAAAAATAATCCTTAAATAATAATTTCTTATTAGGAAATGCAGTCAGATAAATAATAAATTATTTTTGTCATTGATAATAAAAAAAAAAATTAAGTTTGAATGAACATAAGCAATAGGTTCACATAATTGCTAAGTGGCTGAATCTTCAGTTGATAAGCTTAAGATGTTCACCCTACAAAAATATAAATTAATGTCAGCATTCCATAAAAAAAAGTACTCATAAAATTGGAAAATGATAGAGCATTTGATTAATCTAATAGTAATAAGTATTGTTGAAAGGTTAATTGTGGATAGGTAGCCTACTTGAAATACTGCAACAGAAGTCCAAAACCAGTTTGGGGAGAATTTTGGATAAGGCCTTTTGCAATATCAAAAGAGGACAAGAGGGATCCTGGAATGATAAGACTTGGGTGCCTGTAGCAAATTGGGCAGAGATGTGTTTGCACGATATCTCATGTAAAATAGTCAATAAGTTTGAAGAACACTGTATGGCAGAAGTTGGCAAAAAGAATGAACATATATAGCATACTCGAACAATGGGATATACACTTTGCAATTGAGTGCCAAAGGTGCCAGTTTGTTAGATTAGAGATTATATAACTCCAGATATTACAATTCTATGGTTTGGTTCACCAGAGACTGAAATTGTACAGTATGTTCTTCTAGTAATCCAAACAACATGGACAAAATGGATCATAAATCCATATAAGAGCTTTGAAATAAACCCAACAAAAATTCTATACTATATTCCTCTAGTAATTATTTACAAGATAAGGAAGTAAAAGTGTAAAATAAAAGTCTTGTAGAAATCCTATCATTTGACATTATACATGTTGCTATTGGTAAATTACATCTAAGTTGTTACAAAATTGATGATAAAAAGAAATCTAAAAGTGTCCAACATCAGCCCTTTAAATTTGCAGTTTTGTGGTAGTCATTGTGTCCATATGCCATTGGCTTTCATCCTAAAAGGCATAAAGTTAGTGAAAAAAATACATTTTATTTAAAAAAAAAACAAAATAGTGAAATACATATATGTTGAGGAATTTTTATTACATTTCTACATTTCATGAAGGGATTACTATTATATATCTTTGGTTGGATATAAGTATTGTATATGTAAGTGATTGGATAGATAAGAAATTACCATTTTTGATATATAGACACATGTAAAAACTATTCATCCTTTTGTGATGTGATTATAATGGCCCTTTTCTAACCACTTCGGTTCGCTTGTACTTGGATACAGAATAAGAAAATCTTTTCTTGACAATCTTCCATCCATATTTTGACTTAATCATGATGTTCCTGCAAATGAAAAATATATAAAAGTTAAAGTATATATTTAAAAATATCTGGAATAGACTATGTGTGAGAATTAGAAAGGTGTTTGAAATAAAATCACCTTCATTTGAACATTCATAATATACTCTCTTGTACAAGATAATATTTTTTAGGCCTCGTCTTCAAAAAGTGTTGCATGAACAGTTGTTGTTGAGTCTTTAATTTTGACGTTGATAACACATCTATAGTTTAATAACAGTTAGTATGTGTTTTGATTTATAAATATAATGTATATGAATTGTGTACATTATTAGTGTACCTTGGTATTACAATATTTGATTTGTTATAGTTCTGACATGTAAATGATGAACGATAAGTTTCTTATGTCTTTTTTTTTTTTTTGCAATGACTGCAAGCCATATACCAAAATTGTTGGTTTTGTGTTATGCCGGTAATCAAACCTTTGATCCAATGAATGCTATTCTGTAATAATATAAATACAATGTCATACATGTGGAATAAATAATAAAATGAAGTATGCAGATATATACAACTTCTCCAGAATAGATAATTTTTTGAATCGATGTTGTTTGCAATTCTGCTGGCTTCGGTAGTTCTAAATATGATTTCTTGCAAACAATATATTCGAATACTTTTCTTTTTCCACAGATCTATAAAAGGTGAAAATAAAAAAATAGTT
The DNA here is from genome assembly GCA_028538565.1 of Umbellularia californica. Classification (NCBI taxonomy): domain Eukaryota; kingdom Viridiplantae; phylum Streptophyta; class Magnoliopsida; order Laurales; family Lauraceae; genus Umbellularia; species Umbellularia californica. Next base: position 63,270,766 of record JAPQWN010000001.1, read on the forward strand.
ATCTTTTTTTTATTTGTAGATGTTTAATTAATTTAAAAATACTTACAAAGAATGCATTTCGTCTACTTCGGGAATGGTCGGATTTATCAGAATAGTTGTTGATGACCTTATAGAGAATGACTTTCTTCCTAATAATTGAATAGGAAAAATTTTATCAGACTTAATTAGGAATTACAATTTGGAAGGAATATGAATCAATAGTAGTTGTGAAACAAATGTATATTTTTATCTTATAAATTTTATTAGAAATAAGGCAAGCACTAAAAAATAAGTGAATTTCTTTTTAATACTTCTGAATTCTTTTGGAGATACGTTTGTTGCAACAATAATGGGCCTAGATGACAATATTTCAGTTATTGTTTTACATTCATCTTCTACGAATTTTTCCCATGTAGATAGGAAGGTGAGTTGCAAACTATACAATAATGAAGTTTAATAGTTAGCATTTCTAGTAGGTATATTTAAAAACATTCTTTACAAATATATACTCATTGAGAAATAATAAGATTTGGGGAATGTGAGAAATGTACTTTAAGTCAATCACAACCATTTCTAGAACCATTGAATCTTGGCTGTCCCATTTACTCTTGAATATTTTCTTTGGGAGAATGTCTAAGATAATGCCAATAATATTTGAGAGTGAAAAAAAAAAAAACTCATTGTTAGGAAATTTTTTTATAGTAAAATTACTTACATATTAAAGATATTAAGAGAGATTTATACCAGTTGTTGTTGTTGTTGAGCAAGGGTCAATGGAGGTGGATTTGAGAGGAGTAAAGCTGTAGTTATTTTGTAAGGTGATGTTGTAGGCCTCTTCGACTCTTTCCACTTTTGTATAATTGTTTATGATCATTTGATAGTCATGATCTACAAGTTTATATTGTTGTGGAGTTTTTTTAATGACACCATTTGATATGCAATATGTACAATGCTCTTTGATTGCTGAAGTAAATATAGTGATGTCATCGTTGAAAATTGTGGCATGCATTTTTGTCTCCTACATTGAAGGAAAGGAGCATATAAATGAAAAACATGATTGAATTTTAATTTTGATAATAATATAAATTATTGATAAAATAATACATGTTCGTCAATTAAGATTAGATGTTGGTAAGTTGATTTGTTGTTCCTTGAAGATTGTGGTCGCTTCATTTCATGAATGCAAATCTTCGTAGTCCAGTTTTGAATTCCATCATTAATTTCTTTAAGCGTTTGACATTGGTTTTTCATCTTGTATGTATATATGATTAATTGACTGATATCCTGGAAAAAAAGAGATTCAAATTTGTATTAGAGAGACGAGAATGAAGAATACTAATCTAATAATATGTATGAAGCATGCATGATGTAAAGAGAAAAAATATACAAATATGATAATAAGAAATTAAATTTGTTATGATATTTTTATTATTGATTTAAATTTTTTATGTAATACAAATTATAATAGAGATCAATATCCTATACAAGAAAGTGAAAATATGATTCGAGTGTGTCGTACAATATATATTATGTATGAGAAATATATCATAATAAGTATAATTATTGTATGACAAAAAAAAAAAAAAAAAAGATATACAATCATGTGGGTGTTCATAGGTTGTAAAAAGAAAGTTTCACTTTGAATGTTGTGTGATGGCTCATGGTATTTGTAAGTTATCAGCTAAGAATTTATTGAAATAGTTAGCTAGAGAGTATGGTAGCACTTCTGATGGAGCTTTGGATTGGTAATATGGAAACTAATACACTCATATCTCTTTATTTATCATTAATATGCAAAATATAATAACACATATTGTCTTATTGTAAAGGAAAGAGATGTTCTCCAGCTTGCAGATTCTTTGATAAGGGGAAAGACCATCTTTAGTATATGTGTGGCAATATGTGCATGATTAAGTCCTAAAGGACTTACTTTCTTTCAAGCACCTATGGCCATTCTTTTATGAACTTCATCCTTTTTTTTTTATGGAATAATGGATTAGTATATAGAAAGCAAAAATGCTATATAGTATATGATATATACTGGTAAAAGCTGGACAATGCTCTGCACAATTTTCACAATTTAGATATTATCATAAGAAATGGTTTTCTAATTAGGTACTTTTATACATCTGGGTGATTGATAGAAAGTTGCATTAACAGTGACTGTGTTTTAGGAGCGAATAAGGAAATTGAGTGAGTTATAGTTGTGTATAGAGTAAGGGTGGTGGAATTGGAAGGGGTTCTGGTGTGGATTTGGGTATACAGATCGGCGGTGCGACATTTATTGTATTAGGGCCATAATAAATATAATATCTTGATGTTGTTCGGCTACACACAAATGAGTGTAGATGCTTAAAATGCTGATGGTGGTGGTGTCTTGTTCTTTCCTAAAGGTGAAAATAAGTTCTAGGGATGAGATTCTCCTGTATTTCATCCAGGTCTTTGTCAATTGATTAATCAAATTAGGAGATTGCCCAAATTTGGATAATTCTCAGTAATTTGTGCAATATAAAATAACACATATGAAGTATTTAGATAGAAGTATAAAAATTAGTCTAGATTTTGTGAATCATGCATGATTTGTAGTTTATGATTATGATTAATATATATTTTATTTATATTGTATAATTCATTTATTGGTTAATAATTTTGTATTTGCTAGGCTGAATTTAGTTTCTGTAGTTGTAGTATAATATAAATCATAGGTAATAATACAAAGAAAATGTTAAGTAAATGTATGAAGGTGATTTGTGTAATAATAGATATCTGTATTGTATAAGTTTTGACATCATTTGTTGTTGCAAGCAAGTGTTAATAGCTCTTTATATACAACATTGCTTGTATATGTCCTTTCATCCTTCCTATTGGAAGATGAATTTACTAATATCTTGATGGCTTCACCTTACCTGACTCTTGATAAGGCGACATATAGCTGTCCATGTGATAAAACAAGTTGAGGTAGATAGATGATAACATTTTCTAATGTCTGCCTTTTAGCGTTATTTATTGTCATTGCAAAACTCAAACGAACGGGGAATTGTTTTCTCTTGAATGGCAATGGAAATTTCTCATCCTGATCTGATTGCAATGGAAATTTCTCATCCTAATCTAATTGCAATGGAATTCGTGGAAGAAATACCCTTTTCCCTTCATGATGGCCAACAATAATCTCAGCATCAATTACATTCTATTGGAGATTTCTGCAAATTAATCGAGTGCCATTACAAAGTTCACAAGAAGGGTCGATGTTACATAATAGGATTACTGGACAATTTTTCTTCAATATCAATTCATGTGGAGGCAGCCCATTCGGTGTTAACCCGATCAGAAATTCTTCTGGTTGATTTTGATGTGCCTCATCTATTGCAGAATCAAAGCTGTAGTATTTGATTGAATCTCTTGGAAATTGCTCAATTATGATTTGGTTCAACTCATCAACAAATTCATTTTTTGTTGTCAATATAGCTCGATTTGTCATGAAAAGAGAATTGTGTCCATTTAATATGAGATTTGGAAAGACACAATTCACAAGTTTGAACTTTAAGCTAATGTCATCTTTGTAAGGAATGATCATTGTTTTTGGAATTTGAATTCTTTCTTCAGAAATAACTATTTCAGTTCCATTACCAACATGTAATAGAAATTCACCAAAATGTATATCAATTTTAGCTCTCATATTTTCAATCAGTTCTATTTTTTGAATTTTGTTCCATAGTTCCATAGTTCTAACATTACCAAGCTTGGATCAATTGTTTTCCTTTTTCCTCCACGAATGACAACAAGGGGTATTTGTCGAAAATCTCCTCCAAATACTACTATTTTCCCTCCAAATAATAAATCAGTTATATCTTGTAACATAATATTAAGTGCCTCAATTGCTCGTCTGTGTGCCATGGATGCCTCATTCCAAATAATAAGTTTTGTCCTGTGTAACAGTTCTGCTAGCCCACTTTTTTTTGATATATTGCATGTTGATCTATCTTCAAAGTACAACAGTAATTTGAACCATGAATGTGCAGTACGACCTCCTGGTAAAATAGATGCAACAATACCATATGTGACAGTTGCTAATGCAGTATGTCCTTCTGATCTCTATGTGATTAGTAGAGCTCGATATAAGTATGTTTTTCCAGTTCCTCCTGGAACATCAATAAAGAAGATTCCACTACCGCTACTTCTTATTCTTTCTAATATGATGGTATAAGCTCTTTTTTGTTCGGTGTTTAGATTCTGAACTGTGAACAACTCATTTTCTGAAATTGGGATGTTCAGCTCTTCATGATTCTCTTTCAAGAGTTTTTCATCTGGAGTATCAATTATTGTTATTGGTGGCAAGGTATATTCAAAAATATTTTTTCCCATAGATTCCAGGATGAAATTGATACTTTCTAGTGCTTTTGCCTCAATTATGCTTGCAAACATGAAATATGTTTTTTTTTAAATCTTTAGACATTGCATCTTTATACCTGTTCCATAACGTTGTAGGATTATGTACTCCACAGTAGACCAATAGTGTAGCAAATAGTCGTCGCAATGTTAAAAGCATTTGGAACAAGATTGCTTCTTCTAAGCATTAAACACTAATGTTATTAGATTCTAGCAACCCCAGTTGTTCTGCTGCTCTACGAAATGTACCAAACTGAATTCCGTTGACCGTTTGCAAGTTTTGATATGATGTAGCTCCTTTGACATGATTTAATAGCAATCGCGGATAATATCTTTCTCCTTCAACTGGACTTGCAGTAACAAGTCTGCCTACTGCATTTCGTTGTTTTCTTTGACTCTAATATTTCTTATTTTCATTCCAAACATAATATTCAGGAAACTCCTTATATAGCAATTTGCAAGCATCTCTATCTATCTGATCCATTCAAAAGCATTCAGTCAACATTATTTTAGATGCTTGTTGATTATGCAAGATACTCAATAAGTCTGTATCTCCTTGAAACCCAACACTTTGCATATTTTCTAGATGAACTTGTAAGCCTTTAACTGATGGATATATTTCATTTAAACAGAATTGGTAAATTCTCCACATTGCTTCAGGAGGAGATATCCATCTTCTTTGCTGAAATTGTTGTATCTCATTAACATCTTCAAAAACATTATTGCCACCAAGATGAAAAATGATTCTATCATGTCCTTTATAAATATACTTGTACAAATATTTAACTACTTTTACAGATGAGCAAACTTCAACATTCATGTGGCAACTGAATTTTGCTAGTAGATATGGGTTATATGGAACTACCCACCAGTTATCTAAAAAACAACCATGAACTTTGACTTTTTCTCTAGTTTTCTGTCTCTTATATAATGGATAAGAATTCTTAATTTTTTTGTGTTGTAACAGAACAAAATTCACGAGGATAATGATTTTTGCATTTTCCATTTCTCATACAGACATTACTCGGATTCAAATTCCCACTTGTTCCATGCATCATATGTTGAACAACCGCTTTGTAAAGATGTGGATGGATTTTTTTATTTGGGAGTTTAGCAGACACAAATTTGTCATACATCTCTGGAGTTCTGAGTTTGTATCTTTGCTTCAAGATGAGTAAGAAATGAGCATGTGGAAACCCTCTTTTATGAAATTCTATTACATACACGTGCTACAGCTGAACCAAAAGTATGTTTCTTCATTAAATCAATTTTGAGCTCTTCTATCTTTGCTCTAAAAACTCTTGCAATCAAGTCCGGCTTGTTTTGAGTTTCTTCACCATGACGAAGTTGATCTTTCATTTCTGACCAAGTAGGATTACAAGTGATCGTCAGGAAGATTTTTGGTTTGCTGAACTTTTGAACTAATGCCATTGCATCAAGGTATCGACGACGCATATTTCTTGGACCTACAATAAATGATGGTGGCAATACAATTCTCCTTCCAATCTTTTTTGCAGAAGTTTCAACAGTGCTAATACTGTCCATTATTCCTTGATATAAATCTGTTCTGATTGAATGTTGTTCATGTCAAAAATAATCTAACCGATATGTTTCAACTTTTATATACATGTCAACAACATATTGCTGTAAAAGACGAGCAGAGTGTAACAACAGTGAGGTTTCAGACAGTCGAATTTGCAATTTATAACAGTAATATTGTCGACATGATATATGTTCTTTTTTTAAACTTTTTTTCTCTGAATCTATACAAGGGGAAAAAATCAATTATTAGTTGTTAGTGTTTAAGTTAATTTTATAATAGCCTATATGAAGTTAAGGTATACCTTGTGTTTCTATCTTCAAGAAACCATCAATTGAGAGTATATCTCGATGGCTTAATTAGCTCATTTCCTTGTACTCGTTTGATACCTTTGTGCCCACCTGAATCTCCATAAGGAAATAGTAGTGGATACTCAAGCGGATCATAGCAACCAAAATAATGTTTTATTTTGTGACTGCTCCAGAATGACTGTAGACTATGATTTTGCGTTCAGCCGACTGGTTGGCATCTGAATTTTTTTTCCAGATTCTTGCAACTTGTGGTGCTGAAGGTGCATTGTATACTCTTTGATCAAACAGAGGATCACTTTTTATGAATATTCTTGTATCATCACCAATAGAGAAATCTCTTAAAGATCGGAAAAATTTACAGTAAGGATTGATGGTCAATGTATCCATTAACTTTTGAACAACAGCGGCTTAAGCTTCAGTGACTGATATATCTTATTCTCCACTTCATAATCAGTATCATAGAAATGTAATTGTAGATATGACGGATGACCATCAGGAGGAAACAAATCATTGATGTAATGATAAACCTGACCTTGAACTTTGTTCTTCTTACACAGCTCCTTTTCACATTTAACGCCGAAGGAGGTGAAAGCAAATGTATTGTTATATGTTCTAACATATGTTTTGAAATGAGATGCCTCTTCACTATTTGAAATGAATAGAGTAAGGAGCTCATTAGGAATAGGATTCAAAGCCACCAATACTTGACCTTTAGAACAACAGAAGCCTTTTGGTTCATTAGCAAATTTCCTTGCTCCACAATAACTTCAGTCCGGCTTTTGTTCTAATATTGATGGTTGCAAAGAAATGCTTATTTCAGAACCATATGTAGCTACATTAAAAATTTTATTAGTATATTTCAACTCTTTTAATAAACCTAAGCTACTATTTTATAGAAATATATCTATCTTTTTCTCTGTAGTCTAATCTATAAGTTTCTTCTTGATAAACACTTGAAGAAGCATCTTGATTGAATTCATCAAGCTGTCTGTCTAGATGTTGACCCCTGGTGGAAGATGTATGTACTTTTAAGAATTTTGTAATATAATTTTTTATGTAATCAAAAGAAAAAATTTATTATACTTTTAATATATAACTTACCAATCACATATGTATGGTATATTCTTTTTTCCATCTGTGCTCTAATATTTCTTGGAGTATCATTGATAGTGCTAGCCTGTAGTATGCCGGTAGTTTCTATTTGTTACAAAAGATAGATAATTCACTAGAAATATATTTATTATATATCTCTATTATATTTTTAAAAGATATTAAATATTACGTATTAGAATATCAAATTTCATACCTATTTATTGACCTGTATATAATGATGAAGTAACATTTGCAGAAGATATTCCTTTGAGTAACCTTTTTTTTTTTTTTTGCATAAGCTTCCTTTTTTTTTTTTTTTTGTAGAAGAAGTGCATCTTTTTTTCTCTTTGGGCAATGAGGTGTACCATTGTCTTTTTTTTAGTCGATTTTGAAGTTGTGCATGTTCTATAGTCATTCAAACATTATAATTAGTAATTACAAATGGCATTATTGATTACAATTATAAAGATAAAGGTAGTATAAAATTTGGAGCAAACCTAAATTTGATGTTTCTGTGGGGTTTGCAATTTTTGAAGCAGATTTTTTGCTCTTTGGAGAAGGTTCTAATGCTTGACTTTGTTGTACTTTTCTCCTTTTATTTGCTTCTTTTTTTCTCATGCTAATATTTTATTTTTGCTCTAGAGATAACTCGTATGAATCACGTTGCTTTTGACGACGCTTTTCGGCCTTGTCTTCTATATAAGAGGACAACTAAGTGACTTTATAACTTTAATATTATAGTTGAGCATTGAAATATAAATATTTATGCATTTTTTGTCTTTCAAAGAAGATAATAACCTTGTATGTGGATATTTTCTTTTTCGTTCTGATTTTCCATCATCAAGATATTGAATACACAATTCACTAGTTCATATATAGTCAATAAATGTGTAAGTCAGATATAATATCTCATTAAATAGAAATTTAATAAATAAAGAAAAGTGATTGTAGCAAGATTACATTTACATGAGAAAGATAATAAAAAAAGATATGTATAAGATAATAATTTCAGAGAACATTATTACATGAAAAAGAGGATTAAATAATATTTGAAATTTAACACTTCAAATGGAACATATATCAACAAACCAGAAACAGACGGGTATCCGATCAGATGAGCAGTATTGTTTAGAATAAACTGCAAAAAAATAGAATGAAACAAAAGGCTAAATTTAAAAAAAGAGGAACAAAAGTTAAATCTTAAAAAATACTCATTATATAAAGTAAGTATGTGTTGGTTTAAAATACAAATTATTTGTTTGATTGTTGTTCATTGAAGAGGAAAATCGGATATACTAGAACTTCTCTGTCAAGATGATTAGTTGCTATTTGCTTGTCCAATGTGATATACGTTTAGGATTCCGATTGCAATGGATTACTGAAATAAGGAGGGAATCTAGGAAAGACCATAATATTATGCAGTACAAATAAATCAAGTAAGTTCACAGAAGTTTATAAAAATGTAATATAAGTCTTGTATTAGAGACTGATATTTTAGTGAGTAAAGATAACATTAAAAGTATATACGAAATCCTTTTTGATACAAGTAGACAACATAATAAAATTATACAGGAATAAACAAAGGCCAACTACTCTATTAAAAAATACCATAAGATTTAACAATAAAAGGAGCAAAAATATTGTCAATATACCAAGAAAACATACATATGCTCCAATAAATGCCGAAATAAATGGAAGCTAACGCTTTGCTTTTTTGGATGAAGAGGTTTTGCTGTTATTAATCACAATGATGATGAAAATCACATTAGCCATTGTTACTTTTAGTGATTATTCTTGCAAAAGTCATAAATATGTCCCTAACTTGCATGCAGGACAATTTTTTTCTTTTCCTATTATGTTTTATTACATGCAACAATTATGACATACAAAAAAAAACAAGTACACAAATTTCTGCCTTGGATTAATTTGTTTTCAAGAATGTTTTGGAATGAGTGGCAGCATCAGCAAAAATAGAACTCAAGTTACCCTTGTATATAGTCTTAAACACTTCAATCAGTATAGCTCTTACCCTTGTATATAGTCTTATACTTGGATCCGTATAGCTCCACTTAAGCGAAGAAAGCCATGAAGAAAGAGGCAAACAACAATTCCATCAGATATAGATGTCTAAAGTAATTAGATTTGAGGCATAAATAGTGTGTATTTTTTATTAGTCAAGCACCAACAAAAAAGAACTTGGGTTACCCTTGCATATAGTCTTATATACTTGGATCAGTATAGCTCCACTTAAGCTAAGAAAGCCCTGAAGAAATAGACAAAGAACAATATTATCAGCTATAGAGGTCCAAAGTAATTAGATTTGGGGTATAAGTACAGTGTATTGTTTTTTAGTCATTGCCTCCACATTCAGTAGCATAAGTGCTTGAGGAAGGTGTTCCCGATCATAAAAGATAAACACAGATGAAATGCAGCTCAATAAACCATTTTGGATGGACAAGAGATGAACACATCATATAAAAAAATAATCGCTTAAAAATTAGTTATTTTGCATATCAACTGTTAACTGTAGAATAGTTGCTTGGTATTTGAGTGTGGAATATGGATACAATAACTAACATTCTCTTCCATAACCAAAACACTGCTCATAAAAGGGTAGAGAAGAGATATATCTATGGAAAAAAAGAGAGATAAATTTAGGAGTATTTTCATTTTCACTATGCATAATAGCATGGTCAGTTGTTGATAGTGTGAAGCAAAAGTGTATCCAATATTTAACAATCGAAGCAAAGTAACTTCTATTGCCCTCACTTGCCTTCTAAAGAAGCTATTTAACTGAAGTTTGCTTTGGAACTCTTCATGTTACACATGGTGACGGAGCTGCTACTATTATAATATTGGAGTGGTTCTACAGTGCAAACAACCAAATAATCAGAATGAGATGAATTGGTATTTGGTAAGGCTACCAAACTCACACAAGGGTTAATTTCATGGACAACAAACATCTTCAAACATATTTTATTTCAACTAATATTTTAGATTGTACATACCATTTTTTTTAACTTCTTTAATAGAGTAATATAAACAAACACATGGTAAGCACTCTTTACAAATATCTATACCCATATTAAAAAATAGAAGTTTATTTTTCTAGCTTCTTTAACAGAGGAATAAAATTAAACACATGGTAAGTACTCTTTACAAATATATAAAGAGAAATATTACAGTAACATAAACAAACAGATGGTTCATAGTAGAGAGAGGAAAAAGAAAATACATTTACATATAATCTTCCTTTCGTCTTTGAGAAAGAGAGGCATTCATGAGAGAACTCCAAGTCAAATTAATACCCACGGTTTATAAATAAAAGCTCAGAATATGAGCATTTGAATCAATGACATTGACTGAATCGGAACAAAATTAGAGTGACACAGGGACCCTACTTTTGATAGAGCATCCATGTTATAATCACAATTATAAGAATACTAAACGACAGTATTATAGACAAATATACCAATAAAAAGATCAATCGAAAGTTGCATGTATTACCTTGATCCCATTTTTAAAACTTTAAATCAGCAAAAGAGTTTAAAATGCTAACAGTATATGAAAAAAATACCATACAGATGCCAGAATTTTGGTACCATGTTCTTGTTTATATATACGATGACATTTAATAGGGCTGTAATTGAAAATGATTTATTAGAAGAGATTAGAGGAAAGCTAAGGAGAGGGTCGTTAAGAGATATGTAAGAGTGAGTTGCTAAGAGAAATGAGGAGTGAGATTAGGGATATAACAATTTGAATTGAAATTGAGTTATTATATGTATAAATTGGAATGTACCTAGCAATGTAGAAAGTGCATGTGGCTTTTTTGGGGTTTATTCATTAATATTTCACCCATATGCCTTAACAGATCTGCCTTTATGAAATGCTTTTGAAATGGGGGAAAAGTGAACTACATAACATGGAGATGTAGATTTCTTCCAACTAAAACTACTGCTCATACAGACTACTGCATTAAATGATTGCATCAATTTCTTCCAACTAAAACTACTGCTCCCTTATAACCGGAAGGTTGTTATCACCCAGTTGCCCAATAGTGTAAAGCAATTTGTATATGCTGGTTTTTAGTCTGAGACATTCATTTTATCATATGTTCTTCTAACCCACTTGCCAATTCAGAAAATACATTAAATGTAGTTACAACTATAAATTTTTTAACTGAAGGCAATTTAGCAAAAACATTCAATGCAATTTAGAAAACACATTCAATGCATCATCATTATAACTTTATAAAAAATAGAAAGCACACATACCTTGAGAAGGCTATCAAACACAAGGAAAGAATGGAAAAAAACCACATACCTTTGAATGAGATCAAATTTGGAGAGAGCAAGGAGCAAGTGACAAAGATGTGTGTATGGATAGAAGCAGAGGATAGGAGAAGAACTTCAGAAAGGGGCAAGCACTTGAATGGAGATCGCAAAAGACAACCAAAAAACTTTCATAGGCCAAAAATATCTTTGGATATGCATGCTAGTAGCAAAAAAAAAAGCTTGCATGCTAGGTGTGCCAGTGAGATTGTGCCTTAAGTGGACACCTAGCAATAAAGGGGCCAACAGGCCACATGTTGATCTAAGTGGGTGCCACGAGATGCTGATCTAAGTGCTGTCCAACCGAAGTTAGCTAGCGAAAAGAAACAAAGCAAGAAAAGAAACAGATGAAGAGGAAGCAGGAGGAAAAAGAAGAATAAAAACTGTCTCTTTTTATTTATGGGAATGATATTATATGGGTATAAAATTAACACAGATTAACGAGCACCTAAAAGTTACCTAGGCTTTTGGGTTGTATTCAATGGGCTTAGTCTCTTCTCTAGGTTTGCAAAAACAAAAAAAAAAAAAAACAAGTCCCACATTAGTGGGAAAGTGTGTGTGTGTGTGTGTGTTGTGGCTTATAGAGGCTCCACTGAGCATCTAAAAGTTACCTAGGCTTTGGGTTGTATTAAGTGGGTTTAGTCTCTTCTCTAGGTTTGCAAAACAACAGATTAAATAACAGATTAATGCATGATTAGTGGCAGATTAGTGATAGATTGATAAACAATTTAATAAACAGGGTGCTAAATAGATTCATAAAATGTTTATTAACAGATTAATTAACAAGAACATGGTTAATTTAAACAATGAAATCCCAAGAAACATGTACTAATTTGCTTAAACACTTGCCTCAAAATCAAGAACAAACCCAACCTAACCAACGGCCACTCAAGGGCTTCTTCTTCTAAACAAAACCCACCAAAAATTCCCTAACAAAAACCCATTCACTGTCAAGCATCCACACCCAAAACAACCCACAAGAAATAAAAGAAAACCGAGTTCTAGCTCAAGATAAATTAAAGGATATAAGAGGCCTACCTCTCAGAAGCTCAAGAAGAAGAGAAGGTGATGGAGGAGGGGCAAACGCTATTGGATTGGCACTAAAACAAAGTATGTCACTTAGAGGATGACAGAGGATTGATTGGCCAGGTCAGATCTTGCAAGGGAAGCCTTCAAGCAGTTGCTCTTTAAGAAGCCTTGGAAGGAGGGGATAAGGAGAAAAAGAACATAGAAAGAGAGTGTTTTCTCATTTGCTATGGCCGGTGGAAATGAGAGTTAAATGAGAGAGTAGTGGTGGTAGGTGGGGAACATTAATGAGGTAGGTGGGCATGTAATGGTTTAGGTGGGGTAGTTGGAATATTTTGCAAGCTTAGGTTGTGAGTTTGCTACCATTATAGATGAACTCGGGACTTGATGATGGAGATCTTTGGGTCCTCAGACAGACTTGGTCAAAGAACGAGAATTGTAAGTCTAGAGAAGGGCTTTCCAACAAGCCAAGAATCAAGATTTTCAGAGATCGGTGGCAAAATCTATAATTTTCTAAAAATGAGGTAAATACCTTGAAAAGTGTGTCAGAGCTTAAATTAGGACTTTTGGGCCTCGGATGAATTTAGACTAAACATGAAAGTTGTTGGGCAGGTCGTGACCTAACTTTTGAGCTCAAGAAGCAATTTTTATAAAATTCCCAAGATACCCTCTTAAAAACCTTGGAATTTTAACTTAACCCGGAAAAAGTCGAATTCTCACGAATCTCCTTGAAACTCTCCGGAACTAATCAAACTTAGTTCTAATCAAAAGAACTCTCGATTAACCTCTAATCAAGCGACATTCACCACTAAACATAATTAATTAGCGTCAATCACATTAATTAAAAATGGAGTTCTTACACATGTTGACAGTCACACATTGTAAAACCCCGACTTGAGTGACCTCGAGTAATACTAATTAAGTCGTGTGTTAGTTCTAAGCATGATTAGTGAATTTAGTTAAGTAGGGATTAGAATGGCTTTTGATATAACTTTGGAAATTTTGAGTGCCTTTGTGATTAGTGGGGCCCTTTGGGTGTTCCTTTTATGACTTTGCGTTTACTTGGGGGACTACCCGAGATTCTGGTAATTTTTATTTCAACTCCGTTTTACTCGTCTTGTTAATCTCTTCAACTTTCATGTTGATCCCGTCCCCACCCGGAGCCCCGGAACCCGACTTCCCTAACATTGAGGGTAAAACAATTTTTTTACACTAAACCTGTACCCAAAATTTGATATTTCTGAAAACCTCAAAACATATACTTTTTAGAAACTAGATACTTTGGTGATCATTTTTCCCTTCGTTGTCGAATTCATTCGGAGTCCTGAAAGTCATGATTTCAGCCTCCCAAGTTTTATAGTAGTGGAGCCCACTCCCAATTGCTTTATATAGAGAACCCTTATTCTCCTTCCTCCTTTTTCCAGCTCAAACCCAACAAAAAGCTAGGGCTTTTTTCTCTCTTCTTTTCTCCCTCTTGCTTTTCCATCACCAAATCATCACCAACCTTGCACAAATTGAGAGATGGAAGTCATCATCTCCTTCCTCACCACTTGAGCTCTCCATTGATACTATTCTTGAAGAAAGCCTCCCATTCCAAGGTCCCCATTGAGCTATTCTTGCCCATTTGGAGACTTACAAGTAAGCCACCCTCCCCATCTCTTAGATTTGTATTCCTCTAGACTTGTAGAAGCTCCATTTTCATTATTGAAGCCTTCCTCTTCTTGTACCTGGTTTTGACCTATTTTAGGGTTTGTATTTGGGGGTTTTGCTTGTGCTTGTAGGTTACCTTGAGAGAGGGCTTTATTAGTTGCTTGACTTCTTGATTTGAGACCCAAGGCAAGTGGATGAATGGGTATTTGAGTATTAAATAGTTTTCATGACAAATATGATTGATTTTGCTATCCCTATTAATGTTTGTTTTACTTGCATTCATTGTGAAATAAATGCTCATGAAAGGGGTTTTGGTTAGCTCATTTATTGTCTTGGAAATGTGGTTTATAGCCCTTTTGTTTTATCTCTTGTTCATGACTTAAATGAATTCTTGTGGTTGTGAATTTTCTCTTTCTCTTTGGTGATTGAATGTGGAGAAGGAGATGCTTGGGATTGAATGTTCATTGAAGTCTTGATGGGAGTTTTAAGTAGTGTTTGAAGAGGTTTTATGAGTGATTATTGGAGGCAAGGGGGCCTTTTTATTGCAGGAAAAATGTGTAGGAGAAAAGGGGAAAGAAGGACAAAACGGCCATTCTCGGGCACTAGAGTTTGACTACCCGCTCGAGCGCATCCCAGGCCGCTCGAGCATGCAGTCAATCTGACTGCAACTCGGGCGGCAGAATGACTGCCTGCTCGAGCAGCCATATGTCCGCTCGAGCGGGCAGACTTGCTATCTGTCCGTCTTCCTGCGCAACCCAGGTCCGCTCGAGTGCACCCCCTCTTGGGCCTAGACCACTTTTGGAACTCGGGAAAGGTTTTCTTTTGGGAATCCCATGTGTCGGGGAGATTTATGAGACAATGTATAAAGCCCGTTTGAAAAAGAATCCACATCACAAAGATTCATCGAAAGTTTTGAAATTCCTAAGGTGTATAAGGAGCCCGGAATGTCTCCGAACTCAAGAGTACCAAGTCTATATTGAATCGACATACGGGACCCCTATTCACCTTGAACTAGTCTTGAACCCCGACACTTGTTCCGTAATTTTCGAAAGTTCAATGGTGTTTTCATTGTTCTCGGATTTTGATATACATTCCCGAATATTCATGATTTATCATTCCTGAAAGCACTGAGATTTGTATTTGTGAAATTTTACTAGTCCCAATGTGTATTGCTTGATATTGAAAGGATACTTGTGCCGCGAGCACCCTTGTTCTGTCCGGTTACATACTTGCACTTGATGCATTTTGTTCATGTCTTGATTTCTGTGATTTGACCTATGAGTCAGCACCACTGTGCTTGGACAACCCTATTGGTTTGATCCACCGATTTGGAAGTCCCCAACTTGTCCCGCCAGCTGCGGTTTGGATCCCGCTACCCGATTATTACCTTGGTCTTGTCCTAATACCCAAGATTGCTACCGTGGTTCCTGATGCCCGGCTCGCTACCGTGGTCATGTCCCGTATTATTATATATGTATATGTAAATTTTGTTGTACATCCTCACTTCGGTGATTGAGGTCAATGCCTTGATATGCTCTTGTCACTTCGGTGATAGAGGACTTAGCTTCGTGTGGTTGCCATCTTGCTTGTTTCCGGATTTCCTTGGTTACTTTACATGTTTTATACTGCATTTATGTTTTTCAGTAAATGATTCATTTCCTTATGAAAGTTATTGTTTAAACAGGTTTAAATGTTTCCAAGGTAAATTCAATTATCGTTTTATTGTTATATCTTTTCACCCACCTGCCAAACCGTCGTGTTTGACCCACTTTTTTGTACTCAAGTCAAGTCGTCGTTTCCCCAAGGAGAAGCTTGAGGAGGCTGTCGGTGAACCGCAGCGTTTAGTGGAGTGGTATGCTGATGATGTTGTCTAGACATTCGGCCGTTTGAGTTACGTAACATTTTGGGTATTGGATAACCATTCTTTTGGGAGTTTATACTTTGTTTACATTGGCCTTTGTTGTCCTCTATTTGGGGAATGTAATTAAATGATCTTTTGTTAAACTTTAACACTACTTTTGGGATTATGCTAATGATCATTGCTCATTTTGATATTTGTTGTTCATATGTGTCACCAGTCTTGTTATTATGGAAATGAATCACATACTTGATTTACTACATGCTTCCACACTTAAACAAAATATTTATGTTGTTGTGAAATCCTCACCGCTGACACCTGTGGGAAATCACGTGCACGAGTAGTATCTTATTCTTCATAGACCCGTGTACGCATGTTATGTTCTATGACACCAACTAAACTCTTCAAACATTCATTTGTGTATATCCATCATTAACTAGTCCCGATCCCGGATTAGGCCCGTGGACCCGGTCCGGGGTCATGACACACATAATCATCACCAAATTACAAAAGATGACAAATTTAACTTAATGTCAATGAGGAAAGAATTGAAAATTAATCAATAGGCTCCTTGCAGGAGTTTTTATTATGACTCCCAATCCGCCCACATCATCTACATTTAATCTGCCTTGTGATGTCACCTTCTAATAAGATCCTCTTCTTTTTTAGCCTTTGGGGTTGGCGCCTCATCACAGGGGCCTGAATCATAGCTTTTGCAATTGTTGTCTCTGGCTTGCCTATAGTTGGGATGAGAATTATAGATTCATAGTATGCATGATTGTATGTCTCTATTTGAAAATACTGATCCACAAAAAGGTTTAGATCATTTCCACTGTTTTGAATAGTAGCACATGCATGGGCACACGGGAAGCCATTAATCTGCCACTGATAGTTGAAACATATACGATTGTAAATATCAACAGTGACCGACGGGTACGAATGAACATAAAAAATAGTGTCACTTGACCGCCGAACGCTCCACGGCCTACCAAGCTTAATAGAAGCCCCCAGCCTCTTATCCATGTCTGGACAAATGACTCCCTTCCATAAGCTAGACATTTCCCTCCTATTGGCCATCTGTTCTATTATCTGAATTTGTAATGGGCAGGTGACACGCTTCTCTAATTTAGGACTTGAAAGACTATGAAACATTCAAACACATTTCACCATACTGAGGGCCCTTAAAATAAGCATTGCTCCACCTATCATAAGAAAGTCCGGAAAGAAATCTGTCCACGTTCGAACCACCTTCATGCCTCAATGCCTAAAGCTTCACATGGAATACAGGTACAGCAAGGCCATAGGCACATTCAAATAGCAACGAAACCATCCTTTCTCTAAATTCAATTTGTACCCTCCTGAGAACTTATCTCTCAAAATTTTCTTTCAAATGTTGGAGGTAGAAAGTGTGATAAGCAAATCGAAGTACATGTGCAACACCCTCCATGAGAGCAGGATTCTTATCAGAAACAAAAGTGATAGAGCGGTCATATGCAACTACTTTCCTCAAATCCCGCAAGTACCATTTCTAATTATCCTCAGCCTCTGAATCTACCACCGCAAAAGTAAGAAGAAACAGACCTACCTCATTCATGAAATCATTTATTATCAATTAAGTAGCAATGTTAAGTAAACACTAAAATAAAATTAGATAGTATCAACATTTTTAAAAAAACATAAAAATCTGCAAGATAACACTTTACCTTAATTACCATCCTTCCTTGGTACTGCCAATAGATTTCCCTTATACTTCCTTTCAAAAATGTCCCATCTAGAAACAACAGCGGACGAACATAATTAAATCCACAAATCGAAGCATTAATATTAAAACAAACAAACGCTTAAAGCACATTGTGGATTCATCATAATCCAATACAAACAGACTGCCTGGATTTGTGTCCATAGCAACATTAATGTACCAACGAAGATGGTCAAAAGAAAGCAATGTATCACCATACAACTTATTCATGGCCCTTTCAGCCCCCTACCATGCATGATGATATGTAATGGTCAACCCATAATTTGCATGGAAATGATGCACAACATCAATGAATCTGGTCAATGGCTTCTCTTGAATATGATCCATCATTAAATCAGCAACAATTTCAGAGCTAACTTGGCTACTCTTGGATGTACGAACTACTGCTCCAAAGTACAGTCATTATCAAATGACCTTATACTATCTTACTTTCGCATGAGTTTATATCAGTTTCGTGTCATTTTATCTGTGTTTGATGTGAAGTTATGATATGAATTTATCTAACATAAATGAATTTAGCTAATTCTGACATGATTTTATTTGTTTATAGAATCAATTAAACTGGATTTGAAGTGAAGTTATCTCACTTTCACATCGATTTATTCAATTTGGTGTTAATTTCTCTATGATTGGTATGAATTCATTAGAGTTTGGTGTGAGTTTATCTGACTTTTAAAATTGATTTATATGAGTTTCACA
This sequence comes from Umbellularia californica, assembly GCA_028538565.1. Lineage (NCBI taxonomy): Eukaryota > Viridiplantae > Streptophyta > Magnoliopsida > Laurales > Lauraceae > Umbellularia > Umbellularia californica. Next base: position 63,289,400 of record JAPQWN010000001.1, read on the forward strand.
TGAATTTATTCGACATTGACATGAATTTAACTGAGTTTGATTTCAATCAGATCTACAATGAAATACTAAGAATATAAGAATAATTCATTTCAGAAAACAAGATTAAAAGGAATTCATTTAAAAAAACAAGATTAAAAGATTTCTTAAACTAAAATAGATCAAAACCTTCATCCTTACCTCAGGAACATGATTGAAATGATGAAATCCGGGTTTGGTTTTATTCAGATCTGAAAAGAAATAATGAGAATATAAGAACTCATTTCAGAAAGCAAGATTAAAAGATGTATTTAAACTAAAAATCGGATCAAAACATTTATCCTTACCTCAAGAATTTCATTGAAATGATGAATCTCAGTTTATTGTGAATCAGATCTACAAACAAATACTGAGAATATAAAAAGAACTATGCCCTGTAGCAGCGTGAGAAGAAGAAAAAGAAGAAAAATGATTTTCATGCACTACAAAGGACCTGTTTTAGAAACTGAGAAATTCTAGGCGAAATTCCATCGATCGTCATTCCCTCCGATTCAAAATTTGAAATTTGATCAAAATCTCATCTTACTATATTTAAATTCACCAGTAATCAGGAAAAGGTGATGAGTTCAAGCTATAAACCAGGATTAGATTGCATGACACCTATTCAAACGATTAGAAAGACAAATCAATCATAAAAAAAATATGACGTGTCATGCTAAGAGACTACCACCCGAATTAATCCCATGCGCAAGGGACTTTAGGCCTTAAACAGTAGTCCCTTAGGCCTTAAACAATAATTTACACCCTTTTTTATTTATTTATAAAGAATAGAAAAAAATTGAAAAGGAGTAAAACGGTATCAAATTAAACTGCCATTTGAATTCCTAAAATTCCACCGTCTCATCAAACAAAACAAAAGAATTAGTTGAGCAGGGGCAACCTGCCTGCACAAAAAGCGTTTGCAATTTATCCTACTTTTCGATGAGGATTCTGTTATTAACTCTGCCATTGGGCCATTCATACTCTGCCACGTTCACACCTGTCACCGTCAGTTCCTTGCCTCTCTCTGTTTTTTATTTGTTCTCCCTGCTCTCTACTCTCTACTCTCTTGGCCTCGTTCTGTATTTGGAACTGAAAATCAAGTCAGGCATGGAATCGGCACAAGCCGAAACGAAGACTCCTTCAGGTTATACCAAGGGCCCTCCATGGCTCTTTCAGGGCAGGCAAGTTTCATCTTCCAACCCTAAAAAAAACCCTAGGGATTTAGACTATCCGGGTCCGGGTTCTCTTCCTTTTTATTCGCATTTCTTAGCTATTTTATTTCTCCGGGTCTCAGTGCACTTTACCAGCTGCATCTTGTGAAGGCAGAAACTGCTCGGCCTCTCATCCCAAAGGGTCTGAAATTAGTTGAAGCTTTCGGGTATGTTCGTTAGTTCACTCATTTTTTTGGCTTGGATTTCTGATTGGAAATTTTATTGGTTATGACGACTGTTTGGCTTGCTCTTATCCTTATCTTTCCTTTTTATTTTTTATTTTTTACTTCGAGATTTTTTGAGAACCTACAAACAATTTCTGGGTGTCACGGAAAGATGATTCTCTGCCATTTAAAGTAAGAGGGGTTTGTGGATTACTGACAATCAGCCTTATTATAAATGTTTTGTTATTCCACCACATAAATTAGAGGTTTCTAGATTAGTCTAAAATCAACCTTGACCTTGTTGAATGTTGCTAACCATCCAAAGACAGCAATCTCCAGGTGGTTTGTGTGTCAGCCAATCATTACATGGCATTTGGTGGTGTCACAGTAAATGCCTGGCTGAGCTGATTTTCAGCACATGCCTAATTCTTATTCACCAACCATCTTCTATTTGACCTCCCATTTTCATTCCGCGAGTGGCACCCTTTTGAAAAATTCATGAGCTTTCCGGGACATTTATGCGGGGGCGCACACTATTCATGTGTTTTTGACCAACCTAAGTCTAGTCCGACGCTATATATCCTTAACCAACAACTAATTCACCACTGTATACACAATCCAAACCCAACACAAGTTCAACCCGACACCCTTGACCAAACCTACCAAATTCACTTTTAGTGTTGAATTTGGCTTGTGATTCAACGGAAATAAATGACCTGAATGGAATTTAAGAGTTTTTCATCTGTTTAAAGAATGAAGAACTGCTATTGAATTGATTGAAGTACATAATGAGCCAAAGAGAAGTTTTAGCAGCAAGTTACTACAGAGTGTCTACTGTGCAGCTTCAAATATATACCTCATGATGACTTTGATTGGAGACTATGTACCGTAAAAGAGTTTGCAGGCACATGCCTTCAGTAAATAAAGTTTCTGTGTGTTGAGTAGTGGACATAAAGGTTAAGATGGCTTTGTGACATGATTTTTTGGGCAAAAGAACTAACTTCAGGACCTCAGATTGACTCGAGGCAAGAATAGAGAAAAGTGGGGAAATGAGAAGTTTTGGGGCTTCAAATGTACACGGGCCAACACAAAAGTTGTTGGGCATGCTGAGACCTATCTTTTGAACCCAAAATAATAATTTTTTAAAATTCCCAAAATTTTCCCGAAATCCGAACTAGTCCCTTCCAAGTATGAACTTGGTTTGAAACCTCATAAAACTTCCCTGAACTACCCAAACACAATTCTAACCCATGAAACTAGTCATAATAGTATCTAAACACGCGTACTTGACAATTAAACATAATTAATTAATCATTAATACTGATTGCAATAGTTAGGGATCGGGACCTTACACTATTGGAAAGTGAATGATCTTTATTGGGCTGGATGACTTGGGCTAGGCCCAATGGATCAGATGATCAGTCATTAATGGGCTTAGCTGAATAGGTTGACCCGCTATGGGTGCCTAGTAGGCTGGATGATCGTGGGCTTTTATAGTTTTATATATTTATTTGTTTTTGTTAAAATATTATAGAAGTTGTTTCTGCGGTGAGCTGCCCAATCTTCCGTTGGTCATGCCCAAATTGTTTTCCTATTATGGTCATAATCATCCTGATGTTGTATGATTTGAGAAATATTAGAGTCATTGGACCACATTTATCATGGAGAAAAAAGGTGTTAGCTTTGGGGTATCTATCTTTCATTGTAGGGCCTGTCAGCTGAGTGGTTTGGATGACCAGAAGGTGGGTTCTTCTGTTGCAGCATGGAGAGCCAAATAAATAGTTTAGGTGAACTGATGAATTATAACCAACTCTTTTCATTGTATTTAAGATGAATTCTGAAACTTGCAGATACACTCTTGGTGGTTTCTTCCTTGCTCGCTATAATGACAGCCCAGTTGGAAGGTTTGATGAGGTGGGGCATTTTGATTGTGAGTGAACAACCAATAATTTATTCTATGTTATAACTCTTTTATTTTTTAATAACTGACAAAAACAGAATACTACCATTCTAATTACAATTTTTAGAACAGTTGATTTCACTTCAATCAGTCCTAAATTGCTTGTCTTTGTTAGAAGGAACAACTTATTTGAAAGTTTGTAATCTAGGAATATAATTGTTATTAGTTACACATTACTGAAGGAAACTTGTGTATTATTAATTCTCATTATGATAACTGTAATATAGGGTCAACAGTCAACCCTATGTTAAACTCTACACCTGTTCTCAGTTCTCCCAATGTTGTCTTCTTCTTTCCTTTCTTTCATTCCCCTCTCTCTCTCTCTCTCTCTCTCTATATATATATATATATAAATATATATATAGACACACATACTTTCTCCTTCCTCAAATAAACTAATCTACAGGATTTAACTGTTTTTGGCATTCTTTATCTATTCAAAATTTATCCTTTGAACATGATCCACCTCTAATTGTCCACATCCTGTACTTTGCAATGAATGCACTTTTGCTGGTTCTTTAACTTGTTTATAGTGGTAACTGACTAAAAAAATTGTATGTTGACCCTTGTTAAATCCCAGCTTGTGGTGATCGCTGGCATTGTATGGAATCCCCCAACTTCATGCGCGTAAGTCTTTTTTACTTGATTCTAATTCTTGTAGTAAAGAAAATAAACTGTTCAGAACATTATAACGAAGGGGTGTCATGATGTTCAATAGAATGGAACTTTGTTTAGTAATTTGACTTAAAAAAAAAAAACCCTTCATTGGAGTGCCTTGGGCCTCCCATCATGGAGTATACAATGCTCCAGTATCTGCCTTAGCAAATATATGTTATCCATCTGGTGAAAATAGATAGTTACAACAATGGTCCGCATAACAGGGGAACCAATCGGATTGTTAGAGTTATTTAATGGGGCAGATTTTTGGTCATCTTGCATCTGCCATGTGGTCACCACCATATGAACAAACTGGATTAGCAAAATGTGTCTACCATGGGTACATTCTTTCGCTAATCAAAATGTTTGATCAAGTATTGTAAGTTCCTTGGGAAAGAAACATTGTGTTTATTTGAAGCTCCAGTGCTGTTCATAGTTTAAACTTGAGTTGTGCAACAGGCACTTTGTTTTCTTTATTCTTTTGTAGAAGCACTAAATTTGATCCATTGATATGCATAAAGTGCCTAATGTCTTAGCTAACAGATGGGCTGCTAGGGTGCTTGTGAACAGTCATGAGGCTTGCAGACATGGAAGGAAGGTGAGGAACTGTGCCACTTTTTGGATCGGATTCAGTTCTTTACACTTTCAGCTTTTACACTGACCAAACTTCCTATGTCAATATCTGTGCTTCATTGAGGTTTTCCATTTATTCTTGCAGGAAATAGGTCTTCCAAGTCATGTTGCCAGGTTTTCCAAGGTAATTCTTTAATTGATTATTTACTTGTTTTAATAATTTAATTTTTTTTGGAAATTAACTTCCCCTGGTTGGTTCATTCATGACGGCGTTCATCATAATAAATCAACTGGAATAAACTGATAGTGGTTTTTTTTTTCCTTCTTTTTTTCCCCTTTATGATGATTCCTATATAAGGCCCATTTTATAAACACTTTGGCTCACAAAAATTTTAACACATGAACGGTTTGCAAGCCAAGCAAATGATATGATCACAAGGAGTAGATCAGTGTACTACTACTCACTGCGACAAATAATGGCAAATGCAATACTTTTAAAATGCTGCGATGTGTACCTGAAACAGTATTTTCCAATAATATCACAATATTTTGAAAAAATATGAGAAAATAAGAGGAAAAATAGGAAAATCTATACAAATATTTATAACACTATTATTTTAAAAAGCTTTTGCAACATTTTCCTGAAATCCGGAGAAAACCCTCAGCATTTGAAAAGATTCCTACAATTTCTGAGACTATAATTTCCCAAGAATGATATTTGTGATAATGTTCCTTCCTTGTTAGTGTCTCTGACTCTCTACTTCATTACACTGGCATATTGGGGTGTATCTGATATCCAAAAGCATTTGGTTTCTAGATATTGCATAGTATAGACCAAATATGTAACTGGATAGTTCACTCAACTAGTCGACTGCTAAGAAAAATGAGTGGCTCAAAAAAAGATTCTGCGACCATTATTCCCAAAATAACCTGATTGCAAGTTTTGGAGCATGAAAATGAGTAAGCTTAGTACAGGTAGTTTTCTTGATGGGCTAATGGAAGACAAATTCCAATTGTTCTTTTAGATGATAATGATTCTTGTTCCATTGTAAGCAACAATAAAATAATATTCCCATCTAACAGATTGCAGTTAACTATAAAAACATGTTTATGAGTTCATAATAATCTGTTTATTTGAACCAGCGAGTAGTGGCTCCCTTGAAGAAGCCATTAAGTAAGCCAAATGGCTTTCTAAACATGATTGGTCTTGGTACTGCTTCCTGTAATAAAAAAGATCACATGGAGATTCAAGTAACTGAGATCAAGGATTCTGGCGCAACAGACTTCTGTAAGATCAACCTTCCCACTACTGGTGAGTGTGGCCAAACAGGTCCATCTAGCTGTCTTTTGTGTCTCTATAAATTTCATTATTCTTTTCCTCAATTTTATATAGTCAAATCATCTGGTGCACCTCTCTTGGTGCTTGAAGTTAAGTCTTTTGTATGAGTACAAATTAATTGAGGGTGCATTTATCTGCAAGTTGTCTTTCTCTGGTGGTTAGAGGATGGACAATGCCGAGAGGGTGAAATGTGGAGGCAGTCAAATTTCTCCTTATATGTGTGAGTTAATTTTCTTTTTGTGTAGGTGGGTGTCTTGAGTTTTGGGTTTTGGGCCTATAAACACTTGATTGGCATGGATTCAAAATGTCTAATCAATAGACCAACTCTTGGATGAGTCCTATGTTGACCAGTGGCTACAATAGGAGCTATTATCAAATAAGCAAGCAGAAAACGCAGAAAAAAGACAACTGAAGAGAGAAATAAACTGTCATGCTGCTAGAAAATTAAATTTTTTTTTTTTTTTTTTTTTTTTTTTGCAATAGTAACTAAGATAAGGGGGCATAGCAGTCCCCTCATTGTATAAGGTCCTGTGTATTGTTGTATAAATAGAAAATAATAGTAATGATCAATTTTTTCACATGTATTCATGTTGCTTAGTTATGTTAACTTATAAACTAATATAGAAACTTATGAAAGTCTCGTAAAAAAAAAAAAAACAAAACAAAACAAAACAAAACAAAACTATGCCATGAAGTCAAGACTTAAGAGTACCTAGAGAAAAGAATGCATCTACCAAAGGGGGTGTCTAATAGGATGCACTTAGAGAAGATTCCTTGAGAAGAACTCTTTGTATTGACTGTAATTCGGCGAGATCATGTGCTTTTTGGTGTTCTTGTAAACATAAAATAGTAGAAAGTTGCGTAGAAATGTTATTTGAAGAGAAGAAGAAAAGAAATAAGTCTTATTATGCATTTTAAAAGAACTTTGAAAGTAGGAATTTGTCTCACTCCTTAGTGGCCCCATAGCGGGTGTAGTGACCTTGTAGCGGACGTAGCGGCCCCATAGCGGACGCTACGGATGTGAACGGTGATAAATGTCATTTAGATATAGCGGCCGCTACGTAGACATGGGATGAGCATCTATTCTGCATCACTTGACTATCCAAACACATTGATGGTTAAGATTAAAACATCCAACGTAAAAACAACTTCAAACATACACACGCACTCTAAATAGAATAAAGTTAGATGGGCTAGTCCCAATAACTGGTCGACCCATGGATTATGAGTCTTTCCTGCATCAGTATGCAGGGATTATTTAAAAGGGACTCAAACTCCAACTCCTCCAATTGACTTAAACATCTCTTAAAAGATACTGCTTCCCAAGACACCACACCACTTCTCATATAAAATTAGAATCAGTTAAAATTGGTAAAGCATTGATTCAAACTGGCTCAACCATTGGTTTTATGCCAGTTCAGATAGTTTTGTCTGCTTTTTGACCACTTGAAGGGTTTAGATTGCGAACTGCTGGTTTAATCTGAACCAGGTCCAAAACTGTGCCTTGGTTCAGTTTTTAGAACACTGAGCAGGCCAATTCACAAAAGCCAAGACAAAGTCTTGACATGATTTTCTTCTTAGCATATTGATGCTGCGGACTACACATCAATTTGAGTGGCAGTGTAAAAAATGACTACCAGAAGGAATACTCTCATAGACCACTGAGTAAAAAGAGTTCCTAGCTCTTCTCATGACACTCTATCATATGTAACCTTCGACATTAGCTTAGCTTTATTTTTATTTCTTCCTTCAGAAAAATGATTGTATTTATCCCAATCAAGAAATTGTAAATTGTAAATTGGATTTTATTTCCCTGCATTTACAAGAGACCTCAATATAGTTATGCTTCTCAAATTGAGGACATGGCCTTCCACGGCCCTCTACTTGCAACTAGGAGTATTGTTCTTATGATGTTTTTGGATTCCAATCCTAGTTCAAAACTACTTTACATTTTAAGTGTGCCTGGGTGTGTATAATAACCTTGTATTTTCTGATTGGTTTTTCTTTTCATATTTTTCAACCCTGAAATTGGTGACGAAAGCTGCAAAATCAAAATCAAATAACAAATGGTTTGGTCCTGCAATTAAAATGTCACTTCCGAGCTTTAGGTAAGAATTCTTATATTATAAGCTCGTAGAAAACCCCATGTTGTTAATAACTGACAACTTTTACTCTTTGAAATGACAGTGGCCATACTGAATATAATCCTCACCTGCTTAAGTATTCCTGCGGGATTGAGTGCAGGTTTGTGGGTTCCCTCTAATGCATTGCCTATTTCTTTTTTATCTTTTATCTATCTTCATCCACAAGAAAATTTTTGATTTATTTTCACTGTTCCTTTTTTTTTTTTTTTGTCTTACAAGTTCTTTAGTGTTGAGGTTAAACTTCTTATTGGTTGCTTTTCTTCTGAAGTTATTTTTCTCCCCTGGTGACAATCTGAGATAATGGCTGCATCTTATCAGAATGATTTTATCCAATTAACTGATCTTATTTAAGTTTTTAAAAAATACGTTGGTGTAAATGTCGAGGAATTCCATGATAATTAAAATGAGATGTTATGTATAGGGTACGAGCAGTGGACCCAGCTAAACTATCAGGACCGACTGCTGCAGCAGAAAACGGACAAGACAGACAATCTAGTAGAGTGAGTTTCAATGACAATGACTTGGGTGTAGTATTTCCAGAAAGTGATGCACTCAACCGGAGCATCTCCATTTTGCTATCAAAACCCATCTTAGCTTTGGAGTTCAATTCTCTTAAAATGCTAGTTAACACTCCCACAATAGAGTCATGGGAATCCAAGAAAGCAGTCAGGGAGTCTTGAACTCTTCTGGTGCGGTTTAAAACCTTTCCTTTTATACTCTTACAGATATATTTCAAGAATGCTGTTTATATCTGCTACATTTTTGTGCCTGATGTGTATCACTGAATTTCCAGGTGTGCTGATCCCTTCAAAACCCCTGATATGTGGTGAGGTTCCATTGCAAGACCAAAGTGTCAGAGAGCAATAAGTGAAATTTAGCCCATCTGTACATGGAGAGGTTTGGTTGGCCTCCTTCAAACATTGGATGTAAAAGCTTTACATTAGATTTGAATTCAGGAATTGGTATCAAGGGATGTAGGAAGCCCAATCTTCTGCTTATGGGGGTGTTAGGCTCCTCTTCTGCACACTCTTATCGTGCGAGCTCTGTGTGGCCTCCTTACTGCTATTGACATTTTAAAAAGTGAGTAATAAATCGGCGAATTTGAAAGAGAAGCTTCAATTAAAGTAATCTTTCGTCTCCTCCAAGTGGAGAATTTCTTTTCAATTTTCTTAACTGTTGGATCCAGTTGGACTTCTGATTCCAAAGATATTTAGAACTTAAAGAGGAAAGGTAATGTAGGAGCAGATGGTCCAGATTTCATGGATTTTGTGTTTAATCAAACCTTGAATTATTTTGGGTTGATTTGATCAGTCAAAGCGCTTATAAACCATTTCAATCTGAGCCCAATTCAAGTAGAAAGGCTCAAATCCAAAATAGAATGGGCTATATTTGATTTTTAAATTAGAAAAAAATTGTTAAATTTAAGGTGGCCCCGAAGCAAACTCAATTGAGTACTAATTAGGTCATAATAGACAGGTATGGGGTGCCCATGAGTGCTGCCTATTTTAAGTGGCTTTACATGCTCAAAATGTTGGGCCCCGAGGCGGCAGGATGTGGGACACCACATGTTGGAAAATTGGGAACTTTTAATTTTGGAATCTAAGAGAGGTAAGCTTCAAGGAGTAAAGTTTCGGAGGGGAAAAAGGAGCGAAATCTCATCCACTGTGGGTATTCAATTCAAATTTAAATTTGATGAAAAACTTTCTAATTTGTTCCATTTTTTATTTTTAGTAATGATTTTTGCTTAGCAGTTTTCTAAATTAGATAAATTAGATGGATGACTAAGATTTAGTTGAAGTTAGGGCTTCCTTTTATTTGAAACATTATATAAGCACGTAGCATGGGACATCCAAACCTAACTTGGAGATTATCTTCTTTCATTCCATAAAGTTGCATTGTCTGTGTGCTTCTCCCTCTTCTTCATTGGGTGAGTGGATTTTCTCAAAGAATTGAAGACCAATCAAGTAGTAGATTGGCAATTTGAAGTAAGCTATCTTCTACTTTGCTCCTTGATTTTACTTATTTGATAGCTGGTCAGGGTAGTCGATCTCTGTTTGGAGGTTTTTCGGTACAATTAGGACTTACTGTTTGGCTTTCGCTGGGTAGTTTGATTTTGCCAATTGAGATTTCATCATTGGTGTCCGAGTTGAAAGATCCTATTCGAGTGATTACAGTTTTCCATTATGTGATATATGCCACTCCATAGAGGTTGTGGACATGGCCATAGGCATAATGTAGAGAGTGATGATGGAGAACAACTAGATTCTCATGATCTTAAGATTCAAAATTTGTGACAATAAGTTGAGAATCTGATTTGACAGTTGGAATGAATCAATCTCCAATTACATTCTAGTGAAGGATCGAATATTGGTGATGGTTTTCATAATCATTTCTTTAGCGTTATCCAATTTGGATCAACAAAACATGGAAAGGAGGTATGAAAGAGACAATGATCTTTAATGGGGTATAAGTGATGAAGAAATTTTAGGATGATTTGCGAGCACAAAAAAATAGTAAAATGTTGACTTTTGCATTGCAGCATAAAGGAAAGGGCAAATTGAACAAAGATAAAATAAGAGGATTTTACGATTAAAAGCCCCATAGGAACCCATACCACTGATGAGGTCACAATAGCACCATATAGACAGGAGGGGTCCTCTTCGTGCGTTTTTGTCCTTTTTTTTAATCATTTAGCTACATGGTAGATATCGACCATACTTTGGTAGTTGCTTTCGATTTGCAGAACTCAAATAGAAACTGGGTTTTTCTCTATTGGTTGTCGATGCTACACTAGATTAGTGGAAACAGTGGATGGGGCCAGGGGAGGCAAAGAGAGGGAGGATACAAAGAAATGGAGGGTGGGGAGCATGGGGTCATCTTCGTCGAAGGAGGAGGGAGGATCACCATGGAGGGAGAGGAGGAGGGAGAAGAGGGGAGGGGAGGAAAAGGAAGAAGAGGGAAGGAGAGATGGAGGCGAGGTTGTAGGTTGAGATAAGGAAGAGGGTTGGGCCTGGAGGTTAGTGGGGGAGGGAGAGGATGGGGGCCAATGACCTACAGAGCCAAGGGGAGTGAGAGGAAGGTGAGGGTGAAGGATCAGCCGGTAGACCTGTAAATTCGCCTTTTTTTGTTGTTTTGCGATATGGTCAATATTGACCATTCTGTTGTGTTCAGTAAATAAGATAGTTGCATATTTAAGAAAATCTAACTGACAGAATGGTCGATATCGACCATGAGGGATGGTCAACATCGACCATTCTGTTCTGTTCAACAAATAAAACAGTACAAGGTGAAAAAAATTTGACTGACAGAATGGTCGATATCAACCATACCGCAAAACGATAAAAAATAATTTAAAGAGCCATATGAGGACCCCTCCCGTGTCCAACATGATATAGGGTCCTGGTAGGACGTATGGGGTCCTATGGGGATTTTTCCCAAAAATTCCTCATAAAATTAAGAAAAGATACATTGCACTAATCCCTGTTTGTCACATTTCCTTCCCATAAAAAAAATACATATATTTCAAAATTTCAAGTTTTATGGGATTGAGAGTTGAGATTTGTCGGATGCAAGTCTAGATATATGATGCTTTAATTCCTCTAATCATTCCGCCTTATGTTTGGATTTGTGGAAAGATTGGTGTTACCTTTTGGAGTAAAATAACCCTTTGGAATAGACTTGAAATAATGCAATTTGTCCTCATTGCTTTTGCCCCAGCTTGTCCGCCTGTTTCGTTTTTGGGATGTTCCTCTAATCATTCCACCTTATGTTTGGATTTGTGGAGAGATTGGTGTCGCTTGAAAGAATGCAATTTGGCCTCCTTGCTTTTGTCCCAGCTTTTCCTGTGTGTCTCGTTTTTGGGATGTCCTCCTCTTCGTTGTGCATGCTGAAGGCGACTATATGCCTTGACATAACTTGTAGTCATCCCGGGGCGCTGAAGGGGTCGAGATCAATTTCATTTTGTATATTGGGTTCACGCCTTTTGTATATTAGGTTCCTATTCTTGGAAAAACCCCATAGGATAGATGAGGACCCACTAGAACTTTGGAGACAAGAGGGGTCCTTTGGCCCCAGTTCGTCTTTTTTTTTTTTTTTTTTTTTTATGGTCGATATGTGTATAAACTGAGGTCAAAAGGGCTTTTTTCTTGGACTCATCTTCTTCTAGGGTTAGGGTTTTACAGATTTGAAAGCCATTCTTCTTCAATCGATGCAGCAACCTCTTCCTCCTCTCCTTGCCATGGATCCTGCCTCGAAGAAGCTCAAGGTCGATGAAAAACGACGTTGCCACCTTCAAATCCAGCTCCCAGCTCACTCCCGAGGATGCCCGCAAGATCCATGGGCCCTTCACCACTGAGTAGCTCCTCAAAATTCTCCAGGATGCCGTCGTCTGCCACCCCGACATCCTCAATGCCGTTCGCAACATTGCCGCAGTCCTCATCCACTACAAGCTCTTCATCCGCGACCTCGGTTGGGAGACGTCCTCTACGTGACCTCTACAAGGCCGTCATCATCCTTGACAAGGCCAATAGGAAATCCAAGGGCTATGGCTTTTGTCACATTCAAGAGGGAGAAACACGAATATATGGTTATTAAGGTCTTTTTAAATGTGTGCGTGTCTAAAAATTACGGACTTGGTTTAGATGGTAATGGAGGTTATGGAGATACTGTTTAGCTGATCGGGAACGTCGCCAACGGTCTAGATCCTGAAAAGGAGAAGAAAACAGAAGTCAGAGCCCCGGGCTGCTGCCAGCCAAAGGCACTCCGACGCCTGAGTTAGTGGAGTCACTGAACTAGGGTGAAGTGGGGGAAGGTTTGAGCAAGATAGCACAGTAGAAGTTGTGTATTGCGTACCTGTCCATGGCTTACCATGCAAGTATATATAGAAGAGAGTGAAAGGTTCCATAGTGGAGGTAGGTGAGGATACTTGTCCCATTAGCCCATACCTAGGACCCTTTAGTGGGGGTAGGTGAGGGTACTGTCCCGTCGGATCTCTCCTCAAATCCCTAACATAAATGTGGATGTGATCAGCTGATAGGAAAGTGCCCTTATCGATGGCCGGCGGCCACCCTACCTGTTAGGGCTCCCTGCAATGTGGCTGTCCCATCTCATAATGGGGATTAGACGCCCAGTGTTCACCTCGGTCAAGAGACCGAACTGGAGAAGGCACTGAGGTCGGCTAAGCCTGAGGTCGGACACGGATGCCGAGACGCACGAGGCTGAGTTCGGAAGGGGTGGTTGGTATTTATACCGAGACCGATCCCACCTTGGTGCCAGCTGGCACACTGCCGCGCTGGGCAGGCGAAGTCGAGGCGTTCCCTGCTTGGTACTATTACCGGGAAGCTCTTAAAGAAGTTGGAGTCGAATTGAGTCTCGTTGTCCGAGATCAAGGCTCGAGGCACTCCAAATCTTGTCACGATGTTCCTCCACACGAAGTTTTTGGTATCCCTATCGATGATGGAGGATAATGCCTCAGCTTCTATCCATTTGGTGAAATAGTTAGTGCCCACTATTAACCACCTCTTATTCCCGGGAGCTCGGTGGAGGGGGCCCACCAGGTCCAGTCCCCATTGGGCGAAAGGCCAAGGACTAGAGAGAGGACTCAGGTCATGTGTTGGTTGATGGAGGGAGTGAGAAAACTTCTGGCACTTCTCACATTTTCTGGCGTAGACCTGTGCGTCCTTCTGCATGTAGGGCCACCAGTAGCCCTGGCTGATAGCTCGGTAAGCCAGTGACCGACCTCCAATGTGACTGCCGCAGATCCCTTCATGGATTTCATAAAGGAAGTCCTCGACTTTGCTTGGGTGAACACACTGGAGGTAAGGGCCATTATAAGACTTTTTATAGAGCTTGCCGTCTGGAGAGAGCCAGAACCGTGCTGCTTTCAGCCTGATTTTGTGGGCCTGATTCTTGTCCTCGGGGAGCTGGTCGTCCTTGAGGTAGGAAATGAATTCGTCCATCCAGCTCGGACGGAGGTCGGCACATAGGATATGCCGAGGTGGGTGGATTTCTATGCTTGGTCTATCCAGTGTTTCCACTCCTGTGGGAGTTGGACTCTCTGCCGATCTGCCTGACTTCAACTCTTTGGAACTGGGAGAGAAGCCGCTTGGTGTGAGCTAGGTAGGTTGCCATCCTATCATCACGGGCTTGGTAGTCTCCATTCAGCTGGCTCGTCACTAGCTGTGAATCACTGAAGACTACCAGTTGCCATGCCCCCAGAATTTGTGCGCTGCCCAGCCCTGCTATCAGCGCTTCATACTCAGCTTCGTTGTTAGATGCTTTGAAGTTAAGAGTCAGGGCTTGCTCGATGACAAGGCCCTCCGGAGACTGAAGGACTATGCCCGCGCCAGCCCTCTTGGGGGTTGAGGATCCGTCGATGAAGACCTTCCAAGATGAGTCAAGGAACTGTTTCCAGGACCGCTCCTATTCTGTCTCGATCTCGGCGGCTGTCCCCACCTTATTGCCCCCCAGTTCGGTATCGAGTTGGCTCGGTGCCGAACTAGGAGAAGTGAATTCCACAATAAAGTCTGCTAACACCTGGGCTTTAATTGCCGTTCTGGGCTGATATTGATATCATACTGCCCCAGTTCGACAGCCCATTTGGACACCCTTCCAGAGAAGTCTGCTCTTCTGGAGAGAGACTTGAGCGGGTGTTCTGTTACAACACTATGGAGTATGTCTGGAAGTAGTGGGAGAGCTTACGGGAGGCACTGACTAGCGCCAACGCGAGCTTCTCCAACGGCAGGTATCTCGTTTCAGCATCCAGCAGGATTTTGCTCGCGTAGTAGATTGGCCTTTGCTGCCTGTCTTCTTCTCTGACGAGCACCGAGCTCACTGTATGATCTGAGACGGCCAGATATAAGTACAAGACCTCGCCCTATGCCGGGGTGGATAGCAGGGGAGGTGAGGAGAGGTACCCTTTGAGCTCTTGAAGGGCACTTTCGCACTCAAGGGTCCATTGGAACCTTGAGCTCTTCTTCAGGAGTTGAAAGAAGGGACGACATTTATATGAAGCTTTGCTAATGAAGCGGTTTAGGGCTGCTGCCATCCCTGTAAGCCTCTGGACTTGCTTTACCGTGGCCGGACTTTGGAGGGCTTGGATCGCCGAGATCTGCTCGGGATTGGCCTTTATTCCGCGTCTGGTGACCAAGCTACCCAGGAACTTGCCCGAGCCTACGCCAAATGCACATTTGGAGGCGTTCAATTTGAGCTTGAACTTTTGAGGATGGTGAAGGTCTGATGTAGGTCCATCAAGTGGTCTTGCGACCTTTTAGACTTGACAACCATGTCGTCAATGTACACCTCGACGTCCTGCCGAGCTGGACCTGAAACATTTTTGTTACCAGCCTCTGGTAAGTGGCACCGGCGTTTTTTAACCTAAAGGGCATCACCTTGTAACAGTAAATGCCTCTGGGTGTTATGAACGCGGTCTTCTCTTCATCAGGCCTGTGCATTGGAATCTGATGGTAACCTTGGTAAGCATTGAGGAAACTCATCCTATCATGCCCGGCCGTGGAGTCGATTAGCTGGTCGATCTTTGGAAGGGGAAACTGTCTTTGGGACAGGCTTTGTTGAGGTCGGTGAAGTCCACGCAGAACCTCCAGCTTCCATTCTTCTTCTTGACGACTACCGTATTGGCTAACCACACAGGGTAGCGGACTTCCCTGATAGCTTCAGCCTCTAACAGTTTCTTCACCTCCTCGGTCACAGCCTCTGCTTGCTGGATTCCGATCCTACGAGCCTTTTGGACTACAGGTTTGTGCTCGGGATCCACATTTAGCTTGTGGCACATGACCTCGGGATCGACGCCGGGCATTTCGTATGGGGTCTAAGTGAAGACCTCTCTGTTTTGTAACAGGAAGTCGAGCAGCTCGGCCTTCTTTTCGTCCGCAAGCTGACTCCCGTGTAAGAAGTATCTCTCTGGATCGTTGGGGTCGATCCTGACCTCGGTGAGGTCTTCTACGCTCTTTTGCTTGGGAGCTCAGCCGACAGCTTCGAGTTCGGCTTCGAGCTCGGCCATGTGGACCTGCTGCGGCTCTGCTTCACCAGGGACACGGCCATGAGTCATTCTTTGGCCATCTGCTGGTCGCCGCTGACTATGATCACTTTGAAGCTACCGTCACCATTCTGTAACGGGAACTTGAGCCTCTGGTGATGGGTGGATGGAACTGCTTCCATGTTATGCAGCTAGGTTCTTCCCATGATGGCATTGAATGGGGATGGTACATCCACCACCAGGAAGTCTGCTGTCATGGAGGCTCCGCCCACTTCGATTTTGAGGGAGATCTTCCCTTTGGGGTAGACAGACTTGGAGCTAAAACCCACCAGTGGGGTACGGGCTTCCTGCAGGTTCTCCTCTTTCAAACCCATTTTCTTGAAGCAATCAAAATAAAGGATTTCTGAAGAGTTTCTGGGGTCCACTAGAATCCTTTTGACATTGAAGTTCCGCAACCTCATAGTCAGGAGCAGGGGATCATTGTGGGGTAACTGGACCCCATCCAAGTCTTCGTCAAAGAACCAAATATTTGGTCTCTCTGCGCGTGCTTTCTTTGCCGAGGGACCTAGCTCGGCCGTCATTACTTGTTTGCCGTGCTGGGCCCTCCTGGCCTCAGTACGGGCTTGGCCGCTTCCCTTAGGAACGGAGGCTAGATGGATGACGTCGATGGTCCCTACCGGCTCATCGCTATCCCGGTCGTTGGGCTGGCGTTGTTGAGCATGGTTTACTCTGCCCTCCTTTTTGACGAGCCTCTCGAGGTGTGCCTTGAAGGCATGGCAGTCCTCGGTTCTGTGCCCATTCTGTTTATGGTAGCCACAGAACTTTTTTTGATCTCGGGTGGAGTCGTCGCCCTTCATAGGCTGGGGTCATTTGAAGAAAGGTTGGGTTTGGATCTTGCCGAGGAGCTTGTAAATGGGCTCCTTGAAGATGGTGTTGACGGATTTGTTAGAGGCGCCACTTGAATTCGGCTTCACGCTGCCCCCCGAGGTGGGAGCGAAGCGTCCTGCCGAGCCGAATGGCTCTCTGTTTCGGTCTGTCTCCCTCTTGGCTAGCTTCTTTTCCTTCTTAGGGGGTCGATCTTCATGCCAGTGGCTGTGGCTCTCCCGAGCTCGGACTTCGTCTTCCTCCTGCTCGACGAAATGATTCACCCTGGACATCAGTGCTTTCACCGAGACCACGGGGAATCGCACCAGGTTCCTCCGGAGCTCGTTGGCTGGCAACAGAGCTTGTTGGAAGGACTTGATGGCTACTTCGTCGTTGGCATCCTCGATTTGGCTGTAAATAGTCCAGAATCTCTTGGCGAACCGAGTGATGTTCTCTGCCGGCCTCATTCTGATGGCCATCAAGTCAGCGTCTGTCTTCAGGATAACCCGGTGCACTTAAAACTTCTCGACGAAGGAGTCCCGGAGCTGTCGCCAACTCGAAATCGATCCCTTGGAGAGCGCACAAAATGACCGAAGTGGGAGGTCACCTAGATTGGAGGAGAAGACCTTGCAATCCAGGCTGCCGTCGCCGCCCCACACCGTCATCCTCTGGGTGAAGTGGCGGAGATGCGCCTCAGGGTCCGAGGTTCCGTCATAAAGATTGAACCTCGGGACGCTGAACTTATCGGGGAGGGGGTAATCCCTGATTTCCCGGGTGAATGGAGACGTGTCGTGGTTGTCGCTGTCTCTGGTAGCTAACCGACCTCAAGTGAGGCCAGCGAACTCCATATTTTGCTGCATGACCAGCTTGATTTGCTGATTGATCCAATCAGTCATGTCGGGGTCGGCACCCCGGCTTTGTTTCTGGCGCTGCTGCCGGTCAGCGCTGGCGTGAGTGCTATTCGAGCCCTCTTCGCGAGCTCGGTCACGCCTTTTGTTTATGATTTGCCTCAAGTCCGGCCGAGCTTTAGGAGCTTTCCGAGCTCGCTGCTGTCCACGAGGCACGAGCGGAGTTCCGGCTGGAGCCTTCTTCCCCTCGAGTTGCTACTGGAGCTGGAGGATTGAGCTCTTTGCTCTTCAATGATTTGGTTTTGAGCCCTGATTGCTTCGGTGTGTGCCTCGTCGTCCTCCTCCATGGCCATGTCGTCGTTGCCTTCATCGTCGAAGTGCACGTGGTCCTCCTCCATGTGGTCCTGGTGACGGGACTGGCTTGGATCAGACTGCACTGGAGTCTTACCCCGTTGGGACTGTTCCTGAGGAGGAACATCCTTACGGGGTAGCTCGGTGAAGACAATGTCCAAACGTGGACGTTCTGTATGAGAGGTAGTTGGCCTGACCCGTTCCAGTACGGGACCGTGGCGAGGAGATGCTGCTGCATCCCTTGACGACGAGTGTGTCACGGTGACAGGCGACCCTACATTTCTTATTCCAGGTTCTCCGCCAACCCTCCTCTGCTGAGGGTTGGGCGGTGTTTGCCTGGTTGCTCCTTCCTAGTTCGTCACCAGTGCTCCTGCCTGGTTCGTCACCAGTGGAGGCGGCATGAGGGGCAGAAACGTCTCTGGTTGCTTGGACCTGGATGGTTCAGCATCGCCCTTTCCCTTCCTAGTCTTCGGAGGCATGGCTTTCAGGATGAAAATATGGTTTTTTCAGATCGCTCCCCACAGACGGCGCCAATTGTGCGTGCCTAAAAATTACGGACTTGGTTTAGACGGTAATGGAGGTTATGGAGATACTATTTAGCTGATCGGGAACGTTGCCAACGGCCTAGATCCTGAAAAGGAGAAGAAAACAGAAGTCAGAGCCCCCGGCTGCTGCCAGCCAAAGGCACTCCGACGCCTGAGTTAGTGCAGTCACTGAACTAGGGTGAAGTGGGGGAAGGTTTGAGCAAGATAGCACAGTAGAAGTTGTGTATTGCGTACCTGTTCATGGCTTACCATGCAAGTATATATAGAAGAGAGTTGAAGGTTCCATAGTGGAGGTAGGTGATGATACTTGTCCCATTAGCCCATACCTTGGACCCTTTAGTGGGGGTAGGTGAGGATACTGTCCCGTCAGATCTCTCCTCAAATCCCTAACATAAATGTGGATGTGATCAGTTGATAGGAAAGTGCCCTTATCGATGGCCGGCGGCCACCCTACCTGTCAGGGCTCCCTGCAATGTGGCTGTCCCATCTCATAATGGGGATTAGACGCCCAGTGTTCACCTCGGTCAAGAGACCGAACTGGAGAAGGCACTGAGGTCGACTAAGCCTGAGGTCGGACACGGATGCCGAGACGCACGAGGCTGAGTTCGGAAGGGGTGGTTGGTATTTATACTTAGACCGATCCCACCTTGGTGCTAGCTGGCACACTGCCGCGCTGGGCAGGCGAAGTTAAGGTGTTCCTTACTCGGTACTATTAACGGGAACAGGAGTAACCTCGGTTTCGGTAAAAACACTCCGCACAAAATGTAAGATGGGACATGGAGAATGGCTTGCATTTCCTCATGGTGGTATGAAATGGGTGAGCCTCCCTGACGTATCTATTTCTTTTCTTTGAGTTTGAAGTGCGCCCATTAATCTAAATCTAATTTTCTGCTAGCATATATGTTTTCCTTTCATTTGTCTGTTTCATCCATTAATCTGTCTAATTTTTTTCTCTCTCAGCTCTCCAACTGCTTTGGGCACTATTTCTGCCTCCATTTTGAAGCTTTCCATATGGGAACTAGGCCTATCTACATGGCTTTCCTCCATTTCATGGGTGAGGAGTCTGAGGCAAAGAAATTTGCATACTGCCTTGAGGTTGCTGGAGATGGCTGGAAACTATACACCAAATGTGAATAGGTGGATAATGTTGTGATGTGTTGCTGTATTGGATTTATATAAAATTGTGGGGTCTAAACAAGCTTCAACAATTAACAAGTGCCGCTGTAAGTGGAGGTTGAACCCTTTTGTAGGGATTTTTTTTTACTGCGAGGCATTGGATTTTTTGCTAATAGTCTGGTTGTCCAATGTTTGGATATGCTGTGGGTAGCGATGTGGATGGATATAGGGCTGTAAGTGGAGTCATGGACTTTGTTGAGTTTTTTTTTTTGCTCACAGCCTGGTTTTCTTTTGGACTTGTATAGTCCAAATACTTTCTGCCAATGGTTGGTGTATCTATGAATGGTCATGTGAATGAACTCATAATGTGTATCTATCTACTTTTATAAAAGAGGCTAAGTTGCATGGTTGCTTTAGTACAACCACTGTTGGGCCCACCAAAAAGTTTATATTTATAATAATCCTTATAAAAGAGGCTAAGTTGCATGGTTGCTTTAGTACAACCACCGTGGGGCCCACCAAAAAATTTATAATAATATATAATAATAATATAATATCTATACCCTTATTATCTATCTATCTCATACAAATTTTTTCACTACACCATTGTGGGGCCCACCCCCAAATATTTACTATCTGCTATCTACTACTATACCATCATAAAAGAGGGAAAGTTGCAAACTTTTTTCACTACACCATTGTGGGGCCCACCCCCAAATATTATAATATAATTTAATAATATATTATTATGAGAAATTGCAAACTTTTTCAAGATACCTTTGTGGGGCCCAACCTCAAATATTATAATGCAAACTTTTGCATTACACCATTGTGGGGCCCATCCCCCAAAAAGTATAATATAATATAATAATATTTTATTATGAGAAATTGTAAACTTTTTCACTGCACCATTGTGGGGCCCACTCCAAATATTATAATATAATATAATAATATATTATTTTGAGAAATTGCAAACGTTTTCATTACACCTTTATGGGGCCCATCTCAAAATATTATAATGCAAACTTTTTCACTACACCATTGTGGGGCCCACCTCCAAATATCCACTATCTACTATCTATCTTCTACTCTTATAAAAGAGGCAATGTTACATGGTTTCTTTATTACAACCACTGTGGGGCCCACCAAAAAATTTATAATAATATATAATAATATCATATCTATACCCTTATTATTTATTTATCTCATACAAACTTTTTCACTACACCATTGTGGGGCCTACCCCCAAATATTATAATATCATATAATAATATATTATTTTAAGAAATTGCAAACTTTTTCACTACAAATTTGTGGGCCCACCCCAAAATATTATAATGCAAACTTTTTCACTAACGATTGTGGGGCCCACCCCCAAATATTTACTATCTGCTATCTACTACTATACCATCATAAAAGAGGGAAAGTTACAAACTTTTTTCACTACAGCATTGTGGGGCCCACCCCCAAATATTATAATATAATATAATAATATATTATTATGAGAAATTGTAAACTTTTTCACTATACCTTTGTGGGCCCAACCCCAAATATTATAATGCAAACTTTTGCACTCCACCATTGTGGGGCCCATCCCCCAAATAGTATAATATAATATAATCATATATTATTATGAGAAATTGCAAACTTTTTCACTACACCATTGTAGGGCCCACCCCAAATATTATAATATAATATAATAATATATTATTTTGAGAAATTACAAACTTTTTCACTACACCTTTGTGGGGCCCACCCCAAAATATTATAATGCAAACTTTTTCACTACACCATTGTGGGGCCCACCCCCAAATATTCTAATATAATATAATAATATATTATTATGAGAAATTATAAATTTTTTCATTACACCTTTGTGCGGCCAACCCAAATATTATAATGCAAACTTTTTCACTACACCATTGTGGGGCTCACCCCCAAATAGTATAATATAATATACTAATATATTATTATGAGAAATTACAAAATTTTTCACAATACCTTTGTGGGGCCCACCCTCAATTATTATATTATAATATAATATAATCATATATTATTATTATATTATAATAATAATATAAAATCTATATCTATACCCTTATTATAAAAGAGAAGAGAAGTTGTATACTTTTTCACTACACTTTTGTGCCCCCCCCCCCCCCCCCCCCCCCCCCCACACCAAATATTATAATATAAGATAATATAAGAATATATTCTTATTATATTATAATAATAATCATATAATATCTATGCCCTTATTATAAAAGAAAAAAAAGTGTCATGTTTTTTCTCTACACAACTGTGAGCCCCACTTAGTATTATGATATTATATATATATATATATAATAAAAGAGAACTACACATATGTGGGCCCCAATAAAAGAGAAGAACTTGTCACGCTTTTTCTCTACTCTTCGTGGGCCTCACTTAGTATTATTATATTATATTATGTATATATAAAATAAAAGAGAACTACATGTCTGTGGGCCCCACTTAGTATTATTATATTGTGTTTATATAAAATACAAGAGAACTATACATCTGTGGGCCCCACTTCGTATTATTATATTATATATAAGTATAAAATAAAAGAAAACTACACATATGTGGGCCCCACTTGATATTATTATATTATACCACTTAGTAGAAGAACTTGTTATGCTTTTTCTCTACACATCTGTTGGCCCCACTTAGTATTATTATAATATATGTATGCTCCACTTAGTATTATTATACTAGATATATATATATATATATGATAAAATGAGAACTACACATCTATGGGCCTCACTTAGTAGAAGAACTTTTCATACTTTTACTCTACATCTACACATTTGTAGGCCCACTTAGTATTATTATATTATATATAAAATAAAAGAGAACTACACATTTGTGGGACCCACTTAGTAGAAGAACTTGTCATGCTTTTTCTTTACAAATCTGTGGGCCCCTCTTAGTATTATTATATTATATCTTGTAAATGGAGAATATTCAAGTGCATCCATCCCTCACCATTTGTGGTGAGGGACACCCCTTTTGGGGAAGTTTCAAGTACAAAAGAGAATCTTTTCTCTTTTGTACTTGAAACTTCCCCAAAAGGGGTGTCCCTCACCACAAATGGTGAGGGATGGATGCACTTGAAGATCCCCCTTTATATTTATAATTAAAGAGAACTACACATCTGTGGGTCCACTTAGTATTATTATATTTCGATGAAATGCTTAGCTCAAATGATCATGAAAAGGGTTGTGTTTGAAGAATTTGTTCATTCACTACAACAACTCAAATGAGAAATTTCAGTTGAGATTTTCATGTATAGAAAATTTCAACTTCAATTCTAATGCCTGTAAAGACACAATTTGCTTGGAATCTTTGTGATTTGTTGTTGATTCGTTTAAAGCTATGAGTTGTGTACTGTTTTGGTTGGTTAGTATTTTGTTTCATTGAATTTGGTATGTATTTGGCGCTAGGTTTTAGACAATTTTTAATGGAAAATGGGCCGGACTATCGATCTATATTGAAATTGGTGAGTGTTTTGCCTAATCATGTATGGCCAGAAAAGGTTGGTTTTCAACTTTTTTTAAAATTAGTTTCCTTCCATATATCTTGTTATCCCATCTTCTTCTTACTTTTTTCTATTGAAGCTTTTACTAAATTTCATAAGAACAATGAGTAATTATAAATTACTTAATTTGCCAAAAAAATGAGTTATATGTAAACTAGTAGATTCTAAAAATGCTTCAGGCATATGTGTGAACTAGTCATATGGATGTGAGCCCTTCTATGGGGATGTAAACATGATTGCTTCAATATGTAGGTTGTCAATCATTATCAGTCAACCATTACCTTGCTTCAATATGTGTGACCTTCTAGTCATAGTTCCAAATAACTGAAACTTTCATTTTACATATTACGAAAAGATGGTCGATATTGACTCTCACTGATGGTCGATATCGACTAACCTGTCATTCACGATGAGAAATAATTAAACTTATTATTTTGCAGGTTACTAAAAAGATTGGTCGATATCGACCATAACTATTAGCCACAATCAGAAATAACTAAAGCCGACATGTTACAGGTTACTGAAACGATGATCGATATCAATTATATCGCAAAACAACAAAAAAAGGGCCGAAAAGCAACAAGATGACCCCTTCCATCTCTAAAGTCTTAGAAGGTCCTCATATGTCCTATGGCATCTTAAGGGATTTTTTTCCGTAAATTCCCTTATAATCTTTCTTACCTACGTGACACATGCAACAGGAAAGAAAAAAGCTAAAAGGAAAAAAACAAATCCAATGCCAAAAAAGGCAAGATTGTCACGAAAAGCTAATGAATGAGCCATGAAATGCCGTCCAAAAAGCCATTAATGACATAACGAGTGGGCCATACATGGCAAAGAGGCCCGTACAAGGTCAATTTCTCATGGATAATTTAATGGACAGGCCATAAAGACCATGTCGAGGAAGCCACAAATGAGAAGTTTGCCATAAAAAGATACGGATGAGCCCCAAAAGACTTCATCTAAACGATAAAAAAAGTAAGGTGGGTTGGCCATAAAAATAAGACACACGGAAGCAATAGGCGATGCAAGGCTTTAATTACCTGGTAAGAAGCAATAGGCGATGCAAGGCTTTAATTACCTGGTAAGGATACTATTGTTCTTTGGATGCTTCATTCAATGAAATTCTGGTGGGATTTCCTTCAATACTGAGAATATAAGAACTATGCTCTGTAGCAACGAGAGAAGAAGAAGGATAATTCACACGCACTACAAAATACCTATTTTAGAAACCGAGAAATTCTTGGCGAAATTCCATTAATCGTCATTCCCTCTAATTCAAAATTTAAAATTTGATCCAAAACTCATCTTACTTTATTTAAATTTGCAAGTAATTAGGGAAAGACGATGAGTTCAAGTTATAAATCAAGATTAGATTGCATGACACCTATTCAAATGGTTAGAAGGGTAAATCAATCATAAAAAAATCTGACGTGTCATGCTAAGGGACTACCTCTCGAATTAATCCCATACGCAAGGTACTTTATGCCTTGAACATTGTACTAGAGACTTTATAGCACAATAATTAGGGATCTCTCGCTAATTTATACACTTTTTTATTTATTTATAAAAAATAGAAAAAATTGAAAAGAAGTAAAAAGGTATAAAATTAAACTGTACATTTGAATTCCTAAAATTTCACGGTCTCATCAAACAAAACAAAAGAATAAGTTGAGCATGGGCAACCTGCCTGCACAAAAGCGTTAGGAATTTATCCTACTTTTTGATGAGGATTCAGTTATTAACTCGGCCATGGGCCATACAAACTCTGCCGTGTTCACACCTATCACCGTCAGTTCCTTGCCTTTCTCTCTGTTTTATGGATCCGGATCCGGATCCGGATCCCCAATATAAAAAAAAAAAAAAAACCTCTCTCCCCATGTGGCACCCCCTAATTGGTCCAAACAGGATAACTTTTTCTGCTCTCTCTGCTCTCTACTCTCTACTCCCTGCACCTCATTCTGTATTAGGCATGGAATCGGCACAAGCCGAAACGAAGACTCCTTCAGGTTATACCAAGGGCCCTCCATGGCTCTTTCAGGGCAGGCAAGTTTCAACTTCCAACCCTAAAAAAAACCCTGATCAGGATTTAGACTATCCGGGTCCGGGTTCTCTTCCTTTTTATTTGCATTTCTTAGCTATTTTATTTCTCCATATCTCAATGCAGTTTACCAGCTGCATCTTGTGAAGGTAGAAACTGCTCGGCCTCTCATCCCAAAGGGTCTAAACTTAGTTGAAGCTTTAGGGTGTGTTCATTGGTTCACTCATTTTTTTGGCTTGGATTTATGATTGGAAATTTTATTGGTTATGAGGACCGTTTGGTTTGCTCTTATCCTTATCTTTCCTTTTTTATTTTTTTTACTTTGAAATTTTTTGAGAACCTACAAACAATTTCTGGGTGTCAAGGAAAGATGATTCTCTGCCATTTAAAGTAAGAGGGGTTTGTGGATTACTGACAATCAGCCTTATTATAAATGTTTTTGATTCCACCACATAAATTAGAGGTTTCCAGATTAGTCTAAAATCAACCTTAACCTTGTTGAATGTTGCTAACCATCCAAAGACAGCAATCTCCAGGTGGTTTGTGTGTTAGCCAATCATTACATGGCATTTGGTGGTGCCACAGTAAATGCCTGGCTGAGCTGATTTTCTGCACATGCCTAATTCTTATTTACCAACCATCTTCTATTTGACCTCCCATTTTCATTCCGTGAGTGGCACCCTTTTAAAAAATTTATGAGCTTTCCGGGACATTTATCCATGATATTCGACGTGGGGAGGCACACTATTCATGTGTTTTTGACCAACCTAAGTCTAGTCCGATGCTATATATCCTTAACCAACAACTAATCCACCACTGTATACACAATCCAAACCCAACACAATTTCAACTGGCGCAGCACCGGAACCTCGATCGACAGTGTAGACCAATCTCGAAGAGATTGATCGAATCCAAAAGGATTCCAGCCCTAAGGCATAGCACAAACCATAACAAAAGAGAAACTCATGATAACTGGAATTGATTTGATTAATAATGCATGATAAAAACAATAGGTCTCTTCTATATATGTAGATCATCCTGTTTCTAAACTAATCAAAATACTACCAATAAGAAGTTACCTAATCCTACCATAAATAGAATTTAGAAAGCAGCTGCAGTTCCTATTAAACAACTAATTAATATTACTAATTTAGATAGGATAGGGATCTCTGATTGAATCAAAAATCATGTGGACCCTATCATATGATCCATCAGGGGCCCCTAGTCTTCTGTCGGGCTGCATCATCAACCCAATACCCTTGACCAAACCTACCAAATTCACTCGTAGTGTTGAATTTGGCTTGTGATTCGACGAAAATAAATGACCTGAATGAAATTTAAGAGTTTTTCGTCTGTTCAAAGAATGGAGAATTGCTATCGAATTGATTGAAGAACATAATGAGCCAAAAAGAAGTTTTAGCAGCAAGTTACTACAGAGTGTCTACTGTGGAGCTTCAAATGTGTACCTCATGATGACTTTGATTGTACTCTTTGTACCGGAAAAGACTTTGCAGGGTCATGCCTTCTACAAATAAACTTTATGTGTCACTACTACAATTTAGTTTTTTTGCGACGCCAAAAAAGCATCGTAGATATTGAAAAATGCGTCGCAATAAATAAGCATGACGCAAAAAGCTAAGCGTCGCAAAGGGGTTGCAAATAATACGGTCGCAGAAAGATTAGTGACACTAAGGGCAACAACATAGTAATATGATAGAATATTTGCAACGGTTTAAAAGAGCCGCTAATAAGTATCATTTACGATGTTTCCTAACCGTCGCAGATAATGATTTATTTGCAACGGTAAAATTGCATCACCAATCATTCTTATTTGCGATGATTCCAAAGCATCGTTAATAAAAATTTAGGGGCGACGCTCTTATAAAGTTGCAAATAATCTTTTTTTTCAACGCTTCTATGGAGTCGTAAATAATCTTCATCTTGTTACATTTGATTATTTGCAACGCAATAAAAGCGCAGCAAATAATAGTTTTTTAAAAAAATTTTAATATTTTCAAAAAAAATATATTTTTCCTATTTTGATACCCTATCAATACAAATATAATCTCATCATCCATTCACAATCCATCCATTCACAAATCTTTAATGCAAAGTCATCATTAGGTCATCACAATATATCTTTAAGTAGCAATTGAGGTATGAAAATAACACACCATCGATGTAAAAACATAAACTAAATTAATTCATTGAATTTGAGTGCAATGAAACAGTTGTCCTCATCACAAATTCTTACCGTAGATATTGATAAAATTCTGTTAAACATAAATCTATATAATAGGTTGGTCTCAATATAACAGAGAAACAATAACTGAAATGCGGTCTTTGACATGTATCACGGAGAGACAGAGGAGTGCCCCTCTTTTGCGTGATTATAGTTTACATCATAGCCTCAATATTCTTTTGCCAGGATCTCATATTATTCATTTGAGCCTCTATTTGTTGTTTTTGACCTGCCATCTAAACCTTCATCTGAGCCTCCATTTGTTGCCTTTGAGCCTCCATCTAAGCTTCCATCCGCTGCAATTGCTCAGCCAACTCTTGAGCTTGTCTTTCAGCTGCAACATTAAAGACATTCTACTCATCCATATAATACGAGAATAAAAAAACATTTAGATTTGATGAACTCTAGATTTGTTAACCGAATATCATAGCAAACATATTATACCTTAGGGTCTTTTTTTCTCTTTCTCTGCATAGTTTCCTTTTCTCTTATGCTCCAAAGAATTAAATTATGATTTTCTCTTGTTCTCTTTTTCTTTGCTCCTATGCATTCTGGATTTCTCATTTGATCATGCTACTGTAAAAACAAACTCAATTTCATATATAGAAGCTTCCTTATTTTCATCTTTAAGATCACTCTTACACAACACACATGCACACACACACAGAGAGCAAGAAGTAGAGTACACAAAAGTAACCATACTCAAATTCCCCCAAACACTAATCCAAGCCCTTCAATGACTGAAGTAACAATATGCACAACTGAATAGTGTCATAAACACAAACATTGGAATTTATCAATGAAAACAAGAAAACAAGAAAACAGATACATGAGGTGAAAATTAGTTTATTAGATCTTCACCATTCAATAATAAAAGTTAACAAAGAAACTAAAGTACTTAACTGAAATCAATAGTTTATTAGCTTCCATAGTGGTACTACTGCACTAACAGTGGTCAAACAGGTAATAAGAGTTTTGAATCCAGCCTTCTGTCTCTCAGTAATTTGTGTAAAGTGTTGGACTAGCAATAAAGTATTAGTAATTCTTATTCCTTTCATAGGCCATTGAATTTAAAGAATTATTTTATTTGGGAATCTTCGTGGACTTTTGCATCATGTTGCATCTTGTTTAATAGAGAAATATGCTTGGGAAAAGGGAAGTGGCAATCTAATAGAGTCTTATTCATCTGGTGAATTTTTAATTAGAAAAAGGTAATGTTGCTAAGTATCTAATTACAGTGGATTTTGTTCATCTGGCTTCTTTTTGTGTTCCTTAATGTGGGAGTAGATGTTAATGTCATATTTTTTTGATGCAAGCATTCATTTTAAGTAGAGATCTTGCATAGGTGAAAACCGAGGCCTGTAAAACTTAAACTTTACCAGGTTTCCTTATTGTTACAACATTATAAAGTGGGTGCATTGTGGTGACTATATTTTTTTTAAAAGTTTTCAGCACTTAAATCGATGATTCTCAGGCGTGTAGACTGTTTCAAAGTGTGAGATATTGGGATTAAGGTTAGATTTTTCATAATAGAAGATATTGGTGCATTCATTTGGTGATAATCTTGGGATGGAATGTGACAGAGCAATCCTAGTATCTAGACATAGCACAAACTGATGTAAGGAGATAACTTGATATCTTGTTCACTCACCCAGACTTGACAGATTTTCCAGAGATGGGTGCCTCTCTCCAGGTACAGTGATCATATGTTTTTACATAATAATGCTTCATATTATAAATAACCATAGAGAGAGAAGATAAGAAAAAAAAAATATATTGCGAAGAGTTATAATACACTTCCAAAATATATTGGGATTCTTGAATCTTGACATGCATACTCTTCTAAACGCAACCCCAAAGCTTATGACGGAATTCAATTAAAGCAAATTCATATAAAAAAACATTCCATTGGAAAAGTTGGATGACACTTACCTCATGCTTGTAGAGTTTTTGGCTTCTTCAACATCCAGATAAATTGAATTCAACTCCATATGCAATGTAACAACTTATCAAGAAAAACAAAGACACAAAGTAAAGCGCACAATTGAAACTGATAATGCAAAAAATTAACTTCGCACACCACCGGTCAATTAATAAGTAATAAATGCAATAATTAAGAGGAGAGAGAGATTTATAGTGGTTCGGTCAGTGTGACCTACGTCCACTTCAGAAAGGCAGAGGTTGCCGGATATGTTATTTCTCAAGTGTTCAGAGATTACAAATGTAGGAGAAGAGAGATGAAGGGAGAATATTGCTTGCCCCTCAAGTACCGAAAGGCTCTTTAATTTATAGGCTTCCCCTAACAGATGGGGACAACTTTACAGCACCGTTCACGAGGAGCCTTTGAGGTGTCCTCGACTGGCGAGGCAGTTGGGATATTCTCCGCAGGACTTGGTAAAAGCGGGACGTGGCTTGACTGCTTCCGAATCGACCCGGACTGTTGTGACGTGGCCAGGCATCATGGATTTGGGCTCGGACTCCATTGGACCAAACAGATCTTCATTAATTTAAGCCTTGGCTCATCACAGACTGGGCCACTTGGGCCTGACTCATCATTTGCCCCTCAATGCCCTGTGTCCAATGGAACTTGGAGAGGAGGGCATTTGTTCGAATTTTCGGCTGAGTTCACAACTGCAAAAACTTGAGGAGGCCAAAACATATGTTTCTAGGTCTTTTTTGGACTTTTAACAGCATCAGTCACGGCCAATGGCAGTGAGTCTTGTAGTGCTCGCCGAGAACTTCGATTTGATATATAATACGCCTCATTCGGAGTTACGGACCAAAACTTATGGTTGAAATAGAGCAAGCAGCTTCGGGGCAAGCAGGTGGTACTGGGCGCCTGAGAGGTGCTGGGCGCCCGTGGTCTGCTGTGCAGTGTGCATCAACGGACAGCGTAGCGAGGATGCTGGAGGTCTGGGCGCCCATGGTCTGGTCTGGACGCCCATGGGGTCTGGGCGCCCATGGTGGCTGGGCGCCCATGGTTTGGTCTGGGCGCCCATGGGCCTGGGCGCCCATGGTCTGGTCTGGGCGCCCATGGTCTGGGCGCTGGGCGCAGCACGCGCAGGGGCGATGGGCACTAGCGAGGTGGGCGATTCAGCGGTGTCGGCGCCCGTTCATCCACACCATTTTTTTTTCATCAGTATCCTTTCTCTTTTTCTTTTTCTGTAAAGAATAGTTCTAGAACATGGATAATGTAGAATAAATCTTCTTTTTAAACAGACACATGTCATATTATTATTTTTTTTTTCAAGTCCAAGCACTGTGAGGCTGGGCGCCCCTGGTCTGGGCGCCCAGAGGCGTGGGCTTCGCTGCTGAGGGGCTGGCCGCTGTCTGCGTGGGCGAGCAGCTCGTGTGCTATCCATGAAGTTGATTTGGGCGGCCAGGCAGTGGTCACGGTGATCTAATGTAGTCCCTCGGGTTGCAGATGACCTGAGTTTCAAGATCCTACCTTTTGAGATCGAGCTTTTGGCGACCCGCGAGAGAGCCGGTAAGCTGGAGATAGGTTGCCTGCTTGAGAGCAGTGCATAGGCCAAGCTTTTTGGCGAGGAGATAGGCTGCCTGTTTGAGAACAGTGCAGAGGACAAGCTTTTCGGCGACCCGTGAGAGGGACGCTAAGCTGGGAGATAGGCTGCCTGTTTGAGAACGGTGCAGAGGTCAAGCTTTTTAGTGACCCGCGAGAGGGACGCTAAGTTGGAGATAGGCTGCCTGTTTGAGAACAGTGCGCAGGTCAAGCTTTTGGCGATCCGTGAGATGATTCACCTCGCCTGGACCTGTTGATTTCCTCAGCGTTCATATATTTTTGAGCTTTCACCAATAGTTCTGGCATGCTCTTTGGTGGTCGCTTCATTACTGAAAAGAGGAAGTTTGATGACCGGAGGCCTCCTAGGAAAGGAAGGCGGTCATGCTAACCTTATCATCGGGCTCCTCGACTTGAAGGACCTCCTCGTTAAAACGAGTGAGGTAGCTCCTCAAGCTCTCGTCTCGATCCTGTTTTATGTTGAGCAGATGGGTGGCAGGCTTTAGTTGGCGGCGTCCACCAATAAACTGTGTTACAAATGATCTGCTTAGTTCGGCGAAGGAGCCTATGGAGGCCGGGGTAAGACTGGCAAACCATTGTCGTGCGGGACCCTTCAAGGTAGTTGGGAATGCCCTACACATAATTTCGTCAGGGACGTTGTGCAGCTGCGTCAAGGTTTTAAAAGTTTCGAGGTGGTCCAGTGGATCCTTCGTACTGTCAAAAGTTTTGACGGATGGCATCTTGAATTTTTGAGGGAGTGAGTAGTTCACCACGTCGGGCGTGAACGGTGTGTCCGTTCGCCTGACTAGGTAATCCACTGTCTTTGGTGCCTGCGCCTTCATGGCGTTGAAGACATCACCCAGCTGATTTTGCATTTCCCTGATCTTCTCGTCCCAGCGATTGGGGGCTTCCCTGGACGGATCATGGAAATAACTCCCATCCTCCATGCTTTGGTTTTCACTTTCCCCCTCTTGGAAATGAGGATCCTCCCCATCAGAAGCAGAGGGAGGAGGTGGAAGTCCTCCGTGATTAGCTCCCCCCAGAGGTGGGAGTCCTCCAAACTGGGCTCCACCCGGAGGAGGAGGTCCCTGTTGATGGACACCACCCTGATGGGCGCCCAGGGGAACTCCATGAGGGGCGGCGCCCTGGGGAACTCCTTGGGCGCCCTGGGGATGGGCGCCCAGATGAGGAGCTCCCCGGCGTGGAGCTCCTGGATGTCCCGGGCTCAGTGGTCCTTGTGGTACTCCTCCAAATTGTGCTCCTCCCTGCCCTGCTGTGAGCATGAGCTGTAGGATCTGCTGGTTTTGCGTCACCAGCTGCTGCATAGTTTCCAACATTTGTTGAGGTGTGGGAGCAAGAGCATTTGGGGCAGGATTCGTCGGTGGAGGATCACCTTCGCCTTCTCGCGAGGGATTATCCTCTGGTCGTCTTGTAGATCTAGTTGTGATCACCATAATTTCGAAAGAGAAGGATTCTAACGTGAGAACTTTAGTCGGTTCCCACAGACGGCGCCAAACTGATGATGCAAAAAATTGACTTCGCACACCACCGGTCAATTAATAGGTAATAAATGCAATAATTAAGAGGAGAGAGAGATTTATAGTGGTTTGGTCAGTGTGACCTACGTCCACTTCAGAAAGGCAGATGTTGCCTGATATGTTATTTCTCAAGTGTCCAGAGATTACAAATGTAGGAGAAGAGAGATGAAGGGAGAATATTGCTTGCCCCTCAAGTACCGAGAGGCTCTTTAATTTATAGTCTTCCCCTAACAGATGGGAACGACTTTACAGCACCGTTCACGAGGAGCCTTTAAGGTGTCCTCGACTGGCGAGGCAGTTGGGATATTCTCCGCAGGACTTGGTAAAAGCGGGACGTGGCTTGACTGCTTCCGAAGCGACCCGGACTGTTGTGACATGGCCAGGCATCATGGATTTGGGCTCGGACTCCATTGGACCAAACGGATCTTCATTAATTTAAGCCTTGGCTCATCACAGACTGGGCCACTTGGGCCTGACTCATCAGATTCGATAACAATGTTTGAAATAGAACTGATCCAACTGTAAACCTCATCATATATATAGTGAAATTAATATACTCAAATGGTCGTATGAGAAGGAAAAAATAACATCTTCACCCATCCTCATCTCCAATACACATCCAAAGAAATTACCATTAACCACATCGATGTAAAAGACCCATCATTATTCTCTATGGATAGAGAGGAGGAGATTTAGGGATTTTGGAGTTGGATGTGGGGGTTCAATGATTGTTTTAGATGGGGGCTTCGCCAAATGGGCTACAGAGCCCAAATGAGTTTTTTTCCAGTGGGTGGGGGTTGAAGCCACAACATCCTTATACATGCGTCCGCCTGAAGCCCCTAACCAGGCATTTGATTCTGACAATCTGACCAATGCACACAGGCCATAAGATCACAGTAATTTATACAATTGAACCACATCTACATTGAGTCTCACAATGTGTTACTGACATATGGGAGCTTCACCATACCCTTTTCTTTTCCATTGTCTTTTTGCTTCATCGGGAGCAAAGGTTGCTGCTTCTCATCTTCCATGCCTCTTTGTTCCTCATGGTCTTTGTCATCCTTCTTAACCGCTGGATATCTGAAACTCAAAGCCATAGATATCTGGATTCAAAGGAGAACGCGTCTCACTTCCCAATATTTCATTTTTAAAACAACCCACAAACAGCTAGGGCTTTACTCTTCAATTGAGCAAGACATTGCACACTTTCTCAGATATATTTAGGTAGCGTTTGGTTCGCTGGAATGGTTTTAGACAGGAATGAAATGGAGAGCGGAATGAGTTTGAAATGGAATGAGGCAGGAATAGTCATTTCCATTCCAACGTTTGGTACGCTGAGAAATCAACCTAGTAATAGAACTTTGGATTCCTATTCTTGCATTTGGTATACTTGAATGATGTCTGGAATGGAATAAAATTTACATAAAACTGACCAAAATACCCTTGTTAGAATTTTGGAATGGAATGGCCTTGTTAATATTAATATTAATTATATAATATTAATATAATAATAATAATAATAATATTATTATATTAATTATTATAATAATTATATTAATAAATAATATAAATTTATAATTATATTGTTATATAATATACTATTTATAAATATTATAATTTATTAATATTTATATAATTATAATTATAAATAATTATATTTATAATTATATAAATATTATAATTATATTTATTATAATAATAATATTATAATATTAAATATAATAATAATATTATTAATAATATAAATTATTATTATATTATTATAATAGTAGTTATATTAATTATTATAATTATTATAAAATACCTTTGTCTGGGGGCATTTCGGTCTCAACAAAAAAACATAAAGGAATGGAATGGCCATTCCTCTGCCTCCCCACAGTGGAATGGCCATTCCTCTACTTAAAGGAATGGTGATTCTGGAAGTAATGGTCATTCTGCCACTTTTGTGCGAACCAAACGCTATAATGATCATTCCGTTGGAATGACCATTCTATTCTGTCCTTCATTACAGCGAACCAAACGCTACCTTAGGGTTTTGAGAGCAAACTGAAATACCTGGTTCTACTCATGCTCCTTTTCTGATTCTCTGCTACAGAGATAGAACAGAAGAGGGACACTGCGGCTGGAGGAGAAGACCGGAAAAGGGGTTGAACTCGTTGCTGGCTCTGGAGAAGATGACCAGAAAAGGAGGCACCAGGTCTTTTGTTGTGCTGCGTCTGGAGAAAGGGATATGGGAACGTCTGGGAGATGAGAGCGAGAGAGGGAGATGAGGGCCAGAGAGGGAGAGATCTATTCTTTGGGAAAGAAACATTGTGTTTATTTGAAGCTCCAGTGCTGCTCGTAGTTTAAACTTGAGTTGTGTAACAGGCACTTCGTTTTCCTTATTCTTTTGTAGAAGCACTAAATTTGATCCATTGATATGCATAAAGTGCCTAACATCTTAGCTAACAGATGGGCTACTAGGGTGCTTGTGAACAGTCATGAGGCTTTGTCACGACCCGGGCCCGAGGCCGGGCTAATCGGGGCCCCACCCGGATCGCGATGTCAGCATACTTACTCCCGCAAATCTCGAATTAACCGAAGTTAAGACGAAGACTCACAAGGGATCTAACACACATACCTGTCAAATGTACAATTTTGCGGAAACATATACGTACATTGACAACAATTGACTTTACATTACAAGTAAAGTTCCCATTTACAAAAATATAATCCAATGAAGTCCACAACCGCATATTCACAATACAATGCAGGGGACATTTAATTACATCTCAAAATGATATACAAAAGTATCAATGAAATTCCAAAATAATCTCAAAACATCCAAAAGCTACGCCCTCCGAACTAAGCCCACTCGGCTAAACCTCCTGGAGGTATCGGATGGGCCTCCTCCGCTCGAGGCGCGGCCTCTGCAAGGCCGGGATGGGCAACTGGGCCTGTAATGCCATCGATAACACCATGAACACGACGGTTCAACAAGATATAAACACATTACGATAACTCATGCTAATCCTGTCCATTGTCAATATAAGAACTCTAGACAATTGAATCTAGGTTAACGCAATATTTTGAACAGTGCAGTCAATTGATAATCAATGACTAGATTACAAGTACAATAATATTACCGTTATTCAGTTCAGTGTCTTCCAAAGGAAGCATTAGGCAATTCATTTCATTCATCTCATGTCATTCGGATTACATTGAGCATTTATTAGATGGCTTTTGGGACTTTTCAGTCCAATACATTTTTCATTCAATTCATATTTCATTACATGGCTTGTACATGGCTTTTCATTGACTTTTCAGTCTATATGTGGGATCTACCAGTGTCTTGATCAGGGATCACTGGCATCACCACGGAGCTCCGGAACACCCCAATCATCTGCTGCAGCAGGATTATTCATTATTCAATGCATTTATTCATTTTGTTCATTATTCAATGGTTCATTACATTTATTTAGTATTCCGTGGTTCATTGTGTGCAGTCATTATAGACTCAATGGGATTAGATGAATCTTTAATCATTCACGGTCCTACTTGTCTCTATCCCAATTTAGACAAATTCTGGTGTAATTATTAGTTACTAAATGCACGTGTTATTTTCGATGGACATCACATTTTCATTTAATATGTGCATTTAGTCCCCAAAAATTTTCCACCTTCAATATCAAAATCCACTGGACTCAAACTGAGTCCCCCGATCGATCGGACCGTTAGGTCCGATCGATTGGACAAATTTTTACTCACAATTAATTTTAAGTCAATATTAAGCTCACTGGCGGTTAGCCGGAACTTGGCCCACGGCTAGCCGAAATGCAGTTGGCGGCTAGCCGGAAGGTGGCTGGCGGCTAGCCGAAATTCCAATTTCGGTTAACCGCCATTTCGCGGTTAGCTCACGGTCAGCTTCCCAGAAGCTGATATTTTCTGTCTTGATTTTCGGTCACCTTACGGTTACCTTACGGTTACCTTGCGGTTACCTCACGGCTACCTCACGGCTAGCCGAAATTCAAATTTCGGCTAACCGAAAACTGGCGGTTAGCTTTCCAGAAGCTGACATTTTCACAAAATTCGGCGGTTGGCTCCACGGTTAGCCTTACGGCTAGCCGTAATTAGCCCAGACTGTCATTTTCGAGCTTCAGAACTTCTGAAGCGAATTTCTAAAGACTGAGTTTCTCAACTCCAGTCTCTTCAATAATCTATAAAACCCAAGGAAACACCCTCTTGGACTCTTGGAACAACCATTAAGCATTCACATTCAATCTAATCTCCATTTCATAAGAAAGAAAAAGGGGTTTTGAGAACCCATCTCTAATTACTCAAGAGAACTTGAAAATTAGCATGTTTGATCATAAATGAACATTTATACTTGCCTCTTGAGGTCTCTTTAACAAGAAATCTTCTTCAATGAAGCTCCAAGAAGGGATTCTTGAGTTCTTCCTCAAGCTTCAACAGTCCAATATGAACACAAGATGAGAAAGGAGATGGAGAAGATGAAGTCTCTCTACCAGCACTTGTCAAGCTTCCAATCTTCACCCTAGTTGGAGAGAAATGGAGAAGAAAGAAGAAAAGGAAGAAGGAGCAGTGCCTAGGGTTTTTGCCTGAGATGGGGTCGGTGGAAATGGACTCAAAGGAAGTCCATTCCCCTTATATGAGTCATTTTTGCAACTAAAGCCCACTTATCAAGGCTATTTACGTTTTGAGTCAAATTAAGGGTCACTTGACCGGATTCTCGTCAAACGACTTCGAGCTTATTACGAAAGTTGACGTACTCGTCGAGATACGCGTGTTGGTATCAAGAGTTTCCGTATTCGACAAAATACGTATAAATACGTATTTACGAAAAAGATCTTGTTTTCTTAGTCTAGACTTAAAACTCACTCAATTCACTTAATCTCTTCATTACCATTTCATTAAGTCCATTTGGGACTAACTTCACTGAGTTGGGTCATTAACCATCATTAGCCTCATTAAACGGGATTAATTAGCATTAACTTCAATCAATTAGAGTTAATCTTGATTAACTCGGGGTGGGGTCTTACAGGCTTGCAGACACGAAACGAAGGTGTGGAACTGTGGCACTTTTTGGAGCGGATTCAGTTCTTTACACTTCCAGCTTTTACACTGACCAAACTTCCTATGTCAATATCTGTGTTTCATTGAGGTTTTCCATTTATTCTTGCAGGAAATAGGTCTTCCAAGTCATGTTGTCAGGTTTTCCAAGGTAATTCTTTAATTAATTATTTACTTGTTTTAATTATTTTTTTTTATTTTGGAAATTAACTTGCCCTGGTTGGTTCAGTCATGACGGCGTTCGTCATAATAAATCAATCGGAATAAACTGATAGTGGGTTTTTTTTTTTCCTTCTTTTTTTACCCTTTATGATGATTCCTGTATAAGGCCCATTTTATAAACACTTTGGCTTACAAAAATTTGAACACATGAACGGTTTGCAAGCCAAGCAAAGGATATGATCACAGGGAGTAGATCAGTGTACTACTACTCACTGCGACAAATAATGATAAATGCAATACTTTTAAAATGCTGCGATGTGTACCTGAAACAGTATTTTCCAATAATATCACAATATTTTGAAAAAATACGAGAAAATAATGAGAAAATAAGAGGAAAAATAGGAAAATCTATACAAATATTTATAACACTATTATTTTAAAAAAACTTTTGCAACATTTTCCTGAAATCTGGAGAAAAACCCTCAGCATTTGAAAAGATTCCTACAATTTATGAGACTATAATTTCCCAAGAATGATATTTGTGATAATGTTCCTTGTTAGTGTCTCTGACTCTCTACTTCATTACACTGGCATATTGGGGTGTATCTGATACCCAAAAGCATTTGGTTTCTAGATATTGCATAGTATAGACCAAATATGTAACTGGATAGTTCACTTAACTAGCGGACTGATCAGAAAAATGAGTGGCTCAAAAAAAGATTCTGCTACCATTATTCCCAAAATAACCTGATTGCAAGTTTTGGAGCATGAAAATGGGTAAGCTTAGTACAGGTAGGTTTCTTGATGGGCTAATGAAAACAAATTCCGATTGTTCTTTTAGATGATTATGATTTTTGTTCCATTGTAAGCAAAACTAAAATAATATTCCCATCACACAGATTGCAGTCAACTATAACAACATGTTTATGAGTTCATAATAATCTGTTTATTTGAACCAGCGAGTAGTGGCTCCCTTGAAGAAGCCATTAAGTAAGCCAAATGGCTTTCTAAACATGATTGGTCTTGGTACTGCTTCCTGTAATAAAAAAGATCACATGGAGATTCAAGTAATTGAGATCAGGGATTCTTTCGCAACAGACTTCTGTAAGATCAACCTTCCCACTACTGGTGAGTGTGGCCAAACAGGTCCATCTAGCTGTCTTTTGTGTCTCTATAAATTTCATTATTCTTTTTCCTCAATTTTATATAGTCAAAACATCTGGTGCACCTCTCTTGGTGCTTGAAGTTAAGTCTTTTGTACGAGTACAAATTAATTGAGGGTGCATTTATCTGCAAGTTGTCTTTCTCTGGTGGTTAGAGGATGGACAATGCCGAGAGGGTGAAATGTGGAGGCAGTCAAATTTCCCCTTATATGTGTGAGTTAATTTTCTTTTTGTGTAGGTGGGTGTCTTGAGTTTTGGGTTTTGGCCCTATAAACACTTGATTGGCATGGATTCAAAATGTCTAATCAATAGACCAACTCTTGGATGAGTCCTATGTTGACCAGTGGCTACAATAGGAGCTATTATCAAATAAGCAAGCAGAAAAGGCAGAAAAAAGACAACAGAAGAGAGATAAACTGTCGTGCCCCAGATCGGACCCACGTCTCGATGTGCATGCACTTCTGCAAGAGGGGGGACAATTTAAAATTTTTCCTGCAGTCAGTAGTTTCCCACAGGTTGAATAAAATGTCCTCAAAAGTACAAGACATTCAGCGGAAGCTTGTGCAAACAATTTAACAGTCAAAGAAATATACAACAAGACAAATATCAGAGTACAGCATAGCATTTCCAAGATGCATTTTAACCATTAAATTCAAACATTTACAATAGTATTAATTACATTTCCAGGGCCAACAAAAACAGAGGCCTTAACCAAAATATACAAAAGATCTATCCAGATTGTACCCAAAATGTCTAAAAAAGGTGTTTCATCCACGCTTGCACTACCACAATCTTTCATACTACATCGTTGGCGCTCCACTCAACAAAGCCCTGCCGTTCCTCTTGGAAAGCCACAACCTCCGGTTCAAGGGTAGGGGTGTTGTCACCTACAGCACCAAATGTAGTATTAGACTACGAATAGCCCAGCAAGTAATCAATGTAAATAACATTAGCATGTTGCATCAATATGGAATTAAATGATAAAAGATTAAAGAGAGCAATAAGGTCTAAGCTAAGTGAGATTCTGCATGAATAGCAGTAACACTACAGAATCATGTCAAAACAGGACTATACAAAACCAATCTAACCAATCTAAGCAAAATGGAAAACCACATCGCTAAATTCTCCCGGCTTCACATTTACTCCAACATGACAGTGGAAAGGACCCAAATTAACAGAAGGGTATACTAGTACCGAGATAAGCTTCGGGACAATATAAACCAAAGACTACACTACAGTGAATTAATCTAAATCCACACTCAGGCCTAACTATGTGGGATCGAAGCTGAGTGGTTCCAACTTAAGATTCCATGGACTATCAGGTCCGACAAAGCTCTATCTCAAAGTTGAGGTTGAAAAGAATACTACTCCATATACCAAACGAATCCTTTAAACAAATCCCAAATAGCAGTCCCTTACAATTCTCAAAACTACTAATTTAGAAGAAAACAGACAAACGAGCACTTAGACAAAAGCTAACAGCTAGCAAAAGGATAGTGTTAAAAGATCAAGACAGGATAGACGGACAATTCTAGACTTAGTCGAATTAAACCAACTCCGTTGTACCCAAGTCTAACATGATTTTGGCAGCATTTTGGTACAAGGGAGTTAACCTCAAAATGGGTGAGAAAATTGGTGACTCGGATCTAGTAAACTTGGCAGGCAGCATTGCAAAGAATGTGCGCATACCAACCAAGTAGACCACAATCATGGATCCTATCAAGTCCAAGGTGGGAGCGGGCAATTTAATGCGTGCTAAGTCCTGGAGACCAACTCTTACATAAGTCATAGGTGTTGGAAGTAGGTGGGCCTCGTGGATAGATATTCAAAACTTTTGACCCACTTGACTCAGGGATCAAGTATCCATAAGGCAAAAACCCAATCCAGAATGCATAACCCTCAATCTCATGATCACATACAGTAAGTAAAACTATCTTAGAGATAGAACAGAAACGAACAAGCATCCATTAAAATCCACAACATACAAGGATGCAGATTTTACCTTAGGAGCTCGGTTGCGCTCTAATGGAGAAGTTGATAACTTTCGTTGATGTAGAACTTCTCTACAAACTGAGATCAGAATCTCCACCACCTCTTAGCCTTCCACGCTATGACCCGAATTAGATATCTCTTCTCAAGAAGATTGGTGGAATCTTCAAGAGAAAACCCAACTCGAAACCCTAAGGAACTAGAAGAGGAAGAGAGAAGAGAGCAGTGCAACTGTTGCACAAAGAGGAGGGGCGTTTTTCACTATATAATATTATATACGTCCAAGAGGGGTGAATTCCCTTTTATAATCTCCCAAAGCTCCTCTTGTCTTAATTGAAATAGAATTCTTACTTCCACAACAATTAGTAAGTATACTATTACCACTATTAGAAGTCCTACTTCAAATAGAAATAGTAACTTCCTAATTCCTTCCTTTTAGAGTTCGAATAGGATTAGTATCTTTCTAATATCTTGGGCTAGCGTGGGGACCACTAGGGATTCCATAGAAAACTGGCTCCAACTGGGACACGCGACCCCACATCTCATGTGCAATCCGAGCCCACAGTCAATTGCAAATAACACCACTATATAAATGCAATTGCACTCCAGTCTTAGGAATAAATTACAATGAAGACCCTAAACTTCCCAATTACCACAAGTAGGCCCCTCTATCAATATCCATGGATCAATTGGAATAAATCTGTCTCTTCCAATCTTAGTTCCACATCTTATTATCCTTGAGTCCCAATTAATCACTATGATCATCAGTACCATCCAATTAACTCTTAATCGAGATGGGTGCGCATTTACTAATGACAAAACCCATTAATTGGCACAAGGGGATAATAGAGATAGATTCCTTCTTGATCATTCAATGTTCCCACAGTCCTACTACCACATACCCAAGACACCGAGGTGTTGACCTACAGTTGGCCTCACTCATTGGTGACTCAAAGCAAATGAATAGATAGAAACTTGAGTTCATTAATGTCTCAAGATTGAGAGCCTATTGCTAGGGAATTATGAGAGCATACCTTATTATTGAGACGGAATTCCATAAGGTGCCTTTTTCATGGTCCTTCAATACATCCAATGTACTAGCACATTGATCCAGAATCTTCCATTCTGATGATCGAGACAAATCACACTATTTCATAGTGATCAAAGTGCTGCAACCTTATCAGATGAGATGCCCAGTCTCATCACTGGTTGTGAAGATATTTTAAGTATAAGATTTGTGACATATATCTCCCGTATGTGGATCTCATCCATATACATATATTACATCTAATATACTAATGGGACCCGGTTCAACTCATGAACCATTATGTCATATGTATTGGTCATGTGCATAAAGTAATAAAATAACATTCATCTCATGAAAGTAAAGCATGGTTTTATTGATTAATCAATTTATTACATCAACTGATGGATTGAGTCCATACAATCTAACAATCTCCCACTTGGGCTCAATGCCAGTCAGGGTTGCATCTCATGCCCATCCCGTCTACATGCTGCTCAAAGACTTTGGTAGTCAAAGGCTTAGTAAAGGGATCTGCCAGATTGTCCGCAGAGGCTATCTTGGTAATAGCAATATCACCTCCCTGCACAATCTCTCTGACTAAGTGATACTTCCTCTGTACATGCTTTTGGCTTTTATGGCTTCTGGGCTCCTTTGACTGAGCGACTGCCCCGCTGCTATCACAGTAAACTGTGAGTGGCTGTCGTGCCAAAGGTACCACCCCAAGTTCCAAAAGGAATCTTTTGAGCCACACTGCTTCCTTAGCTGCTTCACAAGCTGCTACATATTCAGCCTCCGAGGTTGAATCAGCGGTACATTCCTGTTTTATACTCCTCCAGCTGATAGCACCGCCTCCAAGCATAAACACATGACCAGAGGTGGATTTCCTGGAATCCTTATCTGACATGAAGTCAGAATCCGTGTATCCGACTGGAATCAACTCATCACTGCTATAAATCAACATGTAATCTCTAGTCCTTCTCAAGTATTTGAGAATACATTTTACAACAGTCCAATGTTCAGGTCCTGGATTAGACTGATATCTGCTGACCAGGCCCACTGCATGACAGATATCTGGTCTAGTACATAACATAGCATACATGAGGCTACCAACAGCCGAAGCGTATGGTATCGACCTCATCTGCTCCTTTTCCTCAGGTGTCTTGGGACACTTATCCTTGGAAAGGTGCACTCCATGCCTGAAAGGTGTAATACCCTTCTTAGAGTCTTGCATAGCAAACCGTACCAGTACCTTATCTATGTATGCAGCTTGGAATAAGCCAATCATCCTATTTTTCCTGTCTCGATAGAGTTTAATCCCTAGGATGTAGCTAGCTTCTCCCAAGTCCTTCATATCAAAAGTCTTGGCCAACCAAACTTTTACAGTTGACAACATTCCTATGTCTTTCCCGAGGAGAAGGATGTCATCGACATATAAAACCAGAAAAACTACCCTGTCACCTTCACTTTTCATGTACACACATGACTCATCCGGATTTTGACAAAAACCAAATGACTTGATTGCCTGGTCAAAACGGATGTTCCAGCTTCGGGATGCCTGCTTAAGTCCATAAATGGACTTCTGCAGCTTGCAAGCCTTTTGCTCTTGGTTTTTAGCTACAAAACCGTCTGGCTGCATCATAAAGATGTCTTCCTCAAGATGGCCGTTAAGAAACGCCGTCTTGACATCCATTTGCCAAATCTCGTAATCGAGATGAGCCGCAATGGATAAAAGTATCCGAATGGACTTGAGCATGGCTACTGGCGAGAAGGTTTCCTCATAATCGATACCCTCTTTCTGAGTATATCCTTTCGCAACTAGCCTGGCCTTATAGGTCTCCACTCTTCCATCTGGTCCTCTTTTTCTCTTGTAAACCCACTTGCACCCAATAGGTTTAATATTGGCAGGCAAGTCCACAAGTTTCCAGACCTGATTCGAGTACATAGACTCCATCTCAGTTTTCATAGCATCTTGCCAGCGTCCCGAATCTAAGTCATTGATTGCTTCATCATAGTTACAGGGATCATCTTCCGGCTCTTCCGGGACAGCCTCGTAAGACTCTCCCAAGAGCGAGAACTTGTCAGGGGGTCTGACAATTCTCCCACTACGACGAGGCACTGGTGTAACTACTGGGTCTGGTATGGGCGGTTCTTCCTCAAGTTCGGTCATACTTGGATTTGGAATTGATTGCTCTTGAATCTCTTTTAAGATTACCTTTTCTAAAGATTTCCGGTCCATCATATAATCTTCCTCCAGAAAAACCGCATTGGTGCTGACCAGCACTTTTTGCTCTCTGGGATTATAGAATAACCAACCCTTAGTTCCTTTAGGATATCCTACAAATGTGCATACTTCCGACTTTGCTTCCAACTTATCTGTCTTAACTTTTAGCACGTGTGCCGGACAACCCCAAATGTGTAAATGTTGTAGACTAGGCTTTCGCCCGGACCACAACTCTCGGGGAGTCTTAGGTACAGACTTAGATGGTACGAGGTTTAGTATGTACATCGCAGTATCCAAAGCGTATCCCCAAAAGGATATGGGTAATCCTGAGAAACTCAGCATAGACCTAATCATATCTAAAAGAGTCCGGTTCCTTCTTTCTGCTACTCCATTTTGTTGAGGCATTCCAGGAGCAGACAACTGGGATAAAATCCCATTTTCTGATAAGTATCCCATAAAATCAGCAGAGAGATATTCCCCTCCTCGATCTGATCGAAGAGTCTTGATACTTTTACCTAATTGCTTTTCTGCTTCCGCTCGAAACTCTTTGAACTTTTCAAAAGCTTCGGACTTGCGGTGCATAAGTGTTGACACCAAAAATGTCACTTTGCCTCTTCAA
Organism: Umbellularia californica; assembly: GCA_028538565.1. Taxonomy (NCBI): domain Eukaryota; kingdom Viridiplantae; phylum Streptophyta; class Magnoliopsida; order Laurales; family Lauraceae; genus Umbellularia; species Umbellularia californica. The sequence goes on from JAPQWN010000001.1 coordinate 63,334,337, forward strand.
CATCAAGAAACCTGCATGAAGTCGCAACCTGCCATAAATAGGCAATGCAATTTCTCCAAAAAATCAAATCTTGTCAGAATCAAACAAAAACTGCAAGATCCTTCAAGATAGCCAAGAGAAGAGTACACATGAAGTTTCGGGCCATTTCAGAATCATTTGGCCTAACTTCACTTCTCTGACAGCTAAACAGGAGCTCTCGGCGGCGACATCATCGGAGACGTCAAAACTTCGATCAGAGCCTACAGATGACTGATGGAACGCGCTCCGAGGCGCCCGCTGGGGCGGCTACCGGGGTCGGCGGAACGTGGGAGCCCGTCGGGTCCGGCCCTTTCGCGCCCTGGCGGGCCCTGAAGCGTGCATCAACATTTCTTTTGTGTGGGTGTGCCAGATTTTCTATTTTACTTGGAATTGCAAGTGGTAATCCGGAGATCAACCTTCGCAAGTAAAAAGGAAATCAACTTCTTTCAAGTTTTCCATTGCACAAATATTTAAGAAAAGAGACATTTTCTTGGTTTGCCGTGAAAGGCGATTTTGTTTGGCATTTATAGCCGATTTTGGCGTTTATAGCCGATTTACAATTCTCATCAATAATGAAAGACAAGAGTTGTGATTTTTGTCTCTTTTGGAAAAATACAAACTACAATGAAAAGCAAGAAAAGGAAGATCTAACTTTTCAGGAGATTGTGGGGGACTCGTTCAGATTGACGGTCGCAAGCCATGTATGGGCTTCGCCATCATCCATGCAGATGAGAACAGAAGATGCTCTTGATTCGCTTGGCTTGGCTATAACCTCAGATTTTTAGAGGACAAAGACCAAGAGAAGGTCCTATGTCCAATAAAAAGCTAAGTAGACGGGCTGAAAAGCCACGTCTAAGCCATTGGAGGCAGCAGGAGAAGGCAAGGACCTTGGGGGGGGGTGCCCCCCAAGGGACTTTTGTCACCTTGTAGTGGTGGCCGGTGCAGAACTTCAGCAGAGTTTTCTCTCTTTTTTTCTTTCTCTCAGATCTCTTTCTGATCTTTGTTTTTCTGATCCTCTGATTTTCTCCTTTTTTTTCTGATCCTTTTTCCCGATCTTTTTTTCCGATCTCCATTTCAATGGAATGCTCTCCTATTTATAGGCATTTGGTAGCCATTTAGGAGGGTTTATGAGCCTTAATGGCTTTAATGGGAGGAGTTACAAGATTTATTTCTTGATTTTGTAACTCCTTTTTCCTTGAATCTGATTGGCCGATGGAGATTAAGGGCTTTTAATCACCTTAATTACAATAATGGGAGGAGTTTCATGGTTTAAATGCCATGAATCAATTGACTTATAACTCCCAAATGCTTGCTTCTGATTGGGCCGTCCAAAGAAATGAATTAATGACTGCAATAAAGCTAGTCAATTAACCACATTAATTGGTCGCCGAGCAGTCGAAGAGTCGCGGGCCATGCCGTGTCTTCTGGAATTCTTCTGGCGATGATCATCGATGGATCTACATGCTGATCGACATCGGATGAACATGTAACTTCAGACATTGATAGCTAAGAGCGGGCCGGTGACATCTGTCTTGTCGATTTCACGATCGGTCGGACAGAAAGTGCACTTTCTTGGTCAGCCGGTTGGCGATCTTGGAGCGATCACTGATGATCTTATGCTTTTGGAGGTTGACCCGTGATTTTGACGGATGTCGTCGGATATGAGTCAATTTCAAGCACTAAAAATCACATTTTCAGGAAACCACAGGGGCCAAAGTGCGCGAAACGCGAAAAAAGACGAAAAAAACGGGTCACCGGCGGAAAATCCGGTGACCCGGACCTCCATGGTCGCCGGCGACCATGGACCGGCGACCATGGGCCATGGTCGCAGGGGCCTGCGACCATGGGCCATGGTCGCAGGGGTCTGCGACCCTGGGGGATTTTTCCCCTTCGGAGCCCGTTTTGCGGTCGTTTTGAGGTCTTTTTCGTCGCCGTTTTCTTCTGTATTTTTCTTGACATTTCTTCTCATTTATTGGCTTGATTTCCCTGTAGAAAACTTGATGAGAATCCTTGCATTTTTAGAGTGCAAAGTTTCTAATTTTCCGGGAAAGCCGAAGACTTTGTCGCGTAGAGCTGCTGATTTTCCGCCAGAAGTCGAGACTTGGTCAAACGATGTCGGAATGACCTGAAATTTGAGGTGAAGCCTCCTGAGCAATAAATAAGACCAACCATAGGCTTTTGTTTGAGTTTTGAAGCCGTTTGGGGTCCCGTCGATGCTTCACTTGATTTTGCTCCGGAATGCCGTGGGTGCTACCGGGGTCGGCGGACGTGGGAGTCCGTCGGGTCCGGCCCTTTCGCGCCCGGGGGGCATGAAGCGTGCATCAACATTTCTTTTGTGTGGGTGTGCCAGATTTTCTATTTTACTTGGAATTGCAAGTGGTAATCCGGAGATCAACCTTCGCAAGTAAAAAGGAAATCAACTTCTTTCAAGTTTTCCATTGCACAAATATTTAAGAAAAGAGACATTTTCTTGGTTTGCCGTGAAAGGCGATTTTGTTTGGCATTTATAGCCGATTTTGTGGCGTTTATAGCCGATTTTGGCGTTTATAGCCGATTTACAATTCTTATCAATAATGAAAGACAAGAGTTGTGATTTTTTTGTCTCTTTAGAAAAATACAAACTACAATGAAAAGCAAGAAAAGGAGGATCTAACTTCTCAGGAGATTGTGGGGGACTCGTTCAGATTGACGGTCGCAAGCCATGTATGGGCTTCGCCATCATCCATGCAGATGAGAACAGAAGATGCTCTTGATTCGCTTGGCTTGGCTATAACCTCAGATTTTTAGAGGACAAAGACCAAGAGAAGGTCCTATGTCCAATAAAAAGCTAAGTAGACGGGCTGAAAAGCCACGTCTAAGCCATTGGAGGCAGCGGGAGAAGGCAAGGACCTTGGGGGGGGTGCCCCCCAAGGGACTTTTGTCACCTTGTAGTGGTGGCCGGTGCAGAACTTCAGCAGAGTTTTTCTCTCTTTTTCTTTCTCTCAGATTTCTGGATCTGTGGCGCTTTGGAAGTGATGCCTGGATTCTTTTTCCGATCTCTTCCGATCCGATCTCTTTTTTTCTGATCTTTTTCTGATCTTTTTTCTCCGATCCCGATTTCAATGGAATGCTCTCCTATTTATAGGCTTTTGGTAGCCATTTAGGAGAGCTTTTATGGGCTTTAATGCTTTAATGGGAGGAGTTACAAGATTTATTTCTTGATTTTGTAACTCCTTTTTCCTTGAATCTGATTGGCCGATGGAGATTAAGGGCTTTTAATCACCTTAATTACCATAATGGGAGGAGTTTCATGGGTTAAATGCCATGAATCAATTGACTTGTAACTCCCAAATGCTTGCTTCTGATTGGGCCGTCCAAAGAATGAGTTAATGACTGCCATAAAGCTAGCCAATTAACCACATTAATTGGTCGCCGAGCAGTCGAAGAGTCGCGGGCCGTGCCGTGTCTTCTGGAATTCTTCTGGCGATGATCATCGATGGATCTTCATGCTGATCGACATCGGATGAACATGTAACTTCAGACAGTGATAGCTAAGAGCGGGCCGGTGACATCTGTCTTGTCGATTTCACGATCGGTCGGACAGAAAGTGCACTTTCTTGGTCAGCCGGTTGGCGATCAATGTTGATTTTGATACTTTTGGAGGTTAACCCGTGATTTTGACGGATGTCGGAGGACATGAGTCAATTTCAAGCACTTAAAAATCACATTTTCAGGAAACCACAGGGGCCAAAGTGCGCGAAACGCGAAAAAAGACGGAAAAACGGGTCACCGGCGAAAAATCCAGTGACCCGGACTTCCATGGTCGCCGGCGACCATGGGCCATGGTCGCAGGGGCCTGCGACCCTAGGGGAATTTTCCCATTCGGTGCCCGTTTTGCGGTCGTTTTGAGGTCTTTTTCGTCGCCGTTTTCTTCTGTATTTTTCCTGACATTTCTTCTCATTTATTGGCTTGATTTCTCTGTAGAAAACCTGATGAGAATCCTTGCATTTTTAGAGTGCAAAGTTTCCAATTTTCCGGGAAAGCCGAAGACTTTGTCGCGTAGAGCTGCTGATTTTCCGCCAGAAGCTGAAACTTGGTCAAACGATGTCGGAATGACCTGAAATTTGAGGTGAAGCCTCCTAAGCAATAAATAAGACCAACCATAGGCTTTTGTTTGAGTTTTGAAGCCGTTTGGGGTCCCGTCGATGCTTCACTTGATTTTGCTGCGGGGAAAATGCCGAGCTTTGATATGTGGCCAAACGATGTCCGATTGACCTGAAATTTGACGGGGAGCCTATTGAAGTCATTTTGAGACGTTCCATGGGCTCCGTTTTGGATGTCATGGTCCCGGGTTGCTCCGCCGCCGGTAGGCTTGATTTTCTCTCGGAGCATCGAAACCTGGTCAAACGTTGTCAGAATGACCTGAAATTTGACGTGCAGCCTTTTGGAAGCATGTTGAAGCCACTCATGCACTTGGTTTGATGAGCGAAGGCTTCGGTGGTTCCCGCCGCCGGGAGGCTTGATTTTGCTGCTCGAGCATTGATGGAGGGTCAAACGTTGTCGGTTTGACTTGAAATTTGGCATGGAGCCCTTTTGAGACATGCTGGAGTCATCTGTAGGCTCTGATCGAAGTTTTGACGTCTCCGATGATGTCGCCGCCGAGAGCTCCTGTTTAGCTGTCGGAGAAGTGAAGTTAGGCCAAATGATTCTGAAATGGCCCGAAACTTCATGTGTACTCTTCTCTTGGCTATCTTGAAGGATCTTGCAGTTTTTGTTTGATTCTGACAAGATTTGATTTTTTGGAGAAATTGCATTGCCTATTTATGGCAGGTTGCGACTTCATGCAGCTTTCTTGATGTTGAAGAGGCAAAGTGACATTTTTGGTGTCACCAAATGCCCCCTCGAGGTACAGCGACGAGTTGCTTGACTTTTGTAGTCGATGTGCCTCGAAGAGATTTTTTGAAGGAGAGCTTGTGTCTTGACCAAGAGTCTTTGAGCAATCTTTCCTTTGGTAGAGTAGCCTTTGAGCTTCCAGGGGAATTTTATGGTAATGAAAGGAATCACACACCATCTCGAGGCAAAGTTTTGAAGATGACATCAGGGATGTCGATTTGGGCTTTTGTTTTTGACCTTGTGACCTAACAAGCTGTATGTGGCAGGTTAGGGGGTCGGGTTTTGGTTTTGATCTTGTAGACCTAACAGGCTGTATGTGGCAAGTTAGGGGATCAGGATTTGGTTTTTGGTTTTGGTCTTGTGACCTAACAAGCTGTATGTGGCAAGTTAGGGGACCAGGATTTGGTTTTTGGTCACTCTTTGGGACTGTGTGGGTCCATTGGAGTGGTTTGGATTTTTGTGGAATGTCAATTTCAAGATTTTGGCTCAATTTGGTATATGAGGCTGGATGGTTTGATTCTTTGGAAGCTCATGGTGTAAGACCCCGACCCGAGTGACTCGATTAGTGCTAATTATGTTGCGTATTAGTGCTAAGCTCGATTAGTGATTTTTGACTAAGCTTGGACTAGAATAGCTCTTATTTGGTTTTGGGAGAGTTTTAGTGCTTTGTGTTAGTGGGACCCTTTGGGGGTTCCCTTTTTAGTTGGCTTTACTATTGAGTGGGGGGATTATTCGTATTCCGGTGATTTGCACTCCTATCCCGTTTTACTCGTCTTGTTAATTCCTACAACTTTCATGTTGATCTCGAACCCGTCTGGAACCCCGAAACCCGATCTCCTTGTTTTGAGGGCAAAACAGTCTTTTTACATGAAATCTGTGCCCAACACTCGATATCCTCGAAACCCGCGAAACATGTACTTTTCCGAAACTAGATATTTCGGTGATCACTTTTCTCTTCTTCGTCGATTTCATTCGAGATCCCGAAATTAACGATTTCAGCCCAAAGAGCTTTCCTAGTAGTGGAGCCCACACCCATTGCTTTATAAAGAGAACCCTCTTCTTCCATTTCCCTTTTCCAGCACAAGCATATGAGAGCCTAGGGTTTCCATCTCTTCTCTTTTTCTCCTTGCTTCCTCACCACCAAAACCCTACCAAATCTCACACCAATCAAGAGATGAACTTCACCCTCTTCTTCCCCATTGCTAGAGCTATTCATTGATACCATTTGTGGAAGGATCTACTCAACTCAAGACCCTCATTGAGCTCACCTTGTCCATTTGAAGAGCTTCCAAGTGAGTTTTCCCTCCTATTCTTTTAGATTTATAATCTCTTAGCCTTAGCGGAGCTCTATTTCTATTTTCGTGAGTTCTTCTTCTTGTTCCTTGGTTTGACCCATTTTAGGGTTTGTTTTTGGGGGTTTTTGGTGTAGCTTGGTACTTGGCTTGGAAGTGTGGATTAGAGCTTGGATTTCTTGGTTTAGAGACCTTGAGGCAAGTGGATGTTTGGTTTTAAAAGTGATTTCCATGATTAAATGTTTGCTTTCATTGTATCATTTATGATGAGCTTTCACTTGCATTCATGATGTTATTAAATGCTTTTGAAAAGAGTTGGTAAGCATCTTTATTGTCTTGAAACATGATTTCTAGTTTTTGTTTCATCCATTGTTTTTAAATCATGGATTGTAGTTTTGAGTTCATCTTTTGTACAATGCCTAAGTGAATCCTTGTGATGTTAGTTGTCCTCTTTCCCTTAGTAATTGTATGAATGCCAATGGAGAATGAAAGGAATGGGTTTGGGGAAAGGAAAAGCTTGAATCTGAACCCAGGGAAGAAATTCCCGTGACTGGCGGTCAGCTAGCGGCTAACCGCCGTGTCCATCGACGGCTAACCGCCATCTAACCGCGCAGTTACGGTCACTTTTCCCGAGAGCTGAAGTCTCACGGTCAGCTCCGCGGTCAGCTAGCGGCTAACCGCCTAACCCATCAGCGGCTAACTGCCAGCCAACCGGGTTGTAACGGTCGCATTTCCAGAGAGCGGCAATTCCACGGTCAGCCTCACGGTCAGCTAGCGGCTAACCGCCGTGTCCATCGACGGCTAACCGCCACCTGACCGCAAGGTAACCGAAATTCCCTGAATTCTGTGAATAAAAGAAGGATTGAAGGGAGTTGTCACCCCATTGCTTGTGAACCTTTCTGAGAGCAATGGGTACCACTCACCTGGGATTGTGTTCGAAGCATAGGTGAAGTGTTTGTTGGTAGTACGTTAGAGAGAGAAACTACATCATCGAGATTCATTTAAGCGTTGAGGCTACTATAGTGTATAAGGAACCCGGAATGTCTCCCAAATTCAAAGAGTACCAAGCTTCCTTTTTATACAGACATACGGGATCCCTATTCACTTGGATTAGTTCTAACCCGACATTGTCTTGGCTTTTCAAAAGGGTACCTTACCTTGTCATTCTCGAAATTGATGATTTGGGATCTATCATCCCGAAAACTTTGGAAGTATACTTGTACTGTTTTGCTAGCTTTGATATACATGCCAGACCTGATATGATAGCTGTGCCCTGAGCACCCATGACCTGCCTGAATATAGTCTTGTACTTGATTTATTTTACACATGTCTTGATTTCCATGTTTTGACCTATGAGTCGGCACCACTAAGCTTGGATACCTTGTTAGTCTGATCTACTGACGAGGTGATCCCCCTCTTGTCCCGCCAACTGCAGTTTGGATCTTGCTACCCGGTTATTTAACCGTGGTCTTGTCCTGATACCGCAGATTGCTACTGTGGTTCCTGATGCCCGGCTCGCTACCGTGGTCATGTCTAGTATATAGTATATATGTATATGTATTTCGTTGTACCTCCTCACTTCGGTGACTGAGGTCAACGCCTTGACTCGCTTGCTCTATCACTTCGGTGATAGAGGATTTAGCTTTGTGTGGTTGCCATCTTGCCAGTTTCCTGATTTCCTTGGTTACCTTAACTTGTTCTACCTTGCATATATGTTTTTAACTAAATGATGCATTTACTCATGAAAATATTATTTAGACAGGGTTAACTGTTTCCAAGGTAAATGTTTTAGCATTAAATGTTTTTACTTTTATCCACCTGCCAGACCGTCGTGTCTGACCCTTTGCTTTGGTACTCAGGTCCCGTTGTTGGTTTCCCCGAGGAGGAGCCAGAGGAGGCGGTCGGAGAACCGCAGCCGCTAGTTGAGTGGCGTGCTGACGATGTTATGTAAACATCGGGCTGCAGAGTTGCGAAATATTTTGGGGGGTTGTTTGGATAGTATTCTGTTGGTTATTGTTTTGTTTATATTGGCCTTTACTGGCCTCTATTTTTTGGGAATTGTAATTAACTGATCTTCTGATTAAACTTGAATATGTACTCTTGGGTTATGCTTTAGGACATTGCTCATTCTGATACTTGTATTCAAATGTAATCAGCCTTGATATTTTGGGAATGAAATACATGCATGATTTACCATACGCTTCCGCAATAATACTAAATGGTTATGTGTGTGGAATATCCTCACCGCGGACACCTGTGGGAAATCACGTGCACGGGTAAGGAGTGTTCTTTTGTTAACCCGTGTACGCTTGATTATAAACACACCTTAAATTATTGTTATCATTCCATATGACCACATCATCATTGGCTTCATCAAACAGTCCCGATCCCGGATTTGGTTCCCCGAACCCGGTCCGGGGTCGCGACACATGGGGTTTGGAATTTTTTTTGTATGGTTCAATCAACTCAAAAGAGGCATGGAACCATTTTTGTATGCTCTTGGTAAGAGGGATTTTTTTCTGACTAAAAGTCCTTTTTTTTTTAGTGCCTAGGTGGTCAAACCTGGCTCATATGGGCTAGCCCATGGGACCTTAAGCTTTTTAGGATGGCTTAGATCTCATGTGGGGCCATTTTTGTAAAGAATATCTAAAGATATCTCATTTGGATAGAGAATATCTAAAAATATCTTTATGGGAGAGAATCTCTCATATTCCCTTAATTTGGGAGAGAATATCTCAAGGTATCTTTTTTTTGGGAAAGAATCTCCAATCTCCTATTTTGTTGGAGAGAATCTCTCATTGATTGATTTTGGGAGAAAATCTCTCAAAGACATCTTTCTTTTTGGGAAAGAATCTTTCTAATTCCTTCTCTTTTGGTAAGGTTACTAATTAGTAGCACTTACCTTTCTTTTTTTGTTTCCTTCTTTGATTTGCTCTCTTCTATAAAAGCAAGGAGGAGGCTAGATCTCTTGCCCTTATTGCTTTCTTTTGCAACAATCTCAAGAGAGCTCCAAGACCAAGAGTTCTTCTTCTTCAGGGATCTTCAAGCTTTTTCCTTCTTTTTCTCCATCAATGGCTTCAAGTAAGTTTCTTTTTCAAGAAAACTCCTTTCTAGAGAATAGGATGGTAAAAAAAAAAGGTCTATCTCTCTTTTTTTCTTTTCTTTGTTTTTTTTTCACGTGTTTCTCTTTTCTCCCTTTTTTTTTTTACACGTTTTTTTTTTCTTTTTTTTCGTGCTTCCTTTTCTCTTTTTTTTTTTTGCACTTTCTTTTTTTTTTTGTGGGCCGTACGGACCAGATCCGTACGTGGCCTGTGGGCCACGGCCTGATGGGCCAGCCCCTGATTTTTTTTTTTTTTTTTTTTTTTGCTGTTTTCTTTCTTCTCTTTTTTTTTCTAGAAAGTTTCTTTCTCTTTTTTGTTCTTTTCTTTCTCCCCCTTTTTTTTTGAGAAAGTTTCTTTTTTTTTTTGCTCATCAAGATAATGCGTTTTATGCAAATCTAGATGTTCATGCATGTACTTTTTGTAAATTGAATTGAGTAGCATGATGTGATAGCATACCTGAAAATCTTTGCAAATTTGGGAATTTGGAGCTCGCAGCGATGTTGAGCCCTTCTTGATTTTGCGGAGATTTTGAGGTTTCGAAAGTTTGGAGTTTCGGAGCTCGCAGCGATGTTGAGCCCATCTTCAAAACTTTCTATTTCTTTCGGGGTATTTCCCTTTTTCTTCGGAATTGCCCCGGAGTCATGTCAAAATTTCGCCAGATTTTTGGTGGGACTAAGTGACCCCTTTTTTTAGCGAAATTCTGTCATTTTGATGACGATCTTTTTCTTTTCCAACCTTTGCAGGTGGTTCCTCCAGAACGAACAAGGGTAAAGAGCCTGCTACAAGCGTACCTCGTCGATCCGCCAGATCTTCTAATGTGGCCGTTCAGCAGGCCTGGGAGAAGGTCCAGTATGTTGAGAGAAACTTGGAAGAATGCGACTCTCTCAACAGAGATGAGATGAGGCAACAACTGATTGCCCTCAAGAGTGAGGAGTATTATAAGATCATGGTAAGCAACCGTCCTTGGGTTATGGACGATCTGAGGGTTTTGCCCAAGCCTACCTTCTTCTTTGGAGATGCAGTCCTTGACGACTTGACATACCAAAGGAGATGTTTTCAGTTCTCTTACACAGCGGATGGTGAGGAGAGAACTATTTCTACCCGGTCGTCTTTTGATCGGACCATCTCGATCATGAGCCTTGCTCCCACGTGCTCTAAGAGGGAAGATCCTCCAAGCTGGGTGAAAAGGACCAGTGTGATCAAGACCGGGGTTTTTGTTGGTGGACCTTCCGGTTTTGCGGAGAAACCACCTGTCCGTATGGACGTGTTGATGCCAGCCAGTGGCTATCAGGGCTCTGATTACCCGTCGGTCGATTTGGGACCGGTAGGCCTTGGCGTTTTCAGCGGTGACGGCAGCAATTGGGTGAAGCCTTTTCGACTTCGTGGCCGTTTCAATGCTGACTTCGATTGGAAGTCATGGACTGACCACACCTTGCTGATTGGGGGAGCCGTTTTGAAGGAAGCCGGGATTTTTGACGCGGTCCGCGCTTTTAGGGAGACCGTGACTTTTTCCGATGATGCCTTCATGGCTATGTTGGAATCTTTCCTCCCTCAGACCAATACCTTCGTTGTCACGAACGGTGAGATTGGTTTTTCTCTGAAGGAGTTGAGCGCCATCACCGGATTGCCCATCCTTGGCAAACTCTACGAGGAGTTCATGCCGATTGACAGCGTCCTTGAGGAGCAGTCAGAGGAATTCAGGCTCCTATACTTTCAGCTCGTCCCCTTCTATGATTTTTTGAAGGAGGGCTCGAAAGTCAGGTCCAGCAGTTGGAAGAGTTATGGCTCTTCATTCTTCAACTTCTTTGACAGCAAAGAGTCTCCTGATAGCATGACCCGGGAAGACAGGAAGAAGACTTTGGCCATGCAGGAAGAGTTGAAGGGTTTCTTCGCGAGCACAGATGTCCTTTGTTCTGACATTGCACTGCGGAGAGATCTTGCTGTTTACCTCACTTATTGGCTAGGTGAGGCTGTGTTTGCTGGTGGAGATGGGACGTACATCAGGCCGCATTGTATTTTTCCGGCTTGTCAGATGGCGTTTGGAGAGCGGCTTGCTTTGGTACCTGCTCTTTACTCCTACTTGTGTACCGAACTGCAGGCTGCTGCTTTCTTGGTTCGGCTTGGGCTCCCTATGAATAGGGTATTTTCAGCCCATATATTTAATTCGTGGTTTGTATACCACTGTCCTGGCTTCCACCAGCTGGGTACTGCACAAGATGATGATCCTCTGATGATTCGATTGGCTAAGGGAAAAGCCGTATCCGAATCACTTTTGTTTGCCCGTATGAGGATCCGACGGTTCAGGGACGTCGAGATGGGGCAGTCTTCAGTTAAGCTTTCTCCGGAGTTGCGGAAGAAGGCTTTTGATTTTGGTGCCTCCCGAGACTCTACCAGAGCAGGGTCGGGGAGACATTATGCATTGACAAATGCAGAGAAGGAGTGGCTTTTCAGCATACGGGTCGGCACGATGGTGTACCGCAGACATCTTTTCGTCGACATCCAGCCGTATGTACCTTCTCGCTTTGCCCTTCAGTTGGGCTTCTCTCAAGGCGTTGTTGGAGCGCCTTCGAGTATGGTGAAGCGTTTTGGGGGTTTACAGGATGGCAGAAATGCATGGGCTTTTTATAGTGCTGAAGACACTACTGCCACGATTTCTTATCCTGAGCTATCGACTTTCCGAACTGCCGGCTTCACGAAGTGGTTCGCGGAGAGCTTTTTGGCATATCGGGGGCTTTCTAAGAAGGAGCTGGATGTAAAGCTGTCTTCGGGGAAAGGTACTGGAAAGTCGGATGGCGTCCGGCGAGAGGAAGTTTGGGCCTTCCTTTCTGGAGAGAAGCACAAGATAGGCTTTCTCGGTGACCAGGGCGTCATTGGTTCTGAAGCTGTTCGGGAAGTACCTGATGAGGCTTTGGAGCAGCTAGAACAGGAGGAAGCTGAGCTCGACGCTTGGATGCAAGCGGCACAGAGGCGAGCTTCCGCGGAGTCTACTGGCAAGAGCAGACCATCCAGTGAGGAGCCAAGTGAGAAACCTGACTCTGATAGTGGGGCGGGTTCCTCTAGGAAGCGAACCCGTAGAGGTAAGAAGAGGAGGAGTCATCATCGCAGCGAGGGGCCACATGAGGACTCTCCTGACATGGAAATCCCTCTTACCATCAACGAGGAGGTGCCAGAGGCTGTCAACGAGCCTCCAGAGAAGAGGAGCCGTGGAGAAGAGACCATTGGTGAAGGTATGATTCTTCCTTTTTCTTTTTCTACTTCTTTCATGGGGCTTTCCATGTTCTGATCTGTTTTCTCACCCTGCTGCTGCTTTTTTTTTTTTTTTTTTTTTAGCAGAGGATGAAGACTTGGCGATGCCTGAGGTTCCGACCGATGAGGCGGTGATGGAGCCGGTTATGGCATCTGAAGAAGAACCGAGGGACTCTGGAATGATTCCAGAATCTCCAATTGGTATAACTTCTTTCGCTTTCTCTTTTTTTTTTTTTTTTTGCCTGCGACTTGATTTGCTAACATTTTTCTTGTCAGCTGACTCGCCACAAGATTCCGATGACTTTGAACCATCAATGGACGCAAATGTTGATGATGCTTCCGATGAGTTCATGGAGGAAGAGAGTGTTCCGCCAGTCGTCGAAGAAGGTACTTTGTAGTGATGACCCTGATGGTTTTTTTTTTTTTTAACAGGATCATATTCATACCTTTTTGTGTTTCATTTGCAGGTTTTGAAGTGACAGAAGAGAGTCCATCGCTTTCTTCAGAACCAGAGCAAGGGATGCCAGAGGTCGATTCGGAGGTAGAGACTCCTACAACCAGTTCTGACGCGATAGAGGAGATACCTCATGCTGAGATTCCTTCTCCAGTGGCTCCAAGTGGAAAGAGTTCCTTTGTTACTCTTCCAATGGGAAATGACATGAGCAGCCGATCAGCGGAGAAGGGTGAATCTTCATCCAGTTCGTTTCTTCAATTTGCAAAGAAGGTGCTGGCTCGGGTTTTGAGTTCTTGGATCAAGACTCTCCTTTCTGGACACCTGGATGCCGGATTTGGCATGATCCCACATGTACAGGAGATTCTCACTGATACCGAAGAGGTTGGTCTGGATGTCACAGGTGCCAGGGCGATCGTTGATAGGATCATTGCGCTGGGTGACAAGTGGTTTGAGACCTTGGATTTCCCTGACGACCAATTCTTCAAGGAGATGTTCTTGGACCCTGCTGATAAGGCTAAGTCCGACCTGAATGAGGCTACACAGAGCAGGAAGCAGGTAGTCCGAGAGAAGAATAAAGAAGAGCTAGTTATCCTTGGATTGAGGCATGACCTTAACGTCCTTGATAGGGAAGTTGAGGAGGCCAGGGAACGTCTTGAGCATTTGAAGGCGCAAGTCGCTGCCAAGTGGACTGCTATAACAGAGGCTCGTGACAGGGAGAGTACTCTGATTCGCAGGGTTGCAGATGCCGGTCAAGTTCTCGAGAGGAGGACTCTAGAAAACGAACAATGGCAAATTGCAGGGGAAGAGCTTCCCGGTGTAAAAGAAGGGTTATGGCATTCGCCAGCATCTCATGGCAAGTTCCTGAAGAAGCGTGCCTTGGAAACTCTTACGGCTGATGCCAAAAGTTTGCTTGAGGAGCTGAAGCTTTGGCTGGAGACCATTTTTTGGCTGAGCTCCTGATTTTTTGTAGCAGAAACTATTCTTCTTTTTTTGGTACCACATGTATTTTTTTGGTACTTTTCTTTTTTTTTTGTAGTGCTTGTGAACACTTTTCTCTTTTTTTTTTGGTACCACATGTATTTTTTTGGTACTTTTCTTTTTTTTTTTTTGTTTTGTTTTCCCTACGCTCACTCAAATCTTTTTGGGATGAAAGCAATTACTAAATGGGATTTGATCAAAAGCTTTGTCATTTTGTGAAAATCTTTTGTCAAATAATTGTTTTGGCATGGGAGCCTGATTTTGGTTGTGGCGTGAAAGCCGATTTTGAGATGGCATGGAAGCCGAAATTTTATGGCATAAAAGCCAAAATTTGGGTTGGCATGGAAGCCGGTGTTTGTTTTGTGGCATCTATAGCCGGTTTGGTGGCATTGATAGCCAATTTGTGGCATTGATAGCCGGTTTGGTGGCATTGATAGCCAATTTGTGGCATTTATAGCCGGTTTTGACATAAGAGTCAGGTTTTTTTTTTGTGTGGCATCTATAGCCGATTTTTTTTTAAAACCAAGTTTTGTTTTATTGGCATGAAAGCCGATTTTGGCATTTATAGCCGGAAATTTTTGTTTTGGCATTTATAGCCGGATTTTGGCATTTATAGCCGAGTTTTGGTTTTCAAAATGCAGGTATCGACTAAATGTCGCCTCCCCGCTGAATGGTCTTGCAAGTATCGATGGAATGTCGCTTCCTTGCTCATTCGATTTTGCGAGTATTGATGGAATGTCACTTCCTCGCGGGTTAGGTTTTGCGAGTATCGATGGAATGTCGCTTCCTCGCGGATTGGGGTGCAAATATCGACTAAGCGTCGCTTCCTTGCGTTTCCCAAAACTTTTGGTTTTGTGGGTACTAACTTAATGTCGTTTCTCCGCGATTTTTTGAAATTTGAGGTTTTCTCGAACCATTTGAAATTTGGGTTGTGGATAGCAACTGGTATGTTGCATCTCCAAGATTTTTGAAATTTGGGTTGTGGATATCAACTGAAATGTTGCGTTTCCACGATTTTAGGTTTTCTCAAACCTTTGAAATTTGGGTTGTGGATATCAACTGAAATGTTGTGTCTCCACAATTTTAGGTTTTCTCGAACCTTTGAAATTTGGGTTGTGGATATCAACTGATATGTTACGTCTCCACGGTTTTTTGGATTTTGCAAGTATCGACGAAATGTCGCTTCCCTGCGATTTTGGGTGCAAGTATTGATGGAATGTCGCATCCTTGCTTTTTTTTCAAAAATTTTGTTTTGCGGGTACTGACTTTGATGTCGTTTCCCCACGATTTTTGAAAAACCAATTTTTTTTGTTTAAAGACACGAGGGTCGTAAATTTTGACCTAAAACCATTTGGCGGTAAAAGGTAAGGTGGACTAGGGTGGAAATCCCTGAATCCAGATTTTTGTTTCAAACCATGAATTTTGGTTCAAGGATCGAAAGTTTTGGTCAAGTCAGGGAGAGGCTCCTAAACTTGGATTTTTTTTTGTTTTTGAACAATGAAACGATAAAAGTAAGCATTGTTTTTTTTAATCTCTAGAAATTTTGACATTTGATATGAAAATTCTAAAGAGAGTGGGTTTGACGAGCGAGTACCTGAGAACAGGTTTTGACCATACAGGCATTGCTCTTACCCAGTTGGGTAAGTCTTCAAGGGTAGTACCGCTTCAAGAACTTGCCGTTGATAGGCAGCATACATCTGTCGCCTTCCATGTTTAGGAGGGCACATGCGCCGTTGGAGAAGACCTTGTCGATGACGTAGGGTCCCTCCCATTTTGGTTCAAACTTGCCTTTGGACTTGTGAGCGAAGACCATTGGTCTTTTTACCGCAAGAACCAAGTCACCCTTTTTGTAGGTGCGTTGCCTGACCTTTTTGTCAAAAGATCCTGCCATGCGTGCTTGGTAAAGTTCAATGCTTTGTCGAGCTTCAAGCCGTCTCTCGTCGAGATTGTCCAGCTCATGGAGTCGCAATTTGACATTGCTTTCTTGAGTCATGTCATTTTGTAGAGATACCCTCAGAGAAGGAATTTGTACCTCTAGGGGCACGACAGCTTCGCATCCATAGACCAAGGAGAATGGTGTGCTATGGGTTGGTCCTCGAACAGTGGTTCGATAGGCCCACAAAGCTTCAGACAGTTTATCGCTCCAGTCTCTTTTGTGACTAGAGACCATTTTCTTGAGGATTTTGCAGAGTGTCTTATTGAAGGCTTCTGCTAATCCGTTTGCTGCCGGATTGTATGGAGTCGAAGGACAGCTTTGAATTTTGTATTTGTCGCAAAACCTGTAGAATCGATGATCCCGGAATTGTGGTCCGTTATCATGGACGAATCTTTTAGGTATGCCGAAACGACAAATGATGTTGGTGCGCAGGAACTGAAGAAGCGATGAGGTCTTCATTTCGTTGAACGCAAATGCTTCTGACCACTTGGAGAAATAATCCGTAGCGGCGAAGATGAAGCGATGACCTTTGCTTGAAGGGGGAGAGATAGGACCTATGATGTCCATGCCCCATGCTTCGAAAGGCCATGAGATTGCTGTAGGGTGTATCCATTCCGAAGGCATGTGAATGTAATCTCCGTGAACTTGGCATAGCTGGCAGCGTTTGGCAAATTGCATTGCATCAGCAACCATGGTAGGCCAATAGTAACCTAACCTTTTTATCTGATCATAGAGCTTAGGACCTGCCTGATGGGCTCCACAAAGACCAGCATGAACTTCTTTAAGTGTTTCTTCGGCCTCTTGTTGTGACAAGCAGCGTAGAAGTACTCCGTTGAATGATTTCCTGTAGAGGATTTTTGAAGGAATATCCAAATGAAAGTTTGGGGCTCGCCTTTGTATGCTTACCCGTTCTTTTGGATCTTCAGGTAGGATTCCGAACATAGTGTAATCAATGAACGAATCCCTCCAGTCGCCGATTGAAGGTTGAAGGATAGAGATCCGACTTCCAACCACTCGGTGGCATTCAGCAACTGCTTGGTGTGTGTTAAGAGGAGGGAGGATCCTTCTCTCGCACACTGTGATTTGCATGTTTTCCCCTTCCTGGATCGCCATTGATGCGGCAAGTCCGGCCAGGGCATCTGCACGGATGTTTTCACCTCTACGAATGTGGGTGATGTTGCAGATGTCAAACTTTTGTAGAAGCGATTGTGCCTTGTTGTAGTAAGGCAGCAGATCAGGCTTCCTGACTTCATATTTCTGATTCATCTGATTGACGATCAGTTGAGAGTCTCCAAAGACTTCCAGCATGGTGATACCAGATTCGATGGCGAGTTCCAATCCTAGGATCAGAGCTTGGTATTCAGCTGCATTGTTTGTGCATGGTTCCAATAGCGAGAAAGCATGTGGAATCATGTATTTGTCGGGGCTAACAAAGAGGATGCCAACTCCCGAGATCAGCTTTCTGTTTTCATTTGTCCTGGTTGCACCGTCAAAGTACATGTCCCAGGAGGCATTTGGTGAGGAGGTCTCCACGTTGTAGACGGGTTCATCTGGGAGATCATCTCTGAGTGGTGAATCTTTAGGCAATGGATGCTCTGCGAGGAAATCTGCTAGAGCTTGGCCTTTGATTGCCTTTTGTGGCACATACCTAATATCAAATTGTGATAGAAGGATGGACCATTTTGCCAGTCGTGCATTGAGAGAACCTGCTTTTGTAACAAGGACCTTCAAGAGGTTGATCCTTGAGACGAGGTAGACCATGTTGGAAAGCAAGTAGTGACGTAGCTTTTGTACGGCGAACATCACTGCAAGGCATTCTTTTTCGACTGGAGAGTAACGATGCTCTGCACCTACTAGCATGCGGCTGAGGTAATATAGAGCAGCTTCTTTTCCTTCATCATTTTCTTGTGCAAGCAGAGCGCCTACAGAATGATCAAGAGCTCTTGTGTACAAGATGAATGGTTTTCCAGTGGCAGGGGCAGCTAACACTGGAGGTTTGGTCAGGTATGACTTGATATCTTGAAATGCGGCTTCACAGTCGGCATCCCAGACAAAGTCTACACCCTTTTTCATCAATCGAGAGAATGGACGGCATTTCCCCGAAAGATTGGAGATGAACCGTCTGATGTAGGCCAATCTCCCTTGAAGCCCTTTTAATTCTCTCAAGGTTCTTGGAGAGGGCATTTCTAGAATAGCCTTGACTTTTATGGGGTCAAGTTCTATTCCAGCTTTCCGAACAAGGAATCCGAGAAACTTACCCGACGAGACGCCGAAGAAGCATTTTAGAGGATTCATCCGCAGTTTGTGTTTGCGGAGTCGGAGGAAGACTTCCCGAAGATCTTTGAGATGGTCTTCTTTTCTTCTACTTTTGACGGCGAGGTCATCAACGTAACATTCGACCGTCTTGTGCTGTATATCTTGGAATATTTTCATCATAGCCCTCTGATATGTGGCACCAGCATTTTTCAGACCAAATGGCATGACAGTGTAGCAATACACGCCAAATGGAGTCCGAAATGATGTGTGTTTTTCATCTTCAGGATGCATCTTAATCTGATTGTAACCAGAGAAGCCATCCATGAATGTCATTCGCTCGAATCCGCAGGTATTGTCAATCATCACCTCCGGTATGGGGAGCGGGAATTCATCTTTAGGGCAAGCGCCATTCAGGTCTCTATAGTCAATACAGACCCTGATCTGCCCATTTTTCTTTGTCACGGGGACAATGTTGGCCAACCATTCTGGATGTTGTTCCTCACGGATGAAGCCGACGCTTTTGAGCTTTTGAACTTCTTGTTCAATTTTATCCATCACATCTGGACGGAATCTTCTTTGGCCTTGTTTGACAGGCTTGACTTCTTCTTAAAGATTGAGTTTGTGGACTGCTACTTTGGGGTCTAAACCAGGCATCTCAGCGTGAGACCATGCAAAGCAATCAACGAACTCACGAAGGAAAGCGATATACTCGGGTAACTCATCATCCTTTATATTCTTGCTTATGAATACAGGACGTGGGTTATCTGGTGTTCCCAAGTCTATCTTTTCAACAGGATCTTCTGTTAGAAGGTTCGAAGGTGGTTCCTCCACAATATTTTCGGAGGCTTCCAGCTCAACGAAACCTTCTGGGATTCCAAGGGCATTTGTAGACCGAGGGTTTGTTCCTTTCCACGGGTCTTCTTGATTGGTGATCTTCTCAAGGCTTGCTATGAGATGGTCCCAATTGCCTGTTGAAACTGGGTCGAAGTAAGGTACTTCTTTTGGAGACGAGGGCTCTTCTGGGTCAGAATAGCACAAGTCTGTATTATCGGACGATTCCTCTTTATCATCAGAGAAATCGTACCAATTGGATGAGCTTCCTGGATCTTTGTCAGGTAACTCTTTAAAGAGATATCCAGGGAGATCGATGTCTTCATGGACTTGAGATGTTGAGGCTTGGTCGGTAAAACGACTTTTAAGCTTTTGTGTCAACTGTCTCAGGGGAGTGTCGGGATCATACCCTAACCCATATGAAGACTTTTCTACATGACCGTAGAGTCTCCAATCTTCCAGCTGGCTTTTGGTCAAGGCGGGCTCCAATGGCGTGAGAATACCGCGTCTTTCTCCCAAACCGACTGGGTTTTGAGCGTCATAGCCCATTTTCTTCATGATTGCTTGTGCCACAGGACTATATAGAGATAGCTGAGGCATACCTTCATTTTGGAAAGGTTCCAGCATGGAGTTTGATGAAGAAGCATCCGATCTATGGAAGAAGATCGGCCTTTGCTTTGGTGATGTTGTCGGAACAACAAAGGTAGCAGACGTAGGATCTTCTACATCATCAGGTGTCTTTATCGGAGTGAGAGCAGGCTGAACATGCTGAGCGTCAGCTTGGCTTGACGATGCATCGTCTTCTGGCTCTGAGTCCGAGTCTGTGTCTTGCATGATAGACACGAGAGAAACAACAAATTTGCCCCCAAGCTTTTGCTTTGCCTTCTTCACTCTGGTTGTGATGACCAGAGGTTTTGAAGGTTTGAGGGAGACGACGAAGGGAGATTGACTACTCTCTTCCAATTTGCCGGAGGGTTTGTTTTCTTCCGGTGATTTTTTAGGAGCCTTGCCTTTATCTTTCTGGAGATTTTCAGCAGGGGGTGCTATTTCCTCTTCTTCTTTTTCTCCTTCATACATCTGGGAGTCTGCGAAGTGGACTTCTTTACCTTTGAAGGGTTTTCTGTCCGCAAAGACTCGATGTACCATGCCGTCGTCGCCAACGAACTTGATGCATTGATGTAAAGTTGAAGGGACAACACCGTTCTCGTGTATCCAAGGACGTCCGAGAAGGATGTTATAGCATGAAGGGGTTTTTATTGCATACACAGTGACCTCAGAGATAAGATCACCGATTTGCAATTTGAACCTGATTTTGCCGATAGGCCTTTGAGCGCTCCCATCGTATCCAAAGATAGATACAGATGTGTGGCTTAGCTTGCTGGGTGGGATGCCCAACTCTTCAAGAGCCGAAGTGGAGATAAGGTTGAGTGCAGAACCTGAGTCGATCTGAACTCTATGTATCGGCATTTCTTTGATGTACCCTGTGAAGTACAGGGGTCGGTTGTGCCCTGCTTCGCCAAGTAGGAGGTCGTCCTTTGTGAAGGCGATGGTTGCACTGGCTGCCTTTTGAACCGAGAGGCATTGGATGCATGATCCCTCGCTTTTCTCTTTTTCTCCTTTTAAGGAGGTTTCTGAGTTTTTGACCCGGTAGTCCATTTCAATTTGGAGGACTTGTGGGGCATGTTTGTCGACATCCTCATTCAGTTTTTGTAATTCTGAGATGAGATTATCACGAGTGCGTGGAGACATTCGTAATAAATCCAGGATGTGCAGTCGTGCGGGTATGTGTTTGAAGTGCTCAACCAAGTCATACTTGAAAGCCTCGCTGGGGCCTGCATGTTCATTGTTTTTGCCACTGGGGGCGCTTACAACATCTTTTCCCGAAGGATTTACATAAGTAAAGGAAGATTGGTTGTAATTCTTGTGGTAGTCCCGGCCAGAGCGGGTGCCTCTACCAACTTCGAGAGCTTCTTGAGAAGGATCTTCGTTTGGAAGATTGTCTTCAGGATCAAGAGGCTGTCGTTTTTCATCTACTGGGGATGTATCTGCAGCAGAGTTGCCATCCTCAGTGATTGTGTTGCACGGAGCATTTTCCGGGAGCAAGTCCTGAACAGCATCCAGCAGCTTTTCTTCTTCGTTGACCCATTCATCATCCCAAGTTGGGTTTTCTTCATGATGATGAGTCGGGAAGAATGTATATTCTGAAGTTACAGTCTCAGGAGAAGAAACCTGAGAGGGTGTCATCTCTGTGAAAGTCACGTGAGACGAGGTAGCTCCAGAAGATACATTGCTAGGCGTCGTCAGAGTATAGGTAATCTCATCAGACGACGCTTCAGAAGAGCTATAGTCCTGATATATTACATTACAGGAAGCTCTGATAGGAGATGTTGCCTGCTCGGAGTCAGACTCATCCTCAGATGTAAGAGGATCGTCTACCCAGCAATTTTCTCCATTTTCAGTAGTTAAGGGTGGATGTACCTGATTATCTTCAGGGACTTCAGGCTCTGGATTGTGAGGAATCTCGTTGATGCGGTCTTGCTCTTGTTCTAGAGCGAGATGCTGCAAGATCCTCGCATATTCTTCAAGATCAGGCATGGGAGCCAAATCTTCTTCTTCATCTGCTCTTTGTGGCTCAACATGGTTGATTTCCACTGGAGCAACGACGGGTGCTGGCTCAACATCATTTTCTTGTACAGCCTCTTGGTCTTCTTCATCATCAGACCAGGATCCTTGTGGTTGCAAGGGGTTATACCAGATTACTGGCATAAGGTGAGTTTCAGGAACCCATTCTTCGTCGGAGAGATACTCTCCTGTTTCAAGAGATTCCTCCCACTCGCCGGTGTAGTTGGGCTCGAATCCATCGTCGGTGTCGCTGGACTCGTATCCATCAATGGAGAATCCAACTACCGAGTTGCAAGAGTATGATGCCCCCTGCATAGCTTCTTTTTTGAATCGAGGTGGCATGAAATCACTGAGAGTTAAGTTTCTTACCGCCTTTGAAGTCTCTGGAAGGGATGTTTCTGTTGCCCCGAGTGAAATGGTAGAGGAGGCCTCTGCCTTTTCATGGACTTCTTGTTTTGGCTGGGTCTTCTCTTGCCGTTTGAGCCTGAGGAGATGTTTCCTAGCCTGCCTTCGCTGTTGAGCTGTTGGCTTTGTTTTGACGATCTCCCAATTTTCATCTTCCAGGAGATCGGGATATACCCATATAGGTTGTCCATCTGGTGCTGGATAGGGAACCAGCTCCTCGGACGCTTGAATTTTGTTTATCACCATGAAGGAAGTAGTGATCTTCTTCTTCGGTGATTTTGGTGTTTGTCCATATGACACCATGTTGACAGAGGCAGTCCCATAGTTTTTGTCAAAGGTGATGACTCCGTTTTTCCACATCTCGTTTATCTTCTCTCTCACAACAAAGCATTGATTGAGAGGATGCGAGACCATCTGGTGGTATGGACAGTACCGAGGATCGTTGGTTTTGCCAATGTCTCCCGGTCTTTTGGGTTCAGGCAAGGTGAGCTTGCCGTTTGCCACGAGAGCCTCGAAGATTTCGTCAACATCTTCATCGAACGGGTATTTCTTTTCTACTTGCTCTTTGAAGGCATCAGAGAGTTCAGGTCTCTTACCTGCAGCTCTGTTTTCAGCTTTCTTTGGTTGCTGAGGAGCTGACTTGGTTTGCACATTGAGGACCTCTTTCTTCTTTGGTTTAGAGGTTTGGTAATGGCGGTTGGCTCTTTTCTTGATGACTTCTGACTGTTGAGGTCTTTAATCACCGTTTCAGCTTCCATAGAAGCTTCCAGGAGTTCTCCCAGGTTTTTTGATTTGTTGCCGATGATCATGGAGCGGATTCTAGCTCTCATGTTGTTTCGGCAGATGTCGACTAGCGACGCTTGTGGCAGTACATCTGAACATTTGTATGCCATTGCTTTCCACTTGTGAATGAAGTCGTAAGTTGACTCATTCTCTCCCTGTTTTAGGCTGCAGAGCTGAGCCATAGTAACAGGATGATCCTCACCTTGGAAGTGGGTCAGGAAGCGTGTCTCTAGCATAGCCCAGTTCTGAATGGAGTTCTCCGGAAGAGTGGAGTACCAATCGAAGGCCGTACCTTTTAGGGTACTTGCAAAGAGGCGGATCTTGAGTGCATCTTGATCCGCGATAGCTCCCGTCAAAATCTTGAAGTGGATGACGTGCTGTCTGGCTGATCCTTTCCCCGTATATGTTTGGAGAGTAGGATGTTTGAATTTTGTAGGGAACGGGACCGAGTCCATCCATAAAGGATATGGTGGCTTGATCCCATGCTCCTTGAGTATATCCTCTTCTTTTGCTTTGGCGAGGATACTGTCTACGTCCTTTTTGGTAAGGGCGCGTGACTCATTTTCTTCTCCATTTCCCTCGTTATTGCTATGATTCGGAGGAGGCTCATTGTTCACCTGATTTTGGACAACAAGGAGGAGGTTTTCCATCAGAGTTTCAATCCTCTGCTGGCCTTGTTCCAACTGCTGGATGCGTGTGAGCGCATCATCTTGAAGTGGATTCTGAGGTGGTGGCTCAGAACTTGTAGCCAAGACGTTCATCCCTCGGGATTCGAACGAAGAAACCGTCCTGGTGACTGAGCTGAGGCTCATTCTTTTTGATGAAGAGCTTGATGAAGGATTACTCTCCCGTCCTTGGCTGGAAGGGGCAGGAGATTCTTCGGGATGTCTTTGTGTCCTGGTGACGCTACGGGTCACCGGACGTCGGACATGGATTTTTTATGCTGACCTTTGGCGTCTTCTGGTTTTTCCAACCATATGGACGGCAGCAACTTGGTCGGGTCTTTCTTTTTCGACCCATTTGCGGGAGACTTGAAGTGTAGGAGGCTGGGTCCTTTGCTTCTCTAGTCTCTTTTGTCGATATGACGCACGGCGGCGTGCTCGACGAGCGATTTGAGCTTCAGTCAGCTCTGGCTGGGCTCTGACGATGAAGGATGTCCTCCCTCGGGTGCAGCAGCCGAGCCTGTCTTCTTTGTAGCTAGGCAAGGACAGGATCCGGACCCGGTCCTTTGCCTGTTGCAGCGAAGCTTTGAATTTTTCAAGTTCGGCCCCTGTAGAGATAAAGGGTCGAACCGAAGGAGTGTAGGCCTTAGCAGGTGCTTGTAGAGGCCTGGTGATGCGTGATCTGATTCTGGGCTTGTGGGAGCAAGCCGGTTCATGCTGGGTTGACTTGGGAGTCAGGTTGGAGATGGGTCTCTCCTCTTTCATGTAGGCAAGAGGGTAGAACTGGTTCTCTTTGAGTGGGGCCAGGTATGCTGGCTTGGTGGAAGTTTGAGACCTTCTTTGTTTTGGGGAAGGTCTTGGAGACCAAGTCTTAGGGTAGACCTGGTTGGTTGTTGGTCGAGGCTTCGCGGGGGTGCCACGGGCTTCGGGCTTTTGGGCGCTCGCCTTTGGTGTCACGGGAGTGACACATTGAGAGGCGATCTTCTGCTTTTTGGCAGGAGCAGCTTGTTCTTCGGGAAGTGGGAATGGTCCCAGTGTCCCGAAGACGATGGTCCGGGGAGTCGAGGTCGACCCAGAGTTCAGAGAGTTGCCGAGGGAGTTGACGCTTCGGCAGCTGGCAGGGCGCTTGTAAGTGCGCTCGGTTTGCTTCTTTTGAAGCATGAGTTGGTGCTTGTTCTCATCGAAGATAATGGTTAAGGCTGCCATTGTTAGTTTCGAAAAAGTTCTGAAACAAGACCACATCCATTAGTAATCACAAGAATATAATGATCATAAATGGGAATTTCTATGGTTCTCTTTTCAAATCGCTCAAGGGATATGACCCAAGCGACATGAAGAAGGCAAAAAAGCCATGGATGGTACAATTGTTCTGACAGCAAGTATGGTGAGCCCAGAATGAGTGTTCCAGTGACTGCTAGAAGCAATTGTAAACCTAAATTCGACTTATCGAGAAGCAGGGCTTGCTCGAGATAAGAAAAATATAAGGTAGGAGTTACAAATGTGCCGGTCACAGATACAGTAGACCCTGAAAGGGCGTACCAGTATTGCTAGGCACAAATGTTGGAGATCGCATCCATAAGATGGGATTCTTTGTTTTGAAATGTCAGAAATGGATTCGTCAAAGAGAGCAGGTGGCATTCCGATTCAAATACGGGCTCAACGATTTCCGCGAGCGCCAGTACTCAGAAGGGAAGAGACCACAATTTCTCGAATCTGAATCCAAAAGTGACGAGTTTTTTTTTTTGAAATGTCAAGATTGGTTCCATCAAGGAGAGCAAATGGTATTCCAATCTAAACACGGTCTCGGCGATTTCCGCGAGCGCCAGTGCTCAAAAAAGAAGAAACCAAAATTTCTCAGATCTGAAATCAAAAGTGACGAGTTTTTGAAGATTTTTTTTTTGAAATGATTTTTTTTATTTTATTATTTTTATTTATTTATTTTTTTTTTAAAAAAAATATTTTTTATTTATTTTTTTTATTTTATTTTTTTTTTGAAGATTTTTTTTTTGAAAACTTTTTATTATTTTTTATTATTATTTTTATTTTTTAATTAATTTTTCTAAGATTTAAAGACGAGAGAGTACACATAGGCCTCCTAACCCGGTCTTATGAAACCTCAATTGATAGAATTGCCCCCAGGTAAGGGTAGGATTACTTAATGAACCCGTTTGGAGGACCCTTGCCTAGAACAGTCAAGCTGTCTCCACACTCTGGACAAGGCTTTTCTTGAATCAATCGTGATCAAAGAACGCAATTGGTTTAACCTTAGTGGTCGATGTCCTTTTTTTTTTCAAATCCCATATAGACTCATCGAAGAGAAACGATGGCCCAAAACCTTAGTCGAACGGGCTCAACATTTCTGCAAGCACCAAAGAACGATAGGATAGGATCAAAGTTTCTCAATTTTGAATCCAAACTAAGAAAACTGATTTTTTTTTTTATTTTTTTTTTATTTTTTTTTTTGAAATCTCTAATGAACTCATCGAAGAGAAACGATGGTCCAAAACCTTAGTCGAACGGGCTCAACATTTCTGCAAGCACCAAAGAACGATAGGATAGGATCAAAGTTTCTCAATTTTGAATTCAAACTAAGAAAACTGATTTTTTTTTTGACTTTTTTTTATTTTTTTTGAAATCTCTAATGAACTCATCGAAGAGAAACGATGGTCCAAAACCTTAGTCGAACGGGCTCAACATTTCTGCAAGCACCAAAGAACGATAGGATAGGATCAAAGTTTCTCAATTTTGAATTCAAACTAAGAAAACTGATATTTTTTTTTTTTTGAAAAGAGAAAGAATGGAAACAAACTCAAAGAAATAGAAATTTCCAAAAAATCCCATCTCATTTTTTTTAGGATGCAAAATCCAACATAGGCTACCAGCTAGAAAGTAGCCAAGGAATCCGGAAAAGAAGTATAAGCATAGAGCAAAAAGTATGATATGCAAATATTTCATTTCCGAGCACCGTGTTCTCAAATGAACGAGTCCCACCGGGTGTGCCAGCTTGATGGAACGCGCTCCGGAATGCCATGGGTGCTACCGGGGTCGGCGGACGTGGGAGTTCGTCGGGTCCGGCCCTTTCGCGCCCGAGGGGCATGAAGCGTGCATCAACATTTCTTTTGTGTGGGTGTGCCAGATTTTCTATTTTACTTGGAATTGCAAGTGGTAATCCGGAGATCAACCTTCGCAAGTAAAAAGGAAATCAACTTCTTTCAAGTTTTCCATTGCACAAATATTTAAGAAAAGAGACATTTTCTTGGTTTGCCGTGAAAGGCGATTTTGTTTGGCATTTATAGCCGATTTTGTGGCGTTTATAGCCGATTTTGGCGTTTATAGCCGATTTACAATTCTTATCAATAATGAAAGACAAGAGTTGTGATTTTTTTGTCTCTTTAGAAAAATACAAACTACAATGAAAAGCAAGAAAAGGAGGATCTAACTTCTCAGGAGATTGTGGGGGACTCATTCAGATTGACGGTCGCAAGCCATGTATGGGCTTCGCCATCATCCATGCAGATGAGAACAGAAGATGCTCTTGATTCGCTTGGCTTGGCTATAACCTCAGATTTTTAGAGGACAAAGACCAAGAGAAGGTCCTATGTCCAATAAAAAACTAAGTAGACGGGCTGAAAAGTCACGTCTAAGCCATTGGAGGCAGCGGGAGAAGGCAAGGACCTTGGGGGGGGTGCCCCCCAAGGGACTTTTGTCACCTTGTAGTGGTGGCCGGTGCAGAACTTCAGCAGAGTTTTTCTCTCTTTTTCTTTCTCTCAGATTTCTGGATCTGTGGCGCTTTGGAAGTGATGCCTGGATTCTTTTTCCGATC
The DNA here is from genome assembly GCA_028538565.1 of Umbellularia californica. Taxonomy (NCBI): domain Eukaryota; kingdom Viridiplantae; phylum Streptophyta; class Magnoliopsida; order Laurales; family Lauraceae; genus Umbellularia; species Umbellularia californica. Next base: position 63,361,616 of record JAPQWN010000001.1, read on the forward strand.
TCTTCCGATCCGATCTCTTTTTTTCTGATTTTTTTCTGATCTTTTTTCTCCGATCCCGATTTCAATGGAATGCTCTCCTATTTATAGGCTTTTGGTAGCCATTTAGGAGAGCTTTTATGGGCTTTAATGCTTTAATGGGAGGAGTTACAAGATTTATTTCTTGATTTTGTAACTCCTTTTTCCTTGAATCTGATTGGCCGATGGAGATTAAGGGCTTTTAATCACCTTAATTACCATAATGGGAGGAGTTTCATGGGTTAAATGCCATGAATCAATTGACTTGTAACTCCCAAATGCTTGCTTCTGATTGGGCCGTCCAAAGAATGAGTTAATGACTGCCATAAAGCTAGCCAATTAACCACATTAATTGGTCGCCGAGCAGTCGAAGAGTCGCGGGCCGTGCCGTGTCTTCTGGAATTCTTCTGGCGATGATCATCGATGGATCTTCATGCTGATCGACATCGGATGAACATGTAACTTCAGACAGTGATAGCTAAGAGCGGGCCGGTGACATCTGTCTTGTCGATTTCACGATCGGTCGGACAGAAAGTGCACTTTCTTGGTCAGCCGGTTGGCGATCAATGTTGATTTTGATACTTTTGGAGGTTGACCCGTGATTTTGACGGATGTCGGAGGACATGAGTCAATTTCAAGCACTTAAAAATCACATTTTCAGGAAACCACAGGGGCCAAAGTGCGCGAAAGGCGAAAAAAGACGGAAAAACGGGTCACCGGCGAAAAATCCGGTGACCCGGACTTCCATGGTCGCCGGCGACCATGGGCCATGGTCGCAGGGGCCTGCGACCCTGGGGGAATTTTTCCCTTTGGAGCCCGTTTTGCGGTCGTTTTGAGGTCTTTTTCGTCGCCGTTTTCTTCTGTATTTTTCCTGACATTTCTTCTCATTTATTGGCTTGATTTCTCTGTAGAAAACCTAATGAGAATCCTTGCATTTTTAGAGTGCAAAGTTTCCAATTTTCCGGGAAAGCCGAAGACTTTGTCGCGTAGAGCTGCTGATTTTCCGCCAGAAGCTGAAACTTGGTCAAACGATGTCGGAATGACCTGAAATTTGAGGTGAAGCCTCCTAAGCAATAAATAAGACCAACCATAGGCTTTTGTTTGAGTTTTGAAGCCGTTTGGGGTCCCGTCGATGCTTCACTTGATTTTGCTGCGGGGAAAATGCCGAGCTTTGATATGTGGCCAAACGATGTCCGATTGACCTGAAATTTGACGGGGAGCCTATTGAAGTCATTTTGAGACGTTCCATGGGCTCCGTTTTGGATGTCATGGTCCCGGGTTGCTCCGCCGCCGGTAGGCTTGATTTTCTCTCGGAGCATCGAAACCTGGTCAAACGTTGTCAGAATGACCTGAAATTTGACGTGCAGCCTTTTGGAATCATGTTGAAGCCACTCATGCACTTGGTTTGATGAGCGAAGGCTTCGGTGGTTCCCGCCGCCGGGAGGCTTGATTTTGCTGCTCGAGCATTGATGGAAGGTCAAACGTTGTCGGTTTGACTTGAAATTTGGCATGGAGCCCTTTTGAGACATGCTGGAGTCATCTGTAGGCTCTGATCGAAGTTTTGACGTCTCCGATGATGTCGCCGCCGAGAGCTCCTGTTTAGCTGTCGGATAAGTGAAGTTAGGCCAAATGATTCTGAAATGGCCCGAAACTTCATGTGTACTCTTTTCTTGGCTATCTTGAAGGATCTTGCAGTTTTTGTTTGATTCTGACAAGATTTGATTTTTTAGAGAAATTGCATTGCCTATTTATGGCAGGTTGCGACTTCATGCAGCTTTCTTGATGTTGAAGAGGCAAAGTGACATTTTTGGTGTCAACAGTTGATCTCATCAACGTTATTGAAATCCTTGAATGCTAGAATATGTTGTGTGTCAATTGTCAACCCATGAAAATATCGGTCAACTAACACATCATCAGCCTCATTTAAGCCACATCGAGCTTGCACTATCATGAACTCTTCAAAATAATCAACAACTATCCCGTATCCTTGTTTTAAGTCTTGAAAGCTTGAACGTAGATCTCTAGAATAATTGACGGGAATGAACTTTTATTCAAAAGATTTTTCATCTCCATTCATGTCTCAACACGGTCTATTTTTTTGTTACGCCTTTTCTTTTGTGACTCGGCCCACCAGATCGCAGCATAATTGTGAAATTAAGTTGCTACCAAAGTAACTTTATTGCCATCAATCATTGGTTTGTATGTAAAAATATTTTCTACACACACTAACCAATCCATAAATTCATCTGCCTTCAATTTTCCATCATATTTGGGAATCATGAGTTTAATTCCTAAATCTCGATTAACATTGACTGCCGGTTGATGTTGATTTCGAATATTTTTGAAATCATCTTGGTGATTATTCGCATGTCGATTAGTTTCTAAATTGGCTAATTTGGTTTCCATTCTTGTAAGAGTTGCTTGCATTTGAGTAATCGTTGTGAATAATTCTGCAATGGTGTCGGTCAATTCTTCCATGGATGGAGAAGAAGATTCTACTTCTACATGCTTCTTAGGATGCTTTCCACGAGCGCATACGTGAGAACATATTTGAAACCCGATGCCGGATGGCCCTACGTCGCAAAAATAAATCATGGCTGCTGTTTTGGACAACTCTGGCGCTGACTGGTCAATCTGTTGATGGTTTCTGGGCTTTGATCTAAAGGCCGGAGCTGAGTTGACCCGAACCTCACCTTTAACAAAACTAGGACCAAAGCCCGGTTTAATATCAATGTATTGCGGGCACATCACGACGCACGTGTTGATGCCTCTTGGTTTTCATGCCCGAATGAGAAAAAGGATTAAAAACCCTCTTATCGTTCCTGTGTTTCAATTAAGAGGACTCAATTGGAGAGGACAAGCAACGACGTGGTCTTCTCCGACTAGCACAACGACAAGAGGTTAGGTGGCCAATGATGCAATGCGAGGCGGGTGCCATTCGAACAGTGTGACAATGAAGAGTGGTGCTTCCACTTTTCACTTAGTTTTTGCGAATTGGAAATGACGGCGGCGGTGGGGCGACGACAAAAGGTGAGGGGACCGAGTAGGATGAAAATAGTGATAGCGGCGGGCGTAATGGCCCACCGATAAACCGCTACGAAGCAGGCAATACGTAGCGTAGCGGGGATACGTAGCGGTGCGATTTGAAAAAATCGCCAGAAAAATCTGAAAAAATTCCAGAAAATTGAAAAAATTGTAAAATGAAAGAAAATATGGTTCTTTTGCAAAAGTGAGTAAGAAAAGGGGGTGTAGCGGTGCCCTCAATACATGAGGTCCTGTATCGTTGTATAAATAGAAAATAATAGTAATTATTATTTTTTTCACATGTATTCATGTTTCTCAGTCATACTAACTTAAAAAGTAATGGAAAGATCATACAAAAAAAAAGAAAAACTAAAACATGAAATAAAGGCATAAGAATTAAGAAAACTTAAGAGTTAAGTCATTAGTCATTACTCAATACTCATTAGTGAGCATTGAACAATCAAATATCAATACTTCAACATTCAAGGTTCAAATTTAATCAAGTGAATGAACTATGAAGTGATCAACAATCAACATTCAACACCAATTTAGAAATGACAAAGAATAGAGAGTTAGTGAAGGAAATATGAATACCTTAATGACCACCAAAATGAACGTCTACCAAGATTCAAGGGGCTATGGTCATCCTCATCCCTATCAGTGTTATCATTTCTAGTGGCACCATATGGAATTTGATATTGATGAGCATTGGGATCCACAAATCCAAAGAAGGCAGCCGCACCCGCATCAAAAGAACTTGGAGGAGTTGGAGGTGGATATCTACCATATTGCATTTCACCATAGTCACCATATGAGTAAGACCCTGAAGTTGAAGACTTTTCTTCTACTTATTGTACTTGACCATATGGAAAATAGTCAAAATACTGTGAGGTTCCTTGTCCATTGTAACTAGGGTTCCACAATTCAGCCCATGATGCCGCTTGTTGTCCTCCAACACCTCCACCCATGTATCCTTGTTCATTACTACTCCAGGAGCAGGTGGTGAGATTCTCCGACGCCATTGATAACCACCTTTTCCTTCCATTCTTTTCGGAAAGTCCTGTACCTCCTCTACAGGAATGACATCTTCCTGATCATGTTGGTAGTATTCACTAGTAGCACCTGTCCCAGTAATGTCTCCTGCTCCATCTCCCCCATCTCCTCCACCATGGCTACTCGAAGAGACGGTGGTACTCATCCTCTCAGAAGATGACACAACATGAACAGGTTCTTTCCCTTTATGTTGTGGTTGCAGGCCTTGCAGCTGTGCACTTGAGCCTTCTCCTCCAAGTGGGGCACCTCCTGCCTCACCCATATCTTCATCAAGCAAATCTCTAACCTCCTCCTGAAAGCCCAGATCTGAATCTAGCAATGGATCCTCTATCTCGGCTATTCATGGGAGCAAGGGATCATCCTCTCTGAATATGTGATCCAAACTAATAAGACAATAACTCGGATCATCCCTTGTCCTTCTTTTTCTTGTTCTGTTTCTCAACTTCAAATTGTAATGGCAATATACAAGCTTGTGGAGTTTTTGTATGGTAAACCGATTCCTGGACTTTGTGTGGATCAAGGAGAAAGTGTTCCAATTCCTTTCACAGTTTGATGAAGTTGTAACTTGACTAAGAATGCGAACAGCTGCTTTCCTTAGAATTGGAGTATCCTCTCCAAAATTCATCTACCAATCAGCTGAAATTCAATGTAAACAAATAAAATTAGATATTCCTTAAGTCCTTCCAATTTCCAATCAATTGAGAGATAAATAACAAAAGCCTAATAGGTTGGGTGATTGAGTCTTTTGTTCATACCAGGTGGCATCTTTCCAATCGCTCTTATTGAAAGAGGGTCAGCGAAGCCTTTTTTCCTTTGTGTGTATGTAGATATCTACAGTGTGAAAATTAGGAATAAATCAATAAACCATACATGTTTAAGACCTATCTCAAGCATATACATATGTCATCTCAAATCTAAATCACTAACTCACCTCTTGGATGGCTTCGATTGAATCATCAACTCCCAACAGTTTTTTCAACACTTTCCTTAATCCTACCATCAACTCCGTATCTATTACATCGCTGTGTTGTTGGGCATTGGGGTAGTAGAATTCGGGATTAAGGAAATAACCTACATTGAAAACAAGTTGAAATGAAAAATGATTAAACATCAATAAAAGAGAGCTAGATTGCTTTAAAAGCATCAAATAGTAATATTGTTATTGAGTACCTGCAGCATGCAATGGATGGTGCAGCTGGTCGCTCCACCGGGCATCAATAATCTTTATATATTCATCATGATATCTAACATTTTCCATGATAGCTTGCTTAGCCCGATCCATTGCTTCATATATATATATATATATATATATCCCATTGTTGGCTTATCACCATCTACAAGCTGCAACACTCTGACTAAAGGCTCATAAACCTTTAATAAATTAGACACTTTCTTCCAAAATTTATTGTCCCTCATCAAGTTAGGGATCTCAAATTCCAGACCACTTGTTGCATTGCCCCAGTTCGAACGAAGCTATTCCTCTGAAGCAAACATCTGAATCAGCTCTGTTCTAAACCTTACAGGGCTGTCCATCGCAATGAAATGGGTAGCAAACCTAGTTGATCCCGGATGTATCAAAGCATGGTTATTTGTGAATTTTTTCATCAAGCTCAAAAGCCATGAATGATCATAAATAAATCTGGTAATGCCTCTACATGCCTTGATAACTTCAGCAATTTTCTTCTTTTTTCCAATATCTTCCATGATGAGATCTATACAGTGTGCTGCACATGGAGTCCAAAACAGATGAGGCCTTTTATTCTCCAACATCTTATCGGCTGCCTTGAAATTGGCGCCATTATTTGTAACAATTTGTATAATATTCTCCTCTCCCACACTATCTACAACCTTATCCATAAGAGTGTATATATATTTAGCTGTCCGTCTATGTTCAGATGCATCCATGGACTTCACAAAGACACACCCAGTGACTAATTGCACCAAAAGGTTTATTAATTGTGTTTATGTGCCGCTGGTCCACTCATTGTACATAATGGTGACCCCATTCTGTTGCCACATGGGTCTAAAGTTCTCAACTTATGCCTTTATTTCCTTATATTCTTCTTTGAGATATTTAGTGCCCACTTCATAAACAGAGGGCGACTGTATTCCTCGGCCAGCTTCGGCGGCAACATCAAGAATTGTTTGGAAATTAGGGGAATCTATTGTTGTACGTGGTATGTTCTTATGAATTAGTCATTTTGTTGTAGCTTTGGCTAACAAATATCTTGCACTTTTCATCACCCCTTTCATAACACTTGATATATTTGATTGTTTAGCCCCCTCTTTTCTATGTGCTAAAGGATCAACAGGGGGAGAAACTGCTCTTCTAGTAGAAATAACTTCTATATCAACATCCCGTTTCCGGATGCTAAATGCCCTACGCATGGCCCCCGCAATGCCCTTACCCCTGCTTAGCACAACAGATGAGCCCTCTGCATCATAATATTTGCTACTTCCAGCAAATGCACAACGTTCATATTCTTCTTGGTGACTCATGATAGACTCTCCGTGTGCAGCCTCTATCTGTGCATTTTTATCATCAAAACATTCATCCCCAATTACATCATAACGAGCAGCATCAACATCTTGCTACCTATTTTCTTTTATCTCTATTTTTCTAGCTTTGTTTTGGCCAACTAAAGCTTTCATTTGCTCCCTGACTTCCCTTGGTATTTCGGTACAGCCAGCAACATTGCCAGAAATGTGGCCCAAGTGGTGCTTGAATCTTGTAATGCCCCCATTGGTCACTTTCCAACAAAACTTGCATTTGATTTTCAACTTGTTGTTCTCAACTGCCTCACCAAAGCTCAATGCAAGATCAATATCACGAGGAATTTTCAAAAATCAATTGGCAAATCTAAATGCACAATAGAAGACTGAATACCTATAAATATGAACAAGTAGTATGTTAAAAATTTTAAAAAAAAATATGTTAGAGAAAACATATATCTAACACTTAAGAATCATTCTCTTGACATTTGATTAACATTCAATTACTAAAAATAATTTTATTTTACAAAAATGAAAAATCCAAAAATAAAAAAAGGAAAAAAAATTAAGAAACAAGCAATATATGTTGGAATGATCTATGGGAAATATAGAACTATAATCTAGGAGCCCTTTTCAAGACATTTGATTAGCATTCAGTTACTAAAAATATTTTATTTTACAAAAATAAAAAAATCTAAAAATTAAAAAAAGAAAACAATTAAAAAAACAAGCAATATATATTGGAATGATCTATGAGAAACATAGATATATAATCTAGAAGCCCTTTTCAAGACATTTGATTGGCATTCAATTATAAAAATAACTTTTTTTACAAAAATAAAAAAAAGGAAAAAATTGAAAAACAAGCAATATATGTTGGAATGATCTATGGGAAACATAGATCTATAATCTAGGAGCCCTTTTCAAGACATTTGATTGGCATTCCCAGGTCGTCAAAAGGGGGGGGGGGGATACCCCCCGCTACAGTATCGGCCGCCACGCGTGCGACGGTCAATATTTCGGCCGTAGCGTGGCGGTATCGCCCGCTACGGCAGATTTTTTAATCCTTGACCGCACCACACCCCAGCTTCTCGCCTTTCCAAAACCCAACCAGAAGAGAGAGAGAGAGAGAGAGAGAGAGAGAGAGAGAGAGAGAGAGAGGAGAGAAGTAGCAAAAAATGGAAATGAGGATGCGATTGTGGTGCACAGTATGCATCCTCATATCCGTTTTTTGCTACTTTTCTCTCTCTCTCTCTCTCTCTCTCTCTCTCTTTTGGTTGGGTTTTGGAAAGGCGAGAAGCTGGGGTGTGGTGCTGTTGTAGGTGGGCTGGGATTGTGGGAAGCGTGGAGGGCAGCGGGATTTTTTTTCTCGATATTTGTGTTTCGAAAAAGGTTGGGGTCTCGGTATAGGGATTTGATGTTCGAGGGGAAAGAAGGTGGAGAAGGGTTTTCTTTTTTTTTTTTTTTTTCGACAAAGGGATAGGGTTCCACGTTGAGGTTCGGTTTTGAGGTAGCAATGGACATAGGTTTTGGTTCTGGTTCAGTTGGGTAGTGGAATTAGGAATAGGGTTTGAGGGGATGGTAGGGTTTTAGATAGGCCTGGGATAAGGCTTCAATCAAAGATCAGAGTGCGGAGATCGATCGAACCGACGTAGATTTTCACTCTAATACCAAGTTACCAACTAAGGATGAAAATAGCGGTAGCGACGGGCGTAGCGGTGTGATTTTGAAAATTCATTAAAAATCTGAAATTTTTTTTTGAAAATATAGAATATTGGAAAATGAGAGAAAATGTATATATATTTTTTGCAAAAATAACTAAGATAAGGGGGCATTGCGGTCCCCTTATTGTATGATGTCCTATACTACTGTATAAATAGAAAATAATAGTAATGATCATTTTTTTCACATGTATTCATATTGCTTAGTTATGTTAACTTCAAAACTAACATAGAAACTTATGAAAGGCTCGTAAGAGAAAAAAAGAAAAAAGAAAAACTATGCCACAAAGTCAAGACTTAAGGCTTAAAAATACCTAGAGAAAAGAATGCATCTACCAAAGGGGGTGTCTAATAGGATGTACTTAGAGAAGATTCCTTGAGAAGAACTCTCTGTATTGACTGTAATTCGGCGAGATCATGTACTTTTTGGTGTTCTTGTAAGCATAAAAGAATAGAAGAGTTGCGTAAAAATGTTATTTGAAGAGAAGAAGAAAAGAAATAAGTCTTATTATGCATTTTAAAAAAACTTTGAAAGTAGGAATATGTCTCACTCCGTAGCAGCCCCGTAGCGGACGTAGCAGCCCATAGCAAATGCTACGGATGCATGGTTCAAAATCGCGGTCTCAGTCTCGGTATCGGCGGGGCCGAAAAATCGATATGATATTGGTATCGGTCGCGGATATCGGTCCGTCGCAGTCGTCACGGTGTAATTTTTTTTAATCCAAAAAAATTCGGAAAAATATCCAAAAAATGTAGAATATTAGAAAATACTGGAAAACAATATTTTTTTCCATTAGTAACAACAATAAATCAAAATCTTGGTCACCTTAAGTCATAAGATCCTGTATCGCTGAATAATTATTAATTATTAAATATGTCAAGTTTTAATGTATAATATATGTGTCCATTCTTATAATTTACAAACCCATTAATGTAGCCATATTTAAAATCCCAATGATTAAAAATAACTGTCACATCTTGTAATAGCTTTATAAAAAATTTTCTTGAATCATACTCTGGCAACAATTGAATTCGCCATGCTATATGATTTGAATCATTACTCTAGATGTCTTATAAATGGTTAATTCACTGGGCCCAACTCCTATTTGAGTAGGAAAAATTAAAAGGCCACACAAGAAGGGACATTTATCTTCGAGTGGTTTAGATTTAAGATAATTAGGCCCTTTTAGTAAGGTGTAATTAAAAATTAATTAGGGTAGTTTGGAAATCTTGTAGTCTTCATGGTAGACCCACCTACAAAAATTTAAACTACTCAAAATAGTTGCCCTTCTCTTGCATGGGCCCTCATCCAAATCTCATTTTATTAGGAGATTTGTTCTTATTAGATTGATTTTTTTTCTAAATTGGTTGATTGATTAATCTAATGGTTGGAAATTTTCCAATTAGAGTGAAACTTTCTCAGGATATGATAGAGGGAGGGAGAGTTATTTTGAACTGTTTGGATTTTATGTAGGTGGGTTCCATTGTGGGACCCATAAGGTGCCATGGTTTTAATGTTACATACTCAACTGATGGTTCGAAAAGGCCAAAAAATAAAAAAAAAAAACCCTAACAGCTAGCAAGGCATTTACCCATTTTGACTAGAACCGTAACAGAGGAGGGAAACCGGAAATGAAAGAGGGAAAAGAGAAAAAGAAGGGGGGGAAAAGGAAAGGAAAGGAAAGGGAGGAAAGGGCCAGAAACGAAAGAGGGAAAGGAGAAAAAGAAGAAGGGGAAAAGAAAAGGAAAGGAAAGAGAGGAAAGGGGAGGAGAAGAAGAGGAAGAGGAAGAACAGGGGAAGAGAGGAGAGGAAGGGAAGAAGGAAATGGAAAGAGTACTGCTTGATTTGTGCGGCCGGCCGGTAGCAGTGGTGGAGCCAATCCAGGTACTTTCCTCTCCTCATCCTTTCATTCAATCTCTGTTTCCTATTGTTGCAAGTTTTTTTTTCCCCTTTTTGACCTGCAAGAAGAAGGGTTAGGGAAGAAGAGCAACACCATGCATCGGCCGATATTTTGAATAATATCGGCCGATATATCGGTTCGACCGATATATTCAAAATATCGGCCGATACATTCTGATTTTTTGGCGATATTTTGATGGGAGATACCGATACCGGTTTCCCATCAAAATTTCGTACCGGTACAGGCCAATGCCGATTCATATCGGCCGATACGAACCGGTATCGGCCGAGATTTTCAACCATGTACGGATGTGAACAGCCATAAATGCCATTTAGATATAGCGGCCACTACGTAGACGTGGGATGAGCATCTGTTCTGCATCACTTGACTATCCAAATACATTGATGGTTAAGATTAAAACATCCGACATAAAAACAACTTAAAACATACACACGCACTCTAAATAGAATAAAGTTAGATGGGCTAGTCCCAATGGCTGGTCGACCTATGGATTATAAGAGTTTCCTTCATCAGTATACAGGGATTATGTAAAAGGGACTCAAACTCCAACTCCTCCAATTGACTTAAACATCTCTTAAAAGATACTGCTTCCCAAGACACCACACCACTTTTCATATAAAATTAGAATCAATTAAAACTGGTAAAGCATTGATTCAAACTGGCTCAACCATTGGTTTTATGCTAGTTCAGATAGTTTTGTCTGCTTTCTGACCACTTGAAGGGTTTAGATTGCAAACTGCTGGTTTAATCTGAACCAGGTCCAAAACTGTGCCTTGGTGCAGTTTTTAGAACACTAAGCAGGCCAATTCATAAAAGCCACGACAAAGTCTCTGCATGATTTTCTTCTTAGCATATTGATGCTGCAGACTACACATCAATTTGAGTGGGAGCGTAAAAAAAATGACTACCAAAAGGAATACTCTCATAGACCACTGAGTAAAAAGAGTTCCTAACTCTTCTCATGACACTGTATCATATGTAACCTTCGACATTAGCTTAGCTTTATTTTTATTTCTTCCTTCAGAAAAATGATTGTATTTATCCCAATCAAGAAATTGTAAATTGTAAATTGGATTTTGTTTCCCTGCATTTACAAGAGACCTCAATACATTTATGCTTCTCAAATTGAGGACATGGCCTTCCACGATACTTCTACTTGCAACTAGGAGTATTGTTCTTATGATGTTTTTGGATTCCGATCCTAGTTCAAAACTACTTTCCATTTTAAGTGTGTCTGGAATGATCTAAATGTGTTTGTATAATAACCTTGTATTTTCTGATTGGTTTTTCTTTTCATATTTTTCAACCCTGAAATTGGTGACGAAAGCTGCAGAATCAAAATCAGATAACAAATGGTTTGGTCCTGCAATTAAAATGTCACTTCTGAGCTTTAGGTAAGAATTCTTATATTATAAGCTTGTAGAAAACCCCATGTTGTTAATAACTGACAACTTTTACTCTTTGAAATGACAATGGCCATACTGAATATAATCCTCACCTGCTTAAGTATTCCTGCGGGATTAGGTGTAGGTTTGTGGGTTCCCTCTAATGCATCACCTATTTCTTTTTTTTTTTTTAATCTTTTCTCTATCTTCATCCACATGAAAATTTGATTTATGTTCACTGTTCTTTTTATTTTCCTTTTTTGTCTCACGAGTTCTTTAGTGTTGAGGTTAAACTTCTTATTGGCTGCTTTTCTTCTGAAGTTATTTTACTCCCCTGGTGACAATCTGAGATAATGGCTGCATCTTTTCAGAATGATTTTATCCAATTAACTGATCTTATTTGAGTTTTTAAAAAATACGTTGGTGTCAATGTCGAGGAATTCCATGACAATATCTTTCTGCGCCTGAATGCTACAACGCTTTCTGATATACATTAAAAAATGTTTCCACTGCCCTTGTGATCGACTACTCTGAATCAGAATCCAAGTTGTTGCAGTTGCTTCATCTCAAGCTCTTGACAAATTGACGAGCCAGGTTTTCTTTTGAGGAATCATGTCAGTAGCATGCAATCAATTGACAAGAGGAAGTGTGTACGGGAGAGGCCAAAACTTTGGTGATCCGTACCACCCCCAACATGAACAGAGCTTCCCTCTTGAACTTTTCCGATGTTGTCTTATACCTTTAACCAATGGCCTTTAAAAAAAGACTAGAGAACAGGTCTGCTTTCAGCAGAACTAAATTACAATATTGGATTGTTAGGATCTTCCAGTCAGGTTTGGGCTTGGTCTATTCGGTAGTATCCATCAGGTTCCATGGTCTGGCTCACCAATTCATGATGCAAACTCAGTGCCCAGGAATATTGTGCTTTTCCTCATTCAGAATCAATATGCTAAGGGGCATAAAACCCACTTTTCTTTGTTTACGTGTACAACTGATCTTAGACATCAGTGGTACATTTTTAGAATTTGTTCTGTGGTATTCCAGTTATTTACATAATCTCAAATTGCATTGAGGAGCACCCGGTGCAACTGATAGTTAAAGTGAGATGTTATGTATAGGGTACGAGCAGTGGCGCTAGCTAAACTATCAGGACCGATTGCTGCAGCAGAAAACGGACAAGACAGACAATCTAGTAGCCTGAATTTCAATGACAATAACTTGGGTGGAGTATTTCCAGAAAGTGATGCACTCAACCGGAGCATCTCCATTTTGCTATCAAAACCCACCTTAGCTTTGGAGTTCAATTCTCTTAAAATGCTAGTTAACGCTTCCACAGTACTGTCATGGGAATCCAAGAAAGCAGTCGGTGGATGCGGTTGATGGGGCCAGGGGAGGCAGGGAGAGGATGATACAAAGGAATGGAGGGTGGGGAGCATGGGATCGTCTTCGTCGGAGGAGGAAGGAGGATCGCCATGGAGGGAGAGGAGGGAGAAGAGGGGAGGGGAGATAGAGACGAGGTTGTAGGCTGAGATGAGAAAGAGGGCTGGCCTGGAGGTCAGTGCAAGAGGGAGGGGATGGGGGCCAATGACCTACAGAGCCAAAGGGAGTGAGAGGGAGGCGAGGGCGAAGGATCTGGTGTACCTGCAAATTAGCCTTTTTTTGTTGTTTCGCGATATGGTCGATATCGATCATTTCGTTATGTTCAGTAAATAAGATAGTTGCATATTGAAGAAAATCCGATTGATAGAATGGTCAATATCAACCATTCTGTTGTGTTCAGTAAATAAAACAATACAGGGTGAAAAAAAATCTGATTAACAGAATGGTTAATATTGATCATACCACAAAAACGAAAAAAAAAAAAATTTTAAAGGGCCATATGAGGACCCCTCCCGTGTCCAACATGATACGGGGTCCTGGTAGGACGTATGGGGTCCTATGAGGATTTTTCCTGAAAATTCCTCATAAAATAAAGAAACATTGCACTAATCCCAATTTGTTACATTTCCTTCCAATAAAAAAATACATATATTTCAAAATTTCAAGTTTTATGGGATTGAGAGGTAAGATTTGTCGGATGCAAGTCTAGATATATGATGCTTTAATTCCTCTAATCATTCCACTTGATGTTTGAATTTGTGGAGAAATTGGTGTTGCTTTTTGGAGTAAAATAACCCTTTGGAATAGACTTGAAATAATGCAATTTGGCCTCATTGCTTTTGTCCCAGCTTGTCCGCTTGTTTCGTTTTTGGGATGTTCTTCTAATAATTCCACCTGATGTTTGAATTTGTAGAGAGATTGGTGTCTCTTGAAAGAATGCAATTTGGCCTCCTTGCTTTTGTCCCAACTTTTCCTGTGTGTCTCGTTTTTGGGATGTCCTCCCCTTCGTTGTGCCTGCTGAAGGCGACTATATTCCTTGACATAGCTTGTAGTCATCCTAGGGCGCTGAATGGGTTGAGATCAATTTCATTTTGTATTTTGGGTTCGCGCCTTTTGTATATTAGGTTCCATCCATTTGGGAGTGTTAATATAGTCTTGGGAAATTTAAGAGAAAAATCCCCGTGGGACAGATGAAGACCCACTAGAACTTTAGAGACATGAGGGGTCCTTTGGCCTCAGTTCGTCTTTTTTTTTTTTTTTTTTTTTTTTTTTTTATGGTCGATATGTGTATATACTAAAGGCCAAAAGGGCTTTTTTCTTGGACTCGTCTTCTTCTAGGGTCAAGGTTTTACAGATTTGAAAGCCATTCTTCTTCAATCGATGCAGCAACCTCTTCCTCCTCTCCTTGCCATGGATCCTGCCTCGAAGAAGCGCAAGGCCGATGAAAACGATGTTGCCACCTTCAAATCCACCTCCCAGCTCACTCCCGAAGACGCCCGTAAGATCCTTGAGCCCTTAACCACCGAGTACCTCCTCAAAATCCTCCAAGACGCTGACATCCACCACCCCGACGTCCTCGATGCCATTTGCAACATCGCCGCGGTCCTCGTCCACTACAATCTCTTCATCCGTGACCTTGGCTGGGAGACGTCCTTCGTACCCTCATCTCCTCCTCCAGCAACCTCTACGAGGCCGTCGTAATCCTTGACAAGGCCATTGGGAAATCCAAAGGCTATGGCTTTATCACATTCAAGAGGGAGAAACACGGATATATGGTTTTTAATGTCTTTTTAAATGTAAGATGGGATATGGAGAATGGCTTGCATTTCCTCATGGTGGTATGAAATGGGTGAGCCTCCCTGACGTATCTATTTCTTTTCTTCGAGTTTGAAGTGCGCCCATTAATCTATATCTAATTTTCTGCTAGCATATATGTTATCTTTTCATTTGTCTGTTTCATCCATTAATCTGTCTAATTTTTTTTTTCTCTCTCTCAGCTCTTCAACTGCTTTGGGCACTATTTCTGCATCCATTTTGAAGCTTTCCATATGGGAACTAGGCCTATCTACATGACTTTCCTTTGTTTCATGGGAGAGGAGTTTGAGGAAAAGAAATTTGCATACTGCCTTGAGGTTGCTAGAGATGGCCGGAAGCTATACGCTAAATGTGAATAGGTGGATAATGTTGTGATGTGTTGTTGTATTGGATTTATATTAAATAGTGGGGTCTAAACAAGCTTCAACAAGTAACAAGTGCTGCTGTCAGTGGAGGTTGAACCCTTTTGTAAGGATTTTTTTTTCACTGCGAGGCATTGGTGTTTTTGTTAACAGTCTGGTTGTCCAATGTTTGGATATGTTGTGGGTAGTGATGTGGATGGATTGATAGGGCTGTAAGTGGAGTGATGGACTTTGTTGATTATTGATTTTTTTTTTCTCACATCCTGGTTTTCTTTTGGACTTGTATAGTCCAAATACTTTCCGCCAATGGTTGATGTATCTATGAATGGTCATGTGAATGAGAACTCATAATGTGTAGATTCTAAAAATGCTTCAAGCATATGTGTGAACCTATCATATTGATGTGAGCCCCTGTGGGGTTGTAAACATGATTGCTTCAATATGTAGGTTGTCGATCATTATCAGTCAACCATTACCTTGCTTCAATATGTGTGACCTTCTAGTCATAGTTCCAAATAACTGAAACTTTCATTTTACATGTTACGAAAAGATGGTCGATATCGACTCCAACTGATGGTCAATATCGACTAACCTGTGATTCACAATGAGAAATAACTGAACCTATTATTTTACAGGTTGCTAAAAAGATTGATCGATATCAACCATAACAATCAGCCACAATTAAAAATAACTAAAGCCGATATGTTACATATTACTGAAACGATGGTTGATATCAATTATATCGCAAAACAAAAAAAAAGGCTAAAAAGCAACAAGATGGCCCCTTCCCTCTCTGGAGTCCCAGTAGGTCCTCATATGTCCTATGGGGTTTTTTTCCTTAAATTCCCCTATATTCTTTCTTGCCTACATGAAACAGGGAAAAAAAAGGGGTAAATTAGCCAAAAGTCCTTCTGCACGGTCTTTTAAGGCATCAATGACAACTACTTTTTCTCTAATGTCTATAGTCCAGACAACTAGAGATATTTTGGTGAGAGGTCCCTATCATATATTTTCATGACTAATTTGCCCCTTTCAATCCTCATTCATATGCCAAGTTAGCTCTTATTCTCTGTTGTGCCAGAGGACTCATTCCTTCTTCTCTCTCATTTTCTATTTTCCGTTCCTTTCCATGGTTGTGGAGTAGCGTTGCAGAGCACCTTCCGTCGCCACCATGACTTCCGATTTTCTCTCTTTCATTTCTTTAAAGATAGAAACGGTTTTATGTTATCTTACTCTTTCATCTGAAGTCTCTTCCAAATCTCTCTCTCCAATTGATTTGAAAGAGAGCAGTTTGCTCTTTTTCTTGTTTTCACTCTCTTCTTTCTCGATTGGATCGTGATCATCAAGTGCTCTTGTTGTAGATTTTGATTTTTATTAGAATCTGATTTTTCGTATTATGACTTTTTGTGTCGCCGAGCTCAGATAAATTTCTTAGAATCTTGATAAACTAGACAGAAACTCAGATAAATTTGCCAAAACTCAGATAAATTTTGGCAAATTTATCTGACTTTATGGCAAAACTCAGATAAATTTTGGCAAATTTATCTGACTTTATGGCAAAGCTCAGATAAATTTATCTGAGTTTCTGGCAAAATTCAGACAAATTTATCTGAGTTTCGAACAACTTTTGGTCATCAGCTACCTCTAACCTCTCTCCAAACCCATCAGAAAGATATACTGTAAACTAGAGAGTGTCTCCAAATGGGCGGGTCTCTTTGAAAGCAGCTTGAAATATCATCAAGTCTAGAGTTTGTAAACTGGACTGGGCTAGTATGATCTAGAATGGTATCTCCCTGCACAAAATCAGCTGCTTTGGGTGGCGTCTGATGCATAAAAAAAATCCAACTGACAAATCCAACCTCAACCTCTTAGTTTTTTATAATTGCACCCAAGAACAATTAACCCAATATCACCCAATTCCTTGCATCTCCAACCAAACACATCATGATTTTACAAGGTTGAGTTTTACTGGAAGCTTGATGACTTCCTCGAATTTCCCAAAGAAATGCCAATCTTATGCCTCTGTACCTGTTATGATGGAATCCAAGCCCCAAGACAATTACTTGGAGATGATACATAGGGGTTTTCTTCTCAACTGGACTTCACCCAGTTGCAATAGGTGCTCGGAAAGTGGAGGTCAGTGCGGATACTTGGAGAACTGGTTCTTGCCCAAGTGTAGGAAATTTATCTAAGTTTTCTGAAAACTTATGTTAACTTCTGGTAAAACTCATTTGGCAAATTTATCTGAGTTTTGCCAAAACTCAGATAAATTTGTCTGATGTATGCTTTTGTTGACATGTTCATGGGCTTTTTTGTCTTTTTCACTGCCTCATTTTTATAAGAGGACTTCCGTCGGTATAATAACATATCGTGGACCTTAGGCTATAAAAGCAAATGATGAAGGACCTCCGCCCAAATGCCCCAAAAAAAAGTACAAGTAAGAAAAACAAATCCAATGCCATAAAAGGCAAGATTGTCACGAAAAGATAATGGATGAGCCATGATATACTGTCCAAAAAGCCATAAATGACATAACGAGTAGGCCATACAAGGCAAAGGGGCCCGTACAAGGTCAATTTCTCATGGATAATTTAATGGATAGGCCATAAAGACCATGTCGAGGAAGCCACAAATGAGAAGTTTGCCATAAAAAGCTACGGATGAGCCATAAAAGACTTAAACCATAAAAAAGTAGGGTGGGTTGGCCATAAAAATAAGACACAGAAGCAATAGGCGATGCGAGGCTTAAATTACCTGGTAAAGATACTATGGTTCTTTGGATGCTTCATTCAATGAAATTCTGGTGGGATTTCCTCCAAGAGTGGATGTAGATAGAGGCGTCTCTTTACTGGAATTCATGGAATTCTTATTTAAAGAATTTCAAAATTATCAAATACAGTGGAATTCCTGAATGCTCTCTTGTACTTAAGAATTCAAAAATTTCACCATGAAATTTTAAAATGTCATTTGAGACCTTCAAGTAGATGGAATTTTGAAATGTTTATAAAAAAAAAAAAATGTCACATCATGTTAAAATAACCCCAACATGATAAATTCTTGGCAGAAATTATAGAAAAGAAACAGGCGGAGCCACTTGAAAATACCTTAAGATTGAATATGAGTGAGTGGGAGAGTGTGTATAGAAAGTTTATAAGGAGTGTAAAGCTGTGTAGAAGCATGTAGGGGGCTTTAAAATGGTCCCAAGGGTGATATTTATAGGTTAGCACCACGCCCACCCACTTTCCCTTACAATATGCACAAGTGGAGAAGAAAGAGTATGAATTGGTGCCCCAAGATCGCCGCCGATCCTGCAGCCCAACTACCTCAAAGGTGGGGCAGCTTAAAGTTTGTTGCATATGCATGTCACAATCTGTGGAGTGGCCTTGTGTGGCAAAACTGACAAAGAAATAGTCAAAAGGGAGTTGTTGAGCAACTAGAAGTAGGTTTGGGTGACCCTGGAGCTTAGGTTCAATTATGCTTCGGCCATCTTGGAACTTTTGGGGGTCAAATCGGGACACAAACGACCATGGAATGGAACCAAACTTGAGGGGAAGGTCCACCTTAGCTGAAGGAGTTATTCATACTGCCAAGTGGGCCATAACTCTAGGGTTTAAGGATCGGTTCATTCGCATCAGCTTTTATGGATCTGAAACTTGAAAGTGCTCTAAATGGAATCAAAATAATCTGAAATCAAAGGAAAACCCTCTAGTAGGTACAAATAGGATAATCATGAGCCAAATATGCCATTTCATAGGATATGGATCCAAATAGCCAACATTGATTTTCATGGGCTTAGAGATCGAAGTCCCCGAAATAGAGCATAAAAATAACTTGAAATCAAGAAAAAACCCTATAAGTGGTCAAAATAGAATAATGATGAGACAATTGGGCTATTTCAAGAGGGTTTGGATCCCCAATAGCAAATGTCAGTTTCTACAACCCTGGAGATCAAGGGCGCGTTTATGCTACCAATTTTTACGGTGAAAAAGAATGAAAAGTTAAAAAGGTTTTTTGCGCTGTTGTAAAATCCATATTTGGTGCAACTGCTTTTATGTAAGGAAAAGCTAAAATGTAATTGAGTTTTTGATTGAGGAGTGATTTATTTTGCAAAGAGATTCTGATCAATGATTCCATAACCATCTATGAAACCTAAGTACCATGCAGCTAGTGAAGGAAAGATCGGAGGGGTTAATTCAAGACCTGAGTCTGACTGTCCAAATACTCGATCCCACAAAGTCTAATAAATTATAAATTTTATTGTACATTTGATTTGATCAATAAGATGCATTTACTCCATGTTAATTGTTCATTTTCATTCTTTCCCCCCCAAAAAAAAATATTTTATGTGGGATCATAATCGTAGTACAATCATCTCTTTCCACAACACAAAGGGTGTCCTTTGCTCTTGTGATTTACAACTCTCTTCTAGTTTCCCTTGTTAGTAATTATGTTGGAATTTTAAGCAAATCTTATGGAGTGAAGTGAATTACCAAATCATAATCTCACATGAATGAAGTACCCAAGTTTAAGCCCAAGTTTTAGAAACCCAGACCTAAGGAATCCCTGGACACATGGCCGTCCAAGTTAGGCCCATGCAAAATGCCTATGGTGACGTGGACCACGGCCTCACCAAAATTGGTCCCTGAAAACATTTCTAATTTTAGTTCTAAACATGGTTTCAACCTAACACACTGGACTTTTTTTATCGCTCTATTATTAGTTTTGTAGCTTTTTGTCTTCTGTGCTTTCGATAGTGTGGTTGATTGCTCTTGTTAGAATTTATCTTTAGAAAAAAAAACCTTACAGAGTAGAGGTCCAACTGTCCAACTCGGCTGTACCATCATTCTCAAACTAACATAAGCATGACGTAAAAATGATAAAACGTAAGAAAGGTACGTTAAAATATGTAACCATTGGTGGATAAAAAATCCAACTGGTTCGACAACTTATTTTGATCAGTTTTGACCCATTTTTATGGGTTTGAAAGATGTTTTTGTCCACAGAAGATACCATCTATGTCACACTCAAATCATTGTTTGTAAGATTGTTTGAAACCAAAAGATGCCTTTGAAAATTGTACCTAAGCTCATTTATCTTACTGCTTTAATAAAAATTGTTAATAAGCAAGAAACAGTTATGAGCTTTTATATGATGTGAATGATCAACATTTAATTAGACATGACTGACACTAAAGTCCAAGCGAAAGCCCCACTAAACAAAGGGAATGTTCGGGTGGGAAGGAAAAGAAATGTCACTTTTTGACTAAAAGATCAAGTTGGAGAGGAATTTGGATTAGGACAGGAATCTCCCCATGCGACACTTTGCTTGATTTTTCTATTGCTTGGTGCGACATTTTTTTTTTTTATTATTATTTTGGAAAAAATAAACTGATTTTAAATGACACGGATGATTTTGATGTTTGTGATGTGTGTTTGGGGTGGGTATGGGTTTGTGTTTGTGGAAAGTGAGATTTATCTTTAGCAATGAAATGGAAATCCACTGAGCAAGGATTCCATTTGTCATGCAAATGTGTGCCCTTACGATGATGATGGTGGTAGTGGTGGAAGAACTACCTTTTTCCAGATTTTACACAATCTTCTGAGTCCTCCGTTCTAAATTTTAGAGGTGCTTTTTCAATCCAAGATTTATTTCTTTGCAAGCAAACCGATCTTAATTTTCTGTCAGGCTCAATTTAAAATTTAGATTTGTTTGCATAGAATACATAGGTATTGAATATATAACATACATATGAATGTTATATATATATATATATATATATATATACACACACACACACACACACACACCCCAAAGGTGAATATACACAATAAATAAATAGCAACCCCTTTAATAGAAATTGAATTGAAGGAAGATGAGAACTGAATATCCAGCCATCACCCTAGTAATTCAATGCCTAGTAAATTTAGGGTTCCATCTACATCACCTTATGTCCTTCCTTTCTCACCTGATATCCTTTTCCCCTCACCTTTTTAATAATTTTGTGGTGGTGCTCATTTGCACATAAATTGTAAGCTATAGACGCTCCGGAAGCACGGATCTGAATGACTTGGCCTTTACCCAATCAAGATTGCGTCGACTTGAATCAAGCAGTAGATGCGGAGATCTATGAGTGTCCACAAGAGATCAATTAATTACGTATAATTTACTCTTCATAATGCAAAGGCAAAGATAGATACCTTGGACGCAGAAGATGATGATGGACAGTTCAAATCTAGTAGAAGGAGAGGGAAAAGGCTTTTATGAAGATATGAGTGTTGGATGAATTTATTGAGATGATGTACACCCACTTTCTTCCATATATATATATATATATATATATATACAATTTTGGCTAACTAGGTGATAAGCTTTCAATTAGGATTTGAATGGAAAGATGATATGGATAGATAGTTTGGATCAAATTATTTCAATTTGAATTTAAATGGAGACACAATAATGATAGAGAGTTGGATTAGATTCAAAAGAATTCTTATCGCTATCACCATCGAGATTCCTTATGAGGTGAGTCTCTTTGTGAGTGAGGCCCACCCATATTTAAGCACAAGTGAGCCTCATAATAGATGCCAACATAAATTCCTATCTATTTAGTTCCTAGTATTGTAATGCAAACATAGAAGCCCTTACGTTCTCAACCTTATTGTTCCATATTTGATTACTGATTTAATACTTCTCCAACTGTTGCTTGGTTGGTTAGAGACACATCTAAGGTGCTTGAGTTCAAGTGGCTTGTAAAGCCAAAAAAAATATAAAAATAAAAAGTTTTCAAGTCATTTCATTTCTAGTTCACTTGGGATGAAAACCTCCAATGACATGCTGGTCCAAATAAGAACACAGTCAAATCAATAATCCCCTCATATTTGCATCTAAAACTACTATGATAAGATCGGATTACAAAATCCAATTCAATACACCAAGAAACTTGAAATCCTATTCCTTGTGAGAATGTGCCATTTCGCTAAAGTCATTTCCTGAATAAAGTTAACCAAAAGCTTAAGCTCATAGGTGGAAAGCCCAAACAGCAATGTGGTATGTGGGGCTTTACTTTACCAACACTCCCCCTCACGTGCAGGCCTAATAAATTTCATGGACGGGCCTGTCACGTGGGTTACATAAGAACAACAGGATCAAAACCCGCACTGATACCATGTAAGAAACCATATATCAATCCAAAAGCTTAAACTTATAGGTGGAAGGGCCAAACAGGCGATGTGGGATATGTGGGGCTTTACTTTACCAACAGTTTTGACCGTTGAAATTCTCCAAATTTGGACAATCTACATTGGCTTCTACAGCTGTGTTGTCAATGCTTCTGATAAGACTGATTCAGATTTCAAGCAAGTCAGTTGGGAGAACAAAGGCAAAAGTCTTCTTTCTTGTCATGTGTTACAAAATTTCTCAAACTCACACTTCATTGAGATAAACAAAGCACTGAACAAATGCAAATTACATATGATTGAAGATTAATCACTAAATATCAATGTAAACTTTACACACACACACACACACACACACACACACACTCAAATTCCATATTTCTGATCCGACAGATCAGAAAGCCTCTGGCAGTGGCCTGCGTTCCAGAAATGCTTTGAATAGCACAAGAGATCTCTCTGGCTGTGAGAACGGTGCTTCATGAGAAGCTCCTCTGATGGTGGCAAAGGAAAGGATGTTACCATATACTTGAGTCCATCCGCCAACCTAGAACAGGAACAACCATAAGAAAAATGATACAAAAATCAGCAAATCCCAATCGATAAATCAAAAGCACTCCATAACCTAAATTGGTGTTGATTATTTTTATCATAAAGAACATAAGATTATCTTTGCAATTATGAATTAGGAGCAGCATGGAAATTGAGAGTAATAAATATAGGGTGGGATGTTTTTTGAAACTTTTCCAACTAAAATTAACATTGGCCACCAGTATATTCAACTCTTTCATTCATTTTTTTTTTCCAATCATAGTTTTGAGATTTTACACCTTCTCAGATGTGCATATTCTGTAAATATATTTGCACCACTTGAAATTTAAGCTAACATCTCAGAAACCCAACTGGAAATTCAAAAGCTTTAGTTTTTAAATGTAAAAAGAGCAACATATAGATATCTGAAATTTTTACTGGACTCCATCAATGGAAAAGGAGAGGAGGTAACAGATTCGGTAAAATCAAACAGTTTCTGCTCCAAGATCTACCTGCTTGCCCTCGAACCAAACTCTGTAAGGTACAGTTGTGTTCAGTCCTAAAGTAACCGCTAGACCATGGACAAGTTTCCGACTTCCGGTCAGTGGAATGACGGAATCTTGATCCCCACTGTAATCACAAATTAAGAAAAAGGAATTACTTCATTATGTTATTCACCAGTCCAGTTGCGGTCATATACAGGTTGGATTTGAAAGAGAATTTTGTTGTCACTTGCCTGTACACCAAAACTGGGATGCCTGACTTCACAAGTGAACCCACAATAGAGATGGTGGGAATCTCCAGGTTCAAAAGCTCATAATCTAGGATGCTAAATGAAGAGTAGATATGTTGATCAAACACTGTCAGTTAAATAAAAATGAACAAAATTCCTAATAAAGTAATAAGAATGAGAAATGCATTTGGATTCAACCCAAATAACTCTTTCATTTTTTCCTTTTTATAAATTGGCAAGCTATTTCTATTAGACTAGAAAAAGGCAAGTGTCCTAGAAACTTATCAAGCGGCCTTTGGATGTATCAATACAACAATTATTATTATCTGTTTTTATGTTAAGATTGAAGTTTTAAGTTTGAAACCTGATCTCAGCCTTCACCACTTGATCATCACCATTGGATATAACTCTAATTAATATGAATATAGCTATCTGTGCAGCTTTGTATTTGGCATAATATGCCTCATATCACATCGAGTTAGAAACTGTTTTCCTGATTTTTGCACCCCCTACAGATTGATAAGCAATGGTGACAATGATTTGGTATTAAAAAAAAAAAAAAGTGAGGAAAAAGTATCCCACCAAGAGTGTTTTAATTATCTGAAATGGAAAAAAAAAAAAAAAAGCTTGAGCATTCAGTTTTTACGTGGAACCCGTGTTTGATGATCCAAACCACTGAACTGAAGTGACCTACTGTACACAAGGTCCCAAAGTGACCAGATCCTATCCATCCAACTTTCAGTTGTTTTTGCTTTTAGACATGTGGACTATCTCAATTCAGCAGTTAGAATTTTTTTGATATATGATACATTTCAGATATAGCCCACCCATGTGAGTTACTCAATTCACAAGATCAGTGATCATCCATGTGAGTTACTCAATTCACAAGATCAGTGATCATCAATGTTCCAAAATCCAAACCACTAAAAACTCATGGCCCCACATAGTAATGTGTATCTTGTGTGTTCACATAAAATTTCAAGTAAGGGATCATATATATGTTTCTTCATCCCACCTAATATGGCTTGAAAGCTCTACTCCATCTCAAATTATTCAAGCTGGAGAGACTGTCAAATTATTTAAATTCGCAATTTGGTGTGGGTTCACATGCATATAAAAAGCACAAATTTTGTAAGTTATACTCCCTATTAAATTGATTCACTTTCACTAACAATTCCCATACAATATAGCTTTACTAGAATCTTCTTTTTCTTTTCTTTAATTTTTGTTTCAAGAGAGAAGATGGAAAGTATAAATTAAGCATCAGATACCTGCTACAAACTGCCCATTTGTTGTCTCCTATAAGGCGAGCATGGAGAGAATTTTGCACATCTTTTCGGTTGAGATAATTAACCGTTTCATCTTCAACACAGACATCTATATGCTCAGTAACTTGCTGGACCATAACAACCAGAACCAAAATGTAAGGGATCAGAAAAGTTTAACAAATTATGGATGAAGAATAAAGCATTAAAAGAAGAACCTGAGGACGGAGCAGCAGAGACTGTGAGAGAACTGAGGATATGCAGACATCGAGTGTGACATCATATTTGTCGACAAATTTGCTGGTTTCTCTGGTCACTTGGTTCATCACTCTCGAACAGACGGGGGAAACGGATCCCCGATAATACTCACTCACGTATCGAGAGTAATTACAAGCAGAAGTGAAGAGATGGTATGTAGAATCTGATATCAACCCGTGAGACCAAAAATATTCTGCTCTGGAATTGAAATCTGTGAAGAACTCTAGAACCGGATTTCCAAGCTGCCAGCGAAATAAACCATAACTCAGCCAATCAAAAGTCAAAACCATGAAATATCTGCTATGGTAAAAAACAATTCTATAGATGGCACACTTGAATTTATCTTTTTGAAAACTAATGTTGCCAATCATCCCCAAATCACGATATAGTGATTGGTAATTATTATATTTATACTACTCACTGCTATTCCTTTGAGATTGAACAGCTTCTCCTTTTCGTTGAATTGAATCACGAGTTGTGCAAGTTGAGGGACATAGTGACCTGATTAAGAAAGAAAATTCAGATTTCATGTCCAATTCAAATTTACTCTCTATAATGTCATGGGAGATTGAACTCAACTAATATATGTACCTGCATAGCTTTCTCCTGTTATGAACAGATCTCGGCTTTTGTACTGTGGGAACTTGTCAAACCAGCGTTGCAGGAACACCAGATTGTCCCTGGCTTTAGAAACCAAAGTTGACACCAGTTTCAGAAGTCAGAACTCAATGCATAATTGAAGGCTCCCATGTTTTGGAATTCAGCAAAACCCAGTGACAAGAAACATTAGTGACAAAAAATCTTCAATAGCGCAGTCCAGACAGCACCCAAGGAAGGAGAAATTCATAAGATATTCAAAAAAATTATAGTGAATTTAAAATATTTCACAAAATTACAGATTATTAATACTTCAGAAAATCAGAATTGTAAAAGCAGGTTATGGGTGTGTTTGCAAGTGGTTCAAATATTTGGGAGGACAGCTGCTGTGTGTTTTAAGGCATGGAACTGGTAAACCACAAGGATAGATGCTGTTATTTTTCTTTTCCCTCCCTAATCATTATCAGCAACAATCATTGATATTTATCTGGTGAGCTTGGTTGGAAAACAATATCTCAGAGAATGGATTCCTGAATTGCGAGGCATCCCAAGAGAGCTACCATTTTCTTTTTCCAGTTTGAATTAGGGTCATCCACAAAGGCACCATAAATTTAATCGAAGCACTAAGACTTCTGTTATTATTGATGTGGAACCAAAAAAAGAATACAGATCTTGTGCCAAATCTTAATGTGTTGGTCATGGGTAAACCGGTCTTCCACCAAGGAGTTGAGGACTAATTGCAATGGGATTCAAAAGACAGTTGTTTATTTGACTCTGGCAGAATGGTGTTCCATTTTGCATTTGGGGACAACATGCAAAATGCAAATCACTGTTGTCAGATTCATGGAACTCAGCAGATAATCAGTATTGTCAGATTGGAACTAAGCAGAAACACAGTATCCCATCTAATATGGTTTCCAACTCCAATAC
This sequence comes from Umbellularia californica, assembly GCA_028538565.1. Classification (NCBI taxonomy): domain Eukaryota; kingdom Viridiplantae; phylum Streptophyta; class Magnoliopsida; order Laurales; family Lauraceae; genus Umbellularia; species Umbellularia californica. The sequence goes on from JAPQWN010000001.1 coordinate 63,388,272, forward strand.
CATCCCAACCGCCCAACCCCACAGCAGTAGAACAGATTGTGGCCCCACCCCCAACACATGGCAAAACAGACAATCATCCAATTTTAGGTGACATCCAAACAGACCCATGGAACTAACAAGTCTGAAAGTAACCAATGGAATAACAAGAGGAATGGAAGAGTTATAAAATCATGCCTGTTATATTGTCATCCACACCCACATAGTATGAAGTATCAGTGGAATAAGAGAACCCAACTCCAGCTGGTGCCTCCAAGTATAATATGTTTGCTTCTACAAATCAAAATTAAAATGAAAGCAAATTATTCATTATCTTTAACTATTATTCTCCTCAAAATCAAGGAAAGAGAAGGTATAAGATAAAAATAACTTTCTTTAATCAGTTACCTTTGTTCCAGCTGTATTCATTTCTCACTAACATCTCTCCACTTGGTCTGAAAGGCCCATTTTCAGAGAATGCCCCAACTCCAACGGAAGAACACCCAGGCCCTGTAGAAGAAAATCAAGAACATTCAGAAATCAAAAGAAGACCTCTTTGCCCCTTTCTCCCTTCCTCTTCTTATTCTTCTTGCTTTACTTTGTAAGAGGGAACTTTTTTAACTTTCATTTACTTTGGAGGAAATCATTCACATTCAAAACCCAAAAAAGATGTAGCTTTTGTTTTCTTTTTCATCCTGAGGTTAAACTTCTTCTGCACACAAGAAATATAAAGAATAAAGTAGGAAGAATAAATAGACCCAAAAAAAGAACATCAAACTAGTAACAAAACCCAATGAAAGTATTTCTTTCCTTCTGTTTTCCCTTTTCCCTTGGAACAGAATCATTCCCATTCAAAAACAAAAAGATCTCCTTTTTTCTCTTTTCTTTCCCTTTCTGTTTGGATTTACAGTAAAACTGAGATCTGTAAAAGAGACTTAGAAACATTCAAAGCCCCCCAAAAGGACTTCTTTTCTTCCTCTACTTAGAAGTAAAGCTTTCACAATCGAAAACGCGGAATGATTTCATCTATTCTTCTTTTATTTACAATGTCATTGAAGTTCATCTGCAGGACACCAGAAAGAGAAACTTCACCTCTTCTGATACTAGTTTGGAGGAAATCATTCACAGTAAAGAAAAGTAGAACGATTTCACATCTTTCTTCTTTGGGTGCCAATTTCTGCTGGAATATTTCAGCACCCAGAAGAAGAAAATATGTGAGAAGCAACAAACCTCCATTCAACCAGAGGACCACAGGCTTTAAAACTGGTTCAATCTCTGCCTCAGCAAAGTAGTAGAACAGAGCTCTTTGCTCCTTGTCATCCACAGTAATGTAACCTGAGAAATGTTGGAAGCTGATAGGAGGCTGGCCAGGCAGCTGTGTTATTTTGTGTGGTAGGTAGGTCTCAACCTCCATGAAGAAGCACAGATGGAGGACTGCAACCATTGAAATGGTTATCCATGACAGAGAGCTCATTGTTTCAAAACAGATATGAATGTAGAGAGACACAGAGAGAGAGAGAGAGAGAGAGAGACCTGTTCCTCAGACTCATGCTCGGTGGGTGCCTTAAATAAACAAGAACACTGTTCTATTTTCTTTTTTCCTTTTCTTCCCGTTTCTTTTATCTATCGTTTTAAATTTGTTCTTTCACTGGTCCGAGGGAGAAAGGAAAGGCAGGTCCAGACTATACTGCTTGTTTTGAGACTTTGGCAGGTCCAGACTATACTGCTTGTTTTGAGACTTTTATATATGGAGGATCTTCATATGCATTTATCCCTCACCAAAAATGGTGAGGGACACCCATTTTGGGGTTGTTTCAAGTACAAGAGGGAGGTACAAAGTACCCCTCTTATACCACTCTTGTACTTGAAACACCCCCAAAATGGGTGTCCCTCACTATTTTTGGTGAGGGATAGATGCACATGAATGTTCCCCTTTATATATATATACATCCATCCATCACCACAATTGTGAGGGATGGATGCACTTGAATATATATATATGGGAAGTGCTCCTATGACAGACACTCTCACCAACTTTATGAGAGATGGGTGTGGGGCCCCTCACTTCTATATTCACTCTCATCAACTTAAATGCAAGGACCCTCAACTCAAATGTGAGGGCTCCCACCCATCTCTCACCAACTTGGTGAGAGTGTCTCTCAATATATATATATATGGGAGGTGCTCTAGTGAGAGACACTCTCACCAAGTTGGTGAGAGATGGGTTGGGGCCCTCACATTTTAGTTGGAGGTCCTTGCATTTAAGTTGGTGAGAGTGGATATGAAAGTAAGGGCCCCCACCCATCTCTCATAAACTTGGTGAGAGTGTCTCTCATAGGAGCACCTCCTTATATATATATATATATATATATATATATATATATATATATATATATATATATATATAAGGAGGTGCTCCTATGAGAGACACTCTCACCAACTTGGTGAGAGATGGGTGGGAGCCCTCACATTTAAGTTTGGGGTCCTTGCATTTAAGTTGGTGAGAGTAGATATGGAGTCAAAATCATAGGAGCACTTCCCTATATATAATATGGTACATGTGACCTTAGACTTGCACTCCATTGTCAATGGTTTCAATTAGAATGAGCCCAGATTTGGACTTGTTGTCAAAATCCCTAGACCAGCTGAGTGGCCTTCAGGCGCTAGGCCCAGTGGATTCTAGTTGTGTATGTGTATATATTCTATCTATACAAAAGCTTGATATGTTTTGAAGTGTCCATGTGAATGGTATAAAGAGAAATAATATTGTAACATTGACCAGCTGAGTGGTACATGTTTTGAACTAATATTATAATGGTACATGTGACCTTAGACTTGCACTCCATTGTCAATGGTTTCAAGTAGAATGGGCCCAGATTTGGACTTGGAGTCAAAATCCCTTGACTAGCTGAGTGGCCTTCAGGCGCTAGGCCCAGTGGATTCTAGTTGTATGCGTGTATATATCTTATCTATACAAAAGCTTGATATGTTTTGAAGTGTCCATGGGAATGGTATAAAGAGAACTAATATTGTAACATTGAAGCATACCAAATCTTCATCTGTTCTCTCCCCATGCCATGTTTGGATAGTCCTCGCGAATACAGTCCATGTTTGGATGATTTGTTGGAATCAGCCAAAACAAATTATGAAAAGAAAGAAAGCAAGACGAGTAAAAGAATGGGGAAGAAATAGATTTTATCGAAAATTGAGCTTTGGCTCGCGAGTACACGACAGAAGACTATTGGCAGATCCTTGATTTGGAAGTTTGGAGCTTCCAATGTGCCTTTTACTATCCCTCTACAATGGCACAAATCAATCTTCCTTAGATAGGGTAGGAGCTGTTCGTGCAACGGAGTTTTTCAGTAGAAAGAAGATGAGACAAGACGCCAAGACGCCGGTGAATCCAACACCTTGCTGGAGGCGTTTGGTGCAGCGACGAATTGACTCCATTTTTCCATCAATTTGTGCTTGAGTTTTGTGATGGCGAGGATCCGCACTTCCTATCTAAGGTGGTAAGAAATCAATTATGCAGAAGAGGACCTCAGTGTTTTTCTTCTCCAAAATTGTTACATCCTCTTTCAATATCAAAGTCAATGTAGATTGATATTTCTTTGATTTCATTAGAGGGTTGCCTAAACTACAAGGTGTTATGTGTGGAGCCTAATTACACCTGGGTTAGACTGTTAACTCAGATCCACTGTCGCGGATCCAACTCAGGTCCGAAACGTGTAAGGGTATTTACCTAATAATATTACACTGCGCCTACCCTAGTATAGTCCCAGAGATCTTGTATCTTGTATTTTTCTCATCTTCTGCCTTTGAGCATAGTGGAATCAGTGTGATCCGTTGATGTACCTCAAGATCAAGGGAACAACCTAAATCTGTGTGTCTTCTTTGTGTGGTTGATTGCATCTTTTGTTCTTTATTTCCAAACACGGGACTACAATCCTAGCCATGGTGAAAATAATGACGAATGTTCTCATTTCATTGAATTGCCTGACCCTTTTGTAGGACGTAAGTGGTCCACATGACCACATGTCTAATAATGTTATAGTCCCACTTTAGGTCAGTTGATTTTTTAATAAACTTTTCACTTTAGTCTTGATTTTAATAAATCTGGTTTGGATTCACTTTTATAAAAGCTCAATTTATTAGAACACTTGTTTGGCTAATCAATGAGAGAATTAAGAAAATTGACTTCTAATAAGATTTCATTGATGGGAAGATATCTCTTTAGGATAATCTATAAAAATGGTTTTCCAATCCTATCTCTTTACTCAAGTAATTGCATAGTGCCCATTAACTCACACGTATATCAAAGTGAGTAAAAAGGGAAAGAGAAGAAAAACCTATTTGATAAAGGCCGTTGATCGCAAGGCCGATAGTCTTTAGATCAAATCCGAACAGCTCATCATCAAGATCATGATGCAAGATACGCTTTGAATATATTAAATTATTCATTGCATAAGTCTCGATCCATAGGTTCTAATTTATGTTCCAAACCATATTAGATTCGACCTTTAATTGCGATAACTCATATTGCATATTTCCCCCATTGATCAAGTGATGTGGGATACTAGCCGGAGTAGGCTTCTAAAGCATGCATGACTTCCCGAGACTGCTTATTTAAGGGAGTTGGGAGCCATTAGTCGGTCCTTTAGTAGATCTGAATATTTGTAGTGAGTTTGTACTGTCTATCACCATTGGATCACATAAAGACCGTCAAAGTAGAGCTGATGACGATCCCCCTCTTGCATTAGCAACTTGAACATTGGTACTCCAAATCCTCAAGGTTTTTTGCTTGCATGAAACTCCAAATACTAGTAAGCTATTGTGGTTGATTTTTATGAGTAGTTTTTTCGGGAGTATTTTTTTTTTTTTGCCTCTAAGGAACTTAATTTTTATTATTTGTATGACAAATTTATCTATATAACTTCTTCAATATGACAAATGAGCTTTTATTATTTTTATTATATGACTGGTTTGCTGATATGGTTTTTACTATATGACATGTTCACTTTTTCCGTTAATTAAATCAAGCATGGAGAATAGTATATTTGTAAAATATTCTAATTGAAACAACTCTATTTTAAATGAAAATTGAGTGGACTATGTTTCAAACAGATTAGAGGTTCCAAACAAACCTTCATATATTATATTTGAACTTTTTCTCTTTTCCCACCTCATCGTTTTCATACATTAATGATATGGAAATGTCAATCATCCTAAAAAAAATCTCACACCCCATCAACCATTTATAAAAGAGTCCTCCAATTTAGCAATATCTCCTTGCTTTTAAAAAAAAAGGGTGGGAGACACTGCAATTCTTAGAGGGGATTGGATCTAGGGGCAATTACCGTACGGACTATCATAAAGCTAACAATAGCCCTAGAACAGCTCAAAGATGTATATTTACCATAGATTTGTTCGATCTGTAGATTGCGAAATCCTAGGGATATAGGATATCATACAATCACTTGAACAGTCCGTGTATTTTTTTTTCTTTTACTGTGGGACCACCAAACCACCATCGAAACCGTTGAATAGCTGTATAAGTGTAAGAACTAATATCGCACCAAATTTGAACCGTTGATCTATCACGGTTACGAGAAACTTGCAAAAAAAAAACTTGCAAGAAAGTCGTGTTGTTTTGCAAATTATAAGAACAAATTATAAGCCATGTTTTTTTTTTTTTGGCAAGTTTCTCAATAACCGTGATAGATCAACGGTTCAAATTTGGTGCGATATTAGTTCTTACAATCATACAGTTATTCAATGGTTTGAATGGTGGTTTGGTGGTTCCACAGTAAAGGAAAAAAATAAATATAGGACTGTTCAAGTGATTATGGGATATCCTACATCCCTTTGCGATATCATACGGATCGAACAGCTCTGCGGTAAATATACATCTTTAGACTGTTCTGAGGCTATTGTCAGCTTTATGACGGTCTGTACGGTAATTGTTCCTTGGATCTAATTAGAGCCCTAAATAGGCGTAATAATGATTTTGGTGGATTTGACAAGTAGATTTTTTGCCATTCAGATTGGAGATTTCTAATGAGGTTCTCTCTCAATGGGTCCATGTTCACACAATACCCACTGGATGATAGATATTTCAAAGGAATCGTTCTGTTCGGTCCAAAAAGGTCAAATTGGTAAGTCCCCATCCTCTAGGGTTGGATTCTGAAAGAAATTTGCGACACTCTGTTAGTGGGCCTCACTAATGAAAAACTGTCTCTCCCTTTTTTTTTTCCAGCCTTCTATAACTTTCACCATGAACTTAGTGATGTAAATGGGATTCCGATTTTCCGATTTTCCGGAAGTTCCGACTCGTTAAAAACCAGGTCTAGGTCCTTATTTAGGCACCGACAAGTAAACGGATCCGGGTCCGGTTCTGCATTGGTTCGGACCCGTGGACCCTAGACTCAATATATTACCTCAATTTTGAAAATCTCTCCTAAAAATCATATTTTTTTAATATCATTCTCCACCTGAATCCGAACCTAGATCCAGACCCGTCCCATATGTGGTTCTGGTTTCGGTTCCGAAGCAAAAAAATCGGTTCCTAAAAGGTTTCAGATTCGGATCCGGTTTCACCTTCTCTTTAACGGTTCCAGTTCCAGATCCATACCCGTTTACAACCCTATATGAGATTGGGGTCACATGTTCAATATATTAACAATCTGGTGGTGAGCCTAATTCTTATTTGAATGAAATTTAGAACAAGTTTGTGAGACTGCTTTTCTTTTAAATATTTTTATGCGATTGCTTTTCAGCGAAGAAAGTGTCGATTCAAGTGGGGTTGGGGGTTTTGGTTTTCAGCTGATTTGAAAAAAAAAAAAAAAAAGGGTTTTCCATGGAATGGATGCTCTTTTCTGTAATGTCGCGACAAACATACCCTTGATAAACAACCCTAAATGGGATTGGGGTCACATGTTCAATATATTATCATTCTGGTGGTGAGCCTAATTCTTATTTGAATGAAATTTAGAACAAGTTTGTGAGACTCTTTTTCTTTTAAATATTTTTATGCGATTGCTTTTCAGCAAAGAAAGTGTCGATTCAAGTGGGGTTGATGGTTTTGGTTTTTCAGCTGATTTATTAAAAAAAAAGGGTTTTCCATGGATTGGATGCTCTTTTTGCAATGTCACGACAAACATACCCTTCATAAAAGGCCTATAAAAAATAAAAAATAAAAATAGAAGGAGCTTAATTTGAGCGCATTGGATTTCTTTAAAGTGGGGCTGTAGAACCTCGCGAATGTCTTGCGAGTCCAAGCAACATTGGATCTGAGCACCATCGGCGACCCAAATCTGCTCTTCATGTCAAAGGCAAGAGACCTACAGAGTGTACTTCCGAACCAGCTTGAGAAAGCAAAAAACGACAAGGAGAAGGTGATATCTTATACAGCTAAAGTTAGACAATATTAAACTCCGACATTCCCTTTTTGTCCCCACTTCCTTTGGGAATTACAACCAATGGGACCCACTTTAATGGGACTTTGTGCTTTCCCTTATCTGCTATAATCCTTTTTCTCCATTACTTTATTATCATTGTACACATAAGCCACATTGAGCTACATTACAAAACAAGTATTTTTTACACCATTCAAAATTATATATATATATATATATATATATATATATAGATGTGATAGTTTTTTATAGATGTGATACTATTTAATAGATAGGAATGAGTGTGTAGCAATAAAAAAGGGGTGTAGGACTAGGAAGACTCACGCTCAAGAAACGAGCCTTGTGACTGAAGCAAAGGTACACTTTCTGGCTCCTCCTCTCTTTCTTGCTCCGTTTTTTCCCCAATTTTTTTTTTTTAACTTTCAATGGTGGTAAAGTTGTATCATGTTGGGAGAGAGAAAAAGCCTACACACTTTTCTGTTGCAAATGCCTTTTCTTTTGGTTGGTCCGAGTAAGAAATGTACCAAATGCCCTTACTGTTGTCCTGAACACCAAAATTCTGCAATGGAGGAATGACCATTGAAAAAATACCAAATGAAAATCATATCAAGGCTTACATTAATAAAATTGTAGGCGTTAAAATACATTACAACAAAAATAAAAAAATGAGAAATTTACAGGACAAATCCCCATAGGATCCCATACATCCTACAAGACCCCGTATCACATTGGACACGGAAGGGGTCCTCATGTGGCATTTTTCTTCTTTTTTTTTTTTTTTTGCTATATGGTCGATATCAACTATTATTTCAGTCAGATTTTCTTCAATATGTAACTGTCTTATTTTGCTGAACACAACAAAATGGTCGATATCGATCATATCGTGAAATAATAAGAAATAAAAACGAATCTGAGTTTTGTCTCTTGGTTACTAGTGCTTCATAAATTGGCCAATGACAACCGATGCCCAAATGACAAGATTGGCCCAGTCTCCCAGAGCAAGGTGCGGCTTCAGCCCATTCAATGCGGCGAGCCAGTGGCCAAAATGGTCTGTTTGCAAACAACCAAGGGCCTGTTTGTGTGTAACCCAAACTCCGCCTTTTTTTTTTTTTTTTTTTTTTTTTTTGCAATTTAATATGAACAAGAAGCTGCAATTTCTTCTCAATTATTGCCCCTTTGCTTCCTTCTCTACGTCGCACATGATGGTCATTTTGTGCCACTACACTGTTAAATTGTATGGACTCAATCCATCAGTTGATGTAATAAATTGATTAATCAATAAAACCATGCTTTACTTTCATGAGATGAATGTTATTTTATTACTTTATGCACATGACCAATACATATGACATAATGGTTCATGAGTTGAACCGGGTTCCATTAGTATATTAGATGTGATATATGTATATGGATGAGATCCACATACGGGAGGTATATGTCACAAATCTTATACTTAAAATATCTTCACAACCAGTGATGAGACTGGGCATCTCATCTGATAAGGTTGCAGCACTTTGATCACTATGTAATAGGGTGATTTGTCTCGATCATCAGAATGGAAGATTCTGGATCAATGTGCTAGTACATTGGATGTATTGAAGGACCATGAGAAGCACCTTATGGAATTCCGTCTCAATAATAAGGTATGCTCTCATAATTCCCTAGCAATAGGCTCTCAATCTTGAGACATTAATGAACTCAAGTTTCTATCTATTCATTTGCTTTGAGTCACCAATGAGTGAGGCCAACTGTAGGTCAACACCTCGGTGTCTTGGGTATGTGGTAGTAGGACTGTGGGAACATTGAATGATCAAGATGGAATCTATCTCTATTATCCCCTGTGCCAATTAATGGGTTTTGTCATTAGTAAGTGCGCACCTATCTCGATTAAGAGTTAATTGGATGGTACTGATGATCATAATGATTAATTGGGACTCAAGGATAATAAGATATGGAACTAAGATTGGAAGAGACAGATTTATTCCAATTGATTCATGAATATTGATAGAGGGGCCTACTTGTGGTAATTGGGAAGTTTAGGGTCTTCATTGTAATTTATTCCTAAGACTGGAGTGCAATTGCATTTATATAGTGGTGTTATTTGCAATTATCTGTGGGCCCGGATTGCACATGAGATGTGGGGTCGCGTGTCCCAGTTGGAGCCAACTTTCTATGGAATCCCTAGTGGTCCCTACGCTAGCCCAAGATATTAGAAAGATACTAATCCTATTCGAACTCTAAAAGGAAGGAATTAGGAAGTTACTATTTCTATTTGAAGTAGGACTTCTAATAGTGGTAATAGTATACTTACTAATTGTTGTGGAAGCAAGACTTCTATTTCAATTAAGACAAGAGGAGCTTTGGGAGATTATAAAAGGGAATGCACCCCTCTTGGACGTCCATAACATTATATAGTGAAAAACGTCCCTCCTCTTTGTGCAACAGTTGCACTGCTCTCTTCTCTCTTCCTCTTCTAGTTTCTTAGGGTTTCGAGTTAGGTTTTCTCTTAAAGATTCCACCAATCTTCTTCAGAAGAGATATCTAATTCGGGTCATAGCGTGGAAGGCTAAGAGGTGGTGGAGATTCTGATCTCAGTTTATAGAGAAGTTCTACATCAACGAAAGTTATCAACTTCTCCATTAGAGCGCAACCGAGCTCCTAAGGTAAAATCTGCATCCTTGTATGTTGTGGATTTTAATGGATGCTTGTTCGTTTCTGTTCTATCTTTTAGATAGTTTTACTTACTGTATGTGATCATGAGATTGAGGGTTATGCATCCTGGAGTTGGTTTTTTGCCTTATGGATACTTGATCCCTGAGTCAAGTGGGTCAAAAGTTTTGAATATCTATCCACGAGGCCCACCTACTTCCAACAATCACTACATTGTCCCTTGGCCCTTTGGTTCTGAAAACGCCTTGGGTTGTAGTTTTGCTAGATCATAAATTACAGAGCTGGAGTGGTTATGTATCTTGTTTGTTTCAATTTATGGCATTTGAGAATGATTGATATATTATTTCTAAGATCAATGTCATCTTTGGATTTATAGAATTTGGCATCCATGAATCTCATACTTACCATAATAGTTACTAATTAGTTAACTTTTTATGGGAGGAGAGGAGATTTTGACATGTAGTGCCAAAATCCAATTATAGGAATTGGAACTAGAAACCCCACATTGTACCTACAACAGAGAAAGATTTCTCAAGATGTGAAATTCTCCATGGCTATCCTCAAGTAGTTATTGGTGTAACAAGATGAAGGCCCATCCCAATCCTATGGAGCTAAGTCAATATTTCTGCAAAACCTCTTTAAGGTCCTTCCCACACCTATGGAACTGTTAGGAATTTATATTAAAAACATACTTTTATGTATTTGTCTTTGACTGATTCATTTTTAGTATATTTTGTCTTCTCATCTAACTAAGATTTTGTATGGGCAAATGGTTACATTGTTATTTATTATGCATGTGAGTGTCTTTTATTCTATCAAGTAGACAAGTTAGTGTGTAAAGTTCTACTTACACATAGAAGACTTACTTGTTGGTTCTTATAGAATATAAGTCGTTGTTCACAATTTAGATGGATTTGGACACACCATCGATACGATTGTAGTATTATGTTTCAACAGGCTTGTCTTGGCTGTGGAAAACGGTATAGTTTCGACTCATTATGCTAGTACGCCTTGTGTGTATTAGACATGACTGGTTTTTGGGTTTATTGTCTTTATACTGACTAAATAAGATGATGAACATCCAAATAGTTATTATGAGTGCTTGTACTTTTAATCCCGACATAAATAATAGACACATACATTTAGTGTTTGGCATTTTGATTTACCAAAGAATGAGATTTTTTATGGGTCATCAATCTCAGTAAATTGGATGACTACACTGCATGTATGGTGGATCTTGATTTATTGACGGAATCCACGTCTCGTAATAGGGATTGATGATATCCTCTTGATGAAGCTTTTAAGTTTTGATTATGTTAAACCTTGCAGGTGAACTTTGTGTCCGACATATCAAATAAGTTAAGTGTAAGGTCTCAGGGAATTATAAAGATATCGATTAAATATAAATGTCAGTGGTTATCTAATCGATGGATATCTGAAATCTTAACATGGGGAGATTAATAAGCATTTAATAACATGAAGTTTGAAATATTATTTTGAGAATAAGGACAAGAGTGCAATTACAATTCTTTAGTGGACTGAATTGTAATTTATGAAACTAGGATTCTAATTTCGGTCGAATTAAGGTTTCCTGTTTCCATAAGAAGTCTATCCTTGTTTCCTTCTTAAGGTTCTTATTGTAGCCTATAAATATGTGCTACTGCTCTCTAGGTTAAATGTAATAAAGACAAGAGAAATCTCGTTTTGGAGAGTAAAGGAGAATTCGCAGTTGAGGCCTACTCCCTGGTGCGAGTTCTAGCATATAGGAATATAGTAGAAGATTTTGAGATTTTCGAGTTGCTGTGAGACCGAGATCAAATCAAAGAGATCTCGCATGTATGATTTTAATTATAGTCTTCCATAATTATTTCCGCAGTGATCTGTACGCAATATCTAGAGATCCTGGTTTCTGCTCGTTTCTAACTGGATCAATGTCAATGTTCCTGCAAAACCTTAGAACCTATGGTGCGAAACGAAGATGTTTGATGAAATGCCTGAGAGAGATTTTTCCTCCATTGAACGGTTTGAGAGAGAGATTGTACTTATTTTGTATGTGGGATGAAGTCTTGAATGGGGAGAGAGAAGAAGATGGGCATGTTGAGGTGATCCTCCCTCCTCCACCACCAAGGGAGAAAACCCATATTCGTCTTTTTTTTTTTTTTGTTATTTCGCAATATGGTCGATATCGACCATTCTACCGTGTTCAGCAAATAAAACAGTATCGACCACCAGGGATGGTCGATATCGACCATACGTAAAACGACAGAAAGAAGAAGAAAAAGGTCATACGAGGACCCCTCCCGTGTCCAATGTGATACGGGGTCTTGGTAGGATGTATGGGGTCCTACGAGGATTTGTCCTGTAAATTCCTCTAAAAGAATTTAAAAAAAATTATATTATAAAGAATTTATACATATTCTTTATATTCATTATTCTAAATATTGATATTTTAAAATATAATTAAAAGTTAATTTACTTACCCATTGACCTTTCTAGTCAACTCAATTTGACAACAGTCTAAGTCTATTAAACCCTTTGTGCTTGCAAGCAGACATGGATCTCAGTTGTCTGGAATTTCTAACAATAATTCTTAATTAAATGAATTTAGATGATCTAAGTAGTCACTTTTGGCCAACAAAACTCTTAGAAATCTGAATTTCAAAATGATACTTTGCCTTTGAAAACAAGTATTTGAAATTCTTCAAATGCTCAAATGCTTGAGCGAAGGAGGCACTTTAAATTGAAAAACTATGGTTTTAATTAAAGTTCCCAACATCACCCAAGCACATAATAATTAACAATATTCCAATCCAATAAAATGATAGATGGTGGGAGTGGTAGTAGTTGAGAGAATTGGGGGGTATTCTCCTAGTGTTTTCTCAAGGGCATGTGATGTGAACGGAATTGTGAGGACGCATGGAATGGGAATACCTCAAATCAATGGGAAGCAGTGAAAGCTGTCAAACAGAGCTTTTACTGTTTTATCCTATTTGTGGGTGTTATGTGGTGATGATTTTTGTCAAAATGGGAATGATTTCTTCTACCCGGCAAAGCTTGTGGAGACAAAGAATATAACGCCACGCGTGCCAATGGCATGGCCCACAAGAACAGCGAAAAGATGGGGCCCACTCCTGCATCTTAAAGTCAAGTGGCCTTTCTCGATGGTTCGGCACTACCAGTGGGTCCGACCTTAACCACTAGCCTTCTGTCCGTATGAGCTGGAAGAAGTGACAATCAAACGTTTTGAAACTGCTGATATAAGATGTGCGTTTGCTACACCATATTTTGGGTAAACTGTGTGGGGGCGGCTATTCTTGACCCGGCTGCCCATTCAATTCAAACTGGACTCTCTGTTATTCTATTCCGGGGAAGGGGGTTGGGACCATGCCGGAGCGGCCGGCCCACAGGCGAGAATACGATCCGTACAAGTGAGAAAAAGGTCCATATAAGTGGGAAGAGAGCCTGCACCAACGGAAAAAAAGATCATACAAGGGTTCCAACCCTGAGCAGCCAGGCAAAAACGGCCGCCACTTACTAATGAAGTAAGCTGTCATTCTCAATTTAAATTGGGACCCGTAGGTCCAGGCGGGTTCGCTTTATATTTGAGCGGAGTCTGGGTAGACATTCCTGACGTGATTAACAATGGGATGAATTTAATTTTTTAAAACAATGGTTAAGTTGATAGATTGACGTCAGTGCTTAATCTATCTTCTACGCAACCCCACCTAATGACACCCATGAAAGTAGCTAGCAAGGACCATTTGCAAACATAAGTAAAACAGTAATATTTTTTAGAGAAAAAAGGTGAGTGATATAAATTCAAAGTATTGTGATATTTTCAAACTATTGCAAAAATAATTGCAAAATCTTTTTGAGGTTTGTCCATTTGTATTATCTATAAATTTTAAAGCACTGTGTATTGTATTATTTAAAGGATTCTCCTCTCCTAAGCTCATACACTCATTAGCCCAACATGGCTTGTGGGTCCTGCCTAATGACTCACTGGGTGGATCATAAAATAGGAATATATTGGACCATTGCATCTACTATACACTCATTTTGGACAATGAAAACTTGTGGGTGATTAGTCATTGGCCCCACAAATATTTGAAATTGTGAGCAGATGAGCTCAACAGAGGGGAGCCCTTATTTAAATTATTAATCCATATTTATATAATTAGATATTTTGCTTTTCAAATGTTAAAGATTCTAAGAAAAAAAAATCCGAAATCTTGAAAATTTCTAAGGTCTTTTTTCCATAATACATTTATCATGGATAAGGGAAGGAAATGCGGATTTATTTTCCGCGGCCTTCCTCTTCTTTTATTTGGTATGGTTAATTTTCATAAGGAAAACACCATTTTGGCAAATATGTGGAAAATCATTTTCGACGATTGAGGAAGAGGTTTAAGAAAGGCAAAATGTTCTTTGAAAACGCAGAAGTACTACGGGCTGTAAGTCATATCTCCTCCATTCTCTTACATGGAGACCTGACAATTGTAGCCATTTATAATAGTATATAGTGTAAGCTCCAAATTTCAGGTTGATTAAAGTAAGACTAGAAAAACACGCTCGTGCTAAGCATAATATTAAAATTTATAAAAATAAAATTTATGATAAGTTTCTTTAAAATTAAATGCAAAAGGTTTTAGTATGAGAGAGAGGAAAAAAAGAGAAGTCCATAAGAATTCAATACCTAATATCATATAATTAAAAAAAAAAAAACACACAAGCCCATGAAAATTGAAGATTAATGATCAAGAAAACTAAAAAATAAAATCAAAACAAACAAAACAATATAAAATATGAATAAAATCTAATAAAATTTGAAAGACACATAGAAATGAAAATCCATAATCAACTCAATAACATAAGCAATTTAACAGAATCAAACACTCATGAGAAAAAAAAAAAACTAAAAAATGTAGCATAGAAGGGCAAAGACAAAAGAACCCACAAATTCATGAAAAACCATCATAAAAAAACTAAAAACCCATCACAAGTGAGACATTACAATAAAAGAAATACAAAATAAAATAAAATAAATTTTATTAAAAAGGCTATAAAAATACATATATAAATAAAGATCTATAGACAATACAATGATAAAAGAAATTTAGAAGAATCAAACTAACTTGTGATAATCTAATACCCAAAAATGGAAATCTAAAGCCACAAAAGAAATAAGAAAACGCCATAAGAAGATTTCACAAAGAGAACTTAAAGAACCCAATGGAAGTAAAATAAATAATTAACTCAAAATGATAAGCATTAAAAAAATAAAAAAAAAAGACCAGAAAAAATGAGATTTCACAGAAAATCCCATGATAAAAAGTGATTTAAAAAAAAATAAGGAGAACCCAATACCCAAAAGTTGAAAAAAAAAGGGAAAAAAAGAAACTCACAATCTATGAAAACTATACAAATACAAACCATAAAAATATTGCAAATCTATAGAAATAATAAAATGATGAATCTTTTGTATAAATCATATTAAAATGACATAACTAAAATTGCTCAAATAAAATATGATGAACTCAAAAGTAAATGAATAAAAAAAGGTTTATCTCTCAAATTGAAATGTTTAACAATTGCACAAATCGTTTCAAGATGCTCACATTTTAAAATGGGTTGAACACTGATCTAAACTATGCATGTAAATGAGACATGGGACGGTACTAAAAAGAGACAAAAAGAAACAAAAAAATTATTGAAGTCGCTTTAAAAAAATACAATGAGCTTAAAAGTAAATGAATGGAAAAAATTGAAAGTTCTCTTGTTGACATAGAGAAATAGAATTATACATGAGAAAGTAGAAAATGATGATAATAAGAATGAGCTTAATTCTTTATTTAGATGGACCAAGATTATTGGAGATTCCTTTTACCATTAATTCTGCATTCTTAAAAAAAAGTGTACAGATCATAATCAATAGATAAAAAAGAAACCAAACAAGCCAAAACCGAGAATGGATTAAATAAAAAAGACTAATGATTAAATAAACTAGACAACCCAGAAATCGGCATTTCACATTCTAAAAGAAAAAAAGAAAAAAAAATCATATAATTAGAACAAACAAAAATACTTGAAATTTCTTAGATTAGTGGGACTTACAGATACTGGGACCCATTAACACTCAAATGCTATTGTCTTAATAGAAATAGGATGATATTGGAAGTTTCTTAACAGACAAAAGGCATGATGGAGAGTCTAAATCACAAAAAAAAAAAAAAAAACTTTATTTGGAACACTCTAGTATTTTTGTGTTTTTTTTTATCAGACAATCAATTTGACCGTGGAAATAACTGAGAATGAGGTGAAAATTTGAGGTATCCAATAAATAGCGAGGATGTTTGTCTTAATGATTGTGATTTTTAATAGATGGGGTCTATCGTAGTGTTCCACTCCATTTACATCACGATTTATAAAAGTTAAAGCCACACACACAAAAAAGAAAAAAGCAGACTCCACCCTTTCTCCCTCGGCAATCGTGTATGGTAGCACATCAGTTAAATGGAAAGTTTCCCGCCTCCTCTTTAGCTCTACGCTATTGTCGCGAGTTTTTCTTCTTTCAATAATATTGTCATTTTCTTATTAATTATGAAACATATTATTTTTGTTGATAAATTCCATATATTATATATTTATTTGAGTTTAGTTTTATTGTAAAATGGTTGTCATAGAAAATTAATGACTATATAAGAAATTATATAAAATAGTTATTTCAAAAGTTTGATCATTTATACTTAAAGTACATAAGTATGAAAATAATAACAACAGTATTCATAGGGTTCAATAATATAAAAATACAGTTATTTTTATGAATACCTCGTAGATAAATTCCAACTTACGGTCAATTTTCCAAAATGGAGTTGGGTTCCTTCCTCACTAACTAATTTTAAGTTTTTGTTGATAACTAGTAACAAAAAAAATGCTTTGTGGTGTAGTGGTAGGGTTACTCCTTTGAAATTCATATTGTCCTGAGCCCGATCTAATTTACCCCGACCCGACCCGTTTGCTAGGTTCAAATTAAATTAAATTGATAAATTGGATGAGTCAAAATCAATTAGAGTGAATTGAAACTGATTTTAATTTGAAACCACTTCGCTTCATATTATATAATTGACATTAAATCGAATACATGCAAAAAAAGGAAAAAAAGGGCTAAATCATGTCAGTCCAAGTTAATAGTAAATATAATATTTAAACTTCATATTGTGCATTTATTGGGAACTCCAATTCGACTATTGTTTATTAGTTCTGTAATTATGCTGATCTTCAATCAAGTGGTGAATATATATTCCTTTCTTGACATGAGCTCATATATGGTGTTGGTAATCAACGGTAAGGGCCTGTTGTCTGTTTGCAAGAATTCTGAATTGAATATTTGCACCTACTGTTCCACCCCCAAAAAAACCTTTTGTAATACAGAAGTCTCTTAAAATGCAGACTTTAAAATATTCTCTCCCTTCTCGTAGGAGAGGTCATTAGTTAAGGCCATCATTAACTTGATGGTAGTGGTGGTGGTGGTGACAATGATGATGGTGGCGGCGGCCGCTCTGTTGGGCGGTGATATTGATGATGATATGTTGGTGATGATGCGGCGGTGGTGGTGATAATAATGATGATGTTTGTGATGGTGATGAGTAATTTGGATTTCAAAGATGCACCCCATTGATGAATCTGAAATGAAAATTATGACTAGATAAAGTTTTTATTACTGATTAGTTTGTTGACCGACCTTTGATCAAGAACTTTTAAATATTGTTGTTATCTTAAGATGTTTTTCCAACATATATTATAATCTGCAGCAAGAGCTAAAAACTCGTTTTAAAATCCACTAATTTGTTTAGAAACTACTAAATATAAAAAAATTCACCATCTTTTTATATGATTTTATTCTAACTATATTTGAATCTGTAAAGTTTTTGTTTAGCACGTATCTAAATTGATGATAATGCTTGATGGCTTTATAGAATAAAATGTTTGATAACTAATTCTTGAGATCATCAATGCCAAAGTTAGAACACTTGCTAGAGGGCAGAGTTATGGTTGGCAAATGGGTGCTCGGGTCAATAGGTGGGGTCCAAACATATTTGACTAGGTGGGGTCCAAACATATTTGACCCAATGGGTTAGATTTTCCCAACCTTCACCCAATGTGATCAACCTGATCCAACCTGCATTGACCTGCAATGCATGTGGGTCAACCCAATCTGACCCATTTTGATCCAAAAAACCCGAAAGTGAAGGTCAACCCAATAAACTGATCTAATTTCTAAAAGATCGGCCAAGCCAGCTTCAGTTCTGGAGATATATGAGGTCCATTACCCATCTTTTCGTCCGCTATGCCAAGGTCTATGAACATTTGCATCGAATCAATCCATCTTTGGTCCATTTGTAATCATTAGCTCAAGCCAAATATAATAGACAAATATGTGGAATGGGTTAAAAAAAATAGCAACCATAAAATTAAGTTTTCATAAAATATAAGAGAACAACATTTTCATGAAAAGACACCCTATAAATCTGGAGTTGCGATCAGTACTGTGGTTGAAAACTAAAAAAAAGAAAAAAAAAAAAAAAAAAACAAAAACAAAGAGATAAGCTTGGGCCATTCAACTTCTATCAATAGTCGTATTATGTCAAGGATCACCACGTCACAAACCATTTAACTCGAAGGAATGAAAATGGTAGCTTGTATATGAGGTCTATGTTTATTTTCTTTTTAATGTGGGGTCTAGTTTTAATTTAGACACATTGGAGATAATCTAAGCAGCAGTATGTATGAGTCATGTAGGTTAGACAAGTTAACCCTAGGCCCAGGGGTGGACCTAGGCACAACCACGCTGGTGCGGCCGCACTAGTTAAATCAAGGTGTGCTTCAAAAAATTCAATAAAATTTGTGAGTCTACCCTTAAAATCTATATGAGAATCCATGGTTTACGTTCAAAACTAAACTACCTAGATTAGTACCCGTCAAATGAAAATCTTGGGTCCGGCACTTACCAGACCTAATCCATATTTTATATGAGTTGTCTGTGACGGGTCAAATATGAGTCGAGTTAGGATCTAGTTGGCGCGTCGGGTCACGTTCTGCCACCCTCAGGCTGAGCTATGCGAAGGGATTGACTTCTTAAATGCTTTCCACCTGTGCCATATGTTCAAAGTGAAGCCAGAAAAGTAACCTTAATAAGATGGGTCGTTAGACAATGCCATTATTCATTAAATCATTTGTTGATAAAAGGAGACAACATCTTTGGTCAAAGCCTCAAAGGGCTTGTCAAAACAATGACAAAAAAGCAGATTAGGACCCACCCCTGTTAAAACTTGGAAGAGAAGATATAAGTGTTCAAATGTGCTGAAAGGATGCTGCATAAAGGCGGATCAAACCTTTGAGTGAGTTCTACGTAATTATTAAATGATATTGGGAACATATTATACACCTAAGATCTTTCCCCCATAACACTGAGGCCCAGAGTTTTGATAAACAAATGCAATACATCTACATCTAGAATACTGGGGTCCACATTTGGTATACAAGTACCGGGTCCCTTAGTTTTCTACTGGCTGGCCAGGCTTGGAGTAAGCCTTCCACTGTTCCACATGTAGGCTGCAAAATGAACTAGTACGATTATGTCAAATGTGGCCCAATTGTCCACTTCTGAGGCTCTTGTGAAATGGATGATCAGGATCAATGTCCATTGATCAACAACTGGACAACAATGAGTATCTCTCTCCCTCAATTTTACTGGACCCAAAATGTGGGGCAAAAGGAATTATAGTGCCAAACCTAAATGGAAGAAAAGTAACTTTAAACACGCTCGAGCAATTCAACAACTAACTTTCTCTTGGCTTTATATGCTCCCCTATTGAGGGGAAATATTGTACTATTGTTCTCGAGCATCATTATCCCATGAGTTTATATGTCACGCCCACATAGTTAATTATATTATAGGATAAATCAGGGGCCAAAGTAAAAATTTTTTGGATAACGAGACCGTTATTGAAGTCTGCACTGAATTGAATACATTTGATCAGTTAACTGATGTACACCATGAAAACTTCTTGAATAACAGAAGTAAGAAATATATATCATAGTAAACAAGTCCAAGCACGGATTAAAGTTTAAAGTGTAATACTACAAAAGTGTTAATTACAAAGTTTGTACAAAACTATCTCAAAATAAAATCCTAAGTCCAAACAAAACCCAAACGTGGATTAATGTTTAAATTGTAATACTCAAAAGTGTTAATTACAAAGTTTGTACAAAACTATCTCAAAATAAATCCTAAGTCCAAGAGTGAAGGCTATGGCGTTCTGGTCATGATGACTCAGTAGATATCAACGACACACCACTCGTAGTCATCATGCCGATCCGCCTGAATTGTCTCCTCCTCCTCCTCCTCCGGGAAATAGGTAGGCTAGGAAGCTATTTACCGAGCATAGTACCTTCAACTACAAATAGCTAGCAGGTAGATATACATAAACAAAAATAGATATACAGTGGAAAGCAAATAAAACAAGATAATCAAATGAATGATAAAGAACGATCATAGAGTTAGAGTGCTGCCATAGTTCCTAACTATAGAGGCTACCCACGTAAGCTATTACCGTGGCATGAAAAGTCAAGGTATTCAATTCAGGGAATTTATCCATGTTCAATACAATGTTCAATATTCAATAGTCAACGGATGATGAGTCCGGTCAAAGTTTACATTCACATTCTTTTCAAGGGATAATCAGTCTCCCTTTAAAACAATAGACATTGTACATCCGTTTCACATTCACAGTCAATACGATCTGCACAGTCGTTCGCATTTGATAGAGGCTACCCACGTAAGCTATTACTGTGGCATGAAAAGTCAAGGTATTCAATTCAGGGAATTTAACCATGTTCAATACAATGTTCAATATTCAATAGTCAACGGATGATGAGTCCGGTCAAAGTTTACATTCACATTCTTTTTAAGGGATAATCAGTCTCCGTTTAAAACAATAGACATTGTACATCCGTTTCACATTCACAGTCAATACGATCTGCACAGTCGTTCGCATTTGATAGACAATGAAAAATAAAATGCTTAGCGGTGCCCAATAAAAACATTCAAAATCATATAAAGAAGTGAAGGACTAGATTTATCCTGTGTGTGAATGGGTTCGTAAAAATGGAGAGGAGAACTATTGATCAATATTCCATAATCCCTATCAACTTCATTTTCAAACTAAAACAATAGTTCTCTCAAAGCGATAGATCAAGGCCACCAAGCTTCGACACTTGAACTTGAATAAACCAAATCGATAAGTTCAATGGCTCAAAAGTAGTTTATAATTTAATTTGACATCCTAAATAGTCCTCACAGGTGGGGTAAAAGGGTCCCAAAGCAAGGTCCCAGACCTGAGTTAGAGTCTCCTTTCCGTAATGAGACCATGCTTACACAACCACTGGACTCACAAAAATGTGAGTACGTGCGCCTAGGAGAGAAAATTTGATTAATAAATAATAAAGAATTCTAAATGGGAATAGGCTTTCAAATGAATAGTAATATTACACTATTCCAAAAATAATAATAAACTATTCATTATGAATTCTTTATTCTTACTAAATCAATGGTCTCTTACATTCTGACATGATTTTTATCAAAAATTCTACTTGTCCCGGGACTCATGTCCCGGGACAAGTAGCATGGCTCGATTTTTATAGAAATCATATTTCATTGTCAACCGCCATGAACTCCACGGTTAACTGCGGCCACACTCACGGTTAACCGCGGGTTAACACTGCAAAAATACGATGTGTTGTCATTGTAACCGCTAGGTTAAAATTTCTGAAATGAGAGCTCTATTTTGAGCTCCGTTTTTCAGGGAATTTCATTCCCTTCTCTTCTAAACCACTGTTGAACGCTCCAAGTGCAAGAATGTGCGACATCGTAACCCTGTGAGTATGGGTCGAATTCACAAGGAGCAATTGATTTTAGCACTTTTCAACTTGAATCTGTCCTAATTTAGAAACGAAATCTAATCTAAATAAAAACTAATCAAATTACAAAATTCCTAATAAATGAAATTGAAAGTTTAATTACAAAGTTTTCAATAAAATAAGAATCCTAATCTAAGAAAGGAAACCTAGGCTATGCAACCCTATTCTAACTAGAATCTGCAAAAATAACAAACTCATCAAAACAATCAACTTAATATGATATAAATCAAAATAAATTTTTCTAAATTAAATTCTAATTTTCAAATTTTTTTAATGCAATGATGGATGATTTATGCAGCCCCAGTGAACAAAGAATGCAAATCTAAGCAAGTTTCTAATTATATGATGAATGCATGAAAAATTCTAAGTCTGGAAACAATTACATAGGCCCAACTTTGTTGGACAGCACTACTGACCTACCATGTCGTAAACCTAAATCTAATAGCTGGAATGAAAACTTTGATGATGCACAAACACAAAAAATAAAAAACGAAAAAGAAAAAATGGAAGTGTAAAAAGGCTTAAAACAAAAAAGTTACGGTCTCCTAAAGATGCCTAGTTGACATGTTTTCTATTTAGGCTATTGTTTGACCCACTTCCCGAGGTTATTTTTTCTATGAAATTATGGGGTTTCAAAGACTTATTACCAAATATTAGTTATGCAAAGTTTCAAGGGAAAATAAGCTTGTTTGCCAGGTTTTTAAGTCATGCACTTTTGAGACATAAACATGCAGAATCTGCTGAATCTGTGCTATTTTGTTCAATGTTCAGCTTTATGACTCAAACGAGGCTTGAATTTTATCTTCTTAATCTGTCATCAATTTTTTATTTTCTAGCAGCAAAAACATGTTTAATCACAATTCTCAACTCTAATGCATGCAATGATTACTTTCCAACCATAGATTATGCAAATAACAAAATTAGAAAGTTTCTAAACTAACATGGAATGATGCAATTAGAAATTACCCAATCAGAAAGTTGCAGTAAAAAAAAGAAAAATAACTGAAAAATAAAAAAAGGGTGAAAAAAATTGAAAGCGGAAAATTATGCCTCCAAGATCTAAGAATGTGACAACAGCCTAAGCATTCAACATAAGGGCATCGTAGCTCTTCTCCTCTCTTCTTAGAGTAGGGAAAGATGCAAGTAGCTTTAAGATGCGTGATTTCTCTCGATTTTGATTTGCTAATTTTATTTTCAATGCCTAGTTCTAAGCATATGATATATTGGCAAGAAAATATAACATATCAATGATTCACTGAAAAATTGAAAAAGCATGCCATTTGCAATTTCTATTTCAATTTCAACAAATAAATGAAGATGTGAAAATGGCTTACACATGAATGTTTTAGAATGCGTTTGGGAACCTTTCTCGCTTTTAATTTTACATGGGTTTCACTCGTCTCACCTCCTGAGTGCAGGTCATTCATAAGTTTTTATATGATCCCCTCATTTAGCTTAGGAGATCAAACACAATAAGGAATACAAAATACATAAAATTGAAAGAAAGAAATGTGGTTGATGTCCATGGCTAATCATCTTCGACTTGGCTCAAGGGGAGTGACCAAGAATCTAAAAGAAGATCTTCATCATATTATCCTTTAAACTTGTATCCCTTAACCGATCTTTGTAATCTACTACTTGTTAGATTGTATGGTCTCAATCCAATAGATGATGTAATAAATTGATTAATTTCTTTATTTATCAATAAAATTATGCTTTTCTTTCATGAGATGAATGTTGTTTTATTACTTTATGCACATAACCGATACATATGACATAATGCTTCATGAGATGAACCGGGTCCCATTGGTATATTTAATGTGATATATGTGTATGGATGAGATCCATATGCGGGAGACATGTGTCACAAATCTTATACTTAAATATCTTCATAACCAGTGATGAAACTGGGCATCTCACCTGATAAGTTTGCAGCTCTTTGATCACTATGAGATAGTGTGATCTGTCTCGATCATCAGAACGTAAGATTCTGGATCATGAAGCTGGTATATTAGATGTATTGAAGGACCATGAAAAGCACCTTATGAAACACTGTCATCACTTTAAGGTCTGCTCTTATAATTCCCTAGCAGTGGGCTCTCAATCCCGAGACATTGATAAACTCAAGTTTCTGTCTATTCATTTGCTTTGAATCACCAATGAGTGAAGCCAGCTGTAGGTCAATACTTCGGTGTCTTGGGTACGTGGTAGTAGGATTGTTGGAACATTCAATGATCAAGATGAAATCTATCTATATTATCCCTTTGTGCCAATTAATGGATTTATCAATTAAGAGTTAATTAGATAATACTAATGATTGCTAGAATTAGTTGAGTCTCAAGAATAATAAGATATGGATCAAATTTGGTGGATAGTACCAATTGATCCATGGATAAAGATAGAGGGGCATACTTATGGTAATAAGGAAGTTTAGGGTCTTCTTTGTAATTTATTTATAAGACTGGAGTGTAATTGCATTTATATAGTGGAGTTATTTGCAATTAACTATGGGCTGCACATGAGATGTGGGGTCGCAGGGTCTCAGTTGGAGCCAGCTTTCTATGGAATGCCTAGTGGTCCCCACGCTAGCCCAAGTTATTAGAAAGTTACTAATTCTACTTGAACTCTAAAAGCAAGAAATTAGAAAGTTACTATTTTTATTTGAAGTGAGACTTTTAATAGTGGTAATAGTATGTTACTAATTATTATGGAAGTGAGACTTCTATAATAATTGGAAAAGGAGAAAGTTTCTAATTCTTAATAGAAGTAGGACTTCTATTCTCAATTAGTAAAGAAGAGGTTGCCAAGCTATAAATAGAGGAGCAAAGGGGGCTGGATGTCCTACCTTGGAGTTCATGCCCACCCCCCTTCAAGTGCAAGAGTTGCACGCCCCACACTTCTTCATCTTCCTCTTCTAGTTTTTCGTCTAGTTTCCTTTAGAGTTTCTAGTTGTTTTCTTTAGGAGATCACACCCATCTCTTTTAGAGAAGAGATCTGATACGGGATATAATGTGGAAGACTAAGAGGTCTTGGAGATCATATTTTTCTATAAAGAAACAGTTTCTTCAATTAGCAAGTCTTCTTCTCCATTAAAGCACAATCGAGCTCCAAAGGTATAATCTACTTCCTTGTATGTTGTAGATCTTGTGGTTGCTTGATAGTGCTGGTTTCTATCTTCTAGATAGAGTTTATTGCTATACATGGTTTATGAGATTGATGAATTGGATCCTGGATGTGGTTTATGGCCCTATGGGTACTTGATCCCTGAGACAAGTGGGTCAAAAAGTTTTGAAAACCTATCCACGAAGCCCACCTACTTCCAACACTACTGATCTTCCCGAATATCACATAGGAATCTAAGGGAATTTACTGACATTGTATTGTCAGTAAAAGACAATCCAGGGCGATGCCACTTTGAGGCCTTTTGAAGGGTAAGTCAAAGTGTAAATAACATCATAGACATACAATGATTTATCTTTTTCCTTAGTAGATAAAACAAAGGAAGGTATTGAGGATCATTTTGATGACAAAGTAACCGAAGGAGTCCACATTTGCCTCATGTTTGAACCATGGCTGACCTTACCTTGTGAAGAAGGCAAGGATAGAGTCTTAGGGTGAAATTGGTGAGTCTCTTGGCTTTTTGCATAGTATGCTTGACATTCTTGATGTTGATTGCCGCCTGAAAAGTCCTTTTTATAGGGTTTATGGTGGCTATAATTGATGGAGATCGTGGGAGAGTGGAAGACAGTTTCAGGAAGTGGAATAAAGAATGTTGTAGCTACCCTTCCACACGTTCACTAGCCACAGGACCTAGTCAAAGAAGGAGATCATGGGGCATCGTGGGAGTTAGCTGAAATGGCTAGGAAGCGCCCACTGGTCATTGGGATTGCATGGCGTCGGTCACAAACCTGTCCGAGTGGTGCCCAGTGGCCATTCATCTTTAGTGATGACCAGTCATTGAAGATGTGTGACACCGGCCATTGGATTGCTGGAAAAAATGTTTCAGCGAACATTAATCCTCAATGTTGGCCAGTGACGTCGGTCATTGCGTCGTTGGAAAGCGTTCAACGATCATTCATTCTGAGTGATGACCAGTTATCAATCCATATTCTTCAGCGATTAGTGGTCAATAATATCATGTATTGATAGGTTAGATTTACCAAACTTCACCAGCTAGTGGAAATGAAAACTACTTGACTTCTGAAATGAAATTCACATGTCAACAAGTGCCCCCCCTCAAGGTACAATAATTGGGATATATTTGAAAATCATTGTGCCTCGAGATCTTCAATATTTCACATAAACTTGGATTTGATTAGAACATGGATTGGGGACTAAAAATTTAACTTAAAAGTTACTCATACCCTGCTTTTTTTTTTATAGATATCAAATATATGCATCTCTGTAGGGAATATGGAGAACGCCCAAGGAAGAATCCCAGAGGTATAGGATAACACTGAAGAAAAATTTGGATAATAAGGAGGTGATATCAGGGTAAACAAATCTAATTCAATATAAAAAGAACTGAATTAGGGAGTGGGGTATATTCTTCAATGGATTTACACAATGCTGTTTTTGAGTTCATGGAATTAATAAGTTAAGAAGTTACACGGGCTCAAAATTAGGCATATGATCAGTCCATTCGAAGATTTTTTTGAATAGACCGTTATGATGTGGTCATACTTGAATTTTGGCGGGAACGTGAAGTTAGAAAATCAGCTAGAAGCCCAAACGTCACCTTTTTTGAACTAGAACGACGCCCAACCATCAGTTGCTTTTATTTCAATGACCGATGGGCATTAGTGCAATAGTTGACGAACCTGTATGACGACCGGTAGCCATTAGCGCAGTGACTGCGACAGACACGAAAATCGAGGGGTATGATTGGTTATAAAACCGTTTCATCTTCTTCATTTTTATTTCACTGTTTTGAATTCCCGAGGTTTCAGAGCATTGGAGGAGTCATGTACGATTTTCAAAGCATAGTTTATCTCTCCTAGTCTTTTCTTTCCACATTTCTTCTCTTCTCCGATCAACACAATGGTTGGTGAGCGCACTTCTTCTTTTTCAACCTTTCTTCACTGTATTTCTGATACGTGATATAATTCATTAAGTGCCCACTTCTGCATAATCAGGCCCTGGGGTCCCTACAAGGATGTTGTTATTTCTTTAATTACTTTTCGGTTGCTATTTCTTTTGTTAGTTTGAATTAGTCAGAGTCCTCAAGAAAGTATTTTCATTTGTTAGAGTTTGTTCTCTCATGTTGGGTAGTTGTTGTAACTACTTCAAAGTGGAGCTAATTCTTAGGAACATGTAACTAATGCAATGAGTCCATTCCAGTCCTGTATTTATGAGACAACCATTGAAGAAAATAACCATCTTGAATTATTAACACAAAAAAACCTCTTGGTTTCTCAGGTGCAATCTCCCTTTTGAGATCATCTATTTTGTTTTCTTCTTCTTCCTTTTGAGCCGTGCTTAATCTTTGAGCACCATAGCTTGAGGCTGTAGAAAGTTCGTATCAATTGGTATCAGAGCCAGTAACCCGGGATGGCTGAAGGGACACAAGAATTCCAAATGGAGGAGCAACTGTGCATCTTACAGAAATCTCAAGCAGAGTTGAAAGAGATATCAGACCGCCATGGCAAGTTGCTAATTGAAATAATACAACACATGGAGGATCTTCAAACTATAGAAAGCTCGGTTGGCAAAACATCTCAGGAAAATCATAATCTCGTTGAGCCTCGGCTTCAACACTACTACTCCCAAGACGATGATTTGATCGGATTCTGTGAAAGTGGTCAAAGTGTCTCCTCCGAAGATGATTTGATCATAATTGATGATCCACATCTCTGTAATTCTGGAAATGTCGAATTAGGTGATCCACATCCCAGCAACTCTGGGAATGGGGTGCTTTCAGATCAAAAGAATCACCATGTAGAGTCAATTTCGATTAAAGATTTCGTCTTTTTGAATGAGAATGTGGTTGAATATGATGTAGCATGTTCACCGGATAAGATTCATGGTCTCGTTGGTCTAGCTGATGGGCCGCGCCATGTACAGACTTTGCATAAACCGACTGGAGTCATTGAGCATATCATTCCTTTGTATTTCCTACTCCTTACATATTCATGGAAGGTCTATCCTTCATTGACATGTGAAAACACTAATGCACTAAATCTTCTAATGCTATTGGGAGCAGGAGCACGCAATGAAGATGGGGCCATTAGTAAAGGGCTTGGTCTAAATGAAGAGGTGCTTCCTAGCATGAAATCCAGCACATTCTCGAGATTCGTAAAGTTATCCAAAGATGTCTTCCAAGGTCCCCTCACTAACTGGAAGAAGAATGGTGTTGTGGGAAGCGCTCAGGGCGCGTTTATGCTATGCCAAATAATCCAAAAGAGTGGATCAAGTCTGAAGAATGTGGTGATTCAGATGGCACACCAACTGTTTGATGAAATGCCCCGGAGAATGTTATTCGCGCAAATTGCATTGATTAGTGTTTATGTGTCTCTTTATGTTAGTGTTGTGGGGGCTAATCATCATTTTGGTGAAGTATTTGATGATGAATTGATCTGTGTCGATGCTCCTATCCATAGTCAACCTCGTATTGAAGATGAATTCTTCATAGAAATGGATGAATTCTCAAATAGTGATGATGTTGGTGCAACAGGACTTGAAATGCTTGACGATAATCTATATCATGTACCATTGGATTCTTCTTCCAATCTGTCAGAGAGGGTAGATTTTACTTCATACCCATTGGTTCTTAGGTCAGGTGTGCGTGCAGGTACTCTACAAGCATCTGTGAAGTGCCCCCACACCTTAAAAGCACTTGTTGTGGGACAATCATTTTCATCATTAGGTATGGACAGTTGGCTGGCATATGGAACCTTGTGGACAAGGTTCTTTAAAGGGGGTTGGAATGATACGTCATATAATTCATTAAGTGCCCACTTCTGCAAAATCAGGCCCTGGGGGTCCCTACAAGGATGTTGTTATTTCTTTAATTACTTTTCGGTTGCTATTTCTTTTGTTAGTTTGAATTAGTCAGAGTCCTCAAGAAAGTATTTTCATTTGTTAGAGTTTGTTCTCTCATGTTGGGTAGTTGTTGGAACTACTTCAAAGTGGAGCTAATTCTTAGGAACATGTAACTAATGCAATGAGTCCATTCCAGTCCTGTATTTATGAGACAACCATTGAAGAAAATAACCATCTTGAATTATTAACACAAAAAAACCTCTTGGTTTCTCAGGTGCAATCTCCCTTTTGAGATCATCTATTTTGTTTTCTTCTTCTTCATTTTGAGCCGTGCTTAATCTTTGAGCACCATAGCTCGAGGTTGTAGAAACTTCGTATCAGTTTCATTCCGATCTCTTGTAGACTTGTGCTTCCTTTTCTTCATTTTGTTGCTCCATTTTGTTTGGTTTCTGTTTACTGGCCTTTATGATTCTCCAATACATCTTTTCTCTGTTACTTGTTGATTCTTCTTAAAAAGGAATCCCGAACTTCATCTTTGTATTTTGTAAAGAACTCAAACCAACGGATCTTCATTGATCTTTCCTTTAGGGTTTTGTTGATTGCTTCATTCAAAGTGATGACATAATGGTGAAATGATGACTGAACCTAAAAATTGAAGTTAGAACGAGTTAAAGTGTGGGATTGGAAATGTTTTTAAATTTCTGAGGGTATGTTGGTTATGAGGAGAAGATAAAGGGTTTCTGGATTGGGGGTTTTTTGTCCAGAAGTTCTTTCTCTTGGGTTTAAACTTATAATGACTCAGAGATTTCCAAAATTAATATCTAAAACCGACATTGATCAAACTCTCAAGTCTAAGTATGACTCTAATTTCTTTGTCACTCAGATTAGGATTTCAATTTCCGAACTTGCAGGTTTCATAGATTCTTTGCAATGGGGATGAATTCTCTTATAGCAGCAACGTTTCGTTAAAGAATCATCCACTACCTTAGCCAAAGTTTCCCAAAGATTTCCCCAAAACTTGGATTTAGCTTCTAGACAGTGAAACTATGTTGCCTTGGATTGCTGAGTTACTGGGCATAATCACTGATGACTAATTAGGTTGGATCTGGGTTGGGTTGAAGACCGGTTAGGATCACTAGCAAGACCCATTAACTTCTATGACCGATGAATACTGAGGGCATGGCGAGATAACCGATGAGCGCTAGTGCATAACGCAACGACTGGTGGGCGCTAAGGATATAACACAATGAGCAGTGAGTGCTGAGGGTAAAACCTAATGATCGGTGAGCGTTAAGAGAATAAAGCAATGGTCAGTGATCATTTTTTAAGTGTAACCTAATGACCGATGGCCACTTAGAGTTGATTGGACCCCAAGTGTAAAGTCGCGATGTAGTAATAAACTGGTGAGACCAAGTCGATCCACATGGAGCAATGTAAATTAAGGTTTCTTCTTAACTTGTCCCTGTCCTAAATTAAAAATCTAAATCTAGCCCAACAAACTAGAAAATTACAACTATCATTCCTACTTTCCAAAAATTAAATTAATTACAATCCAATGAAAAGAAAACTTCCTAAATCTAAAAATCCTAAACTAAAAACTAAAATTGCTACAAAAGAACACACAAGTTAGAACAACAAGAATAAATAGTACAAAAAATAGAACTAAAAAACTAAAGTAGAAACAAAAGAAACCTAAGTTAGAAAGTTAGTAATGCAATGCATGCCACGAGATGCTGAAAATTCCAAGTCTGAAAAACTCGTTTGCAGGGTTGTTTTTATGCATGATTTCTCCTAATCTAATGCAACCTAAAACAGAGTTTAATGGCTGGAATTTAAACTATAATGATGCATTAATCAAATAAAAAAAAAAAAACGGAAGTGAAAAAGGATTTAAAAAAACAGAAGATATGAATGCGTAAACATGACCTAAAAAACTAAAACTGTGTAGAAATTTTGCACACAGACAGCCTAACATGCCATGTTTAAGCCACTGGTTCATAAACCTCCTGAAATAGTTTTGCTCTGAAATTTTAGGACGTGATAGAACACATATTGAACTTCAATTTCTCCAAATTTCACAGAGAAATACCCCGATTTGGCTAGTCTACCCGCTTCGAACTTTTAGCAAAAAACTATTTCTACAGTTTTCTTGAAACTGTGCAGCAAGTGGGCTTGTTTATGGATTGTTTTTGCCACATCAATGTTTAACATAAATCTGATTTCAGAATTTCACGTGAACGCCACTCCTAATGTTATGCGAAAAAAATAAAAATAAATAAATGAATGCATGAGTCTAATGCACTTTCTAGCAATTAACAAATCTAAACAAAATTGTGTGAAATAGAATTGTAAAAGGTACAGGAATTAAAAGTGAAGTGCGGAAAATAAGGGTGATGTGCATAAATCAAAGATGGTAAACAAAACTGAAATATAAAAGTGGTGAGTTGCTTCTTTTAATTCTTCTCAATTGAGGGTCCAAGAAAATTAGAGGTGCAAACCTAGGGTCCCATTCTTCAACTTGGGTTGTCAATCCAAGCTGAGAATGATATTGTTAGATTGTATGGACTCAATCCATCAGTTGATGTCATTAATTGAATAATTTCTCTATTTATCAATAAAATCATGCTTTACTTTCATGAGAGGAATGTTATTTTATTATTTTATGCACATGACCAATACATATGACATAATGGTTCATGAGTTGAACCGGGTCCCATTAGTATATTAGATGTGATATATGTGTATAGATGAGATCCACACATGGGAGATATATGTCACAAATCTTATACTTAAAATATCTTCACAACCAGTGATGAGACTGAGCATCTCATTTGATAAGGTTGCAACACTTTGATCACTATGAGATAGTGTGATTTGTTTCGATCATCAGAATGGAAGATTCTGGATCAATGTACTGGTACATTGGATGTATTGAAGGACCATGAGAAGCACCTTATGGAATTCCGTCTCAATAATAAGGTAGGCTCTCATAATTCCCTAGCAATAGGCTCTCAATCCTGAGACATTGATGAACTCAAGTTTCTATCTATTCATTTGCTTTGAGTCACCAATGAGTGAGGCCAACTATAGGTCAACACCTCGATGTCTTGGGTATGTGGTAGTAGGACTGTGGGAACATTGAATGATCAAGATGGAATCTATCTCTATTATCCCCTTGTGCCAATTAATGGATTTGTCATTAGTAAGTGCGCACCCATCTCGATTAAGAGTTAATTGGATGGTATTAATGATCATAGTGATTAATTGTGGTTCAAGGATAATAAGATGTGGAACTAAGATTGAAAGAGACAAATTTATTCCAATTGATCCATGGATATTGATAGAGGAGCCTACCTGTGGTAATCGGGAAGTTTAGGGTCTTCATTGTAATTTATTTCTAAGACTGGAGTTCAATTGCATTTATATATTGGAGTTATTTGCAATTAATTGTGGGCCTGGATTGCACATGAGATGTGGGGTCGCGTGTACTAATTGGAGCCAGCTTTCTATGGAATCCTTAATGGTCCCCACACTAACCCAAGTATTGGATAGATACTAATTCTAGTAGAACTCTAGATGGAAAGGAATTTGGTAATTACTATTTCTATTTGAAGTAAGACTTCTAATAGTGGCAGTAGTAAGTTATTAATGGAAGTAGGACTTCTATTCTAATTAGAAAGAGAATGTTACTAATTAATGGAAATGAGACTTCTATGGCAATTAGTAAGAGAGGAGTTGCAAGAGGCTATAAAAGTGGAACAACCCCACCTTGGACGTCCCCTATGGTTTTAGTGTACATGCCCAAGGTTCTTTTCTTCTCTCTTGTGCAAGTTGTTGCACATCTTTTCTAGTTCATTTTCTAGTTGTTTTTCTAGTAGTTTTCTTTAGGAGATCCCACCCATCTCCTTGAGAAAAGATATCTGATAAGGGACATAGTGTGGAAGACTATTGGGTATTGGAGATCTTGATTTGATTTGCAAAAGAGTTCGTCATCAAAGAAAGTAGCAACTTCTCCATTAGAGCACAACCGAGCTCCGAAGGTATAATCTACTTCCTTGCATGCTGTAGATTTATTTGAAGCTTTTATGTTGCTGATTCTATCTTCTAGATAGATGTTTTTACTGATCTTGATATGTGAGATTGAGGGTTTGCATCCTGGATTGGGTTTTTGGCCTTATGGATACTTGATCCCTGAGTCAAGTGGGTCAAAAGTTTTGAAAATCTATCCACGAGGCCCACCTACTTCCAACAGATATATCCTCACTTTTTAATAAATAAATTTCAGAATGTCAGTCCAAGAACCCCCTTGATGGCTTGAGATGAAAGGGAAGAGAGGGAGAGATGGAATGAAATGAAGCTAGAGGGAGACGCGGACGATTCCAACCATGAGAGGAGAGGGATGCTTATACCTTCAATTTATAGATTTTTACTCTCTTTCTTTCCTTCTTTGCTCCAAGTTTGTAGCATGCAATCTTCTTTGTATGGCAAGTCCCTTCCTTAGCCAACAAGTCTTCAAAAAAAATAGCAAGGTGAGTGAGAGACTTTTGGTGCTTTCCATGTGCAAAATTGCAATCCCGAGTAAAAATTTTAGTACCAACTTCCAGAGGCCATATCTTCCTTGTTTTAGCTCCGATTGACACAATTTTGGGTTTTAAAGATATGTACTCGAATAGAGCTTTCCAACGGTGTATGGATTGCACTAATCCGACGGCTGGATTAAGAGTTATGACCATTTTAATATTGCTGCCTCTGAAAAATCCAAAAATAATTGTGCACATATGGAATGTTAGTTGTGCAATGGGGTGTGTGGGACCCATTTGGACGTCCAAAGGGATCTTGGGATCTTTCTTTCCTTGTTTCTTGACTCCCATTCCGTCTTTGCTTTGCTTCTAAGCTTCTTTGATTGACTAGTCAACTCTTTTTGCATACTTTCCTTTCTTGAATTTGGACTTTCCAAATTTAGTAAGAATTAGATCTTACCAAATCTGAAGTTTCCTTTCTTGATCTTGATTACAAATCTAGCTTTCCATTATTGACTTTTTAAACTTCCAAAAATACCAAGATATGTGGGTCCACCATTAAAGATGTCCTACCCTTGATCTCTCCCAAATTTCACCAATGTGGGTCCCATTCTTGATTTCTCTTACACAAACCAAACCAAACCAAGCCTTTCCCACTAGGTGGGGTAGGCTATATGGATTTGACGACGCCAATCAAATCTGTTTAGGGTCATGTCCTCCGTTAGATCCATATAGGCAAGGTTATGTTTAATAGTTTCTTTCCAACTTCTCTTGGGTCTCCCTCTCCCTCTCCTACTCCTGGCAATCTCCATGCTTTCACACCTTTTAACAGGTGCCTCCGTTGGACGCCTTCTAACATGGCCGAACCATCTTAGTCAATTTTCTCTCATTTTATCTTCAATCGGTGCTATTCCTACTTTGCCCCTAATCTCCTCATTCTTAATCCAATCTCTCCTTGTGATCCTGCACATCCATCTTAGCATTCGCATCTCCGCAATTTCCATCTTCTTAACATGATTATGCTTTACTGCCCAATACTCTGATCCGTATAACAATACTGGTCTTACCGCCGCCTTATAATACTTTCCTTTAACCTTGAGGGAGACTTTCCGATCACACAAGACCCCCGAAGCACTCCTCCATTTGGTCCACCCGGCCTGAATCCTGTGAATTACATCAGTATCAATTCCTCTATCCTGTTGCACCATCGATCCAAGGTACTTAAAGTTTTCTTTCTCTACAATCTTTTGTGTGCCCAAACTTACTTCTGTGTTACCAAGTGTCCTACTTTGACTAAACTTGCAATCCATATATTCCGTCTTGCATCAACTTAGCCTAAACCCTTTTGTCTCTAACGTTTTCTGCCACACTTCTAGCTTAGCATTCACTCATTCTCTCTTCTCATCCACTAAAACAATGTCATCTGCAAATAGCATACACCACGGCACCTCATCTTGAATATGTCTTGTAATCTCATCGATAACTAGAGCAAACAAGTACGGGCTTAATGCTGAGCATTGGTTAGACCAATCGTGATAGGAAACTCCTTAGTCTCTCCGCCAGTCATCCTTATTGATGTCACGACTCTATCATACATATCCTTTATCGCCTCAATATATGCGACACACACTCTTTTCTTTTCCAGTACTCCCCATAGAATCTCCCTAGGAACCCGGACATAGGCCTTCTCCAAGTCAATGAACACCATATGTAAATCTCTTTGACCTTCTCTATACTGTTCCATTAATCTCCTCAGGAGAAAGATAGCCTCCATGGTTGATCTCTCAGGCATGAAACCAAATTGATTCTCTAAAACGTTTGTTGTTCTTCTTAGTCTTCTCTCAATAACTCTCTCCCATAATTTCATCGTATGGCTCATCAATTTAATCCCGCGGTAGTTCGTACAATTCTGAATATCTCTTTTGTTCTTGTATATGGGTATAAGAATACTTTTCCTCCATGCATCAGGCATCTTCTTGCTCTTTAGCACTACATTAAAAAGCTTGGTCAAGCAACTTATGCCATTCTCCCCCAAGCACCTCCATACCTCAATAGGGATACCATCTGGCCCAACTGCTTTTCTATTTTTCATCATTTTCAATACTTCTATAATTTCTTCCCTACTGATTCTCCTATAGAACATATGATTCAATTCTTCCCTAGAAATGGTAAGCTGTCCCAATTGTATGTTACTACTAATGCTTTCGTTAAATAACTTGTAGAAGTAGCTCTTCCAACGCTCCTTTATCTCCTCTTCCTTTACTAATACCTTTTCATCCTCATCCTTAATGCATTTAACTTGGCTTAAGTCCTTGGTCCGCTTCTCTCTGGCTTTAGCAAGCTTGAATATCTCTCTTTCGCCTTCCTTAGTGTCAAGTCGCCTATATAGCTCCTCAAATGCCTTTGCCTTGGCCTCACTAACTGCCTTTTTGGTTTCTCTTTTTGCTTCTTTATAATTCTCCAAGTTCGCTGCATTTCGATCCTTTTGCCAAGTTTTAAAGCACTCTCTTTTAACTCTTATCTTGTCTTGGACGGCCTCGCTCCACCACCATACCTCCTTCTGTGCCGGAGCACCCCCTTTGGATTCTCCTAAGACTTCTTTCCATACCCTCCTAATACACTCTGCTACCTTATCCCACATATTATTTGTACTCTCATTTACCGCCCAAACGACTTCCTCTAGTACTCTTTCCCTAAATGCTAGTTGCTTATCACCTTTCAAGTTCCACCATTTAGTCCTTGAGCATCATACAACTTCTTTTTTCTAGTCCACCTTTGTAGCTGCACATCTATGATCAACAACCTATGTTGGGAAGTCAAGCTCTCCCCCGGTATAACCTTGCAATCTTTATAAGCTAAGCGGTCTCTTTTCCTGGTTAAGAAGAAGTCAGTCTGTGTTCTTAAGGAGCCACTCTTATAAGTCACCAAATGCTCCTCTCTCTTCCTAAACAAGGTGTTAGTCACCATGAGATCATAAGCCATTGAAAACTCCAAAATACCCTTCCCTTCTTCATTTTTATTACCGTATCCAAGTCCCCCATGTACTCCTATGTATCCATCTATGTCGCGTCCTACATGACCGTTCAAATCTCCTCATATGAAGACCATCTCGCCTTAGGGTATCTCTAGTAGCACTCCTTCCAAGTCTTCCTAAAAATTCTCCTTATGTCCATCTCTTAAGCTCACTTGGGCGGCATAAGCACTAATTACGTTCATTATCTCTTCTCCTAACACTAACTTAATTGCAATAATCCTATCTCCACAGCGCTTTACATTAACTATATATTCCTTTAAGTCCTTGCTTACTACTATGCCGACCCCATTCCTCGATTTATTAAGTCCCGTATACCATAACTTATACCCAGTCCTCTTGATCTCTTTAGCTTTTTGTCCCACCCACCTTGTCTCTTGCAAGCAAGCAATTGCGATTCGTCTCCTTTCCACTGTATCCACCACTTCCATAAGTTTCCCAGTTAGGCTCCCAATGTTCCAAGTACCTAATCTCAGCCTTCTATTTTGGACTAGCTTCCTTACCCCCCACACTCGTCCAACAAAGTGTGAGGACCCCTGCCTATTTAGCATTGCACCCGGGCGCCGATGCAGCGGTCTTTGTTCACTTAACATTGTACTCGGACCATACAGCGCGTCGCTAAGTAGGGGACGCCCCCACGAAATTTCATTAGGTTTCAAATCCATAAAGAAATCCGACTGAGTATTGTGTTGGCTGTCGGCTACCTAACGCACAACCCTCCTCCTTTGTCCGGGCTTGGGACCGACTATGTTAAGGATACCCCACAAATTAAAATAAATTGATTCAAGAATAATTCTATGCAAGGAATTTAAATGGATGATGCATGGGACCCTACTTGATGCACCCAAAATAGCCAACTTTCCAAAAATAGATCTCCAAAAATAGCAAGTTTCATGAATTTATGTAAAAAATGTGATTTTTGAGCAAATTATGCATGAATGCACTACAATGGACCCTAAATGCGTAAAAACATGATTTGACACTAAATAAAGCTCTTTAATATCAATAAGCCCTTAAAATGGTCTAAAATATGTTTGAAATATGCGCTTTTCAGGACTCATCAAGAGTGCAGCAACTGCCGTAAACTTTTATAGAATCTCCAATTACTAGAACCATAATAGGTAGTGTAGTTGGACTTTTGTAAGCTGTAAACTCTTATCATGCATCCGAGAACTTTTATATACCACTATCTTCATGCATTCTTTTGGTTCATGTCTCCATATGGTTTTTGTAAGGTCCTTGACCTTATTGGGTCAGTTGGGCCCAATAGTAGGCCCGTTGACCCGTTTATTTTTTAATTATTATAATTAATTTATTGATAGTTGTTTAAGTAGGTTTAGACCATGAGTGAGTTTCTTTTAGTATTGGAATTGTGTCTGTGAAGTTTCTTGCGATTTCGAGTTCGTTTGATCCTAGCGAGGGGGTTGGCGGTAGTTTGTAATTTAGGCAAAATTGAGTGTTTTTCCAAAAAATTCCAATTGCAATGATTTTGGGTTCATTAGAAAGGTCTCATCGCGTTGATCATTTTTGTCTATTGGCTCGTCACGATCCGACGATCAGAAACCCTGCAGGTGGTCCATTCCTTCATCGGACCCCATTTAAGGGCAACTTAGTTTTTTCTACCTCCTCTCTTCTTAAGTAGGGATGAACTCTAACCATTTCATTTTCTAACCTCTGCAACGAAAGCTACAGCAATAGCCCTTATTCTTCCTCTTCATCTTCTTAAGCCCAGAACTCTACTAGGAGAGGTCATCCTCGAAGATCCGAACCGCTCAACTTCATCCTCTCAATCTCCTCCTTCCATTGATATTAGTTTGGTAAGCTTTCTCTTACCCTCATCTTTTCAATCATCTTCTCTTGTGTTTAGATTCAGTCTGATCTTGATCTTTTTCCTTCATTTCTTCTTCTTGGTGTTCTAGATTGCATTTGAGTGGGTTAGATTGGGGATTTGGTGGTAGTAGAGCTTCTCCTCAAGTTTTCCTAATTTCCATCTTCTTTTCGGTTGAGGAAAGTAGATTTGCATTTTATGATTTAACATGTGTGTATGTTTTCTATTGATTAGCTATGCTTTCATGTTAGATTTCCCTAATTCCAAGCCTGTTTCTTTTTTCGATTTGGGGATTAACATGTTAGATTAGGTTTGGGGATTTGGGTTAGTTTAATGCATAATTGGAAAAATCTAGAATGAATTAATTTATGTGAATGGGTGGAATGTGATGAATGGAGAGCATGGAGGTTCGTTTCCTGCAGGTTTTAGCCTTTGGAAAGGCTTAGGAATGGAAGATATGAACTGGGGTGAATGAACTGCAGAGATGACCTGAAATTGTTCTGAATGCGTGAAGTTGGTCAGGTTTCGGTCAGGATTCGGTTAGCCAAACTCGGGTTCGGTTCCAATTTCAGAGAAGGACTTTTAGCTTCTGATGGGTGATCGGTTAGCCAAACTCAGCTTCGGTCAACCAAACGGTGGAGTTTGGTCAACCGAAGCTAAACTGACAATTGACCAAGTGAGGCGGAAGGATCTGGGAAAATTATACTTTCTTGCTAGACGGTACGCTGAAGTTCGGTCAGGGTTCGATCAACGGAACTCAACTCGGTTCCAATTCTAGAGAGCAGTTTTTAGCTCTATCAGAGTTTGGTCAGCTGAATTCAAGGTTTAGTCCACCGAACAGTAGAGTTCGGTTAACCGAGGGTTGACCGAAGGATAGCTAAAATGCCCAGTTTGCCTTGTTTATTTTGGAAATAAGACTGTTAATCTAGGTTTAGTACTTAGATGTTGGAAACCACGAACCTACTATCACATGACCATAAATGGGATTAGAATCAAAGCACGTGGCTTGGTGTGCTTTGATGGGTTGTCTAGGTATTCGTGTATTACACATGATATAGCCGAATGCGTATGGAATTATCTCAATAGATGCTTAATATGATTGTACACAAAGGGATTTCTTAGAAGCATCGTTGACCTAATTTCCATACATACTTCGTTAAAACATGTGGGGTACAAGGATGACACTGCTTGCCTAGGTTTGGATTGTAATTCCTCCTTGACTTCTCGTATCCATTGATATTGTTCATTGTACACTATCTTGGCATAATAGACCTACCTAATTACGAAACATAATTCTTGTAGAACTAGGATATGGAGCTAACTTAGAGTGTATTGTAGGAACCGTGTGTCATGTATTTATAAACATGACTGGCTAGCATGTAAGGGATTATCATGTGGTTGACTTGTCTTGTATTGTCTTGAATGAAATAATCCTTGTGAACATGTTTTGTGTGTTGAGCTACCAAGACTTGCTTATCTTGGTTTCCTTGTGTCAACACTATTTTGTTATTATTGGCCAATTGCAGTTTGAGGGTTTTATTAATAGGCCGGCTACTCGGACATTGGGATGGGTAGTCGATGTAGGACGGCGTCCATGGCATTGAATAGCTGGGAGCGGGTTAGGACCGTGCTGCTATTCCTAGGACCGGAAGCTAGGATCCCCCTGGAGCCGGACTTTGGTATCAGCAGTTTGGTTTGGATTGTTATTGATACCCTTGGAGGTGGCTAGGACATCCTCAGAGTCTCCCTCTTGATTCTTGCATTGCATTGTATAGTGGTTGTTGCTAGATGATGCTAGGACTCCTATTATTGTTTCCAATGATTGTTATTCATGCTTTTATGCCTAGCTTCGATTCCTTGTTTTCACATGATTTTGTGCTCGTCATTATTCTGGTACTTGATGCATGCCATGTTTATTATATCTTGCTTATCTATTGCTCAACATGTCGTTGACTCTGTTCCTTGGTGTGCAGACACCCCAGGTGACTACTATTACTATGAGGAGCAGGTCGGTGAGGAGATCTCAGGCGATCTCCAACCAGCTGAGGAGGAACGAGAGTGGCGTGCTGATGACGTAGAGTAGCGTCATCGATCCCGACAAGAGAGAGATTCATATGGGACATCACTAGATTTTTATTTATGCTTTATTATCTCTCATTGGACCTTTACTTCATTGACCTTATGTTGTTTAATGGCCTTGATTTTTGGGATGGCCATTGTAATAAATTATTCTTTGTTTAGTTTTGTTTAATCTTTTGTGCAACTTTAAATTTTAAATGAAGTTATTCTTCATTGTTTGATATTCCATATGCCTGGAGTTGTATGAATTCCGCAATTATTGTATGACTTGAGGCTTGAAATATAATATCCTCACAGCGGACTTACAATCCTTAGGCCTAAAATTCATTCCCTGGATCTGGTTTATTCTCTAATCAGGTTCAAGGGACGTGACAATTTGAGCCAGCATTAAGTTACCTTGCTTAACCAGAGGCATTGATTCAAAGCCTTATGAGCACGCATTCAGTTGCATTGTCAGGGTTGAGAGTTATGTATTTCTTCTTTTCTTTGTGCTTTGTCCTGCCTTCAAGTTAAGAGAAAATGCTGCCAAAATTTTGGCAATTTTTCTTCTTAATCTTAGAGGATTTAAATAAGTATCCCATACTAATGCATTTATTTTGTAGACAAGAATGTAGCTTCTTCTTCTGTGCCATGACTATCGCTGCTGCCAAAGGCAAGTAGCCCGCTATTGAAATTCCTCAAACTCCGTCTATTGAGGCGACTCAAGCTACTCCATCCCCTCGCATTATCATGCAAGAAGGCCATGCTTGGCTAGAATACTTTCGTTAGAATGTTAATGCTTAGGTAGGGTGGAAGGTGTAAGACCTCGACCCGAGTGACCGCAATTAGCATTAATTAAATCGTGTGTTAGTTCTAAGTGGGATTAGTGGATTTTGCTAAAGTTTGGGATTAGAATAGCTTTTATATAGCTTTGGGGAATTTTGAGAGCCTTCTTGGTTTAGTGGGATCCTATGGGGTTTCTATTAGTGATCTTGCGTGAACATGGGGGATAACTTGAGATTCCAAAAATTCATATTTTAACTTCGTTTGACTAATCTCGTTAACCTCTACAACTTTCATGTTGACTTCATCCCTATTTGAGACCCCGAAATCTAACTTTTCCAACTTCGAGTGTAAAACAGTCTTTTCACACCAAATCTTGACACAAAATTCAATGTCTCTAAAACCTTGAAATATATACTTTCTAGAAAGTAGATTCTTTGACGATCATTTCTCCCTTCTTCGTCGAACTCATTCGAGGCCTGTAAAGCCATGTTCTTGGCCTGACAAGCTTTGTCAGTAGTGGGACCCATCTCCACTTATAAAAGGAGAATCCATCTTCCCTTATTCCTTTTCCATCTAAAAAATGTGGGGGAGTGGTTGTGCTTGCACTAGGGTTTTCTTCTTCCCCTATTTCTTGCTTCTTCATCTCTGTTCCACTCCAATTTTGCACCAATGGATAATGAGGCTTCATCATCTTCTTCCTCTCCATGAAAGCTTCCTATTGATACCATTTGTGAAGAAATCCATCCACATTGGAGTCTCCCTTGAGCTAGCTTCTGCCATTTGAAGAGCTTGCAAGTAAGTCATCACCCTCATCTTCTAGATTTTGGTTTTTCTAACCCTAGAAAGCCTTTTTCTCTCTTTTTGCAAGCTCTCTTGTCCTTATTCATGGTGTTGACCATTTAGGGTTCTAAATGGTTTTTTTTTTTTTTTTTGGGTTTTTTTGAATATGCTTGTAGGTGTTGCTTGAGAGTGTTTTTGGGAGGTCATGAGCCCCTCAATTATGTGTAGGAATAGAGGCTCAAAGAGATTTGCAAGGGAAGAAAGGAAGGAGCCTTAACTTCACTTCTGGGCAGTTTCTGTGACAATTTGGTCGAGCGAACCCCAACCAAAGGCTAGTTGGCTCGAGCCAACCTTCTGTCGCTTGAACCAACCAAACCTGGGCAGGTCTGGTTCGCTCGAGCGAACCCACCCAGAGAACCCATGGCTTGAGCGAACATCGGGTCGGCTCGAGCCATGTGTACTGTTGGATTGGGGCTGTGTTAGGAGCATGGGATTGATGTATACATGCTTAGGAGAGGTCTATCTGAGGCCGAAATGCAATGGCGAGGCTTAGGAGGTGATATATGAAGCCCGGTTGAACGAGAAACCCCATCACGGTGATTCATTGAGGACTTTTGGCTTGCCAATGTGTATAGAGAGCTCGGAATGTCTGCAATCCCATGGAGTACCAAGTCAATATCAAAACCGATGTACGGGACCCTTATTCACAATGATTTAAATCTTGAACCCTCAATGCTTGGCCCGGAAATTTTGGGAATCCATTTATGTTCTATTTGTACTCGAATTTCACATGTACTCTCCAAACTTCATGATATATGACTTGTCATGACCCGGAAATATTGAAATTTGCATTTTTAGCATTTTGCCAGCCCCATTCATGCATGACCCGATACAAAAGTGATGTTTGTGCCTATGGGCACCCCGTTTAACCTGATTATGTGTTTTACATCATATAGACAGTTGTACATGTCCCGATTTCATTTCATGTGACCTATGAGTCGGTACAACTATGCTTGGACGACCTTGTCGGCTTGATCCACCAACTCGGAGGTCCTCCTCCCGTTCCTGCCAGCTGCAGCCTGGATCCCGTCCCGTCCCATTAACCAGTTCGCTACAGTGGTTCTGAATGGTTATATGTATTTATATGTATATTGTTGACTCTCATCACTTCGCGTGTCTGAGATCAATGCCTCGATGTGCTCTCATCACATTAGTGATAGAGGATTTAACTCTGTGTGGTTGCCATCTTGCTAGTTCCCCACTCTTTGGTACCTTACAAGTTTTATACTGCACATGTGTTATCTAATAAATGATGCATTTTCTTTCATGAAAATTATTGTTTAAGCAGGTTTCAATGTTTTCTAAGGTAACATTTGCTTTACTTAATTGCTCATATCTTTTCACCCATCTGCCAGACCGTTGTGTTTGACCCACTCTTTGGTACTTAGGTCCAGATGTTGTTTACCCCGAGGAGGAGCTTGCGGAGGCGGCCGGAGAGCCACAACGGGTAAGGGAATGGCAGGCCGAAGATGTCATTTAGACATTTGGAGAATTCTTGGGGTTGTACTGGCCTTTGTTGGCCCTTATTTTTCTTGGGGAGTGATTAATTAACTGATCTTTTGTATAAACATTTAACTTTACCTTTTAGGAAATGCTATAATAATTATTGCTCACTCTGACATCATGTTATATACACTTGTGTTAACAGTCTTGTTTTATGGAATTGACTTACATAGTTGGTTTGCTACACGCTTTCGCATCCTGAATGAGAATGATATGTGTGTGATATCCTCACCGCAGAAACCTGTGTGAAATCACGTGTACAGATGGTATTATAAATTTTCTTAATCTTTGTACGTAATAGCCAATTAAACCAATGTACTTGGCACAACATAATTTAGATCGCCGATCCCAGATTAGGTTGGTAACCCGGTCCGCGGTCGCGACAGACTAATATCAGAGCAAGACGTGTTTCATGCATTTAAAAGAAACTAGAAATCCTAAGGACGTGGCGAGGATTCGTTAGAGTTTCATTAACTAGAATTGAGTGAGCAATGTGTGACCCTCTATTTGATTATTATATGTCAACACCTTGTTTTGCAGCAATATGCCACCTCGTAAGTGACCTATAAACAGCAATCCCACCGCAAGCAATAGTGATCAAACAGGACCACTTGACAAAAACACTC
This sequence comes from Umbellularia californica, assembly GCA_028538565.1. Taxonomy (NCBI): domain Eukaryota; kingdom Viridiplantae; phylum Streptophyta; class Magnoliopsida; order Laurales; family Lauraceae; genus Umbellularia; species Umbellularia californica. The sequence continues at coordinate 63,432,485 of JAPQWN010000001.1, forward strand.
TTGATCTCATTATGCAAAATTAGTTTCATCAAATGATGCAGGCTATGCTTGATTAACAGTGTCAGGCTAATGAGAATCACGGAAGACTACAAGCACAAGCATATGAGAATCAAGTAAAGCTGTAAGAACAAATGGCCAAGAAAGACGAAGATCATGTAATGGAAATGACATAGATGCAAAGGCAGTTGTTGGAAGTGTTAGAGAGGAGGCTTGAACCGGTTCCAGCTCAACCACCAGGTCCACAGATGATTATCAATCAAAAGGAGAATGATTCTAATGCTTTGTTTGAGTGTTTTCGGAAGAGAGGTCCGAAAGAGTTCACCGGAACAGAGGACCCATTAGCTGCAAATGATTCGCTAGAGCACGCGGAGAACATTTATGAAGTCTTTCGATGCGCGGGGAGGCAATAAGTGTCACTCGCAGCGTCTATGTTCACGGGCTTAGCCGATATTTGGTGGAAGATAATCAAGGTAAAGTATAGGACATTGGCAGATGTAGAGGCTTGGGACAATTTCAAGAAATAATTTGGTGACAAGTATGTACCTGCACATGTGAAGAGACAGAAGGCAATTGAATTCCAGGTGCTCGTGCAAGGAAACATGACAGTTCTTGAGTACTTCACCAAGTTTGAAAGGTTGTCCAGATATGCTCCAGAGTTGATAGACACCGTTGAGAAGAAGATAGCTAAGTTCTTTGTAGGACTTAACCCAATCATAGAGAAGGATGCTACGGGGGTTGTGCCATCCGCAACATTTGAAGAGGCTGTCAAAAGGACTTATAATTTTGAGAACTCGAACAATAAGATCCTCAGAATTCAGGGGGAGAATCAAACTCACCAGCAGAACAAGAGACCGAGGCAAGAGCAAAATGTTTAGAACTCCCTAGTTTACATCCACTGTGGGAAAGATCATGTGAGTGTTGAATGTCGTACCATAACTGGTGCATGCTTCAGGTGTGGTTCAATGAATCACTAGATGAGGGGTTACCCTAGACCTAATGGGTAAGGTAATAGGCAGAGTTAGCAGCAAGCAGCACAGCGTCTAGCACCACCTCAGAACCCACCAGTCGTTCAGAATCAGGCAAGACCACAATAGCAGAAGTATAGAACCCAGCAGCAGCAGCAGGCCCGTCAGCGAAGATAGAATCAGAATCAGTGTCCTCCACAACAGAATAGGAATGCACCACAAGTCAGGCATTAGCAAGCTCAAAACAGTTTACAGCAGCGAGGACAGGTTTATGCAGTCAATCGGGCTGATGCAAAAGCTGCAGGCAACATAGTGGAAGGTACACTCCTTGTTTGTGGATGTGAAGCTAAGGTTTTGTTTGACCCTGGTTCTACACATTCATTTCTATCGCCTGAATTTTCAAAGTTGATTGATGTGCATGCTAGAGAACTTGAGTTTATTTTGATCGTGGCTATTGCAGTAGGAAAACAAGTTGAGTGTAGAACTTTTTACTCTAGTTGTGCAATTAAGATAGGAGAAGTGGTGTTACAGGCAAATCTCATTTTATTAGAGATGTATGACTTCGACATCATCCTAGGGATGGATTGGTTGGTAGGGTACTATGCCACGATGGATTTTTTCTATAAGACCCTCACATTTAAACTAGAGGAGACACCAGCAGGAGTGATGTTTCAAGGAGAGGAGGAATCTTCGTGCAGGGTTTATCTCAGCGTTGAAAGCTGATAGACTTTTGAAAAACGGATGTGAAGCTTATTTGTTGTTTATCATGGAGGATAAATGGTCCCAAGGGGTGGAGGAGATCCCTATTGTTTGAGAATTCTCGGATGTTTTTCCAGAAGAGATTCCAGGATTGCCACCCATCAAAGAAATTGACTTCATTATTGAGTTATTACCGGAGACTGCTCCGATTTCTATTGCACCATATATGATGGCTTCGGCGGAATTGGGAGAATTGAAGCTACAATTGCAAGAATTGTTAGACAAAGGTTTTGTTAGACCTGGCATTTCGCTGTGGGCAGCTCTAGTTTTGTTCATAAAAAAGAAAGATGGTTCGATGAGGATGTGCATCGATTACCGGCGATTGAACTAAGTGACCATCAAGAAAAAATATCCATTGCTAAGGATAGACGAACTGTTTGATCAGTTACAAGGTGCTGCCTAATTCTCGAAGATTGACTTGAGATCCGGTTATCATCAGCTGAGAGTTAGAGAGTCAGTGTTGACACCAAAAAAGTCAATATGTCTCCTCAACATCAAGAAGCCTCCTGAAGCTGCATCCTGCTAAAAATAGGCAAGGCTACTTTAAGCATCAGATTTTGTCAGAATCAGACAGAAACTGAGAGATCCTTCAAGACAGCTAAAAGAGGGGTACACCTGAGGTTTCGGGTCATTCCGACAACGTTTGGCCCAACTTCATCGCTCCAACAGCTAAACAGGCGCTCCCGGCGGCAAAATCATCAAAGACACCAAAACTTTGATCAAAGCCTACGGATTACTCCAGAATGTCTCCAAAGGGTTCCATGCCAAATTTCAAGTCAAACCGACAACGTTTGACCCTCCATCAAGCCTCCCGGCGGCGGGAACCACCGAAGCCATCACTCATCAAACAAAATACATGAGTGGCTTCAACATGCTTCCAAAAGGCTGCACGTCAAATTTCAGGTCATTCCGACAACGTTTGACCAGGTTTCGATGCTCCGAGAGAAAATCAAGCCTACCGGCGGCGGAGCAAACCGGGACCATGACATCCAAAATGGAGCCCATGGAACGTCTCAAAATGACTCCAATAGGCTCCCCGTCAAATTTCAGGTCAATCGGACATCGTTTGACCACATATCAAAGCTCGGTATTTTCCCCGCAGCAAAACCAAGTGAAGCATCGATGGGACCCCAAACGGCTTCAAAACTCAAATAAAAGCCCATGGTTGGTCCTATCCACTGCTCAAGAAGCTTCACCTCAATTTTCAGGTCATTCCGACATCGTTTGACCTAGTTTCGACGCTTGACGGAAAATCGGCTACAAAGTCTTCGGCTTTCTCGAAAAATAGGAAACGTTGTGCTCCAATTTCGCGAGGGTTCTCATCAAGATTTCTTCAAGAAAATCAAGTCAATAATTGAGGAAAAATGTCAAGAAAAATACAGAAGAAAAAAGGGACGAAAAAGACGAAAAAACGGCCGAAACGACGCTCGGCGACCAAATGAGCCGAAACCCCATGGTCGCCGGCGACCCTGGGTGCATGGTCGCCGACGACCCTGGGTGCATGGTCGCCCGGAGACCCTGGAAATCCTGGTAGCCGGATTTTGCGCTGAAGTGTCCGTTTTCGATTCTTTTCCCGTTTCGGGTGTTCTGGCCTCTGTGATTTTCTGAAATCCAATGTTTGGTGCTTCAAAACCACTGATCTTCGTCGACATCTCGGATCCGCCCTCAAAAGCATGAAATCATCACCGATCGCCTCAAGATCGCCAACCGGCTGACCAAGAAAGTGCACTTTCTGTTCGACCGATCGTGAAATCGACAAGACAGATGTCACCGGCCCGCCAACATCAATCAATGTCTAAAATTGCATCGCAATCCGACATCAAATAATGCGTGGATCCACCCGTGATGATCGCAAGAAGAATCTCAAAAGGCGCAGCACGGCCCGCGACTCTTCACATGCCTTGGCAACCACTTAATGACGTTAATTGACCCATTAAAGCGGTCATTAACTCATTATTTTGGACGGCCCAATCAGAACCAAGCATTTGGGAGTTACAAATCCACGCAATCATGGCATTAAACCCATGAAACTCCCATCATCATGAAGCATAAAGGTGATTAAATGCCCACTACCTTCATCGGCCAATCACAAGCCTTGAAAAAGGAGTTACAAAATCAACTTGTAACTCCTCATCAATTCTTTCATCATGGCGATCAATGCCAATAAACACCTCATGGCTACCAAAAGCCTATAAAAGGAGGTCCATTCCAAGAAGAAAGCATGATGAGAAGAGATCCCAAGTGCAAGCTTTGAAAATTCAGAAAATCCAAGAGAGAGACGAAGTTCTGCTACTTTGCTCCCGGAAGCACCACAAGGTGATCAACGTCCCTTGGGGGGCCACCCCCCCAAGGTCACTTCCTTCTCCAACATGGCCTAAATGCGGCTTTTCAGCCCGTTTACTCGGTTTTTCATTGGATGTAGGACATTCTCTTGGTCCTTGTCCTTTAAAAAACTGAGGTTAGGAGCCAAGCCAAAGAATCAAAGCATCACATATTCTCATTTGAAGGACGATGGCGAAGCCCATATATGACTTGCGACCGTCGATCTCAACGTGTCCCCACAATCTCCTGAGAAGTTAGATTCCTTTTCTTCCTTTTCTATTGTAGTTTGTATTTCTTAAAGAGACAAAAAGAAATCACAATTCTTGTCTTTCATATTTGATGAGTTTTGTAAAAACGCCTTTCACGGCAAACAAACAAAAACGCCTCTTACGGCATTCTTAAAACTTGTCTCTTTTCTTAATATTTATGCAATTTGAAAAGTTAGAAAAAAGGATTGATTTCCTTTCCACTTGTGAAGGTGAATCTCCGGATTATCACTATTCCAAATTCCAAGTAGAAAGTAAATCTGGCATACTCGTACAAAAATGTTGATGCCCGAGATCTTCCCTCCTCCGCCGAGACACAGGTCAGCCCCTGGGGTGCGGAGGGAGAGGACGGAAGATTCCCCATCTTTTTCGGGTCCATCAAGCTGTCATACCCGGTGGGACACGTTGACTTGAGAACGTGATGCTTTGATCACTTGGCTCCTTTCTAGTTGGTGGCCTATGTTGCATTTTGCATCTAAAAAAATATGAGATGGGATTTCAATTGTTCTTTCTCACTTAAAAAAAAAAAACCAAATCTAATCTCTTTTCTTAGATTCAACTTTGAGAAATTTTGATCCTTCCCTCTTTGAACTCGATAGCTCACAGAAATGTTCGCAGCTATCGTTCATATCGGGGATTGGGCCACCTTTTCTCTTTGATGAGTCCAATTGGGATTTCAAAAAAAAAAAAACACCTTCATTTCAAACTCTTAAAAAAAAAATGATCTCTCTTTATCAAGATTCAACTTTGAGAAATTTTGATCCTCTCCTCCTTGAACTCGATAGCTCACAGAAATGTTCGCACCTATCGTTCATATCGGGGATTGGGCCATCTTTTCTCTTTGATGAGTCCGATTTGGATTTCAAAAAAAAAAAAACTATAATTTCAAAAAAAAAAATTTAGTTTTCTCTCTTTTGCATTCAAAGTTGAGAAACCTTGGTTCCTTCCTTTTCGGATTTAGCGCTCGCAGAAATGTTGAGCCTTTGTTCGGATTGGAACACCATTCGCTCTCTTTGATGAGTTCATTAAAAAAAAAACACTAAGATTCCACCAGTTGCGTTCTTTGACCAAAGAAAAGCCTTGTCCAGAGTGTGGAGACAGCTAGACTGTTCGAGGCAAGGGTCCTCCAAACGGGTTCATTAAGTAATCCTACCCTTACCTGGGGGCTGATCTATCTACTAAGGTTTCATAAGATCGAATTGGAAATCTATGTGCACCTTTCAAAAAAAAAAAAAAATCTCTAAAAAAAAAATCCTTAAAAAAAAAAAAAACTTTTGTCACTTTTGAATTCAGAGTTGAGAAATCTTGGTTCTTTCCCTTCCGGATTTAGCGCTCGCAGAAATGTTGAGCCTTTGTTCGGATTGGAACACCATTTGCTCTCTTCGATGAATTCAATCTTGACCTTTCAAAAAAACTTCCGTCATTATTGGATTCACATCCGAGAAATTCTGGTTCCTTCCCTTCTGAATTTAGCGCTCGCAGAAATGTTGAGCCTTTGTTCGGATTGGAATACCATTTGCTCTCCCTTATGAATCCAAATTTGACCTTTCAAAAAAATACCATCTCGTGTCCTTCCCAAGGATGCGATTTGCAACATTTGTGCCTAGCGGTGCTAGTACGCCCTTTCGGGTCTACTGTATTCGCGACCGACACATTTGTATCTCCAACCTTATATCATTTTACCTCGAGTGAGCCTTGCTTCTCGGTAATTTGAATTAAGGTCTACAATTGCTTCTAGCAGTCACTAGAACGCTCACTCTGAGCATACCATACTTGCATTTTAAAACAATTGTATCCTCTATGGCTTTTTGCCTTCTTCATCGTCCTTGGGTTGGGCCATGTCCCCTCAAGTGATTTGAAAAGACAAAACCATAGTTGTTCTCCATTTACGATCACCATATTCTTGTGATTACTAATGGATTTGGTCTTGTTTCAGAAGTTTTCCAAAACTAACAATGGCAGCTTCATTAACCATCACTTTCGATGAGAACAAGTACCAGCTTATGCTTCAAGACAAGCAAAACGAGCATAAGCGCCCTGCCAGTTGCCGAAGCGTCATCTCCCTCGACAACTCTCCAAACACCGGGTCAACTTCAACTCCCCGGACCATCGTCTTCGGATCACTGGGACCATTCCCACTTCCTGCAGAAGACACTGTACCGCCAAGAAGCAGAAAACCGCCCCGCAACGTGTCACTAAAATGGTACCAAGGGCGAACACCAAGAAGCCTGAAGCCCGTGGCGTTCCCACGAAGCCTCAACCCACAAGAAACCAGGTTTACACCAAAACTTGGTCCCCGAGATCTTCGCCAAAGCAACGGAGGTCCCAAACATCTGCAAAGCCAGCATACCTGGCCCCTCTCAAGGAGAATCAGTTCTACCCTCTCTCTTACATGAAGGAGGAGAAACCTACCCTCCACCTAAAAAACAAACAAAATCATCATGAGCCGGCTTGCTCCTACAAGCCCAAAATCAAATCCTGCATTGTTAGGCCTACACAAAAACATGTTGAAGCCTGCAATCCCGCGAGTCGACCCTTCATTTCAACAGGGGCCGAGCTCGCAAAATTCAAATCTTCACTTCGACAGACAAAAGACCGCATCCAGATTCAGTCCTTGCCAAGCTTCAAAGAAGACAAACTCGGCTGCTGCGCACGAGGGACTACATCCTTCATCGCCAGAGCCCAGCCAGAGCTGACTGAAGCTCCAATTGCTCGTCGTATGCGTTGCCGCACTGCATATCGACAAAAGAGACTCGCGAAACAAAGAACCCAGCGTTCTACTCTCCACGTCTCAAACAAATGGGTCGAAAAAGAAAGACCCGACCAAATCGTTGCTGTTCATATGGTTGGCAAAACCAGAAAACGCCAGAAGTCAGCAACCAAAATCAGTGTTAGATGTCCAGTGACTCGCAGCGTCTCTCGGACACGAACACATCTGGAGGAATCTTCCACTCCTCCAAGCCAAGAACACCGGAGTAACAACTCCTCAGATTCTTCATCCAGAAGAATGAGCCCCAGCTCAGTCACCAGGACGATTTCTTCGTTCGAATCCCGAGGGATGAACGTCTTGGCTACAAGTTCTGAGCTGCCTCCACCGCATGATGACGTAACTGCACGCATCTAGCAGTTGGAGCAAGGACAACAGAGAATTGAGACTCTGATGGAAAATTTGATTCTCACTCTACAGCGTCCACCACCTAACAATGAAACCCCTCCGAATCATGAAGATGACGAGGGCAATGCAGAAAACAATGAGTCTCGCGCCCTTACCAGAATGGACGTGGACGATATCCTCGCAAAAGCAAAAGAAGAGGATACATTGAAGGAACATGGGATCAAGCCACCCTACCCTCTATGGATGGACTCGGTTCCGTTCCCTACAAAATTCAAGCAACCTACTCTCCAGACACATACTGGGAAAGGTTCAGCCAGACAGCATGTCATCCACTTCAAGATCCTGACGGGAGCTATTGCGGGTCAAGATGCCCTCAAGATTCGCCTTTTCGCAAGTACCCTAAAAGGTACGGCCTTTGATTGGTACTCCACTCTGCCGGAGAACTCCATCCAGAACTGGGCTATGCTGGAGACACGCTTCCTGACCCACTTCCAAGGTGAGGATCATCCTGTTACTATGGCTCAACTCTGCAGCCTAAAACAGGGAGAGAATGAGCCAACATACGACTTCATTCACAAATGGAAGGCAATGGCGTACAAATGCTCAGATGTACTGCCACAAGCGTCGCTGGTCGACATCTGCCGTAACAATATGAGAGCAAAAATCCGCTCCATGATTATCGGCAACAAATCAAAGAACCTGGGGGAACTCCTCGAAGCTTCCATGGAAGCTGAAATGGTGATCAAAGACCTCAACAGTCAGAAATCATCAAAGAAAGAGCCGACTGCTGTTACAACCTCAAAACCAAAGAAAAAGGAGGTTCTCAATGTGCAGACTAAGTCAGCTCCTCAGCAGCCAAAGAAACCTGAAAACAAAACTGCAGGTAAAAGGCCTGAACTCTCTGATGCCTTCAAAGAACGTGTAGAAAAGAAATATCCGTTCGATGAAGAAGTTGAAGAAATCTTTGAGGCTCTCCTAGCAAATGGCAAACTCATTTTGCCAGAGCCCAAAAGACCAGGAGATGTTGGCAAAACCAATGATCCCCGATACTGTCCATACCATCAGATGATCTCACATCCTCTCAATCAATGCTTCGTTGTGAGAGAGAAGATCAATGAGATGTGGAAAAACGGAGTAATAACCTTTGATAAAAACTATGGCCCCGCCTCTGTCAACATGGTGTCATGTCGGCAAACTTCAAAGTCACCGAAGGAGAAAATCTCTACTTCATTCAAGGTGATAAAAATGGCTCAAGCGTCCCAAGAATTGGTTCCCTATCCAACACTAGATGGACAACCTATATGGGTGCATCCCGATCTCCTAGATGATGAAAACTGGGAGATCGTCAAAACAAAGCCGACCGCTTAGCAGCGAAGGCAAGCCAAGAGACAGCTCCGCAAACTCAAACGGCAGCAGAAATTTCAACCAAAACAAGAAGTCCTTGAAAAAGCAGAAACCTCTTCCACTGCTTCACTAAGGACGACGGAAGAATCTCTTCCCATAACCTCCAAGGCGGTAAGAAAATTCACTCTTGATGATTTCATGCCACCTCTAAACAAAAATGAAAATGTGCAGGGGGCATCACACTCTTGCAACTCGGTAGTTGGATTCTCCATGAATGGATACGAGTCCAATGACACTGCCAGTGATATAGATGAGTGGGAAGAATCCTTTGAAACAGGAGAATACATCTCCGACGAGGAATGGATTCCCGAGTCTCATCTTATGCCAGTAATCTGGTATAACCCATTGCAGCCACAAGGATCTTGGTCTGATGACGAAGAAGACCAAGACCCTGTTCAAGAAAATGCTATCAATCCAGCACCAGCAAATGCTTCAGTGGAACCCAACATGGGCGAACCACAAGGAGCAAATGACGAAGAAGATTTGGCTCCCATGCCTGATCTTGAAGAATATGCAAGAATCTTGCAACATCTTGCCATAGAGCGGGAGCAGGATCGCATCAATCTTCGTCATAATCGAGAGCCGGAAGTCCCTGAAAATCAGTGGGAACTTTCTCCCTTAACTACTGAAAATGGAGAAAATAGTTGGATCGATGATCCTCTCACATCCGAGGATGAGTCTGATTCCCAACAGTCTACACTGGGGGCATCTCCTGTCAGGATAACCTGCAATGCAATAGCTCAGGACGACAGTGCCTCTGAAGCTTCCGAAGACACGTACTCCCCAACCAGTAGCGTATCTTCCGGAGCTACATCCTCTCAGGTGACTTTCACTGAGATAACATCCTCTCAGCCTTCGTCTCCTGAAACTGTGACATCGGAACTCAAGCCACTTCCGATTGATCATCTTGAAGAAACTTCTGCCAATGAAATCTTCTTCAATGAAAACTCAGTCAATTGGTCCCAGATACCCGATCTCGCGGGCAATGTCTGGGCTAATAAAGAAAAGTTACCGGCTGCTGTTCAGGACTTGTTCCCGAAAATTGCTCCGTGCAACACAATCACTGAAGACGCCAATGCTGTTACAGAGACGTCCTCAGCAAAGGATCAACCTCTTGATCCTGAGAACGATCTTCCAAAAGAAGACCCTTCTCTGGAGGCTCTTAAAGTTGGTAGAGGTACCCGTTCTGGCCGGGATTACCACAAAAATTACAATCAACCCTCTTCTTCTTATGTAAATCCTTTGGGAAAGCAAGTTGTAAGCGCCCCAAGTGGCAATAATAATGAAAATGCAGGCCCAAAGGAGGCTTTCAAGTATGATTTAATTGAGCACTTCAAACACATACCTGCACGTCTGCACATCCTTGACTTATTACGAATGTCTCCACAGACTCGTGATGTCTCATTTTAGAAATACAAAGGCTGAATACGGATGTCGACAAAAATGCCCCACAAGTCCTACAAATTGAAATGGACTATAGGGTTAAAAAATCAAATACTCCCTCAATGGGAGAAAAGAAGAAAACTAAGGGATCAAGCAATGAATGCCTCTCGGTACAAAAAGCAGCAAGTGCAACAATTGCCTTCGACAAGGATGACCTCCTCCTAGGCGAAACAAAGCACAACCGTCCCTTGTACTTTACGTTGTACGTCAAAGAAATGCCAGTACATAGAGTTCAGATCGATCCAGGTTCTGCACTCAACCTCATCTCTACTTCGGCACTCGAAGAGCTGGGCATCCCACCTAGCAAGCTGAGTCACGCGTCCGTATCCATCTTCTGATATGACGGTAGCGCTCAAAGGCCTATCGGCAAAATCAGGTTCAAATTGCAAATCGGTGATCTTATTTCTGAAGTCACTGTGTATGCAATAAGGACCCCTTCATGCTACAATATACTCCTTGGACGCCCCTGGATACATGAGAATGGTGTCGTCCCTTTAACTCTACATCAGTGCATCAAGTTCATTGGCGACGATGGCCTGATACATCGAGTATTTGTAGACAAAAAGCCCTTCAAAGGCAGAGATGTCCATTTTGCATATGCTCAAATGTATAAAGATGGAAAAGAAGAACAGGAGGAAAAAACAATTCGCTTTACCGACAGTCTCCAGAAAGATAAAGGCAAGGCTCCTCAGCAATCATCGGAGGAAAACAAACTCTCCACCAAACTCGAAGTAAGCGGCCAAGCTCCCTTCGTCGTCTCCTTCAAATCTTCAAAGCCTTTGGTAATCACCACCAAAGCAAAGAAGACAAAACAAAAGACTGGGGGCAAGTTCACTGTCTCCTTTGTGTCTATTATGCATGACACAGACTCAGAGTCAGAGTCAGAAGATGACATAGCATCGAGCTAAGCTGATACTCAGCAAGATCAGCTCACTGTCACTCCATTGGAGACACTTGCTGACATAGAAGATCCTACGTCTGCCTCCTTTGTTATCCCGGCAACCTCGCTAGAAGAAAAAACAATCTTCTTCCACAGGTCGGGAGCATCTCCACTGAACTCTCTGTTTGAACCTTTCCAAAACGAAGGTATGCCTCAGCTATCCCTGTATAGTCCAATGGCACAAGCTATCATGAAGAAAATGGGTTACGATGCTCAAAACCCGACTGGTTTGGGAGGTGGCCGTGGTATTCTTACACCATTGGAACCCACCCTGACCAAAAGTCAACCAGAAGATTGGAAAGTCCACCTTCAAAAAGGCAAGTCTTCATATGGGTTGGGGTATGATCCTACCGCTCCTATGAGACAGTTGACACCATGGCTGCAAAGTCGCTTTACCGACCAAGCCTCAACATCTCATGAAGACATCGATATCCCTGGATATCTCTTTGAGGAGTTACTCGTCAAAAATCCTGAAAGCTCCTCCAATTGGTATAATTTCTCTGATAATAAAGAGGAATTGCCCGATGACGTAGACGAGCGGTTCTCTGTCCTAGAAGAATCATCGTCTCCAAAAGAAGTACCTTACTTCAACCCAATTCCGACAAATGATTGGAACCATCTCATTGCAAGCCTTGAGAAGGATAGCCTTGAGAAGGATACTGATCAAGAAGATTCATGGACGGAAACAGAGCCTCAGTCTGAAAATGCCTCTGGCACTCCAGAAGGTCTTGTTGAGTTGGAAGCCTCCGAAAACATTGTGGAGGAACCACCTTCAAACCTTCCGACAGAAGACCCTGTTCAAAAGATAGACTTGGGAACACCTGATAACCCACGTCCTGTATTCATAAGCAAGAATATAAAGGATGATGAGTTACCCGAGTATATCTCTTTTCTTCATGAGTTCGTCGATTGCTTTGCATGGTCTTATGCCGAAATGCCTGGCTTGGATCCCAAAGTAGCAGTCCACAAGCTCAACTTACAAAAAGAAATCAAGCCTATCAAACAAGGCCAAAGAAGATTCCGTCCCGACGTGATGGACAAAATTGAACAAGAAGTTCAGAAACTCAAAAACGTTGGCTTCATCCGCGAGGAACAGCATCCTGAATGGTTGGCCAACATCGTCCCCGTGACAAAGAAAAATGGGCAGATAAGGGTCTGTATTGACTACAGAGACCTGAATAATGCATGTCCTAAAGATGAATTCCCGCTCCCCATACCAGAGGTAATGATTGACAACACCTATGGATTCGAGCGAATGACATTCATAGATGGATTCTCTGGCTACAATCAGATAAAAATGCATCCTGAAGATGAAAGGCATACATCATTTCGGACACCATTCGGCTTGTTTTGCTACACTGTTATGCCGTTTGGCCTGAAAAATGCAGGTGCGACATATCAGAGGGCTATGATGAAAATATTCCAAGATATGAAGCATAAGACGGTCGAATGCTATGTTGACGACCTCGCCATAAAAAGCAGAAGAAAAGAAGACCATCTCGATGATCTTCGAGAAGTCTTCCTCCGACTTCGCAAACACAAATTGCGGATGAATCCACTAAAGTGCTTCTTCGGTGTCTCATCGGGTAAGTTTCTTGGATTCATAGTACGGAAAGCTGGAATAGAACTTGACCCCACCAAAGTCAAGGCTATCCTGGAAATGCCATCTCCCAGAACCCTAAGAGAATTAAAAGGGCTTCAAGGAAGGCTGGCCTACATTCGACGGTTCATCTCCAATCAATCAGGGAAATGCAGTCCATTCTCTCGCCTGATGAAGAAAGGCGTGGACTTTGTCTGGGATGCTGAATGTGAAAGTGCATTTCAAGACATCAAAGCATATCTCATCAAACCTCCAGTGCTGGCTGCCCCACAACTGGAAAACCATTTATCTTGTACACAAGAGCTCTCGACCACTCTTTGGGTGCTCTGCTCGCACAAGAAAATGACGACGGAAAAGAAGCTGCTCTATATTACCTTAGCCGCATGATGGTAGGTGCAGAGCATCGCTACTCCCCAGTCGAAAATGAATGCCTTGCAGTAATGTTCGCTGTACAAAAGCTGCGTCACTATCTGCTGTCGAACACAGTCTACCTGATTTCGAGGATTAACCTCCTAAAGGTCCTTGTCACAAAAGCAGGTTTTCTCAATGCCCGACTGGCAAAATGGTCCATTCTTCTATCACAATTTGATATTAGGTATGTACCACAAAAAGCAATCAAAGGCCAAGCTCTAGCAGACTTCCTCACAGAGCATCCATTGCCTAAAGATTCTCCACTCAGGGATGAACTCCCAGACGAATTTGTCTACAATGTGGAAACTTTTTTTTTTAAATGCTTCCTGCGACATGTACTTTGACAGTGCAATCAGGACAAATGAAAAAGGAAAGCAAATATCGGGAATCCGCATCCTCTTTGTCAGCCCCGACAAATACATGATTCCACACGCCTTCTCGCTACTGGAACCATGTTCAAACAATGCAGCGAGTACTAAGCCCTGATTGTTGGATTGGAACTCGCCCTCGAAACCGGCATCACCATGCTGGAAGTTTTTGGAGACTCTCAACTGGTCGTCAACCAGATGAATCAGAAATATGAAGTCAGGAATCCTGATTTGCTACCTTACTACAATCAGGCGTAGTCGCTTCGACAAAAATTCAACATCTGTCACATCACCCACATCCTCAGAGGTGAAAACATCCGTGCAGATGCCCTGGCCGGACTTGCCGCATCCATGGCAATCCAAGAAGGGAAAAACATGCAAGTCACAGTGTGTCAAAGAAGGATTCTCCCTCCTCTCAACACACACCAAGCAGTTGTTGAATGCCACCAAGTGGTTGGAAGTCGGATATCCATCCTCAAACCTTCGATGGGCGACTGGAGAGATCCGTTCATTGATTACATCATGTTCGGAATCCTACCTGAAGACCCAAAAGAACGGATAAGCATCCAAAGACGAGCCCCAAACTTTTATTTGGATATACCTTCAAAAGCACTTTACAGAAAATCCTTCAACGGAGTACTCCTACGCTGCTTATCACAACAAGAGGCTGAGGAAACTCTCAAAGAAGTACATGCTGGTCTTTGTGGAGCCCATCAGGCTGGCCCTAAGCTCTACAACCAGATAAAAAGGCTAGGTTACTATTGGCCTACCATGGTAGCTAACGCGATGCAATTTGCCAAGCGCTGCAAAAAATGCCAGATTCACGGAGATTATGTCCACATGCCTCCAGAATGGCTACATCCAACAGCAATCTCATGGCCTTTCGAAGCCTAGGGTATGGACATCATAGGTCCTATTTCTCCCCCATCAAGCAAAGGTCATCGCTTCATCTTCACCGCTACGGATTATTTCTCCAAGTGGTCGGAAGCATTTGCGCTCAGCGAAATGAAGACTTCATCAGTCCTTCAGTTCTTGCGCACCAACATTATTTGTCGCTTCGGCATACCTAAAAGATTCGTCCATGATAACGGACCACAATTCCGGGATCACAGATTCTATAGGTTCTGCGACAAGTACAAAATCCAAAGTTGTCCTTCGACTCCATATAATCCAGCAGCGAACGGACTAGCAGAAGCCTTCAACAAGACACTCTGCAAAATTCTCAAGAAAATGGTCTCTAGTCACAGAAGAGACTGGGGCGACAAACTGCTAGAAGCTTTGTGGGCCTATCGAACCACCGTTCGAGGACCAACCGATAGCACACCATTCTCTTTGGTCTATGGATGCGAAGCTGTTGTCCCTTTGGAAGTACAAATTCCTTCCTTAAGGGTATCTTTGTAAAATGACATGACGCAAGAAAGCAATGTCAAATTGAGACTCCAAGAGCTGGATAATCTCGATGAAAGACGACTCGAAGCTCTACAAAGCATTGAGTTGTACCAAGTACGCATGGCAGGATCTTTCGACAAAAAGGTCAGGCAACGCGACTATAAAAAGGGTGACTTGGTTCTTGCAGTAAAAAGACCCATAGTCTTTGCCCACAAATCCAAAGGCAAATTCGAACCAAAATGGGAGGGACCCTTCGTCATCGACAAAGTCTTCTCCAACGGTGCATACGCTCTTCTAAACATGGAAGGAGACAGATGTATGCTACCCATCAATGGCAAGTTCTTGAAGTGGTACTACCCTTGAAGACTTCCTCAAACGGGTCAGAGCGATATCTACACGGCTAAAGCCTATTTCCAAGGTACTTGCTCGTCAAACCCACCTCTTTTGAAATTTTCATCTTTATGTTGAAACTTCCAAAAAAAAAAAAACAATCTCTCAAAACAATGCTTACTTTCATCGTTTCATTGTTCAAAAAGAAAAAAAAAAATCAAAATCCAAAAATCCAAGTTTAGGAGCCTCTTCCCAGACTTGACCAAAATTTCGTTCCTTGAACCCAAAATTCATGGTTTGAAATAAAAACCAGGACTCAGGAATTTTCACCCTAGTCTACCTTGGCTTTTACAACCAAAATGGTTTTAAGTCAAAATTTATGACCCTCGGGTCTCTAAACAAAAAATGGTTTTTTAGAAACCGCGGGGAAGCGACATTCAGTCGATACTCGCAAAACCCAAAAAAAAAAACCGGAACGATGCGAGCCCCATTTGATACTTCCAAAACCCAAAAATCATAAGGAAGCGAACCCCATTCGATACTTGCAAATTTCAAAAATCGTGGAGAAGCAACAAACCAGTTGATATCCACAACCCAAATTTCAAAAATCTTGGAGATGCAACATACCAGTTGCTATCCACAACCCAAATTTCAAATGGTTCGAGAAAACCTCAAATTTCAAAAATCGCGGAGAAACGACATCAAAGTCAGTACCCGCAAAACCAAAAGTTTTGGGAAACGCAGGGAAGCGACACTTAGTCGATATTTGCACCCCAATTCGCGAGGAAGCGACATTCCATCGATACTCGCAAAACCTAACCCGCAAGGAAGTGACATTCCATCAATACTCGCAAAACCGAATGAGCAAAGAAGCGACATTCCATCGATGCTTGCAAGACCATTCAGCGGGGAGGTGACATTTAGTCGATACCTGCATTTTGAAAACCAAAACTCGGCTATAAACACCAAAATCCGGCTATAAATGCCAAAACAAAATTTTTCGGCTATAAACGCCAAAATAGGCTTTCATGCCAATAAAACAAAACTTGATTTTCAAAAAACTCAGCTATAAACGCCAAAATCTGGCTATAAACGCCAAAACTCGGCTATAAACGCCAAATCCGGCTATAAATGCCAAAATTCGGCTATAAATGCCAAAAAAAAAAAATTTTCGGCTATAAACGCCAAAATCGGCTTTCATGCCATCTCAAAATCGGCTCTCATGCCACAAACAAAATTTTTGGCTCTCATGCCATCTCAAAATTCGGCTATAAATGCCAAAAACAAAATTTTTCGGCTATAAACGCCAAAATTCGGCTTCTATGCCATTCTAAAATTCGGCTCCCATGCCGCAAAACAAATTTTGGCTCTTACGCCACAAAATTAGGCTTTCTCTCCATCCAAATTTTGGTTTTCAAACCATAAAAAAAAAAAAAAAACAAGGCTTTCCGCCACAAAATTGGCTTTCATGCCCAAAACAACCCTTTGACAAAAGATTTTCACAAAATGACAACCTTTTGATCAAATCCTTAAACAAACATTCCCATCAAACTTTTGCTCAAAATTGTTTTCATCAAAAAATGATTTAAGTGAAAGGAAGGGGATACAAAATATAGTACCAAAATTGTTTATACATGGAGGTACCAAAAAAAAGAAAAAGGAAAAAGAGTTTGTTACAACTCAGGAGCTCAATCCTACATGGTCTTCAACCAAAGGTTCAACTCCTCAAGCAGACCCTTGGCCTTAACTTCCAAAGTTTTTAGGCCACGCTCCTTCAAAATGTCCCCATAAAACGCGGCCGAATGCCGTGACCCATCTGCAGCACGAGGAAGTTCTTCCCAGAGGACCTGCCACTGCTCATGCTCCTGAGTCTTCCTCCGGACATTACCTTCAGCTTCCTCAACCTGGCGAATGAGAGTCCCCTCTTTGTCACGAACCTCCACATTGGCGGTCCATTTGGCAGCAGCCTCTTCCTCTAAAAGATCAAGACGTTGCCTAGCCTCAACGACCTCCTTATCAAGGCGGTCCAAGTCTTGCTTCAGCCCCATGATGGATAACTCGGTAACGTTCTTCTCCCGAACGATCTGCCTCCGAGTCTTCGTGACCTCAGTCAGCTCAGCTTTGACTTTGCTGGAAGGTTTTAAGAACATCTCATCAAAGAAGTCACCATCTGGGAAACTCTTGGTCTCATCCATTTGTTCCCCAAGGTGATGATCTCCTCAACAAAATCCTCGGCACTTGCGATGTCCAGACCGACTTCTTTGCTATCAATGAGGATGTCCTGCACATGTTTGATGATGCCAAAACCAGCTTCCAAATGACCTGAAGAAAGAGTCTCAACCCATGAGCTCAAGACAGTCTTCAACACCTTCCTTGCATACTAAAGGTGCGGTGCATATGAGGATTCGCCATGCTCTGGTGCCCGACTGCCCACGTTATGCTCCATTGGAAGAGTAATCAATAAACTCTTTCCAACGGAACAAGCTGACTCATTGAAAGTGGAAGAAGCCCCTATTTCTGCATCAGCCACAGGTATCCCCTATTCTGGCTCTGAGGAAGAAGGAGGAATCTCTCCTGCTGCTTCACAATCTGTCAAAGAAAAAAAGAAGGAAAAGACAAAAAGGTATGAATATAATCTTGTCAAAGATATATCAAGATTATTATTGCAAGTATACCTGCTTCAACGACCGGCGGAGTACTCTCTGCCTCTTTGAGCTCATCCGAAGCATCATCAAAAGTTGCGTCCATGGATGGCTCGAAATCGTCGGAATCCTCTGGCAAGTCAGCTACATGTTAGCAAATGACAGCAAAAGAAGACAAAAAAGCAAAAGCCAAAGCAAATCATACTAGGTGTAGGTTCTGGAACCACTCCAGAGTCCCTGGGCTCTTCCTCAGATGCCACGATTGGATCCGTCATCGCCTCATCGGCAGGAACCTCAGGCGTCACCATGTCATCATCCTCTGCTAAATAAAGAAGCAGCGGATCAAAACAAAATCTTTCACAAAAAAAAGGGAAAGGCAGAAACAAAAGGAAAGAAAGGGGATCATACCAGCTATCTCCTCTTCTCTGCTTCTCTTCTTCGGAGGCTCGTTAGCATCCTCAGACACCTCCTCAGCAATGGTGAGAGGAACTTCAAGATCAGAAGGACTATCGTGCCGTCTCATGTTACGGCGTTGTCCTCTCTTCCTCTTGCTACGGCGGGTCAATCTGCTCGACGGTCCTGCCCTGTCACAGCCCCGCCCAACTCAGCATGAAATTGTCCGCTTTGGCCCACGTGCACGCGCGGGGACTTCCCAGGAGGTCACCCATCCTAGTACTGCTCCCGCCCGGGCACGCTTAACTACGGAGTTCTTACGGTTTCCGGGGCCGCACGGTTTTAAAAGGCCTCATGCTAAGTTAATATGGGGTTTGACTTATAAGCCCAGGGTCAGGACTTGGATATTTCTGATGCGGGCTAACGGAGACTCACCGTTTGAAGCCCGTGGTTGACACGCTCCGCCCCGTGGTTAAGGGTGCCGCCCGGACCAAGTTCTCACATTCTCCCCCACCGGAAATAGAGCCGTCCTCGGCTCTGATACCAGTCCTGTCGCGACCCCGGACCGAGACCCGGGCCCGCGACTGTTGCGGCGGCGGCATGATTAACCAACACAAGACACACCGCCGCTGTTTTGATCTTTTTCCCACAGGTTTCCGCGGTGAGGATCCCATGACACGGGTCGAGCTCACACGAATTGATATGCGGAAGCGTGTAGCAAAACTCATCACACCATTCTTAAACAATCACAATACAAGATCAATAATTAACATCGAGACAAGGTATCAAAAGAGAATGTCAAAATAGCATTCCTATCATGATTAAGTTTCAACATTTAGACAAAGTATTTTACTTCCAATTACAAAACCCTGAGAGGCCAACAAAGGCCAATACCACAATCTGAACCCCAAAATAATAACCCAACATAAACAGCTAGGTGAACGAGAATCACGATCCCGACCGGCGTCTAGATGACGTCGTTGGGCTGCCACTCGAGTGCTGGGGGTGGCTCAATAGCCTCCTCCGGGCACTCCTCGTCACGCGCGAAACCACCGGCACCTGGACACCAAAATACAAGCATCAAACACGACGGTTTGGCAAATAAACAATTTAGACATGAATAGTTGAAATAATGCTAAAACAGTTCAAAGTTTAAATACACGTTTCAATGCTTACGAAACTAGCACGAATACATATAATATCATGAAAAGATAAATCCACATGAGCTCATCCTTTCTCCGTCATACATGATGACAAGAGCAAGCACGCAAGACAAGCACGACAAGAAACACGATCCCACGCCACACAAGGTAGACGGGGTATCCGGCCGCGGAACCGGACCACGAACACGCACGATGTGCCATTCAAGACACGACTAGTCTGCAGACAGTCCACGAGTTTAAGGACCCCCAGGTAGTGGATCAACTCTTTGATTTGGATTTGTGAAAGATTTGCTTGGCATTTGGACAAAGGCAAGTGATCTTTATAGGATTTTTCATGTACATTGTTTTATGGTTTCATTATGGTTTCATTTAGACATGTTTTCTATGTTAATTTTCATAATGCAAGTAATCATTTGGGGTTTTGTAATGGCCAAAAATGTTGATTTTGTATGCTCCATTTTGGGGGTTTTGTGTAGATCTCGTGGAGCACCCCTTTCTTGTTGAGTTGTGAAGCTTTGGCTTGGCTTGGGTTAGAGGCAAGTAAACCTTTTAGTTTTCCCTAGTGCATGTTGAGTTTTTGGGCATTTTTACTTTTGGAAATGTTGTTTATCATCAAGCTTATCTTCCTTGCATGTCATTAATCTCTTTTAGCTTGTTTTAATCTTATTAAGCAAAAGTACTAATTTCTCTATCTAATGTAGAGGTTTCATCTTCAATGGAAGCATGTTTTCAATGGAATGGTTTGCAAGTTATTAGATTTATGTTTTGAATGTAAATGGGTTTATGATTTTGATGTTTTGAATGAAATGTGAATGGATTTTGTGTGGAAATCATCCCTTGGAAAGCATGTAGGCTTGGGGAGTGCAGGTGGTAAGAATGTGGAAGTGAAGAAGTGAATGAAGTGTGAAAGAAATTGATTTTTTCGAAGTTCTACCGGTAGAGGTATTTCAACCGGAAGTTCTACCGGTAGAAAGGGCTCAAATTTTGACAGAGAGCGGAGGAAATTAAAAACCCCAAGTTCTACCGGAAGTTCTACCGGTAGAAATGGCCCAGATTTCGGCAGAGAGTGAGAAAAAACCTGTGAACCGCAGTTCTACCGGAAGTTCTACCGGTAGAAACGGCCCAAATTGTGGCAGAGAGTTGAGAAAAACTGTGAACCGCAGTTCTACCGGAAGTTCTACCGGTAGAACATCTTCTACCGGAATTTCTACCGGTAGAGAGGCATGAACCACACCAAAAAGTACTGTTTTGAAGGATTTTGCAGGAATGAAAACTAGACTTGGTCTTAGACCCTTTTTATTGACCTTGTGCACTTGAAATTTCCAAAATGTAATATACCTTCGGGGACACCAAGTTTTATTGAATTTCGACATTTGGTTTTCAATTCCACAAGGGTCAAAGATGTGGTCTTAGCCTATGCTTGACAGAGTTATGTTTGAATCTTTGTTTATGATGCTTCGTGCATCCTCGTGTTCTCGTTTGATTTCCAAGTGCAAGTTATTTTCAAGATGGGTTTCAAGAATCAAAAAGGGAATCATTTCTTAAGTTTGGAAGCATTAATACTATGCTATTTTGCTAGTCTTGTCACTTCGTGCTCGTTAAATGATTTCCCTCTTGTTTTGTCGTGTTTCGATCGCGTATTGCCGTGTTTTGTGCATTCATGATATAAGTGAATTTCACTGAGCTTGGACCGCCCTTTTAGCTTGATCCACTACCTGGGGGTCCTTAAACTCGTGGACTGTCTGCAGACTAGTCGTGTCTTGAATGGCACATCGTGCGTGTTCGTGGTCCGGTTCCGCGGCCGGATACCCCGTCTACCTTGTGTGGCGTGGGATCGTGTTTCTTGTCGTGCTTGTCTTGCGTGCTTGCTCTTGTCATCATGTATGACGGAGAAAGGATGAGCTCATGTGGATTTATCTTTTCATGATATTATATGTATTCGTGCTAGTTTCGTAAGCATTGAAACGTGTATTTAAACTTTGAACTGTTTTAGCATTATTTCAACTATTCATGTCTAAATTGTTTATTTGCCAAACCGTCGTGTTTGATGCTTGTATTTTGGTGTCCAGGTGCCGGTGGTTTCGCGCGTGACGAGGAGTGCCCGGAGGAGGCTATTGAGCCACCCCCAGCACTCGAGTGGCAGCCCAACGACGTCATCTAGACGCCGGTCGGGATCGTGATTCTCGTTCACCTAGCTGTTTATGTTGGGTTATTATTTTGGGGTTCAGATTGTGGTATTGGCCTTTGTTGGCCTCTCAGGGTTTTGTAATTGGAAGTAAAATACTTTGTCTAAATGTTGAAACTTAATCATGATAGGAATGCTATTTTGACATTCTCTTTTGATACCTTGTCTCGATGTTAATTATTGATCTTGTATTGTGATTGTTTAAGAATGGTGTGATGAGTTTTGCTACACGCTTCCGCATATCAATTCGTGTGAGCTCGACCCGTGTCATGGGATCCTCACCGCGGAAACCTGTGGGAAAAAGATCAAAACAGCGGCGGTGTGTCTTGTGTTGGTTAATCATGCCGCCGCCGCAACAGTCGCGGGCCCGGGTCTCGGTCCGGGGTCGCGACGTGCCCCACTATCAACATCAGGCCTCTCACAAGAGTCCTCACTGGATGGTCTACTTTTCTCAGTAGACTCCATGGAAGCCTTCGTATGCTCTGCCTGTATCATAGCATCGATCTCGGCCTCCTCCTTTTCCAGCTGCCTCAAGACCTCACCAGGAATCCCCTGTGCAGCTCCTGATCTGATGATGTCCTGCCCGTTGAGAAAGCCTATCTTGTGCTTCTCTCCAGAAAGGAAGGCCAAAACTTCCTCCCGACGGACACCATCCGATTTGCCAAGACTCTTCCCAGGAGATTGCTTAATATCGAGCTCTTTCTTGGAAAGCCCCCGGTACACTGAAAAGCTCTCCACGAACCACTTCGTGAAGCCAGCAGTCCGGAAGGTGGGCAGCTCAGGATAAGAAATCATGGCGGTAGTGTCCTCGGCGCCATAAAATGCCCATGCATTTCTCCCATCCTGCAGACCTCCAAAGCGCTTCACCATGCTCGAAGGTGCTCCAACAACGCCTAGAGAGAAGCCAAGCTGCAACGCAAAACGCGAAGGGACATACGGTTGGATGTCGACGAAAAGATGTCTGCGGTACACCATCGTACCAACCCGTATGTTGAAGAGCCACCTCTTCTCCGTAGAAGATCTGGGCTGAAAATACCCTGTTCATGGGAAGCCCAAGCCGAACCAGGAAAGTAGCAGCCTGCAGTTCGGTACATAAATAGGAGTAAAGAGCAGGTACCAAAGCCAGCCGCTCTCCAAACGCCATCTGACAAGCCGGAAAAATACAGTGCGGCCTGATGTGCGTCCCATCTCCTCCAGCAAAAACAACCTCACCCAGCCAATAAGTGAGGTAAACAGCGAGATCTCTCCGCAACGCAATGTCAGGACAAATGGCATCCGTGCTTGCGAAGAACTTCTTCAAATCTTCTCGCATAGTAGCGATCTTCTTCAAACTTGATGCTTTAGCCCTAACATCCTGGGCCATGCCATCAGAAGAATCCCCGCTGTCAAAAAAGTTGGAGCTGCAACTTCTCCAACTGCTGGATCTAACTTTCGAGCCCTCCTTCTCCTTCAAAAAATCATAGAAGGCGACGAGCTGAAGGTACACAAGCCTAAACTCCTCAGACTGCTCCTCATAGAGTTTGCCGAGGATAGGCAACCCGGTGATGGCGCTCAGCTCCTTCAAAGAAAAACCAATCTCACCATTCGTTACAATGAAGGTGTTGGTTTGTGGAAGGAATGACTCCAGCATGGCCATGAAAACCTCATCGGAGAAAATGACGGTTTGCCGAAAAGCGCGAACCGCGTCAAAAATCTCGGCCTCCCGAAGAACGGCCTCACCAATCCTCAGGGTGTGATCAGTCCATGACTCCCAGCTCGAGTCAGCACTGAAACGGCCACGAAGTCGAAAAGGCTTCACCCAATTGCTGCCGTCACCCCGAAAAACGCCAAGGCCCACCGGTCTCAAATCGATCGATGGATGATCAAAACCTTGGTAGCCACTGGCTGGCATCAACATGTCCATACGGACAGGTGGCTTCTCTGCAAAACCAGAAAGTCCACCAACAAAAACCCCGGTCTTGATCACACTGGTCCTCTTCACCCAACTCGGAGGATCTTCCCTTTTAGGGCACGTGGGAGAAAGGCTTAGGATCGAGATGGTCCGATCAAAAGACGACCGGGTAGAAATAGTTCTCTCCTCACCATCTGCTGTGTAAGAGAACTGAGAACATCTCCTTTGGTATGTCAAGTCGTCGGGGACTGCATCACCGAAGAAGAAGGTAGGCTTGAGCACAATGCTCTGATCGTCCGTAACCCAGGGACGGCTGCTTACCATGATCTTATAGAACTCCTCATCCTTGAGAGCGATCAATCGCTGTCTCATCTCATCACGATTGAGGGAATCGCATTCTTCCAAGTTTTTCTATACAAACTGGACCTTCTCCCAAGCCTGCTGAACGGCGGCATTGGAAGATCTAGCAGACCGACGAGGTGCGTCAGTAACATGACCTTTGCCTTTGTTCGTTCTGGAAGAACTACCTGCAAAAGATGGAAGAGAAAAGATCAATCAACATCAAAATGACAGAATTCTGCTACAAAAAATTCTAGCAAAATTTTGACATGGTTACGGGGCAATTCCAAAGAAAAGGAAAAATACTCCGAAAAAGACAGGAAGTCTGAAGATAAGCACAACATCGCTGCGAGCTCATAGTCAGTGGAGAATTCTCAAAGAAGGCTTGAACTCAACATCGCTGCGAGAACGAGTCAATCTCATCAAACTTCCGCAAAATCTGGAAAAGAGCTCAACATTGCTGCGAGCTTCAGAATCCAAAAATTGCAAACTTCCTCAAAATCCAGCAAGACCGAGAAAGAGTTCAACATCGCTGCGAGCTCAAAATCTCGATACTTGCAAAAGATTTTCAGGTATGCATCATCATACTTCCAAATCTATTTACCAAAACTCATGCATCAAATAATATCATCATGCATTAAATGCTAGGAAAACCTTGACCAAAGTTTGACCAATTCCAACCCAATTTGGTCAAAACCAATCAAACTTTGTCCAAGTCAAAAATCATGTTGGCTTGACCTAAAGACTCTAGCCTTCCATCTTGATGCATCAAAAGAAAAAAAAAATGCATACATATTGAAATTGCATAGCCTCATTATCATAGTGAGCAAACAGGGAAAAAGAAAAAGAAAGAGAGAAAAAAAAAATCTCAGCACAAAAAAAAAAAAAAAAATTGGCCCACAGGCCGTGGCCCACTGCCACGTGGCAGTACGGTCAGGTCCGTACGGACCTGTCCGTACAGCCAAAAAAAAAAAAAAAAAAAAAGAGAAAAAAAGGAAAGAAAGAAAAGAAGCACGAAAAAAAAAAAAAGAAAAACGTGCATGAAAAGAAAAGAAAAGAAAAAAAAAGAGGGAAGAAGAAAGAAGAAGAAATGAAAAAGAAGAAAAAAAAATGAAGAAGCTACTTCTACAATGGAGATTCTTGACAAGGAAGAAAACTTACTTGAAGCCATTGATAGAGAAGAAGAAGAAAAGCTTGGAGATCCTTGAAGAAGAGAAAGCACTTCTTATCTTGGAGAGCACTCTTGAAGATTTCTTGCAAAAAGAAAGCAATGGAGCAAAAGCATCAACCCTCCTTGCTTTTATAGAAGAGAGCAAGCCAAAAGAGGAAACAAGGAGAAAAGAAAGGAGGTAAGTGCTAAAATTTAGCTACTTTCCCAAAAAGAAAGATATTTTGAGAGAATCTTTCCACAAAAAGAAAACTTGAGAAATTCTCTCCAAGTAAAGATATTTTTAGATATTCTCTACACAAAAGAGATATTTTTAGATATTCTTTACAAATATGACACCATATGAGATCTAGGCCATCTCCAAAGCCTAAGGTCCCATGGGTTAGCCCATATGAGCCAGGTTTGACCACCTAGGCACTAAAAGTTGCTTTTAGTCAAAATATTCCTCTTACCAAGAGCAAAAAAGTCCCATGCCTCTTTTGAGTTGATGGGATCATTAAAAAAAAAAAAAAAAAGAAAAAGAAAGTCTCATGAGTTTCCAAAAACAAAACCATCCAACCTCATGAACCAAATTGAGCCAAAATCTTGAAATTGACATTTCACAAAACCAAATTCCGGTCCCCTAGCTCGCCACATACAGCTTGTTAGGTCACAAGACCAAAACCAACATCAAAATCCAAAACCAACAAACCAAACCTGACCCCCCAACCTGCCACATACAGCTTGTTGGGTCACAAGATCGAAATTAAAATCAAAACCCCGACCCCCTAACCTGCCACATACAGCTTGTTAGGTCACAAGGTCAAAAACCAAAATCCAAAACCCAAAATCCAAATACCCCATGTCATTTTCAAAACTTTGCCTTGAGATGGTACGTGATCCCTCTCACTACCATAAAATTCCCCCGGAAACTCAGAAGGCTATTAAAAAAAAAAAAAAAAAAAGCTCAAGACTCTTGGTCAAGTTGGAATCTCTCCTCCAAGTTTCTCTTCGAGGCACATCGACTCCAAAAAGCTACTCGTCGCTGTACCTCGAGGGGGCATTTGTTGACACCAAAAAAGTCAATATGTCTCCTCAACATCAAGAAGCCTCCTGAAGCTGCATCCTGCTAAAAATAGGCAAGGCTACTTCAAGCATCAGATTTTGTCAGAATCAGACAGAAATTGAGAGATCCTTCAAGACAGCTAAAAGAGGGGTACACCTGAGGTTTCGGGTCATTCCGACAACGTTTGGCCCAACTTCACCGCTCCAACAGCTAAACAGGCGCTCCCGGCGGCAACATCATCAAAGACACCAAAACTTTGATCAAAACCTACGGATGACTCCAGAATGTCTCCAAAGGGCTCCATGCCAAATTTCAAGTGAAACCGACAACGTTTGACCCTCCATCAAGCCTCCCGGCGGGGGGAACCACCGAAGCCATCACTCATCAAACAAAATACATGAGTGGCTTCAACATGCTTCCAAAAGGCTGCACGTCAAATTTCAGGTCATTCCGACAACGTTTGACCAGGTTTCGATGCACCGAGAGAAAATCAAGCCTACCGGCGCGGAGCAACCCGGGACCATGACATCCAAAACAGAGCCCATGGAACATCTCAAAATGACTCCAATAGGCTCCTCGTCAAATTTCAGGTCAATCGGACATCGTTTGACCACATATCAAAGCTTGGTATTTTCCCCGCAGCAAAACCAAGTAAAGCATTGATGGGACCCCAA
The DNA here is from genome assembly GCA_028538565.1 of Umbellularia californica. Classification (NCBI taxonomy): domain Eukaryota; kingdom Viridiplantae; phylum Streptophyta; class Magnoliopsida; order Laurales; family Lauraceae; genus Umbellularia; species Umbellularia californica. The sequence continues at coordinate 63,459,297 of JAPQWN010000001.1, forward strand.
ACGGCTTCAAAACTCAAATAAAATCCCATGGTTGGTCCTATCCACTGCTCAAGAAGCTTCACCTCAATTTTCAGGTCATTCCGACATCGTTTGACCTAGTTTCGACGCTTGATGGAAAATCGGCTACAAAGTCTTCGGCTTTCCCGAAAAATTGGAAACTTTGTGCTCCGATTTCGCGAGGGTTCTCGTCAAGATTTCTTCAAGAAAATCAAGTCAATAATTGAGGAAAATTGTCAAGAAAAATACAGAAGAAAAAGGGACGAAAAACACGAAAAAATGGCCGAAACGACGCTCGGCGACCAAATGGGCCGAAACCCCATGGTCGCCGGCGACCCTGGAAATCCGGGTCGCCGGATTTTGCGCCGAAGTGTCCGTTTTCGATTCTTTTCGTGTTTCGGGTGTTCTGGCTTTTGTGATTTTCTAAAAATCCAATGTTTGGTGCTTCAAAACCACTGATCTTCGTCGACATCTCGGATCCGCCGTCAAAAGCATGAAATCATCACCGATCGCCTCAAGATCGCCAACCGACCGACTAAGAAAGTGCACTTTCTGTCCGACCGATCGTGAAATCGACAAGACAGATGTCACCGGCCCGCCAATATCAATCAATGTCTGAAATTGCATCGCAATCCGACATCAAATAATTCGTGGATCCACCCGTGATGATCGCAAGAAGAATCTCAAAAGGCGCAGCACGGCCCGCGACTCTTCACATGCATTGGCAACCACTTAATGTCGTTAATTGACCCATTAAAGCAGTCATTAACTCATTATTTTGGACGGCCCAATCAAAACCAAGCATTTGGGAGTTACAAATCCAAGCAATCATGGCATTAAACCCATGAAACCCCCATCATCATGAAGCATAAAGGTGATTAAATGCCCACTACCTTCATCGGCCAATCACATGCCTTGAAAAAGGAGTTACAAAATCAACTTGTAATCCTCATCAATTCTTTCATCATGGCGATCAATGCCAATAAACACCTCATGGCTACCAAAAGCCTATAAAAGGAGGTCCATTCCAAGAAGAAAGCATGATGAGAAGAGATCCCAAGTGCAAGCTTTGAAAATTCAGAAAATCCAAGAGAGAGACGAAGTTCTGCTACTTTGCTCCCGGAAGCACCACAAGGTGATCAACGTCCCTTGGGGGGCCACCCCCCCAAGGTCACTTCCTTCTCCAACATGGCCTAAATGCGGCTTTTCAGCCCGTTTACTCGGTTTTTCATTGGATGTAGGACATTCTCTTGGTCCTTGTCCTTTAAAAAACTGAGGTTAGGAGCCAAGCCAAAGAATCAAAGCATCACATGTTCTCATTTGAAGGACGATGGCGAAGCCCATATATGACTTGCGACCGTCGATCTCGACGTGTCCCCACAATCTCCTGAGAAGTTAGATTCCTTTTCTTCCTTTTCTATTGTAGTTTGTATTTCTTAAAGAGACAAAAAGAAATCACAATTCTTGTCTTTCATATTTGATGAGTTTTGTAAAAACGCCTTTCACGGCAAACAAACAAAAACGCCTCTTACGGCATTCTTAAAACTTGTCTCTTTTCTTAATATTTATGCAATTTGAAAAGTTAGAAAAAAGGATTGATTTCCTTTCCACTTGTGAAGGTGAATCTCCGGATTATCACTATTCCAAATTCCAAGTAGAAAGTAAATCTGGCATACACGTACAAAAATGTTGATGCCCGAGATCTTCCCTCCTCCGCCGAGACCCAGGTCAGCCCCCAGGGTGCGGAGGGAGAGGACGGAAGATTCCCCATCTTTTTCAGGTCCATCAGTCAGATGTACCGAAGACAGTTTCTCGGACAAGATATGGGCATTATGAGTTCCTAGTGATGCCATTTGGATTGACTAATGCACTGGCGGTATTCATGGTATTGATGAACAAAATATTTGCACAGTATTTGGATCAAATCATAGTAGTGTTTATTGTTGATATTTTGGTGTACTCTAAAACTAAGGGAAGAACCTGAAGAGTATTTGAGGATAGCACTGCAACTTCTAAGAGACAACCTGTTGTATGCAAAGCTCAGGAAGTGCGAATTTTGGCTTGAACGAGTATCATTTTTAGGACACATCATCTACAAAAAAGGGTTGTCAGTTGATCCAGTTAAGATTGAAGCAGTTGTGAATTGGGAAAGACCGAGAAATGCATCAGAAATTAGAAGTTTTCTTGAATTGGCAGGGTATTACCAGAGGTTTGTTTAAGAGTTGTCGTCGATTGCATCACCATTGACAAAGTTGACTAGGAAAAATGCACCATTTGTATGGATAGACCAGTGTGAGGCTAGCTTCCAAGAGCTGAAAACGAGATTGACTACAGCACCGGTCCTTACCTTACCATCCAGAAGTGGTAGTTTTACTATTTTGACTAATGCTTCGAATGTTGGGCTTGGTTGTGTGTTAATGCAAGATGGAAAGGTTATGGCATACGAATCCCGACAGTTGAAAGATCACGAGAAGAACTATGCAACCCATAATCTTGAGTTGGTAGTGGTTGTTTTTGCATTAAAAATGTGGAGATACTACCTCTATGGAGAGAAGTTTGAGGTTCACTCTGATCACTACAGCTTACAGTATTTGTTCTCTCAGAAAGAGTTGAACATGAGACTGAGGAGATGGATGAAATATATTAAGAATTATGATTTTCCAATCAAGTATCACCCAGGGAAAGCAAATATAGTTGCCGGTGCTTTGAGCAGAAAATCAGTAGGTTTGGCAAATCTTCGTGGTACTAGTATCTTTCAGCAGTTCGAAGAGTTAGGAGTAGATTTGCAGCCACTAAGGAAGGGAGTAATGTTAGCCAATATGTCAGTGTCCGAGCCTTCCTTTACACAGAAGATCAAGGATAATCAATTGCAAGATCTAGAGTTGGCAAGAATTTCAGAGCATATAGTAGACCGTCTAGACTTTCGTATTGTGGATGGAGTCTTGTACAATCATGACTGTCTATGCGTGCCTAACATTGAAGATTTGAGGAATGACATCATGATGGAGGCTCACAGTACGAAGTATTCTATGCATCCGGGCAGTACAAAGATGTATCAGAACTTGAATGGCAGATTTTGGTGGAACAACATGGAGAGAGAAATTGCAGCAATTGTCTCTCGATGTATGACCTGTCAGTTGGTAAAACTAAAGCATCAGAAGCCTCCAGGGTTGTTGCAAACGTTAGAGATCCCAGAATTGAAATCGGAGCACATTACCATGGATTTTGTTTCGGGATTACTGAGGACTAGCAGAGGTAATAATACAATATGGGTCATTGTGGACCGCCTCACCAAATCAGCCCATTTCATTCCCATGGGGACAGGGAAGAAAATGCACATGTTACCTTTGGTAGAGTTGTTTGTCAATGAGATTGTTAGTCAGTATGGACAGCCATTATCTATCATATCCGACAGAGATAGCAGATTCGTCTTGAGATTTTGGAAGACCCTATATGAATCCATGGGTACGAAGCTACAGTTCAGTACGGCTTATCACCCAAAAACAGACGGTCAGTCAAAAAGAACAATTCAGACTCTTAAGGATATGCTCGGTGCTTGTGTGTTGGACTTCAAGACTCAATGGGATGAGACTTTATCGTTGTGTGAGTTCACTTACAATAGCAGTTAGCACTCAAGCATTGGAATGGTGCCTTTTGAGGCATTTTATAGTAGAATGTTTAGGACACCTATGTGTTGGGAGGTAGTAGGCGTTCACAGCTTCCATGGACCGGCTATAGTGAGTGAGACTAGTGATAAGGTCAAGTTGATCCAAGAATGTCTGAAAGTAACCCGGAGTAGACAGAAAAGCTATGCAGACTCTCATAGAATGAACTTACAGTTCAAAGAAGGAGATAAGGTTTTCTTGAAGGTGTCACCCACCAACAAGGCTAAGATTGATGTTTGGACAGAAGGGCAAGCTATCCAGGAGATACATTAGGCCTTATGATATTCTAAGTAAGATTGGTGATGTAGCTTACAGATTAACCTTACCACCCAAACTCTCTGGCATACACAATGTCTTCCATGTGTCGATGTTGAAGAAATACGTCCCCGACCCATTGCAAGTACTTCGCCATGAACCCTTGGAAATCTGAGAGGATGCTACATATGTAGAGAAGCCTGTTCAGATCATTGATATAAAGGGACAAGAGCTGAGGACATGGACAATTAACTAGGTGAAAGTGTTTTGGGAAAATCATGGACCCGAAGAAGCAATGTGGGAACTACGGGATCAAGTCCAGAAGAAGTATCCTCACCTACTACCTGAGGTTAGTTGTATTTTCCATTTGGATGACCAAATGCCCAAAAGGGTGGAGGATGTAAGACCCCGACCCGAGTGACCGTGATTAGCATTAATTAAGTCGTGTGTTAGTTCTAAGTAAGATTAGTGGATTTTGGTTAAGTCTGGGATTAGAATAGCTTTTATATAACTTTGGGGAATATTGAGAGCCTTCTTGGTTTAGTGGGACCCTATGGGGTTCTATTAGCGATCTTGTGTGAACATGGGGGATAACTTGAGATTGCAAAAAATCATATGTCAACTTCGTTTGACTAATCTCATTAACCTCTATAACTTTCATGTTGACTCCGTCCCTATTCGAGACACCGAAACCCGACTTTTCCAACTTCGAGGGTAAAACAGTCTTTTCACACCAAATCTAAATACAAAATTCGATGTCTCCAAAACCCTTGAAATATATATGTTTTAGAAAGTAGATTCTTTGACGATCATGTTTCCCTTCTTCGTTGAACTCATCCGAGGCCCGTAAAGCCATGTTCTTGGCCCGACAAGCTTTATCAGTAGTGGGACAGATCTCCACTACTTATAAAAGGAGAACCCATCTTCCCTTATCCCCTTTCCAACTCAAAAATGTGGTGGAGTGGCTGTGCTTGCTCTAGGATTTTCTTCTTCCCCTTCTTCTTGCATCTTCATCTCTCTTCCACTCCAATCTTGCACCAATGGAGAATGACACTTCATCGATCATCTTCTTCCTCTCCATGAAAGCCTCCTATCGATACCATTTGTGAAGAAATCCAGCCACATTGGAGTCTCCTTGAGCTTACTTTTGCCATTTGAAGACCTTGCAAGTAAGCCATATCCTCATCTTCTAGATTTGGGTTTTTCTAACCCTAAAGAGCCTTCTTCTATCTTTTTGCAAGCTCTCTAGTTCTCATTCATGGTGTTGACCATTTAGGGTTCTAAATGAGTTTGTTTTTGCGGTTTTTTGGATATGCTTGTAGGTGCTACTTGAGAGTGTTTTTGGGAGCTTGATTAGTTAATTGGAACCCAAGGCAAGTGGATGAATGGATATATTGAATGTTAAAATGTTTTATTACAAATGTGGATTTCATCACTTCTTTTATTCATGCTTCTTCCTATGAATTTCATTGATTTTGAAATAAGCATATTTATGAGCCTATTTCTCTCTTGTTTATATCTTGGAAATGTTTGTAACTTCTTTTGGTTAAATCTTGATTTATATTGTATAATGGATTTCATATATGATGGGTTTTCTCTTGTGATTGAATGTGGATGGAAAGGAGGGGATTTGATGGAATTTGTGGGACACTTTTGATGGTGGATTATATGTGGTTTAGAGGAAGTCATGAGCCCCTCAATAATGTGTAGGAATGGAGGTTCAAAGAGATTTGCAAGGGAAGAAAGGAAGGAGCCCGAACTTCACTTCTGGGCAGTTTATGTGACAGTTCGCTTGAGCGAACTCCAACCAAAGGCTGGTTGGCTCAAGCCAACCCTTTGGTCGTTCGAGCCAACTTGAACTGGGCAGGTCGAGCGAACCCACCCAGAGAGCGCATGGCTCGAGTGAACTTTGGGTCCGCTCGAGCCATGTGTACTATTGGCCTGGGGCTTTGTTAGGAGCACGGGACTGATGTATACATGGTTGGGAGAGGTCTGTTTGAGGCCCAAATGCGATGGCGAGGCTTAGGAGCTGATATATGGAGCCTGGTTGGACAAGAAACCCCATCACGATGATTCATTGAGGGTTTTTGGCTTACCAATGTGTATATGAAACTTGGAATGTCTCCAATCCCATGGAGTACCAAGTCGATATCAAAACCGACATATGGGACCCTTATTTACACTGATTTAATTCTTGAATCCTCAATGCTTGGCCCGGAAAATTTGGGAATCCATTTATGTTCTATTTGTACTCAAATTTCACATGTACTCTCCAAACTTCACGATATATGACTTGTCATGCCCCAGAAATACTGAAATTTGCATTTTTAGCATTTTCCTAGCCCTGTTTATGCATGACCCGATACAAAAATGATTTTTGTGCCTATGGGCACTCCGTTTAAACCGATTATGTGTTTTACATCATATAGACAATTGTACACGTCCCGATTTCCTATCATGTGACCTATGAGTTTGCACAACTATGCTTGGACGACCTTGTCAGACTGATCCACCAACTTGGAGGTCCCCCTCCCGTTCCTGCCATCTGTATCCTTGATCATGTCCTGTCCCGTTACCCAGTTCGCTACCGTGGTCCCCGAATAGTTATATGTATTTATATGTATATTGTTGACTCCCATCACTTCACATGTTTGAGATCAACGCCCCAATGTACTCTCATCACATTAGTGATAGTACCTTACATGTTTTTATACTGCACATGTGTTATCTAATAAATGATGCATTTTCTTTCATGAAAATTATTGTTTAAGCAGGTTTCAATGTTTTCTAAGGTAATATTTGCTTTACTTTATTGTTCATATCTTTTCACCCACCTGCCAGACCATCGTGTTTGACCCACTCTTTGGTACTTAGGTCCATATGTTGTCTACCCCGAGAAGGAGTTTGTGGAGGCAGCCAGAGAGCTGCAATGAGTAGGGGAATGGCAGGCTGACGATCTCGTTTAGACGTTCGGTCAAGCCTTGACCTGCGAAACACGTTCTTTTGGGAATTCTTTTATAAACATTTAACTTTACTTTTTGGAAAATGCTATCATGATCATTGCTCACTCTAACATTATGTTGTATACACTTGTGTTATCAGTCTTATTTTATGGAATGGACTTACATAGTTAGTTTCCTACACGGTTCTGCATCGTGAATGCGAATGACATGTGTGTGTGATATCCTCACCGCGGAAACCTGTGAGAAATCAAGTGCATGGATGGTATTATAAATTTCTTAATCCGTGTACGTAATAGCCAATTAAACCAATGCACTTGGCATGGCATCGCCGATCCCGGATTAGGTCGGTAACTTGGTCCAGGGTTGCGACAGAAGGGTTGAGGTTCCGGAAAAAGCTTCTGATCTACAGAGATGAACGGGTGTATGCCTATATTTTAACAATCTCCCCTTCGTATGATGGTCGTCAGGGGACCTTTGAGAAACCATCATATATTTTTGGGGAGTAGAAGAATTGTATTGATAGCCAACCCACATTGTACAACACTCTTCCTTTCATCAATCATCGTGGAGAAGAGATAGTAGTGTCCACCCAGCACACAAATAAGAGGAGTCTGTCTACCTTGTGTTTCGAGCCATCCATGCCAGTCAAGAACGATGAGGGAATTGAATGGGGCTTGTCAGAAAGATAGGAATATTCTAAATACACCCATGCTAGTTACTAGATACATCCCTACTCTATATACCCTATATCCCTGTGCATGCGATTCCTATGCATGTGAAGGGACTTTTCCAAACGGGTGTAGTGTACAATGGACGGCTGGTAAATTTGTCAAACATGTCGTTTTCACATTGATAGCGATGCAGAAGCACAGTGGAGAAAAGTGGCAAAACAACGTACACCTCCGGAGCACTGAAGGCAGTGGGATTTACAGTGATAAAAAAACATCTCACACATGACTCTATTCGGACCGAGCTTTTGGTTCCCTGGTTAGGGGCAGGGTGGGTTCCTTTAGCGGGGCTGTGTGAGCTCGAGTCAAGATGATAACAAAATAAGGATTTGGACATATTAGTCTTCATTCAATTGGATTTTCTCAATTTCACAACTGAATCCACATAATGTCACAGAATGCTTAACTCGGGTCAACATTGGTTTTAACTTTTTTGTGTTATATCCCATGCTATATCATGCACTTTTGATAGGCTTTCTACAACAAGCAAGCAAATCTGTTCTTTTGTAAAACATGAGATACGACTTTTAAAAAAAAAAAAGTAACTACACATCTGATCATCATTTCTCATATTCTATTATTTGAAAGAAATAATTTCTAAGATGCTGCATAAAAGCCTTAATATCATGGGACAGTCTTGTAATATAATGGAATTTATCGGTTTTTATTTTAATGATATCATAGGATCTGGGGCAATAAAGTTTTTAAAAAAATATTAATTACAGTCGAGCAATTTTGGCCATGAAATTGGAAAAACTGGATTTAAGTAATATGTCAAAACCAGGGTTTAAAATTGCGGTTCGCGGTCATCGCGTCGCGGCTCGCGGTTATCGCGGTTCGCGGTCATCGCGTCGTGGTTCGCGGTCATCGCGGCCCATTGCGGAGCGAATTTTTATTTGACCCCAAAAAAATCCGAAAAAAATATCCAAAAAATCCAGAATATTATAAAATGATAGAAAATAATGTTTTTTTTCCATTAGTGCACACTTTAAAGCAAAATAACGGTCCCCTCAAGTTATAATATCCTGTATCATTGCTGTATCGATTTATATACTAAAATAAGCTGAAATATCATAAAATTGACATAATGCAACAATTATTTTGGACAAACTAATAGTGTTAAGCATTTAAAGTCTACAAGCAAGCAATAAATACTAATAGAGTTAGTACATGTGCCTAATGCGGTAATGCCAGAACGAGTGGCGGCCTGGCTCGATATTATCACCTTAAAACACTAGATCTAGGGAAAAACTAGTGAGTAACATCATATCTAAGTATCTAACTCAATATAAAGTCTTTGGTAGTTTGGTTCATGTATTAGTGTATTACACAATCTTTTTTTTAAAAAAAAACCTATAATAATTCGGATTTAAATAATGAAAAAATAAAAAATACTACAAAAAGTGCTAATACTCACACTTTGTTCCAAAAGTGTAGACTATTTTAAACTAACACATTATTAATGCATTTGAACACTAATTTGAAAAAATGTAAATGATATCAAGAAAAGCCCCAAATTTTTGAAATAAAAAAAATCTAGATCTACACCTTAAATCACTAGATGTAGGGAAAAATTAGTGAATAACATCATATCTAACTCAATATAAAGCCTTTGGTCCATGTATTAGTGTATTACACAATCTTTAAAAAAAAAAAAAAACCTAAAATAATTCTGATTAAAATAATAAAAAAATAATAAATATTACAAAAAGTGTTAAAACTTGAATTTTTTTGCTCTAAAAGTATAGATCTAACACATTTCAACCATTTCTAAGTTATTTTGATGTTGAATCTTGAAAAGAACTCCAAAAAATAAAAAAATAAGCTTACCAAAGAGGTCCCTTGAGTTTGATTAGCTTTCCCCACATATAAATCCACTCAAAAGTAGCTAAGATTTAAGCTATTCCATGCATTAGAAGTTGTAAAAGCCCTCAAGTATGCTTAGGAAGCTCTCATGAGGAAGAAGAATGAAAAGGGAGAAAGAAGAAGGAAACCACACTCAGCACAGTGAAGAAAAAACACAGCAGAACGTGTTTTTTAAGAAAAAAAACAGCATCAGCGATATAACGGCCGTTATATTGAATATAACGGCCGTTACAGGCCGATATTTTGGCGATATTTTCCCTGATATCGTATCGGGGCCGTTATATACCAAATATCGGCTCGTTAACGGCCGTTACCGTTACATAACGGCCGTTATTTTAAACCCTGGTCAAAACCCCAAAATAAATAAATATTGACGGTGTACACTAGATAATTGAAAAAATAAAAAAATGACAATTGTTATATTCAAGTCCACTTGGCCTTATCCCTTGGTTGTAGCTCAGTTGGTTAAGGGAAAAGAGGATGTGAGAATCCTGGATGTAGACAAAAAAAAATGGGGTGAATCAATGTGGTAAGTTTTATATACATGTGATGCAGAATACTCATCCTCCCTTGTTTTAGCCTCTGTAAAATTTGACCGTGATTAAGGTATGATCCAGTCAAATTGATCAAAAAAGGAAAAATTTTGGATCATTCTAAATACACCCACCCTATTCAATAAATACACCCACCCTATGCCTATGACTTGAAAGATATGTAAGGACTATCTGACGTAATGCCAAAACACATAACAGTGGCAGTTGACTTGCCTGAGAATATTATGTATTTACAAAAATGTGTTATTCTATGTAGTGTGCAACTCGGATGGGTTGAGTTAAGTTTGGCTCATCCCAAGTTAGGTTGGTTTTAATCCAACCTGATGTTGACACCAAAAAAAGTCAATATGTCTCCTCAACATCAAGAAGCCTCCTGAAGCTGCATCCTGCTAAAAATAGGCAAGGCTACTTCAAGTATCAGATTTTGTCAGAATCAGACAGAAACTGAGAGATCCTTCAAGACAGCTAAAAGAGGGGTACACCTAAGGTTTCGGGTCATTCCGACATCGTTTGGCCCAACTTCACTGCTCCGACAGCTAAACAAGCGCTCCCGGCGGCAACATCATCAAAGACACCAAAACTTTGATCAAAGCCTACGGATGACTCCAGAATGTCTCCAAAGGGCTCCATGCCAAATTTCAAGTCAAACCGACAACGTTTGACCCTCCATCAATGCTCGAGCAGTAAAATCAAGCCTCCCGGCGGCGGGAACCACCGAAGCCATCACTCATCAAACAAAATACATGAGTGGCTTCAACATGCTTCCAAAAGGCTGCACGTCAAATTTCAGGTCATTCCGACAACGTTTGACCAGGTTTCGATGCTCCGAGAGAAAATCAAGCCTACCGGTGGCGGAGCAACCCTGGACCATGACATCCAAAACGGAGCCCATGGAACGTCTCAAAATGACTCCAATAGGCTCCCCGTCAAATTTCAGGTCAATCGGACATCGTTTGACCACATATCAAGTTGGCACACCCGGTGGGACCCGTTGAGTTGAGAACGTGATGCTTTGATCCCTTGGCTCCTTTCTAGTTGGTGGCCTATGTTGCATTTTGCATCTAAAGAAAAAAAACATGAGATGGAATTTCAATTGTTCTTTCTCACTTAAAAAAAAAAAACAAATCTGATCTCCTTTTCTTAAAAACTCAACTTTGAGAAATTTTGATCTTTCCCCTCTTCGAACTTGATAGCTCACAGAAATGTTCGCACCTATCGTTCATATCGGGGATTGGGCCATCTTTTCTCTTTGATGAGTCCAATTGGGATTTCAAGAAAAAAAAAAAACACCTTCATTTCAAATTCAAAAAAAAAAATGATCTCTCTTTCTCAAGATTCGATTCAACTTTGAGAAATTTTGATCCTCTCCTCTTCGAACTTGATAGCTCATAGAAATGTTTGCAGCTATCGTTCATATCTGGGATTGGGCCATCTTTTCTCTTTCTTTTGGGCTCAAAATTGAGAAATCTTAGTTCTTTCCCTTTCGGATTTAACGCTCGCAGAAATGTTGAGTTGTGGTTCGGATTGGAACACCACTTGTTCTCTTTGATGAGTTCATTAGAAATCTTTCAAAAGAAAAAAAAACACTAAGGTTCCACCAATTGCGTTCTTTGACCAAAGTGGATTTAAGAAAAGCCTTCCAGAGTGTGGAGACAGCTAGACTGTTCGAGGCAAAGGTCCTCCAAACGGGTTCATTAAGTAATCCTACCCTTACCTGGGGGCTGATCTATCTACCAAGGTTTCATAAGATCGAATTGGAAACCTATGTGCATCTTCAAAAAAAAATCTTCAAAAAAAAAAAAAAAAACCTTCCGTCACTTTTGAGTTCAGAGTTGAGAAATTTTGGTTCCCTCCCTTTCGGATTTAGCGCTCGCAGAAATGTTGAGCCTTTGTTCGGAACGGAACACCATTTGCTCTCTTTGATGAATTCAATCTTGACCCTTCAAAAAAAAAAAAAAAAAAAACTCCCGTCATTATTGGATTCACATCCGAGAAATCTGGTTCCTTCCCTTCTGAATTTAGCGCTCGCAGAAATGTTGAGCCTTCGTTCGGATTGGAACACCATTTGCTCTCCTTTCTGAATCCAAATTTGACCTTTCAAAAAAAAATTCCCATCTCATGTCCCTCCCAAGGATGCGATTTGCAACATTTGTGCCTAGCGGTGCTAGTACGCCCTTTCGGGTCTACTGTATTCGCGACCGGCACATTTGTATCTCCAACCTTATATCATTTTACCTCGAGTGAGCCTTGCTTCTCGGTAATTTGAATTAAGGTCTACAATTGCTTCTAGCAGTCACTGGAACGCTCACTCTGAGCCTACCATACTTGCATTTTAGAACAATTGTATCCTCTATGGCTTTTTGCCTTTTTCATCTCCTTGGGTTGGGCCATGTCCCCTCAAGTGATTTGAAAAGACAAAACCATAGTTGTTCTCCATTTACGATCACCATATTCTTGTGATTACTAATGGATTTGGTCTTGTTTCAGAAGTTTTCCAAAACTAACAATGGCAGCTTTATTAACCATCACTTTCGATGAGAACAAGTACCAACTTATGCTTCAAGACAAGCAAAACAAGCAGAAGCGCCCTGCCAGTTGCCGAAGCGTCATCTCCCTCGACAACTCTCCAAACACCGGGTCAACTTCAACTCCCCGGACCATCGTCTTCTGATCGCTGGGACCATTCCCACTTCCCGCAGAAGACACTGTACCTGCCAAGAAGCAGAAAACCGCCCCGCAACGTGTCACTAAAATGGCACCAAGGGCGAACACCAAGAAGCCTGAAGCCCGTGGCATTCCCACGAAGCCTCAACCCACAAGCAACCAGGTTTACACCAAAACTTGGTCCCCGAGATCTTCGCCAAAGCAACGGAGATCCCAAACATCTGCAAAGCCAGCATACCTGGCCCCTCTCAAGGAGAATCAGTTCTACCCTCTCTCTTACATGAAAGAGGAGAAACCTACCCTCCACCCAAAAAATAAACAAAATCATCATGAGCCGGCTTGCTCCTACAAGCCCAAAATCAAATCCTGCATCGTTAGGCCTATGCAAAAACATGCTGAAGCTTGCACTCCCGCGAGTCGACCTTTCATTTCAACAGGGGCCGAGCTCGCAAAATTCAAGTCTTCACTGCTACAGACAAGGGACCGCATCCAGATTCTGTCCTTGCCAAGCTTCAAATAGGACAAACTCGGCTGCTGTGCACGAGGGACTACATCCTTCATCGCCAGAGCCCAGCCAGAGCTGACTGAAGCTCAAATTGCTCGTCGTATGTGTCGCCGCACTGCATATCGACAAAAGAGACTCGAGAAACAAAGAACCCAGCGTTCTACTCTCCACGTCTCAAACAACTGGGTCGAAAAAGAAAGACCCGACCAAATCGTTGCCGTTCATATGGTTGGCAAAACCAGAAAACGCCAAAAGTCAGCAACCAAAATCAGTATTAGATGTCCGGTGACTCACAGCGTCTCCCGGACACGAACACATCTAGAAAAATCCTCCACTCCTCCAAGCCAAGGACACCGGAGTAACCACTCTTTAGATTCTTCATCCAGAAGAATGAGCCCCAGCTCAGTGACCAGGACGATTTCTTCGTTCGAATCCCTAGGGATGAACGTCTTGGCTACAAATTCTGAGCAGCCTCCACCGCATGATGACGTAACTGCACGCATCCAGCAGTTGGAGCAAGGACAACAGAGAATTGAGGCTCTGATGGAAAACCTTATTCTCACACTACAGCGTCCACCACCTAACAACCAAACTCCTCTGAATCATGAAGATGACGAGGACAATGCAGAAAACAATGAGTCTCGTGCCCTTACTAGAAAGGACGTGGACGATATCCTCGCGAAAGCAAAAGAAGAGGATACATTGAAGGAACATGGGATTAAGCCACCCTACCCTTTATGGATGGACTCGGTTCCGTTCCCTGCAAAATTCAAACAACCTACTCTCCACACATATACTGGGAAAGGTTCGGCCAGACAGCATGTCATCCATTTCAAGATCCTGACGGGAGCCATTGCGGATCAAGATGCCCTCAAGATTCGCCTCTTTGCAAGTACCCTAAAAGATTCTGCCGGAGAACTCCATCCAGAACTGGGCTATGCTAGAGACACGCTTCCTGACCCACTTCCAAGGTGAGGATCATCCTGTTACTATGGCTCAACTCTGCAGCCTAAAACAAGGAGAGAATGAGTCAACATACGACTTCATTCACAAATGGAAGGCAATGGCATACAAATGCTCAGATGTACTGCCACAAGCGTCGCTAGTCGACATCTGCCGTAACAATATGAGAGCAAAAATCCACTCCATGATCATCGGCAACAAATCAAAGAACCTGGGGGAACTCCTCGAAGCTTCCATGGAAGCTGAAATGGTGATCAAAGACCTCAACAGTCAGAAATCATCAAAGAAAGAGCCGACTGCTGTTACAACCTCAAAACCAAAGAAAAAGGAGGTTCTCAATGTGCAGACTAAGTCAGCTCCTCAGCAGCCAAAGAAACCTGAAAACAAAACTGCAGGTAAAAGGCCTGAACTCTTTGATGCCTTCAAAGAACGTGTAGAAAAGAAATATCCATTCGATGAAGACGTTGAAGAAATCTTTGAGGCTCTCCTAGCAAATGGCAAACTCATTTTGCCAGAGCCCAAAAGACCGGGAGATGTTGGCAAAACCAATGATCCCCGATACTGTCCATACCATCAGATGATCTCACATCCTCTCAATCAATGCTTCGTTGTGAGAGAGAAGATCAATGAGATGTGGAGAAACGGAGTCATAACCTTTGATAAAAACTATGGCCCCGCCTCTGTCAACATGGTGTCATGTCGGCAAACTTCAAAGTCACCGAAGGAGAAAACCACTACTTCATTCAAGGTGATAAAAATGGCTCAAGCGTCCCAAGAATTGGTTCCCTATCCAACACCAGATGGACAACCTATATGGGTGCATCCCGATCTCCTAGATGATGAAAACTGGGAGATCGTCAAAACAAAGCCGACCGCTCAGCAGCGAAGGCAAGCCAAGAGACAGCTCCGCAAGCTCAAGCAGCAGAAGTCTCAACCAAAACAAGAAGTCCTTGAAAAAGCAGAAACTTCTTCCACTGCTTCACAGGGACGATGGAAGAATTTCTTCCCAAAACCTCCAAGGCGGTAAGAAAATTCACTCTTGATGATTTCATGCCACCTCTATACAAAAATGAAAATGTGCAGGAGGCATCATACTCTTGCAACTCGGTAGTTGGATTCTCCATGAATGGATACGAGTCCAGTGACACTGCCAGTGATATAGATGAGTGGGAAGAATCCTTTGAAATAGGAGAATACCTCTCCGACGAGGAATGGATTCCCGAGTCTCATCTTATGCCAGTAATCTGGTATAACCCATTGCAGCCACAAGGATCTTGGTTTGATGACGAAGAAGACCAGGACCCTGTTCAAGAAAACGCTGTCGATCCAGCACCAAACAATGCTCCGGTGGAACCCAACATGGGCGAACCACAAGGAGCAAATGACGAAGAAGATTTGGCTCCCATGCCTGATCTTGAAGAATATACAAGAATCTTGCAACATCTTGCCATAGAGCGGGAGCAGGATCGCATCAATCTTCGTCATAATCCAGAGCCGGAAGTCCCTGAAAATCAGCGGGAACTTTCTCCCTTAACTCCTGAAAATGGAGAAAACAATTGGATCGATGATCCTCTTACATCTGAGGATGAGTCCAATTCCCAACAGTCTGCACTGGGGGTATCTCCTGTCAGGATGACCTGCAATGCGATAGCTCAAGACGATAGTGCCTCTGTAGCTTCTGAAGACACATACACCCCAACCGGTAATGTTTCATCTGGAGCTACATCTTCTCAGGTGACTTCCACTGAGATATCATCCTCTCAGCCCTCGTCTCCTGAAGCTGTGACATCGGAACTCAAGCCTCTTCCGATTGATCATCTTGAAGAAACTCCTGCCAATGAAATCTTCTTCATTGAAAGCCCAGTCGATTGGTCCCAGATGCCCGATCTCATAGACGATGTCTGGACTAATACAGAAAGGTTGTCGGATGCTGTTCAGGACTTGTTCCTGGAAATTGCTCCATGCAACACAATTACTGAAGACACCAATGCTGTTACAGAGACGTCTTCAGCAAAGGATCAACCCCTTGATCCTGAGAGTGATCTTCCAAAAGAAGACCAGTCTCTAGAAGCTCTTGAAGTTGGTAGAGGTACCCGTTCTGGCCGGGATTACCACAAAAATTACAACCAACCTTCTTCTTCTTATGTAAATCCTTCGGGAAAACAAGTTGTAAGCGCCCCAAGTGGCAATAATAATGAAAATGCAGGCCCGAAGGAGGCTTTCAAGTACGACTTGATTGAGCACTTTAAACACATATATGCACGTCTGCACATCCTTGGCCTATTACGAATGTCTCCACAGACTCGTGATAGTCTCATTTCAGAATTACAAAGGCTGAATACGGATGTCGACAAACATGCCCCACAAGTCCTACAAATTGAAATGGACTATAGGGTCAAAAAATCAAATACTCCCTCAAAGGAAGAAAATAAGAAAACTGAGGGATCAAGCAATGAATGCCTCTCGGTACAAAAAGCAGCAAGTGCAACAATTGCCTTCGACAAGGGTGACCTCCTCCTAGGCGAAGCAAAGCACAACCATCCCTTGTACTTTACCGCGTACGTCAAAGAAATGCCAGTACAAAGAGTTCATATCGATCCAGGTTCTGCACTCAACCTCATCTCTACTTCGGCACTCGAAGAGTTAGGCATCCCACCTAGCAAGCTGAGTCACACGTCCGTATCCATCTTCGGATATGACGGTAGCGCTCAAAGGCCTATCGGCAAAATCAGGTTCAAACTGCAAATCGGTGATCTTATTTCTGAAGTCACTGTGTATGCAATAAGGACCCCTTCATGCTACAATATACTCCTTGGACGCCCCTGGATACATGAGAATGGTGTTGTCCCTTCAACTCTACATCAGTGCATTAAGTTCATTGGCGACGATGGCCTGATACATCGAGTATTTGCAGACAAAAAGCCCTTCAAAGGCAGAGATGTCCATTTTGCAGATGCTCAAATGTATAAAGATGGAAAAGAAGAACAGGAGCAAACAACATTTCGCTTTGCCGACAGTCTCCAGAAAGATAAAAGCAAGGTTCCTCAGCAATCATCAGAGGAAAACAAACCCTCCACCAAACTCGAAGTAAGCGGCCAAGCTCCCTTCGTCGTCTCCTTCAAATCTCCAAAGCCTTTGGTAATCACTACTAAAGCAAAGAAGACAAAACAAAAGACTGGGGGCAAGTTCACTGTCTCCTTTGTGTCTATTATGCATGACACAGACTCAGAGTCAGAGTCAGAAGATGACACAGCATCGAGCCAAGCTGGTACTCAGCAAGATCAGCCCGCTCTCACTCCATTGGAGACACCTGCAGACAGAGAAGACCCTACGTCTGCTTCCTTTGTTATTCCGGCAACTTCGCCAGAAGAAAAAGTGATTTACTTCCACAGATCAGGAGCATCTCCACTGAACTCTCTGCTTGAACCTTTCCAAAACGAAGGTATGCCTTAGCTATCCCTGTATAGTCCAATGGCACAAGCTATCATGAAGAAAATGGGCTACAACGCTCAAAATCCGACTGGTTTGGGAGGTGGCCGTGGTATTCTCATACCGTTGGAACCCACCCTGACCAAAAGTCAACCAGAAGATTGGAAAATTCACCTTCACAAAGGCAAGTCTTCGTATGGGATGGGGTATGATCCTACCGATCCTATGAGACAGTTGACACCATGGCCGCAAAGTTGCTTTACCGACCAAGCCTCAACATCTCATGAAGACATCGATATCCCTGGATATCTCTTTGAGGAGTTACTCGTCAAAAATCCTGAAAGCTCCTCCAATTAGTATAATTTCTCTGATAATAAAGAGGAATTGCCCGATGATGTAGACGAGCGGTTCTCTGTCCCAGAAGAATCATCGTCTCCAAAAGAAGTACCATACTTCAACCCAATTCCAGTAAATGATTGGGACCATCTCATTGCAAGCCTTGAGAAGGATAGCATTGAGAAGGATACTGATCAAGAAGATTCATGGACAGAAACAGAGCCTCAGTCTGAAAATTTCTCTGGCACTCCAGAAGGTCTTGTTGAGTTGGAAGCCTCCGAAAATATTGTGGAGGAACCACTTTCAAACCTTCCAACAGAAGATCCTGTTCAAAAGATAGACTTGGGAACGCCTGATAACCCACGTCCTGTATTCATAAGCAAGAATATAAAGGATGATGAGTTACTCGAGTATATCTCTTTTCTTCGTGAGTTCGTTGATTGCTTTGCATGGTCTTATGCCGAAATGCCTGGCTTGGATCCCAAAGTAGCAGTCCACAAGCTCAACTTACAAAAAGAAATCAAGCCTATCAAACAAGGCCAAAGAAGATTCCGTCCCGACGTGATGGACAAAATTGAACAAGAAGTTCAGAAACTCAAAAACGTTGGCTTCATTCGCGAGGAACAGCATCCTGAATGGTTGGCCAACATTGTCCCCGTGACAAAGAAAAATGGGCAGATAAGGGTCTGTATTGACTACAGAGACCTGAATAGTGCATGTCCTAAATATGAATTCCCGCTCCCCATACCAGAGGTGATGATTGACAACACCTATGGGTTCGAGCGAATGACGTTCATGGATGGATTCTCTGGCTACAACCAGATAAAGATGCATCCTGAAGATGAAAGGCATACATCATTTCAGACACCATTCGGCGTGTATTGCTACACTGTTATGCCGTTTGGCCTGAAAAATGCAGGTGCGACATATCAGAGGGCTATGATGAAAATATTCCAAGATATGCAGCATAAGACGGTCGAATGCTATGTTGACGACCTCGCCATAAAAAGCAGAAGAAAAGAAGACCATCTCGATGATCTTCGAGAAGTCTTCCTCCGACTTCGCAAACACAAATTGCGGATGAATCCACTAAAGTGCTTCTTCGGTGTCTCATCGGGTAAGTTTCTTGGATTCATAGTACGGAAAGCTGGAATAGAACTTGACCCCACCAAAGTCAAGGCTATCCTGGAAATGCCATCTCCCAGAACCCTAAGAGAATTAAAAGGGCTTCAAGGAAGGCTGGCCTACATCCAACGGTTCATCTCCAATCTATCAGGGAAATGCCGTCCATTCTCTCGCCTGATGAAGAAAGGCGTGGACTTTGTTTGGGATGCTGAATATGAAAGTGCATTTCAAGACATCAAAGCATACCTCATCAAACCTCTAGTGCTGGCTGCCCCCACAACTCGAAAACCATTTATCTTGTACACAAGAGCTCTCGACCACTCTTTGGGTGCTCTGCTCGCACAAGAAAACGACGACGGAAAAGAAGTTGCTCTATATTACCTTAGCCGCATGATGGTAGGTGCAGAGCATCGCTACTCCCCAGTCGAAAAAGAATCCCTTGCAGTAATGTTCGCTGTACAAAAGCTGCGTCACTATCTGTTGTCGAACACAGTCTACCTGATTTCAAGGATCAACCTCCTAAAGGTCCTTGTCACAAAAGCAGGTTCTCTGAATGCCCGACTGGCAAAATGGTTCATTTTTCTATCACAATTTGATATTAGGTATGTACTACAAAAAGCAATCAAAGGCCAAGCTCTAGCAGACTTCCTCGCAGAACATCCATTGCCTAAAGATTCTCCACTCAGGGATGATCTCCCAGACGAATTTGTCTACAATGTGGAAACTTCCTTGTCAAATGCTTCCTGGGACATGTACTTTGACGGTGCAACCAGGACAAATGAAAAAGGAAAGCATATATCGGGAATCGGCATCCTCTTCGTCAGCCCCGACAAATACATGATTCCACACCCCTTCTCTTCGAGGTACATCGACTCCAAAAAGCTACTCGTCGCTGTACCTCGAGGGGGCATTTGTTGACAGCAAAAAAGTCAATGTCTCCTCAACATCAAGAAGCCTCCTGAAGCTGCATCCTGCTAAAAATAGGCAAGGCTACTTCAAGTATCAGATTTTGTCAGAATCAAACAGAAACTGAGAGATCCTTCAAGACAGCTAAAAGAGGGGTACACCTGAGGTTTCGGGTCATTCCGACATCGTTTGGCCCAACTTCACTGCTCCGACAGCTAAACAAGCGCTCCCGGCGGCAACATCATCAAAGACACCAAAACTTTGATCAAAGCCTACGGATGACTCCAGAATGTCTCCAAAGGGCTCCATGCCAAATTTCAAGTCAAACCGACAACGTTTGACCCTCCATCAATGCTCAAGCAGCAAAATCAAGCCTCCCGGCGGCAGGAACCACCGAAGCCATCACTCATCAAACAAAATACATGAGTGGCTTCAACATGCTTCCAAAAGGCTGCACGTCAAATTTCAGGTCATTCCGACAACGTTTGACCAGGTTTCGATGCTCCGAGAGAAAATCAAGCCTACCGGCGGCGGAGCAACCCGGGACCATGACATCCAAAACGGAGCCCTTGGAACGTCTCAAAATGACTCCAATAGGCTCCCCGTCAAATTTCAGGTCAATCGGACATCGTTTGACCACATATCACCTGAACACGGCCACAATTTCATGTGGTTTTCAGAACTCAGGCTGAGCCCTACTGGAAGAAGCCCAACCCAGATTTCACCCCTAATTTTAATTGTTTATCTAAATGTTATAAAGATAGCTAGCTCTTTTGGGCCATATTTGGACTCCACACTTAACTGGATTTGACCTTCAATGAGTAGGCTTAGGCCACCAATATTTCTTATTGAGCAGGCTTGACCTTCGATCTAGGGTCCATGTTGAACGTAGGCTTGACTCAAACACTTCAATCTTTATCGGTTCTGGATTCGGGCCAAAGCAGGCCCAGCCTAAATCTAGCTTAAACCATGTGCAAACAGTGTGCAACCCAAATTGATGAGATAAAAAGACTCTACTATTGTGGTGATGATATCCATCTAAATAAATATGCGGGAACCAAGAAATGATCCAAAACACCCCCTAGGAGTTGTAGCCTTTGCATGGGCAGAACCCAAATAGAGACCAAAGAAAGTAACCAGGCAAAATGCCATTTAATAGCCAATTCGAATCTTCCAAATTCGTAGGTATATGAAAATGGAATGGTACAAAATCATGAAGATGTTAAGCACATAATTCGGCAACGTTTAAACAAGAAACAGAAATTAATCTGCTAGCTATAGATAATAACTCTTGATTCCCAAAATGTCTATTTTCATATATTTCCATAAAAATCTCAATCCTTGGAACAATCAAAGCGAAGGACTGAGATGCAGAACACCAGATGCTCAAACCGGATCCAGTCCCTTCATCACAGAAGTGGTGGGCCTCACCTTAAACATTGTCAGAAATCATGGGGCCCAGTATGTCACGTGGGCTCAGTCAAATTAATGCCAAGGAGTTTAATCTCCGAAATACCTTTAGGGCCTGTTTGGATGCACAAGAAACAAAATAAAACAAGAAGACGAAAATGTGGATGAAAATATTACAAACGAATTTTCCACCGACATAGTATGATATTAACTCAATTCCAATTATGTTTTATTTTGTCGATTTTTTTAATAAAAAGTTGTTAATTTCTAACAGAATTAATACATTTTCAGGTATTCAATTCACACCATTCTCTAATTGATTGGATTCAACATACTGGACTCAATTTAGGATATATCATTGTCATTAAAAGGTCAGAGACTAGAATAATCGGGAAGAGTCCTAGACTGTTGTTCGAATGTGATCGCGATGGCATATACAAAAGCAAGAAAACTTCCACGAAGGATACAGGCACAAAAAAATTGATTGTCCTTTCAGAGTGAAAGAGGTGAAAATGCGAACAGGTGATGACTGGATGGCAAGGGTGGTATGTGGAACACATAACCATGCCCCTGCATCATATATGGAGGGACATTCATACCCCGGTCGGCTCTCTGAATCCGAAATCCAGTTCACTTGCATGCAAGTGGAGCCCACCGTTTGAAGACTTGCAAGTGGGGCCCACCGTTTGACCACCTGACCGTTTGATACCCCCTCCCAGCAAGTGGGGCCACTTGCAAGTCTTGCAACCACCCTATTCAAGTGGGACACACTGTATGATGTGAGACGTACACTGTACCCCACCGGCTACCATGGACTGCTGGCCATTTTACGTGATAAAAGTACTGGGTCATCCCTTGAAATTTAGGAGAGAAATTCACAATATGCAACGATGGGTCAAGACTCAAGACTCAAGACTCACTCGATTACAGCCTCGCATGCATGGCACATGTGGTGTTTTCTTTTTAGTGTTACACATGCAGGAAAATCTCGGTCACCATCATATTTCTGTTGCTGCCGGTGTGAGGCAGTGTCAGATGCCATTCAACCCACAACACCCCTATTCCATAGGCTAGTATGTAGATTGGGTGCATATAGCACCACCCGAAAGATATTACAATACAGGTTAATTCAAGACTGCTGAACCTGATTATCTTGAGAGTGCAGCTCCAAGATTTGATATGTTGGCGCCAAGCTTCTTAACTATCCCTCAATGTTCTCACATTTCTCAACTTAGGGTAGTTGGACTTGGGATCCTTGCTGAAGATAGTAGCAGTTGGATATGGGAGAAGCACAATCTGAGAGGATGGTTCACACCTTCGCATGATTAGACGAAGTGGACCACAATTGTATTGGCCGAATGTGGTGACATTCTGAAAGAGGCATGAGTGCTAGAAGCATTAAAGGTTATAGAAAAGTGGGTTCCTTACAAGTCAAAGGAATTTTACAGAGCGATCATAGAGTTGTTTCGTCCGGCCACCAACACCTTTATCACTCCTAATGCCGAGTTAGGGTTTTCATTGTTGGAAATCTATGATGTCTTTGGTCTCTTGATACTTGGAGAATTCTATGAAGAATTTGTTCCTCACGACTTTCATCTAGCACAGGAGACTGAAGAGTTTAGGGTTGTTTTCCAAAAGGTTTTTGCCTTGGGTGATAAATATCGAGATGACCGGAGCAAGGCAAAGGCTAATGCATGGATTAAGCATATGTTGCCGAGGGGGCCAGAGAACAAGATCCCCTTACTTCAAACATGAAAATGTTTTTAAGAAGAAGATCATGAGGATCAATCCAAGCATACGTAATGTCGCGACCCCGGACCGGGTTCGGGGACCAAATCCGGGATCGGGACTAATTGTGATGAAGCCAACAATGTGATGGTGGGCATGTGATCACACGGAGTGATGACAATAAATAAGGATATGTTTGATGCCCAAGCGTACACGGGTAGCTAAGGAACACACATCACCCGTGTACGTGATTTCCCACAGGTGTCCGCGGTGAGGATTTATCCAACACACATAAACATTCAGTAAGATTGCGGAAGCGTATGGCAAATAGAGTATATAAAACATTTCCATAATAACAAGACTGTTTGTATTTAATCAACAAGTATCAGAGTGAGCAATGCTCTAAAGCGTAACTCAAAATGCTGTTAAGGTTGGAACATATAACATTTAATTACAATTCCCAAAAAGAATAGAGGCCAACAAAGGCCAATATAAACAAAACAATAACCACCAAAAAGACTATTCATAACAACCCCCAAAATATTTCGCAACTCGACAACCGGATGTTTACATAACATCGTCGGCACGCCACTTAACTAGCTGCTGCGGTTCTCCGACCGCCTCCTCTGGCTCCTCCTCGGGGAGACCAACAACGAGACCTGAGTACCAAAGCAAAGGGGTCAGACACGACGGTCTGGCAGGTAGATGAAAAGATATAAGCATTTAACAATAAAACATTTACCTTGGAAAACAGTTAAGCCTGTCTAAATAGTACTTTCATGAGTAAATGCATCATTTAATTTAAAACACCTATGCAAGGTAAAACAGATAGAGGTAACCAAGGAATACAGGAACAAGCAAGATGGTAACCACACGAAGCTAAATCCTCTATCACCGAAGTGATAGAGCAAGCAAGTCAAGGCGTTGACCTCAGTCACCGAAGTGAGGAGGTACAACGAAATACATATACATATATACTATATACAAGACATGACCACAGTAGCGAGCCGGGCATCAAGAACCACAGTAGTAATCTGCGGTATCAGGACAAGACCGCGGTTAAATAACCGGGTAGCAAGATCCAAATTGCAGCTGGCGGGACAAGAGGGGGATCACCTAGTCAGTAGATCAGACTAACAAGGTATCCAAGCTTAGTGGTGCCGACTCATAGGTCAAAACATGGAAATCAAGACATATGTAAAATAAATCAAGTACAAGACTATATTCGGGCGAGACGTGGGTGCTCGAAGGCACAACTAACATATCTGGTCAGGCATGTATGTCCAGGCTTTCAAAACAGTACAAGTATGCTTTCAAGGTTTCCGGGATGGATAGATCCCAAATCATCAATTTCGAGAATAACAAGGTAAAGTACCCTTTTGAAAGGTCAAGACAGTGTCGGGTTAAAACTAATCCAAGTGAATAGGGATCCCGTATGCTTATCTTACAATTGCTTGATACTCTTTGAATTTGGAGGCATTCCGGGCTCCTTAGGCACTTGGAGATTTCCAAAACTTCAATGAGTTCTTGTGATTATGGTTTCTTTCTCATTCGAGCTTCAAACAACGGTTATAAGTCTTCTCATCACGATAGGGATGTTAACCAACCTCCCTCCATAGCTAGGATATTTCATTGTTTCATCCGAAGTGGCCCCAGATGAACAGTACACGTCGCTTGAGCGGACATGGAGTTCGCTCGAGCGATGTGCTCTCTGGAATGGCTTTCTGGGAGGGTTCGCTCGAGCGGACATGGGGTTCGCACGGGCGGACCTGCTCAATTCAGGATGGCACGAGCGAACGATTTGTGCGCTTGAGCCAACCATTCTCTGGATGGCTGTTGGAGGAGTTCGCTCGAGCGGACATGGAGTTCGCACGAACGAACAACTCTCTGGAATGGCACGAACCCTTTCCTGGGCAGTCCGCTCGAGCGATGTGTCAAGTTCGCTCGAGCGAACTGTCCAGAACTGGTTTCGTGAATAGCTCTTTTCTCCATTCTCCTTCTCTTACAAATCCACATTTCTTCAAGTTCTATCATACACCAAAGAGGGCATGTAAGCACCTCAACATCCTCTTCAAAACTCCATCCAAACTTCTCACAACCTCCACAAATGATCCATTCATTCATACATTTTCTCATTCAATCAAAAAGGAGAAAGACATAACCACAATTACATAGATTCATTCAAGTTTTTAAGCACAAGATAAAACAAAGGCTATCAATCATGTTTCAAGACAATAAATGGGCTCAACAACCCCTTTTCAAAAGCATTAAAACCACATTGAATGCAAATAAAACCCATCATAAATGATATAATAAATCCAAACATTTGATCATGGAAATACTTTTAAAGCTAAACATCCACTTGCCTCAAGGTCCCTAATCAAGAAATCCAAGCTCTAATCCACTCTTCCAAGCCAAACACCAAGCTACACCAAAAACCCCAAAAACAAACCCTAAGATGGGTCAAACCAAGAAACAAGAAGAAGAACTCACAATAATAGAAATAGAGCTCTTCTATGGCTAGGAGATTACAAATCTAAAACAATAGGAGGGAAAACTCACTTGGAAGCTCCTCAAATGGACAAAACTAGCTCAAAGAAGGTCTTAGGATGGAGGTCTTCCTTCACAAGTTGTATCAATGGAGAGCTCTAGAAGAGAGGAAGAAGATGATGACTTCTATTTCTTGATTGGTGCAAGGTTTGGTAGAGCTTGAGGATGGGAAAGCAATGAGAAAGAGAAGAGAAAAGGGGAAACCCTAGGTCTTGTGTGGCTTGTGCTGGAAAAAGGGAATGAAGAAGATGACCTCCCTATATAAACAAGTGGGTGTGGGCTCCACCACTAGAAAATCTCTTTGGGCTGAAATCGCTAATTTCGGGATCTCGAATGAAATCGACGAAGAAGAGAAAAGTGATCACCGAAATATCTAGTTTCCAAAAAGTACATGTTTCGCGGGTTTCGGGGATATCGAGTGTTGGGTACAGATTTCATGTAAAAAGAATGTTTTGCCCTCAAAGCAAGAAGATCGGGTTTCGGGGTTCCGGACGGTCACGGGCTCAACATGAAAGTTGTAAGGATTGACAAAATAAGTAAAACGGGATCAAGACAAGAATTAGGGAAAAACAAGTAACCTCCAAAAGCAAGGAAGACTATAAAAAAGGAAACCCCCAAAGGGTCCCACTAAACACAAGACACTAAAATTTCCCCAAAGCTATCAAGAACCATACTAATCCAAACTTAGACAGAACCACTAATCAAACTTAGCACTAACACATAACTTAATTAGCACTAATCAAGTCACTCGGGTCGGGGTCTTACACGTAAGATCCCCAAACGCATTATTAATTTCGAGGACTGCTTGGAATTCCTTCCTCCCATAGAAAGAAAATATTATGAAGTGATGCCGAAAAGAAGGTTGGCTGCGATGTATCTGGCCGTCTGTTGTCAGAAGTAATCTTCCCTACTGCCGACAGAGAAGTTCGTACTGGCTGCATCCATCCAACATGCAAGTTGGCATTTGGCGCAAATTAACTTTGGCACCAGCTTTGGTGAGCTATCTTTATGCAAAATTGAAGGTTATAGGGTACCCTGTGCGGTGTGCCAAGCCATACAACCTATATTTTGGGGAGCATCTGTGTTACGCGTTGTTCATTTACCACTGTAAGGGGTTGCATAAGTTGGGAGGCCAAGAGGGCCTGCCTTTCTATCGGGAAATCACAAATGGCTCGGGAGAAGAGCTTAATCTTCATCAAGCACGAGGGCAGGTATTGGATTTTACAAATTATGATATATGTAAGAAGCCCGTTGGGGTGCGGAATATGCAGCGAACTGGCGTCATCAGTCAGCAGCACTTCATAGATAAGGCAGATACAAGAAGTTGGATGCTACCCTTGACAGACTGGGAAAAAGGAGTTGCTCTTGTCTGTAAGGCCATCCGATTTGGTCCATTGCAGGCACGGTCGCATCAGTATCCAGCCTTATGTCCCAGCAAGATTTGGAAGAAAATTTGGCTACTCCCAAGGAGTGCTAGGGTATCCTAGCCATATCAGAGGGGACACTGAATTTGCTACTCTTCAAGACACGTTGCATACATGACTATTCTTCTCTAGTTTCAAAATTGGCGCTTCTTTCACACTACCTCAATTTGAAACCATTCATTGCACTTTTGGATTTGCGTAATGGTACGCCATGAGTAGGGCATCCACATATGAAGCCCTCGGAGAAGGCCAGTACGTAAGTAGTGTTAGGTCAGATTCGAGTAGTAGTGGCCAAATTAATCATTAACAGTTGCACGCATGTGTTCGTGGCGGTAGTGAGTGGAGCAAAGGGTTGTATAAAGATGATTCTCTTTTCTATGCTCCATACTTGGGACCATGGTTTAAAATCTCAGTCTCGGTCGCGGTATCGGCCGGGCCGAAAAACCGATATGATATCGGTATCGGTCGCGGATATCGGTCCGTCGCGGTCGTCGCGGTGTGAATTTTGTTTTAATCTAAAAAAATTTGCAAAAATATCCAAAAAACCTAGAATATTAGAAAATACTGGAATACAATACTTTTTTCCATTAGTAATAACAATAAATCAAAATCTCGGTCACCTTAAGTTATGAGTTCTGTCTGTGTCGCAGTTCGCTATCTTTTTTAGTATTTCATATAATGCAACCATTATTAATGCTCATGATCAATTTATTAGTATAAAATATAAGAAAATAAAGATAACATATCATTCATCATTTAATGCTAACTCAATCATCAAATAAGTTGTGAAATTCAAGACCCTGAAGATGACACATTAAAATCAGAAACATAATAGTGAGATAGATAAATCATAAAGCACTTGGGCATCAAAAGGTTCATGGTTCACCTGAAATTAGAGGGGACTAGTACTAGGAAGAGATTGATGAGTATGAGTATATGACAGATTGACAGCCAAATTCCAAGTGGAATGTCGTCCTGGCTCGATATCATCATCATCATCATTTCTTCGGTATTGGCTAAAAAGATATGCTCCATATTGTTGCGCAGCACTACCATAGCCATGACCATATTCATATTGGTCTTGATAAGATGATGAACTATCCTGATCTCCTGTGGATTGAGATGGCTGGTTGTAGTTAAATGACATGAAATAGGCATGAGGGGCATATAAAGGTCGTTGGCTAACTGGTGGGTTAAGCCTCCCTTACTCAATTAACATCTGTTCAATAGAAATAATGGGTGTTGGAGAAGGGGGTACCCAATTAGGGTCATATGAATAACCCTCATGCTGTCCATACATGGCACCTTGGCCAACATAACTCCCATGATGACCATGAGTACCAGCGCTACTACTACCCCCTGCCTCAGTTTGTCCAATATGTCTGACATAGCCACAGCGAGGATCTAACTCAGTAGCATCAGGAAAATGCTCAACTGTCTCATAAGTGACAGACTCATCATCTCTATAATGACCCTCATCCCCAGGAGAGTCGGGTGGAATTCCTGCTGATGATGAAGAAGTAGAAATACTTGACTCACTCTCCTCGTCCACCTCCTTTCCCCTTGGCTCACTTGTATTAGGTGCGCGCCACTGCTGCATTGTCAAGTTTATTTCTTCTATCCTTTCTGCAGCCCTCACTAGCTCAGGCCTATCCCCAGTCAAATCTTGCAACAACTCCTCAAACTCTGGGTCTTGGTCTAACAGTGGTTCTTCTTGTTCCTCCAGACATTGACCTAATACAGTATCCTCATCTGAAAAGATATAGTCTAAATTAATTGGACAGAAATAATCTCGATGATCCTCAAACTGTCTTCTCCTTCTACTTCTACTCCGGAGCTTGAGGTTGTAGTGGATGTAGACCAATTTATTTAGCTTCTGCATTGTCAATCTATTTCTTAGTCTAGTGTGGATAAATGAGAAGGTGCTCCAGTTTCTTTCACAATTGGAAGACGATGTAGTTTGACTAAGGACTTTAATAGCAATCATCCTTAGTACAGGAGCACTCTCTCCATAATTTAACCACCATTCAGCTGAAAAAAAATAGAAATGATATTAGAGTTAATAAAATAATAGTAAGTCCTTGAATAATATAGAGATGACATTACAATCAATACCAAGATAGGTCTGTGTGATAGCTCTCCGCGCAGTCGTCGTTCCAAAGCTTCCAGCACGTACGTTGTATATGTCAATCTGAAGACATTAATGTAGAAAAATAAATTAGAGAAATTACAATGTTATATGCTTTTTTCCTTAATTATCCTACTTCCTACAATCCTACCTGATTAGTAGCCCAAATTGCTTCATCTGTACTCTCTGTCAGTCTTTCAATTACATTTTTTAGTCCCACACGGATTTCATCTGATATGTGTCTATCCGTAAATTGGGGATTAAAGAAGTATCCTGTAAAACCAATGAATCTTAGTCATTGATAAATTAATATAGTGAGGAGAGACTAGAGAGTTGAATACAACAATTCAAGTATTAAAGGAAATAGCCTTCACTTACCAGCAGTGTGTAAATCATGTTTCAATTGTCGTCCCCATCGATCATCGATGATCTTCCAATACTTTTTGTAATATCTACAATCTGCTTGGATAGCCAGCTTTGATCTCTCCATGGACTCATGTAAGAAGCCCATTGTTGGCTTATCATCACCATCAACCAATCGAAGAACCTTTATTAGGGGATCAAAAACATTCAAAACACCCTTCACATGGGGCCAAAATTTGTTGGACTCAATTATTTTACATACTTCAAGAGTAATGGGACTCGGCCTCTTTCCCCATTTTGAATTCAGGAACTCATATGATTTTATCAATTGGAGAAGTCCTTTTCTATACTTGTAAATACTTTCGATAGCAATGAAGTGGGTGGCAAATCTAGTGATGCTAGGCCGTAGTAATTCATGGTTGTCTGTATATGTTTTCATCATGGAAATGAGTCTATATGATTGATAAAAAACATTGGTAATCTTCTTTATCTTACCAATCACTTGCTTCATAACTTTTCCTTTTGCAATATCTTCAAGCATTAAATCCAAGTAATGTGCTGCACATGGAGACCAGAAAATCCTTGGCCTTTGTTTCATAAGCATCATTCTTGCAGCCTTCATGTTTACAGCATTGTCAGTAACAACCTGAATTACAGAATCTGCCCCAACTTCTTCAATCACCTCATTCAATAACTTATTAATATATTTTGCATCTTGGATGTAATCAGTTGCATCAACTGATTTGATAAACACCGTGCCCATAGACGAGTAGACAAGAAAATTCAAGAGATGAAGATGTGTGATGGTCGTCCACCCATCGCACATTAGTGTGCAACCTCTTTCCTTCCATGTCCATTTGAAAGTTTGCACTTAAGCTTGCAACTCTTCATACTCTTTCTCAACACAGACATGCCCAATCTCATAAGGGGTGGGTGCATCTAACATGGTGGTGAAATAAGGAGAAGATGCCTTGTTGAGTGGAATGCCTCCATCTAAAAAAAACTTCCCAGTGGCTCTCACTAGATTTTCTCTTGCTTTACTAAACTTGCTCTTTAATGCTTTCATAATGCTGGGCTGCTTTGATGTTGGTTTTCTATAAGCGAATGGGTCAGTTGGCCCTACCACATCCGGCCTACGAGGTGCATGTGTAAGAGGTCTTTCAATCTCCTCAATGTCTGGATCTTGACGCGATTGTTTTTGACTAAATGCCCGTTGCAAACTCGCTCCCTCAAGTCCGGATGACCCACCCTGCTCATATTGGCTACCTCTAGTAGCTGCTTTATATTGCATTCTTCTCCTCTCTTCCTCCTCCTGAAGGGACCTCACACTTTCTCTCCTAGCCCTCCTCATTTCCGGGTCTTCATCGTCATCATCTGAGGAACCAAATACTTCTTCTCTGCATGCATCAAATTCCTCAGTTCTTCTTCTTTCTTGTACAACTTTTTTTGTGCAAATGCATTAAGGAGCTCCTGCATTTCAGCTCTCACATTTGGTGGCACTTTATTACATTTTTGCACCTGTCCTGATACATGTGCCAAATGTTGTTTCAATCGAGTAATCCTGCCATTGAGCACTCGTCCACAATAATTACATTTTACTTTACTTTTACT
This sequence comes from Umbellularia californica, assembly GCA_028538565.1. NCBI lineage: Eukaryota > Viridiplantae > Streptophyta > Magnoliopsida > Laurales > Lauraceae > Umbellularia > Umbellularia californica. Next base: position 63,490,467 of record JAPQWN010000001.1, read on the forward strand.
TCCGACTGCTTCACCATGGCTCCATCCCGCATCTATGTTACGCACCATCTTGTTCCTATAAAATAAGAAATTCATGTAATAGTAATACTCTAACAACAATTATTTTTAGAATTTTTTTTTAATAAAATCATTTTTAAAATCCTAAATATATAGATCTAGTATGAAAGTATGTAGATTAATCATTTACACACCATACAATGATCATGAATCATTAAAAGAACATATTTATGATGAAATCCTCAAAAAATGATATATTATAATTCAAATATTAAAAAATCCGAAAATAAAATAATTAAAATAAAAATCTAAATCATGTTTATGACTATGAGTAGATGTAGATCTATCATTTACACACTATTAATAAGCCTTTGGTATGACAACTAACAACTAACAAGTAACAACAATTATTTTTAGGAAAAAAAATAATAAAATCATTTTCAAAATCCTAAATATATAGATCTAGTATAAAAGTATGTAGATTAATCATTTACACACCATACAATGATCATGAATCATTAAAGGAACATATTTATGATGAAATCCCCAAAAAATGATATAATATAATTCAAATATTAAAAAATCCGAAAATAAAATAATTAAAAAATAAAAATCTAAATCATGTTTATGAGTCTATGACTATGAGTAGATGTAGATCTATCATCTACACACTATTAATAAGCCTTTGGTATCACAAATATTCTAATAAGTTACAAGTAACAACAATTATTTTTAAGATTTTTTTTTTTAATAAAATCATTTTCAAAATCCTAAATACATAGATCTAGCATAAAAATTTGTAAATCAATCATTTATACACCATACAATGATCATGAATCATTAAAAGAACATAGTTATGATGAAATCCCTAAAAAATGATATATAACAACATATATCGGTGCGGTAGCGGCCGATACCGAGTCATATCGGCCGATTTGACTCGGTATCGATCGATATTTTATACCATGCTTGCGACAGAGGAAAGTACTTCGTTCCACTCGCCGATAGTGTACGCTCGTTCCACTGTTAGAAAGTTTGAATAGGCGCCATCTGAATCAGACACTATCAGTTCAGGGTTAATTCAACTCCTATAGAGCCCAAAGTGTTAGATTGTATGGATTCAATACATCAGTTGATATGATAAATTGATTAATTTCTTTATTTATCAATAAAATCATGCTTTACTTTCATGAGATGAATGTTATTTTATTACTTAATGCACATGACCAATACACTTGATATAATGGTTCATGAGTTGCACCGGGTCCCATTAGTATATTAGATGTGATATATGTGTATGGATGAGATCCACACATGGGAGATATATGTCACAAATCTTATACTTAAATAGCTTCACAACCAGTGATGAGACTGGGCATCTCATTTGATAAGGTTGCAGCACTTTGATCACTATGAGATAGTGTGATTTGTCTCGATCATTAGAATGGAAGATTCTGGATCATGGTGCTGGTACATTGGATGTATTGAAGGACCATGAGAAGCACCTTATGGAATTCTGTCTCGATTATAAGGTCCGCTCTCATAATTCCCTAGCAATAGGCTCTCAATCCTGAGACATTAATGAACTCAAGTTTCTATCTATTCATTTGCTTTGAGAGTCACCAATAATGAGGTCAACTGTAGGTCAACACCTCGGTGTCTTGGGTATGTGGTAGTAAGACTGTGGGAACATTGAATGATCAAGATGAAATCTATCTCGATTATCCCGTTGTGCCAATTAATGGAATTCTGTTTCGATTATAAGGTCTGCTCTCATAATTCCCTAGCAATAGGCTCTCAATCCTGAGACATTAATGAACTTAAGTTTATATCTATTCATTTGCTTTGAGAGTCACCAATGAGTGAGGCCAACTGTAGGTCAACACCTCGGTGTCTTGGGTATGTGGTAGTAAGACTGTGGGAACATTGAATGATCAAGATGGAATTTATCTCTATTATCCCCTTGTGCCAATTAATGGATTTGTCATTAGTAAGTGCGCACCCATCTCGATTAAAAGTTAATTAGATGGTACTGATGATCACAGTGATTAATTGGGGCTCAAGGATAATAAGATGTGGAACTAAGATTGGAAGAGACAGATTTATTCCAATTGATCCATGGATATTGATAGAAGGGTCTACTTGTGGTAATAAGGAAGTTTAGGGTCTTTTATGTAATTTATTCCTAAGACTGGAGTGCAATTGCATTTATATAGTGGTGTTACTTGCAATTAACTGTGGGCCCGGATTGCACATGAGATGTGGAGTCGCGGTGTCCCAGTTAGAGCCAGCTTTCTAAGGAATCCCTAGTTGTCCCCACGCTAGCCCAAGTTATTAGAAAGATACTAATTACAGTAGAACTCTAAAAGGAAATAGAAAGTTACTATTTCTATTTGAAGTAAGACTTCTAATAGTGGTAATAGTAAGTTACTAATTATAATAGAAGTGAGACTTCTGATTTAATTAGAAAGAAGAGAGTTACTAATTGTTAGAGAAGTAAGACTTCTATTTCAATTAGATAACAAAGAAGAGGAACTTACTTTTAGCAATAAATAAAGGAGATAAGAGTGCTTGGACGTCCAATGGAAATACCTACCTAGGGATTCACACCCATGCCCTTTTGTGCAAGAGTTGCACATGCTTCGTCTCCTCTCTTCCATCTTCTAGTTCTCTTCTAGTTTTCTTAAGAGTTTTCTCTTGGAGATCCCACCCATCTTTTTGAGTAAAGAGAATCTGATACAGGTCATAGCGTGGAAGATCAAAAGGTCTTGGAGATTCCTATTTGATAATTGAAAGAGTTTCATCATCAAATAAAGACGCAACTTCTCCATTAGAGCACAACCGAGGTCCAAAAGTATAATCTACTTCGTTGCATGTTGTAGATTTTATGGATGCTTGTTGGCTGCTTGTTTCTATCTTTTAGATAGTTTTATTTACTGTACATGATCATGAGATTGAGGGATATGCATCCTGTATATAGTTTATGGCCTTATGGGTACTTGATCCCTGAGTCAAGTGGGTCAAAAGTTTTGAAAATCTATTTACGAGGCCCACCTACTTCCAACACAAAGCATCCAGATCTCGTCCATTAAAGCTTTCTCTCCAGCCTCCTCCTAGAGTCACGGCACTAGATGCCTCGAGGACTGCTAGACTTTTGAAGCCTGCAGCTAAGGCATCTGTCCCTTCTCCTAGCGAGGGACAAGGGACAAAAGGGGAAAGGAAAAGCAACTACTCCTGAAAGAGCAAAAGAGGGTGTCCCATAGGGGTATAAAAAAGGACGAACCAACAACACCGTCCGACCCTATACTTTCTTTTTTTTTTTATCCAACTTGGTTATTTCTTTCATTACTGATATTGTTTACTCTTTTCGTAGCATCAGGGGATGATGTTAGGGATGTTGCAGAGGCTCCTCCATCTTTTAGGAGGCAAATCGATTTTATCGTTGAAGGTATCTTGATGCATTCCGTTTAATTAGGTCAATTAACATTTAATATTGCATAAAATTTCATGATTTCATGCATTTGAGCATAAAATTGGAAATTAGGTCAAAATAAGTCAAAATTAGTTCAATTGCATGGTTTTCATGAAATTAAGGTTTTGAGCCACTAGATCATCCCACCAATTAGGTTTTTTATATTTTCAAGCATGCATTAATCTCTTGCATCATGATCTAATGAAGTACATTGAAAATTAGATGGGTCCCATACATGACATTCAATTGTCTCACATAATTAATTAATTGCATTGTTCTCTTAGTTTTGTAGGAGACTATCATATAAAGGGCCAGCATTTTGGAAGGAATTAAGATAAGAGAGAAAAAAGAGAAGGAAAAAAATATAAAAAGAGTAGGGACCACCCCAACCGTGGGTGTGAGTCCTGATACATACCCAAGGGGATGGATCCCACTTGTGTTGCTTGCAAATTTTCAAATTGAAGAAATCTCTCTCTCCTTGTGTGACAAAGTTTTCAGACCCTCTGATCATCAAGACTTCAAATTCAAAAGCCAAACAAGAGACGTGCTCCATTAGCAAAAGAAGTTCCAAGAGAAGTTTGAGGAATTTTGAATAAAAGGAAGATGGGATCTAGGACAACTAGGAGATAAAGTCAAAGAAAGAAAGAAAGATGAAGGAATCAAGCAAGAAAGAGATTCAAGGATCTTGTGGACGTCCAAAATGGGCCCACATGCCTTTGATGTCCACACAGATGAAGCTTCCCTATGTGCACAATTATTTTTTATTTTCTCAAGGTGCAGCAACTTGTAATGGACATAACTCTCAAACTGAGTGTCCGATTAGTACAATCGATGCGTCGTTGGAAATCTCTTTTCGATTAGATATTAGTGGAGCCCAAGATTGCATCTATCGGAGATTAAATGAGGGAGATATGACCTCTAGAAGTTAGTGCTGAAATTTCTACTTGGGATTACAATTGTATAGATGGAAATGTATCCACACATACATAGAGCTGTACAACAAGACTCTATCTTTGACAATATATCAATTCAAATTTAAATTGTTGCTAAGGGTAGGTGAGTTGCTCAAAGAAGAAGAGTTCAAGAGAGAAACAAGTGCTACACAAATTAAGAGAAAAAGAAAATTATAAAAAGGGAGCCAGCCCCCATGCGATGTCCATGCTCTCTCTCTCTCTCTCTCTCTCTCATCCTCTCTATCTTTCTCTCTCTTCCACCTCCTTTCTTCTAGTTAGTGTTGATCAAGATACTTCAAGAGATGAATTATGCAAGAAGAATGCTCCCTTGACTTGATGTTTCATGTAACTATAGAAGAAGTGGTTTTATTTAGTTTTCAATTTCCATATTCTTGTTCATGATTTCTTAGTGGTGTGCAAAGAATAAATTAGATTTGTGAGTCGCATTAATTGATTTTAATGGATCAACATAGTGTGTTTATGTGGGGTGATAGACCATGTTTGATCTTATGTTTCTGGTTTGAATCTTTGGCCTTAAGCATGGAGTTTGAATGATGGAAACCTGAATTCTAAAGCCCATATTCTCTGTTTTTTTTTTTTTTTTTTCTCTGATTTTTCTATCTTTACTATCTTATTGGTCTAATGATTCTTATGTTTTGCAGTGTTTAGCATTAGCATAGTCTAGGATTTTTAGATTAAGGTTATTATTTGAGTTTGTAATTTTTATGGGATTTAATTAATTTTTGATTTCAGACTTTTCAGTAGATCAATTGATGTATAGATTTTATGTAGGCTACTTTTACTTTTATTAGGATAGGTTTAAGTAAATAACTCTCTGTGGCTACGATCCCGACTCACCGGATAAAACTACAATATTGATGGCCTTGCACTTGGGGATCCCAGCAGTTAGATCAACTTTAGGATGTCAATACTTTTTTTTTTTAATCTGTTTGCATGGTGAATGCAAAAACTATTCCAGAGGCTTCACAGCCCATTCCTATTCCTGGTGAAGAAAGCCAAGATGTAAACACTTAATTACAATTAGACTAGTCGATGTACCAATAGATTCGTCGCAAGCTCCGGCTTTTATATAGAAGGAGTCAGACTTTGAAACAAACGCTTTGGCCAATGTACAGTCGTGACTACTTATCACATCATGTCAAATACAAAATTCTTCAGAATACTCATAAAACCATGATAGTAGTCACACACATCCTGTTTACATGATCTCATCAGGGGTCCACTCACCTAATGATGTGTTACCCTTTTGGAACGTCTCAATTCTAGGTGAACTGGCTTGACCTTCTGTAACGTTAAACGTTACATCATTATAACTGAGTAAGTAAACAGAATTAAATAAACAGAATATCAATAATCAAAACCGAAATACAAGTAATATCTGAGATACCATGATCAAAATAGCGAAATACTGATTAACTGAAAATAATTGAAACTAACTTAAGGAATACAAAATTTACTAATTATCAGAATACAGAACAATGGGTAACATGGATATCAGACGATGGTCACAATATAAATAAAACACAGTGGTACCAGGAGTGATAAACTGCAACAGACATGACTAACTACAGCTAGTGTCAGAATAGAATAATCCTTCATTCACCACGTGTTGATTCAGAAGGACCGAGCTATGTGGTGCCAAAATAAGAAACTAATATGCATATAATCATACAAAATGAAATTACAGAGTGATAATTTAGAACATATATCATGTATAACGAAATTTAGAGAATATCTGATAATCCCTAATTAAATTTACAATTGCAGAATATGACTAAGAAAGTCATTAATAATGATAATCCAATAATTTATTACAAATAAACCATAATATTGATAAAAACCCAACATATAACTTAATCATAATCAATGACTAAAAACAAGCTTCATTTATGTTCAAGAATCATTAAATAGTCAAATAACATCGTTTAAATTAAAAATTACATTTTCATGAAAATCCCAGAAAATTTTCCATGTGGCCGGTCGACCGGGTGGACCCCCAAGTCTACATCCTTTAAAGAAATTCGAAATGGACAAGTCTCGGGTAACATAAATTTTTCTGTAACATACAGGGTTCTGCCCTATGTGGCAGGTCGACCGGGTAACAAGGCTCGATCGACCAAGCACAAACGGAAACGGAATCCATTTATGGATTCGTTTTTGTTTCAAGTCAAAACTTCTCATTTTCACTTCCTTTCATTTATAAACATTCCAAACATATCTAAATACATCAAAATCATTCATCAAATACATTTAAATCATTTAAATCAAGAAATCAACATTTTGATCTATCAAGTTCTATAAAACATAAATTACAGAACTTTCATTAAAACGGAATCAAATTTGTTTGAAATCAAGTTTACTTACCTTAAGCTGAACTATGTTAACCAAATAGAACTCTCGCCTTGAAGACTTCTTGTCACATCCCGGTCCCGAATCACCCTGGCCTAGGGTAATCCTCGAGGTGTGGCACACGTACTCTCGTGATGTTGTACCTGTCTCGAGCCAAATACAACACACGAAGGAGAGAAAAATAACTATTCCACACGTGAGTCTAGCTCACTAAAACACATCCAGAACATTTAAATCATAGTGGAAGCTGTAATTTATAATATAGGGTATCATTTCCCATTCAGTCCATTTAACTGTTCACGTTTAATACAAAAGAATTATACAACTATATACATTGCTTACAAAAGAGGGTGTATAAAAGAACCCTAAACAACATTACCAAAAGTATAAACAAAAGAATAATTACACACTAACGGTGGCCCGCACAAAAAAGGGCTAGCCACACCCTAGAGAACTCTCAAAAGAATATTGCGCGCTCCAAGGAGAAGAGTCTAAGCAGCCCCAGGCTCTGGTCACTCCTCTAGTCCCGGAGGTACCTCCTGGGTAACCTCCTCTCCCTCATTGGCCTTTTCAAGGCTGGGAGCTGCACCTGTGACTGCGACACCAAGCATAGCATCTCAATACGACGATGAAGCAAGTATAGGCAATAATAAGGAAATACATAATGTATCAAATTGGATTAAAGACGATTGGATTTAATAGATGTCAATGACAAGTATTAACTAAGCAATTTATGCAAAAATCGAATAATTTATGCTTGAGAATCAAATAGAATGAAAACATACTAATTGACTACTACATTAAGCTCATCAACTCAAAGAGAGCGAATCTAGTTGGGATGTCACTAGCGGGTCGAGCAAATGCTAGCTGGCTACCCGAGTCTGGAGTTTTGGTGCTCTAGATGACTTACTGCAGTAGTTTCGAATAACTAAACCAAGTTCAACCCCGTCGGGTATCACAAGGTCGAAGCTAAGTAGTGCCGACTTGATCGAATCAAACAATAATCGAATTTGAGTAAGTTTGATAATCACTTGTTAATAATTGAATCGAATAGTAATTCCAGATGCTCCAATACTTTACTCAGTCCACATTACTAACAAATACCGAATCAAATATAAATAATTAAGTCACAAATTGAATTGGGCAAATCAAACCTCAAGGAAAACTAATAATGAAATCAATATACAAATTTGGATTTGATATCAATAATGAAGTGAACTTTAATATGAGATACAATAATTTAATTAAAAGAATCCAAGAATTTACTAGCCAAGCTAGTCTAACCAATCGTGGCTTTTCACCATTCATTTCGATATACATTTAGGAAACTATGTTGTTTAGTGTCACAGTTTAATGAATGGTCCCCTAAACTAATATCCATGGTTTGGTGAAAAGTCCTGAATGTTAGGGCTACTCCAGCTCTTAGGGTTCCCATTGGCAATTATGAGGTTAGGGTATCAATAATCCATGGCCCTAAGGGGTTTTTTGGAATTTCCTGAAATATGAAAAATTATGGGCTGTCGGTCAGCTGGTGGTGACCCCGTGGTTAGGCGCCTGTATAACAGTCGGCTAGCTGCCTGGTGACTGCGGTTTTCTGACAGTCGGCAGAGCTTCAGAAACTGGAATTTTCACCAAATCTGAAGCTCTCTCTCCTTCATTCTATTTTCCACAACTTACACCATCATAAATTGCAAAAACTGAGCCTCCTTGTTCCCCAATTCATCACATTAATCTCTCCTTTCATTTTTCATCCATACAATTAGTAAACCTATCCAACCCATTCATTTATGAAGAATATAAAGATAGAGAAAAAGAGTTTCATTTGAATAAAATGGAATGAACAAATGTAAAGCCAAATTAAAGCTTATGCTTGCCTCTAATGAGCTTTCTAAAACCCTTCTTCACAACTTGGCTCAAAGAACCCCGAAATCCCCAATTCACCAAACCCTAATCACACGAATCACACCAAAACACTAATAAAATGCCCATGCATGACTTTGAGAGGGTCTCTTGACTCTAATGCAACTCAAAAACACAAAAGAAGAGCTTTTGACTCTTACCTCAATAAGGAAATTCGAATTTGAGAAGATTAGGAGATGGTAGAGTTGGTTCTTTGTCACCAAGGAAGAGGAGAAGATGAAGAAGATGAAGATGAGTTCTCTCTCTGGCTCCCAAGGCACATGCACTCACCCCTCTAGGTGGTTGAGAAAGATAGAAAGAGAAGAAGGAGAAGAAGAGTGGAGAGAAAAGGAGATGGAAAGGAATGAAAGAAAAAGGGGTTGAAAGAAAGTGTTTATAAGGGATAAGAATGCCCTATTTGCAAGAAAATTCACTAGAGTTACTTGTTTTTAATTTGAGTTAAATAAGGGTCCAATCACTCAACGGTAGCTCGAATGCTGTAGAGTGTAATACGAAAATCGACTTTATGTGACGAAATACACACGATGACGCCAAGATGGCATGCAATTATGCAAAATGCAAAAAAAAATTAATAATTATGAAAACGCCCTTGACTCTACCCAACCAAGTTAAATCGGTTCCAACTCATCTCTCCGAGGTCCAAGACCCAAATAACTCATCCTATAAAGGTTAATTAACACTAATCACTACAATTAGCAATTAAGCATAATTAATTTAACTTAATCATAATTAATTAGCACTAATCAGGGTTAAATTGGGCCAGGGTGTAACATTTCTCCCCCTCTTTGATTCATTTGGTCCTCCGAATGATCATACCTGCGCGAAGAGTTCAGGATAATGTCGTGCAACTTGCTCCTCAAGTTCCCATTTAGCTTCTTCTGGTCCATGGTGATCCCAAAGGAGTTTCACCCAATGAATGGTCCTCATCTGCAACACTTGCTCTTTCTCGTCAATGATACGAAGTAGATGCTCTATGTACGTGGAGTCAGGCTTGACTTGGACTTCCTCATATTGGATAACGTGAGATGGATCGCGGACGTACTTGCGAAGCATAAAAGCATGGAATACATCATGTACTCCTGCGAATTCAGGTGGAAGCTTCAATCTGTAGGCCACGTCACCTATTCGACTTTTAATCTCCAATGGTCCCACATATCTAGGTGAGAGTTTCCCTTTTTGTAAGAACCGAATTGTGCCTTTCATCGGAGACGTCTTCAAAAATACCCATTCTCCAACTTGGAATTCAATTTTTCTTCTTTTGTTATCTGCATAGCTCTTCTGTCTGGATTGAGTAGTCTTCAGCCTTTCTTTGACTTAAAAGACTTTCTCGGCTGGGTCTGCAATAATCGTAGGTCCATGAAAATTCCTTGTGCTAACTTTTTCCTAACAAATCAGAGTTCTGCAATTCTGACTGTAAATAGCTTCAAAAGGCGGCATCCCAATAGTCAAATGAAAGATGTTGTTGTATACAAACTCGTATAGAGCCAAATGCTCATCCCACTCACCACCGAAATGAAGAACGCTGGCTCGTAGCATGTCTTCTAGGGTCTGTATGGTGTGTTCAGACTGTCCATCTATCTGCTGATGGTAGGCGGTGCTGAAGCTGAGTTTGAGCCCATAGACTACTGAAAAGATTGCCAAAAGGAGGAAACAAACCTCCTATCTCTATCGGAGACTATCGAGACTGGGGTACCATGCAATCGAACTATCTCCTTCACAAAAAGTTTTGCCATCTCATTGAACTTCGTACCCTTCTTGAAAGGGAGAAAATGAGCCGATTTCATCACCCGGTCAACTATCACCCAAATCACGTTGCTCTTTCGACTTGTCAACGGTAAACCCAAAACAAAGTCCATCGATATGTGTTCCCATTTCCACTAAGGAATAGACAAAGGGTGTAATAAACCCGGAGGTCTCCTATGCTCGAACTTCACTCGCTGACAAGTATATCACTTTGATACAAATTCTGCGATTTCCGTCTTCATATTATTCCAAAAAAAATGCCTCTTGAGATCTCTGTACATCTTCGTACTCCCATGGTGCATCGCATATCTGGCATTATGCGCTTCTGTCAAAATTGGGTCTATCAGTTGATCAGTCTTCGGTACACATAATCCTGAAATATAAAATTTCATACACCAATTGGAAATCAGGCTTCTCAACAATATGGTCTCTTATTGTTGACACCAAAAATGTCACTTTGCCTCTTCAACATCAAGAAAGCTGCATGAAGTCGCAACCTGCCATAAATAGGCAATGCAATTTCTCCAAAAATTCAAATCTTGTCAGAATCAAACAAAAACTGCAAGATCCTTCAAGATAGCCAAGAGAAGAGTACACATGAAGTTTCGGGCCATTTCGACAACATTTGGCCTAACTTCACTTCTCCGACAGCTAAACGGGAGCTCCCGGCGGCGACATCATCGGAGACGTCAAAACTTCGATCAGAGCCTACAGATGACTCCAGCATGTCTCAAAAGGGCTCCATGCCAAATTTCAAGTCAAACCGACAACGTTTGACCCTCCATCAATGCTCGAGCAGCAAAATCAAGCCTCCCGGCGGCGGGAACCACCGAAGCCTTCGCTCATCAAACCAAGTGCATGAGTGGCTTCAACATGCTTCCAAAAGGCTGCACGTCAAATTTCAGGTCATTCTGACAACGTTTGACCAGGTTTCGATGCTCCGAGAGAAAATCAAGCCTACCGGCGGCGGAGCAACCCGGGACCATGACATCCAAAACGGAGCCCATGGAACGTCTCAAGATGACTCCAATAGGCTCCCCGTCAAATTTCAGGTCAATCGGACATCGTTTGACCACATATCAAAGCTCGGCATTTTCCCCGCAGCAAAATCAAGTGAAGCATCGACGGGACCCCAAACGGCTTCAAAACTCAAACAAAAGCCTATGGTTGGTCTTATTTATTGCTCAGGAGGCTTCACCTCAAATTTCAGGTCATTCCGACATCGTTTGACCAAGTTTCAGCTTCTGGCGGAAAATCAGCAGCTCTACGCGACAAAGTCTTCGGCTTTCCCGGAAAATTGGAAACTTTGCACTCTAAAAAAATGCAAGGATTCTCATCAAGTTTTCTACAGGGAAATCAAGCCAATAAATGAGAAGAAATGTCAAGAAAAATACAGAAGAAAACGGCGACGAAAAAGACCTCAAAACGACCGCAAAACGGGCTCCGAAGGGGAAAAATCCCCCAGGGTCGCAGACCCCTGCGACCATGGCCCATGGTCGCAGGCCCCTGCGACCATGGCCCATGGTCGCCGGTCCATGGTCGCCGGCGACCATGGAGGTCCGGGTCACCGGATTTTCCGCCGGTGACCCGTTTTTCCGTCTTTTTTCGCGTTTCGCGCACTTTGGCCCCTGTGGTTTCCTGAAAATGTGATTTTTAGTGCTCTAAATTGACTCATATCCGACGACATCTCGGATCCGCCGTCAAAAGCATAAAATCATCATTGATCGCTCCAAGATCGCCAACCGGTCGACCAAGAAAGTGCACTTTCTGTCCGACCGATCGTGAAATCGACAAGACAGATGTCACCGGCCCACTCTTAGCTATCAATGTCTGAAGTTACATGTTCATCCGATGTCGATCAGCATGTAGATCCATCGATGATCATCGCCAAAAGAATTCCAGAAGACACGGCATGGCCCGCGACTCTTCGACTGCTCGGCGACCAATTAATGTGGTTAATTGACTAGCTTTATTGCAGTCATTAATTCATTTCTTTGGACGGCCCAATCAGAAGCAAGCATTTGGGAGTTACAAGTCAATTGATTCATGGCATTTAAACCATGAAACTCCTCCCATTATGGTAATTAAGGTGATTAAAAGCCCTTAATCTCCATCGGCCAATCAGATTCAAGGAAAAAGGAGTTACAAAATCAAGAAATAAATCTTGTAACTCCTCCCATTAAAGCCATTAAGGCTCATAAACCCTCCTAAATGGCTACCAAAGGTCTATAAATAGGAGAGCATTCCATTGAAATTGGAATCGGAAAAAAGATCGGAAAAAAGATCAGAAAAAAGAGGAGAAAATCAGAGGATCAGAAAAAAAGATCAGAAAGAGATCTGAGAGAAAGAAAAAGAGAGAAAAATTCTGCTGAAGTTCTGCACCGGCCACCACTACAAGGTGACAAAAGTCCCTTGGGGGGCACCCCCCCCCAAGGTCCTTGCCTTCTCCTGCTGCCTCCAATGGCTTAGACGTGGCTTTTCAGCCCGTCTACTTAGCTTTTTATTGGACATAGGACCTTCTCTTGGTCTTTGTCCTCTAAAACCCTGAGGTTATAGCCAAGCCAAGCGAATCAAGAGCATCCTCTGTTCTCATCTGCATGGATGATGGCGAAGCCCATACATGGCTTGCGACCGTCAATCTGAACGAGTCCCCCACAATCTCCTGAGAAGTTAGATCTTCCTTTTCTTGCTTTTCATTGTAGTTTGTATTTTTCTAAAGAGACAAAAAATCACAACTCTTGTCTTTCATTATTGATAAGAATTGTAAATCGGCTATAAACGCCGAAATCGGCTATAAACGCCACAAAATCGGCTATAAATGCCAAACAAAATCGCCTTTCACGGCAAATTAAGAAAATGTCTCTTTTCTTAAATATTTGTGCAATGGAAAACTTGAAAGAAGTTGATTTCCTTTTTACTTGCGAAGGTTGATCTCCGGATTACCACTTGCAATTCCAAGTAAAATAGAAAATCTGGCACACCCACACAAAGAAATGTTGATGCACGCTTCAAGGCCCGCCAGGGCGCGAAAGGGCCGGACCCGACGGACTCCCACGTTCCGCCGACCCCGGTAGCCGCCCCCACGGCGCCTCGGAGCGCGTTCCATCAAGCTGGCACACCCGGTGGGACTCGTTCATTTGAGAACACGGTGCTTGGAAATGAAATATTTGCATATCATACTTTTTGCTCTATGCTTATACTTCTTTTCCGGATTCCTTGGCTACTTTCTAGCTGGTAGCCTATGTTGGATTTTGCATCCTAAAAAAAACATGAGATGGGATTTTTTGGAAATTTCTATTTCTTTGAGTTTGTTTCCATTCTTTCTCTTTTCAAAAAAAAAAAATCAGTTTTCTTAGTTTGAATTCAAAATTGAGAAACTTTGATCCTATCCTATCGTTCTTTGGTGCTTGCAGAAATGTTGAGCCCGTTCGACTAAGGTTTTGGACCATCGTTTCTCTTCGATGAGATCATTAGAGATTTCAAAAAAAAAAAAAAAAAAAAAAAATCAGTTTTATTAGTTTGGATTCAAAATTGAGAAACCTTGATCCTATCCTATCGTTCTTTGGTGCTTGCAGAAATGTTGAGCCCGTTCGACTAAGGTTTTGGACCATCGTTTCTCTTCGATGAGTTCATTAGAGATTTCAAAAAAAAAAATATTAAAAAAAAAAATCAGTTTTCTTAGTTTGAATTCAAAATTGAGAAACTTTGATCCTATCCTATCGTTCTTTGGTGCTTGCAGAAATGTTGAGCCCGTTCGACTAAGGTTTTGGACCATCGTTTCTCTTCGATGAGTTCATTAGAGATTTCAAAAAAAAAAAAAAAATCAGTTTTCTTAGTTTGGATTCAAAATTGAGAAACCTTGATCCTATCCTATCGTTCTTTGGTGCTTGCAGAAATGTTGAGCCCGTTCGACTAAGGTTTTGGACCATCGTTTCTCTTCGATGAGTTCATTAGAGATTTCAAAAAAAAAAATATTAAAAAAAATAAAATAAAAAAAAATTAGTTTTCTTAGTTTGGATTCAAAATTGAGAAACTTTGTTCCTATCCTATCGTTCTTTGGTGCTTGCAGAAATGTTGAGCCCGTTCGACTAAGGTTTTGGGCCATCGTTTCTCTTCGATGAGTCTATTTGGGATTTTTATAAAAAAAAAGGGGACATAGACCACTAAGGTTAAACCAATTGCGTTCTTTGATCACGATTGATTCAAGAAAAGCCTTGTCCAGAGTGTGGAGACAGCTTGACTGTTCTAGGCAAGGGTCCTCCAAACGGGTTCATTAAGTAATCCTACCCTTACCTGGGGGCAATTCTATCAATTGAGGTTTCATAAGACCGGGTTAGGAGGCCTATGTGTACTCTCTCGTCTTTAAATCTTAAAAAATTAAAAAAAAAATAAAAATTAAAAAAAAAGATTTTCAAAAAAAAAATCTTAAAAAAAAAAAACAAAAAATTTTCAAAAAAAAATAAAATAAAAAAATAAATAAAAAAAAATATTTAAAAAAAAAAATAAAAAATAAAAAAATAATAAAATAAAAATTAAAAAAAAATCACTTCAAAAAAAAAATCTCCAAAAACTCGTCACTTTTTGGATTCAGATTCGAGAAATTGTGGTCTCTTCCCTTCTGAGTACTGGCGCTCGCGGAAATCGTTGAGCCCGTATTTGAATCGGAATGTCACCTGCTCTCTTTGACGAATCCATTTCTGACATTTCAAAACAAAGAATCCCATCTCATGGATGCGATCTCCAACATTTGTGCATAGCAATACTGGTACGCCCTTTCAGGGTCTACTGTATCTGTGACCGGCACATTTGTAACTCCTACCTTATATTCTTCTTATCTCGAGCAAGCCCTGCTTCTCGATAAGTCGAATTTAAGTTTACAATTGCTTCTAGCAGTCACTGGAACGCTCATTCTGGGCTCACCATACTTGCTGTCAGAACAATTGTACCATCTATGGCTTTTTGCCTTCTTCATGTCGCTTGGGTCATATCCCTTAAGCGATTTGAAAAGACAACCATAGGAATTCCCATTTATGATCATTATATTCTTGTGATTACTAATGGATGTGGTCTTGTTTCAGAACTTTTTCGAAACTAACAATGGCAGCTTTAACCATTATCTTCGATGAGAACAAGCACCAGCTCATGCTTCAACAGAAGCAAAGCCGCGCACCCATAAGCGCCCTGTCAGCTGCCGAAGCGTCAACTCCCTCGGCAACTCTTTGAACTCCGGGTCGACCTCGACTCCCCGGACTATCTTCTTTGGGACACTGGGACCATTCCCACTTCCCGAAGAACAAACTGCGCCTGCCAAAAAGCAGAAGATCGCCTCTCAACGTGTCACTCTCGTGACACCAAAGGCGAAAGCCCAAAAGCCCGAAGCCCGCGGCACCCCCGCGAAGCCTCGACCAACAACCAACCAGGTCTACCCTAAGACTTGGTCTCCAAGACCTTCCCCAAAACAAAGAAGGTCTCAAATTTCCACCAAGCCAGCATACCTGGCCCCACTCAAAGAAAACCAGTTCTACCCTCTTGCCTACATGAAAGAGGAGAGACCCATCTCCAACTTGACTCCCAAGTCAACCTAGCATGAGCCGGCTTGTTCCTACAGGCCCAAAATCAGATCATGCATCACTAGGCCTCTACAAGCACCTGCTAGGGCCTACACCCCTTCAGTTCGACCCTTTATCTCTACAGGGGCCGAACTCGAAAGGTTTAAAGCTTCGCTGCAACAGGCAAAGGACCGGGTCCGCATCCTGTCCTTGCCCAACCACAAAGAAGACAAGCTCGGCTGCTGCGCCCGAGGGAGCACATCCTTCATCGTCAGAGCCCAGCCGGAGCTGACCAAAGCTCAAATCGCTCGTCGAGCACGCCGCCGTGCGTCATATCGACAAAAGAGACTAAAGAAGCAAAGGACCCAGCCTCCTACACTTCAAGTCTCCCACAAATGGGTCGAAAAAGAAAGACCCGACCAAGTTGCTGCCGTCCATATGGTTGGAAAAACCAGAAGACGCCAAAGGTCAGCATCAAAAATCCATGTCCGACGTCCGGTGACCCGTAGCGTCACCAGGACACAAAGACATCCCGAAGAATCTCTTGCCCCTTCCAGCCAAGGACGGGAGAGTAATCCTTCATCAAGCTCTTCATCAAAAAGAATGAGCCCCAGCTCGGTCACCAGGACGATTTCTTCGTTCGAATCCCGAGGGATGAACGTCTTGGCTACAAGTTCTGAGCCGCCACCTCAGAATCCACCTCGAGATGATGCGCTCACACGCATCCAGCAGTTGGAACAAGGCCAGCAGAGGATTGAAACTCTGATGGAAAACCTTCTCCTTGTCGTCCAAAATCAGGTGAACAATGAGCCTCCTCCGAATCATGGCAATAACGAGGAAAATGGAGAAGAAAATGAGTCACGCGCCCTTACCAAAAAGGACGTAGACAGTATCCTCGCCAAAGCAAAAGAAGAGGATATACTCAAAGAGCATGGGATCAAGCCACCATATCCTTTATGGATGGACTCGGTCCCGTTCCCCACAAAATTCAAACATCCTACTCTCCAAACATATACGGGGAAAGGATCGGCCAGACAGCACGTCATCCACTTCAAGATCTTGACGGGAGCTATCGCGGATCAAGATGCACTCAAGATCCGCCTCTTTGCAAGTACCCTAAAAGGTACGGCCTTCGATTGGTACTCCACTCTGCCGGAGAACTCCATTCAGAACTGGGCTATGCTGGAGACACGCTTCCTGACCCACTTCCAAGGTGAGGATCATCCTATTACTATGGCTCAGCTCTGCAGCCTAAAACAGGGAGAGAATGAGTCAACTTATGACTTCATTCACAAGTGGAAAGCAATGGCGTACAAATGCTCAGATGTACTGCCACAAGCGTCGCTAGTCGACATCTGCCGAAACAACATGAGAGCTAAAATCCGCTCCATGATCATCGGCAACAAATCAAAGAACCTGGGGGAACTCCTGGAAGCTTCCATGGAAGCTGAAACGGTGATCAAAGACCTCAACAGTCAGAAATCATCAAAGAAAGAGCCGACTGCTGTTGCAACCTCTAAACCAAAGAAGAAGGAGGTTCTCAATGTGCAGACCAAGTCAGCTCCTCAGCAGCCAAAGAAAGCTGAAAACAAAACTGCAGGTAAAAGGCCTGAACTCTCTGATGCCTTCAAAGAACGCGTAGAAAAGAAATATCCGTTCGATGAAGACGTTGAAGAAATCTTTGAGGCTCTCCTAGCAAATGGCAAACTCATTTTGCCAGAGCCCAAAAGACCTGGAGACGTTGGCAAAACCAATGATCCTCGGTACTGTCCATACCACCAGATGGTTTCGCATCCTCTCAATCAATGCTTTATTGTGAGAGAGAAGATAAACGAGATGTGGAAAAACGGAGTCATCACCTTTGACAAAAACTATGGGACTGCCTCCGTCAACATGGTGTCATATGGACAAACACCAAAGTCACCGAAGAAGAAGATCACTACTTCCTTCAAGGTGATAAATAGAATTCAAACGTCCGAAGTGTTGGTTCCTTGCCCGACACCAGACGGACAACCCATATGGGTACATCCCGATCTCCTGGAAGATGAAAATTGGGAGATCGTCAAAACAAAGCCGACCGCTCAGCAGCGAAGGCAAGCCAAGAAACATCTCCTCAGGCTCAAACGGCAAGAGAAGACCCAGCCAAAACAAGAAGTTCATGAAAAGGCAGAGGCCTCCTCTACCACTTCACTCGGGGCAACAGAAACGTCCCCTCCAGAGACTTCAAAGGCGGTAAGAAACTTCACTCTTAGTGATTTCATGCCACCTCAATTCAAAAAAGAAGCCATGCAGGGGGCATCATACTCTTGCAACTCGGTAGTTGGATTCTCCATTGATGGATACGAGTCCAGCGACACCGACGATGGATTCGAGCCCAACTACACCGATGAGTGGGAGGAATCTCTTGAAACAGGAGAATATCTCTCCGATGAAGAATGGGTTCCTGAAACTCACCTTATGCTAGTAATCTGGTATAACCCCTTGCAACCACAAGGATCCTGGTCTGATGATGAAGAAGACCAAGAGGCTGCACAAGAAGATGCTGTTAAC
Organism: Umbellularia californica; assembly: GCA_028538565.1. NCBI lineage: Eukaryota > Viridiplantae > Streptophyta > Magnoliopsida > Laurales > Lauraceae > Umbellularia > Umbellularia californica. Next base: position 63,509,021 of record JAPQWN010000001.1, read on the forward strand.
CCAGCACCTGTCATTGCTCCAGTGGAAATCAACTATGTTGAGCCATACGGAGAAGACGAAGAAGAGGATCTGGCTCCCATGCCTGATCTTGAAGAATATGCAAGGATCTTGCAGCGTCTCGCTCTAGAACAAGAGCAAGACCGCGTCAACGAGATTCCTCACAATCCAGAGCCGGAAGTCCCTAAAGCCCATCAGGTACCTCCTCCCTCAACTCCTGAAAATGGAGAACATTGCTGGATTGACGATCCTCTTACATCCGAGGATGAGTCTGACTCCGAGCAGGCAACATCTTCTATCAGAGCTTCCTGTAATGTAATATATCAGGATTATAGCTCTTCTGAAGCGTCGTCTGATGAGATTACCTACACTCCGACGACGCCTAGCAATGTATCCTCTGGAGCTACCTCGTCTCACGTGACTTTCACAGAGATGACACCCTCTCAGGTTTCTTCTCCTGAGACTGTGACTTCAGGATACACATTCTTCCCGACTCATCATCATGAAGAAAACCCAACTTGGGGTGATGGATGGGTCAACGAAGAAGAAAAGCTGCTGGATGCTGTTCAGGACTTGCTCCCGGAAAATGCTCCGTGCAACACAATCACTGAGGATGGCAACTCTGCTGCAGATACATCCCCAGTAGATGAAAAACGACAGCCTCTTGATCCTGAAGACAATCTTCCAAACGAAGATCCTTCTCAAGAAGCTCTCGAAGTTGGTAGAGGCACCCGTTCGGGCCGGGACTACCACAAAAATTACAACCAATCTTCCTTTACTTATGTAAATCCTTCGGGAAAAGATGTTGTAAGCGCCCCCAATGGCAACAATGATGAACATGCAGGCCCTAAGGAGGCTTTCAAGTATGATTTGGTTGAGCACTTCAAACACATACCTGCACGTCTTCACATCCTAGACTTATTGCGAATGTCTCCACGCACTCGTGATAATCTCATATCAGAATTACAAAAACTGAATGAGGATGTCGACAAACATGCCCCACAAGTCCTCCAAATTGAAATGGACTACCGGGTCAAAAACTCAGAAACCTCCTTAAAAGGAGAAAAAGAGAAAAGCGAAGGATCATGCATCCAATGCCTCTCGGTTCAAAAGGCAGCCAGTGCAACCATCGCCTTCACTAAGGAAGACCTCCTACTTGGCGAAGCAAGGCACAACCGACCCCTGTACTTCACAGGGTACATCAAAGAAATGCCGATACATAGAGTTCAGATCGACCCAGGTTCTGCACTCAACCTTATCTCCACTTCGGCTCTTGAAGAGTTGGGCATCCCACCCAGCAAGCTAAGCCACACATCTGTATCTATCTTTGGATACGATGGGAGCACTCAAAGGCCTATCGGCAAAATCAGGTTCAAATTGCAAATCGGTGATCTTATCTCTGAGGTCACTGTGTATGCAATAAAAACCCCCTCGTGCTACAACATCCTTCTCGGACGTCCTTGGATACACGAGAATGGTGTTGTTCCTTCAACTCTACATCAATGCATCAAGTTTGTCGGCGACGACGGCATGGTACATCGAGTCTTTGCGGACAGGAAACCCTTCAAAGGTAAAGAAGTCCACTTCGCAGACTCCCAAATGTATGAAGGCGAAAAAGAAGAAGAAGAGGAAATAGTACCCCCTGCTGAAAATCTCCAGAAAGATAAAGGCAAGGCTCCTCAAAAATCACCGGAAAAAAACAAGCCCTCCGGCAAATTAGAAGAGAGTAGTCAATCTCCCTTCGTTATCTCCCTCAAGAATTCAAAACCTTTGGTCATCATGACTAAAGTGAAGAAGGCGAAACAAAAGCCTGGGGGCAAATTTGTTGTTTCTCTCGTGTCTATCATGCAAGACACAGACTCGGACTCAGAGCCAGAAGACGATGCATCGTCAAGCCAAGCTGACACTCAGCAAGTTCAGCCTGCTCTCACTCCGATGGAGACACCTGCTGATGTAGAAGATCCTACGTCAGCTACCTTTGTTGTTCCGGCAACATCACCAAAGCAAAGGCCGATCTTCTTCCATAGATCGGACGCTTCTTCATCAAACTCCATGCTGGAACCTTTTCAAAATGAAGGTATGCCTCAGCTATCTCTATATAGTCCTGTGGCACAAGCAATTATGAAGAAAATGGGCTTTGACGCTCAAAACCCAGTCGGTTTGGGAGAAAGACGCGGTATTCTCACGCCATTGGAGCCCGCCTTGACCAAAAGCCAGCTGGAAGATTGGAGACTCTACGGTCATGTAGAGAAGTCTTCATATGGGTTAGGGTATGATCCCGACACTCCTCTGAGACAGTTGACACAAAGGCTTAAAAGTCGTTTTACCGACCAAGCCTCAACATCTAAAGTCCACGAAGACATCGATCTCCCTGGATATCTCTTTAAAGAGTTACCTGACAAAGATCCAGGAAGCTCATCCAAGTGGTACAATTTCTCTGATGATGAAGAGGAATCGCCCGATAATACAGACTTGTGGCATCCTGACCCAGAAGAACCCTCGTCTCCAAAAGAAATACCAGACTCAACAGGCGATTGGGACTATCTCATAGCAAGCCTTGAGGAGATCACCAATGAAGAAAATCCATGGAAAGGAACAGAGCCTTGGTCTGGTAATGCAGTTGAAACTCCAGAAGGTTTCGTTGAGTTGGAAGCCTCCGAAAATATTGTGGAGGAACCACCTTCGAACCTTCCGACAGAAGATCCTGTTCAAAAGATAAACTTGGGAACACCTGATAACCCACGTCCTGTATTCATAAGCAAGAATATAAAGGATGATGAGTTACCCGAGTATATCGCTTTTCTTCGTGAGTTCGTTGATTGCTTTGCATGGTCCTACGCTGAAATGCCTGGTTTAGACCCCAAAATAGCAGTCCACAAACTCAATCTTCAAGAAGAAATCAAGCCTGTCAAACAAGGCCAAAGAAGATTCCGTCCAGATGTGATGGATAAAATTGAACAAGAAGTTCAAAAGCTCAAAAGCGTCGGCTTCATCCGTGAGGAACAACATCCAGAATGGTTGGCCAACATTGTCCCCGTGACAAAGAAAAATGGGCAGATCAGAGTCTGTATTGACTATAGAGACCTGAATGGCGCTTGCCCTAAAGATGAATTCCCGCTCCCCATACCGGAGGTGATGATTGACAATACCTGCGGATTCGAGCGAATGACATTCATGGATGGCTTCTCTGGTTACAATCAGATAAAGATGCATCCCGAGGATGAAAAACACACTTCATTTCGGACTCCATTTGGCGTGTATTGCTACACTGTCATGCCATTTGGTCTGAAAAATGCTGGTGCCACATATCAGAGGGCTATGATGAAAATATTCCAAGATATGCAGCACAAGACGGTCGAATGTTACGTTGATGACCTCGCCGTCAAAAGCAGAAGAAAAGAAGACCATCTCAAAGATCTTCGGGAAGTCTTCCTCCGACTTCGCAAACACAAACTGCGGATGAATCCTCTAAAATGCTTCTTCGGCGTCTCGTCGGGTAAGTTTCTCGGATTCCTTGTTCGGAAAGCTGGAATAGAACTTGACCCCATAAAAGTCAAGGCTATTCTAGAAATGCCCTCTCCAAGAACCCTAAGGGAACTAAAAGGGCTTCAAGGGAGATTGGCCTACATTAGACGGTTCATCTCCAATCTTTCGGGGAAATGCCGTCCATTCTCTCGATTGATGAAAAAAGGTGTAGACTTTGTCTGGGATACCGACTGCGAAGCCGCATTTCAAGATATCAAGTCATACCTGACCAAACCTCCAGTGTTAGCTGCCCCTGCCACTGGAAAACCATTCATCTTGTACACAAGAGCTCTTGATCATTCTGTAGGCGCTCTGCTTGCACAAGAGAATGGTGAGGGAAAAGAAGCTGCTCTATACTACCTCAGCCGCATGCTAGTAGGTGCAGAGCATCGCTACTCTCCAGTCGAAAAAGAATGCCTTGCAGTGATGTTTGCCGTACAAAAGCTACGTCACTACTTGCTTTCCAACACAGTCTACCTCGTCTCAAGGATCAACCTCTTGAAGGTCCTTGTCACAAAGGCAGGTTCTCTTAATGCCCGACTGGCAAAATGGTCCATCCTCTTGTCACAATTTGATATTAGGTATGTGCCACAAAAAGCAATCAAAGGCCAAGCTCTAGCAGATTTCCTCGCAGAGCATCCATTGCCTAAAGATTCTCCACTCAGAGATGATCTCCCAGACGAACCTGTCTACAACGTGGAGACTTCCTCACCAAATGCCTCCTGGGACATGTACTTTGACGGTGCAACCAGGACAAATGAAAACAGAAAGCTGATCTCGGGAGTTGGCATCCTCTTTGTTAGCCCCGACAAATGCATGATTCCACACGCTTTCTCGCTACTGGAACCATGCACAAACAATGCAGCTGAATACCAAGCTCTGATCCTAGGATTGGAACTCGCCATCGAATCCGGTATCACTATGCTGGAAGTCTTTGGAGACTCTCAACTGATCGTCAACCAGATGACTCAGAAATATGAAGTCAGGAAGCCTGATCTGCTGCCTTATTACAACAAGGCACAATCGCTTCTGCAAAAGTTTGACATCTGCAACATCACCCACATTCGTAGAGGTGAAAATATCCGTGCAGATGCCCTGGCCGGACTTGCCGCATCAATGGCGATCCAGGAAGGGGAAAACATGCAAATTACAGTGTGCGAGAGAAGGATCCTCCCTCCTCTTAACACACACCAAGCAGTTGCCGAATGCCACCGAGTGGTTGGAAGTCGGATCTCTATCCTTCAACCTTCAATCGTCGACTGGAGGGATCCGTTCATTGATTACACTATGTTCGGAATCCTACCTGAAGATCCAAAAGAACGGGTAAGCATACAAAGGCGAGCCCCAAACTTTCATTTGGATATTCCTTCAAAAATCCTCTACAGGAAATCCTTCAACGGAGTACTTCTACGCTGCTTGTCACAACAAGAGGCCGAAGAAACACTTAAAGAAGTTCATGCTGGTCTTTGTGGAGCCCATCAGGCAGGTCCTAAGCTCTATGATCAGATAAAAAGGTTAGGTTACTATTGGCCTACCATGGTTGCTGATGCAATGCAATTTGCCAAACGCTGCCAGCTATGCCAAGTTCACGGAGATTACATTCACATGCCTCCGGAATGGCTGCATCCTACAGCAATCTCATGGCCTTTTGAAGCATGGGGCATGGACATCATAGGTCCTATCTCTCCCCCTTCAAGCAAAGGTCATCGCTTCATCTTCGCCGCAACGGATTATTTCTCCAAGTGGTCAGAAGCATTTGCGTTCAACGAAATGAAGACCTCATCAGTTCTTCAATTCCTACGCACCAACATCATTTGTCGTTTCGGCATACCCAAGAGATTCGTCCATGATAACGGACCACAATTCCGGGATCATCGATTCTACAGGTTTTGCGACAAATACAAAATCCAAAGCTGTCCTTCGACTCCATACAATCCGGCAGCAAACGGATTAGCAGAAGCCTTCAACAAGACACTCTGCAAAATCCTCAAGAAAATGGTCTCTAATCACAAAAGAGACTGGAGCGATAAACTGTCTGAAGCTTTGTGGGCCTATCGAACCACCGTTCGAGGACCAACCCATAGCACACCATTCTCCTTGGTCTATGGATGCGAAGCTGTCATGCCCCTAGAGGTACAAATTCCTTCTCTGAGGGTATCTCTACAAAATGACATGACTCAAGAAAGCAATGTCAAATTGCGACTCCATGAGCTGGACAATCTCGACGAGAGACGGCTCGAAGCTCGACAAAGCATTGAACTTTACCAAGCACGCATGGCAGGATCTTTTGACAAAAGGGTCCGGCAACGCGCCTACAAAAAGGGTGACTTGGTTCTTGCGGTAAAAAGACCAATGGTCTTCGCACACAAATCCAAAGGCAAATTTGAACCAAAATGGGAGGGACCCTACGTCATCGACAAAGTCTTCTCCAACGGCGCATATGCCCTCCTAAACATGGAAGGCGACAGATGTATGCTGCCTATCAACGGCAAGTTCTTGAAGCGGTACTACCCTTGAAGACTTACCCAACTGGGTAAGAGCAATGCCTGTATGGCCAAAACCTGTTCTCAGGTACTCGCTCGTCAAACCCACTCTCTTTAGAATTTTCATATCAAATGTCAAAATTTCTAGAGATTCAAAAACAATGCTTACTTTCATCGTTTCATTGTTCAAAAACAAAAAAAATCCAAGTTTAGGAGCCTCTCCCTGACTTGACCAAAGCTTTCGATCCTTGAACCAAAATTCATGGTTTGAAACAAAAATCCGGATTCAGGGATTTCCACCCTAGTCCACCTTACCTTTTACCGCCAAATGGTTCTAGGTCAAAATTTACGACCCTCGTGTCTTTAAACAAAAAAAAATGGTTTTTCAAAAATCGTGGGGAAATGACATCAAAGTCAGTACCCGCAAAACAAAAATTTTGAAAAAAAGCAAGGATGCGACATTCCATCGATACTTGCACCCAAAATCGCAGGGAAGCGACATTTTGTCGATACTTGCAAAATCCAAAAACCGTGGAGAAGCAACAAACCAGTTGATATCCACAACCCAATTTCAAAAATCGTGGAGATACAACATACCAGTTGCTATCCACAACCCAAAATTACAAATGGTTCGAGAAAACCTCAAATTTCAAAAATCGCGGAGAAACGACATCAAGTCAGTACCCGCAAAACCAAAAGTCTTGGGAAAAGCAGGGAAGCGACGCTTAGTCGATATTTGCACCCCAATTCGCGAGGAAGCAACATTCCATCGATACTTGCAAAACCTAACCCGCGAGGAAGTGACATTCCATCAATACTCGCAAAACCGAATGAGCAAGGAAGCGACATTCCATCGATACTTGCAAGACCATTCAGCGGGGAGGCGACATTTAGTCGATACCTGCATTTTGAAAACCAAAACTCGGCTATAAATGCCAAAATCCGGCTATAAATGCCAAAACAAAAATTTCCGGCTATAAACGCCAAAATCGGCTTTCATGCCAATAAAACAAAACTTGGTTTTCAAAAAACTCGGCTACAAATGCCACACAAAAAAAAAAACCTGACTCTAATGTCAAAACCGGCTATAAATGCCACAAATTGGCTATCAATGCCACCAAACCGGCTATAAATGCCACCAATTGGCTATCAATGCCACCAAACTGGCTGTAAATGCCACAAAAACACCGGCTTCCATGCCAACCCAAATTTTGGCTTTTACGCCATAAAATTTCGGCTTCCATGCCATCTCAAAAGCGGCTTTCACGCCACAACCAAATTCGTTTCCCCTACCAAAACAACCATTTGACAAAAGATTTTCACAAAATGACAAAGCTTTTGATCAAATCCCATTTAGCAATTGCTTTCATCACAAAAAGATTTGAGTGAGCGTAGGGAAAACAAAAAAAAAGGTACCAAAAAAAATACATGTGGTACCAAAGCAAAAAAAAAAAAAAAAAATAGAAAGTGTTCACAAGCACTACAAAAAAAAAAAAGAGAAAAGTACCAAAAAAAATACATGTGGTACCAAAAAAAAATAGAAAGTGTTCACAAGCACTACAAAAAAAAAAGAGAAAAGTACCAAAAAAATACATGTGGTACCAAAAAAAAAAAGAAAGTGTCCACAAGCACTACAAAAAAAGAGTACCAAAAAATACATGTGGTACCAAAAAAAAAGAAGAATGGTTCCTGCTATAAAAAAATCAGGAGCTTAGCCAAAAATGGTCTCCAGCCAAAGCTTCAGCTCCTCAAGCAAACTTTTGGCATCAGCCGTCAAAGTTTCCAAGGCACGCTTCTTCAGGAACTTGCCATGAGATGCTGGCGAATGCCGTAACCCTTCTTTTACACCGGGAAGCTCTTCCCCAGCAGTTTGCCATCGTTCGTTTTCTAGAGTCCTCCTCTCGAGAACTTGACCGGCATCTGCAACCCTGCGGATCAGAGTACTCTCCCTGTCACGAGCCTCTGTTATAGCAGCCCACTTCGCATCGACTTGTGCCTTCAAATGCTCAAGACGTTTCCTGGCCTCCTCAACTTCCCTATCAAGGACGTTAAGGTCATGCCTCAATCCGATGATGGCTAGCTCTTCCTTGTTCTTCTCCCGAACTAGCTGGTTCTTGCTTTGTGTAGCCTCATTCAGGTCAGACTTAGCCTTATCAGCAGGGTCCAAGAACATCTCCTTGAAGAATTGGTCGTCAGGGAAACCCATGGTCTCAAACCACTTGTCACCCAGTGCAATGATCCTATCAACGATCGCCTTGACACCTGTGACATCCAGACCAACCTCTTCGGTGTCAGTCAGAATCTCCTGTACATGTGGGATCATGCCAAATCCTGCCTCCAAGTGTCCAGAAAGGAGAGTCTTGACCCAAGAACTCAAAACCCGAGCCAGCACCTTCTTCGCAAATTGAAGAGACGAACTGGATGAAGATTCAACCTTCTCCGCTGATCGGCTGCTCATGTCATGTCCCATTGGAAGAGTAACAAAAGAACTCTTTCCACTTGGAGCCACTGGAGAGGGAATCTCAACACGAGGCATCTCCTCAATCATGTCAGAACTGGTCTCTACCTCCGGATCGACCTCTGGCATCCCTTGCTCTGGTTCTGAAGAAAGCGATGGACTCTCTTCTGTCACTTCAAAACCTGCAAATGAAACACAAAAAGGTATGATATGATCCTGTTCAAAAAAAATCATCAGGGTCATCACTACCAAGTACCTTCTTCGACGACTGGCGGAACACTCTCTTCCTCCATGAACTCATCAGAAGCATCATCGACATTTGCGTCCATTGATGGTTCAAAGTCATCGGAATCCTGTGGCAAGTCAGCTGACAAGAAAAAATGTTAGCAAATCAAGTCGCAGGCAAAAAAAAAAAAAAAGAGAAAGCGAAAGAAGTTATACCAATTGGAGATTCCGGAGTCATTCCAGAGTCCCTCGATTCTTCTTCAGATGCCATAACCGGCTCCATCACCGCCTCATCAGTCGGAACCTCAGGCATCGGCAAGTCTTCATCCTCTGCTAAAAAAAAAAAAAGAAAAAAGCAGCAGCAGGGTGAGAAAACAAATCAGAACATGGAAAGCCCCATGAAAGAAGTAGAAAAAGAAAAAGGAAGAATCATACCTTCACCAATGGTCTCTTCCCCACGACTCCTCTTCTCTGGAGGCTCGTCGACAGCCTCTGGCACCTCCTCGTTGATGGTAAGAGGGATTTCCATGTCAGGAGAGTCCTCATGTGGCCCCTCGCTGCGATGATGATTCCTCCTCTTCTTACCTCTACGGGTTCGCTTCCTAGAAGAACCCGCCTCACTATCAGAGTCAGGTTTCTCACTTGACTCCTCACTGGATGGTCTGCTTTCGCCAGTAGACTCCACGGAAGCTCGTTTCTGTGCCGCTTGCATCCAAGCGTCGAGCTCAGCTTCCTCCTGTTCTAGCTGCTCCAAAGCCTCATCAGGTACTTCCCGAGCAGCTTCAGAACCAATGACGCCCTGGTCACCGAGAAAGCCTATCTTCTGCTTCTCTCCAGAAAGGAAGGCCCAAACTTCCTCTCGCCGGACGCCATCCGACTTCCCAATGCCTTTTCCAGAAGACAGCTTTACATCAAGCTCCTTCTTGGAAAGCCCCCGATATGCCAAAAAGCTCTCCGCGAACCACTTCGTGAAGCCGGCAGTTCGGAAAGTCGACAGCTCAGGATAAGAAATCGTCGCAGTAGTGTCTTCAGCACTATAGAAAGCCCATGCATTTCTGCCATCCTGCAAACCCCCAAAACGCTTCACCATACTCGAAGGCGCTCCAACAACGCCTTGAGAGAAGCCCAACTGAAGCGCAAAGCAAGAAGGTACATACGGCTGGATGTCGACGAAAAGATGTCTACGGTACACCATCGTGCCGACTCGTATGCTGAAAAGCCACTCCTTCTCTGCATTGGTCAAAGAGTAATGCCTTCCCGACCCTGCTCTGGTAGAGTCTCGGGAGGCACCAAAATCAAAAGCCTTCTTCCGCAACTCCGGAGAAAGCTTAACTGAAGACTGCCCCATCTCGACGTCCCTGAACCGTCGGATCCTCATGCGGGCAAACAAAAGTGATTCGGATATGGCTCTTCCCTTAGCCAATCGAATCATCAGGGGATCATCATCCTGTGCAGCACCCAGCTGGTGGAAGCCAGGACAGTGGTATACAAACCACGAATAAAAGATATGGGCTGAAAATACCCTATTCATAGGGAGCCCAAGCCGAACCAAGAAAGCAGCAGCCTGCAGTTCGGTACACAGGTAGGAGTAAAGAGCCGGCACCAGAGCAAGCCGCTCTTCAAACGCCATCTGACAAGCCGGAAAAATACAATGCGGCCTGATGTGCGTCCCATCTCCACCAGCAAAAATAGCCTCACCTAGCCAAAAAGTGAGGTAAAAAGCAAGATCTCTCCGCAATGCAATGTCAGAACAAATGGCATCTGTGCTCGCGAAGAAACCCTTCAACTCTTCCTGCATGACCGAAGTCTTCTTCCTGTCTTCCCGGGTCATGCTATCAGAAGACTCTTTGCTGTCAAAGAAGTTGAAGAATGAAGAGCCATAACTCTTCCAACTGCTGGATCTCACTTTCGAGCCCTCCTTCAAAAAATCATAGAAGGCGACGAGCTGAAAGTATAGGAGCCTGAACTCCTCTGACTGCTCCTCGAGGACGCTGTCAATCGGCATGAACTCCTCGTAGAGTTTGCCAAGGATGGGCAATCCAGTAATAGCACTTAACTCCTTCAGAGAAAAACCAATCTCACCGTTCGTAACAATGAAGGTATTGGTCTGAGGGAGGAAAGACTCCAACATAGCCATGAAGGCATCATCGGAAAAAGTCACGGTCTCCCTAAAAGCGCGGACCGCGTCAAAAATCCCGGCTTCCTTCAAAACGGCGCCCCCAATCAGTAAGGTGTGGTCAGTCCATGACTTCCAATCGGAGTCAACATTGAAACGGCCACGAAGTCGAAAAGGCTTCACCCAAGTACTGCCGTCACCGCTGAAAACGCCAAGGCCCACCGGTCTCAAATCGACCGACGGATAATCAGAGCCCTGGTAGCTGCTGGCTGGCATCAACATGTCCATACGGACAGGTGGCTTCTCCGCATATCCGGAGGGTCCACCAACAAAAACCCCGGTCTTGATCACACTGGCCCTCTTCACCCAGCTCGGAGGATCTTCCCTCTTAGAGCACGTGGAAGCAAGGCTCATGATCGAGATGGTACGATCAAAAGACGACCGGGTAGAAATAGTTCTCTCTTCACCATCAGCTGTGTAAGAGAACTGAAAACATCTCCTTTGGTATGACAAGTCGTCAGGGACTGCATCTCCAAAGAAGAAGGTAGGCTTGGGTAAAACCCTCAGATCGTCCATAACCCAAGGACGGTTGCTTACCATGATCTTATAGAATTCCTCATTCTTGAGAGCGATCAATCGCTGTCTCATCTCATCGCGATTGAGGGAATCGCACTCTTCCAAGTTCTTCTCAACAAACTGGACCTTCTCCCAGGCCTGCTGAACGGCCACATTGGAAGATCTAGCAGATCGACGAGGTACGCTTGTAGCAGGCTCTTTACCCTTGTTCGCTCTGGAGGAACCACCTGCAAAGGTTGGAAAAGAAAAAGATCGTCATCAAAATGACAGGATTTCGCTAAAAAAAAAAAAAAAAAGGGGGTCACTTTGTCCCACCAAAAATCTGGCGAAATTTTGGCATGACTCCGGGGCGATTCCAAAGAAAAAGGAAATACCCCGACGGAAATAGAAAGTTTGAAGATGGGCTCAACATTGCTGCGGGCTCCGAAACTCCAAACTTTCGAAACCTCAAAATCTCCGCAAAATCAAGAAGGGCTCAACATCGCTGCGAGCTCCAAATTCCCAAATTTGCAAAGATTTTCAGGTATGCTATCACATCATGCTACTCAATTCAATTTACAAAAAGTACATGCATGAACATCTAGATTTGCATAAAAACGCATTATCATGATGAGCAAAAAAAAAAAAAAAAAAAAAAAAAAAAAAAAAGAAAAAAAAAGAAGCTTTCTCAAAAAAAAAAGGGAGAAAGAAAAGAAAAAAAAAAGAAACTTTCTCAAAAAAAAAAAAAAAAAAAAAAAATCAGGCCACGTGGCCGTACGGACCAGATCCGTACGGATCTGTCCGTACGGCCCACAAAAAAAAAAAAGAAGAAAAAAAAACGTGTGAAAAAAAAAAGAAAAAAAAAACAAAAGAAGAAATCACGTGGAGAAGAGAAAAAAAAAAAGAAGAAGAATAGAAAGAAAAGAAAGAAAGAAAAAAAAAAGAAGAAGAGAAACTTTTTTACCATCCTATTCTTTACATAAAGTTTTCTTGAAAGAAAAAGAGAGAAAACTTACTTGAAGCCATTGATGGAGAAGAAGAAGAAAAAAAAGCTTGAAGATCCTTGAAGAAGAAAAACTCTTGGCCTTGGAGCTCTCTTGAGATTGTTGCAAAAGAAAGCAATAAGGGCAAGAGATCCTACCTTCCTTTGCTTTTATAGGAGAGAGCAAATCAAAGAAGGAAACAAAGAAGAAAGGTGAGTGTTACTAATTAGTAACCTTACCAAAAGAGAAGGAATTAGAAAGATTCTTTCCCAAAAAAAGAAAGATGTCTTTGAGAGATTTTCTCCCAAAATCAATCAATGAGAGATTCTCTCCAACAAAAAAGGATATTGGAGATTCTTTCCCAAAAAGAAAGATACCTTGAGATATTCTCTCCCAAATTAAGGGAATATGAGAGATTCTCTCCCATAAAGATATTTTTAGATATTCTCTATCCAAATGAGATATCTTTAGATATTCTTTACAAAAATGGCCCCACATGAGATCTAAGCCATCCTAAAAAGCTTAAGGTCCCATGGGCTAGCCCATATGAGCCAGGTTTGACCACCTAGGCACTAAAAAAAAAAAAAAATGGGCTTTTAGTCAGGAAAAAAAAATCCCTCTTACCCAAGAGCATACAAAAATGGTTCCATGCCTCTTTTGAGTTGATTGAACCATACAAAAAATTCCAAGCCCCATGAGCTTCCAAAAATCAAACCATCCAGCCTCATATACCAAGTTGAGCCAAAATCTTGAAATTGACATTCCACAAAAATCCAAACCACTCCAATGGACCCACACAGTCCCAAAGAGTGACCAAAAACCAAATCCTGGTCCCCTAACTTGCCACATACAGCTTGTTAGGTCACAAGACCAAAACCAAAAACCAAATCATGATCCCCCAACTTGCCACATACAGCTTGTTGGGTCACAAGGTCAAAACCAAAACCCGATCCCCTAACCTGCCATATATAGCTGGTTAGGTCACAAGATCAAAAACAAAAGCCCAAATCCACATCCCTGATGTCATCTTCAAAACTTTGCCTCGAGATGGTGTGTGATTCCTTTCACTACCATAAAATTCCCCTGGAAGCTCAAAGGCTACTATACCAAAGGAAAGATTGCTCAAAGACTCTTGGTCAAGACACAAGCTCTCCTTCAAAAATCTCTTCGAGGCACATCGACTGCAAAAGTCAAGCAACTCGTCGCTGTACCTCGAGGGGGCATTTGTTGACACCAAAAATGTCACTTTGCCTCTTCAACATCAAGAAAGCTGCATGAAGTCGCAACCTGCCATAAATAGGCAATGCAATTTCTCCAAAAATTCAAATCTTGTCAGAATCAAACAAAAACTGCAAGATCCTTCAAGATAGCCAAGAGAAGAGTACACATGAAGTTTAGGGCCATTTCGACAACATTTGGCCTAACTTCACTTCTCCGACAGCTAAACGGGAGCTCCCGGCGGCGACATCATCGGAGACGTCAAAACTTCGATCAGAGCCTACAGATGACTCCAGCATGTCTCAAAAGGGCTCCATGCCAAATTTCAAGTCAAACCGACAACGTTTGACCCTCCATCAATGCTCGAGCAGCAAAATCAAGCCTCCCGGCGGCGGGAACCACCGAAGCCTTCGCTCATCAAACCAAGTGCATGAGTGGCTTCAACATGCTTCCAAAAGGCTGCACGTCAAATTTCAGGTCATTCTGACAACGTTTGACCAGGTTTCGATGCTCCGAGAGAAAATCAAGCCTACCGGCGGCGGAGCAACCCGGGACCATGACATCCAAAACGGAGCCCATGGAACGTCTCAAGATGACTCCAATAGGCTCCCCGTCAAATTTCAGGTCAATCGGACATCGTTTGACCACATATCAAAGCTCGGCATTTTCCCCGCAGCAAAATCAAGTGAAGCATCGACGGGACCCCAAACGGCTTCAAAACTCAAACAAAAGCCTATGGTTGGTCTTATTTATTGCTCAGGAGGCTTCACCTCAAATTTCAGGTCATTCCGACATCGTTTGACCAAGTTTCAGCTTCTGGCGGAAAATCAGCAGCTCTACGCGACAAAGTCTTCGGCTTTCCCGGAAAATTGGAAACTTTGCACTCTAAAAAAATGCAAGGATTCTCATCAAGTTTTCTACAGGGAAATCAAGCCAATAAATGAGAAGAAATGTCAAGAAAAATACAGAAGAAAACGGCGACGAAAAAGACCTCAAAACGACCGCAAAACGGGCTCCGAAGGGGAAAAATCCCCCAGGGTCGCAGATCCCTGCGACCATGGCCCATGGTCGCAGGCCCCTGCGACCATGGCCCATGGTCGCCGGTCCATGGTCGCCGGCGACCATGGAGGTCCGGGTCACCGGATTTTCCGCCGGTGACCCGTTTTTCCGTCTTTTTTCGCGTTTCGCGCACTTTGGCCCCTGTGGTTTCCTGAAAATGTGATTTTTAGTGCTCTAAATTGACTCATATCCGACGACATCTCGGATCCGCCGTCAAAAGCATAAAATCATCATTGATCGCTCCAAGATCGCCAACCGGTCGACCAAGAAAGTGCACTTTCTGTCCGACCGATCGTGAAATCGACAAGACAGATGTCTGAAGTTACATGTTCATCCGATGTCGATCAGCATGTAGATCCATCGATGATCATCGCCAAAAGAATTCCAGAAGACACGGCATGGCCCGTGACTCTTCGACTGCTCGGCGACCAATTAATGTGGTTAATTGACTAGCTTTATTGCAGTCATTAATTCATTTCTTTGGACGGCCCAATCAGAAGCAAGCATTTGGGAGTTACAAGTCAATTGATTCATGGCATTTAAACCATGAAACTCCTCCCATTATGGTAATTAAGGTGATTAAAAGCCCTTAATCTCCATCGGCCAATCAGATTCAAGGAAAAAGGAGTTACAAAATCAAGAAATAAATCTTGTAACTCCTCCCATTAAAGCCATTAAGGCTCATAAACCCTCCTAAATGGCTACCAAAGGCCTATAAATAGGAGAGCATTCCATTGAAATTGGAATCGGAAAAAAGATCGGAAAAAAGATCAGAAAAAAGAGGAGAAAATCAGAGGATCAGAAAAAAAGATCAGAAAGAGATCTGAGAGAAAGAAAAAGAGAGAAAAACTCTGCTGAAGTTCTGCACCGGCCACCACTACAAGGTGACAAAAGTCCCTTGGGGGGCACCCCCCCCCAAGGTCCTTGCCTTCTCCTGCTGCCTCCAATGGCTTAGACGTGGCTTTTCAGCCCGTCTACTTAGCTTTTTATTGGACATAGGACCTTCTCTTGGTCTTTGTCCTCTAAAAACCTGAGGTTATAGCCAAGCCAAGCGAATCAAGAGCATCCTCTGTTCTCATCTGCATGGATGATGGCGAAGCCCATACATGGCTTGCGACCGTCAATCTGAACGAGTCCCCCACAATCTCCTGAGAAGTTAGATCTTCCTTTTCTTGCTTTTCATTGTAGTTTGTATTTTTCTAAAGAGACAAAAAATCACAACTCTTGTCTTTCATTATTGATAAGAATTGTAAATCGGCTATAAACGCTGAAATCGGCTATAAACGCCACAAAATCGGCTATAAATGCCAAACAAAATCGCCTTTCACGGCAAATTAAGAAAATGTCTCTTTTCTTAAATATTTGTGCAATGGAAAACTTGAAAGAAGTTGATTTCCTTTTTACTTGCGAAGGTTGATCTCCGGATTACCACTTGCAATTCCAAGTAAAATAGAAAATCTGGCACACCCACACAAAGAAATGTTGATGCACGCTTCAAGGCCCGCCAGGGCGCGAAAGGGCCGGACCCGACGGACTCCCACGTTCCTCCGACCCCGGTAGCCGCCCCCACGGCGCCTCGGAGCGCGTTCCATCACTTATATTGGCCAAATTAGGGTCCTTGAATTGCTCGTTCTTTATTCGGTTCATCAACTCTGGTTCATACACCGACATGGCTGCCAACATCACCGAGTCACTAAGCAATTGAGCCTCTAGATCCAGTTCTTGGAAAGCATCCAACTTAAACTAGTACTCATGGTTGCAACTAAAGAAGACTTCCTGCTTAAAGCATCAGCCACAATGTTACCTTTTCCTGGAATATATTTAATCGAAAAGTCGTAGTCCTTATAAATTCTAGCCACTATCTCTACCTCATGTTGAGATCTTGTTAAGAGAATAGAAACTTTAGATTTCGATGATCTGAGTGTACTTCAAATTGTTCTCCATATAAATAGTGTCTCCAAAGCTTCAGTGCAAATACAATAGCTTCTAACTCAAGGTCGTGGGTGGCATAATTTCTTTCATGATTCTTCAACTCCTTTGATCCATAGGCAATAACTTTGTCATTCTGCAGAAGAACACACCCCAAACCAACTCTAGATGCATCTGAATACATCACAAAACCTCCTGTACCTTCAGGTAAGGACAAAACTGGGGTGGTCGTCAACTTCTCTTTCAAAGTCTGAAAAATATACTCGCATTCCTCAGTCCAAATGAGTGGTACATCTTTTCTGGTCAACTTCATCAATGGGGCTGAGATCTTGGAAAATTTTTTAACAAATCTACGGTAGTATCCTGCTAGACCCAGAAAGCTTAGAATCTCTACCACTGTCTTCGGACTTTGCCAATTTATCACTGCTTCTACCTTCGCTGGATCCACTCTTAAGCCATCTCGAGTGATAACATGCCCCAAAAAGGCCACTTGTTCAAGCCAAAAATCACACTTCTCGAGCTTAGCATATAACTTATGAATCTTCAAAAGTTGAAGTGATGATCTAAGATGATATGCAAGCTCTTCCATAGACTTGGAGTACACCAAAATGTCATCAATAAAGACTACAACAAACTAATCGAGGTAGGGAGCAAAGACCCTATTCATTAACGCCATAAATACCGCCAGCGCGTTGATCAAACCAAAGGGCATCACAAGAAACTCTAGTGTCCATATCTCGTTCTGAAAGCTGTCTTCTCAATGTTTTGCTCATGGACTCTCAATTGGTGATATCCATACTTGAGATCGATCTTCGAAAAGTAGGCTGCTCCTTGAAGCTGGTCAAACAGTTTGTCGATGCGAGGCAATGGGTACTTGCTCTTTATCGCTTCTTGATTGATCTACCTGTAGTCTATACACATCCGAAGAATACCATCTTTCTTCCTCATGAATAACACTAGAGCTCCCCATGGCGAAACACTAGGGCGTATAAGTCCCATGTTCAGCAGGTCTTGCAATTGCTCTTTCAATTCTCTGAGTTTTGCTAGAGCCATTCTATACGGTGCCTTCGAAATTGACGCAGCGCCCGGTACTAAATCAATAGGAAAGTCCACTTCTCTAAGTGGAGCTAATCCTGGAACTTCAACCGGAAACACATCTGGAAATTCACACGCCACTGGGATATCTTCTAACTCCACGAGCTGCTTCTTCTTAGAGATAAAAGAAAAGTAGCCTTCACAACCACTCTCTAGAAGCTTTACAGCATCCAATGCTGATACGAGTCTGGACTTAGATCTTTTTCTCTGCACACCCTCGAATATCACATTCAATTCAGGCCCCTCCACCTTAAAGGTGATAGTCTTGTGGATGCAGACCACACAAGCTCGATACCTTATGAGCCAATCCATTTTGAAGATGATGTCAAAGTCTTGCATCGCTAGGATTATCAAATCTGCTGGCATTATCAAATCTCTGATCTGGACGCTACACTCGGGGTAGTAGTTTTCACAAGCTAATTGCTTACCCATCGAGGTAGTCACTAACAACACGAAGGGTAGCAACTTAGGCGGTTGCTGAAGACCATTAGAAAAATCAGGCGCCACAAATGAATGTGTGGACCCCGAATCAAACAAAGTCCATACATCTCGTGCACATATCAAAACAATACCTTCTACTACATTGCTAGCTGCTTCTGCTTGTTCAAGATTCGTTGTAAAAAGTCTCCCCGCTTGCTGTGGTAGCTAATGGGCCTGTTGACGCTGTTGTCCTGGCCTAGTTGTTGCTGCCGTTGTTGTTGGGGTCCTGGAGGTGGTGTTGGTAATGCCAACCTCTGAGGTAGGGCTGGAAGTGCTGCCCTGACTGGCTGCTGAGGAGGCTACTACTGGGGTGATCTGAAACCCCCTTTGTCTCTAGGACAGGCTGCTCTCCAGTGCTTCATGGATCCACAGATAATGCATGCACCAGTATTCCTCCAGCATCTCTTGGAAGGGTGCCCTTTTCCACATGTCTTGCGCTTTGGCGTATTAGGCCCAATCACTACGCCTTTCTGCCTCTTGTGTTGAAAGTTCTTTCCACATAGGGTCAGCATTTCTCTTCTTGAGAGCCATTTCTTCTACCGTGTAAGCTCTGTCTACCGCATCGTGAAAAGTCTCGGGCCTCTTGTACATCACTACATGTTCTTCATACATCGGGTGGAGCCGACCAACAAATCTCTTCACTTTCTTTTCTTCCGTATTCACTAAATCTTTGGCAAACTTGGACAATTGGAGGAAAGTATGCACATACGTTACCAGTATCATCTGGTTCTGCTTGAGGGAGATGAATTCTTATTCCTTCTTCCGGTACATATGGTCCAGTATAAACTTTTGGCGGAACTGCTCTTGGAAGGTCTCCCATATAGTAGCATTGGGCATGACTTTGTAAGCATCTCTAACCGTCTTCCACCAATCCTTGACAACACCTCGGAACATAGAAGTAGTGAGCCCTACTCGTTGTTTGTTGTCGCATACCACTGTCTCGAACATGTCGCTTATATGCTTTAACCACTCGTCAGCTTGTCTGGCATCTTCCTTTCCCTGGAATTATATTGCTCCTCTCTTGCTAAACTTCTCATATAACGCATTCGGGTCGTGTTCCTTAGATTGGATAACCATTTGGGTGCCCGGATTTGGTTGTGCTTGGCATTGCCTTGCCATCACCATTGCTAGATTCTCATTGGTCTTGGCCATTTGCTCCATCAACATCATCATACGAGCTTCCATCGAAGGAGGATCATTTTTTAGTAAGACAAACGAGTCGTCATTATGAGACTATTTGTTTCCACCATTATGTCCGCTTTCGGAGCCGGGTGCCATTCACCTGCAAAACAATTATGAGGGTTAGGACTACATTCTAACTCTCTCCACACCATACTAACAATAGACACAAAATGCTAATAACACACTCACAACTTACAAGAACTAGCGCTGACAACCCTATCCACTCAATTGATTCTAACGCGCCTTCACAACGTTTCTCATTGGTTAGTAAGTCTTTTAGAAAGACTTTCAGGGCTCTGATACCATACTTACGCATGTCACATCCCGATCTCGAATAACTTGGCCTAGGGTAATCCCTGAGGTGTAGCACGCGTACTCCCATGACGATGTACCTGTTTTGAGCCAAATACAACACACGAATGAGAGAAAAGCAACTATTCCACACGTGAGTCTAGCTCACTAAAACACATCTAGAACATTTAAATCATAGCGGAAGATGTAATTCATTATAGAGAGTATCATTTCTCATTCAGTCCATTTAACTGTTCACGTTTAATACAAAAGAATTATACAAGTATACACATTGTTTACAAAAAAGGGTGTATAAAAGAACCCTAAAAAACATTACCAAAAGTATAAAAAAAATAAAAATTACACATTAACGGTGGCCCGCACAAAAAAGGGCTAGCCACACCCTAGAGAACTCTCAAAAGAATATTGCGCGCTCCGAGGAGAAGAATCTAAGCAGCCCTAGGCTCTGGCCACTCCTCTAGTCTGAGAGGTACCTCCTGGGTAACCTCATCTCCCACCTTGGCCTTTTCAAGGCCGGGAGCTGTACTTGCAGCTGCGACACCAAACATAGCATCTAAATACGACGATCAAGCAAGTATAGGCAAAATAAGGAAATACATAATATGTCAAATTGGATTAAAGGCGATTGGATTTAATAGATGTCAATGACAAGTATTAACTAAGCAATTTGTGCAAAAATCGAATAGTTTAGGCTTGAGAATCAAATAGAATGAAAACATACTAATTGGCTACTACATTGAGCTCATCATCTCAAAAAGAGCGGATTAGTTGGGATGTCACCAGCGGCCTGGCCAAAGGCTAGCTGGCTACCTGGGTCTGGAGTTCCGGTGCTCCAGATGACTTACTGCAGTAGTTTCGAATAACTAAACCAAGTTCAACCCCGTCAGGTATCACAAGGTCGAAGTTAAGTAGTGCCGACTCGATTGAATCAAATAATGATCAAATTTGAGTAAGTATGATAATCACTTGTTAATAATCGAATCGAATAGTAATTCCAGATGCTCCAATACTTACTCAGTCCACATTACTAACAAATACCGAATCGAATATACAATAATTAAGTCACAAATTGAGTTGGGAAAATTGAACCTCAAGGAATACTAATAATGAAATTAATATACGAATTTGGATTTGATATCAATAATGAAGTGAACTTTAATATGAGATACAATAATTCAATTAAAAGAATCAAGGAATTTACTAGCCAATCTAGTCTAACCAATCGTGGCTTTTCACCATTCATTTCAATATACATTTAGGAAACTATGTTATTTAGTATCATCGTTTAATGAAAGGTCCCCTAAACTATTATCCATGGTTTGGTGAAAAGTCCCGAATGTTAGGGCTACTCCAACTCCTAGGGTTCCCAAGGGCAGTTATGAGGTTAGGGTATCAATCAATGGCCCTAAGGGGTCTTTTGGAATTTCCTGAAATATGAAAAAATTTGGGATGTCGGTCAGCTGACGGTGACCCCACGGTTAGCCACCTGTATAACAGTCGGCTAGCCGCCAGGTAACTGCTTGGTGACCGCGGTTTTCTGACAAGAAAATGTCAGTTACTGGAAATGTAACTGACTGGAGGACGGCTAGCCCTAGTCACACGGCTAACCGCCAAGTGACCGCCAACCTAACAAGGAAATGGGCAGCTACTAAAAAGCTTTTTGACTTAAGGTCAAATAGCCGCCAGGTGACTGCCAACCTGCGGAGAGCTTTAGAAACTGAAATTTTCACCAAATCTAAAGCTCTCTCTCCTCCATTCTATTTTCCACAACTTACACCATCATAACCTGCAAAGCCTGAGGCTCCTTGCTCCCCAATTCATTACATTAATCTCTCATTTCATTTTTCATCCATACAATTAATAAACCTATCCAACCCATTCATTTATGAAGAAAATAAAGATAGAGAAAAAGAGTTTCATTTGAATCAAATGGAATGAACAAATTGTAAAGCCAAATTAAAGCTTATGCTTGCCTCTAATGAGCTTTCTAAAACCCTTCTTCACAACTTGGCTCAAAGAACCCCGAAATCCCCAATTCACCAAACCCTAATCACACGAATCACACCAAAACACTAATAAAATGCCCATGCATGACTTTGAGAGGGTCTCTTGACTCTAATGCAACTCAAAAACACAAAAGAAGAGCTTTTGACTCTTACCTCAATAAGGAAATTCGAATTTGAGAAGATTAGGAGATGGTAGAGTTGGTTCTTTGTCACCAAGGAAGAGGAGAAGATGAAGAAGATGAAGATGAGTTCTCTCTCTGGCTCCCAAGGCACATGCACTCACCCCTCTAGGTGGTTGAGAAAGATAGAAAGAGAAGAAGGAGAAGAAGAGTGGAGAGAAAAGGAGATGGAAAGGAATGAAAGAAAAAGGGTTTGAAAGAGAGTATTTATAAGGGATAAGAATGCCCTATTTGCAAGAAAACCCACTAGAGTTACTTGTTTTCAATTTGAGTCAAATGGGGGTCTAATTACTCAACGGTAACTCGAATGCTGTAGAGTACGGATGTCAAACGGGCCGAGCCGTGCTAGCTAGCAGGCCGGGCCACCAGGGAAAAACCCTGGCACGACCCGTCATGGTCAGGGCTGGAGCGGGTTGGACCGTGCCGGGCTAGTGGGCCAGGCGGGCCTCTTTCAAATTTTTTTCCTTTTTTGTTTATAAGTTCTGATGGAATAGAGAGGGACCATAATGTTTAAAGCTTCAAATATTTAGCACAAGCTTAGAGTTTAGAATTTAAATAGATCCCTCGAAGGTCAAATGTCACAAGTCACAACCATGAAGTTCATACTAGAACGAATTCGGAAAATTCATCTTATTCAGAAATATTATTAATGGTAGAACCAAAATAATTCGAAAAAAAATTGTATGAAATGAAATGAATTTCATAATTTTGCTTGTAAGAAATCTTCGTATGCCTATATGAACGAAGCCCACAAATTTTACAAGGAATTTATAGGGTTCTATACCATATCAAGATGAATGGAGTTTAATTGGGCTTGCAATAGCATCCTACTGACTAAATGGATGGGTCAGGCTCAGACCTATCTAGTGATGTGATCCCATTGGTATGTGTTTGGTACTTCATATTAACTGGCCACCACTTGTGTAGATTAGGGGACCTGGATAAAAACCAATCATCCAAAGGATCACCTTTCAATGTGGGTTTTTTTTTATTTTTATAAAAGGATAATTTCATTCGACACAAAAATAAAAAAAAATACACCAAAGAGCAAACAACTGCGCGACTTCCTCTTGTCCCAATCAACACAAGTTTTAGGAAACTATGACATTTTAGCAAAATTGTCAGATACCCACCTATGTTGGAGTGTCAATTCCAAAGAGGTCTCTTTAAGGCTCCTAATTATCTCTCCTTTGTCAATTCCTATTCCTTTAATTCAATTTACTTCAATTTACCATACATCCAAACACAAACGTCATGTTTGACTTACACCTTTCAGTGTAGTTGATGAGCAATTTTAATCCATCATCCCATTGGACGATTGCCTTTTACACATGTAACTAAGCATAAGGTTTATTTAAAAGTCTTTATCAAATAAATATTTACCAATTAAGTTAATTTTTGTCTAATAAGTAATTCATTGTCTAAAAGCATCATCTTTTATGAGATATTGAGAAAAGTCCGAGTTACCAAGATTGTTATATACCAGTCGGATAACCACAATGATCAATATCAAACAAATTCTATAATTCTATTTCTCAAAACCTAGATCTGCTTGAATTATTATCTAAATTGACATAATCAAATATCTAGATCACTAAGAAGTTAAGGTCCGTGGGAATATGGAAATCAGATTAAGGGCTTGAAATATTCGAGGGTTATAGTATTATAAATAATACTAATAAATTTAGAAAAAGAATAGGAGGGTTAGAGTATTATAGACTTTGTAAAATTGAAAAGAACACAAAATATCCCTTATATGACCGTTTTATGGCTGTTTGGAGGGGGTAAAGTGGATAATTTTTAGAAAAACAACCACTTTTGGGCAGGCTAGGCGGGCCGTGGAGGGCAGCCCACGTAGCCCGGGCCAACGGGCCCAACCTCCTCGACCCAGCACGGCCCGTTGACTGGGCCCATTTGACGTCCCTACTGTAGAGTCTAATACTAAAATCAATGTACATGATGAAATACATGCGATGACGCCAAGATGATGTGCAATGATGCAAAATGCAAAAAAAAAAAAAAAAAAAAAAAGTCAATAATTACGAAAAAGCCCTGGACTCTACCCAACTGAGTCAAATCGGTTCCAACTCATCTCTCCGAAGTTCAAGACCCAACTAACTCAGCCTATAAAGGTTAATTAACACTAATCACTACAATTAGCAATTAAGCATAATTAATTTAACTAAATCATCATTAATTAGCACTAATCAGGGTTAAATTGGGTTGGGGTGTAACACTTCTAAAAGATATGCTATGGAGAGTAGACTGTTGTAAATGATGAGAAGAAGGGGAAGAAGAAAAACAAGGAGGAAGAAGATCAATAGTAAAACTGTCATCTTTCAATAGTGGGTTCTTCTCTAACTAAAATCGAATTCAAAACTCATGATCCTCTTCATCCATTCCATATACACTTGAAAACACATCATATACCAAATGAAAAAACGAAGAAGATAAAGAAGGATCAAAAGGAAGAAGATGAGATACAACATCTCCTCTGTTTCTTTGTCTCTTTCTCTTTGTTACGGTGAAAGTAAATCCATTGATGGTTAACAAATAGCTACCTACTTCATCATCATTTATTGTAGCAAATGAAATTCGGATAATTGGGAAGAGAAAACAAAAATAGAAGAGGATAAACAAAAGAAAAAAAATGAAATCCATGCATAGTGCGTTTTATTGTATTCTAAAATAAGTCCATTTTTAAAGGTATCAAATTTCACTAGGAATCATCTGAAATGAATTCAAATGAACCCGAGCTAGAAGAGAAAATCGATCACAATTTTTCCCATTTCCTAATGAAACTGAAATCATCAAGAAATTCCATCATTGGTATATTTTCATAAAATTAAAACTACAAATATGGATTCAAAACAAGAAATGTTTAACATCATTCAAGAAATTCATTGATATCAATAGATCCATATTATCTTATCACATAATTAATCTAGCATATTAATCAATAATAATTAACAACTAATCATGCTTAATTAGAAAATAAACATCATTAATTAAATATAATCACATTCTAAAAATCATAATCTGACAATAAATGTCTTTCAACAGTGGGTTCTTCTCTAATTAAAATCGAATTCAAACCTCATGATCCTCATCATCCATTCCATATACATTAGAAAGCAGATCATATACCAGATGAATAAACGAAGAAGATAAAGAAGGATCAGAAGGAAGAAGATGAAATACAACATATCCTCTATTTTTTTCTCTCGTTTCTCTCTCTCTCTGTTACCGTGAAAGTAAATCCATAGATGGTTAACAAACAACTGCCTGCTTCATCATCAGTTACCGTAGCAGATGAAATTTGGATAATTGAGAAGAGCAAACAAAAACGAATGAGGATAAGCAAAAAAAAAAAAAAAAAAAGAAATCCATGCATAGTGCTTTTTACTGTATTCTAAAATAAGTACATTTTTAAAGGTATCAAATCTCACTAGGAATCATCTAAAATGAATTCCAATGAACCCAAGCTAGAAGAGGAAATCGATCACAATTTGACCCGTTTCCTAATGAAACTGAAATCATCAAGAAATTCCATTATTGGTATATTTTCATAAAATTAAAACTAGAGAGAAAGGGTGGAGGGAATGGAGTGGAGAGAGAGAGAGAGAGAGAGAGAGAGAGAGAGAGAGAGGGGGGGGGGGGGCTTCCCAAGGTGATCCACTTCCAGCCCCTCCCCATGGCTCCTTTTTTTTCTTTTTGCCAATCGTTTTTTAGCAAAGAATCTCTCATCTTCAGGGCTCTTGTTTCCTTATGTGTAGAGATTTTTGCTTAGGCTCCAAGCTAACTTCTTTCTTTGGAAAGACTTTAAATTTGAGAGATCTCCTTGCCTTATTGAATTCCTTGGAGAGCACTTGTTTCTTTGTAAAGTCCAAGATTATCTTAATAGACTGCTACATGATATGCATGGGAGAGATAAAATCTTACACATAATGAAGGATTCCATGCTTGGGACATCCTTTACATGTATGGGACCCATGTGGGACCCCACTTTGACTTAGAAGAATTCAGATTCATTGTATATCTTGTGCTGATGTGGATTCCCTTTTTGACATGGTCTTCATGGATAATCCTTGCCTTTGAAAATTTTCAAACTATGGAAGGCTTTGATGTTAGACTTTTGAACACTTTGGAGACCATCTAAATTTGAGAAATATTCAAATCTGAATCTTCAAATTTTTATTTACAACTTGGAGCATATGGTGGGCCCACATGGATGTGCTTCACTTGAATTGTTTCCATTCTTCTTTTGCTTCTTTCTCTCAAATTTTCTCTTCGTGGGACCCAAGCTATTGATTTTCCTACACGTAAAAAGAAATAAATTTATCATCAATCATATGTAAGAAAATGCACATGAACCAAGCATGAGACCCTAATAAGCCTAATGATATGCACCTCTTGGTCCTTTCTAAAAATAGCACATGGTGCCAAAAATAGCAATTATGCATTGATGAAGCCGAAAAGCTAATTTTGGGTGATGAGTGAGATGAAAAATCCTAATTTCACAAATGTCATGCAATTCAGTGTATTTTAACCTATTTTTACCATTTTCCCCAAAAATAGCTCCAAATGCATGTAATCATAAAATTAAGTGTAATTCTATACAATTAAACCTATTTAAGTCCACAAACGCACATGAAATGATGACCAAATGACCTAATTCTGTGGACTTATCAATCACAAGAAAAAGGTAGGCTTATGTAGGACACTCTAATCGTTCATAACCAAGGACGATTGCTAACCATAATCTTGTAAAACACCTCATCTTTAAGGGCAATCAAGCACTGCCTCATCTCATCTCTATTGAGGGTGTCACACCCTTCCAAATTATTCTCCACAAACTGGACTTTCTCTCATGCCTGCTGTACGGCTGCATTGAAGGATCTAGTTGATCGGCGAGGTGTATCTGTCACACCCTTGCTTCTACTGGAGGAACCACCTACAAAGGTTAAAAAGCAATAACATCATCAGAAAATGACAGAATTTCACTAAGGAAAAATCTTACGAAATTTCGGCATGATTTTCGGGGCATTTTCGAAGAAAAGGAAAAAAACCCTGAAAAGATGGAAAGCTTGAAGATGAATTCAACATCACTGCGAACTCATGTTCGATGAAAGATTCTAAAAAAAAAAAAACTTGGACTCAAATATTGCTGCGAGATCAAGCACTTTTTTCAAATCTCCGCAAAATTGGACAGGAACTCAACATTGTTGGGAGCTCCGAACTCCAAAATCTACAAAACTCTCCGAGTATGCATCATCATGCCATCCTATCCAATTCAACTGATAAATTCATGCATTGCATTAAAAAAAGATTTAGATGTTAGGAAACCCTTCATCAAAGTTTGACCGATTCCAACCCAACTTTGTCAAAACCATCCAAACCTTGTTCAAGTCAAAACTAGTGTTGGCTTGACATAGAAACCCAAGCCATTCTATTTGATGCATTCAAAAAAAAAAAGGAGAAAGAGAAAAAAGAAATGCATGAGCATGTTGATTTTTGTATAGCCTCACTATCATGGTGAGAAAAAAGCAGAGAGAGGAAAACCTCTTAAAAAAAAGAGATAAGAGGAATTTTAAAAAAAAGGAGAAAAATGGCCCACGGCTGTGGCCCATCGGGGCCATGTGTTCGTACAGCCGAAAGAAAAAAAGAGGAAAAAAAAACTGTAATAGCAAAAGAAAAGAAAAGGAGAGAAAGAAAAAGAAAGAAAGAAAGAAAAAAAAAGGAGAAGAAGAAGAAAGTTCAAGAAAGAAAGAAAAAAAAAAAGAGAAGAAGGAGAAAGTTCTTTTCCTTACATGGAGTTTTCTTGATTATAAAGACTTACTTGAAGCCATTGATGGAAGAAAAAAAAAAAAGGAGAAGAAGGAGAAAGTTCTTTTCCTTACATGGAGTTTTCTTGATTATAAAGACTTACTTGAAGCCATTGATGGAAAAGAAGTTGAACGTAAAAATCCTTGGAGAACAAAAGCTCTTGCTCTTGAAGCACTCTTGAGATCTTTGTAAAAGAAAGCAAAAGAGCAAGAGAGCCACTCTCTCTTTGCTTTTATAGGAGAAATCAAGCCAAAGAAGGCAACAAGGAGAAAAGCAAGGAGGTAAGTGCTAAAAATTAGCAGCTTTCCTAAAAGAAAGGAGTTTTGAGAGATTATCCCCCAAGAAAATATATTTTGAGATATTCTCTACAAAAGTGATCCCACATGAGATATAAGCCATTGCTAAAAGCTTAAGGTCCCTTGGGTTAGTCCACATGAGCCAGGTTTGACCACATAGGCACTAAAAAGGGCTTCCTACCAATTGAGCCCCACCCAAAACTTTGACAATCATTTTCAAAAAAAACGCTCATACCAAGAGCATTCAAAAATGGTCCCATGCCTCTTTTGAGTTGATTGGATCATTGAAAAAAAAAAAATGTAAGCCCTATGAGCTTCCAAAACTCAAACCATCCCAGCTCATGCATCAAATTGAGTCAAAACCTTGAAATTGACATTCCACAAAAAACCAAACGACTCCAATGGACCCATAACAATCCCAAAGAGTGAACCAAAATCCAAATCCTGACCGCTAGTGTTGACACCAAAAATGTCACTTTGCCTCTTCAACATCAAGAAAGCTGTATGAAGTCGCAACTTGCCATAAATAGGCAATGCAATTTCTCTAAAAAATCAAATCTTATTAGAATCAAACAAAAACTGCAAGATCCTTCAAGATAGCCAAGAGAAGAGTACACATGAAGTTTCGGGCAATTTCAGAATCATTTGGCCTAACTTCGCTTCTCCGACAGCTAAAATGGCGCTCCCGGCGGCGACATCATCGGAGACGTCAAAACTTCGATCAGAGCCTACGGATGACTCCAGCATGTCTCAAAAGGGCTCCATGCCAAATTTCAAGTCAAACCGACAACGTTTGACCCTCCATCAATGCTCGAGCAGCAAAATCAAGCCTCCCGGCGGCGGGAACCACCGAAGCCTTCACTCATCAAACCAAGTGCATGAGTGGCTTCAACATGCTTCCAAAAGGCTGCACGTCAAATTTCAGGTCATTCCGACAACGTTTGACCAGGTTTCGATGCTCCGAGAGAAAATCAAGCCTACCGGCGGCGGAGCAACCCGGGACCATGACATCCAAAACGGAGCCCATGGAACGTCTCAAAATGACTCCAATAGGCTCCCCGTCAAATTTCAGGTCAATCGGACATCGTTTGGCCACATATCAAAGCTCGGCATTTTCCCCGCAGCAAAATCAAGTGAAGCATCGACGGGACCCCAAACTGCTTCAAAACTCAAACAAAAGCCTATGGTTGGTCTTATTTATTGCTCAGGAGGCTCCACCTCAAATTTCAGGTCATTCCGACATCGTTTGACCAAGTTTCAGCTTTTGGCGGAAAATCAGTAGCTCTACGCGACAAAGTCTTCGGCTTTCCCGGAAAATTGGAAACTTTGCACTCTAAAAATGCAAGGATTCTCATCAGGTTTTCTACAGGAAAATCAAGCCAATAAATGCGAAGAAATGTCAAGAAAAATACAGAAGAAAACGGCGACGAAAAAGACCGCAAAACGAACCAAAAAAGGGGAAAAACCCCCAGGGTCGCAGCCCGCGACCCTGGCCCAGGGTCACCGGCGACCCTGGCCCAGGGTCGCCGGCCCATGGTCGTCGGCGACCATGGCCCCATGGTCGCCGGCGACCATGGAAGTCCGGGTCATCGGATTTTTTGCCGGTGACCCGTTTTTCCGTCCCTTTTCGCGTTTTACGCGTTTTGGCCCCTATGGTTCCCTGAAATTGTGATTTTTAGTGCTTTAAATTGACTCATATCCGACGACATCTCGGATCCGCCGTCAAAAGCATAAAATCATCATTGATCGCTCCAAGATCACCAACCGGCTGACTAAGAATGTGATCTTTCTGTCCGACCGATCGTGAAATCGACAAGACAGATGTCACCAGCCCGCTGCTAGCTATCAATGTCTGAAGTTACATGTTCATCCGATGTCGATCAGCATGTAGATCCACCGATAATCATCGCCAGAAGAATTCCAGAAGACACGGCATGGCCCGCGACTCTTCGACTGCTCGGCGACCATTTAATGCAGTTAATTGACTAGCTTTATTGCAGTCATTAATTCATTTCTTTGGACGGCCCAATCATAAGCAAGCATTCGGGAGTTACAAATCAAGAGATTCATGGCACTTAAACCTTGAAACTCCTCCCATCATGACGATTAAATGCCCTCAATCTCCATCGGCCAATCAGATTCAAGGAAAAAGGAGTTACAAAATCAAGAAATAAATCTTGTAACTCCTCTCATTAAAGCAATTAAAGCTCATAAACTCTCCTAAATGGCTACCAAAAGCCTATAAATAGGAGAGCATTCCATTGAAATCGGGATAAAAAAAAAGAGATCGGATCGGAAGAGAGCGGAAAGAATCCAGAGAAAGAAAAAGAGAGAAAAACTCTGCTAAAGTTCTGCACCGGCCACCACTACAAGGTGACAAAAGTCCTTTGGGGGGCACCCCCCCCCCCCCCCCCCCCCCAAGGTCCTTGCCTTCTCCCGCTGCCTCCAATGGCTTAGACGTGGCTTTTCAGCCCGTCTCCTTAGCTTTTTATCGGACATAGGACCTCCTCTTGGTCTTTGTCCTCTAAAAATCTGAGGTTATAGCCAAGCCAAGCGAATCAAGAGCATCCTCTATTCTCATCTGCATGGATGATGGCGAAGCCCATACATGGCTTGCGACCGTCAATCTGAACGAGTCCCCCACAATCTCCTGAGAAGTTAGATCCTCCTTTTCTTGCTTTTCATTGTTGTTTGTATTTTTCTAAAAGAGACAAAAATCACAACTCTTGTCTTTCATTATTGATGAGAATTGTAAATCGGCTATAAATGCCAAAATCGGCTATAAATGCCAAACAAAATCGCCTTTCACGGCAAACCAAGAAAATGTCTCTTTTCTTAAATATTTGTGCAATGGAAAACTTGAAAGAAGTTGATTTCCTTTTTACTTGCGAAGGTTGATCTCCGGATTACCACTTGCAATTCCAAGTAAAATAGAAAATCTGGCACACCCACACAAAGAAATGTTGATGCACGCTTCATGCCCCCTGGGCGCGAAAGGGTCGTACCCAACGGACTCCCACGTCCGCCGACCCCGGTAGCACCCACGGCATTCGGAGCGTGTTCCATCAAGCTGGCACACCCGGTGGGACTCGTTCATTTGAGAACACGGTGCTCGGAAATGAAATATTTGCATATCATACTTTTTGCTCTATGCTTATACTTCTTTTCCTGATTCCTTGGCTCCTTTCTAGCTGGTAGCCTATGTTGGATTTTGCATCCTAAAAAAAAAATGAGATGGGATTTTTTTGAAATTTCTATTTCTTTGAGTTTGTTTCCATTCTTTATCTTTTCAAAAAAAAAATCAGTTTTCTTAGTTTGAATTCAAAATTGAGAAACTTTGATCCTATCCTATCGTTCTTTGGTGCTTGCAGAAATGTTGAGCCCGTTTGACTAAGGTTTTGGGCCATCGTTTCTCTTCGATGAGTTCATTAGAGATTTCAAAAAAAAAATAATAAAAAATAAAAAAAAAATCAGTTTTCTTAGTTTGAATTCAAAATTGAGAAACTTTGATCCTATCCTATCGTTCTTTGGTGCTTGCAGAAATGTTGAGCCCGTTCGACTAAGGTTTTGGACCATCGTTTCTCTTTGATGAGTTCATTAGAGATTTCAAAAAAAAAATTAAAAAAAAAATCAGTTTTCTTAGTTCGGATTCAAAATTGAGAAACTTTGATCCTATCCTATCGTTCTTTGGTGCTTGCAGAAATGTTGAGCCCGTTCGACTAAGGTTTTGGGCCATCGTTTCTCTTCGATGAGTTTATTTGGGATTTGAAAAAAAAAAGACATAGACCACTAAGGTTAAACCAATTGCGTTCTTTGATCACGATTGATTCAAGAAAAGCCTTGTCCAGAGTGTGGAGACAGCTTGACTGTTCTAGGCAAGGGTCCTCCAAACGGGTTCATTAAGTAATCCTACCCTTACCTAGGGGCAATTCTATCAATTGAGGTTTCATAAGACCGGGTTAGGAGGCCTATGTGTACTCTCTCGTCTTTAAATCTTAAAAATTAAAAAAAATCAAAAAATAAAAAAAATAAAAAAAAAAGATTTTCAAAAAAAAATCTTAAAAAAAAAAAAATAAAAAAAAAAAGATTTTCAAAAAAAAATCTTAAAAAAAAATCTTCAAAAAAAAATAAAAATAAAAAAAAATAAATAAAAATATATTTTTTTAAAAAATAAAAAATAAATAAATAAAAATAAAAATTATAAAATAAAAAAAAATCATTTCAAAAAAAAAAATCTTCAAAAACTCGTCACTTTTGATTTCAGATCTGAGAAATTTTGGTTTCTTCTTTTCTGAGCACTGGCGCTCGCGGAAATCGCAGAGACCGTGTTCAGATTGGAATACCATTTGCTCTCCTTGATGGAACCAATCTTGACATTTCAAAAAAAAAAAAAAACTCGTCACTTTTGGATTCAGATTCGAGAAATTGTGGTCTCTTCCCTTCTGAGTACTGGCGCTCGTGGAAATCGTTGAGCCCGTATTTGAATCGGAATGCCACCTGCTCTCTTTGACGAATCCATTTCTGACCTTTCAAAACAAAGAATCCCATCTCATGGATGCGATCTCCAACATTTGTGCCTAGCAATATTGGTACGCCCTTTCAGGGTATACTGTATCTGTGACCGGCACATTTATAACTCCTACCTTATATTCTTCTTATCTCGAGCAAGCTCCGCTTCTCGATAAGTCGAATTTAGGTATACAATTGCTTCTAGCAGTCATTGGAATGCTCATTTCGAGCCTACCATGCTTGCAACCAGAACAATTGTACCCTCTATGGCTTTTAGCCTTCTTCATATTGCTTGGGACATGTCCCTTGAGCGATTTGAAAAGACAAAATCATAGAATTCCCCATTTATGATCATTATATTCTTGTGATTACTAATGGACGTGGTCTTGTTTCAGAACTTTTTCGAAACTAACAATGGCAGCCTTAACCA
Source organism: Umbellularia californica (assembly GCA_028538565.1). NCBI lineage: Eukaryota > Viridiplantae > Streptophyta > Magnoliopsida > Laurales > Lauraceae > Umbellularia > Umbellularia californica. The sequence continues at coordinate 63,541,884 of JAPQWN010000001.1, forward strand.
TTATCTTCGATGAGAACAAGCACCAACTCATGCTTCAACAGAAGCAAACTGAGCGCACTTACAAGCGCCCTGCCAGCTGCCGAAGCGTCAACTCCCTCGGCAACCCTCTGAACTTCGGGTCGACCTCGACTCCCCGGACCATCGTCTTTGGGACACTGGGACCATTCCCACTTCCCGAAGAACAAGCTGCGCCTGTTAAAAAGCAGAAGATCGCCTCTCAATGTGTCACTCCCGTGACACCAAAGGCGGGCGCCCAAAAGCCCGAAGCCCGCGGCACCCCCGCGAAGCCTCGACCAACAACCAACCAGGTCTACCCTAAGACTTGGTCTCCAAGACCTTCCCCAAAACAAAGAAGGTCTCAAACCTCCACCAAGCCAGCATACCTGGCCCCACTCAAGGAGAACCAGTTCTACCCTCTTGCCTACATGAAAGAGGAGAGACCCATCTCCAACTTGACTCCCAAGTCAACCCAGCATGAACCGGCTTGCTCCTACAGGCCCAAAATCAGATCATGCATCAGCAGACCTCTACAAGCACCTGCTAAGGCCTACACTCCTTCAGTTCGACCCTTCATCTCTACAGGGGCCGAACTCGAAAGGTTCAAAGCTTCGCTGCAACAGGCAAAGGACCGGGTCCGGATCCTGTCCTTGCCTAGCTACAAAGAAGACAGGCTCGGCTGCTGCGCCCGAGGGAGCACATCCTTCATCGTCAGAGCCCAGCCAGAGCTGACTGAAGCTCAAATCGCTCGTCGAGCACGCCGCCGTGCGTCATATCGACAACAGAGACTAGAGAAGCAACGGACCCAGCCTCCTACACTTCAAGTCTCCCACAAATGGGTCGAAAAAGAAAGACCCGACCAAGTTGCTGCCGTCCATATGGTTGGAAAAACCAGAAGACGCCAAAAGTCAACATAAAAAATCCATGTCCGACGTCCGGTGACCCGTAGCGTCACCAGGACACGAAGACATCCCGAAGAATCTCCTGCCCCTTCAAGCCAAGGATGGGAAAGTAATCCTTCATCAAGCTCTTCATCAAAAAGAATGAGCCCCAGCTCAGTCACCAGGACGGTTTCTTCGTTTGAATCCCAAGGAATGAACGTCCTGGTTACAAACTCTGAGCCACCACCTCAGAATCCACCTCAAGATGATGCGCTCACACGCATTCAGCAGTTGGATCAAGGCCAGCAGAGGATTGAAACTCTGATGGAAAACCTTCTCCTTGTTGTCCAAAATCAGGTGAACAATGAGCCTCCTCTGAATCACAATAACGAGGAAAATCGTGAAGAAAATAAGTCACGCGCCCTTACCAAAAAGGACGTAGACAGTATCCTCGCCAAAGCAAAAGAAGAGGATATACTCAAGGAGCATGGGATCAAGCCACCATATCCTTTATGGATGGACTCGGTCCCGTTCCCCACAAAATTCAAACATCCTACTCTCCAAACATATACGGGGAAAGGATCAGCCAGACAGCACGTCATCCACTTCAAGATTTTGACGGGAGCTATCGCAGATCAAGATGCACTCAAGATCCGCCTCTTTGCAAGTACCCGAAAAGGTACGGCCTTCGATTGGTACTCCACTCTTCCAGAGGACTCCATCCAGAACTGGGTCATGCTAGAGACACGCTTCCTGACCCACTTCAAAGGTGAGGATCATCCTGTTACCATGGCACAACTCTGCAGCCTAAAACAGGGAGAGAATGAGTCGACTTATGACTTCATTCACAAGTGGAAAGCAATGGCGTACAAATGCTCAGATGTACTGCCACAAGCGTCGCTAGTCGACATCTGCCGTAACAAAATGAGAGCCAGAATACGCTCCATGATCATCGGCAACAAATCAAAAAACCTGGGAGAACTCCTGGAAGCTTCTATGGAAGCTGAAACGGTGATTAAAGACCTCAACAGTCAGAAGTCATCAAGAAAAGAGCCAACCACCATTGCAACCTCTAAACCAAAGAAGAAAGAGGTCCTCAATGTGCAAACCAAGTCAGCTCCTCAGCAACCAAAGAAAGCTGAAAACAGAGCTGCAGGTAAGAGACCTGAACTCTCTGATGCCTTCAAAGAGCGAGTAAAAAAGAAATACCCATTCGATGAAGATGTTGACGAAATCTTCGGGGCTCTCGTGGCAAACGGCAAGCTCACCTTGCCTGAACCCAAAAGACCGGGCGATGTTGGCAAAACCAACGATCCTCGGTACTGTCCATACCACCAGATGGTTCGCATCCTCTCAATCAATGCTTTGTTGTGAGAGAGAAGATAAACGAGATGTGGAAAAACGGAGTCATCACCTTTGACAAAAACTATGGGACTGCCTCCGTCAACATTGTGTCATGTGGACAAACACCAAAATCACCGAAAAAGAAGATCACTACTTCCTTCATGGTGATAAACAAAATTCAAGTGTCCGAGGAGCTGGTTCCTTTCCCGACACCAGACGGACAACCTATATGGGTACATCCCGATCTCCTGGAAGATGAAAACTGGGAGATCGTCAAAACAAAGCCGACTGCTCAACAGTGAAGGCAGGCTAGGAAACATCTCCTCAGGCTCAAACAGCAAGAGAAGACCCAGCCAAAACAAGAAGTCAATGAAAAGGCAGAGGCCTCCTCTACCACTTCACTCGGGGCAACAGAAACGTCCCTTCCAGAGACTTCAAAGGCGGTAAGAAACTTCACTCTCAGTGATTTCATGCCACCTCGATTCAAAAAAGAAGCTATGCAGGGGGCATCATACTCTTGCAACTCGGTAGTTGGATTCTCCATTGATGGATACGAATCCAGCGACACCGATGATGGATTCGAGCCCAACTACACCGGCGAGTGGGAGGAATCTCTTGAAACAGGAGAGTATCTCTCCGACGAAGAATGGGTTCCTGAAACTCACCTTATGCCAGTAATCTGGTATAACCCCTTACAGCCACAAGGATCCTGGTCTGATGATGAGGAAGACTAAGAGGCTGTACAAGAAAATGCTGTTGAGCCAGCACCCGTCATTGCTCCAGTGGAAATCAACCATGTTGAGCCACAAAGAACAGACGAAGAAGAAGATTTGGCTCCCATGCCTGATCTTGAAGAATTTGCGAGGATCTTGCAGCATCTCGCTCTAGAACAAGAGCAAGACCGCGTCAACAAGATTCCTCACAATCCAGAGCCGGAAGTCCCTGAAGCCCATCAGGTACCTCCTCCCTCAACTCCTAAAAATGGAGAAAATTACTGGGTAGACGATCCTCTTACATTTGAGGATGAGTCTGACTCCGAGCAGACAACGTCTCCTTTAAGAGCTGCCTGTAATGTGATAATTCGGGATTATAGCTCTTCCGATGCATCATCTGATGAGATCACTTACACACCGGCGACACCTAGCACCATATCTTCTGGGGCTACCTCGTCTCGCGTGACTTTCACAGAGATGACACCCTCTCAGGCTTCGTCCCCTGAGACTGTGACTTCAGAACTCACGCTCTTCCCGACTCATCATCATGAAGAAAACCCAACTTGGGATGATCGATGGGTCAACGAAGAAGAAAAGCTGCTGGATGCTGTTCAGGACTCGCTCCCGGAAAATGCTCCATGCAACACAATCACTGAGGATGGCAATTCTGCTGCAGACGCATCCTCAGTAAATGAGAAACGACAGCCTCTTGATCCTGAGGACAATCTTCCAAGCGAAGACCCTTCTCAAGAAGCTCTCGAAGTTGGTAGAGGCACCCGCTCGGGCCGGGACTACCACAAAAATTACAACCAATCTTCCTTTACTTATGTAAATCCTTCAGGAAAAGATGTTGTAAGCGCCCCCAGTGGCAACAATGATGAACATGCAGGCCCTAAGGAGGCTTTCAAGTATGATTTGATCGAGCACTTCAAACACATACCTGCACGACTGCACATCCTGGATTTATTACGAATGTCTCCACGCACTTGTGATAATCTCATCTCAGAATTACAAAAACTGAATGAGGATGTCGACAAACATGCCCCGCAAGTCCTCCAAATTGAAATGGACTACCGGGTCAAAAACTCTGAAACTTCCTCAAAGGGAGAAAAGAAAACTGAGGGATCATGCATTGAATGCCTCTCGGTGCAAAAAGCAGCCAGTGCAACCATCGCCTTCACAAAGGACGACCTCCTACTTGGCGAAGCAAGGCACAACCGACCCCTGTACTTCACAGGGTACATCAAGGAAATGCCTATACATAGAGTTCAGGTCGACCCAGGTTCTGTACTCAACCTCATCTCCACTTCGGCTCTCGAAGAGTTGGGCATCCCACCCAGCAAGCTAAGCCACACATCTGTATCTATCTTTGGATACGATGGGAGTACTCAAAGGCCTATCGGCAAAATCAGGTTCAAATTGCAGATCGGTGATCTTATCTCTGAAGTCACTGTGTATGCAATAAAAACCCCTTCATGCTACAACATCCTTCTCGGACGCCCCTGGATACACGAGAATGGTGTTGTCCCTTCAACTCTACATCAATGCATCAAGTTCTTCGGCGACGACGGCATGGTACATCGAGTGTTTGCGGACAGAAGACCCTTCAAAGGTAAAGAAGTCCACTTCGCAGACTCCCAAATGTATGAAGGCGAAAAAGAAGAAAAAGAGGAAATAGCACCCCCTGCTGAAAATCTCTAGAAAGATAAAGGCAAGGCTCCTCAAAAATCACAGGAAGAAAACAAACCCTCCGGCAAATTAGAAGAGAGTAGTCAATCTCCCTTCGTCATCTCCCTCAAATCTTCAAAACCTTTGGTCATCACAACCAGAGTGAAGAAGGCAAAGCAAAAGCCTGGGGGCAAATTTGTTGTTTCTCTCGTGTCTATCATGCAAGACACAGACTCGGACTCAGAGCCAGAAGACGACACCTCGTCAAGCCAAGCTGACACTCAACAAGTTCAGCCTGCTCTCACTCCGATGAAGACACCTGCTGACGTAGAAGATCCTACGTATGCTTCATTTGTTGTTCCGGCAACATCACCAAAGAAAAAGCCGATCTTCTTCCATAGATCGGACGCTTCTTCATCAAACTCCATCCTAGAACCTTTCCAAAATGAAGGTATGCCTCAGCTATCTCTATATAGTCCTGTGGCACAAGCAATTATGAAGAAAATGGGCTATGACGCTCAAAACCCAGTCAGTTTGGGAGAAAGACGCGGTATTCTCACGCCATTGGGGCCCACCTTGACCAAAAGCCACCTGGAAAATTGAAGACTCTACAGTCATGTAGAAAAGTCTTCATATGGGTTAGGGTATGATCCCGACACTCCTCTGAGACAGTTGACACAAAATCTTAAAAGTCATTTTACCGACCAAGCCTCAACATCTCAAGTCCATGAAGACATCGATCTCCCTGGATATCTCTTTAAAGAGTTACCTGAGAAAGATCCAGGAAGCTCATCCTATTGGTACGATTTCTCTGATGATAAAGAGGAATCGTCCGATAATACAGACTTGTGCTACTCTGACCCAAAAGAGCCCTCGTCTCCAAAAGAAGTACCTTACTTCGACCCAGTTTCAACAGGCAATTGGGACCATCTCATAGCAAGCCTTGAGAAGATCACCAATCAAGAAGACCCGTGGAAAGGAACAAACCCTCGGTCTACAAATGCCCTTGGAATCCCAGAAGGTTTCGTTGAGCTGGAAGCCTCCGAAAATATTGTGGAGGAACCACCTTCGAACCTTCTAACAGAAGATCCTGTTGAAAAGATAGACTTGGGAACACCAGATAACCCACGTCCTGTATTCATAAGCAAGAATATAAAGGATGATGAGTTACCCGAGTATATCGCTTTTCTTCGAGAGTTCGTTGATTGCTTTGCATGGTCCTACGCTGAAATGCCTGGTTTAGACCCCAAAGTAGCAGTCCACAAACTCAATCTTCAAGAAGACATCAAGCCTGTCAAACAAGGCCAAAGAAGATTCCGTCCAGATGTGATGGATAAAATTGAACAAGAAGTTCAAAAGCTCAAAAGCGTCGGCTTCATCCGTGAGGAACAACATCCAGAATGGTTGGCCAACATTGTCCCCGTGACAAAGAAAAATGGGCAGATCAGAGTCTGTATTGACTATAGAGACTTGAATGGCGCTTGCCGTAAAGAGAATTCCCGCTCCCCATACCGGAGGTGATGATTGACAATACCTGTAGATTCGAGGGAATGACATTCATGGATGGCTTCTCTGGCTACAATCAGATAAAGATGCATCCTAAAGATGAAAAGCACACTTCATTTAGGACTCCATTTGGTGTGTATTGCTACACTGTCATGCCATTTGGTCTGAAAAATGCTGGTGCCACATACCAGAGGGCTATGATGAAAATATTCCAAGATATGCAGCATAAGACGATCGAATGTTACGTTGATGACCTCGCCGTCAAAAGCAGAAGAAAAGAAGACCATCTCAAAGATCTTCGGGAAGTCTTCCTCCGACTCCGCAAACACAAACTGCGGATGAATCCTCTAAAATGCTTTTTCGGCGTCTCGTCGGGTAAGTTCCTTGGATTCCTAGTTCGGAAAGCCGGAATAGAACTTGACCCCATCAAAGTCAAGGCTATTCTAGAAATGCCCCCTCCAAGAACCTTAAGGGAACTAAAAGGGCTTCAAGGGAGATTGGCCTACATCAGACGGTTCATCTCCAATCTTTCGGGGAAATGCCGTCCATTCTCTCGATTGATGAAAAAGGGTGTAGACTTTGTCTGGGATGCCGACTGTGAAGCCGCATTTCAAGATATCAAGTCATACCTAACCAAACCTCAAGTGTTAGCTGCTCCTACCACTGGGAAACCATTCATCTTGTACACAAGAGCCCTTGATCACTCTCTGGGTGCTCTGCTTGCACAAGAAAATGATGAAAGAAAAGAAGCTGCTCTATACTACCTCAGCCGCATGCTAGTAGGTGCAGAGCATCGATACTCTCCAGTCGAAAAAGAATGCCTTGCAGTGATGTTCGCCGTACAAAAGCTACGTCACTACTTGCTTTCCAACACAGTCTACCTCGTCTCAAGGATCAACCTCTTGAAGGTCCTTGTTACAAAAGCAGGTTCTCTCAATGCCCGACTGGCAAAATGGTCCATCCTCTTATCACAATTTGATATTAGGTATGTGCCACAAAAAGCAATCAAAGGCCAAGCTCTAGCAGACTTTCTCGCAGAGCATCCATTGCCTAAAGATTCTCCACTCAGAGATGATCTCCCAGACGAACCTGTCTACAACGTGGAGACTTCCTCACCAAATGCCTCCTGGGACATGTACTTTGACGGTGCAATCAGGACAAATGAAAACAGAAAGCTGATCTCGGGAGTTGGCATCCTCTTTGTTAGCCCCGACAAATACATGATTCCACACGCTTTCTCGCTACTGGAACCATGCACAAACAATGCAGCTGAATACCAAGCTCTGATCTTAGGATTGGAACTCGCCATCGAATCTGGTATCACTATGCTGGAAGTCTTTGGAGACTCTCAACTGATCGTCAACTAGATGAATCAGATATATGAAGTCAGGAAGCCCGATCTGCTGCCTTATCACAACAAGGCACAATCGCTTCTGCAAAAGTTTGACATGTGTCACATCACCCACATTCGTAGAGGTGAAAACATCCGTGCAGATGCCCTGCCCGGACTTGCCGCATCAATGGCGATTCAGGAAGGGGAAAACATGCAAATCACAGTGTGCGAGAAAAGGATCCTCCCTCCTCTTAACACACACCAAGCAGTTGCGAATGCCACCGAGTGGTTGGAAGTCGAATCTCTATCCTTCAACCTTCAATCGGCGACTGGAGGAATCCGTTCATTGATTACACTATGTTCGGAATCCTACCTGAAGATCCAAAAGAACGGGTAAGCATCCAAAGGCGAGCCCCAAACTTTCATTTGGATATTCCTTCAAAAATCCGCTACAGGAAATCCTTCAACGGAGTACTTCTACGCTGCTTGTCACAACAAGAGGCCGAAGAAACACTTAAAGAAGTTCATGCTGGTCTTTGTGGAGCCCATCAGGCAGGTCCTAAGCTCTATGATCAGATAAAAAGGTTAGGTTACTATTGGCCTACCATGGTAGCTGATGCAATGCAATTTGCCAAACGCTGCCAGCTATGCCAAGTTCACGGAGATTACATTCACATGCCTCCGGAATGGCTACACCCTACAGCAATCTCGTGGCCTTTTGAAGCATGGGGCATGGACATCATAGGTCCTATCTCTCCCCCTTCAAGCAAAGGTCATCGCTTCATCTTCGCCGCAATGGATTATTTTTCCAAGTGGTCAGAAGCATTTGCGTTCAACGAAATGAAGACATCATCAGTCCTTCAATTCCTACGCACCAACATCATTTGTCGTTTCGGCATACCTAAAAGATTCGTCCATGATAACGGATCACAATTCCGGGATCATCGATTCTACAGGTTCTGCGACAAATACAAAATTCAAAGCTGTCCTTCGACTCCATACAATCCGGCAGCAAACGGATTAGCAGAAGCCTTCAACAAGACACTCTGCAAAATCCTCAAGAAAATGGTCTCTAGTCACAAAAGAGACTAGAGCGATAAACTGTCTGAAGCTTTGTGGGCCTATCGAACCACCGTTCGAGGACCAACCCATAGCACACCATTCTCCTTGGTCTATGGATGCGAAGCTGTCGTGCCCCTAGAGGTACAAATTCCTTCTCTGAGGGTATCTCTACAAAATGACATGACTCAAGAAAGCAATGTCAAATTGCGACTCCATGAGCTGGACAATCTCGACGAGAGACGGCTCGAAGCTCGACAAAGCATTGAACTTTACCAAGCACGCATGGCAGGATCTTTTGACAAAAAGGTCAGGCAACGCACCTACAAAAAGGGTGACTTGGTTCTTGCGGTAAAAAGACCAATGGTCTTCGCTCACAAGTCCAAAGGCAAGTTTGAACCAAAATGGGAGGGACCCTACGTCATCGACAAGGTCTTCTCCAACGGCGCATATGCCTTCCTAAACATGGAAGGCGACAGATGTATGCTGCCTATCAACGGCAAGTTCTTGAAGCGGTACTACCCTTGAAGACTTACCCAACTGGGTAAGAGCAATGCCTGTATGGCCAAAACCTGTTCTCAGGTACTCGCTCGTCAAACCCACTCTCTTTAGAATTTTCATATCAAATGTCAAAATTTCTAGAGATTCAAAAACAATGCTTACTTTTATCGTTTCATTGTTCAAAAAAAAAATCCAAGTTTAGGAGCCTCTCCCTGACTTGACCAAAACTTTCGATCCTTGAACCAAAATTCATGGTTTGAAACAAAAATCTGGATTTAGGGATTTCCACTCTAGTCCACCTTACCTTTTACCGCCAAATGGTTTTAGGTCAAAATTTACGACCCTCGTGTCTTTAAACAAAAAAAAAAAATTTTGGTTTTTCAAAAACCGCGGGGAAGTGACACTTAGTCGATAATCGTAAAACTCAAAAAATCGGAAGGATGTGAACCCCATTCGATACTTCCAAAACCTCTAAAATCGTGGAGACACAACATTTTAGTTGATATCCACAACCCAAATTTCAAAGGTTCGAGAAAACCTAAAATCGTGGAGAAGCAACAAACCAGTTGATATCCACAACCCAATTTCAAAAATCGTGGAGATGTAACATACCAGTTGCTATCCACAACCCAAATTTCAAATGGTTCGAGAAAACCTCAAATTTCAAAAATCGCGGAGAAACGACATCAAGTCAGTACCCGCAAAACCAAAAGTTTTGGGAAAAGCAGGGAAGCGACGCTTAGTCGATATTTGCACCCCAATTCGCGAGGAAGTGACATTCCATCAATACTCGCAAAACCGAATGAGCAAGGAAGCGACATTCCATCGATACTTGCAAGACCATTCAGCGGGGAGGCGACATTTGGTCGATACCTGCATTTTGAAAACCAAAACTCGGCTATAAACGCCAAAATTTGGCTATAAAACGCCAAAATCTGGCTATAAACGCCAAAACTCGGCTATAAACGCCAAAACCGGCTATAAATGCCACAAACCGGCTATCAATGCCACAAAAAATTGGATTTCACGCCGACAAACCAAAACTTGGCTTTCAAAAAAACCCGGCTATCAATGCCACCAAACCGGCTATCAATGCCACAAATTGGCTATCAATGCCACCAAACTGGCTGTAAATGCCACAAAAATCCGGCTTCCGTGCCAACCCAAATTTTGGCTTTTACGGGATAAAATTTCGGCTTCCATGCCAACCCAAATTTTGGCTTTTACGCCATAAAATTTCGGCTTCCATGCCATCTCAAAAGCGGCTTTCACGCCACAACCAAAATCAGGCTCCCATGCCAAAACAATTATTTGACAAAAGATTTTCACAAAATGACAAAGCATTTGATCAAATCCCATTTAGCAATTGCTTTCATCACAAAAAGATTTAAGTGAGCTTAGGGAAAACAAACAAAAAAAAAGGTACCAAAAAAAATACATGTGGTACCAAAAAGAAAAAGGAAAGTGTTCACAAGCACTACAAAAAAAAGAGTACCCAAAAAAAATATATATACATATGGTACCAAAAAAAAAAAGAAGAATAGTTTCTGCTACAAAAAATCAGGAGCTCAGCCAAAAATGGTCTCCAGCCAAAGCTTCAGCTCCTCAAGCAAACTTTTGGCATCAGCCGTCAGAGTTTCCAAGGCACACTTCTTCAGGAACTTGCCATGAGATGCTGGCGAATGCTGTAACCCTTCTTTTACACCGGGAAGCTTTTCCCCAGCAGTTTGCCATTGCTCGTTTTCTAGAGTCCTCCTCTCAAGAACTTGACCGGCATCTGCAACCCTGCGAATCAGAGTACTCTCCCTGTCACGAGCCTCTGTTATAGCAGTCCACTTAGCATCAACTTGTGCCTTCAAATGCTCGAGATGCTTCCTGGCCATTTCGACCTCTCCATCAAGGATGTCAAGGTCGCGCTTTAATCCAAGGATGACTAGCTCTTCCTTATTCTTCTCTCGGACTACCTGCTTCCTGCTCTGTGTAGCCTCATTCAAGTCGGACTTAGCCTTATCAGCAGGGTCCAAGAACATCTCCTTGAAGAATTGGTCGTCAGGGAAATCCATGGTCTCAAACCACTTGTCACCCAGTGCAATGATCCTATCAACGATCGCCCTGGCACCTGTGACATCCAGACCAACCTCTTCGGTATCAGTGAGAATCTCCTATACATGTGGGATCATGCCAAATCCTGCCTCCAAGTGTCCAGAAAGGAGAGTCTTGATCCAAGAACTCAAAACCCGAGCCAGCACCTTCTTCGCAAATTGAAGAGACGAACTGGATGAAGATTCACCCTTCTCCGCTGATCGGCTGCTCATGTCATGTCCCATTGGAAGAGTAACAAAGGAACTCTTTCCACTTGGAGCCACTGGAGAAGGAATCTCAGCATGAGGTATCTCCTCTATCGCGTCAGAACTGGTTGTAGGAGTCTCTACCTCCGGATCGACCTCTGGCATCCCTTGCTCTGGTTCTGAAGGAAGCGATGGACTCTCTTCTGTCACTTCAAAACCTGCAAATGAAACACAAAAAGGTATGAATATGATCCTGTTAAAAAAAAAATCATCAGGGTCATCACTACAAAGTACCCTCTTCGACGACTGGCGAAACACTCTCTTCCTCCATGAACTCATCGGAAGCATTATCAACATTTGCGTCCATTGATGGTTCAAAGTCATCGGAATCCTGTGGCAAGTCAGCTGACAAGAAAAGTGTTAGCAAATCAAGTCGCAGGCAAAAAAAAAAAAAAAAGAGAAAGCGAAAGAAGTTATACCAATTGGAGATTCTGGAATCATTCCAGAGTCCCTCGGTTCTTCTTCAGATGCCATAACCGGCTCCATCACCGCCTCATCGGTCGGAACCTCAGGCATCGGCAAGTCTTCATCCTCTGCTAAAAAAAAAAAAAAAAAAAAAAAAAGAAGCAGCAGCAGGGTGAGAAAACAAATCAGAACATGGAAAGCCCCATGAAAGAAGCAGAAAAAGAAAAAGGAAGAATCATACCTTCACCAATGGTCTCTTCTCCACGGCTCCTCTTCTCTGGAGGCTCGTCGACAGCCTCTGGGACCTCCTCGTTGATGGTAAGAGGGATTTCCATGTCAGGAGAGTCCTCATGTGGCCCCTCGCTGTGATGATGACTCCTCCTCTTCTTACCTCTATGGGTTCGCTTCCTAGAAGAACCCGCCCCACTATCAGAGTCAGGTTTCTCACTTGGCTCCTCACTGGATGGTCTGCTCTTGCCAGTAGACTCCGCGGAAGCTCGCCTATGTGCCGCTTGCATCCAAGCGTCGAGCTCAGCTTCCTCCTGTTCTAGCTGCTCCAAAGCCTCATCAGGTACTTCCCGAACAGCTTCAGAACCAATGACGCCCTGGTCACCGAGAAAGCCTATCTTATGCTTCTCTCCAGAAAGGAAGGCCCAAACTTCCTCTCGCCGAACGCCATCCGACTTTCCAGTACCTTTCCCCGAAGACAGCTTTACATCAAGCTCCTTCTTGGAAAGCCCCCCGATATGCCAAAAAGCTCTCCGCGAACCACTTCGTGAAGCCGGCAGTTCGGAAAGTCGACAGCTCAGGATAAGAAATCGTGGCAGTAGTGTCTTCAGCACTATAAAAAGCCCATGCATTTCTGTCATCCTGCAAACCTCCAAAACGCTTCACCATACTCGAAGGCGCTCCAACAACGCCTTGAGGGAAGCCCAACTGAAGCGCAAAGCGAGAAGGTACATACGGCTGGATGTCGACGAAAAGATGTCTGCGGTACACCATCGTGCCGACTCGTATGCTGAAAAGCCACTCCTTCTCTGCATTGGTCAAAGGGTAATGCCTTCCCGACCCTGCTCTGGTAGAGTCTCGGGAGGCACCAAAATCAAAAGCCTTCTTCCGCAACTCCGGAGAAAGCTTCACTGAAGACTGCCCCATCTCGACGTCCCTGAACCGTCGGATCCTCATGCGGGCAAACAAAAGTGATTCGGATACGGCTTTTCCCTTAGCCAATCGAATCATCAGAGGATCATCATCCTGTGCAGCACCCAGCTGGTGGAAGCCAGGACAGTGGTATACAAACCACGAATAAAAGATATGGGCTGAAAATACCCTATTCATAGGGAGCCCAAACCGAACCAAAAAAGCAGCAGCCTGCAGTTCGGTACACAAGTAGGAGTAAAGAGCAGGCACCAAAGCAAGCCGCTCTCCAAACGCCATCTGACAAGCCGGAAAAATACAATGCGACCTGATGTGCGTCCCATCTCCACCAGCAAACACTGCCTCACCTAGCCAATAAGTGAGGTAAACAGCAAGATCTCTCCGCAGTGCAATGTCAGAACAAATGACATCTGTGCTCGCGAAGAAACCCTTCAACTCTTCCTGCATGGCCGAAGTCTTCTTCCTGTCTTCCCGGGTCATGCTATCAGAAGACTCTTTGCTGTCAAAGAAGTTGAAGAATGAAGAGCCATAACTCTTCCAACTGCTGGACCTGACTTTCGAACCCTCCTTCAAAAAATCATAGAAGGTGACGAGCTGAAAGTATAGGAGCCTGAACTCCTCTGACTGCTCCTCAAGGACGCTGTCAATCGGCATGAACTCCTCGTAGAGTTTGCCAAGGATGGGCAATCCGGTGATGGCGCGCAACTCCTTCAAGGAAAAACCAATCTCACCATTCGTTACAACGAAGGTATTGGTTTGTGGGAGAAATGATTCCAACATGGCCATGAAGGCCTCGTCGGAAAAAGCCACGGTCTCCCTAAAAGCACGGACCGCGTCAAAAATCCCGACTTCCTTCAAAATGGTGCCACCAATCAGCAGGACGCGATCAGTCCACGACTTCCAATCGGAGTCAACACTGAAATGGCCACGAAGTCGAAAAGGCTTCACCCAATTGCTGCCGTCACCGCTGAAAACGCCAAGGCCCACCGGTCCCAAATCGACCGACAGATAATCAGAGCCCTGGTAGCCGCTGGCTGGCATCAACATGTCCATTTGGGCAGGCGACTTCTCCGCATATCGGGAGGGACCGCCAACAAAAACACCGGTCTTGATCACACTGGTCCTCTTCACCCAGCTCGGAGGATCTTCCCTCTTAGGGCACGTGGGAGAAAGGCTCAGGATCGAGATGGTCCGATCAAAAGACGACCGGGTAGAAATAGTTCTCTCCTCACCATCTGCTGTGTAAGAGAACTGAAAACATCTCCTTTGGTATGTCAAGTCGTCAGGGACTGCATCTCCAAAGAAGAAGGTAGGCTTGGGTAAAACCCTCAGATCGTCCATAACCCAAGGACGGTTGCTTACCATGATCTTATAGAACTCCTCATCCTTGAGAGCGATCAATCGCTGTCTCATCTCATCGCGATTGAGGGAATCGCACTCTTCCAAGTTCTTCTCAACAAACTAGACCTTCTCCCAGGCCTGCTGAATAGCCACATTAGAAGATCTGGCGGATTGACGAGGTACACTTGTAGCAGGCTCTTTACCCTTGTTCGTTCTAGAGGAACCACCTGCAAAGGTTGGAAAAGAAAAAAAAAAAAGATCATCATCAAAATGACAGGATTTCGCTAAAAGAAAATCTGGCGAAATTTTGGCATGGTTCCGGGGCAATTCCAAAGAAAAAGGAAATACCCCGAAAGAAATAGAAAGTCTGAAGATGGGCTCAACATCGCTGCGAGCTCCGAAACTCCAAACTTTCGAAACCTCAAAATCTCCGTAAAATCAAGAAGGGCTCAACATCGCTGCGAGCTCCAAATTCCCAAATTTGCAAAGATTTTCAGGTATGCTATCATGCTCTTAAATTCAATCTACAAAAAGTACATGCATGAACATCTAGATTTGCATAAAACCGCATTATCATGATGAGCAAAAAAAAAAAAAAAAAAAAAAAGAAACTTTCTAAAAAAAAAAGGAGGAGAAAGAAAAAAAAAAGAAGAAAGAAAACGTGCAAAAAGAAAAAGAGAAAGAAAGAAGCACGAAAAAAAAAAAAAAAACAGGAATCACGTGGAAAAAAAAAAGAGAAGAAGAATAGAAAGAAAAGAAAAAGAAAAGAAAAAAAAAAAAAAAAAGAGAAGAGAGAAACTTTCTTTTTTCACCATCCTATTCTCTACATGGAGTTTTCTTGAAAGAAAAAGAGAGAAAACTTACTTGAAGCCATTGATGGAGAAGAAGAAGGAAAAAGCTTGAAGATCCTTGAAGAAGAAGAACTCTTGGTCTTGGAGCTCTCTTAAGATTGTTGCAAAAGAAAGCAATAAGAGCAAGAGATCTAGCCTCCTCCTTGCTTTTATAGAAGAGAGCAAATCAAAGAAGGAAACAAAAAAGAAAGGTAAGTGCTACTAATTAGTAACCTTACCAAAAGAGAAGGAATTAGAAAGATTCTTTCCCAAAAAGAAAGATGTCTTTGAGAGATTTTCTCCCAAAATCAATCAATGAGAGATTCTCTCCAACAAATTAGGAGATTGGAGATTCTTTCCCAAAAAGAAAGATACCTTGAGATATTCTCTCCCAAATTAAAGGAATATGAGAGATTCTCTCCCATAAAGATATTTTTAGATATTCTCTATCCAAATGAGATATCTTTAGATATTCTTTATAAAAATGGCCCCACATGAGATCTAAGCCATCCTAAAAAGCTTAAGGTCCCATGGGCTAGCCCATATGAGCCAGGTTT
This sequence comes from Umbellularia californica, assembly GCA_028538565.1. NCBI lineage: Eukaryota > Viridiplantae > Streptophyta > Magnoliopsida > Laurales > Lauraceae > Umbellularia > Umbellularia californica. Next base: position 63,557,525 of record JAPQWN010000001.1, read on the forward strand.
GACCACCTAGGCACTAAAAAAAAAAAATGGGCTTTTAGTCAGAAAAAAAATCCCTCTTACCAAGAGCATACAAAAATGGTTCCATGCCTCTTTTGAGTTGATTGAACCATACAAAAAATTTCCAAGCCCCATGAGCTTCCAAAAATCAAACCATCCAACCTCATATACCAAATTAAGCCAAAATCTTGAAATTGACATTCCACAAAAATCCAAACCACTCCAATGGACCTACACAGTCCCAAAGAGTGACCAAAAAACCAAATCCTGGTCCCCTAACTTGCCACATACAGCTTGTTAGGTCACAAAACCAAAACCAAAAACCAAATCATGATCCCCTAACTTGCCACATACAGCCTGTTAGGTCTACAAGATCAAAACCAAAACCCGACCCCCTAACCTGCCACATACAGCTTGTTAGGTCACAAGGTCAAAAACAAAAGCCCAAATCCACATCCCTGATGTCATCTTCAAAACTTTGCCTCGAGATGGTACTTGATTCCTTTCATTTACCATAAAATTCCCCTGGAAGCTCAAAGGCTACTCTACCAAAGGAAAGATTGCTCAAAGACTCTTGGTCAAGACACAAGCTCTCCTTCAAAAATCTCTTCGAGGCACATCGACTACAAAAGTCAAGCAACTCGTCGCTGTACCTCGAGGGGGCATTTGTTGACACCAAAAATGTCACTTTGCCTCTTCAACATCAAGAAAGCTGCATGAAGTCGCAACCTGCCATAAATAGGCAATGCAATTTCTCCAAAAAATCAAATCTTGTCAGAATCAAACAAAAACTGCAAGATCCTTCAAGATAGCCAAGAGAAGAGTACACATGAAGTTTCGGGCCATTTCAGAATCATTTGGCCTAACTTTGCTTCTCCGACAGCTAAAATGGTGCTCCAGGCGGCGACATCATCGGAGACGTCAAAACTTCGATCAGAGCCTACGGATGACTCCAGCATGTCTCAAAAGGGCTCCATGCCAGATTTCAAGTCAAACCGACAATGTTTGACCCTCCATCAATGCTCGAGCAGCAAAATCAAGCCTCCCGACAGCGGGAACCACCGAAGCCTTCGCTCATCAAACCAAGTGCATGAGTGGCTTCAACATGCTTCCAAAAGGCTGCACGTCAAATTTCAGATCATTCCGACAACGTTTGACCAGGTTTCGATGCTCCGAGAGAAAATCAAGCCTACCGTGGCGGAGCAACCCGGGACCATGACATCCAAAACGGAGCCCATGGAACGTCTCAAAATGACTCCAATAGGCTCCCCATCAAATTTCAGGTCAATCGGACATCGTTTGGCCACATATCAAAGCTCGGCATTTTCCCCGCAGCAAAATCAAGTGAAGCATCGACGAGACCCCAAACGGCTTCAAAACTCAAACAAAAGCCTATGGTTGGTCTTATTTATTGCTCAGGAGGCTCTACCTCAAATTTCAGGTCATTCCGACATCGTTTGACCAAGTTTCAGCTTCCGGCGGAAAATCAGCAGCTCTACGCGACAAAGTCTTCGGCTTTCCTGGAAAATTGGAAACTTTTCACTCTAAAAATGCAAGGATTCTCATCAGGTTTTCTACAGGGAAATCAAGCCAATAAATGAGAAGAAATATCAAGAAAAATACAGAAGAAAACGGCGACGAAAAAGACCGCAAAACGGACCAAAAAAGGTGAAAAACCCCCAGGGTCGCAGCCCGCGACCCTGGCCCAGGGTTGCCGGCCCATGGTCCCCAGCGACCATGGCCCCATGGTCGCCGGCGACCATGGAAGTCCGGGTCACCGGATTTTTCGCCGGTGACCCATTTTTCCGTCCCTTTTCGCGTTTTACGCGTTTTGGCCCCTGTGGTTCCCTGAAATTGTGATTTTTAGTGCTTTAAATTGACTCATATCCGACGACATCTCGGATCCGCCGTCAAAAGCATAAAATCATCATTGATCGCTCCAAGATCGCCAACCAGCTGACCAAGAAAGTGCACTTTCTGTCCGACCGATCGTGAAATCGACAAGACAGATGTCACCAGCCCGCTGCTAGCTATCAATGTCTGAAGTTACATGTTCATCCGATGTCGATCAGCATGTAGATCCATCGATGATCATCGCCAGAAGATTTCCAGAAGATACGGCATGGCCCGCGACTCTTCGACTGCTCGGCGACCATTTTGATGCAGTTAATTGACTAGCTTTATTGCAGTCATTAATTCATTTCTTTGGACGGCCCAATCAGAAGCAAGCATTCGGGAGTTACAAATCAAGAGATTCATTCATGGCACTTAAACCTTGAAACTCCTCCCATCATGACGATTAAATGCCCTCAATCTCCATCGGCCAATCAGATTCAAGGAAAAAGGAGTTACAAAATCAAGAAATAAATCTTGTAACTCCTCTCATTAAAGCAATTAAAGCTCATAAACTCTCCTAAATGGCTACCAAAAGCCTATAAATAGGAGAGCATTCCATTGAAATCGGGATAAAAAAAAAAAAGAGATCGGATCGGAAGAGAGCGGAAAGAATCCAGAGAAAGAAAAAGAGAGAAAAACTCTGCTGAAGTTCTGCACCGGCCACCACTACAAGGTGACAAAAGTCCCTTGGGGGGCACCCCCCCCCCCCCCCCCCCCCCCCCCCGCCAAGGTCCTTGCCTTCTCCCGCTGCCTCCAATGGCTTAGACGTGGCTTTTCAGCCCGTCTACTTAGCTTTTTATCGGACATAGGACCTCCTCTTGGTCTTTGTCCTCTAAAAATCTGAGGTTATAGCCAAGCCAAGCAAATCAAGAGCATCCTCTGTTCTCATCTGCATGGATGATGGCGAAGCCCATACATGGCTTGCGACCGTCAATCTGAACGAGTCCCCCACAATCTCCTGAGAAGTTAGATCCTCCTTTTCTTGCTTTTCATTGTAGTTTGTATTTTTCTAAAAGAGACAAAAATCACAACTCTTGTCTTTCATTATTGATGAGAATTGTAAATCGGCTATAAACGCCAAAATCGGCTATAAATGCCAAACAAAATCGCCTTTCACGGCAAACCAAGAAAATGTCTCTTTTCTTAAATATTTGTGCAATGGAAAACTTGAAAGAAGTTGATTTCCTTTTTACTTGCGAAGGTTGATCTCCGGATTACCACTTGCAATTCCAAGTAAAATAGAAAATCTGGCACACCCACACAAAGAAATGTTGATGCACGCTTCATGCCCCCAGGGCGCGAAAGGGTCGTACCCAACGGACTCCCACGTCCGCCGACCCCGGTAGCACCCACGGCATTCGGAGCGCGTTCCATCAGCTAGCTTGCCACATGCAGCTTGTTAGGTCACAAGGACACCAAAAAAAAAATCTCGACCCCCTACCTTGCCACATACATCTTGATAGGTTACAAGGTCAAAAGCAAAACCTCCTCTTAACCACCTAATGTGCCACATATAGCCTTTAGGTTTACAAGGAAAAAAAAAAAAAAAAACCAAAAGAATAACCCAAAATAAAAATCCAAAACCAAAATTCTAGATAAAAAAAAAACTCAAATCCAAAACCCTTATGTCAGTTTCAAAACTTTCCCTTGAGATGGTACATGATCCCTCTCACTGCCAAAAAATTCCGTTGGAGACTCAAAAAAGCTAATCCATCAAAAAAAAAAAAAAATTCTCAAGAATCTTGGTCAAGTAAAAAGCACTCATTCAAAGCTCAAATCTCTTCGAGGCACACCGACTACAAAGTTATGCAACTCGCCATTATACCTTGAGGAGGCATCCGTTGAAACCAAAAATGCGACTTTGCCTCTCTATACCCTTTCAACATCAAGGAAGTCATATGAAGCCACATCATACCACAATGGGCGAAGTTGTTTCGAGCAATAGATCTTGACAAAACAGTCATGAAAAGTGTACACATGAAGTTTTGGGTCATTTCAACGTCATTTGGCCTTACTTTACTCTTCTAGCAGCCAAACAGGAGCTCCCGATAGCAGTGAAGCTAGGGACCTTGTTTCACAAAGCAGAGCACACAGTTGGCCTCAAAATTCCATTAGAAGGCTCCACATCAAATTTCAGGTCATTCCAAAATTATTTGGCCCAAAATGCAAAAGTCGCATTCTCTTAGCGACAAAGTCAGCCCTTCCGCCAACAATAGCATCGAAGACACCAAATCTTCAACGAGATCTAGTAGATGGTCTCAAAACACTCCCAAGAGGCTCTATGTCGAATTTCAGGCCAACCCGACAATGTTTGAGCTAACATTAAACCTCAAGCAGTGGCCTCTCGACAGCGGAGACCGCTGAAGTCATCACTCTTCAAACAAAATACATGGATGGTCCTAAAATACTGCCAAGGGGAAACACACCAATTTCAGGTGATTTCGACATCATTTGACCAAACTTCGACCCCATGATAACTAAACCATTCTCTAAGCGACAGAGTCCCTTGGGATTATGATTTACAAATCAGAGCTGATGGATTATCTTAAAATAATCTCACTAGGCTCCCTATCAAATTTCAGGTCAATAAGATATCGTTTGACCGTACATCAAGATGTGACATCTTCCTCGCGATAAAATCAAGTCTACTGACGACAGTACCCTTAATGGCTTCAAAATCCAAACAAGATCTTATGGGTGATCTTATTTTTTTTTTGCCCATGAAGCTTCATCTCAAATTTTAGGTCATTCCGACATTGTTTGGCCCAGTCTCAACTTCTGGCTATAAATCGACACCCCTGCGCGACAAAGTCTTCTCCTTTCCTAAAAAATCATAGACTTCACCCCTTATTTTGCGCGGCGTATCATCAAGTTTTCGGTAGGAAAATAATGCAAAAAAATTGTACAAAAATACAAGAAAAAATATGTCATAAAGAAAAATAATAAAAGGCCGAAAAAACGACCAATCAGGTAAAAAATGCCCCATGGTCGTCGGCGACCAGGCGACCCTGGAAATCCAGGGTTGCTAGATTTCTACAAAACCCCTTTTATTGGGTCGTTTTCCCATTTTGAACCATCTCGCCTCTGTGATTTTTTGAAAATCTGATTTTCGGGGCACGAGATCTGTCGATCTTTGACAACATCATGGATTCGCCATCAAAATCATGAATTTATCATTGGACACCTCGAGATCATCAACTGACCAACCATGAAAGAATACTTTTTGCCCGGCCGATAGAGAAATCGATAGGACAAATAGTATTGGCCCACTGCAACAATCAATGTTTGAAATTGCATGATCATCCGACAACAATTAATGTTAGAAATTTGTCGATGATCAAGACTTCCTACGTCACGTGTAGAATTGCAAAAGTCACGACATGGCTCGCAACTCTTCAAATGCTTTGGCGGCCACTTAATACAGCTAATTACCTGTTATTATGGAATGCCCAATCAAAATCCAAGAAAAGGGAGTTACAAGTCATAGCAATTATGGTATTAAACCATGTAACTCCTCCAATTATTGAGAATCAGTGCAAATATTGGCCCACTACTCTCCATAGGCCAATCAAATATTAAGGAAAAGGAGTTACAAAACCATTAATCCAAAATTTGTAACTCCCTCCATCATGGAACATTAATGCATTGAATGCATTAAAGATCCATAAACTCTCCACATGCCCACCAAAGGCCTATAAAAGGAGGTCATTTTCACCATTCCAGGGCATGATGCAAATTACACACACGTTCTCCTTTGTTGATGCTCGTACAATGATGTCTCCGTCGTTGAAGAAGTTCTACAACAGCCACCACTGCAAGGTGATTGAAGACCCTTGGGGGGCCACCGCCCAAGGCCCTCTCCTTCTATATCAATGGGTTAGACGGGGCTCTTTAGCCTGTCTACTTAGATTTTTATTAGATATAGGATCTCTCCTTGATCCTTATTCTCTAAAAATCCGAAGTTCAAGCCTAGCCAAGAGAATCAAAAGCATTCATTGTTATCATCAAAAGGATCACGGTGAAGTCCTAACATGACTTGCGACCGTCAATCTGAACGATTCGCAGCAATCTCCCGAAAGTCAAATTACATTTTATTTCTTCTTGTTGTATTTGTATTTTTAAAGAGAAAAAAATCACAAGTCTTGTCAGTTTCCGATGAAAAAGTCTACTTGTCCCGGGATTTAATCCCGGGACAAGTCCCGGGAAAATGACCATTTTGCCCCTCCCATGTGGAGTCAAGACAAGTCCCAGGATTTAATCCCGGGACAAGTAGCAGGGCTCGTTTTCGATGGGAACTATAAATCGCCTTTCACGACACCATATAATTGCCTCGCATGGCAAACACAAAATCGCCTCTCACGGCAAAAACATCGCCTTTCGCGACAAACTAATGAAATTCGCCTTTCACGGCATCCAAAATTTAAATTATGTCTTATTTTTACCATATATGCAATAAGAGTAAGAAAAAAGTTTATTTTCTTGTTTGCATGAAAAGGCTGATCTACGGATCACCGCTTGTTATTTTCAAGTATATTAGAAAATTTGGCAAACCCGTACACAAAAGAAAATGCGGTTGGTCGCTCGTCTCCAGTCACAAAAGTGTTGAACCCCATGGATTCTCACATCCAATAGCCCCGTTAGTCCCAAAACGATCCGCGAACAAGAGTAGACTTTGTCAATGACATATGGTCTCCCCATTTGGGTTCGAATTTGCACTTGGATTTGTGAGTCAGGACCATAGGTCTTTGTACAATGAGGACCAAATCTCATTTTTTGAAAGTCCTTTCCCGAACCTTTTTATCAGAAGATTCGACCATGCGAGCGTGATAAACTTCAATACTTTGCTTGGCCGTAAGTCTTTTCTCATCAAGATCTTTCTTCTAGTTTTATTGCTTCTTATTTAATATTTTTATATATTTTACTAGTGCAAACGGGCATGTACTCCTATTAATAAGGATACACTTTTTCTTCTGTGGAGTGATCTGGGATGCCAACCAATCTATAGTAGTAGTTGGTATCTACATGAAACTTCGTGGGTATGGGATGATCCAAACATCATTTTAACTCAATGATTTTTTAAAGTCTAAACTAATAGTGATTTTAAAGTGCATTTATTTTTGTGACTTAAATCTGACAATGCTTAACAGTCAGATTAATGTTAAATTAAAAATGTGTCAATTCATAAAAGGTATGTGAATATTAATGGTTTAAATTTCTCAAAGATAAAACTCTGCTAGAATGATTTGGTAAGTGGAAATTCCTATGAAAAGTGTAAGATATAACAGACTCATTAACCATTTTGTTTCTTTGATAAAAGAAATAAAGTTGCATGTCCAGAACCCAAATCACTAAGCACATAAGATTTTGTCCAGAAAATAAAGGTAGCATGTGTTCTCAAAATATTTTCTTAGTAGTCCCTTCACAGTGGAGGTTAGATAAAGATAACATCTAGGTCAATGCTCGATACCGGGTAGCGATGTAGAAAAAAAATTAAATAATGGTTTTCTTGTTTTGAAGCTATGAGTCTTTCCCTATCCCTCGAGGGCGTAGCCCGTAGGGTAAGAGCCTAAATAGTGCAGGCCTTTCAAAGGCCTTTCAAGGACTTTGACCCACCCAACCTAGGGTAAGGACAGCCCCAGCCAGCTCGGACCGGCCCTTTGACAGCCCAACATGATCCACCCCCATGTATAAAAACCACTATCCTATTCTTCCACAAAATGGTGACCGGTTGCCCCCACCCTGGCGCGCGCTGGCTGTGGCGGCCTGACATGCGAGCAGTCGCGTGAAGGGGCTATATTATTTCCAAAAGCAGTCTTTTTTTAAGATGCTGTTAACGGCTAGTTTGCAAGATTCCACGCCACACCACAAAATGACAACCACTTCCACCTCCATATGGCTGTCAGCTCTTTATAGATCCAAGTTTTGACAAACCAATGTGCGGTTGACTGAGAAAAGGTGTCCTTACGATTGGCACTGGTCATTCATAACTGAGCTCTACACCTACTTGTCTGGGGAGCCTTTCTGTGGTGAGACCAGCTGCATTTAGACAGGGTGGGGCCCTTCCACTGTATGCCTTAGGATTGATGGCACTTTCTTGTATATATTTGAGTGTTAGATTTATTTTTTTTCTTATTGGCAGTACAGGGATGTGATATTAACTACACCCTCTTGCTGCTTTACTACAAGGCGGTGGATGTTATAATTGGTGAATACATGCCATATGGATAGTTGGAGTGTTGAGGACTCTTCATGTATTTCAAGTCAAGCTCAAAAAATCAAACCCTTGAAAATTATACTAGTGAGAGGGATATTTAGAGCAAAAATCTACATAGACCGACTCCATAGCCTGATTTGGGGACCAATCCCACGTGGACAGCCATGTGGCGCTTAGGTGGACCGATTGGGCATTCAACTTTTCAAAGCCCAGCAAAATGAAAAAAAAAAAAAAAAGAAGAAATCGGTCTACCTACAGAAATGCCCTGAAACGCTCTAGTTCTTCTCCCTCCCAAACGCTCCTCCACAATCAAACTCTCTCTCACTTGGCAACAGCGCGCATCTCTCTCTCTCTCTCTCTCCATCGCATTTCAATACCCTCTCCAAGGCTCTGCCTCCACGCAGCAGCACCTCTCTTTCTCCCTCTTACCATCACAGCGCCTCTCTCCCTCCCTCATAGCAGCGCATAGATCGACCGGCTCAGATTGCATCTTCTTTGTTGTTTCTGGTGAGGTGCGAGCGGGAAAGTAATAGAGAAGGGGGAAAGAGGAGCAGGGCGCGGGTCCTTCGACGCCCATGTATGTTGTTGGGTTTTTTTTTTTTTTTTTAAATCGTGCAAATGATATTGAGTTTTCATATTGGGATTTATGTTGTTTTTCTTGAATTTTCATATTGTTTCATAATGGGGTTTTTTCACAGTTCTTGCAATATATATATATATTTTGGGATTTTCCCCTGTTTTCATATTCTGTTTAGAATAGCACCTAACACTGTATGGCGTAGCTTGGAGACATGCTTTTTGGGAATTTCTGTAAAATTTGTTGGAATTTAGAGAGCGTGTTGTATCTGACCTTTGTTCTCGGCGTCTATTATGCTGGATACTTGTATAAAGAATAAACTACATTTATGTCATAATAATCTGTATCCATGTGATTCAGAAAATGAGGAATCTTATCCCCACTTCTACGAATTGCTGTACTGGCATTTTTATTTGCATAATACCTAGACACCTGTATCCATACCTTCTTTAATCTAATTAATGAATTACAGGCAGCTTACATTTATTTTTTTAACCAGTTTTTAGATATAATGGATAATGCTATCTATTGGCAAGAACCCAGCCACCGTGAGGGGCGGTTTTGGGTTTTTTTGGTTGGTTTGGAATCCATGAGTAACCAAAAAGATTATTAAGAGAACAGAGAAAGAAAGTGATGATGCACAAAAATGGATTTGCACACCACCGGTCAAGTAATAGATAATTAATGCAGTAATTGAGATGAGAGAGAGATTTATAGTGGTTCGGTCAGTGTGACCTACGTCCACTTTCAGAAAGGCTGAGGTAGCCGAAATGTATTAATTCTCAAGTATTTTAGAGATTACAGACTTTGGAGAGAGTGTAGAAGGGAGATTATTGCTTGCCCCTCAAGTGCTGAGAGGCTCATTAATTTATAGCCTTCCCCTAACAGATGGGGACGACTTTAAAGCGCCGTTCACGAGGAGCGTTCAAGGTGTCCTCGACTGGCGAGGCAGTTGTGATATTCTCCGCTGGACCTGGTAAAAGCGGGACGTGGCCTGACTGCTTCCGAAGCGACCCGGACTGCTATGACGTGGCTGGGCATCGTGGATACGGGCTCGGACTGCAAACGGATCTCCATTAACTTTGGGCTTTGGCTCATGACAGATCGGGCCATTTGGGCCGGACTCATCATTTGCCCCTCAATGCCCCGCGCCCAAAGAAGCTTTGAAAAGGGGGGCATTTTGCATATCCGGCTTCTTTCCCATTCAAATAATTGTTGCCGCGTTCCTCTCCCTGCCAGCTTCTTGTGTTCTTCCCCGGCCCTGAGGAGAAGGATTTTTGGGAGAGTCCTGTTAGTATGAGACTCCTCTTATGTTTGGGGTTTTTTGAAACCCTAGGCTATAAAAGCCCTTTGAAAGAGAGGAGACCCACTCCACCTTCTTCATCTGTTCCCCTTCCCAGAGAAAGAAAAGTTTTAACTTTTCTTCATTCCTCACCCTTCTTCCTCCACTCATCTTCTTTTACTCTAAGTAGAAGACAACAAACCCATTCACTTCTTCCCATTCCAAGAGATTTTAATGGAGAGTGAAGGGAAAAAGGGCCCTTGCAGCCAACCACCTGCAACAAAGCAGGTGGGCTCCGGCGTGGTCGTCAGCCTGGTGGGCGAAGCGGCTGCAGCACGGTCAGGCGTCGGAGTGGGAGCCGCACCGCAAATGGGAATCGGCCTGGTGGAGGGCGAGACACCTGCAGCCCCGCCGGGCGTCGTTGGGGCAGCAGCACGCCCGGGCGGCGTGGGCGTGGATGTCGGCCCCTTGGGCTCGGTCGTCGCTCCACAGGCGGGAATGGGCGCCGGCGTGGGCGTCGGCCTGCGGACGTCGATCGGAGCAACAGTCCCCTTGGGCATGGCGACAGGCGCAACAGTGGTGAGGGCGGCAGCAGCGACGCCCGGAACGGGCGGCGTCCAGGTCGCGGCGGCAGCGGCGACGCCGAGCATGGCCGTCCAGGCCGCAGCGGCAGCGCCCGGCACAGGCGTGGCGGGCCCTGGGGCGGTGTTCGGCTCGGCAGCGGGCGGCGGCAGGGGCGTCAGTCTCGTGGCGGCGCCCGGCCTTGGCGTCGGTAGCACGGCGGGCGACGGCAGGGGCGCCGGTCCCGTGGCGGCGCCCGGCCTTGGCGTCGGCAGCACGGCGGGCGACCGCAGGGGCGCCGGCCCCGTGGCGGCGCCCAGCCTTGGCGTCGGCAGCACGGCGGGCGACCGCAGGGGCGCCGGTCTCGTGGCGGCGCCCGGCCTTGGCGTCGGCAGCACGGAGGGCGACGGCAGGGGCGCCGGTCTCGTGGCGGCGCCCCGCCTTGGCGTTACCAGCACGGTAGCGCCCGGTTTGGGCGTCCAGGTGGCGACAGCGCCCGGCGCCTGTGAGAACCCGACCCCTAATTTCTTGGTTTAGTGTGGTTTTAATCGTGATTTGGTTTTCCCGATGGGTTTAGTGGTTGTTGGTTGAGTTTTTGAGTTAGAATGACTTTTCATTAGCTTTGGGAAGTTTTGAGAGCCAGTGAACCTAGACATGACCGTAGGGTTCCATTTGTTTTGCGTGGTCAGCGTGGGGAGATTCTTGATGATTCCCAAAAATTTCCATTTAAGCTTCGTTAGACTAATCTCGCCATTCCCTACAACTTTCGTGTTCACTCCGTGCCCATTCGAAACTCCTAAAATCAGTTTTCCGGAAATCCCAAATTTTCCATTCTTTAACCCCTTTGACCAAACAGTTGACTTTTTATGTGGACCCCGGTAGTATGTCAATATTAACCTTGTTGGAAAGATAATTTTATTCCAGACACTTTTCATGTTTTAAGTTTCTTGATCCGAGGTCTGGAAAGCCCTCTAATCTCCATTACTAGTTCTACTTAAGTGTGGACCCCACACCCACCCATTATAAAAAGTACAACTTCATCTCTTTCTCCCTCATTTTCCACTCCAATCGGCTGCAACTCCATGCTACACTACCAGCAGCCCCCCCTTCTTCTTTTTCTTCCATTTCTCTTGCTCAAATGAAGCCTCCAAGCCACCAATCCGACAAGGGAACTCCGGCAACTTCTTCCCCTTCATCCCCTCTCTCTTTTGACACCATTTTCGTGGGAAACCAAGGTGGGCAGCCCCTATTTCAAGCTCCTTCTTGTTGATTAATGGCCCTAGAGGTAAGGATCTCTTTCCATCTTCTATTGTTGAGCAATGGCTTTCCCCTAGGTCCTATTTCCTAGCTTGTTTGAACTCATTCCTTCTCCTTGATGAGTTACCATTTTTAGGGTTCTTATGGGTTGCTTTTTGGGGGTTTTTGTGTAGCTTGGAGCCTTGGCTTGGAAGAGTGTTTAGAGCTTGATTTGCTTGATTAGAGACCCAAGGCAAGTGGATGATTTGATATTTACATGTTTTATGAGAAATGCGGTTTTTTTCTATTTCATACATGATGTTTCACATTATCACTATTCATGTTTTCTTTATGATTCACATTGATTTGGAAGTACATTTAATGTTTTGGAAACATGGTGGATTTTACTCTTTGTCTATATCTTGTTTTTGGCTTAAATGAATCTTAGTGATTGTGGAGTTTCTCTTCTCTTATGGTTGAGGGTGAAGACGGAAGAAGTGATTGGATAATGATATGTAGAAGTTTTGATGTTGGAGAAGAGTTGAAGGTGGAATAGGAGGAGCTTTCAGCTCATTTTATTGCAGATAAGTGATTGGAGAGGGAAAGGGATGGATTGGAGAAAGAGGACTGGAATCTGAACTGTATTGTGGAGTTCCCGCAACTGGCGGTCAGCCGACGGTCACCTAGCGGCTAGCCGTCTGGTGACTGGCGGCTAACCGAACCGCGTCCGGTTACTTTTCCAGAGAGCTGTAACCTTACGGTCAGCCTCGCGGTCAGCTAGCGGCTAACCGTCGAGTCCATCGGCGGCTAACCGCTAGCCAACCGAACTGAAGCGGTTACATTTCCAAAATGCCACATTTGGTCAGGTCAATCGCGGTCAGCCCCGCGGTCAGCCAGCGGCTAACCGCCTAATCCATTGGCGGCTAACCGCCAGGTAACCAAAATTCCCGGAATTATGGGAATAAAGAGAGATGAAGGGAGTTCCCATCCCATTTGCTTGTGAACCTTTCTGAAAGCAATGGGCACTTTCCACCTGGAATATGTTCGAAACGAAGATGAAATGTTTGATTGAAGCCTGTCCGAGTGAGAAACCACATCACCGAGATTTGTTGAATTGTTGAGGTTACTCAGGTGTGTAAGGAGCCCGAAATGTCTCTAAACTCAAGGAGTACCAAGTGCTTACTGAAAAATAGACATACGGGATCCCTATCCACCTTGAGTTATCTTGAACCCCGATTCTGTCCCGATATTTCGAAAGCTTGTTCACCTTTTTATTCCCGAAATTATGAGTTATGAATTATCAATCCCGAATGCCTTGAAAGTGTACTTGTACTGTTTTTACTAGCCTTGACAGACATGCTTGATATGATACGACAGTCGTGCCTTGAGCACCCCATTTTGCTCGTTTATACAATTCCATCAAGTGTTTTATACATACCCGATTTCTTGCATATGACCTGTCAATACTTTGAGACTTGAAACATCGTTTTTAAGCTTGGGGAGGTATTGTTTGGAGCCCCAATGCAATGTGAGAACTTGAAAGGCATGGTATGGAGTCCGGATGAAGAGAAGCCCCATTATGGAGATTCGTTAAGGATCCTTTGACTCGTCAATGTGCATAGGGATCCGAGATGTCCTTAATCCTCAAAGAGTACCCAGTTATTTCAAATTAGACATACGGGGCCCCATTCACATTGATTTCAATCTAGGACCCTCAACGTTTGACCCGGAAAAGTATAGAAATCCATTATGTCTTATTTAAACTCGAATTTCGCTTGTACACTTTCAATCTCTTGTTTTATGAATAGACTTGCCCGACAGTATCGAAATTCATGTTTTAACATTGTTGTTAGCCCGTACATGCCTGACCGATACAGATATGATTTTGTTCTTATGAGCACCCCCGTCTTGCCCAGTTATATTCCTGCTCTCGATTTGTTTTACACGTGACTTGATTTATGTGATTTAACCTATGGGTATCCCGTCCCGTTATATTCGTACATGTTGATTTCTTGCATATGACCCATGAGCCAAAACCTTGAGGTAAGATGGGGCCAGAGCTTTGTAGTGCGAGCCCATGAACCAAAAGGATTATTATTTTGAGAATAAAACTTGAGGCAATATGGGGCCAGAGCTTTGTAGTGCGAGCCCATGAGCCAAAAAGAGAACATGCATACATGTATTTGTTTTGTTACTTGCATATAACCTATGAGTCGGCACCACTAAGCTTGGATGACCTTGTCGGTCTGATCTACCGACTTGGAGATCCCTTCTTGTCCCGCCAGCTGCAGCTTGGATCCCGCTACCCGGTTTATTAACCGTGGTCTTGTCCTGACACCGCAGATTGCTACTGTGGTTCCTGATGCCCGACTCGCTACCGTGGTCATGTCTTGCATATAGTATATATGTATATGTATTTCGTTGTTCCTCCTCACTTCGGTGACTGAGGTCAACGCCTTGATATGCTTGCTCTATCACTTCGGTGATAGAGGATTTAGCTTTGTGTGGTTGCCATCTTGATAGTTCCTGATCCTTGATACCCGTACTGCTTTATATTGATCATGCATTTTCTAGTAAATGTTCATTATTTATACATGTTTTAAATGAGTTCCTGATTTGTGAAATGTTCAGGTTTTATACATGCTTTAAAGGAATACATGCTTTGCCAAATATTCGTGCTTTATACGCGTTTTATATGAATACAGGATTTTTGTCAGATATTCATGATTTATTGCATGTTTTATCATTCAGTATATTGTTATATCTTTTCACCCACCAGCCAGACCGTCGTGTCTGACCCACTACTTTGGTACTCAGGTCCAGACTTCTTCACCCGAGACGAGTGCACGTGTTGGCTGTGGAGCCATGAGTTTTCAGGTTGTTTGTCGGCTATGTCATGTAGACATTGAGCTTGACATCGGTATTACGTCACATATGGGTAGTGATCATTAGCTTGTTTTCTTGTATGGCTTCTATTAGCCTTTTTCTTGGGATTTGTAATTAATACACATTGTTATTTGTAACTTGAACATATATGGGAATGTAATACCCTGTCTCTGTCAGCTCTGTACTTTATTGTGATGGTTTATTCCAGTCTGAGATGGATCAATGATAAGATGATTATATGCTTGGGTTGAGTGCGGTGCGGAATCCAATGGCCACGGACTCCGAGTCGCAACACCACGAAAGCTTCCGCTAAATATTCAGAAGTGTTGGAATTTGTAATCCTCACACACGCGGATCTTGGGAGAAACATAATTATTACTTCACGGACCCCGGGTTTGGGGTCGTGACAGCGCCCCAGGCGGGGTGAGTTTTGGCAGCGTGGTGGGAGCCAGTGCGGCAGGCGCGGCGAACGCGGGGATGACCGCAGCATCTCGGGCGGAAGTGGCAGGCGAGGCTGGATTATCGAGTAGAATTTTACGTCCTCGCAAAAAATATCAAGGAAAAGTAATTGTTGAGGATGCCGGATCCAAGGTAAGCAGTATCTTCAGTGTACTCAAAACAGACAGTGACCTTTTGAAGATTAGTGTTTGCATCCCTCCTACTGTGCTTTGCCGCCGGGCTGAAGCGGGAGAGCCAGCTTGTGATGATTACTCAGGTGACATTGTCATTTATGAGGAGATGATCGAGGCAGGGTTAAAGTATCCGATACCCTCTCCAGTTTGTCGTATTCTTCACTATTTCTCCTTAACTCCAGGGCGATTAGCACCCAACGGGTGGAGAGTTATGCTCGGATTCCTTGCGCTGTGGAGGAGAGTACATCAAGAGGACGCTTCTCCTCTCGAGTTTCATGCTGCTTACAGTTTGATCGAGTCCCCAGCCCCTCATAGGGGATGGTACTATTTTACCCCTAGGGGCGGAAAACTGCTCACGGGATTACGTTCAAACTGCCACGATTGGAAATCTCGCTTCTTCTTCATCGGTGGAGAGTGGGTTGCTGAGTCAGATCGACCTTTGGTACCCACCCGATGGATTGACGCTAAGAGACTAGGTACATATTCTGATTGCTTTCTTTCTGATTGCTTCCTTGTTTTTATCCATGTGCTCACTGTCATGTACTCATTTACAGATCCTCCCCTTCTTTCCACGGAGCAGGAGCGTAAGCTGCAAGCGGTGAGAGATCACCCTGACAAGGACTTGGGAGTCCTTCTTCCCAAGGAGAGAGGTAAGACCAGTGGACCTCCTACGGACTCTTCGTCTTTGGGTAGTACTGGCGTACTCCATCCGGGATCGGCTTCAAAGAGAAAAGGTAAGTCATTTCAACTTTAGCAATGTTTTGTGTGTTTACCTGATATGCCGTACTCGAATAACACTTTTCTTCAATAGGCATCGAGATAAGCAGAGAGATGATTGGAGCCCCCTTTTCGACCCGCTTCTCGGACAGGGGTACCCCTTCCCCCAAGGCGGCGAGGACGAAGGACGTCTCTCCAAGAACCTCTCCGCCAGCGACTCGCGTCGAGCCCCGGGTGCCTCCTCCTCGCATGGCTTCACCCATGGTGTCTCCTCAGGCAGGGGTCTCTTCCGCTAAGACTACTTTCCCGCAGTCTTCCTCTTCAGCTACACTTCCTGCCCCTCAACTGTGTCCTCCACAACCGGGCATTTCTACAGGGGTATCGGCTAGGACTAGTTCCATGCTGGGTCATTCGCGGGAGATGCGGGAAAGGCTAGGGAGATATGTGCTGCCGCATGAGGTTTCTCGGGTTAATGCCTTGGGCACCGAGGGGGTTATTGACTCATTTGTAGAGGGCCTGGCTCAGGTAAAGATGCACAATTCTTTATTCCTTTTTCTCCAGGCCGTTACCCCTTTATTTCTTTTTAACCGTCTCATTTCTCGTCCCTTATCTCTTCAGGTCTCTACTGCATCCATCTGCTTGCTGTCGAGAGCCCAATCTTATGGTCAGATGAGACGGGAGAAGGAGGCTGTACGGCTAGAGCTCTGCACTGCTCAAGAGAAGATTACTGCTCTGGAAGCCGCTGGTAGGGCTTCAAGGATTGATCTTGCTGCGGCCCGTGAGAGGGTGAACGAGCTTGAGATCGGACTTTCAGCAGCCACTAAGAGGGCGGCCGAGGCAGAAGTTGAACTTTCGAAGACCTGTGAGAAGGCTTCGCTCAATGAGGCTGAGCTTACGAAGGCCCGTGAGAGGGCTTCGCTCAATGAGGCTGAGCTTATGAAGGCCCGTGAGAGGGCTTCGCTCAGTGAGGCTGAGCTTGCTCGGACCCTTGAGAAGGTGAGGCTCAGAGAAGTTGCTGTGGAGGCAGAGATGAAGGCAGCGAACGAGAGAGCTTCTCAAGCTGAGAGGGACCTACAGATTGGCCTTGCAGATGCCTTCATTGATGGCTACGAGGAGCTTCAAGAGAAGATTTCGGCTGCCTTTCCAGATATTGACATATCAGGCTTTGTGCCGATGGAGGCGCCTGATGATGGTGGCAGCAGCTCTGATGATGCTGAGGACGATGCAGAGGAGGATGATGAGGAGGGGGATGAGAGTGATTAGAGCATAGGGACTTTTGCTTCTGTTTATAAGCCTGTTTTATGCAACCTTTTTGTAATGAAAGTAATATAATTTTATTTATCCATCCCTTGCTTTGCTTTGAACAATGCTTTGAACAATAAAAAGTGCAACATCAAGTCCCCAACCAAAACCCTAATTCCCCCGTACAAAAATCTTCATTGGTAGTACCTCTTCAAGTGCTCTGCATTCCATGGATGAGGTAAGACCTTTCCTTCAGAGTTCTGGATTCTATAGGTGCCCGGTCTCACCACTTCTATTATGAGATAGGGACCTTCCCAATTTGGTCCCAACTTTCCTTCCCGAGAGTCCTTTGTGGCGAGAATCACCTTTTTGAGGACTAGGTCTCCTGGTTGGAAGGAACGAGGCTTCACCCTCGAATTGTAGTACTTGGACATGCGTCGCTTGTACTCCGCATTACGGACCACAGACATTTCTCTTGCCTCCTCTAGCAAATCGAGGTTGAGGCGGAGTCCTTCCTCATTGGTGGTGGGGTCGTAGTGGTGGACCCTTAGGGAATGTACCCCTATTTCGACAGGAATGACCGCCTCAGTCCCAAAAGTAAGAGAGAAAGGGGTTTCCCCGGTAGGAGTCCGTGGCGTGGTTCGATAGGCCCATAATACCCCCGGAAGCTCGTCGACCCACAGACCTTTTGCTCTTTCGAGCCTTGTTTTAAGGTTGCGCAGGACTGTTCTCACCATCACCTCTGCCTGCCCATTTGCCTGGGGGTGTGCCGGGCTAGTGTGAGGCTGCTTTATTTAAAGGTCGGCGCAGAAGGAATTGAAGAGCCTGTTGTCGAACTGCTTGCCATTGTCACTGACAATGGCGTGAGGTATCCCAAAGCGACAGACAAGGTTTCTCTAGACGAAATCCTTCACCTTGGAGTCTGTTATCTTTGCTAGGGGTTCTGCCTCCGCCCATTTTGTGAAATAGTCTATGGCGACGACTATGAATTTGCACTGGCCTCTACTCAAAGGCAGGGGGCCCAAGATGTCAATGCCCCACTTGGAGAAAGGCCATGGGCTGAGGATGGTAGTCAGCTCCTCTGGTGGCTGCCTTGACACAGTGGCGAAGCGCTGGCACTTGTCACACCTCTTGGTGAATTCTTTGGCGTCTTTTACCATGCTTGGCCAAAAGTACCCTTGTCTAAGCGCTTTATGGGCGAGGCAACGTCCTCCAGAGTGATTTCCACAAATCCCTTCGTGAATCTCTCTGAGGGCGTAGTCAGCTTCTTCTGGGGAAAGGCAGCGCAGCAACGGTAAGTTGTACCCCTTTTTGTACAGTACGTCTTGTAGGATGGTGAACTTAGAAGCTCTCATCCTGAGTTTCTTGGCTTCCAGGGGATCATCTGGTACTGTTTCTTCTTGGAGGTACGCCTTGATGGGGGTCATCCAGTTCAACTCGGCCGTGGTGCAGTTGATGCTGGTGGTGTTCGTATCCAACTTACTTGGCTCGAACTGGTGCCCCATGATAGTTGGTTCCGCATATGAGGCCTCTAAGGATGAGGCGAGCCTGGCGAGTGCGTCGGCTGCCATGTTGTCCCCTCTTGGGATGTGACAAATCTTGAAGTGCTTGAACTGCTGGATTAGTCTCTTTGCCATGGTAAGATATTCCTGCATCCTTGTCTTCTTTGCTTCGAACTGCCCATTGACCTGATTTACTATCAATTGTGAATCGCTATGGGCGACGAGGTACTGGGCGTCCATCTCAATTGCCAACCTCAGGCCAGAGAGGAGGGCCTCATACTCGGCTTCATTGTTCGAGGCATTGAAGTGGAGTTTTACCGCATACTTGATGGGTGTACCATCTGGGCTGCTCAGAAGGAGTCCTGTGCCACCTCCTTCATTTGTTGCGGAGCCATCAACATACAGCTTCCACTGAGGCATAGAAGAAAAGTCTGATGTCTCGGTAAGCATCTGGTCGCCAGGCGAAGAATCAGAGGTTGCCTGGGCGTCGGGAGCAGAATTACCCGAAGATGTAGGGGGCCCAAGAGAGGATTGGGCGCCAGAAGAGGTCTGGGCGCCGAGAGAGGAGCTCTGGGCGCCCCCTTCAGTCTGGGCGCCCGGAGGTGTCTGGGCGCCCACTTCAGTCTGGGCGCCCAGAGGTGTATGGGCGCCCACTTCAGAGTTCTGGGCGCCCAGTCATGCCTGGGCGCCCGGGGGAGAGGTTGGGTCCGCGGGCAGCAACATGGTGGGGTCCTCTACATGTGTAAGCTCAGCAACAAAATCAGCCAGTGCTTGTGCCTTGATGGCTACCCTTGGTTGGTACTGAATATCAAATTCGCCCAATTCTACGGCCCACTTGAGGAGTCTCCCAGATACGTCAGGTTTTGCCAAAACTCTCTTCAGAGGTTGATCAGTGACGACGATGATTTTGTGGCCCTGGAAGTAATGACGTAGACGCCTTGCAGTAGAAATGAGGGCGAGCGCCAGTTTTTCCAACTCTGAGTATCTGACCTCTGCCCTCGGTATGCTCTGCTCACATAATAGATGGGTTTTTGCACCCCACTATTGTTCGTAATGAGGACAGAGCTTACCGCTGAGGGAGAAGCAGAGAGGTACAAATACAGCATTTCCCCAGGCGAAGCATGTGAAAGGAGAGGAGGTGTGGCCAGGTAGGCCTTAAGCTTCTGGAAGGCATCCTCAGCCTCAGATCCCCATTCAAAAGCTTTTCCAAGAATCTTGAAGAAAGGCAAGCACTTATCTGCAGATTTTGAGATGAACCTGTTTAGTGCTGCAATTCTTCCATTGAGGCGCTGCAGCTCCTTAGTCGATGATGGCGACCTCATATCCAGTATAGCCTTGATTTTATCGGGGTTTGCCTCAATCCCCCTCTGATTGACCATGAAGCCCAAGAACTTTCCTGATCCCACGCCGAAGGCGCACTTCTCGGGGTTCAGCTTCATGTTGTAGGTCCTTATAACACCGAAGGTCTCTTGAAGATGACCGAGGTGATCTGCTGCAGCAAAGCTCTTCACTAGCATGTCGTCCACATACACTTCCATCGTTCACCCGATCTGGGAGTGGAACATCCTATTCACCAGGCGTTGGTAGGTTGCTCCAGCATTCTTTAGTCCGAAGGGCATAACCCTGTAGCAGTAGGTGCCCTACGGAGTGATGAAGGATGTTTTTTCCTGGTCTCGAGGGTGCATGCTAATCTGGTTATACCCAGAATAAGCATCCAGGAAGGAGAGAAGCTCGTGTCCCGCTGTGGCGTCGATGAGGAGGTCAATCCTGGGCAGCGGGTAGCTATCTTTTGGGCATGCCTTGTTGAGTTCGCTGAAGTCTACGCAGAGGCGCCACTTCCCGTTCGCTTTGGCCACCATCACCACATTGGAGAGCAATTCAGGATACGCAACTTCCCTGACTGCCCCGCTCTCCATCAGCTTTCCGACCTCCTTGTCTATTGCCTGGGCCCTTTCAGTGGAGGCGCCCCTTAGCTTTTGCCGAACAGATTTGTGGAGAGGGTTAACATTAAGGCGATGGGTGGCGATGGGTGGGTCGATTCCTTCAAGATCCGCATGTGACCATGCGAATATGCCCATGTTATCCCTCAAAAAATCTGTCAATCGGCCAACCAGATCCTTCGGGAGTGAAGAGCCAACATACACTTTCCTTTCTGGATGTTCTTCATTCAAGATTATAGGGGTAAGTGTTTCAACAGGTTCCCCTCTTTCTGTGGTGGCATCATCTCTTGGGTCCAAGACTTCAACCTGCAGCGCCTCCTGCGTTATCTTGGCTTTCATCGAGGTGACGTAGCATTCTCTTGTTGCTACTTGGTCTCCTCTAACCTCCCCCACTCCATTCGGGGTTGGGAAGCGGAGGATGAGATGATAGGTGGAAGGGACTGCTCTTAAGGAGTTAAGAGTAGGTCGCCCCAGAATGATGTTGTAAGTTGATGGACCATCTATCACCAGGAAATTGACCATTGTGGTGGAGGTTCGGGGGGTTGTCCCGGCTGTAACCGGTAATGTGATTGCCCCTAGGGGATACACCTTCTCCCCCGAAAAACCAATGAGGGGGAATTTGCAGGCTGCAACCTCTCTCGGCCCAGCCTCAGCTTGTCATAAGCCTCTACAAACAAGATATCTGCAGAGCTTCCACTATCCACCAAGATCCTATGTACCTGGAAATTGGCGATGGTCATTGAGAGCACCAGAGGGTCATCATGAGGGTGTTGGATCCTTTCTAGATCTTTATCCGAGAAGGATATAGTTTCGTCAGCGCTGTGCCTCGGTGCTTTCGACGGGCGTGGCTCATCAGGATGCCTCGCCTTCCTGGCATAGGCTTTCATGGCGGAGAAATACTCCGCTAACCCTCCAGAGATGGTTCGGATTTCTCCAATAGGTTGCTGTTCTTCGGCATTGCGAGGCGGTGGTGGCGCCTGCCCCCTACCAGCGACATATTGGCGCAGGTGTCCACGCTGGATGAGATCCTCAATCTGCCTTTTGAGGTCGAAGCAATCATCAGTGTCATGACCGTGGTCGCGATGGAAGCGACAGTATTTGGTCATGTTCCTGCGGTTTGGTGGAGATTTCATTTTCCCCGGCCATTTTACTGCAGGATCATCTTGTATTTCCAGTAGAATGTGCCCAACGGCAGCATTGAGAGCCGTGAAAGTTTGCTGGTTTCTCGGCGGAACAGGGCCGAGTCGGTCTCTCTGGGGAGCAGGACCGAGTCGGTCTCTGGCAGGTATCCTCTCGGTTCTGCTCCGCTTATTGCTTGGTTCCCTCTTGTCGTCTCTATCGTGCTTTCCTTAGTCCGCCGCTCTGGAGGACTCGCCTCGCCTGGCCCTAGTAGCGTCCTCAGCATTCATATATTTCTGGGCCTTCGCCAGTAGCTCCGTCATGCTCTTAGGCGGGCGCTTCATTACTGAGAAGTAGAAACTGGAAGGACGAAGGCCTCCCAAGAAGGCTGTCATGATTACCTTGTCATCGGCTTCCTCAATCTGAAGTACCTCCTCGTTAAAACGAGTGAGGTATGCCCTGAGGCTCTCATTACCATCCTGCTTTACACTCAGCAGGTGTGTGGCTGGCTTTTGGTGGCGGCGTCCTCCAATGAAATGTGATACGAAGGACCTGCTTAGCTCCTTGAATGTGGAGATGGAAGCTGGGGCGAGATTGGAAAACCACTGTCGGGCGGAACCCTTCAACGTGGTTGGAAACGCCCTGCACATAATCTCCTCCGGGATACTGTGCAGCTGCATTATTGTTTTGTAAGTCTCTAGGTGATCCAGCGGATCCTTCGCTCCATCAAAGGTTTCCACGGATGGCATCTTGAACTTACAAGGGAGTGGATAGTTCACCACGTCAGGCTTGAACGGTGTGTCCGTTCGCCTGACTAGGTAATCCACTGTCTCTGGTGCGTGTGCCTTCATGGCGTTGAAAACATCGCCCAGTTGATTTTGCATCTCTCTGAGCTTCTCGTCCCATCGGTTGGGGGCTGCTCTGCTTAAATCATAGAAGTAGCTCGCGCCTTCCAGCTCCTGATTCTCAATTTCCCCTTCTTGGAAATGAGGATCCTCCCCATCAGAAGCGGAGGGAGGATGTGAAAATTCTCCGTGATTTGACCCTCCCGGAGGTGGGGGTCCTCCCGGAGGTGGAGGTCCTCCCAACTGGGCCCCACGGGGGGCGCCCTGGGAACGGGCGCCAGGGTGTACACCATGGGCGCCCTGTGCATGGGCGTCCGGGGCATGGGCGCCAGGAGCATGGGCGCCCGGGGCCTGGGCGCCTAGGTGGGGAGCTCCCCGCCGTCGTGGAGCTCTTTGATACCCCGGGCGTGTTCCTCCTTGCGGTACTCCTCCAACCCCTCCTTGCCCCGCGAGCATGAGTTGTAGTATTTGATGGTTTTGGGCCACCATCTGTTGCATAGTCTCCAACATTAGTTGAGGAGTGGGAGCAGGAGCATTCGGGCCAGGATTAGTCAGTGGAGGACCATCCTCGCCCTCTTCGCGTCTTGTCGATCTGGTGGTCACCATAATTTGAATGAGGGTGAAAACTTTTTGTACGTTTCCCACAGACGGCGCCAAACTGATGATGCACAAAAATGGATTTGCACACCACCGGTCAAGTAATAGATAATTAATGCAGTAATTGAGATGAGAGAGAGATTTCTAGTGGTTCGGTCAGTGTGACCTACGTCCACTTTCGGAAAGGCTGAGGTAGCCGGAATGTATTAATTCTCAAGTATTTTAGAGATTACAGACTTTGGAGAGAGTGTAGAAGGGAGATTATTGCTTGCCCCTCAAGTGCTGAGAGGCTCATTAATTTATAGCCTTCCCCTAACAGATGGGGACGACTTTAAAGCGCCGTTCACGAGGAGCGTTCGAGGTGTCCTCGACTGGCGAGGCAGTTGTGATATTCTCCGCTGGACCTGGTAAAAGCGGGACGTGGCCTGACTGCTTCCGAAGCGACCCGGACTGCTATGACGTGGCTGGGCATCGTGGATACGGGCTCGGACTGCAAACGGATCTCCATTAACTTTGGGCTTTGGCTCATGATAGATCGGGCCATTTAGGCCGGACTCATCAGAAAGTAATAGAGAAGATAGAATCGAACAATAAATTTGAATGATAAAATGGTATCAAATTGCAAACATCTTCCATATCTCAAGAATGAGTTATCTATTGAATGTTTGTAGCCAAAGAAATTGTTTTTTTTTTTTTTTTTTTTTGGCTAAATGGGTAAGTGTTACAACTTTCTTCTGATAACTTGCTTACACGGGGAGTGATCCCAGGGGTCTATGTGAGATGAGACACCCTTAATCACCGGAGTGTTTCGTGTTTATCAACCAATAACTGTTCTTGGTCTTCGATTTATGTATGTTATCAAACACTTACTGTTCCTACCATTAATCTTTCTGTTTTGATATTTATTAATCTTTCTATTTTAATTGCTTAATTCATCTTTGTGGGATTTAATAGATTTTTTTCATTTAAAGAATTTGTGTGCATTAGTTGAGATTAGTTTGTCATTGATAAGGAGGATGGGTTTGCTTAATTCATCATTGATAATAACTACTTATTAGGTATTTTTTTCTTTTCTTGTGAAGAACTTGAAGTAAATGGCTTCATATTCCTCTACTGGAAATTCCAATTGGCCTCAACGTATATGTCGATGTGGTGTTGGCAACTATGTGGTCAAAGTTTCACGATAAACGAATAATTATGATAGACAGTATTATTCCTGTCCATGGCCATTGGTAAGAATGCAATATATTTGGGCCTTTTTTTCTTATTTTCAATCTTTTTTTATTTTTACATATAGACAAATATGTACTAACTAACGACATATATTTGCCATTATTTGCAAGAGGAAAAAACAGGATTGCAACAACTTCATTGGTTGGTGTGACGAATATGTGAGATCGATGGTCAATCACCCATACCCTTGTCAGAGTACTCCATACGAATATGTGATGAAGTTGATGTTGTGTGAACCAATTGTATCTGAGGTGAATGAATGAAGAACTTATTTTTGTATCAGTATATTTCATTTTCTCATCTCATCTTTTAAGCATCTGAAACAGTCTTATTTGGCATATTGAATCTTGTGAGATTTTAGCTAAAGAGGCCAAAGAGGCAGGTATTATCGTCGATTCCATTTAAAGAGAAAACTAAAAATAGAACGAGTAGAAAGTGATTGATAAACCTGTAATGATTTCAGATATGAAAAGTCCTACAATGTTAATGGAATTTCCAACAATTCTCGCTGGAATGATTTCTATCATTTTGTTCAACCTTGCTGAGTACCCCTGTTTAGGGCTGTTAAGCCCACTTCCCGATGGGCTTTTTTGCTCAAGTTTGGGGCTTTGAAAGTCCATATTATGAACTTAAAATTTGCTATTTTTCAGTTAATTACAATCACAATTGCGCTGTTTTCAACTCGTGCATTTTTTCAACTCAGTTAACGAAAATCTGCAGAAACCTTGCTGAGTACCCTTGTTTAGGGCACTGTTAAGCCCACTTCCCGATGGGTTATTTTGTTCAAATTTGGGACTTTGAAATTCTATATTATGAAATTAAAATCTACTATTTTTCAGTTAATTACAATCACGGCTACACTGTTTTCAACTAAGGCACTTTTTCAACTCGGTTAACGAAAATCTGCAAAAACATTGCCGAGTACCCCTATTTAGGGTACTGTTAAGCCCACTTCTTGATGGATTTTTTGGATCAAATTTGGGGCTTTGAAAGTCCATGTTATGAACTTAAAATCTGTTATTTTTTAGTGAATTAAAATTATGCCTGGAATGTTTTCAACTCTGGCGCTTTTTGAACTCGGTCAACACAAATCTGCAGAAACTTTGCTGAGTACCTATGTTTAGGGCACTGTTTAGCCCACTTCCCGAGGGATTTTCTGGCTCCAATTTGGGTCATTGAAAGTCCATATTATGAACTTAAAATCTGCTATTTTTAAATTAATTACAATCACGTCTACAATGTTTTCAACTAGGGCACTTTTTCAACTCGGTTAACACAAATCTGTAGAAACCTTACTGAGTACCCCTCTTTAGCGCATTGTTTAGCCCACTTCTCGATGGATTTTCTTGCTCAAATTTGGGGCTTTGAAAGTCAATATTATGAAATTAAAATCTGCTATTTTTCAGTTAATTACAAACACATCTACGATGTTTTTAACAAGGACACTTTTTCAACTCGATTAACACAAATCTGCAAAAACATTGCTGAGTACCCATGTTTAAGGCAATGTTTAGCCTACTTCCCTAGGGATTTTCTTGCTCAAATTTCGGTCTTTGAAAGTCCATATTATGAAGTTAAAATGTGCTGTTTTTAGTTAATTACAATCACGTCTGCGATGTTTTCAACTCGAGCACCTATTCAACTCGGTTAACACAAATCTGCAGAAACCTTGCTGAGTACCCTTGTTTAACGCACTATTTAACAGACTTCCCAAGGGATTTTCTGGTTCAAATTTGGGGCTTTGAAAGTCCATCTTATGAACTTAAAATGTGTTATTTTTCAGTTAATTACAATCACGTCTACGATGTTTTCAACTAAGGTACTTTTTCAACTCGGTTAACACAAATCTACAGAAACCTTGCTGAGTACCCCTGTTTAGTGCACTATTTAGCCCACTTCCCGAGGGATTTTCTAGCTTAAATTTGGGGCTTTGAAAGTCCATATTATGAACTTAAATTGTGCTTTTTTCAGTTAATTACAATCACGTCTATGATGTTTTCAACTCCGGCACTTTTTCAACTCAGTTAACACAAATCTGCAGTAACCTTGCCGAGTACCCATATTTAGCGGGCCAGTAAAGGTAAAGACTGGAATCAACTCAATCCAACGTTTAACGCGGGACCATTGGGTAAATGCTACCATCTTTGCCTTATTTTAGTAATTTATGGTCGGATTGTTACCAACCATTGGGTAACTGCTGCCATCTTAGCATCTCCCAACCAACTAGTTGTTGTTTTCTTTTGTTACAATCACATCCCATTCTCATGAAATGCACCAAGATGAGAAATTACATTTCAGAATGCATATGGAATGCATACAACTAACTCTTACTCATTCTTGTTGCGTGATTATATTTCTATAAGAAAAAATAGTCAAGCTCCTTGGCATCACAGAAATGAGAACGCAATAATCACCCGCCATTCTTTGCCAAACTGAGCTGATATAAGTTACTTATATTTCTCAACTCTCAAACCATTAAGTGCTGAACACTTTAGCTTTTTACTGTTACAAGTTGTTTTTAATCTTAATGTGGCACCTGACCTGCCTGTTAATGGTTATTGCACCAAGTGTACCATTTTCAACCTGAAAATCAGACAGTACATACAAAAGATACCATGTGCACCCTATGTAGTATGTAATGACCCCACTGATATTCATTTTGTATGTAATGTCAGTTTGTGAAAATAAATACACTTTATCAAGTCATGCCCAATCCAAACATTGTATCCAACTCATGCAGAAAACGAGTTCAGAATCAGATAGGATAGTGACTTATCTATGGAGCAACGGCAAATCAATTTCAACAAAGAGAAATCCAATATAACAACTACAATAGAGAAAAATCCACATTTCAACACAGATAGATCCACAGAAAAAGAGGTCAAAATCACATTTCAACAGGAACAAATCCACTATAACAACTAAAATAGATACAATAAATACACCACTAACATCACCCTGCAAGAGTTAAATTGCAACATCATTTAACGTTTCCAATGTCTGCCAACATCTGCCAATATCCAAATCCAAGACTCAAACCTGAATACAATGCAACGTCCCCATTAAAATCCAAATTCGAATACCACAAATAAAATTCCAAATATAAGGCGGCCAAATTCTAACTCAAATCAACATAAGAGAGCAGCAGTGATCTTCTTCGCATATTTCATTCTGACAGATCTTCTTAAAGGTTCAATTCAAGATCTACCGCCGAAACCTGCACATGCATAAAGTATATGAGGCTATATGCGCAGTAAAGTTAAGTACAACATAGAGTAAATTGGGGGCAATTCTTATAGTTAAATTCATAGTCTCTTGTGTGATGATCTCGTCTAATCCCATAGGATGTGTTATAATGTCTCCATGATCGACCATGTCATGCCCTGCACATGCATACTTTGATTTCAATTGAATTGTGAATAATTGAATGCTGTGTTTATTTGATTTAAGAAAAATAAAACTCTTAGACTAACCTTCGTCATCTTTTTGTTTGTTTTCCGACACTTCCTAATAATTGTCTCAATCTTACAGTCTTTTTTTTTCTAGCGGTCGGCCTTTCTGGCGGCTTTTGATTGAATGGAACAAAAGTCAAAAACAACAAATGACCAAAATTGTATACAATTCTATAAGTTAAAACTTTAAAGTTAGTTAAACCTTGATAGATTTCAGTAGAATATTTGTAGAAGATGACATTTATCCATTCCATGGCCCCTACCAAGGATGGACTTTTGCATCGAACGCTTACCGGTCTAATTATATTCTTAGCAACAGATTTTGATGATTGATTGTATTTTTTGCTAGTAGAATCAGATTAAACATATCCAGTACAGTAGCATTAATACTTAAAGAAACTATATGAATCCTTCAATGAAAGAAAGATCCAACCATATATACCCAACAAATATAAACACCTGACACCATGCCCTAGCAACTCTACTCAATTGAAAGAAAAGTCCACCAACTGAAGAATTCATAGTATCAATATACAAAAACTCGATCTGCACTGCACACTCACATACTTAAGTTTAGGTATCAAGTAGTAATTCTTGATAGGGTATGCTCCAAAACAGAGATTAAATTAATTCTTTGTTGTCATGGCTATAAGCCAATCAAGAAAATCATACATATCCAAGATCATTTGTCCGTGCAAGATGGAAATTGAACCGACATCACCTGGCGGTTTCCAACCCAAAATTCCTCTACCTAGACCCAATTCCTATACCCCATATACAAGCGAAAAAATACTAAATAAACAAACAAATAAAAGAGTTAGGTTTAGACACATTTGAGTGTCTGAGTTGGGAATATGTAGTTCTTGACACCGATCAATCCCAATATATATATATTTTTTTTACAAGAACTGTGAAAAGACCCCATTATGAAACAATATGAAAATTCAAAAAAAACAACATAAATCCCATTATGAAAACTCAATATCATTTGCACGATTTAGATAAATAAATAAAAAAAAACCCAACAACAACATACCTGGGCTTCGAAGGACCCGTGTGCTGCTCCTCTTCCTCCTCTCCCTTCCTTTCTCCTTCTCTTTCCCCTTCTCTAATACTTCCTCGCTCGCACCTAACCAGAAACAACAAAGATGCAATTCGAGCCAGTCTATGCGCTGCGATGAGGGAGGGAGGGAGGCGCTGGGATGGTAAGAGGGAGGGGGAGAGAGAGAGAGAGAGAGAGAGAGAGAGAGAGAGAGAGAGGTGATGCTACGTGGAGGCAGAGCCGTGGAGAGGGTATTGTAATGTAATGGAGAGCGAGAGAGTCAAGCGAGCAGTGCTGCGTGCTGTCGCACAGAGAGAGAGAGAGAGAGAGAGAGAGAGAGAGATGGGATCCAAGGAGGCGAGGAGCGTTTGGGAGGGAGAAGAACCAGAGCGTTTTAGGACATATCTGCAAGCAGACCGATTTCTTTTTATTTTTTTCATTCCGGTGGGCTTTGAAAAGTTGAATGCCTAGTTGGTCCACCTTAGCGCCACATGACTGTCCATGAGGAATCCGTCCCCAGATCCGGCTATGGAGTCGGTCTATGTAGACTTATTATATTTGGAGACAAAAATGGCAGTCTGCATTGAGTTATGTGCGAGACATCTGCACAGGTGCCCAAGCTTTATTTATAGGTTAAATTAGCCAACAGTCCCTGAGCACGGTCTTCTAAGGCATCAAGGACAACTTTTTCACTTATGTCTATAGTGTAGACAACTGGAGATATTTTGATGAGAGGTCCCTAATATGCCACGTCATATATTTTCATGACTAATTTGCCCCTTTCAACCCTCATTCATAGGCCAAGTTCTCTCTTATTCTCTGTTGTCCAAGAGAACTCATTCCTTCTTCTTCTCTCTTATTTTCCATTTTCTGTTCCTTTCCATGGTTGTGGAGTATCGTTGCAGAGCACCTTCCATCGCCACCATGACTTCCGATTTTTTTTTTCATTTTTTAAAAGATAGAAATGGTTTTACTTTCTCTTACACTTTCATCTGAAGTCTCTTCCAAATCTCTCTCTCTCTCTACAACTGATTCGAAAGAGAGCAGTTTGCTCTTTTACTTGTTTTCTTCTCTCTTTTCTCAATTGGATCATGGTCATCAAGTGTTCTTGTTTTGGATTTCGATTTTTATTAGAATCTGATTTTCCATATTTTGACTTTTGGTGTTGCCGAGCTCAGATAAATTTCCCAGAATCTCTGATAAACTGGACAAAAACTTAGATAAATTTGTTTGAGTTTTGCCAGAAACTCAAATAAATTTATCTGAGTTTTGGCAAATTTATCTGAGTTTCTGGCGAAACTCAGACAAGTTTATCTAAGTTTCCGGAAGGCCAGTCCTTCCATCGTATCATCCATTGCCTGTGAAAATGGAACCATCGACAATTCAATCGAAAGGGAGCCTAGATCAGCTCCAAAGATTAGAATGCATGTGTTGTAGAAGGTGAATCTTTAAAACAAATCTTGCAAATCCATGACCCCTTTGTCTTGGTTGGCTTTGTGCTTGAGAACATGCAGTGGCCATTCACCTTTGCTTGGCTTGTCCTGTTAACAAAGGTACGAAATTTCTTGCTACTCATAACACTGTGAACCATTTTTTGCTGAATTCTCCATGACTCAGAATCTGAATTGATAATAGATTCTCCAAAGATATCAAAGATTCTTGCAAATTCAGGTCCCCTGGTGAAACTAGAGAAGTTGGTGTTGTACATGTAGTTGATGTTGCCAGAAGGTAGAGGAAGAGAGCTATCCAAAATCTGCCATGACATCCTGACTATTATAGATAAGCATCTAATACCTTCTTCTGGCTCTAGAGAATCAACTATTTTTTACTACAAGATGTGAGTTTCATAGTTTATAGTCTGCCAAAACTCAGATAAATTTGTCTGAAGTTTGCTTTTGCTGACGTGTTCAGGGGCTTTTTTGTCTTTTTTACTGCCTCATTTTTATGAGAGGATTTCCGTCAGTACGATAAAATATCGTGGACCTTAGGCTTTAAAAGCAAATGACGAGGGACCTCCGCCCAAATGCCCCTTATTTGTATATGGATGTGTATGCATGTATGTAAAATCTTCGCGAACTGCAAGACCTAGAAATGATCTAGCCAATGAAGTTACCTCGAAACATCACAATCATGAAGGGATTGGGGATTCGGAAAGTCTCCCAATGACCTTTCAGTATGCAAAATAAATAAATAAATTATTTTATCAACAAAGGTTCTGTTTTGAGGGTGTCTAAGTGACCAACTCCTATACATTAGTTAAATTAGGATGTGCAATGATCATATGAAGAGCCAACAGAACTCAAAATAAGTGTCCAATGCGGATCAGTTCGGAACTACCAATTCATATTGGGATAATGAGTGTGAACGGCTTAATTGATCATAGGCTAGGCTGGATTGTTCCCAAGTTAGGAACAGTTTGTTTGTTTTTTAAAAACTTCATTGGTCCACTATGGATGGTTGCTATCTCATTGGTGTAATTGCCGACTTTCCTTGCCAAACTATTTGATATCACTTCTAATACGGAACAGAATAGCAATTGCCGGGTGGGCAGGATAAAGAGATGGAGGAGATTGTGGACACTATGGATTACTTGAACATTGGCCTCGCACCAAATTTCAATTCAAGAGGCAACAGAAGATCTCACTATGAGAACTCCAAGTAGAACTCAAGAAACTCAAATTTCATTCTTTATGTGTTGTCTAAGGAAAGAGGCTTTACATCAATATACACGTAAAAGATAACACCTGTTAGACCCCGACCCAGACCAACTCGATTAGTACTAATTAAGTAAACGTTTAGTCTTAAGTGAGTCTTAGTACTAGTTGGGTTAGAATGTGATTAGACTTAGTCTGGATTATAGCTTTGGGGATTTTGAGGACGTTTAGTATGAGTCAGACACGCTCAGGGACGCCCTGAGTGCACGTGTAAGAATGGGTTTTTGTGCTAGATCTAGTGTTGTGGATGTGATTTTTAGTTCTCTTGAATGGTTTTATTATTTATGGCAACTTTCGTTTTTAAGCTGCTTGCATTTGAGGCCCAGAAGCCCAAGTTTTGGCCCAATAGGGTAAATCTGTCTTTGCATGTAAATCTGGGCACACTTTTCGAAGTCGCGAAACTATGTCAAAATAATACTTTTCCGAAACTAGATTTTTCGACGATCGTTTTGTTCTTCTTCGTCGATTCCATCCGGGGTCCACAAGACCATGTTCCAAGCGTTCCAAGTTTCACTGCTAAAGGGACCCACCTCCAGACACTATATATACTCTCTTTCTCCTTCATTTGCCCTTTTCCCAAATCCTGCAACGTTTTGCCCTAGAGTGGAGAGGTGAAGCAAGCTTCTTCTTGATCTTCTTCCTTTGAAATCATCTAGCTAGAAGGCTCCATTTTTCGATCCAAGACCACCATTCTCTTCCTCTCTTCTCAAGCTACAGCTGGACGTTTTTGGGAGCCAAACCTCCCCACTATTCATCATCTTCAAGCCTTATTCTTCTTGTTTGGCTAGCTCAAGGTTGGTGTCCTTCTTCATTCTTTCCATTTGATGTTCTTTAGCTCACCTAGAGCTTGTTTTCATGGTTTTCAAACCCATTTTCGAAATGGGGATTTGCGATGGCCAAAAATGTTGATTTTTGTATGCTCCATTTTGGGGGTTTTGTGTAGATCTCGTGGAGCACCCCTTTCTTGTTGAGTTGTGAAGCTTTGGCTTGGCTTGGGTTAGAGGCAAGTAAACCTTTTAGTTTTCCCTAGTGCATGTTGAGTTTTTGGGCATTTTTACTTTTGGAAATGTTGTTTATTATCAAGCTATCTTTCTTGCATGTCATTAATCTCTTTTAGCTTGTTTTAATCTTGTTAAGCAAGAGCCCTAATTTCTCTATCTAATGTAGAGGTTTCATCTTCAATGGAAGTATGTTTTCAATGGAATGGTTTGCAAGTTATTAGATTTATGTTTTGAATGTAAATGGGTTTATGATTTTGATGTTTTGAATGAAATGTGAATGGATTTTGTGTGGAAATCATCCCTTGGAAAGCATGTAGGCTTGGGGAGTGCAGGTGGTAAGAATGTGGAAGTGAAGAAGTGAATGACGTGTGAAAGAAATTGATTTTTCCGAAGTTCTACCGGTAGGGGTATTTCAACCGGAAGTTCTACCGGTAGAAAGGGCTCAAATTTTGACCGAGAGTTGAGGAAATTAAAAACCCCAAGTTCTACCGGAAGTTCTACCGGTAGAAATGGCCCAGATTTCGGCAGAGAGTGAGAAAAAAACTGTGAACCGCAGTTCTACCGGAAGTTCTACCGGTAGAAACGGCCCAAATTGTGGCAGAGAGTTGAGAAAAACTGTGAACCGCAGTTCTACCGGAAGTTCTACCGGTAGAAGTGCTTCAACCGGAAGTTCTACCGGTAGAAGCACTTCAACCGGAAGTTCTACCGGTAGAACATCTTCTACCGGAATTTCTACCGGTAGAGAGGCATGAACCACACCAAAAAGTACTGTTTTGAAGGATTTTGCAGGAATGAAAACTAGACTTGGTCTTAGACCCTTTTTATTGACCTTGTGCACTTGAAATTTCTAAAATGTAATATACCTTCGGGGACACCAAGTTTTATTGAATTTCGACATTTGGTTTTCAATTCCACAAGGGTCAAAGATGTGGTCTTAGCCTATGCTTGACAGAGTTATGTTTGAATCTTTGTTTATGATGCTTCGTGCATCCTCGTGTTCTCGCTTGATTTCCAAGTGCAAGTTGTTTTCAAGATGGGTTTCAAGAGTCGAAAAGGGAATCATTTCTTAAGTTTGTAAGCATTAACACCATGCTATTTTGCTAGTCTTGCCACGTCGTGCTCGTTAAATGATTTCCCTCTTGTTTTGTCGTGTTTTCGATCGCGTATTGCCGTGTTTTGTGCATTCATGATATAAGTGAATTTCACTGAGCTTGGACCGCCCTTTTAGCTTGATCCACTACCTGGGGGTCCTTAAACTCGTGGACTGTCTGCAGACTAGTCGTGTCTTGAATGGCACATCGTGCGTGTTCGTGGTCCGGTTCCGCGGCCGGATACCCCGTCTACCTTGTGTGGCGTGGGATCGTGTTTCTTGTCGTGCTTGTCTTGCGTGCTTGCTCTTGTCATCATGTATGACGGAGAAAGGATGAGCTCATGTGGATTTATCTTTTCATGATATTATATGTATTCGTGCTAGTTTCGTAAGCATTGAAACGTGTATTTAAACTTTGAACTGTTTTAGCATTATTCCAATTATTCATGTCTAAATTGTTTATTTGCCAAACCGTCGTGTTTGATGCTTGTATTTTGGTGTCCAGGTGCCGGTGGTTTCGCGCGTGACGAGGAGTGCCCGGAGGAGGCTGTTGAGCCACCCCCAGCACTCGAGTGGCAGCCCAACGACGTCATCTAGACGCCGGTCGGGATCGTGATTCTCGTTTCACCTAGCTCGGGTTTTGTCGGGTTGTTCTTGTTGGGATTCCATATGTTGTATTGGCCTTTGTTGGCCTCTTGGGGGTTGTGTAACTTGCAAGTAAAACACTTTGTCTAAATGTTAAACTTTATTCATGCTAGGAATGCTTGGATGACATTCTCTTTTGATACCTTGTCTCGATGTTAAATATTTGTCTTGTATCTTATCATTTAAGATTTGTATGAATTGTTTTGCTACACGCTTCCGCATATCTATTCGTGTGAGCTCGACCCGTGTCATGGGATCCTCACCGCGGAAACCTGTGGGAAAAAAGATCAAAACAGCGGCGGTGTGTCTTGTGTTGGTTAATGCTGCCGCCGCCGCGCAGTCGCGGGCCCGGGTCCCGGTCCGGGGTCGCGACAGGACTGGTATCAGAGCGGGACTTGTTTCAGGCACTTAAAAGAAACTAGAAAGTCTTAGGAACGTGGCGAGGATTCGTGAGTTCGATAGAATGTTTGTCTAGACAACATGACCAACCCAAATCTGTCGATATATGTGCTAACAAATTGTCTTGCAGCATCATGCCTCCACGTAAAGCTCCGAATCATAATGCTTCGGGCAGTAATCAGAATGAGACAGAACCGACTGAAAATCCTACTGCTACTCAGTTCCAAGAACTCATGCAGGCCATGTTAGAGCAACAGAGGCAAGCAAACGAAACTCAAGCCAAATTCCAAGAGCAAATGGCTAAGAAAGATGAAGAGATGGCTCAAGTACAGCGGCAACTTCTAGAAGTCCTCCAAAATAGACCTCAACATCAAGCCCCACCAAATGTGGTGTACCAGAATAGGGCTGATGATGTCAATGTTCTCTTTGAGAGATTTCGGAAGAGAGGACCCAAGGAGTTCTCGGGTCAAGAGGACCCTTTGACGGCTGATGATTGGCTCGCGAACACTGCTAAGATTTTTGACGTTTTCGTTTGCACTGGCAGGGAGAGGGTGAACCTCACAGCTTCTCTATTTTATGGGCTTGCAGACGATTGGTGGCAGACGGTCAAAGAGCCATACCAAGTCATGGCGGATGAGGTTGCTTGGACAACCTTCAAGACACATTTCACAGACAAGTACATCCCCTCCCATGTTAAGAGACAGAAGGCAATTGAATTCCAACAGTTGAAGCAAGGAAGTATGTCCGTTTTGGAGTATGTCACGAAGTTTGAGAGGCTTGCCAGATATGCTACCGAGCTTATTGACACTGAACAGAAAAAGATAACTAAGTTTTTGGAAGGACTGAATCCCATTCTCAAGAGGGATGTCTCGGGAATAATCCCACCAGTCACCTTTGATGAAGCAGTTAGTCGGGCATACAAATTTGAAGAGTTTAACAACGAGATTATCCAGGATAGAAAGCAGCACTACCAGCAGCAAAACCAAAGACAGCAAAGTGGCAAGAAGCCAAGGCAAGAACAGACTCAAGTTAGACAGTCTGGTTGTAATCATTGTGGAAAGAATCACCCTACCCACGAATGCCGCAAGGCAACGGGTGCTTGCTTCAGGTGTGGAGGAATGGACCATGCAATCAAGGATTGCCCACACCTCCAGAGTCAAGCCAACCGATATCAGCAGCCAACGCAGATAGCACCACAGAATCAAGCCATACCAGTTCAGATGAGACCACCACAGCAACAACAGCAACAAGGCAGGCAAGTACAAAACCAGAATGCTCGTCCACCGCAGAATAGGAACAACCAGGGCAGACAGATTCAGCAGCAGAACAGGCCACACCAGCAGGGACGTGTGTACAATATCAACCGTGCAGACGCTGAAGCAGCGGGTGACGTCATAGAAGGTAAACTTCTTGTGTGTGGAGTAGAAGCACAGATCTTATTTGATCCAGGATCCACACACTCCTTTCTATCACCTTTGTTTGCAAAGAAGATTGATGCACAGCATGCAGAATTGGATTATAATTTGACTGTCACTACACCCGTAGGTAGACATGTTGTTTGCACCACCTTTTACCCTAGTTGTCAGGTTTTGTTAGGAGATATCAAATTACCGGCCAACCTCATAATTTTAGACATGCATGATTTTGATATTATCTTAGGCATGGATTGGTTAGAGACCTA
The DNA here is from genome assembly GCA_028538565.1 of Umbellularia californica. NCBI lineage: Eukaryota > Viridiplantae > Streptophyta > Magnoliopsida > Laurales > Lauraceae > Umbellularia > Umbellularia californica. Next base: position 63,594,025 of record JAPQWN010000001.1, read on the forward strand.
CCATGCTACCATGGATTGCTTCGGTAAGACCATTACCTTCAGATTGCAAGGGCCACAGACAGAGTTGATGTTTCAGGGAAATAGGAAAAAGTGTTCCAGTGGGTTCATTTCGGCTTTAAAAGCCAACAGATTGGTGAGCAGTGGTTGTGAGGCATTTTTAGCGTTTATCACGGAGGATAAACAGTCCCAAGGGGTGGAGGATATCCCCGTAGTGTGTGAATTTCCAGATGTTTTTCCAGAAGAAATCCCGGGTTTACCACCAGTTAGAGAAGTTGAGTTTACTATTGAACTCCTTCCAGGGACTGCACCGATCTCAATTGCACCTTACAGGATGGCTCCTGCAGAGTTGGGTGAATTGAAACTTCAGTTGCAAGAATTGTTGAGCAAGGGCTTCATTAGGCCAAGTGTTTCACCGTGGGGAGCGCCAGTTCTTTTTGTGAAGAAGAAGGATGGAAGTCTTAGAATGTGCATCGACTATAGAAGATTGAACCATGTGACTGTCAAGAACAAATACCCCTTGCCAAGGATAGATGAATTGTTTGACCAATTACAAGGAGCATCGCACTTTTCCAAGATAGACTTGAGGTCAGGGTATCATCAGTTGCGGGTTAGAGAGTCCGATGTGGCGAAGACAGCTTTCCGAACGAGATATGGGCATTACGAGTTCTTAGTGATGCCCTTTGGCTTGACAAATGCGCCCGCAGTCTTCATGGCTCTCATGAACAAGGTCTTTGCAGAGTACCTAGATCACTCTACCGTGGTGTTCATTGATGATGTCCTCGTGTATTCTAAGAGTAAGGAGGAGCATGAAGAGCACTTGAGGACGTCATTGCAGCTTTTGAGAGACCACCAGCTCTATGCTAAGTTGAACAAATGTGAATTCTGGCTAGAGCAAGTTTCCTTTTTGGGTCACATCATTTCGAGAGAAGGATTAGCAGTAGATCCAGCCAAGATAGAAGCAGTCATTGAATGGAAGAGGCCTAGCAGTGTGACAGAAATTAGAAGCTTTTTGGGGTTAGCAGGATATTATCGGAGATTTGTTCAAGGATTTTCGTCCATTGCAGCTCCATTGACGAAGTTGACCCGGAAAAATGTCCCTTTTGTTTGGACTGATCAGTGTGAAGGCAGCTTTCAAGAGTTGAAGAAGAGGTTAACCACAGCCCCAATCCTCACTTTACCATCGGGCAGCAGTGGATTTGTTGTGTTTACGGATGCTTCCAACGTGGGATTAGGATGTGTTTTGATGCAAGATGGCAAGGTGATTGCCTATGGTTCAAGACAGTTGAAGAATCATGAGGTAAACTATGCAACTCATGACTTGGAGTTAGCGGCAGTAGTTTTTGCTTTGAAAATGTGGCGACACTACCTCTATGGAGCGAAGTTTGAAGTCCATTCAGACCACCGAAGTTTGCAATATCTGTTTTCACAGAAGGAATTGAATATGAGGCAGAGACGGTGGATGGAGTATATTAAGGATTATGACTTCCCAATCAAGTATCATCCAGGCAAAGTGAATGTGGTAGCAGATGCATTGAGTAGAAAGTCAGCAGTGATGGCGAGTTTGAGAGGAGTTAGTGTTCTCCAACAGTTTGAAGAACTTGGAGTGGAGGTACAACACTTGAGGAGAAGTGTTTTGTTGGCAAATATGATCGTGTCTGAGCCTACCTTCATCCAAAGAATCAAAGATAGTCAGTTGCAAGACCCGGAATTGGCCAAGATTGTAGATCAGATTGCAGAACGTCCAGATTTCAGAATTTCTGATGGAGTGTTGTATTTTCGTGACCGGTTGTGCGTGCCGAATGTTGACGATTTGAAGAATGAAATTATGATTGAAGCTCACCATACTAGATACTCTATACATCCGGGTAGCACGAAGATGTACCATAACTTGAAGAATAGATTTTGGTGGAATAATATGAAGAGAGAGATAGCAGCATTTGTGTCTCGTTGCTTAACTTGTCAGATGATCAAGGCAGAACACCAGAAGCCTCCTGGGTTGTTACAGCCGTTGGAGATTCCGGAGTGGAAATGGGAGCACATCACTATGGATTTTGTCTCCGGTTTGCCTAATACCAAGAGAGGAAACAATGCAATTTGGGTTATAGTTGATCGTCTTACGAAGTCTGCGCACTTCCTTCCGATGAAGACTGGGAACATGATGCATATGGCACCACTTGCAAGACTATTCATCGATGAGATTGTTAGTAAGCATGGCCAGCCCGTCTCCATTACTTCCGACAGAGACAGTAGATTTGTTTCGAGGTTTTGGAAATCCCTTCTTGAATCCATGGGTTCCAAACTTCAGTTCAGCACAGCGTATCATCCTCAGACAGATGGTCAGTCAGAGCGGACGATACAAACTCTTGAAGATATGCTACGTGCTTGTGTATTGGATTTCAAGGTCCAGTGGGACGAGAACCTACCTCTTTGTGAGTTCGCGTACAACAATAGCTACCATTCTAGCATTGGAATGGCACCTTTCGAGGCACTATATGGTAGGAGGTGCAGAACTCCAGTTTGTTGGGAAGAAGTCGGTGTGCGTAGTTTTCATGGACCGACGATAGTTGGAGAGACAAGCGACAAGGTTAAGCAGATTCAGGACCGATTGAAGATCGCTCGAAGCAGACAGAAAAGTTATGCTGACACTCGCCGGAGAGAATTGCAATTTGAAGTGGGTGACAAGGTTTTCTTGAAAGTCTCACCGGTCAGAGGCACTTTAAGATTTGGGAAGAAAGGAAAATTGTCTAGCAGATACATTGGCCCATATGAGATTTTGAGCAAGATTGGAAATGTCGCTTACAGACTTGCGTTACCGCCGGAACTCTCCGGGGTACATAATGTTTTTCATGTCTCCATGCTCAAGAAATATGTTCACAGTCCTTCTCACATTATTCCACACGAGCCTTTAGAGATTCGAGAAGACGCGTCGTATGTGGAGAAACCGGTTAGAATCATCGACACCAAAGAGCATGAATTGAGGAATCGGACTGTCCATTGGGTCAAGGTACTTTGGGAGAACCACGAGCCAGAAGAAGCCACATGGGAATTGAGAGATCAAGTCCAAAAGAAGTATCCACACCTGTTACCAGAGGTAAAATTATTTATATTTGGCGGACCAAATATCCTAAGGGGTGGAGGATGTTAGACCCCGACCCAGACCAACTCGATTAGTACTAATTAAGTAAACGTTTAGTCTTAAGTGAGTCTTAGTACTAGTTGGGTTAGAATGTGATTAGACTTAGTCTGGATTATAGCTTTGGGGATTTTGAGGACGTTTAGTATGAGTCAGACACGCTCAGGGACGCCCTGAGTGCACGTGTAAGAATGGGTTTTTGTGCTAGATCTAGTGTTGTGGATGTGATTTTTAGTTCTCTTGAATGGTTTTATTATTTATGGCAACTTTCGTTTTTAAGCTGCTTGCATTTGAGGCCCAGAAGCCCAAGTTTTGGCCCAATAGGGTAAATCTGTCTTTGCATGTAAATCTGGGCACACTTTTCGAAGTCGCGAAACTATGTCAAAATAATACTTTTCCGAAACTAGATTTTTCGACGATCGTTTTGTTCTTCTTCGTCGATTCCATCCGGGGTCCACAAGACCATGTTCCAAGCGTTCCAAGTTTCACTGCTAAAGGGACCCACCTCCAGACACTATATATACTCTCTTTCTCCTTCATTTGCCCTTTTCCCAAATCCTGCAACGTTTTGCCCTAGAGTGGAGAGGTGAAGCAAGCTTCTTCTTGATCTTCTTCCTTTGAAATCATCTAGCTAGAAGGCTCCATTTTTCGATCCAAGACCACCATTCTCTTCCTCTCTTCTCAAGCTACAGCTGGACGTTTTTGGGAGCCAAACCTCCCCACTATTCATCATCTTCAAGCCTTATTCTTCTTGTTTGGCTAGCTCAAGGTTGGTGTCCTTCTTCATTCTTTCCATTTGATGTTCTTTAGCTCACCTAGAGCTTGTTTTCATGGTTTTCAAACCCATTTTCGAAATGGGGATTTGCGATGGCCAAAAATGTTGATTTTTGTATGCTCCATTTTGGGGGTTTTGTGTAGATCTCGTGGAGCACCCCTTTCTTGTTGAGTTGTGAAGCTTTGGCTTGGCTTGGGTTAGAGGCAAGTAAACCTTTTAGTTTTCCCTAGTGCATGTTGAGTTTTTGGGCATTTTTACTTTTGGAAATGTTGTTTATTATCAAGCTATCTTTCTTGCATGTCATTAATCTCTTTTAGCTTGTTTTAATCTTGTTAAGCAAGAGCCCTAATTTCTCTATCTAATGTAGAGGTTTCATCTTCAATGGAAGTATGTTTTCAATGGAATGGTTTGCAAGTTATTAGATTTATGTTTTGAATGTAAATGGGTTTATGATTTTGATGTTTTGAATGAAATGTGAATGGATTTTGTGTGGAAATCATCCCTTGGAAAGCATGTAGGCTTGGGGAGTGCAGGTGGTAAGAATGTGGAAGTGAAGAAGTGAATGACGTGTGAAAGAAATTGATTTTCCGAAGTTCTACCGGTAGGGGTATTTCAACCGGAAGTTCTACCGGTAGAAAGGGCTCAAATTTTGACCGAGAGTTGAGGAAATTAAAAACCCCAAGTTCTACCGGAAGTTCTACCGGTAGAAATGGCCCAGATTTCGGCAGAGAGTGAGAAAAAAACTGTGAACCGCAGTTCTACCGGAAGTTCTACCGGTAGAAACGGCCCAAATTGTGGCAGAGAGTTGAGAAAAACTGTGAACCGCAGTTCTACCGGAAGTTCTACCGGTAGAAGTGCTTCAACCGGAAGTTCTACCGGTAGAAGCACTTCAACCGGAAGTTCTACCGGTAGAACATCTTCTACCGGAATTTCTACCGGTAGAGAGGCATGAACCACACCAAAAAGTACTGTTTTGAAGGATTTTGCAGGAATGAAAACTAGACTTGGTCTTAGACCCTTTTTATTGACCTTGTGCACTTGAAATTTCTAAAATGTAATATACCTTCGGGGACACCAAGTTTTATTGAATTTCGACATTTGGTTTTCAATTCCACAAGGGTCAAAGATGTGGTCTTAGCCTATGCTTGACAGAGTTATGTTTGAATCTTTGTTTATGATGCTTCGTGCATCCTCGTGTTCTCGCTTGATTTCCAAGTGCAAGTTGTTTTCAAGATGGGTTTCAAGAGTCGAAAAGGGAATCATTTCTTAAGTTTGTAAGCATTAACACCATGCTATTTTGCTAGTCTTGCCACGTCGTGCTCGTTAAATGATTTCCCTCTTGTTTTGTCGTGTTTTCGATCGCGTATTGCCGTGTTTTGTGCATTCATGATATAAGTGAATTTCACTGAGCTTGGACCGCCCTTTTAGCTTGATCCACTACCTGGGGGTCCTTAAACTCGTGGACTGTCTGCAGACTAGTCGTGTCTTGAATGGCACATCGTGCGTGTTCGTGGTCCGGTTCCGCGGCCGGATACCCCGTCTACCTTGTGTGGCGTGGGATCGTGTTTCTTGTCGTGCTTGTCTTGCGTGCTTGCTCTTGTCATCATGTATGACGGAGAAAGGATGAGCTCATGTGGATTTATCTTTTCATGATATTATATGTATTCGTGCTAGTTTCGTAAGCATTGAAACGTGTATTTAAACTTTGAACTGTTTTAGCATTATTCCAATTATTCATGTCTAAATTGTTTATTTGCCAAACCGTCGTGTTTGATGCTTGTATTTTGGTGTCCAGGTGCCGGTGGTTTCGCGCGTGACGAGGAGTGCCCGGAGGAGGCTGTTGAGCCACCCCCAGCACTCGAGTGGCAGCCCAACGACGTCATCTAGACGCCGGTCGGGATCGTGATTCTCATTTCACCTAGCTCGGGTTTTGTCGGGTTGTTCTTGTTGGGATTCCATATGTTGTATTGGCCTTTGTTGGCCTCTTGGGGGTTGTGTAACTTGCAAGTAAAACACTTTGTCTAAATGTTAAACTTTATTCATGCTAGGAATGCTTGGATGACATTCTCTTTTGATACCTTGTCTCGATGTTAAATATTTGTCTTGTATCTTATCATTTAAGATTTGTATGAATTGTTTTGCTACACGCTTCCGCATATCTATTCGTGTGAGCTCGACCCGTGTCATGGGATCCTCACCGCGGAAACCTGTGGGAAAAAAGATCAAAACAGCGGCGGTGTGTCTTGTGTTGGTTAATGCTGCCGCCGCCGCGCAGTCGCGGGCCCGGGTCCCGGTCCGGGGTCGCGACAACACCTAAAACTAATCTCAGCGATAGAAACAGTTAATGTTCAAGATTAAACACTTAAATAAAACTGATGGACCCTATTTGCATAACAAAATTAATAAAATAAAAAAAATCAAATATTAATGGCTGGGCTGGATTGGGCCCAAAGGCTGGTCAACCCATGGGGACCATGGATCTGGTTTGTCTTGCACAACTTCACTGTGATCTGACCTGTTCAATTACTCATTGTTTTCGCATCTCTTTTTCTTGCATAATGCGCTCGTCAAATGACTCTCCCCTATAAGATTTGGTGTAGATAATTGCTTCGGTTTAATGTGTGTTGTCTTAGAGCTTGCTCACTTATGCATTGTCACTTGCATGCATATTTATGGCTATCAATATGTACTTTTTACAGTGGGGAGGTGCTCATTGCAACCTTAAGTTGCAGGTGTTGGAAGTAGGTGGGACTCGTGGATAGGTATGCCAAACTTTTAACCCCCTTAAATCAAGGATCAAATACTGTAAGACCCGCCCCGAGTTAATCAAGATTAACTCTAATTAATCAAAGTGATGTTAAGTAATCGTGTTTAATTAGACTAATGATGGCAAATGATCAAATTGGGTGAGATTAGTCTCAAAGGGTTGATTTAGGCTTAATGAAATGGTAATAAAGGAATTTGAATGGATTGAGTGAGGGTTTAGAGTCAAACTAAGAAAACAAGGCCTTTTCTGTAAATACGGATTTATACGTATTTTATTGAATACGGAAACTCTTGATACAAACGCGCGTATCTCAACGAGTACGTTAACTTTCATAATAGACTCGAAGCCGTTTGACGAGGATTTCGTCAAGTGGCCCTTCAATTGACTTGAATTAAAAATAGGAAAGAAAGATGGGGCTTAGTTGCAAAAGACCCTTATAAAGTTTGAGATGAACTCCTTTGGGTTCATTCAACTCATCCTCATTAAAGAGAAAGCCCTAGACATCCATTCCTCCTTCCCTCTTCCTCCCTCTTCCATCATTCTTCATCAAGAGTGAGAGATTTGGAGTGTTCAAGTGGATTTTTGAAGAAGCTTCATCTTCCTCATATTCTTCCTCATCTTGTTTTCCATTTTGGAGTATCAAAGTTGGAGAAAGAACTCAAGGATTCCTTCTCTTCAAGCTACAAGTGAGTACTTAGATCATTTTAAGAGCTTTGATGTTCTAATAAGTGGTTTGGAGCAGCATTTAGCACAAGTAGCTTATAGAATGGTATTTTTTATGTTTTTATGGAATTAGCGTTTGGAATTGGGGATTTTAATATCAAGACAAGCTAGTAAAGAGCGGTTTCTTGCTAATTAACCTTCCACAAGGCAAGTATAAGCATTGCTTGTTATTAGATGCTATTTGGTATAGTTTTCTATTGATTTTGTTATGATTATGAACTCAGCCCTAATTATTGTAAATTTAATTTTGTGTATGGGTTGATATGGATTGGAAGATGTTGTTTTGGAGATGGTATTTTAGAAGGGAACAGAAGGTTCCATGTATTGTGCAAGTTGATAATGAATGGGAGTGAAAATGGCTTCAAAAAGGAGCATCAGACTGCTGTTTCGGAGACCAAACAGCAAGGGGAGCACGCTATAGCGAGCCGGCCCACTAGGCCCGACAATGGCAACTTCAAAATGCCATAACTTTTGAACCGTAGGTCGGATTTTGGACTTCTACATATCGTTGGGAAGCTCTTGGAACGTAGAATCTAATGGTTTACATATCCTAGTGATTGGAAAACTCAAAGTTGGGTCCAAACAAAGGTGATTCTAATTGAATAAGAAAAACTCATTTGATGAGTGTTAATAGGTCTATAAATTAGTCTATAAACTATTTATAGTATAATTGAGGTTTATGAACTATAGAAGGAGTATTGATGAGTTTGAACCTTATTTCAGTAGTGTGTGTTAATATTTCATTTCTTACAAACCTCCATAGGTGATAATTAAGGAGACTCTAATGCATATTATATCTAATGTGATGTTCATCGAAAATAACACGTGCACTAGATAACCAAGTGTTACACCTAAATAAATGGTTTGAATTTTGAATAGTTTTGAATAGAGAAATTGAATTAAATAGAGTTTATTAATTTGATTCGATTTGAGTATTGAGTCTGGCACTACATAGTAATTACCTAAGCTCATTATTGAGCTGAAATGAAATAATGAAATGAAATGAAATTAATTAATAAAATGAATAACCAATGACCAATCCTACTGCAGTAGATGGATGGGGTGTTCCGGAGCTCCGTGGTGGTGCCAGTGATCTCTGATCAAGACGATGGTAGATCCCACACATTGGATTGAAAAGTCACCATTTGATAAGCCACCTAATAATGAGTAATCACTGTACATCAATGAAATGAATGAATGTAAATGAATGAACATGAATGAATGCTTCCTTTGGAAGAACTGTAATGAATTAATACTATTGTAGTTGCCATCTAGTACTTGTTATTTTTTTTATTCCCATTGTATAGGTTATGATGTCAACTAGAATTGTCTAGAATTGATAATTTGATTATTGAACTATTTAATAGTTAAATTGGGTGGAATCATGATGAGAAATAGCATGTAATATCATAGATTGTGTATATATTGTTGAACCGTCGTGTTCATAATGTTATTGATGACATCGCAGGCCCAGATGCTCGTCCCGGCCTTGCAGAGGCCGTGCCGCATGCGGAGGAAGCCAATCCGATTCCTCCAGGAGGATTGATAGAATGGACATAACTCGGAGGGTGAGCGAATAGAATATTTTGGAAATGTTTGGGAATTATTTTGATAAATATTTTTGTAGTAGATCATTTTGAGGGGTAAATAGATGCCACCTGCATTGTATTTTGAATATGCAGTGATGGACGTTTGGACTGTATTTTTGTATATGTGAACTTTACTTGTAATGTAAATTCAATTATTGTCAATGTATATATATATTTCGGCAAAAATGTACATTTGACAGGTATGCAAGTTAGATCCCTTGTGAGTCTCGTCTTAACTTCAGTTAATTCAGGATTTACGGGAGTAAGTATGTGGATTTGCGATCCGGGTTTAGCCCCGAGTAATCCGATCTCGGGCCCGGGTCGTGACATACTTATTATATGGTATCAGAGCTTAGTTAAAAAGCTAGGTTAAGACAACTTTAAAATGCTTAGAAACACTAAGAACGAAGTGAGGAACGTTACGATTAGAACAAATCCAACTTTGGATTTATGTTTATTGTTTTCACTATATATGATATATATGTGTGAAGGAAGTGTTTAGATGTGATCTGACCTTCCGTATTGTTTACGGCATGGCGTCTGGATCAGGGAGTGATGACTTTATATAAGTTATCGTCAATGATGGTACTACACCTCCTCCTCCAGTATCGGATGCTGATTCTAGGATGACTGATATACTAGATCAGTTAGTAAAAAGCTACGAAGCATAAGTGGCCATGCAAACTCAACATAGAGAGCAAATGGCCAAGAGCCATGAGGCTCAGATGGGTATGCAAGCCCAAATTGCCTCATTGTTACAAACGCAAGCTCAATTGCAGGCTCAATTGCAGGTTCCACCTATACCACCGGTCCAACAACCCCATGTCGGGACTCAAGTGGTGTTGCAGCACAAGGATACGGATCCTCATGCTATTTATGAGAGATTCCGAAAAAGGGGAGCCACTGAGTTCTATGGCAGTGAAGATGTGATGCAGGCAGATGAATGGCTGGAACACATCGAAGATGTGTTTGATATTGTTGTTTGCTCTCATAAACAGAGAGTGTTGCTCACCTCTACCATGTTTAGAGGGGGAGCGAATACATGGTGGAAGAGTGTTAAAGACGTGTTCAAGGCCATGACCACACCAGATGTTTGGGAGGTTTTCAAGAAACAGTTTCAGAGGAAGTTTGTCCCAGAACATGTGCAGCAACAGAAGGAATCAGAATTCCTAAACTTGAAACAAGGTCAACTGACCGTAGCTGCTTATGTTCATACCTTCTTACAATTGTTCAAATGTGCTACCGACTTAGTGGATATTGAAGAGAAGAAGGTTAAGAGGTTCCTCCTTGGACTAAATCCAAAATACAAGACGATTGTATTTGCTGGACAAAAGCCTACGACTTTTGATGATGCCGTTGATAGGGCATATACGGCGGAGGGAATTCAGAGAGAAAAGGAGAGAGAAAAAGAAGCGGAGGTTGTGCACGCCAAGAGGAGTGGTGATTCATGGTTTAGAAAAGGGGGACAGACAAGGAACGAGAAGCAGAAACAGAGGTTTCATCTCGGATATGAGAGGAAGGAGACTAGACCAGTCTGTGGGACTTGTGGTAAAGCTCACAGGACTGAGCTATGGTGGAGGACTTCTAGGGCTTGCTTAGTCTGTGGTTCAATGGAGCACAAAATGACACAATGTCCAAGAGCAAGAAGAGAGGATAGAGCTCCATATCAGCAGCCTGCTCAAGGGCAAGTAGCACTACCTGCTCCTCCACCACGTCTAGCCTTGCCAGCTCCTCCTCCTCCTAGACAACAACAGCAGCAACCTCAACACCAAGGACAGCCACGTCAGTGGCAGAGACAGCAGCCAAGGTGGCAACAGCAGCAACCCAATAGACAACAAAGGGCTGGAATGGTCTATGCAGCTAACCGAGAGCAAGCTGATGTTGCAACAAATGTGATTGAAGGTACAATACTTGTAGATAATAGATCTGCAATTGCACTATTTGATCCAGGGTCTACACATTCTTTTGTAGCACCTCCATTTGCATATGATATGCGGGATCGAATAATGCAATTGTCATATGACTTTACTGTAGCTACTCCTTTGGGGAAAAAAGTAGTTTGTGAATTGTATATCCCCCAGTGCAGTGTTAAAATTGGGGAATTGTCAATGCCAGCTGATCTGGTCATATTAGAAATGAGTAATTTCGATGTAATTTTTGGTATGGACTGGCTTGCGAAGTACAGGGCTTGTTTAGACTGTTTTCGCAAGATCATTACCTTCAAAGTTGAAGAAGCCAGTGCTAGTGTACTCTTTGAAGGAGTCCAAAAGAAATACGATACCAGACTAGTTTCGACACTTAAGGCTGAACGAATGATGCACAGTGGTTGTGAAGGCTACATTGCGTTCATCTCTGAAGAGAAGCCTGTGCAGGAGTTAAGGAATATTCCTGTAGTCTGTGAATTCCCAGATGTGTTTCCAGATGAAGTGTCAGGTCTACCTCCAACTCAAGAAGTGGACTTTACAATCGAACTTGTGCCCGGTACAGCACCGATATCTAAGACACCATATCGAATAGCACCATCAGAATTATATGAGTTGAAGAAACAGATACAGGATTTGCTCGACAAGGGTTTCATTAAACCCAGTGTCTCGCCATGGGGAGTGCATGTACTATTTGTGAAGAAGAAGGATGGCACCCTTTGAATGTGCATCGATTATAGGCAAATAAATCAAGTGACAATCAAGAACAAGTATCCTCTGCCTAGGATTGATGAGTTGTTTGATCAACTCGAGGGTGCATCGTATTTCTCCAAAATTGATCTCCGATGTGGGTATCATCAGATTCAGGTCAAGGATCAAGATGTACAAAAGACAGCATTCAGGACTCGTTATGGCCACTATGAATTTTTAGTGATGCCTTTTGGTCTGACGAATGCACCTGCAGTTTATATGGCTTTAATGAATAGAGTGTTTGCTTCATATCTAGATCAGTTTGTCGTAGTCTTCATTGATGACATCCTGGTGTATTCAAGGACAGAACTGGAGCATTCACATCATCTAAGAACAGCCTTACAAGTATTGAGGGAGAACCAGTTATATGCAAAACTGGAGAAATGCGACTTTTGTTTGCAGCAAGTTGCATTTTTGGGTCATATAATTACTAGAGATGGATTAGCTATGGATCCAGCTAAGATAGAAGCAATTACTAATTGGCAAAGTCCGAAGAATGTGCCCGAAGTTCGAAGCTTCTTAGGGTTGGTAGGCTACTATAGAAGATTCGTAAATGACTTCTCTAAGATAGCAGCTCCGTTGACAAAATTGACTCGGAAGAATGTTCCATTCCAATGGGATGATACATGTGAGTCTAGTTTCCAAGTCTTGAAGCAGAAACTGATTTCAGCCCCCATCCTGGCCTTACCTGAGGGTAGAGGAGGATTTGAAATTTATTCAGATGCCTCAGGAGTGGGATTAGGATGTGTATTGATGCAGAATGGTAGAGTCATTACCTACGGTTCACGTCAACTGAAGGAGCATGAAAAGAATTATGCCACACATGATTTGGAACTCGCGGTTGTTGTATTTTGCTTTGAAGCAATGGAGACATTATCTGTACGGTGAGACTTTTGAAGTCCACTGCGATCACAGAAGTCTTCAATACTTGTTCACTCAGAAGGACATCAAGCAGAGGCAGCGTCGTTGGTTAGAGCTGATCAAGGATTATGATTTTCCGTTCAAGTACATACCTGGAAAAGGTAACGTCGTAGCTGATGCCTTAAGTCAGAAATCTGCTGACTTGGCATCATTGGTGGGTGAATGAATTTAATTGAAGAATTCAAGGATTTAGATGTGGCCATTGAAATGGTGGACAGTAAGGTGATGGTTGCAGCAATGTCCGTCTTTGAACCAATGCTTATCAAGGAAATTATGGGTAGGCAGTTTCAAGACCTTGAATTGGTGAAGATTAAGGAAAACCTTGCAGCTAGACCAGATTTCGTGTTAGTAGAAGGAGTTCTGTACTTTAGGAACAGACTGTGTCCCAGCTCAAGAGGATCTAAAACAAGCTATAATGTTTGAAGCTCATCACACACGGTATTCTATGCATCCTGGAAGTACTAAGATGTATAGAAATCTCAAGGATAGATTCTGGTGGAATAACATGAAGCGAGAGATATTAGATTATGTATCTTCCTGCTTGACTTGCCAGCGTGTAAAAGTTGAGCACCGGAAACCACCGGGATTGCTTCATCCACTGCATATCCCCAGATGGAAGTGGGAACGTCTCACGATGGACTTTGTATCCGGTTTACCGAAGACGAAGAAACAGCATGATACCATATGGGTAATTGTAGATCATCTTACAAAGTCTGCACACTTTCTTCCAATCAGAAAGGATATGGGATTTAGTGGTTTGTCCAAATTGTTTGTCAAGGAAATAACTAGATTGCATGGAACACCGGTCTCGATTGTTTCTGATCGAGATAGTCGGTTTGTTTCCGCTTTTTGGCAAGCATTTCAGAATTCTATGGGTACCAAGCTTCGGTTTAGTACCGCATATCACCCGCAGACTGGTGGACAATCAGAACGGACTATTCAGACTCTAGAAGATTTGCTTCGTGCCAGTGTTGTAAACTTTGGGAGTGATTGGAATGAACACTTGCCACTGTGCGAGTTTGCGTATAATAACAGTTATCATTCCAGCATCGAGATGGCACCGTTTGAAGCACTGTATGGTCGAAGATGTCGAACTCCAGTTAGTTGGGAAGAAGTTGGAACCCGAAGTTTCCACTGTCCCACTATCATTGCTGAAACCGCAGAGAAAGTCCAAAAGATGCAAGATAGGCTAAAGGTTGTTAGATCAAGGCAGAAAAACTATACTGACAATTGCCGGCGTGATCTAGAGTTCGCAGTTGATGATTTGGTCTTTTTGAAGACCTCCCCAATGAAGGGTACTATCCGATTTGGGCAAAAAGGGAAGCTTTCCCCGAGATTCATCGGACCCTTCAAGATCCAAAGCAGAGTTGGAAGCGTGGCTTATCGTCTCGATCTCCCAGCAGAACTCTCCGGTATTCACAATGTATTCCATGTTTCTATGCTTCGGAAGTATGTGCCTGATCCTTCACATATCATTCATCACGAAGAGATTGAAGTGTTGCCTAACACCACATATGTTGAGAAGCCAATTCAAATCATAGATATAAAGGAGGCAGTTCCGCGTACCAGGACAATCAAATGGGTCAAGGTCCTTTGGGATCATCATGGACTGAAAGAAGCTACCTGGGAACTTGAGGAGCAAGTGGCCCAGAAGTATCCCGAACTATTTGTCCAGGTAATTCGACATTTCAAGTTACTTAACCGACTTATATTGAATTGTATTGCATTCGGAGGACCAAATGGTTCTAAAAGTTTGGGGGAGTTGTAAGACACCGCCCTGAGTTAATCAAGATTAACTCTAATTAATCAAAGTGATGTTGATTAATTGTGTTTAATTAGACTAATGATGGCTAATGATCAAATTTGGTGAGATTAGTCTCAAAGGGTTGATTTAGGCTTAATGAAATGGTAATAAAGGAATTTGAATGGATTGAGTGAGGGTTTAGACTCAAACTAAGAAAACAAGGCCTTTTCCGTAAATACGAATTTATACGTATTCTGTCGAATATGGAAACTCTTGATACCAATGTGTGTATTTCAACGAGTACGTTAACTTTCATAATAGACTCGAAGCCGTTTGACGAGGATTTCGTTAACTGGCCCTTCAATTGACTTGAATTAAAAATAGGAAAGAAAGATGGGGCTTAGTTGCAAAAGACCCTTATAAGGTTTGAGATGAACTCCTTTGGGTTCATTCAACTCATCCTCATTAAAGAGAAAGCCCTAGACATCCATTCCTCCTTCCCTCTTCCATCCTTCTTCATCAAGAGTGAGAGATTTGGAGTGTTCAAGTGGATTTTTGAAGAAGCTTCATCTTCCTCATATTCTTCCTCATCTTGTTTTCCATTTTGGAGTATCAAAGCTCGAGAAAGAACTCAAGGATTCCTTCTTTTCAAGCTACAAGTGAGTACTTAGATCATTTTAAGAGCTTTGATGTTCTAATAAGTGGTTTGGAGCAGCATTTAGCACAAGTAGCTTATAGAATCGTATTTTTCATTTTTTTTTTATGGAATTAGGGTTTGGAATTGGGGATTTTAATATCA
Source organism: Umbellularia californica (assembly GCA_028538565.1). Classification (NCBI taxonomy): domain Eukaryota; kingdom Viridiplantae; phylum Streptophyta; class Magnoliopsida; order Laurales; family Lauraceae; genus Umbellularia; species Umbellularia californica. The sequence continues at coordinate 63,609,148 of JAPQWN010000001.1, forward strand.
AGGCAAGCTAGTAAAGAGGGGTTTCTTGCTAATTAACCTTCTACAAGGAAAGTATAAGCATTTCTTGTTATTAGATGCTATTTGGTATAGTTTTCTATTGATTTTGTTATGATTATGAACTCAGCCCTAATTATTGTAAATTTAATTTTGTGTATGGGTTGATTGAATGGATTGGAAGATGTTGTTTTAGAGATAGTACTTTAGAAGGGAACAGAAGGTTCCATGTATTGTGCAAGTTGATAATGAATGGGAGTGAAAATGGCTTCAAAAAGGAGCATCAAACTGCTGTTTCGGAGACCAAACAACAAGGGGTCTCGCGGTAGCGAGCCGGCCCACTAGGCCCGACAATGGCAACTTCAAAATGCCATAACTTTTGAACCGTAAGTCGGATTTTGGACTTCTACATATCGTTGGAAAGCTCTTAGAACGTAGAATCTAATGGTTTACATATTATAGTGATTGGAAAACTCATAGTTAGGTCCAAATACAGGTGATTCTAATTGAATAAGAAAAACTCATTTGATGAGTGTTAATAGGTCTATAAATTAGTCTATAAACCATTTATAATATAATTGAGGTTTATGGACTATAGAAGGAGTATTGATGAGTTTGAACCTTATTTCAGTAGTGTGTGTTAATATTTCATTTGTTACAAACCTCCATAGGTGATAATTAAGGAGACTCTAATGCACATTATATCTAATGTGATGTTCATTGAAAATAACACGTGCACTAGATAACCAAGTGTTACACCTAAATAAATGGTTTGAATTTTGAATAGTTTTGAATAGAGAAATTGAATTAAATAGAGTTTATTAATTTGATTCGATTTGAGTCTTGAGTCTGGCACTACATAGTAATTACCTAAGCTCCTTATTGAGCTGAAATGAAATAATGAAATGAAATGAAATTAATTAATGAAATGAATAAGCAATGACCAATCCTACTGCACTAGATGGATGGGGTGTTCCGGAGCTCCGTGGTGATGCCAATGATCTATGATCAAGACGGTGGTAGATCCCACACATTGGATTGAAAAGTCACCATTTGATAAGCCACCTAATAATGAGTAATCACTATACATCAATGAAATGAATGAATGTAAATAAATGAACATGAATGAATGCTTCCTTTGAAAGAACTGTAATGAATTAATACTATTGTAGTTGCCATCTAGTACTTGTTATTTTTTTTATTCCCATTGTATAGGTTATGATGTCAACTAGAATTGTCTAGTATTGATAATTTGATTATTGAACTATTTAATAGTTAAATTGGGCGGAATCATGATGAGAAATAGCATGTAATATCATAGATTGTGTATACATTGTTGAACCGTCGTGTTCACAGTGTTATTGATGACATCGCAGGCCCAAATGCCCGTCCCGGCCTTGCAGAGGCTGCGCCGCATGCGGAGGAAACCAATCCGATTCCTCCAGGAGGATTGATAGAATGGACATAACTCGGAGGGCGAGCAAATAGAATATTTTGGAAATGTTTGGGAATTATTTTGATAAATATTTTTGTAATAGATCATTTTGAGGTGTAAATAGATGCCACCTGCATTGTATTTTGAATATGCAGTGATGGACGTTTGGACTGTATTTTTGTATATGTGAACTTTACTTGTAATGTAAATTCAATTATTGTCGATGTATATATATATATATATATATTTCCGCAAAAATGTACATTTGACAGGTATGCAAGTTAGATCCCTTGTGAGTCTTGTCTTAACTCCGGTTAATTCAGGATTTACGGGAGTAAGTATGTGGATTTGCGATCCGTGTTTAGCCCCGAGTAATCCGATCTCGGGCCCGGGTCGGGACAAATACCCAGAAGGCCAAAACTGAACCCCAAGATCTAAAACCCTAATCTCATGCATTAAGATCAAAGATTCATCAAGAAGACAGATCAAGAAACAAACAAGCATAACAAGATCTGCTAAAACAAATAAATAATAGATCTATACCTTTGGATCTTGGTTACGCTCAACTTGGAAAGTTAAAAATTTGATCTTCTACGCTATAACTAGGGTTGTCAATCTTGTCGTGTTAACGAATTCGGGTTAAAATCACCTCAACCCGAACACGACCCGTTAACTTAACGGGTAAAAAAATTCAACCCAAACATGACTCGTTAGTTTAACAGGTTACACGATCTAACCTGTAAACCCGTTAAGTAATTAAGTCTTTTCAAAAATTAAAAAAAATCCATACAGAAATATATAAGGAGAAAAATATTTAAGCCACACGAAACTGTAAGTGAGGATCTCGAGTGGATTCCACCTAAAACCCCATTATAAAACAATAAATTTCAATTTCTTCTTTATGAATAGAAATTAATTCTAGCTACACTTAGGGACTAAAAATATTTTAACGGGTTAAAGCAAGTTGTTTACGGGTTACTAGTTTAATTCGTACACGACCCGTTAACGACCCGAACCCATTAAGATCCCACCCAAACCCATTAATATTGTTTGGGTCCGTGTCATGTTAACGGGTTGCGTGGCATTTTGACAGCCCTAGCTATAACCCTCTTGTAGAGAACTTCTCAAAGAGAATGGTGGAATCTCTAAGTAGAATAAAACCCTATCACTCTAGAAGGAAACCAGAGAGAGGAGCTTATGAGATTGTGCGTGTAGAGATCTCTAACCCTCTCCTCTTATTTATAGTTTATGGAGCACCTCCTCTTGGTCCAAGATTAGAAGTCTCACTTATATTTTTAGTATGTTTCCTACTCTTCTTTTCCTTAAGAATTCAAATAAGATTAATAACATTCTCTTATTAGAACTAGAATGAGACCACTAGGGATTCCTCATAATCTAGTTCTTACTGGAATCTAGACCCCACATCTCATGTGAACTCTGGACCCATAGTTAATTGAAAATAAGTCCACAATATAAATGCAATTGCACTCCAATATTAGGAATAATTACTAGAAGACCCTAATCTTCCCAGTTACTATAACTAGGCCCCTCCATCAATTATATCCATGGATCTATTAGAATAAATCTGTCCAACCAAACTTGATCCACATCTTATTATCCTTGTGATCTAATTAATCACAATAATCATCAATACTATCTAATTAACTCTTAATTAAGATGGGCGTGCACTTACCAATAATAAAATTCATTAATTGGTACAAGGGGATATATTCCATCTTGAGAATTATATGTTCCCACAGCCTCACTACCACGTACCCAAGACAACGAGGTGTTGACCTACAATTGGTCTCACTCATTGGTTACTCAAAGTAAATGCATAGTAGAAACTTGAGTCCATTAATGTCTCATGATTAAAAGCCTATTGCTTGGGAATTATGAGTGCAGTCCTTAAATCAAAGACAGATTTACATAAAGTGCTACTCATGGTCCTTCAGTACATCTAATGTACTAGCACAACAATCCAAAGTCTTACACTCTGATGATTGAAACAAATCACACTATCTCATAGTAATTACATTGGTATAACATTTTCAAATGAAATACCAATCTCATCACTAGTTGTGAAAATACTTTAAGTATAAGATTTATGATCCATGTCTCCTGTATATGAATCTCATCCATGCATATGGATTACATCTAATACACTTGTGAACTCCAGTTCAACTCATTAACCATCATGTCATTTTGTATTAGTTATGTGCAATCATATAGAAGAATATCATTCATCACATGAATAAAACATGAAAATAAAAATTAATTAATAAAATAAATCAATTTACTCGGATCATCCACTGGATTAAGGACATACAATCTAACAACAGGTTCAAGTCATGCTTTGTTTTTTCTTTTTTCCTTTTTTTATCGATAACAATAAGAGTATATTAAAAGTGAAAAGAGTACCGAAAAGTAAAAAACAACAAAAATTACATAAGAAGAGATGTAAGTATACGTAACCATACATTAAGACCTCAAGAGAGAAAGACACAAGAAAGAAACAAATAGGTAAAAGAAACATTGGAGACTTCACTGCATGCTCCTTGCTTGGCCAAGCCATCAGCTAACTCATTTGTAGAATGAATAACATAACGAAGATCAACCCTATAAAAGAAGATAGATTTTGTCTAGATAAAATTTAAACTTCCAGGACACCAACAGCCCTTGTAGAGGTGCTAGTCCTGTTATTATTACTATTTAATGTTGCATATTTGTGTGGGTGCGTGCGTTCAGCGTTCTTTCTGCTAAGAGGTACTTCACAATAGATTGCTTGAGAGGTAACTTTTTTTGCCACCACATGGGTCACAAATTTCTGTTAATAGGACCATTGCATAGAAAGTGCTAGATTTTTGTTAATAGGACCATTGCATAGCAAGTGCTACTACTGTGAATAGATCCAGTCCATGCATGGGAAATTCTCCATCTATGAGCAATGTTCCTTAGGTATGTGGAGATCCAATTCATGCATGGGAATCAATTTCTCTATTCATGGGGAGATCCCATCCATGCTACAACAGTGATGATGTGTGGATATCCAATCTGTGATATGATTATTCGTATTGTCACGACCCCAAACCGGGCCCGAGCCAACCATGGCCCTAATGCGGAGTCGTGGCGCGATGGGCCAGAAAACTTCCCCTGCTCGCGCTGTTTCCCACAGCTTTCCGCGGCAAGGATTCAGTGATCCAATACCTTACAATCATGTATAAAAAATTGCGAAAGCATGTAACAAACACAACCTAAAGAACAATGACATACAATAATATCCAAGTCTCGCGTCCGAGTGAGAAACATACTTAAGCATACCCAAAGTTAATGTTTAAGTTTTACAATGCCAAAGAAAATGAGTTTAAGTTATACATTCCCAAAAGTACAGCCAACAAAGACTAGCAAAACAAGTTCCCAAAAAGTGATGATCATCCCCAAACTATGACACGTAACTCATAAGCCAACCCGATGTCTAGATGACATTGCCGGGCTGCCACTCTCGAATAAACGGTGGCTCAACCGCCTCCTCCTCACGATCTGCCTCACAGGCAACGGGATCGAAATATGGCACCAAACAAAGGAGTATCAGACACAGCGGTCTAGCAGGCGAGTATGGCAAATAAGGGCATGAAAAGTGTATATAAAGTCATCTTTAAATATAATAGTACATTTGAGAGTTAAACCGAGGTAGCGATGAAATAAAAGAAATTGAATACTGAAACCAAATGAATAAAATAGAGAGCATTTAAAAGAATTCTGAAAATCAAATAAAATTATGGCAGCCACACTGAGTTATATTCTCCCATTACCGAAGTAGTGAGAGCAAACAAAGTATAGCCATCGAGGTATGAAATGGCTGGAACAAATATATAATACATATATAACCTGATGTAGTTGGGTATCAAACAAAATCCTCCGTGGAACGGATGGCAAACAAACATAGTTTCCAAGCTGCAATTGGCAAAAAGAATTTAAGGATCCCAAGCCAGACGATTAGCCCGACTAGGTGACCCAAGCTTAGTGGTGCCGACCAAAAACCGAGCAAATGTAAACCAAGTCAAGCGAAATACCTTTCAAATTGATACAGAACTACCTTGAACAAAAACATATACGAACATACGAAAATAGAACAGACGAGTAGCCCTATCAAGATTTTCATAACGTGGTGAACCACTCATAATTTCTACAAAACCTTTCAAGAGAAAACATACACGTTTTCAAAATCGGAATGGCATCAAGATATGGGGTTGAGTGGATTTCCAAGGTTCGTCTCGATGGGCTCTTAGCAATTCGAATGTCGGTTTTTGAATGAGTTTTGGTGCCTCCGAAGTTGTCAGACATTTGAATCTTTGGGTGCACATCAAGACTAGGGGAGGATATGTCATCTAAGAGTAGGATCCTTGTACTCTCATCAATCTCCCTCAATATGGAGATTTTAGTTACATGTCGGTTGGTTGGATTTATTGATTCAAATATCCCCCATATTTTCCAACCTCTAATCATAAAATTGTATAAACCAATGAATTTTGCATTCCAAGAACTTTCCAATGATATGTAGAACTTCAAAATCGGACATACGGATAAAAAGTTATAGTGGTTCGAAAATCTGCCAAAATTCATGAAAATCTATCCACATTCGGCTAGCCGAATGGATTTGTTTGTCTAGCCGAACAGGTGGCCGAAGGTAGCTGAACGGGTGGCCGAAAAACACAGCAAAGATATGGCTTACGAAACAGGTGGCCGAATGTCCTTTGGCTGGCCAAATTCTGGTGGATTTGAAGTCCAGAATGCATTGTTTCAACCATTCATTCTCCATTTCAAAACCATCCTTTCCATGACATCAAAATGACCTACCATGCTTCCCATTTCACCTTTCAAAAGAGCAATCTCAACCAACAACATGGTTCACCTGTTAATTCTCAACTCAAAATCAATTACAAAACTTCAAATTTAAGTAGAATAAAACGGAGCATTGAAACTAAGATAAATCTACTCATTCATGCAAAGAAAACCATACTATAACGAGCTAGATTTGAAATAATGACAAGCTAAAACATTGCATAGTCCAAAGTATGAAATCAAAACTAGGATTTCCCTAGATGTCTTGCATGCACATTCATAACTGATTCATTCAATTACCTTAGACCAATAGGGTTCTAAAATCGCTCCAAGAATTCCTCTCTGCAGCAAAAACCTCCAATCTATAAAATCCCCAAAATCTTGAAAGAAAAAGTTCTCCAAGAAACTCCTTGCATGAATGATAGAAAGCTTCATAAGGGTCTAAAGAACCCATATCCTGTTGGAAATAGGTGGGCCTCTAGTATAGGCTTCAAAAACTTTTGACCCACTTGACTCAGGGATCATCTATTCAAAAGGCTAAAAACCCAATCCAGGATGCATAAGTCTCAATCTCATGATCATGTATAGTAAGTAAATCTATCTAAAAGATAGAAACAAGCATACAACAAGCATCCATAAAATCTACAATATGCAACGAAGTAGATAATACCTTGGAGCTCGCGTGCTCTAATGGAGAAGTTGATTCTTTCTTTGATGATGAAACTCTTTCACTTGTAAAAAACGAATCTCCAAGACCTTTTGATCTTCCACGCTATTTCCCGTATCAGATTCTCTTTTCTCAAGAAGATGGGTGGGATCTCCAAGAGAAAGCTCTTAGGAAAAACTAGAAGAGAACTAGAAGAGGGAAGAGAAGAACATGTGCAACTCTTGCACATACAAGCCTTGGGCGTGATTCCCTAGGTGGGATATGTCATGGACGTCCAGCCATGTATACTCCTCTATTTATTGCTAAAAAGCAAGCTCCTCTTTGTTATCTAATTGAAATAGAAGTCTTACTTCCTTAACAATTAGTAACTCTCTTCTTTCTAAATAGAAGTCTCACTTCCATTATAATTAGTAACTTACTATTACCATTATTAGAAGTCCTACTTCTAATAGAAATAGTAACTTTCTATTTCCTTTTAGAGTTCTACTATAATTAGTATCTTTCTAATAACTTGGGCTAGCGTGGGGACCACTAGGGATTCCTTAGAAAGCTGGTTCCAACTGGGACTCGCGACCCCACATCTCATGTGCAATCCGGGCCCACAGTTAATTGCAAATAACTCTACTATATAAATGCAATTGAACTCCAGTCTTAGGAATAAATTACATAGAAGACCCTAAACTTCCCGATTACCACAAGTAGGCCCCTCTATCAATATCCATGGATCAATTGGAATAAATCTGTCTCTTCCAATATTAGTTCCATATCTTATTATCCTTGAGCCCCAATTAATCACAATGATCATCAGTACCATCCAATTAACTCTTAATCGAGATGGGTGCGCACTTACTAATGACAAAACCATTAATTGGCACAAGGAGATAATAGAGATAGATTTCATCTTGATCATTCAATGTTCCCACAGTCCTACTACCACATACCTAAGACACCAAGGTGTTGACCTACAGTTGGCCTCACTCATTGGTGACTCAAAGCAAATGAATAGATAGAAACTTGAGTTCATCAATGTCTCAGGATTAAGAGCCTATTGCTAGGGAATTATGAGAGCATACCTTATTATAGAGACGGAATTTCATAAGGTGCTTCTCATGGTCCTTCAATACATCCAATGTACTAGACCATGATCCAGAATCTTTCATTCTGATGATCGAGACAAATCACACTATCTCATAGTGATCAAAGTGCTGCAACCTTATCAGATGAGATGCCCAGTCTCATCACTGGTTGTGAAGATATTTAAGTATAAAGATTTGTGACATATATCTCCCGTGTGTGGTTCTCATCCATACACATATATCACATCTAATATACTAATGGGATCCGGTTCAACTCATGAACTATTATGTCATATGTATTGGTCATGTGCATAAAGTGATAAAATAACATTCATCTCATGAAAGTAAACCATGATATTGTTGATAAATAAAGAAACTAATCAATTTGTCATACTAACTGATGGATTGAGTCCATACAATCTAACATATCCAAGGGGAAAAGGCCAGTGATTACCTAGAAGACCTCTAACCAAGAAGAAACACTTGAAGATGGAGGAAGTCCCATATGGATTTCTCTGAAAATGGTAGCAATTGAAAGCTAAGAGAGAGGAAAAGATGAATAAGAGTTCAGATCTCCACTATTAACCAAGGAAGAGTGACATGCAATGAGAGAAATGTGCATGGGAAGGAGAAGGAGATGAAGCTCTTCCCTACTGAGTGTCGGGATAGAAACTGAATGGGGAAGGAGCTTACGTGGGTTTGTTTGAGTCGGGTGGCAAGTGGGCCCCACTTGCTCTAAAGTTTCAAGTGGCTGGAAACCCCAATTGTGGGTCCCGAATGAGATTCACGAAGAAGATAAAATTGTTCATTGAAAAATCTAGTTTTAAAAAAGTATATTTTTCACATGATTCGAAAATATTGAAAATCGTGCACAGATTTAAGTGTAAAAAGTTTGTTTTACCATTTTTGTTGAAAAACGGAATTTCTAAGTTTCGAACGTAGACGGAAGAAACATAAAAGTTATAGGAGCTAATATGAAAAATCAAAAGTAAAAATCGAAAATTTTCGAAATCAAGAATAAATCCCCCACACGTACACGAGTCACACATGCCACCTCGGGCAGTGTCAGACTAAGCTCAATGGCTCTAAAATTCTCCAAAACTATGAAAAAGTTAGTCAAATTCAAAGTCTAAGCCAAACTTCCCCTAATCCCTCTTAGAGAACTAATACTCGGCTTAACGGTGCTAAACACATCAAACCTGGGTGGAGATCTTACACCTGTTAAGCAAATGAAGTAACACAAATCTCATTTTAAGAAAAAAGAAGCATTTTCTTTGTGTATTAATGGATTGATCGGTTAAAATTGTTCCTATATCTTATTAATAGAGTTTTCTTCCCATTGATGAGGTAAATAACAAGTTGCAGTCCCAAACACTGATGATAGTTTTTCTTCTTTTAGTTACCAAGGTGGAGAAGTTGCAGTCCCTGGCACTCATGATAGTTTTTCTTCTTTTAGTTACCAAGGTGGGAAGTTGCAGGCCAACATAACTGAGAAGCAAAGAATTCGATGCAGAATATGTGGAAGACTTGTAGTCGAATACTCTTTAGTGGTAAGTTAAGTCTCCTTGTATGCATTTCTTTACTTTGAAGATTTTGTGTTCTTTTTTCTTATCGATTCCCCTTTGTCATCTAATTTGGATGTTTATGTTTAAGCGATGATTGAATGTCATGCAGGTTAAATCAAGAAACTCAAATGCAATTATTGGTGAAGATGATGAGGAGGAAGCACAAATTCCATCTGGTGAATTTGAAGGAGGGAAACTAGTTGGTATTTGTTATGGTGCTTCGAAATTGGTGGGTATTTGTTATGGTGGTCCGAATGAAATTGGTGTTCAGTGCTTGAAATTCAAGGTAATCTATTACAACACCACACACACATGCATGCAGGAAATATCACGGATATATTAAAAGAAAGATAATCGACGTAACTGTCTAGTCCATTCATGGGTCAAGCCCCCATGGTCCGGTGACTATCTGTTGTTTTTTTTAGGGTGGTGTTGTCTTGGGCAAGTAAAGAGTTTTGATGGATCAAAAGGTGAGCCCTACTATGTTAGCCTCACATTAAGATGGCTAGAGTATTTCACACAGGTAAATTCGTTGGTTATGTTCTGCTAAGAGGTAACTCTAATGGGAATTTAAAAGTGTTCTTCCTGTCATTATATATTTTAGATTTTATATTTTTAATTACATAAATGATTTGTGGATTTTAGACATGGAAATCCTTTTTCATGAAATAATTTCATATTGAAACCATGTAAACCAAATTTTTTATTATTTAATGTTCTTTTCTTCTTTGAATTATGAACAAGATTGCATGAAATTCTAAGTACTATATTCACTGCTGCATTTCAGGTCTTATATTCAAATTATTGGTACAGTGGGGGTGCACCATGGATAAAGCTCCAGAAAATTTAATTATGATGGATTTGGGTGTGCATAATTGGGGCATCGACGTGAAGGGTGGTCAACCTGTTGAAGCTTTTGAACTGGTATGTTTTTGATAAATGACATTTTTATCGTTGTTGACACCAAAAATGTCGCTTTGCCTCTTCAACATCAAGAAATCTGCATGAAGTCGCAACCTGCCATAAATAGGCAATGCAATTTCTCCAAAAATTCAAATCTTGTCAGAATCAAACAAAAACTGCAAGATCCTTCAAGATAGCCAAGAGAAGAGTACACATGAAGTTTCGGGCCATTTCGACAACATTTGGCCTAACTTCACTTCTCCGACAGCTAAACGGGAGCTCCCGGCGGCGACATCATCGGAGACGTCAAAACTTCGATCAAAGCCTACAGATGACTCCAGCATGTCCCAAAAGGGCTCCATGCCAAATTTCAAGTCAAACCGACAACGTTTGACCCTCCATCAATGCTCGAGCAGCAAAATCAAGCCTCCCGGCGGCGGGAACCACCGAAGCCTTCGCTCATCAAACCAAGTGCATGAGTGGCTTCAACATGCTTCCAAAAGGCTGCACGTCGAATTTCAGGTCATTCCGACAACGTTTGACCAGGTTTCGATGCTCCGAGAGAAAATCAAGCCTACCGGCGGCGGAGCAACCCGGGACCATGACATCCAAAACGGAGCCCATGGAACGTCTCAAAATGACTCCAATAGGCTCCCCGTCAAATTTCAGGTCAATCGGACATCGTTTGACCACATATCAAAGGTCGGCATTTTCCCCGCAGCAAAATCAAGTGAAGCATCGACGGGACCCCAAACGGCTTCAAAACTCAAACAAAAGCCTATGGTTGGTCTTATTTATTGCTCAGGAGGCTTCACCTCAAATTTCAGGTCATTCCGACATCGTTTGACCAAGTTTCAGCTTCTGGCGGAAAATCAGCAGCTCTACGCGACAAAGTCTTCGGCTTTCCCGGAAAATTGGAAACTTTGCACTCTAAAAATGCAAGGATTCTCATCAAGTTTTCTACAGGGAAATCAAGCCAATAAATGAGAAGAAATGTCAAGAAAAATACAGAAGAAAACGACGACGAAAAAGACCTCAAAACGACCGCAAAACGGGCTCCGAAGGGGAAAAATCCCCCAGGGTCGCAGACCCCTGCGACCATGGCCCATGGTCGCAGGCCCCTGCGACCATGGCCCATGGTCGCCGGTCCATGGTCGCCGGCGACCATGGAGGTCCGGGTCACCGGATTTTCCGCCGGTGACCCGTTTTTCCTTCTTTTTTCGCGTTTCGCGCACTTTGGCCCCTGTGGTTTCCTGAAAATGTGATTTTTAGTGCTTGAAATTGACTCATATCCTCTGACATCCATCAAAATCACGGGTCAACCTCCAAAAGCATAAAATCATCATTGATCGTTCTAAGATCGCCAACCGGTCGACCAAGAAAGTGCACTTTCTGTCCGACCGATCGTGAAATCGACAAGACAGATGTCACCGGCCCACTCTTAGCTATCAATGTCTGAAGTTACATGTTCATCCGATGTCGATCAGCATGTAGATCCATCGATGATCATCGCCAGAAGAATTCCAGAAGACACGGCACGGCCCGCGACTCTTCGACTGCTCGGCGACCAATTAATGTGGTTAATTGACTAGCTTTATTGCAGTCATTAATTCATTTCTTTGGACGGCCCAATCAGAAGCAAGCATTTGGGAGTTACAAGTCAATTGATTCATGGCATTTAAACCATGAAACTCCTCCCATTATGGTAATTAAGGTGATTAAAAGCCCTTAATCTCCATCGGCCAATCAGATTCAAGGAAAAAGGAGTTACAAAATCAAGAAATAAATCTTGTAACTCCTCCCATTAAAGCCATTAAGGCTCATAAACCCTCCTAAATGGCTACCAAAGGCCTATAAATAGGAGAGCATTCCATTGAAATTCGGATCAGAAAAAAGAGGAGAAAATCGGAGAAAATCAGAAAAAAAGATCAGAAAGAGATCTGAGAGAAAGAAAAAGAGAGAAAAACTCTGCTGAAGTTCTGCACCGGCCACCACTACAAGGTGACAAAAGTCCCTTGGGGGGTACCCCCCCCCCAAGGTCCTTGCCTTCTCCTGCTGCCTCCAATGGCTTAGACGTGGCTTTTCAGCCCGTCTACTTAGCTTTTTATTGGACATAGGACCTTCTCTTGGTCTTTGTCCTCTAAAAACCTGAGGTTATGGCTAAGCCAAGCGAATCAAGAGCATCTTCTGTTCTCATCTGCATGGATGATGGCGAAGCCCATACATGGCTTGCGACCGTCAATCTGAACGAGTCCCCCACAATCTCCTGAAAAGTTAGATCTTCCTTTTCTTGCTTTTCATTGTAATTTGTATTTTTCTAAAGAGACAAAAATCACAACTCTTGTCTTTTATTATTGATAAGAATTGTAAATCGGCTATAAACGCCAAAATCGGCTATAAATGCCAAACAAAATCGCCTTTCACGGCAAACTAAGAAAATGTCTCTTTTCTTAAATATTTGTGCAATGGAAAACTTGAAAGAAGTTGATTTCCTTTTTACTTGCGAAGGTTTATCTCCGGATTACCACTTGCAATTCCAAGTAAAATAGAAAATCTGGCACACCCCACAAAAAAAATGTTGATGCACGCTTCAGGGCCCGCCAGGGCGCGAAAGGGCCGGACCCGACGGACTCCCACGTTCCGCCGACCCCGGTAGCCGCCCCAACGGCGCCTCGGAGCGCGTTCCATCAAGCTGGCACACCCGGTGGGACTCGTTCATTTGAGAACACGGTGCTTGGAAATGAAATATTTGCATATCATACTTTTTGCTCTATGCTTATACTTCTTTTCCGGATTCCTTGGCTACTTTCTAGCTGGTAGCCTATGTTGGATTTTGCATCCTAAAAAAAAACATGAGATGGGATTTTTTGGAAATTTCTATTTCTTTGAGTTTGTTTCCATTCTTTCTCTTTTCAAAAAAAAAAAAAATCAGTTTTCTTAGTTTGAATTCAAAATTGAGAAACTTTGATCCTATCCTATCGTTCTTTGGTGCTTGCAGAAATGTTGAGCCCGTTCGACTAAGGTTTTGGGCCATTGTTTCTCTTCGATGAGTTCATTAGAGATTTCAAAAAATAAAAAATAAAAAAAAAATAAAAAAAAATCAGTTTTCTTAGTTTGAATTCAAAATTGAAAAACCTTGATCCTATCCTATCGTTCTTTGGTGCTTGCAGAAATGTTGAGCCCGTTCGACTAAGGTTTTGGGCCATCATTTCTCTTCGATGAGTTCATTAGAGATTTCAAAAAAAAAATAAAAAAAAAATAAAAAAAAAAATCAGTTTTCTTAGTTTGAATTCAAAATTGAGAAACCTTGATCCTATCCTATCGTTCTTTGGTGCTTGCAGAAATGTTGAGCCCGTTCGACTAAGGTTTTGGACCATCGTTTCTCTTCGATGAGTTCATTACAGATTTCAAAAAAAAATATTAAAAATAAAAATAAAAAAAAATTAGTTTTCTTAGTTTGGATTCAAAATTGAGAAACTTTGATCCTATCCTATCGTTCTTTGGTGCTTGCAGAAATGTTGAGCCCGTTCGACTAAGGTTTTGGACCATCGTTTCTCTTTGATGAGTTCATTAGAGATTTCAAAAAAAAATATATTAAAAAAAAAAAAAAATAAAAAAATTAGTTTTCTTAGTTTGGATTCAAAATTGAGAAACTTTGTTCCTATCCTATCGTTCTTTGGTGCTTGCAGAAATGTTGAGCCCGTTCGACTAAGGTTTTGGGCCATCGTTTCTCTTCGATGAGTCTATTTGGGATTTTTATAAAAAAAAAAAGGGACATAGACCACTAAGGTTAAACCAATTGCGTTCTTTGATCACGATTGATTCAAGAAAAGCCTTGTCCAGAGTGTGGAGACAGCTTGACTGTTCTAGGCAAGGGTCCTCCAAACGGGTTCATTAAGTAATCCTACCCTTACCTGGGGGCAATTCTATCAATTGAGGTTTCATAAGACCGGGTTAGGAGGCCTATGTGTACTCTCTCGTCTTTAAATCTTAAAAAATTAAAAAAAAATAAAAATAAAAAAAAAGATTTTCAAAAAAAAAAATCTTAAAAAAAAAAAAAAAAAATTTTCAAAAAAAAATAAAATAAAAAAATAAATAAAAAAATATTTTAAAAAAAAATAAAAAATAAAAAAAAATAAAATAAAAAAAAAATAAAAAAAAAATCATTTCAAATCTCCAAAAACTCGTCACTTTTTGGATTCAGATTCGAGAAATTGTGGTCTCTTCCCTTCTAAGTACTGGCGCTCGCGGAAATCGTTGAGCCCGTATTTGAATCGGAATGCCACCTGCTCTCTTTGACGAATCCATTTCTGACATTTCAAAACAAAGAATCCCATCTCATGGATGCGATCTCCAACATTTGTGCATAGCAATACTGGTACGCCCTTTCAGGGTCTACTGTATCTGTGACCGGCACATTTGTAACTCCTACCTTATATTCTTCTTATCTCGAGCAAGCCCTGCTTCTCGATAAGTTGAATTTAGGTTTACAATTGCTTCTAGCAGTCACTGGAACGCTCATTCTGGGCTCACCATACTTGCTGTCAGAACAATTGTACCATCTATGGCTTTTTGCCTTCTTCATGTCGCTTGGGTCATCATATTCTTGTGATTTGAAAAGACAAAATCATAGAAATTCCCCATTTATGATCATCATATTCTTGTGATTACTAATGGATGTGGTCTTGTTTCAGAAATTTTGAAACTAACAATGGCAGCTTCACTGATCATCACCTTCGATGAAAACAAGCACCAACTCATGCTTCAACAAAAGCAAAGCGCGCGCACTCATAAGCGCCCTGTCAGCTGCCGAAGCGTTAACTCCCTCGGCAACTCTCTGAACTCCGGGTCGACCTCGACTCCCCGGACTATCTTCTTTGGGACGCTGGGACCATTCCCACTTCCCGAAGAACAAGCTGCTCCTGCCAAAAAGCAGAAGATCGCCTCTCAACGTGTCACTCTCGTGACACCAAAGGCGAAAGCCCAAAAGCCCGAAGCCCGCGGCACCCCCGCGAAGCCTCGACCCACAAACAACCAGGTCTATCCCAAGACTTGGTCTCCAAGACCTTCCCCAAAACAAAGAAGGTCTCAAATTTCCACCAAGCCAGCATACCTGGCCCCACTCAAGGAGAACTAGTTCTACCCTCTTGCCTACATGAAAGAGGAGAGACCCATCTCCAACTTGACTCCTAAGTCAGCCCAGCATGAGCCGGCTTGTTCCTACAGGCCCAAAATCAGATCATGCATCACCAGGCCTCTGCAAGCACCTGCCAGGGCCTACACCCCTTCAGTTCGACCCTTTATCTCTACAGGGGCCGAACTCGAAAGGTTCAAAGCTTCGCTGCAACAGGCAAAGGACCGGGTCCGCATCCTGTCCTTGCCCAACCACAAAGAAGACAAGCTCGGCTGCTGCGCCCGAGGGAGCACATCCTTCATCGTCAGAGCCCAGCCAGAGCTGACCAAAGCTCAAATCGCTCGTCGAGCACGCCGCCGTGCGTCATATCGACAAAAGAGACTAGAGAAGCAAAGGACCCAGTCTCCTACACTTCAAGTCTCCAGCAAATGGGTCGAAAAAGAAAGACCCGACCAAGTTGCTGCCGTCCATATGGTTGGAAAAACCAGAAGACGCCAAAGGTCAGCATCAAAAATCCATGTCCGACGTCCGGTGACCCGTAGCGTCACCAGGACACAAAGACATCCCGAAGAATCTCCTGCCCCTTCCAGCCAAGGACGGGAGAGTAATCCTTCATCAAGCTCTTCATCAAAAAGAATGAGCCCCAGCTCGGTCACCAGGACGATTTCTTCGTTCGAATCCCGAGGGATGAACGTCTTGGCTACAAGTTCTGAGCCGCCACCTCAGAATCCACCTCGAGATGATGCGCTCACACGCATCCAGCAGTTGGAACAAGGCCAGCAGAGGATTGAAACTCTGATGGAAAACCTTCTCCTTGTCGTCCAAAATCAGGTGAACAATGAGCCTCCTCCAAATCATAGCAATAACGAGGGAAATGGAGAAGAAAATGAGTCACGCGCCCTCACCAAAAAGGACGTAGACAGTATCCTCGCCAAAGCTAAAGAAGAGGATATACTCAAAGAGCATGGGATCAAGCCACCATATCCTTTATGGATGGACTCGGTCCCGTTCCCCACAAAATTCAAGCATCCTACTCTCCAAACATATACGGGGAAAGGATCAGCCAGACAGCACGTCATCCACTTCAAGATCTTGACGGGAGCTATCGCGGATCAAGATGCACTCAAGATCCGCCTCTTTGCAAGTACCCTAAAAGGTACGGCCTTCGATTGGTACTCCACTCTGCCGGAGAACTCCATTCAGAACTGGGCTATGTTGGAGACACGCTTCCTGACCCACTTCCAAGGTGAGGATCATCCTGTTACTATGGCTCAGCTCTGCAGCCTAAAACAGGGAGAGAATGAGTCAACTTATGACTTCATTCACAAGTGGAAAGCAATGGCGTACAAATGCTCAGATGTACTGCCACAAGCGTCGCTAGTCGACATCTGCCGAAACAACATGAGAGCTAAAATCCGCTCCATGATCATCGGCAACAAATCAAAAAACCTGGGAGAACTCCTGGAAGCTTCTATGGAAGCTGAAACGGTGATCAAAGACCTCAACAGTCAGAAATCATCAAAGAAAGAGCCGACTGCTGTTGCAACCTCTAAACCAAAGAAGAAGGAGGTTCTCAATGTGCAGACTAAGTCAGCTCCTCAGCAACCAAAGAAAGCTGAAAATAGAGCTGCAGGTAAGAGACCTGAACTCTCTGATGCCTTCAAAGAGCGAGTAGAAAAGAAATATCCGTTCGATGAAGACGTCGAAGAAATCTTTGAGGCTCTCCTAGCAAATGGCAAACTCATTTTGCCAGAGCCCAAAAGACCTGGAGACGTTGGCAAAACCAATGATCCTCGGTACTGTCCATACCACCAGATGGTCTCGCATCCTCTCAATCAATGCTTTGTTGTGAGAGAGAAGATAAACGAGATGTGGAAAAACGGAGTCATCACCTTTGACAAAAACTATGGGACTGCCTCCGTCAACATGGTGTCATATGGACAAACACCAAAGTCACCGAAGAAGAAGATCACTACTTCCTTCAAGGTGATAAATAGAATTCAAACGTCCGAAGTGTTGGTTCCTTGCCCGACACCAGACGGACAACCCATATGGGTACATCCCGATCTCCTGGAAGATGAAAACTGGGAGATCGTAAAAACAAAGCCGACAGCTCAACAGCGAAGGAAGGCTAGGAAACATCTCCTCAGGCTCAAACGGCAAGAGAAGACCTAGCCAAAACAAGAAGTCCATGAAAAGGCAGAGGCCTCCTCTACCACTTCACTCGGGGCAACAGAAACGCCCCTTCCAGAGACTTCAAAGGCGGTAAGAAACTTCACTCTCAGTGATTTCATGCCACCTCAATTCAAAAAAGAAGCCATGCAGGGGGCATCATACTCTTGCAACTCGGTAGTTGGATTCTCCATTGATGGATACGAGTCCAGCGACACCGACGATGGATTCGAGCCCAACTACACCGATGAGTGGGAGGAATCTCTTGAAACAGGAGAATATCTCTCCGATGAAGAATGGGTTCCTGAAACTCACCTTATGCCAGTAATCTGGTATAACCCCTTGCAACCACAAGGATCCTGGTCTGATGATGAAGAAGACCAAGAGGCTGCACAAGAAGATGCTGTTAACCCAGCACCTGTCATTGCTCCAATGGAAATCAACTATGTTGAGCCACACGGAGAAGACGAAGAAGAGGATCTGGCTCCCATGCCTGATCTTGAAGAATATGCAAGGATCTTGCAGCGTCTCGCTCTAGAACAAGAGCAAGACCGCGTCAACGAGATTCCTCACAATCCAGAGCCGGAAGTCCCTGAAGCCCATCAGGTACCTCCTCCCTCAACTCCTGAAAATGGAGAACATTGCTGGATTGACGATCCTCTTACATCCGAGGATGAGTCTGACTCCGAGCAGGCAACATCTTCTATCAGAGCTTCCTGTAATGTAATATATCAGGACTATAGCTCTTCTGAAGCGTCGTCTGATGAGATTACCTACACTCCGACGACGCCTAGCAATGTATCCTCTGGAGCTACCTCGTCTCACGTGACTTCCACAGAGATGACACCCTCTCAGGTTTCTTCTCCTGAGACTGTGACTTCAGGATACACATTCTTCCTGACTCATCATCATGAAGAAAACCCAACTTGGGGTGATGGATGGGTCAACGAAGAAGAAAAGCTGCTGGATGCTGTTCAGGACTTGCTCCCGGAAAATGCTCCGTGCAACACAATCACTGAGGATGGCAACTCTGCTGCAGATACATCCCCAGTAGATGAAAAACGACAGCCTCTTGATCCTGAAGACAATCTTCCAAACAAAGATCCTTCTCAAGAAGCTCTCGAAGTTGGTAGAGGCACCCGTTCGGGCCGGGACTACCACAAAAATTACAACCAATCTTCCTTTACTTATGTAAATCCTTCGGGAAAAGATGTTGTAAGCGCCCCCAGTGGCAACAATGATGAACATGCAGGCCCTAAGGAGGCTTTCAAGTATGACTTGGTTGAGCACTTCAAACACATACCTGCACGTCTTCACATCCTGGATTTATTACGAATGTCTCCACGCACTCGTGATAATCTCATCTCAGAATTACAAAAACTGAATGAGGATGTCGACAAACATGCCCCACAAGTCCTCCAAATTGAAATGGACTACCGGGTCAAAAACTCAGAAACCTCCTTAAAAGGAGAAAAAGAGAAAAGCGAGGGATCATGCATCCAATGCCTCTCAGTTCAAAAGGCAGCCAGTGCAACCATCGCCTTCACTAAGGAAGACCTCCTACTTGGCGAAGCAAGGCACAACCGACCCCTGTACTTCACAGGGTACATCAAAGAAATGCCGATACATAGAGTTCAGATCGACCCAGGTTCTGCACTCAACCTTATCTCCACTTCGGCTCTTGAAGAGTTGGGCATCCCACCCAGCAAGCTAAGCCACACATCTGTATCTATCTTTGGATACGATGGGAGCACTCAAAGGCCTATCGGCAAAATCAGGTTCAAATTGCAAATCGGTGATCTTATCTCTGAGGTCACTGTGTATGCAATAAAAACCCCCTCATGCTACAACATCCTTCTCGGACGTCCTTGGATACACGAGAATGGTGTTGTTCCTTCAACTCTACATCAATGCATCAAGTTTGTCGGCGATGACGGCATGGTACATCGAGTCTTTGCGGACAGAAAACCCTTCAAAGGTAAAGAAGTCCACTTCGCAGACTCCCAGATGTATGAAGGAGAAAAAGAAGAAGAGGAAATAGCACCCCCTGCTGAAAATCTCCAGAAAGATAAAGGCAAGGCTCCTCAAAAATCACCGGAAGAAAACAAACCCTCCGGTAAATTAGAAGAGAGTAGTCAATCTCCCTTCGTTATCTCCCTCAAGAATTCAAAACCTTTGGTCATCATGACTAAAGTGAAGAAGGCGAAACAAAAGCCTGGGGGCAAATTTGTTGTTTCTCTCGTGTCTATCATGCAAGACACAGACTCGGACTCAGAGCCAGAAGACGATGCATCGTCAAGCCAAGCTGACACTCAGCAAGTTCAGCCTGCTCTCACTCCGATGGAGACACCTGCTGATGTAGAAGATCCTACGTCTGCTACCTTTGTTGTTCCGGCAACATCACCAAAGCAAAGGCCGATCTTCTTCCATAGATCGGACGCTTCTTCATCAAATTCCATGCTGGAACCTTTCCAAAATGAAGGTATGCCTCAGCTATCTCTATATAGTCCTGTGGCACAAGCAATTATGAAGAAAATGGGCTATGACGCTCAAAACCCAGTCGGTTTGGGAGAAAGACGCGGTATTCTCACGCCATTGGAGCCCGCCTTGACCAAAAGCCAGCTGGAAGATTGGAGACTCTACGGTCATGTAGAAAAGTCTTCATATGGGTTAGGATATGATCCCGACACTCCTCTGAGACAGTTGACACAAACGCTTAAAAGTCGTTTTACCGACCAAGCCTCAACATCTAAAGTCCACGAAGACATCGATCTCCCTGGAAATCTCTTTAAAGAGTTACCTGACAAAGATCCAGGAAGCTCATCCAATTGGTATGATTTCTCTGATGATAAAGAGGAATCGTCCGATAATACAGACTTGTGGCATCCTGACCCAGAAGAACCCTCGTCTCCAAAAGAAATACCAGACTCAACAGGCGATTGGGACTATCTCATAGCAAGCCTTGAGGAGATCACCAGTCAAGAAAATCCATGGAAAGGAACAGAGCCTTGGTCTGGTAATGCAGTTGAAACTCCAGAAGGTTTCGTTGAGTTGGAAGCCTCCGAAAATATTGTGGAGGAACCACCTTCGAACCTTCCGACAGAAGATCCTGTTCAAAAGATAAACTTGGGAACACCTGATAACCCACGTCCTGTATTCATAAGCAAGAATATAAAGGATGATGAGTTACCCGAGTATATCGCTTTTCTTCGTGAGTTCGTTGATTGCTTTGCATGGTCCTATGCTGAAATGCCTGGTTTAGACCCCAAAGTAGCAGTCCACAAACTCAATCTTCAAGAAGACGTCAAGCCTGTCAAACAAGGCCAAAGAAGATTCCGTCCAGATGTGATGGATAAAATTGAACAAGAAGTTCAAAAACTCAAAAGCGTTGGCTTCATCCGTGAGGAACAACATCCAGAATGGTTGGCCAACATTGTCCCCGTGACAAAGAAAAATGGGCAGATCAGAGTCTGTATTGACTATAGAGACTTGAATGGCGCTTGCCCTAAAGATGAATTCCCGCTCCCCATACCGGAGGTGATGATTGACAATACCTGCGGATTCGAGCGAATGACATTCATGGATGGCTTCTCTGGTTACAATCAGATAAAGATGCATCCCGAGGATGAAAAACACACTTCATTTCGGACTCCATTTGGCGTGTATTGCTACACTGTCATGCCATTTGGTCTGAAAAATGCTGGTGCCACATATCAGAGGGCTATGATGAAAATATTCCAAGATATGCAGCACAAGACGGTCGAATGTTACGTAGATGACCTCGCCGTCAAAAGCAGAAGAAAAGAAGACCATCTCAAAGATCTTCGGGAAGTCTTCCTCCGACTTCGCAAACACAAACTGCGGATGAATCCTCTAAAATGCTTCTTCGGCGTCTCGTCGGGTAAGTTTCTCGGATTCCTGGTTCGGAAGGCTGGAATAGAACTTGACCCCATAAAAGTCAAGGCTATTCTAGAAATGCCCTCTCCAAGAACCTTGAGAGAACTAAAAGGGCTCCTAGGGAGATTGGCCTACATCAGACGGTTCATCTCCAATCTTTCGGGGAAATGCCGTCCATTCTCTCGATTGATGAAAAAAGGTGTAGACTTTGTCTGGGATACCGACTGCGAAGCCGCATTTCAAGATATCAAGTCATACCTGACCAAACCTCCAGTGTTAGCTGCCCCTGCCACTGGAAAACCATTCATCTTGTACACAAGAGCTCTTGATCATTCTGTAGGCGCTCTGCTTGCACAAGAGAATGGTGAGGGAAAAGAAGCTGCTCTATACTACCTCAGCCGCATGCTAGTAGGTGCAGAGCATCGCTACTCTCCAGTCGAAAAAGAATGCCTTGCAGTGATGTTTGCCGTACAAAAGCTACGTCACTACTTGCTTTCCAACACAGTCTACCTCGTCTCAAGGATCAACCTCTTGAAGGTCCTTGTCACAAAGGCAGGTTCTCTTAATGCCCGACTGGCAAAATGGTCCATCCTCTTGTCACAATTTGATATTAGGTATGTGCCACAAAAAGCAATCAAAGGCCAAGCTCTAGCAGATTTCCTCGCAGAGCATCCATTGCCTAAAGATTCACCACTCAGAGATGATCTCCCAGACGAACCTGTCTACAACGTGGAGACTTCCTCACCAAATGCCTCCTGGGACATGTACTTTGACGGTGCAACCAGGACAAATGAAAACAGAAAGTGTTAGACCCTAAGTTGTGTTTGCAATTTGATGTCCAACATTTGCATCATGATCATCTCATTTCATTTCTCATTGGTTTATCTTGAAAATCACAGGATTTAAATCAACTTGCTAAAACTATGTTTCAAACCTTTTGGTTGATTTTAATCTTATTTTGAAAAGCTTTTTTCTTGATAAAACCTTGTCTCAAACACCTTTATATTCTGAGTTTTCAAAAATGATTTCAAAGTTAGATTTTTCAAAACTGAAGGAACTCAGAAATACAACTGACCTGTTGTCGGTCAGCTTGTCGGTTCATGTCGGCTAACCGAGAAAGCGAGCCGAGGTCAACCGATGGTTGTCGGTCCGAATTCCAGAGAGCTACAAATTTCAGATCATCTCTGTCGGTCATCGCGTCGGTTCATGTCGGTCAACCGACAGTTTATAAAAATCCAGACCGAGAGCTTGTCGGTTCAAAATCCAGAGAGCATCATTTTATTCATCTTTGTGCTGTCGGTTCGGTTGTCGGTCCGATGTCGGTCGACCGATAATGGCGGTCAACCGACAATGACAAGATGGTCAGAAAAATTTGAAAAATATGACCGTTGCCATTAGACCGTTGAACCATCGGTTAACCGACCCCTAGTTGTCGGTTAACCGACAGGTATCCGTTGGCCCATTTTTCCTATAAAAGGAAGTTCATTCCAAGGCCAAACTTGATGATTCTAGAAGCCATTTCTGAGGTGTACTAAGGCAAATCAAAGGGAATGAAGTAAGGAGGCCAAAGGATCATTACGTAAAGCTAAACTTGGATTAATGAAGTTCAATCACCAAGTAAGCTTTGACTTTTCCTAATCATATGTTTTATGCTTTGTCTAAATTATTGGTAAATGATTTTTAGCATATTAACTATGATGTGTTGAATCCATTCCTTTCTTTAACCTTTGATTTAAATCATTGGATTCTTCACCTTGATTTCTAAACAAGTTTGTTTTAATACTTTATAAAACATGTTTTGTCAAAACCTTTGATTTGTTTTATAAACATGTTTCATTAACTTGTTTGAATCATCTTTGTTGTTTTCATTCATTTGAACTTTAGTTAAATTAGTTTGTTTTTTAAAACAACATTGAATATGCATCACATGTTTAGACATAATTAATTTCATACAACTTGTGAGCTTTTGATTTCATATCTTCAACAAGTTTGTATTTGGTACATGTGATTTGCATATTACTTCAATCAAATCTTTGTATGCATTAAAACCTTGAATGCTTCTTAGCATACATTAATTGATCTTAAACTTTTAATAGTGATTGAAGTTTCTACACACTCACTTCATAAGCATACATCTTTGCATTCATAGTGTGTGTGTGAGTTTGATTTTCACTTTCATATTTGCCTATTCTAGAGGCATTTCAATTGAGCTTAAATTGTATCTCTTAGAGTGTTTTGTGAAGACACCTTCTTGAGAGAAAATCTATTTGTATGAAAGGTTATTGCTTAGCCTAAGAAAAGCATTGTGTGAAGGTTATTGCTTAGCCTAGAAAAGCATCTTGTATAGGTTGTTGTTAAGCCTTGAAAAACAACATTGTAAGGTTATTGCTTATCCTTGGAAAGCATATTGTAGTGGTTATTGATTAGCCTAGAAAAGCATAGTGTTTAAGGTTATTGCTTAGCCTTTTGTAAAAGCATAAATAGTGGAAATCCGGTGGGGTGTGTGATCACAAGCCGGCAGTGGATGTAGGCATTGAGGCCGAACCACTATAAATCTTTGTGCAATGGTGAATGACTTGTGGTGATTGATTTGTTTTTCTTCCGCACCTTTTCTTGTAATCATCACTAGTTGGAGTTTAATTTGAAGAAAATTAAAATTGGCAATCAATTTGTAGCTCACCCTATTCACCCCCCCTCTAGGGTAAGGATCCGGAACTTTCAATTGGTATCAGAGCCTCGTGCTCTATATTTAGGATCAAGTGTTTTGGAACTCTTGATTAGGTGTAAAAACCTAGAGCTTAGACCCTAGTTGGATTTATCTTGAAAATCATTGCTATGGATTCCACTAAGATAGAGAGTGTAGATTCCCTTGAAGATTCTCCTAGTCATCCTCTTCCATCCATTGGAGATTCAAATCATGAACATAATGAATATCAACTTGAATCAAGTGATGAAGAAAATGAAAATCAAGATGATCTTCAACAAGCATATGATGATTTGTACACTTTGTACTTAAAGCTTGTTAAAAGTCATAACAAGTTAAAAGGAGAATCTAAAAGACTAAACAAAGAATTAGTCACCTCAAAAGATGAACTTAGAGAGAAAGATGAAGCTATAAATTGCCTAAACTCTAAGTTCACGATCACTTTACACAACTTGTCTAATGCTCAAAATGAACAAAATGAAATTAAAACAAATAATGATGAGCTAAAGAAAGAAAATTTGAGTTTAATAGATACAATAAAAAGACAAGATGAAAACACTATCCATCTAAAATCAAAATTAAAAATCTCTATGGATAACTTGTCAAAGGTTCAAAAAGAATTAAATGTATCTAAGATAAGTTGTGACAATCTTCTCAAAGAAAATACAAATATAAGTGATCATGTGAAGAATCAAGTTGAAGACATTTCTAATTTAGAATTCAAGTTAATAATCACCAAAGAAAATTTATCAAAAACTCAAAGTGATTTAAAAACTTTACAACTTGGATCTAATGTGAATGAACTAAAACTTGAATTGAAACTTGCTCATGAGAAGATAAACAAGTTTAATGGAATTGAAATTCAACTCATAAAAGCAAATAATGAAAATTCAATTCTTAAAAGAAAAGTCACTCAACTTGAGACTCATAAGCAAAAGTTTGAGTGCAAATTTACCCAAAGTGAAGAGAAACTTGAAAATTTATTTAAATTGGGTAAATCACATGGAGATAGGACGGGTCTTGGATTTAATAAACATACTTATCATGACCCTAAGTTCATCAACAAGTTTGTAAAAGGTGAGTCCTCTCTCTCTAGCACTCACACCAATTTGCCCAAAACAAAATGTCATTATTGTGGAAAAGAAGGGCATTTCAAATTTGAGTGCAAACTAAGAAGAAGTCATTTGTCTAAACCCATCTATGAATCAAAAAGGGAAAATTCAAATTCTATAAAGGGTAAGACATTGAAATCAAAGGAAGACTCTTTAAAGTTCAAACAAGTCAAACCAATTCAACAAGAGTCTCCCAAGATAGATTTTAAAAGGACCAAACAAGTTCAAAGTTGTCAAATTAAATCTATCAACAAGAAACCTTTCACTTTACCTCCTTTAACCATGGAAATGAAAGAAATTTTGAAAAAGGTTGAACAATTGAAATTAAAATTCAAAATGCAAAAAGAAGGAGGAAAAGTTAAAAGAAATAAGAACATAGTGATAAATCATCACCAACCATCAAAGACTAATCATCATTATAAAATTGTCAAACCAAAAATTGATGACAAGTCTACTAAAATTGAAAAATTATCTCCCTTGGTTGGTGGAATCTCAAACATAGGCTTAAAGGCTCAAGACCTTAGATGGATAGCTAAGGTTAGATTCTTAGACAAACATTAAAACCCTTTTGGATTAGAATAGACCAATCACTTCTCAAAATGTACATCTTTGTATTGGTCCTAAGTCTAGATGATTCTAAGTTCCTTGAGCATTCTCTACATGTTTAAATTTTGCTTGTTTGAGTACTAATGCATTTTTGAAATTCTAAAGGTAGTTTATGTTAAAATGCATGTGTTTAATCAATCTATTAAAAAAAAAAAGGGAAATTTATTAGATTGTTCCTTATGATCATCTTAATTGTTCTTCATAGTCAAATTATCTTAAATATCCTAAAACTAGTGATCATGAGTCAAAAATGTAGATTAGTGAATTATTTCACTTCTCTACAGGTGTCGGCTGACCGACACTTAAGTTGTCGGTTGACCGACGGCTCACAGGGACGATAAAACCCAGTTCACAGAACTGCTTTCAGATCCTCTTCTCCCTGTTTCGTTTTCAAAGAGCCCTAGCTTTCTATTCTCCTCTCCAAACTGCTGGAACTCCCTTTCTAAGACTAAGAGCTTCAACATTTTCAAGAAAAGAGTCCAGTCATCTTCATCAACTGATCATCATCGTCTGTTGACCCATCTCGTGGTCACTATTCACCTCCCTGTCACTGTACATTGCTGGATTCTTCTTCAAAAAGGGTGAGTACCTCAATTCAGCATGTGCATTGCTTCTAGCCTCTACAAAATCACTCAATCACATCATCCATTACAAGGGTTGTGTTGATCTCCTTTGTCTCGTGTGCAAATTCGGGTATAAATCCAACGAGACTTCAATCCTCTATTACATCATCATTTGATACTCTCTTATCTTTGAATGTTGCAGCAATTGTCTACTAAATGTTTGTAGACCATTAAGGTCAGTTGTATGCAATCAGATTTGGTTTTACCTTTAGTTTTCAACTTCTGCCTACCACCTGTTTGACAAAATTCCTGAACCATTATTATTATTTACTTATCAACTTTGTGTAGTCTTTCAAAGCTAGGAAATTGAGCATTTGTTTTTCCTTCATCTTCTTGCACAATTTTTCTCTCATTGTCAAATCCCTATCTTTAAAAAAAAAATTACTGTGCACTCCAAGCATTTGTGAAAATGCCTCCAAAGAAGATGACCACTTCTCGTCCTTCCAAGAAAGGAAAAGCTACAGCTTCCTCTAGCAGACCAATTCGAGAAAGTTTTGAGGATAGTTCATCCCCATCTCCTCCACCTCCCTCTATAGAATTAAGATCGAGCTCAACCATTTTAAACAGTCTTAAGGATCGATCTGTTATTGTGGAAAGGAGAGCTCTTGTCAACACCATAAACCAAAATCTGACTGAGGTTGTGGCAAGATCTGGATGGGAAAGGATTTTACATTGGGGTGAAAATGCATATCCTTCTTTAGTCAAACTCATGTATTCTTCCATCACTAGCACTGACGATACTGTTGGTACTTGTTCATTCACCATCTCTTTTGAGGATAGAGATGAAGTATTCACACCAAGAAGAATAGGAGCCATCATGAACACCCCGTGTACTCCAAATGGTATTACATTTGTGCCTGACCCTCCCTCTGAAGATGAGAGAATCAAAGCTACCACTGACATATGTGGTTTTAATGCTCCTTGGAATACGAGGAAACACCATCTAACCATCAATTCCCTCATTCCCATCTATAGGATCATTCACAACCTCTTCACATATAATGTGTATCCTAGAAGTGGAAATAGGACTGAGCTTACTGCCTTCATGGTATATATTCTGTCAAAAGTGGTCACAGGCACACCCATTTGTCTACCCTCTCTCATTTGCCACAATATCATAAAGTTTCGTAATTCCTTGGCTCAAAAGAATGCTATTCCCTATGGGTATCTGATGACGCAGATTGCCATCTCCCTTGGAATTCCATTACCCACTGGTGAAAGACCCATTTTTAAAGCTCCTTTGTCCATGACCAGTGTAAACCAAATGAATCTTATTCCAAACCCAAATATTCCCATAGCAGAAGAAGCCCCTTTGGCTCAAGAACCACCTGTTCATCCTTCACCTCCTCCTCGTGCCTCATCTTCTAGGCACACTTCTGGTCCCTCCTCCTCTGGCACATCACATGACCGCTTGGCAGGTCTTGAGAGAGATATGGCTTACATGAAGAAGGAACAAAAGAAGAACAAGAAAACACTGAACAAACTATTTCAGTATCTCTCAAGAATTTCAAAGAGTTGCAGCCGAGATGATGTTGGAGCTCCACCTTCTCCGTCACCACCACCTCCTGATTCGGAGTAGAAAATACTTGATGACACCACTATTTTTTGTTTTCTAATTGGTAGTATGATTGGTGGTGTATGTTGGTTCAAATTGGTTTTTGATGGATGTGTTTCTGAATGTTGATGGTGGGTATGAGAATGTTTATGTTTATGGTTTATGTGTTTCACTAATGATGTAAACATTTTCATTTTAGACATGAATGAAAACTTATGAATCCATTTTGTCTTTACATGGTAGTTTCTCCTTTACTTTTATATGATATCAATGCTATGCTATGAGAAAGGTATATGTTTGCATGAGCTATTTTTGCAGACTCTTTAGCAATTTGATGTCAATGGGGGAGAAGAAAAGGAAAGGGCTAAGTATGATTCATAAGACTATGGGGGAGAAAAAGGGTGTGGGAGAGAATTTGTGTGGAAGCACACACAATGGGGGAGTAAAGAAGAGCATAGCAGAAAACGACAATGGGGGAGCAAAGAGAGGAAGGAAGATCATGAAGAATGGGGGAGCAAAGAAAAAGAAAGGAAGAAAGATCATGAAGATCATGAAGAAACCAAAAATCTTCAACTCAAGTGGAGTTGAGATAAATGGAGACCAAGAGATATAGAAATGTATGATATGGCTTATGTTTCTCATTTGTGTTAGTGTGTTGCCATCAAATTGCAAAGGGGGAGATTGTTAGACCCTAAGTTGTGTTTGCAATTTGATGTCCAACATTTGCATCATGATCATCTCATTTCATTTCTCATTGGTTTATCTTGAAAATCACAGGATTTAAATCAACTTGCTAAAACTATGTTTCAAACCTTTTGGTTGATTTTAATCTTATTTTGAAAAGCTTTTTTCTTGATAAAACCTTGTCTCAAACACCTTTATATTCTGAGTTTTCAAAAATGATTTCAAAGTTAGATTTTTCAAAACTGAAGGAACTCAGAAATACAACTGACCTGTTGTCGGTCAGCTTGTCGGTTCATGTCGGCTAACCGAGAAAGCGAGCCGAGGTCAACCGATGGTTGTCGGTCCGAATTCCAGAGAGCTACAAATTTCAGATCATCTCTGTCGGTCATCGCGTCGGTTCATGTCGGTCAACCGACAGTTTATAAAAATCCAGACCGAGAGCTTGTCGGTTCAAAATCCAGAGAGCATCATTTTATTCATCTTTGTGCTGTCGGTTCGGTTGTCGGTCCGATGTCGGTCGACCGATAATGGCGGTCAACCGACAATGACAAGATGGTCAGAAAAATTTGAAAAATATGACCGTTGCCATTAGACCGTTGAACCATCGGTTAACCGACCCCTAGTTGTCGGTTAACCGACAGGTATCCGTTGGCCCATTTTTCCTATAAAAGGAAGTTCATTCCAAGGCCAAACTTGATGATTCTAGAAGCCATTTCTGAGGTGTACTAAGGCAAATCAAAGGGAATGAAGTAAGGAGGCCAAAGGATCATTACGTAAAGCTAAACTTGGATTAATGAAGTTCAATCACCAAGTAAGCTTTGACTTTTCCTAATCATATGTTTTATGCTTTGTCTAAATTATTGGTAAATGATTTTTAGCATATTAACTATGATGTGTTGAATCCATTCCTTTCTTTAACCTTTGATTTAAATCATTGGATTCTTCACCTTGATTTCTAAACAAGTTTGTTTTAATACTTTATAAAACATGTTTTGTCAAAACCTTTGATTTGTTTTATAAACATGTTTCATTAACTTGTTTGAATCATCTTTGTTGTTTTCATTCATTTGAACTTTAGTTAAATTAGTTTGTTTTTTAAAACAACATTGAATATGCATCACATGTTTAGACATAATTAATTTCATACAACTTGTGAGCTTTTGATTTCATATCTTCAACAAGTTTGTATTTGGTACATGTGATTTGCATATTACTTCAATCAAATCTTTGTATGCATTAAAACCTTGAATGCTTCTTAGCATACATTAATTGATCTTAAACTTTTAATAGTGATTGAAGTTTCTACACACTCACTTCATAAGCATACATCTTTGCATTCATAGTGTGTGTGTGAGTTTGATTTTCACTTTCATATTTGCCTATTCTAGAGGCATTTCAATTGAGCTTAAATTGTATCTCTTAGAGTGTTTTGTGAAGACACCTTCTTGAGAGAAAATCTATTTGTATGAAAGGTTATTGCTTAGCCTAAGAAAAGCATTGTGTGAAGGTTATTGCTTAGCCTAGAAAAGCATCTTGTATAGGTTGTTGTTAAGCCTTGAAAAACAACATTGTAAGGTTATTGCTTATCCTTGGAAAGCATATTGTAGTGGTTATTGCTTAGCCTAGAAAAGCATAGTGTTTAAGGTTATTGCTTAGCCTTTTGTAAAAGCATAAATAGTGGAAATCCGGTGGGGTGTGTGATCACAAGCCGGTAGTGGATGTAGGCATTGAGGCCGAACCACTATAAATCTTTGTGCAATGGTGAATGACTTGTGGTGATTGATTTGTTTTTCTTCCGCACCTTTTCTTGTAATCATCACTAGTTGGAGTTTAATTTGAAGAAAATTAAAATTGGCAATCAATTTGTAGCTCACCCTATTCACCCCCCCTCTAGGGTAAGGATCCGGAACTTTCAGAAAGCTGATCTCGGGAGTTGGCATCCTCTTTGTTAGCCCCGACAAATGCATGATTCCACACGCTTTCTCGCTACTGGAACCATGTACAAACAATGCAGCTGAATACCAAGCTCTGATCCTAGGATTGGAACTCGCCATTGAATCCGGTATCACCATGCTGGAAGTCTTTGGAGACTCTCAACTGATCGTCAACCAGATGAATCAGAAATATGAAGTCAGGAAGCCCGATCTGCTGCCTTATTACAACAAGGCACAATCGCTTCTGCAAAAGTTTGACATCTGCAACATCACCCACATTCGTAGAGGTGAAAATATCCGTGCAGATGCCCTGGCCGGACTTGCCGCATCAATGGCGATCCAGGAAGGGGAAAACATGCAAATTACAGTGTGCGAGAGAAGGATCCTCCCTCCTCTTAACACACACCAAGCAGTTGCTGAATGCCACCGAGTGGTTGGAAGTCGGATCTCTATCCTTCAACCTTCAATCGTCGACTGGAGGGATCCGTTCATTGATTACACTATGTTCGGAATCCTACCCGAAGATCCAAAAGAACGGGTAAGCATCCAAAGGCGAGCCCCAAACTTTCATTTGGATATTCCTTCAAAAATCCTCTACAGGAAATCCTTCAACGGAGTACTTCTACGCTGCTTGTCACAACAAGAGGCCGAAGAAACACTTAAAGAAGTTCATGCTGGTCTTTGTGGAGCCCATCAGGCAGGTCCTAAGCTCTATGATCAGATAAAAAGGTTAGGTTACTATTGGCCTACCATGGTTGCTGATGCAATGCAATTTGCCAAACGCTGCCAGCTATGCCAAGTTCACGGAGATTACATTCACATGCCTCTGGAATGGCTGCATCCTACAGCAATCTCATGGCCTTTGAAGCATGGGGCATGGACATCATAGGTCCTATCTCTCCCCCTTCAAGCAAAGGTCATCGCTTCATCTTCGCCGCAACGGATTATTTCTCCAAGTGGTCAGAAGCATTTGCGTTCAACGAAATGAAGACCTCATCAGTTCTTCAATTCCTACGCACCAACATCATTTGTCGTTTCGGCATACCCAAGAGATTCGTCCATGATAACGGACCACAATTCCGAGATCATCGATTCTACAGGTTTTGCGACAAATACAAAATCCAAAGCTGTCCTTCGACTCCATACAATCCGGCAGCAAACGGATTAGCAGAAGCCTTCAACAAGACACTCTGCAAAATCCTCAAGAAAATGGTCTCTAGTCACAAAAGAGACTGGAGCGATAAACTGTCTAAAGCTTTGTGGGCCTATCGAACCACCGTTCGAGGACCAACCCATAGCACACCATTCTCCTTGGTCTATGGATGCGAAGCTGTCGTGCCCCTAGAGGTACAAATTCCTTCTCTGAGGGTATCTCTACAAAATGACATGACTCAAGAAAGCAATGTCAAATTGCGACTCCATGAGCTGGACAATCTCGACGAGAGACGGCTCGAAGCTCGACAAAGCATTGAACTTTATCAAGCACGCATGGCAGGATCTTTTGACAAAAGGGTCCAGCAACGCGCCTACAAAAAGGGTGACTTGGTTCTTGCGGTAAAAAGACCAATGGTCTTCGCACACAAATCCAAAGGCAAATTTGAACCAAAATGGGAGGGACCCTACGTCATCGACAAAGTCTTCTCCAACGGCGCATATGCCCTCCTAAACATGGAAGGCGACAGATGTATGCTGCCTATCAACGGCAAGTTCTTGAAGCGGTACTACCCTTGAAGACTTACCCAACTGGGTAAGAGCAATGCCTGTATGGCCAAAACCTGTTCTCAGGTACTCGCTCGTCAAACCCACTCTCTTTAGAATTTTCATATCAAATGTCAAAATTTCTAGAGATTCAAAAACAATGCTTACTTTCATTGTTTCATTGTTCAAAAACAAAAAAATCCAAGTTTAGGAGCCTCTCCCTGACTTGACCAAAACTTTCGATCCTTGAACCAAAATTCATGGTTTGAAACAAAAATCCGGATTCAGGGATTTCCACCCTAGTCCACCTTACCTTTTACCGCCAAATGGTTCTAGGTCAAAATTTACGACCCTCGTGTCTTTAAATAAAAAAAAAAATGGTTTTTCAAAAATCGTGGGGAAACGACATCAAAGTCAGTACCCGCAAAACAAAAATTTTGAAAAAAAAGCAAGGATGCGACATTCCATCGATACTTGCACCCAAAATCGCAGGGAAGCGACATTTCGTCGATACTTGCAAAATCCAAAAACCGTGGAGAAGCAACAAACCAGTTGATATCCACAACCCAATTTCAAAAATCGTGGAGATGCAACATACCAGTTGCTATCCACAACCCAAAATTACAAATGGTTCGAGAAAACCTCAAATTTCAAAAATCGCGGAGAAACGACATCAAGTCAGTACCCGCAAAACCAAAAGTTTTGGGAAAAGCAGGGAAGCGACGCTTAGTCGATATTTGCACCCCAATTCGCGAGGAAGCGACATTCCATCGATACTTGCAAAACCTAACCCGCGACGAAGTGACATTCCATCAATACTCGCAAAATCGAATGAGCAAGGAAGCGACATTCCATCGATACTTGCAAGACCATTCAGCGGGGAGGCGACATTTAGTCGATACCTGCATTTTGAAAACCAAAACTCGGCTATAAATGCCAAAATCTGGCTATAAATGCCAAAACAAAAATTTCCGGCTATAAACGCCAAAATCGGCTTTCATGCTAAAACAAAACTTGGTTTTCAAAAAAAAATCGGCTATAAATGCCACACACAAAAAAAAAACTGACTCTCATGTCAAAACCGACTATAAATGCCACAAACCGGCTATCAATTCCACGAAAAATTGGCTTTCACGCCGACAAACCAAAACTTGGCTTTCAAAAAAAAAAACCCGGCTATCAATGCCACCAAACCGGCTATCAATGCCACAAATTGGCTATCAATGCCACCAAACTGGCTGTAAATGCCACAAAATTTCGGCTTCCATGTCAACCCAAATTTTGGCTTTTACGCCATAAAATTTCGGCTTCCATGCCATCTCAAAATCGGCTTTCACGCCACAACCAAAATCAGGCTCCCATGCCAAAACAATTATTTGACAAAAGATTTTCACAAAATGACAAAGCTTTTGATCAAATCCCATTTAGCAATTGCTTTCATCACAAAAAGATTTGAGTGGGCGTAGGGAACAAAAAAAAAAAAAAAAAGGTACCAAAAAAATACATGTGGTACCAAAGCAAAAAAAAAAAAAATAGAAAGTGTTCACAAGCACTACAAAAAAAAAAGAAAAGTACCAAAAAAAATAAATGTGGTACCAAAAAAAAAAAGAAAGTGTTCACAAGCACTACAAAAAAAAAAGTACCAAAAAATACATGTGGTACCAAAAAACAGAAGAATGGTTTTTGCTATAAAAAATCAGGAGCTCAGCCAAAAATGGTCTCCAGCCAAAGCTTCAGCTCCTCAAGCAAACTTTTGGCCTCAGCCGTCAGAGTTTCCAAGGCACGCTTCTTCAGGAACTTGCCATGAGATGCTGGCGAATGCCGTAACCCTTCTTTTACGCCGGGAAGCTCTTCCCCAGCAGTTTGCCATCGTTCGTTTTCTAGAGTCCTCCTCTCGAGAACTTGACCGGCATCTGCAACCCTGCGAATCAGAGTACTCTCCCTGTCACGAGCCTCTGTTATAGCAGCCCACTTCGCATCGACTTGTGCCTTCAAATGCTCAAGACGTTTCCTGGCCTCCTCAACTTCCCTATCAAGGACGTTAAGGTCATGCCTCAATCCGATGATGGCTAGCTCTTCCTTGTTCTTCTCCCGAACTAGCTGCTTCTTGCTTTGTGTAGCCTCATTCAGGTCAGACTTAGCCTTATCAGCAGGGTCCAAGAACATCTCCTTGAAGAATTGGTCGTCAGGGAAACCCATGGTCTCAAACCACTTGTCACCCAGTGCAATGATCCTATCAACGATCGCCCTGGCACCTGTGACATCCAGACCAACCTCTTCGGTGTCGGTCAGAATCTCCTGTACATGTGGGATCATGCCAAATCCTGCCTCCAAGTGTCCAGAAAGGAGAGTCTTGACCCAAGAACTCAAAACCCGAGCCAGCACCTTCTTCGCAAATTGAAGAGACGAACTGGATGAAGATTCACCCTTCTCCGTTGATCGGCTGCTCATGTCATGTCCCATTGGAAGAGTAACAAAAGAACTCTTTCCACTTGGAGCCACTGGAGAAGGAATCTCAGCACGAGGTATCTTCTCTATCGCGTCAAGAACTGGTTG
Source organism: Umbellularia californica (assembly GCA_028538565.1). Classification (NCBI taxonomy): domain Eukaryota; kingdom Viridiplantae; phylum Streptophyta; class Magnoliopsida; order Laurales; family Lauraceae; genus Umbellularia; species Umbellularia californica. The sequence goes on from JAPQWN010000001.1 coordinate 63,644,305, forward strand.
TAGGAGTCTCTACCTCCGGATCGACCTCTGGCATCCCTTGCTCTGGTTCTGAAGGAAGCGATGGACTCTCTTCTGTCACTTCAAAACCTGCAAATGAAACACAAAAATGTATGAATATGATCCTGTTAAAAAAAAATCATCAGGGTCATCACTACAAAGTACCTTCTTCGACGACTGGCGGAACACTCTCTTCCTCCATGAACTCATCGGAAGCATCATCAACATTTGCGTCCATTGATGGTTCAAAGTCATCAGAATCCTGTGGCAAGTCAGCTGACAAGAAAATGTTAGCAAATCAAGTCGCAGGCAAAAAAAAAAAACAAAAAACAGAGAAAGCGAAAGAAGTTATACCAATTGGAGATTCTGGAATCATTCCAAAGTCCCTCGGTTCTTCTTCAGATGCCATAACCGGCTCCATCACCGCCTCATCGGTCGGAACCTCAGGCATCGCCGAGTCTTCATCCTCTGCTAAAAAAAAAGCAGCAGCAGGGTGAGAAAACAAATCAGAACATGGAAAGCCCCATGAAAGAAGCAGAAAAAGAAAAAGGAAGAATCATACATTCTCCCAGGCCTGCTGAACGGCCACATTGGAAGATCTAGCAGATCGACGAGGTACGCTTGTAGCAGGCTCTTTACCCTTGTTCGCTCTGGAGGAACCACCTGCAAAAGTTGGAAAAGAAAAAGATCGTCATCAAAATGACAGGATTTCGCTAAAAAAAAAAAAGGGTCACTTTGTCCCACCAAAAATCTGGCGAAATTTTGGCATGACTCCGGGGCAATTCCAAAGAAAAAGGAAATACCCCGACGGAAATAGAAAGTTTGAAGATGGGCTCAACATTGCTGCGGGCTCCGAAACTCCAAACTTTCGAAACCTCAAAATCTCCGCAAAATCAAGAAGGGCTCAACATCGCTGCAAGCTCCAAATTCCCAAATTTGCAAAGATTTTCAGGTATGTTATCATGCTCTCAAATTCAATTTACAAAAAGTACATGCATGAACATCTAGATTTGCATAAAAACGCATTATCATAATGAGCAAAAAAGAAAAAAAAAAAAAAAAAAAAGAAGAAACTTTCTCAAAAAAAAAAGGGAGAAAGAAAAGAAAAAAAAAAGAAACACACGTGAAAAAAAAAAAAAAAAAAAAAAAAAAAAACAGAAATCACGTGGAAAGGAAAAGAAAAAAAAAAAGAAGAAAGAAAAAAAAAAGAAGAGAAACTTTTTTTTTACCATCCTATTCTCTACATAAAGTTTTCTTGAAAGAAAAAGAGAGAAAACTTACTTGAAGCCATTGATGGAGAAGAAGAGGGAAAAAGCTTGAAGATCCTTGAAGAAGAAAAACTCTTGGTCTTGGAGCTCTCTTGAGATTGTTGCAAAAGAATGCAATAAGAGCAAGAGATCCTACCTTCCTTTGCTTTTATAGGAGAGAGCAAATCAAAGAAGGAAACAAAGAAGAAAGGTAAGTGTTACTAATTAGTAACCTTACCAAAAGAGAAGGAATTAGAAAGATTCTTTCCCAAAAAGAAAGATGTCTTTGAGAGATTTTCTCCCAAAATCAATCAATGAGAGATTCTCTCCAACAAAATAGGAGATTGGAGATTCTTTCCCAAAAAGAAAGATACCTTGAGATTTTCTCTCCCAAATTAAGGGAATATGAGAGATTCTCTCCCATAAAGATATTTTTAGATATTCTCTATCCAAATGAGATATCTTTAGATATTCTTTACAAAAATGACCCCACATGAGATCTAAGCCATCCTAAAAAGCTTAAGGTCCCATGGGCTAGCCCATATGAGCCAGGTTTGACCACCTAGGCACTAAAAAAAAAAAAAAAAAAAAAAAAAAAAAAAATGGGCTTTTAGTCAGAAAAAATCCTCTTACCAAGAGCATACAATAATGGTTCCATGCCTCTTTTGAGTTGATTGAACCATACAAAAAAATCCCAAGCCCCATGAGCTTCCAAAAATCAAACCATCCAGCTTCATATACCAAATTGAGCCAAAATCTTGAAATTGACATTCCACAAAAATCCAAACCACTCCAATGGACCCACATAGTCCCAAAGAGTGACCAAAAACCAAATCCTGGTCCCCTAACTTACCACATACAGCTTGTTAGGTCACAAGACCAAAACCAAAAACCAAATCAAGATCCCCCAACTTGCCACATACAGCTTGTTGGGTCACAAGGTCAAAACCAAAACCCGATCCCCTAACCTGCCATATATAGCTGGTTAGGTCACAAGATCAAAAACAGAAACCCAAATCCACATCCCTGATGTCATCTTCAAAACTTTGCCTCGAGATGGTGTGTGATTCCTTTCACTACCATAAAATTCCCCTGGAAGCTCAAAGGCTACTCTACCAAAGGAAGGATTGCTCAAAGACTCTTGGTCGAGACACAAGCTCTCCTTCAAAACTCTCTTCGAGGCACATCGACTACAAAAGTCAAGCAACTCGTCGCTGTACCTCGAGGGGGCATTTGTTGACACCAAAAATGTCGCTTTGCCTCTTCAACATCAAGAAAGCTGCATGAAGTCGCAACCTGCCATAAATAGGCAATGCAATTTCTCCAAAAATTCAAATCTTGTCAGAATCAAACAAAAACTGCAAGATCCTTCAAGATAGCCAAGAGAAGAGTACACATGAAGTTTCGGGCCATTTCGACAACATTTGGCCTAACTTCACTTCTCCGACAGCTAAACGGGAGCTCCCGGCGGCGACATCATCGGAGACGTCAAAACTTCGATCAAAGCCTACAGATGACTCCAGCATGTCCCAAAAGGGCTCCATGCCAAATTTCAAGTCAAACCGACAACGTTTGACCCTCCATCAATGCTCGAGCAGCAAAATCAAGCCTCCCGGCGGCGGGAACCACCGAAGCCTTCGCTCATCAAACCAAGTGCATGAGTGGCTTCAACATGCTTCCAAAAGGCTGCACGTCGAATTTCAGGTCATTCCGACAACGTTTGACCAGGTTTCGATGCTCCGAGAGAAAATCAAGCCTACCGGCGGCGGAGCAACCCGGGACCATGACATCCAAAACGGAGCCCATGGAACGTCTCAAAATGACTCCAATAGGCTCCCCGTCAAATTTCAGGTCAATCGGACATCGTTTGACCACATATCAAAGGTCGGCATTTTCCCCGCAGCAAAATCAAGTGAAGCATCGACGGGACCCCAAACGGCTTCAAAACTCAAACAAAAGCCTATGGTTGGTCTTATTTATTGCTCAGGAGGCTTCACCTCAAATTTCAGGTCATTCCGACATCGTTTGACCAAGTTTCAGCTTCTGGCGGAAAATCAGCAGCTCTACGCGACAAAGTCTTCGGCTTTCCCGGAAAATTGGAAACTTTGCCTCTAAAAATGCAAGGATTCTCATCAAGTTTTCTACAGGGAAATCAAGCCAATAAATGAGAAGAAATGTCAAGAAAAATACAGAAGAAAACGGCGACGAAAAAGACCTCAAAACGACCGCAAAACGGGCTCCGAAGGGGAAAAATCCCCCAGGGTCGCAGACCCCTGCGACCATGGCCCATGGTCGCCGGTCCATGGTCGCCGGCGACCATGGAGGTCCGGGTCACCGGATTTTCCGCCGGTGACCCGTTTTTCCGTCTTTTTTCGCGTTTCGCGCACTTTGGCCCCTGTGGTTTCCTGAAAATGTGATTTTTAGTGCTTGAAATTGACTCATATCCTCTGACATCCGTCAAAATCACGGGTCAACCTCCAAAAGCATAAAATCATCATTGATCGCTCTAAGATCGCCAACCGGTCGACCAAGAAAGTGCACTTTCTGTCCGACCGATCGTGAAATCGACAAGACAGATGTCACCGGCCCACTCTTAGCTATCAATGTCTGAAGTTACATGTTCATCCGATGTCGATCAGCATGTAGATCCATCGATGATCATCGCCAGAAGAATTCCAGAAGACACGGCACGGCCCGCGACTCTTCGACTGCTCGGCGACCAATTAATGTGGTTAATTGACTAGCTTTATTGCAGTCATTAATTCATTTCTTTGGACGGCCCAATCAGAAGCAAGCATTTGGGAGTTACAAGTCAATTGATTCATGGCATTTAAACCATGAAACTCCTCCCATTATGGTAATTAAGGTGATTAAAAGCCCTTAATCTCCATCGGCCAATCAGATTCAAGGAAAAAGGAGTTACAAAATCAAGAAATAAATCTTGTAACTCCTCCCATTAAAGCCATTAAGGCTCATAAACCCTCCTAAATGGCTACCAAAGGCCTATAAATAGGAGAGCATTCCATTGAAATTCGGATCAGAAAAAAGAGGAGAAAATCGGAGAAAATCAGAAAAAAAGATCAGAAAGAGATCTGAGAGAAAGAAAAAGAGAGAAAAAACTCTGCTGAAGTTCTGCACCGGCCACCACTACAAGGTGACAAAAGTCCCTTGGGGGGTACCCCCCCCCCCCCAAGGTCCTTGCCTTCTCCTGCTGCCTCCAATGGCTTAGACGTGGCTTTTCAGCCCGTCTACTTAGCTTTTTATTGGACATAGGACCTTCTCTTGGTCTTTGTCCTCTAAAAACCTGAGGTTATGGCCAAGCCAAGCGAATCAAGAGCATCTTCTGTTCTCATCTGCATGGATGATGGCGAAGCCCATACATGGCTTGCGACCGTCAATCTGAACGAATCCCCCACAATCTCCTGAAAAGTTAGATCTTCCTTTTCTTGCTTTTCATTGTAATTTGTATTTTTCTAAAGAGACAAAAATCACAACTCTTGTCTTTTATTATTGATAAGAATTGTAAATCGGCTATAAACGCCAAAATCGGCTATAAATGCCAAACAAAATCGCCTTTCACGGCAAACTAAGAAAATGTCTCTTTTCTTAAATATTTGTGCAATGGAAAACTTGAAAGAAGTTGATTTCCTTTTTATTTGCGAAGGTTTATCTCCGGATTACCACTTGCAATTCCAAGTAAAATAGAAAATCTGGCACACCCCACAAAAAAAATGTTGATGCACGCTTCAGGGCCCGCCAGGGCGCGAAAGGGCCGGACCCGATGGACTCCCACGTTCCGCCGACCCCGGTAGCCGCCCCAACGGCGCCTCGGAGCGCGTTCCATCAATCGTTCTCCAGATGTATACTCAGATATATTTGGGTGTTGTTTTCCCACATGGGTATTGATGATTTTTCTACCATATTGTGACCTGAGTTCCAAATTCCTTGATACCCGTTTCTAAACTAGTGTTTTTTCTAGGTCTCCAAAGGATATAAATTCACCTATGATTGACATCCACTCTACCTTCACTTTCCACCTCTTATTTCTAAACGGGCCCTTCATTGAGTCCTCTCTCCTCCTTCACAATCGGTACAAAAAAGATACGAGTTTTACTAGATTTTGAAGTTTCTATCAAAATTTTCCCCATGGCCTCCTGAAGAATTTTTCTTTTATTTAGTGGTGCCCCACTAAGGAGAGTTTCTTGTCAGCACTAAAGTGATGGCTGACTGATGATGATTCCATCATTGACTGCTTTATCACACTTATTTTTCTATTAAAGATGGAAAAGGAAAATAAAATATATTTATTCTTGGATATTAGGTGGCACATACTTTGGTCTGAACAAAAAAAGGTTTTAAAATTTCAAATCTGTATACTAAGGTTAATAAAAAGAAGTTCTAAAGAAGTTCTAAGGTTACAATCTCATATAATTGCATTATATACTATGGCCTGAATCATGATATTTTTAGGTTCAAATCCAGTTTGAAAAGGTATTCTTGACGAAAATTAATTCATCTGAAATCATTAGTTATTCTATAGGCCATGCTTGAGTGAAATTATTCTCTAGAGATTTTATTTCTTCAATGATTTTATTTATAGCAAAATGAAGACTTCCCTCTCCACATTTTCGATTTTTTTTTTTCATGCATCAAATATTTTTTTTATGGTAAAATATCTACCGTCTTCAACAGGACATATAGTTTCCCTGTCAAAAAAAAAAAAAAAAAAAACTTCTCACCTCAAAGTATCAAATGTCGGAAAATGTCCACACAGAACATAAAGAGAAATGTACACCCCAACCAGTAAAAGGAAAGCTAGAAAACATATAGCGCACTTCAAAAAACTATGGTATTTCATATTTCCTCTTTCATTTTTTTTCTTTTTTTATTTTTTCTCCTGCTTTCTGCAATCCAATTGGATCGGTTTCGGTCGTCACTAAGGACCTGGTGAAAATTAAGCAGGTTCCCACTGTGGGGTCAATCAGCACTGCACAGAAAAATCCCCATGACCTAATTCCTAGTCCCCAATGGGTAACATTGGGTCCGGTTCAGGTCTAGTTAAGAACCATGTATTACACATATAAGTTCAACCCGAACACATCTTATTTAAACTTACTTTAAAATATTAACCTAGAAGTCAAAAGGGTCAGGGCCATAATTAACTCATCGGCTCTGAGTTTAGTTGTCCCAATTAATAAGCATACCGGTACATGTGCTGCTCAATCTCCCATGCTGACATGAATCTAAGGTTCAATTTTACTTGTAAATTTAGGATTTGGGTTGACATTTCAAACTTGAATAATAATTGGGCTAAACCAAATCATCAGCCCAAGAGGTTACCTGACCTAATTCGATCAAAGATGATGCCAACCCTAGTTGTAACCGAAGGATTGCACTGGTGGGTCACAAGGGATGTGATATTCATGAGCTATTTTTGGAAAACCCTCATGGCCCGGGCCAGACCGAATCTGGCCCAACCTGCTGTGGCTTGGGCTTGGACCTTTCTGTTAAGGCCAGAAAGGATTTGCATTCAAAAAGTAATATAAAATGCCGTCAAATCAATTCCGTGATGGCACGCAGACATATCGATCTCCATATCTAAGAAACTCAAATCATTCTTGTAGCTGTAGGAACTCAAATGATTCCTTCGGCTGTATTGTAAAAGAGATATCCATCAATCTCCATCTCTAAGAAACTCACTGTAGGAAGTAGGCGCTTCAGTTGTTGCGAGGAAACTCATCTCGCTCTCAATAAATCTCTGAGATTATTCTTCTTGTTCAGGTTCACCTTCATTAGATGATCAAAATAAAATACTAATGTGAAACCTCTTTCTAATGTAGGATATCATTTTTCCTCTACATATAGCTCGTGGGCTCTTTCTAACGTGAAAAATGAACATCGTGATCTTTCAGTCGGTGCTTCTTTTTTCACTTGCGTGCGTAAATGCAAAAATCCTTTTCACACATCTCTTGGATCAATCCCATATGCATAGAGTCAAAAGTTGAAGAACCCAATCTTATTTAGCTTTTTAAGGGATTAGGAATTCTGATTATATGACTCAGCTCTGTTGCTCTGTAGTGAGGTCAATTATCTGAAAACTTGATTTGGCAAATAACAGAACACAACTGTAACTTCCGGGCACTAAGGCTATCCAGACACACGAACTTTTCATTTGCTTGTACTCCCATGTTTACAAAGAGATCCAAATGGGCCCTTACTGGGAAACCGTCATGGCCCATCAGACACAAGGGTACTCACTCCGTGCTTATCATGTCTCACATCTGTTACAAGCATAATAACTTCTATAAAAATCTACATATATACAACTCTTTTCTTTACCCCCTTTACTCTTATCACTATCCTGATTGAGAAGAATTATACGGTTCAGATTATATTAGTTTAAACGTCGGGTTCCATTTGATGAGTCATTTTTTTTTTTCTAGGATTTAGGAGGGGGAACCTTATGGACAGAGCAAGACCCAATAGATATGCATGAACAAAAGTGGTCTCATTGGCCAATTTTGTCTTTTTTTAGTGTGTTAGCCAAACATTGTGTTTTACGGAATTACATTCCTCGTATTTTCAAGGGAGTGTCCATATACAAATGTAGTAGGAAGGCCTTTACTGTATGCAATGATCGATTGGGCCTTTATCGCTCACCTTCCATCTAGGGTTTTTATTTTTTTTTTTCCATAAATCCTCTTTTTTGTAAGTTTCTCAATTACCTAGTTTGGTGCATAGGCTGCTACAGAAGACCATTGAAGAACCATTTAATTTTTCTACTCGTGCGGTGTGACCATCAACCTATTGGATTGATGATGCAATCGATGAGCTCCTTTGGATAAAACATGCATGACTTGCTTAACAAGTCATGGTCCAGATGAAACGTGGCAGCTATTGAAAAAATAAAAATTAGAAGGGAGAGGCTTTAAGTTAATTAATCTAGCATTGTGGAACAACGTATCCCAAAACATGCCAATCTATACCTTCTTGTTTTTCCCAAGTGAAAGTTTTAATTTGGATAAGAACGACTGAGGTTCCCAAAACCCAAAATGTAACACCATCATTTCATAATCTCTTGAACTCTCACATGTCTGCACATCGTCAAGAACTTCTATACACCACTTGCAATGAATATGAAATCAATCTTAGAAAACAGAAGGAAAAAAAAAAAAGGGTCACCGTACAATAAGAATGAAAGAAAGTATTTATATGATCACCAACACCATAAAATAATAATAATAATAATAGGAAGGTAATTTTTATTAATACTTTCCACATATCCTTCTGTTAGGTCAGTCTATAAGTTCTCTGGTTTGTCATCCGATATGCGGCCGAGCAGTAAATGTACTGCTATTTCTTTTCTATAATATCGAATTTCATCTTATATATTCCAATAAAAAAAAAACTATTACCATAAGATTCATTCAAAATATTCGTAAATTATCACTATAGAATGATTGAGTATGTACTAGTTGGAAATCGAATGTATCTCCACCAGATAGACAATCCATGAATTTCATCACAAAGACGCTACAATCATAATTGCTAAGATATAAATGCTAGGCGGATTAATATACCAATTAGAATAGATATAAGATTTCGCATACGAGCCTCTAATAGAGAGACATACTCATTATCTTGTAAAGGGCAGTCATCAATGAAACAAACATCAGCTTTATCCCGTTTTATAATCTTCCTTTGTTTGAATTGTTTGTCTCCAAAAATCTGGTCCTTCAAGAGTTGTACTTTGGTTTGATTGCAAAAAACACTCTTCGAGCTTTGGACTTTAATTTGTGTTTTTTATAAATTGTTTCTTCAAGAATGTGGGGAGGGCTCCTAGTTCAATTGGGTTTAAAATTCCTCTTCTTGTTTTTTAGTGAAGTGCATGCTTACATAAAAATTATATGAACAAGGAAAACTAAAACCATATTGCAAGAACATAAGGCCCATAAAATAAAATGAAGACCATAAGAAAGAGTCCATCCAAGTCTTGGAAATTCTACAGAAAAATGGGCAGCATTTCGGCTAGAAGGGGAGACCTCGAATGGGTAGGAAAAAGGACAAGATGATCCGGATAACTAGAAAGGGGCATGGCAATTGAATGCCCACAAGCCAACTGAGAAACCACCCAAGGATCCGAGTGCATCCAGTGTCAAGGCAGGGCAGATACCGTGCACTAATTCTCAAGAAGTTCACTAGGTCACAGTACTAAGACCGGGTAAGTCTGGGTATGACAGAACGCATAAAAACATCGAAAATAAAAAAAAATATGCTCCATGCATATGAATACAGAATAATTGATTAAGAAACTCTATAAAGCCCACTGAACTGTCACGGATCATTACAAACATATCTTTTAGTCATTGATCACCTTGGACATAAAGTACGATGATATTCGAGACTATACCCACCAAGGGTTGGGTATCATATTTGGTTCTACAATTGGTGCATTCAGAAGGTGGGGATACCAAAAATCCTATGTCCGGATAAAATGATAATCGCCGTGCTCCACACGCCTCCTGGTAATCTGAAGATTGTAAAACAACTAAAATAAGATTAGACAGTGTTTGGTTACCAGGTACATCCTAATCCTAGATTTATGGTCCCCTTTATGAAGGGTATATTAGATTGTATGGACTCAATCCATCAGATAATGTAATAAATTGATTAATTTCTTTATTTATTAATAAAATCATACTTTCTTTTCATGAGATGAATGGTGTTTTATTACTTAATGCACATGACCAATACATATGACATGATGGTTCATGAGATGAACCGGATTCCATTAGTATATTAGATGTGATATATGTGTATGGATGAAATCCACATACGGGAGACATGTGTCACAAATCTTATACTTAAATATCTTTATAACCAGTTATGAGACTGAGCATCTCATCTGATAAGGTTGCAGCACTTTGATCACTATGAAATAGTGTGATTTGTCTCGATTATCAAAATGTAAGATTTTGAATCACGGTACTGGTACATTGGATGTATTTAAGGACCATGAGAAGCACCTTATGAAACACTGTCTCGATTTTAAGATATGCTCTCATAATTCCCTAGCAATCAGCTCTCAATCGTGAGACATTGATAAACTCAAGTTTATGTCTATTTATTTGCTTTGAGTTACCAATGAGTAGGGCCAACTATAGATCAACACCTCGGTGTCTTAGGTACGTGGTAGTAGGACTGTAAGAACATCCAATAGTCAAGATGGAATCTATCTATATTATCCCCTTGTGCCAATTAATGGATTTTTCAATAGTAAGTGCGCACCCATTTCGATTAAGAGTTAATTGGATGGTACTAATGATCACTGTGATTAATTGGGGCTCAAGAATAATAAGATATGGATCTAAGATTGGAATGGACAGGTTTGATCCAATTTATTCATAGATATTGATAGAGGGGCCTACTTGTGGTAATTGGAAAGTTTATGGTCTTCTTTGTAATTTATCCATAAGACTGGAGTGCAATTGCATTTATATAGTGGTGTTATTTGCAATTAACTGTGGGCCCGGATTGCATATGAGATGTGGGGTTACGGTGTCCCAGTTGGAACCAACTTTCTATGGAATCCCTGGTGATCCCCACGCTAGCCCAAGTTATTAGAAAGATACTAATCTTACTTAAACTCCAAAAGGAATGAATTAAAAAGTTACTATTTCTATTTGAAGAAGGACTTCTAATAGTAGTAATAGTAAAGTTACTAATTATTGTGCAAGTGAGACTTCTATAGTAATTAGAAAGAAAAAAGTTATTAATTGTTTTGAAAGTAGGACATCTATTTCAATTAGGAAAAGAGGAGGATTGAAGGGTTATTTACACGCCCAGCCCTCTTTTGTGCAATAGTTACATGTTGACACCAAAAAAGTTACCTTGCCTCTTCAACATCAAGAAGCTACATGAAGCCGCATCTTACCACAAACAAGCAATGCAACTTCAAGCATCAAATCTTGTTAGAATCAAACAAAAACTACAAGATTCTTCAAAACAGCCAAAAGAAGAGTACACATGAAGTTTCGGGCCATTCCAATATCATTTGGCCCAACTTCACTCCTCCGGCAGCTGAACAAAAGCCCTCAGTGGCGATAGTGTCGAAGACATCAAAACTTTGATTAGAGCTTACAAATGGTCCCAAATATACCTCCAAAAGGCTCCATATCAAATTTCAAGTCAAATCGGCAACGTTTGACCCTCCATCAACCCTCGAGCAGTAAAATCAAGCCTCTCGGGGGCAAAAACCACCGAGGCCATCACTCATTAAACAGAGAACACGGATGGCTTCAACATGCTTCCAAAGGGCCACACATCAAATTTCAAGTCATTCCGACGACGTTTGACCTGACTTTAACGCTCGGAAACAAAATCAAGCCTCCCGGCGGCGGAGCTTCCCGGGACCATGACATCCAAATCAGAGCTAATGGATTGTCTCAAAATGACTCCAATAGGCTCCCTATCAAATTTCATGTCAATCAGACATCGGTTGACCGCACATCAAAGCGCGGCATCTCCTTCGCAATAAAATCAAGTCTACTGCGACGAGACCCCACACGACAATTCAAACAAAAGCCTATGGTTGGTCCTATCTACTGCTCAAAAGGCTTCACCTCAAAATTCAGGTCATTCCGACATCGTTTGACCTAGTTTTAACTTCTGACGGAAAATCGCAACAAAGTCTTCGGCCTTTCCAGAAAATAGGAAACTTTGTGCTCTGATTTGCATGGCTTCTCGTTAGGTTTTCTTCAGGAGAATCAAGCCAATAAATGAGGAAAAATCTCAAGAAAAATACAGGAGAAAAAAGGATCGAAAAAGATAGAGAAACGGCAAAAAAATGACGACCAAAAAAAGGGGAAAAACCTATGTCGGCGACCCTGCCCCCATGGTCACCGGATTTCCGCCGAGAGGGCCGTTTTTCGATCCTTTTCACTTTTCGGAAATTCAAGCCCCTATGGTTTTCCGAAAATCTGATTTTTTGTGCTCAAAATCAGCTGATCTTCACCAACATCTCGGATCTACCATCAAGAGCATGTGATCATCATCACACGCTTCAAAATCGCCAATCGGCCAACCAAGAAAGTACACTTTTTGTCCAACCAATCGAGAAATCGACAGGACAGATGTTACCGGCTCGTTGGTATCAATCAATGTCTGAAGTTGCATCGCCATCCGACATCAAACAACATGTGGATCCATCGGCGATGATCGCAAGAAGAATTCCAAAAGACGCAGTACGGCCCGCGACTCTTCAAGCGCCCTGGCGACCACTTAATGCAGTTAATTGACCCGTTTTATGATAACTTAATGCAGTCATTAACCCATTATTTTGGACGGCCCAATCAGAATCAAGGAAAGAAGAGTTACAAATCAAATCAATCATGGCATTAAAATCATGAAATTCCTCTCATCATGAAGATTAAAGGCGATTAAATCCCCACCATTCTCCATTGGCCAATCAAAAGCCAGGAAAAAAGAGTTACAAAACAAATGAATTAAAACTTGTAACTCCTCCCATCATGGAATATCAATGCTCATAAACCCAGCCCATGGTTACCAAAAGCCTATAAAAAGGGGGTCACTCCAAGAAATCCAAGAGGAAGAAAATCTTACATACACACAGAGAGCCGGAAAAATCATTGCTACTTTGAAGAAATTATGCTGCAAAAAACACCACAAGGTGATTGAAGTCCCCTTGGGGGGCCACCCCCCAAGGTCCCTCTCCTTCTATCCAACATGGCTTAGACGAGGCTTTTCAGCCCGTCTACTCCGTTTTTTATTGGATATATGACCTCCCTTTTGTCATTATCCTCTAAAAATCTGAAGCCCAGCCAAGCCAAGAAAATCAAAACATCATATGTTCTCATCTGAAGGACGATGGCGAAGTCCATACATGACTTGCGACCGTCGATCTGAACGAGTCCTCATATTCTCCTGAGAAGTCAGAATTCATTTTCTCACTTTTCTATTATATTTTGTATTTTTTTAAAGAGAAAGAAATTCACAACTCTTGTCCTTCATTATTGATGAGATTTGTACATCGCCTTTCACAGCAAACATCACCTTTCATGGCAAAAATCGCCTTTCACGGCAAAAATCGCCTTTTACGACAAAACAACCCCCTTTCACGGCAAACAAAGAAAAATAGCCTCTTACGACATTCAAAAACCTTGTCTCTTTTCTTAAATATATGTGCAATGGAAAGTTTAAAAACAGATTGATTTCCTTTTCTACTTGTGAAGGTGGATCTCCGGATCACCATTTCTAAATTCCAAGTATAATAGAAAATCTAGCATACCCGTACAAAATGTTGATGCTCGTCGCCTTTTTTTTCCCTCCACCAGCTTCTCGGTAGCCCCGGGATGGACGGAAGAGGGTGGAAACAAAAGCCGGGTCCATCATTGCACATCTCTCTTTCCTCTTTTTCTCTTCTAGTTCCTTGGAGTTTCTAATTGGGTTTCCTCTTGAAGTTTCCACCAATCTTCTTAAGAAAAGAGATCTGATAGCGGGTCATAGCATGGAAGACAACAAGGTCTTGGAGATCTTAATTTGCTTCAAGAAGAGTTCTTGTTCAAGTAATTTATCTTCTTCTCCATTAGAGCACTACCGGGCTCCAAAGATATAATCTACTTCTTTATTTGTTGTGGATTGTTTTGATTGCATGGTGTTGTTGATTTCTATCTTCTAGATAGAGTTTATTACTGTACATAGTTGATGAGTTTGAGGGATAGGATCTTGGATATGGTTTATAGCCTTATGGATACTTGATCCCTAAATCAAGTGAGTCAAAAAGTTTGAAAACTTATCCACGAGGCCCACCTACTTCCAACAGGGTAACCATGTTCAGCGGATTCCAAAGAGGTAAGGGGTCTCAAAGACCCTTAATTAGGTTCACCGGCGATCCCCTGCAGGCCTGGGGACTCCCACCGGTCGTTCTGGGGTGATTGCATAAGGTTTGTCGGGCACTCTTAGAGAAAAAACCATGTTTGGATAGGGTCAAGGTATGGGGTCCACCAAAAGTCTAAGTTTTCTAACCTTAGTTAACAGGTTCCAAGGGGTTAGGGTCTCGAAGACCCTTCACCAGCCATCCCCCGAAGTTCCAGGGGGTGCCCACTGGTGGTTTGGGATTGATTGCATAGAAATAACTCGGTATTTTTGGGAAAAAACCCACATTTCTAAGTGAGGTTTGGTCACAAACAGGTGGGTCCACCTATCAAGCATCTAAAGGTCCCACAATGGGTCCCAAGGGTAAAGATTTTAGTTCCCAAAACTAGGGTGAAAAAGGTGCCAAATAGGGCCCACCAGCCATGGAAAAAAACCCCAAAAGTTGGGCCAAAAAAGGGCCAAAATAAGGCCCACTGGCCATGGGAAGAACCCCCCACCGACCATCCGAAAACCGGGTCCACGGGCCGTAGGAACAACACCCAACGGCCGTTGAAATAGTGCCCATCGGCTAGTGAAAATTTTGTTCTTCGATTGACCCTCGGTAAAGAACAAAATTTTATGTCTTCAGTAAATGCAAAAATCATGTCGGGCAGTCCGTTTGGCTGGCTATATGGCTCATTTTGGCCTGTTTTGAGTCCAAAATTTGGGGCTTTTGATCTTCTAATATTTTTGAACATTTTAGGACTTATAAAACTCAACTTTTGACAAGAAATTGCAATATGATCAATATTAATTTAAGCATTTTTTTAAATTATTTAAAACCACTATAATAATCAATTAAACAACAATAGCATGCTATGATAAATAAATTGAACACTTACCTGGCCCTCTTAGCCACCTTAATCAACTTTTAATCGGCCCCTAAAAGAGCTAGAAAACACCTCTTAAAAATTCCCCAAAAATCAACTCCGAAAACCTCCTAAAATTCAAAATCCGAGCTACACTTAAAACTAACTCATGCATGTGACATAGGTGAAGCAAATGGACCTCTAGATCATGAAAACAATCAAAGGAGGAGGAGCTCTTACCTCGAAGAAGCTCGAACGAGAAGGAAAAAAGAGATGAAGTGGTAGCCACTCTTGGAATCGCGTGAAAATGACATATGTTGCGTAAGAAATGGCATAAAATCAATCGATAGGGTCAAATTTGGCATGTGGGGCTTCCTATTAGATGATCTCCACCATGGAGATGAGAAAAGATAGGAGAAATAAAAAAAGAGACGAGAAGTTTTTTGTTTGCTAGAAAGATGGAGTTAATAAGAGTAAATAGGGCAGGTGGTGGCAGGTGAGGTAGGTGAGATATTTGTGAGGGGGTAGCTTATGAGTTTGTTACATTTTAGTTGAATTTGTGGCGCGTAAACAAAGGTCGTTAAGACCTCGGCTGGATTTGATCAAAGAATAAAAATTGTAGGACATGAGAAGAGCCTTCCAACAAGCCTAAGATCAAAATTTTCGGAGATCGCTGACAAAATTTTCAATTTTCAGAATTGCGCGTAAACCCTCGAAAAGAGCGTCAGGAGTCAAACCGTGCTTTCAAGGTCTCGATGAGTTTGGGCTTAACATGAAAGTTGTTGGGCAGGTCAAAATCTAATTTTTGGGCTCAAGAACCACCCATTTTGAGGTTCCGATGGAAAAGTAAAATGTTCAGTCAAAGCTTCCTAATTCATGAATGAATTAGTCAATTAAAGGGTTTCGAGGCCTCAAATTGATTTGAGTTGAATATGAAAGTTGCCCGGAATGATGATCTTGATATAAAGAGCTAATAATAGAAGGTTTAAAGAATTTATGAATAACCTCTAATCTTTCTAGAAATTTACAAACAAACTCCAAAAAGTGTTGAACCTCTTAGACGCTCAAAAGTTTCCAAATCTATTCAAAAACTATTCTAACACACAAAACACCGCGATTGACCACTAATCCCACTTAATATCTAAACCACAGGAATTAATTAGTGCTAATCAAAGGGATTGAGGGTAGGGTCCTTATAGATATGACAATAGATTTCTAACTAAAAGAGTCTTACTATTAATAAACAAAGAGCAGACAGGACCTCCAATGTTAGTGAAGGAATGTGTGATATTCTTATATTGAAAATGTCAGTCTAGTGTCTAAGCACTGGCAAGTAATTTGCAAGCACTATTGCTAGATTGATGTGTAATGGGAAATGGGATCCGATTTGAACCATGGCATTTGATGCTAAGTTTCGGACAAGAAAATCCATTTTATATTCCCTATCCATCTTTGACGCTTGTGATGTTTGAATAATTTATCGGAAAAAAAAAATTAAACGTTAAATTAGTGGAAAAGATAATTGTGTCAATTGTTAGTATTTTTATGTTGGTTAATTCATTAGTTGGACAATACGCCGGGTCCATTGAGTTGTATTTTCTAATTTATTTTAGAATGGACTGTGGTTGTGTCGCTTGAAGAGCTAAAGTGAAGAAAAGAAGAAATAAGAGAAGTCTGGATGAAACCACCGAGGACCAATCGATCGAAGGTCTAACGCGCCTCAGTTATTTGGGTGGTCCGATCAATCGGAGCCACTGTCCGATCGATCAAATGGGGCAAGAAAAACAGGAAAGAATCCAGATCTGCTACGAATTTGTTTCATTTTGAGACTTTGCTTCCCACTTTGAGTCCTATTGGTGTTCTAACTACAAGACACGAATTTGGGGCTATATATAGGATGTTGCTCTCAACTCTAAGATATACATCAATTAGTTCTCTCATTTATCTGAGGTGAGAATACCCTAGGAGAGATTCCTTGATTTTTTATAGCCATTGAAAGATTATTTACAGCTTTCGAAAGGTTTGAGAGCTTAAGATATTTTGTGGGCTGTGCATGAAGGAACTGATACTGTCAAATAGTCGAAACTTCAAAAGTTGTATACAGCTTTCGAAACCATTAAGATGGAAGATTATGAAACTTTTAATAAGTTCAATGCGAAGCTGAATGTAATTGTAAATGATACCTATAATTTGGGAGAACCAATTCCTGAAAATAGGATTGTTAAAAAGATTTTGCGATCTCTTCGATAAAGGTTTGATGCAAAGGTTGTGGCCATAGAGGAGAATAAAAATCTAAATATTCTCGAACTTGAGGAGTTGGTTGGCAACCTTTAGACTTTTTTAACAAACCTAAGGACAAATGGAAAATCAAAATTCAAAGGTGTTGCTCTAAAAGCTTCCAAAGAATCATTCAAGAAAATTGCTAGTGATTCTGATTCTGAGGAAATAGATCCCCAAGTTGTTGTTCAATTTATGAAGCAATTTCAATTGTTTATGAAGGGAAAGAAAAGTGATTTGAAAAGCCCTAAGAATTATGGAAAGAGGAAATCTGTTAAAGGAATTAATGTTATGAGTGTCAAGGTTATTGACACATTACTAGTGATTGTGCTAACAAAAAGTAAAAAAAGAAGGCTTTTAATTTGACTTGGGATGATGATACTTCAGAGGAGGATAATAAAAAATCTTAGTTTGAGAAGCCTGAAGCTAGCAAAGAAAAATTTATGAGAACTTCAGTTTCTGCTACTCCATTAGTTTCTTCGGATGTTGGGACTGATAAAGATGTTTGTGAGTTAGAGACCAAACATAATTGGAAAGCTGAATATCATTTATTATTTGCGAAGACTATGAAGATGCTAAAAATAAATGAAAAAGTGACTACAAGCTGGAAAGATTCTGAAGAGCATAATACTTCCTTAAAAGCTGAATTTTCAGAAGCTTTAATAGAAGTGAGTCGCTTAAAGAAAATAATTATTTGGCTGATAAATTAACTGTTGAAGCACAGAAGTGTGATTTACTTGATCATGATATGAAAACCTTGAAAGATGAGATTGCCGACTTGTAAGGAAGACTTAAGACGGTTCTTTCTGAGTTGGATACTACCAAAGCATCACTAAACAGGATGACTACTGGGTCTAAAAAGCTTAATGACATCCTGTGCGGTCAAAAGACACACATCGACAAGTATGGAATTAGCTACGCTGACAGAGCATCCACTTCGAATGCCCAAGGTATAAGCTACTTTATTAAAAATTTGATTATTACTAATCAGTAGTAAGTATTGCAAACATAGTTGCTAAGAAAAAGAATGTATCACGTCCTAAAAGTATACCCACATGCCATCTTTGTGGAATTAAGGGACACATTCGACCCCATTGCAATAAGCTATGAAAGTCACCAAATCAAATACAATGGAAAACACAAAAGACTAAGCTGAAAAAGAATACCAAAACTGTTTGGGTCAAGAAAGAAGACATGTCTTCTATATTAGTATACATTTTGTTGAAATGCTTAAATTTGCAAGTGTATATGCCTAAGCTTCATCACCCCTGATCTGCAATATCATGCCCCCATCCTAGTACTAATACGAAGATCTTACTGAGAGGGAGTCTAAATTGAGGGGCAGCTGCAAGATTCAATTTGACAAAAACTGCATGATGATATTTTTGTCAATTATGGACAAAAGGGAGGAGAATAACGAAACTAGGGGAGAAAACAAGCCAAAGACAATACAAGATCTACTGGTGCTGAAAAAAATTTGGGCTAAAAATTCAATGTATTTTGGGTTTTCTTTTGGGTAGATCATTTGTATTGTCCTAGAGAGTTTTGCCATGAATTTCCGTAAGGGGAGATTGTTAGTACTTTTATGTTGGCTAATTCATTGATTGGACAAAACTCTGAGTCCATTGAATTGTATTTTCTAATTTATTTTATAATGGACTGTGGTTATTTGCCTAAAGAGCTGAAGCAAAGAAAAGAACAAAAAAGAGAAGTCTAGGCAAAACCACCGAGGACCGATCGATCGAAGCCTCTGTGCAATCAATCGGAGGTCTGATGCGCCTTAATTATTTGAGTGGTCCGATCAATCGGATGGTGTAGAAAAAATGGAAAAGAGTCCAGATCTGCTACAAATTTGTTTCTTATTGAGAATTTGTTTCCCACTTTGAGTCCTATTGGTATTCTAACTAAAAGGCATGAGTTTGGGGCTATATATATGGTATTGCTTTCAACTTTAAGATATACATCAATTAGTTCTCTCATTAATCTGATGTGAGAATACCCTATGAAAGATTCTTTGATTCTCTAAAGTCATTGAGAGATTATTCTAGAGGGTTGCTTTGGAAGGTTTTGTTGCTTCTACTTTCCTATAAAAGATTAATCATCTTGGTTGACAAGGTGCGACGAGATCAAGTAAAGAGAACGATGCACAGCAAGAAAGTCGTGGCAGCTAAAGTTGTGCAAGAACTACTGTCCTTAAGTCGAGGTACTGATTGAAGCAAAGGAATTATGAGTATATCTTGTAATTGTTCATGATTTCTTGATTTTTGGATCGTAGTTCTATTCCCTAGATAGGATTTCCACACTAAATATTGTTTCTGGCCTTTTATAGTATGTGATTGATTGATTGATTGATTAGATTACTAGTTCTATCTTGTTTATTTGGTTACGACCACTGCATTAGTTAATCAGAATTAGCATCCATTCTAGTGGTAACCATGAACTTTCATAAACAAAATTATATTTTCAATAAACTATATTTGTGTTTGTTTTCATGGAATAATGTACTTTGAAGTGAGAAGTTAATAAGTAACATAACTAGTTTACTTGTCTTTTATGAAATAGATTTTTTAGTGGCAGGGAATGTTTTAAAAAAATGATAACTAGGCTTTCACACTTTTTTTTGTACACCAGCCAAGGAGACTGGGACCCGAGCGAGCCTACACATACCCCACACATACAGGAATACAACCCACTCAGGGTTTGAACCCTGGTCAGACGCAGACAAGTGAGAACCACCGCTGCTTACAGGTAAGGATCCGTTTTCTAACCTTAGAATTGCTTTCTCACACTATAATAGGTGAGAGTTTTACACTTATTATAACATGGTAAAAATTTTAGAATTGTTTTCCCACATTTTACATTTTACCTCTTGAAAAACAAGCATTACTAATGTAACTAGTGCACAGAACCTACAGATGTCAAAAGGCTAGGTCTAGGTCATTCTCTAACCTGGTTGATGATCCAAAATTCAAGTGCAAGCATAGTCTAAACCTAAGTTATAATCATTTTGAAATCAACAGAGACAGACATGTGCTTTCATTTAAACTAATTACATCTCACAAAACTTCCCCCATGCTCTGCGGATAATAAAAATGCTTCTATATTTGCTTCACTAGAACAAACGTTGTGCTTCATTGGTTATCCATTTTCTTGTCAAGTAAGCATTTTAAAATGCATTAGCACCTTGTGAACACCCATCTATTCAATCCGGACTATCTCATGGTTCATGCATCTGAAATTGCATATCTTTTTAAAGAAATTGTCAAAGTTTTTATAGAAGCAGTTCATTCCAGTAACTCTGATCACCATGTTTTGTAGCTTCGTACTGCACTTGACTATGGTCTCAAGAGCTCTTACCTTCTGTTCTGCATTCATAGGTGATCTCACCTTGATCAGAACTTCCTCCAAGCAAGGAATTGTAAATCTCGAGTCCTGCTGCTGATCAAAGAGTACCACAAATGTTATTTTCCATATCCATGTAGAAGAAATTGTAGCCTTTGGTGTGTTACTATCATACACTCACCTTAGAGCTGTTCTTTGTGCAAAGTGCTGCAAACATTGCTCCATGGATTTCAAAGAAACACAGCTTTAGGTGGTTGTTGAAGAACTCAAACAAGTCAATCTTTGGAAAGCAATGTAGCTAATTAAAATCCCCACAGAACTCAATCTTCATAACCAAGTGTTTCACTTCACTAGCACTTCGAAGAATGGAACTTACTGCACTCCAACACCACTGCCGCCCACTAAGGGACAAGAAGTCAACAGCTGCAAGTTTCCCCACATCTACCTTGCACACTTGACCTGAAAAATCGAAATGATAACAAATAAGGACAGTAAAATACCAGAGCGAAAAATTGCAATCACCTTCTCTAGGATGCAATGATTTTTAGGATGATTTTGGAGCATTTGGAGTCCACAAAATCCTTGTTATTGCATTATTAAGACATGTCTGAAATAACAGTGTTCTATGTAATTGCAATAAGAATACCTTGTCCATTTTGAAGTATTTGGGTATCCAACATGGCCCAAACCAGTTTCACAGGCACACCTAAGGAACATAGCGGGAATCCAATACCAGCTTTAGTCTCAGACCAAGGCAGGCCGCAAACCAAAGTAAGCCCATCTGCATAGTCCCTGTTCTTCAGGGCCCAAGGAGCGTCAAACACTGCAGGGTTGATGCGGCAAGCTCCCTCCTTTTCTATGTTTTGTTCACATTAAGGTAAAGATCACTTGTTAGCCGATTAATATAAGTTGTTGGATCTATTAGTCATGGTTTTTATTACACCCCGACCCGAATTAACCTTGATTAGTGCTAATTAAATATGTTTTAGTTAAATTAATGGTGTAATTACTAATTATGATAATTAGGGTTGATTAGCCCCTATAGACTAAGTTAACTAAGTCTTGAACCTTATATAGATGAGTGGAAACCAAGTTGACTCAATTAAGTAGAGTCAAGGGCTTTTTCGTAATTATAGATTTTTGCATTTTGCATCATTTGCACGTCATTTGACATCATCAAGTGTATTTTGACGAGTACATCGATTTTCGTATTAAACTCTTCTTCATTTGACCAACTATTAAATAATTGAACCTTCATTTGACTCAAAATGAGGATATACAATTTATGTGGGCTTTCTTGCAAAAGTGCATTCTTATCCCCTTTATGTACAATCATCTCTATTTTTCATTTCCTTTTTCATTCTCCTTTCCTTTGTACTCTTCTCCTTCTCTTCTCTTCATTTCTCCTCTTCTCCTCTATTCACTACAAGAGTGAAGGCATGTGTCTTGGGAGCTAGAGAAGCTCTTCATCTTCATCATCTTCATCTTCCTCTCTTCTTATGAACTAGAAGTCATCTCCACCATCTTCCATCTCTTCCAAAATTCAAAATTCTTATAAGAGGTAGGCCTCGAACACTTTTTTGTTGGATTTTTTAGTTACATTAGAGTCAAGGAGCTCTTGGATTGTCATCATCCATATTCATTCCCATTTTCTATGATTATTATGACTAGGGTTTGATACATTTGGGGCTTTTGGGTTTCTCTGAGTCAAGTGTGTGAGAAAGTTTGGAAAAGCACAAATAGAGACAAGTATAAGCTCCAATTTGGATTTGCATAGTGATCGATTTCTATTGATTCCAAATGAAGTTCTTTTTTTTTATGAATCCATTTTTTATTAATGAATGGGTTGGATTTGTTTTTTGATATATAATTGATGGAGTGGAATGGAAGTAATAGATGTGATGTAAGGGGAGCAAGGAGGCTCCATCATTGCAAGTTTGATGTTAGAAGATGTGTGGAAATGAAAGGAGGAACTCATCAGAAATTCGAAGTTGAAATTCTGGAATGGGCGCCCGAGCGCGCAAATGGCCGCTCGAGCGGACCCACTCACTGGAAATTCCAGAATGAAATTTTGTAATGGGCGCTCGAGCGCCCCTTCACCCCTCTGGACACCTCCACTTGAGCGGACCTAAAACCAAAAGTTTGGGCTTTTTAGGCCCAATAAAAGAGAGTATTAATACTCTTAACCTTCATTAACCCTCCTTAATCCTTCCTTTAATGGATTCTAGTGCTCACCCTTACTCCCATAGGAATTTAGGAATTTTGAGACCTTATGACCCTAAAATGGGACCTTTAACCTTATAAATTGGACCAATGGATATTTATTAGTCCAACACTATGCCATGAAGGTTAGTTGGGAATTCAACGTACTTCTCATAAATAGTGACACCTAATGAGGTAGTAATACGCTGATTTTCCCAACCTACTTTGTATTGGACGATGAAAGACAAACAATAATCCAATATTGGGTAGTAAAAATGTCTTGAATTCCTTAAGTTATTGCATTTCATATTGGAGTATAATTTCATCCTTGACATCAAATCCTACTTAGTAGATTGATAGTATTATCAGTATTCATTGACGTCCAATCGTTATAACCAATTCGTAACTTTTGTATTGTATATCCGACTTGACAATTATTGGAAATGAGGATTGAGTAAGTAATTGAGTATATGTGATTATTATTCGATTCGATTATGATAAATGAGAACAAACTTGCTCAAATCCGATTCTTATTGAATATTATTTGATTAGATCGAGTCAGCACTACTTAGTTTCGACCCTGTGATACCCGACGGGGTTGAACTTGGTTTAGTTATTTGAAACTACTGTCGTAAGTCATCTGAAGTACCGGAACTCCAGAACCAGGTAGCCAGCTAGCCTTTAGTCGGGTCGCTAGTGACATTCCAACTAAATTCACTCTCTATTGAGAGGATGAACTTAATGTAATAACCAATTTATATATTTTCACTATACTTAATTCACAATACATGAATTATTCATTTTTGCACAATTTGCCTAATCGATACGTTTTATTGACATTTGTTAATTGATCCATCTTAAATTCAATTTGATACATTATGTATTTCCTTATTATTGCCTATACTTACAATGATACTACTCTTGATGTCACAGTCACAGGTGCAGCTCCCGACCCTGAGAATGCCGAGGAGGGAGAGAAGGCTATCCAAAAGATACCTTCAGGATTACAAGAATGGCCTGGGCCAAAAACCGCTTAGTAATTGTCCTCGAAGTGCGTGACAACTTCTTTTAGAGTTTCCTTATGGCTAGTCCCTTTTTGTATGGGCCACACTTAGGTTTAGCGATTCTTTTGTTTATACTTTTGATATTGTTTATATATGATTTTTTTATACACCCTCTTTTGTAGAACAATGTATATAATTATATAATTCTTTTGTATTGAAACTTGAAATATTAAATAGACTGAATGGGAATTGATACCTCATACAAATGAATTACAGCTTTCGCTATGTTTAATTACCTTTGATGTGTTTTAGTGAATTCCAACTTACGTGTATGGAAAATTGTTTTCTCTCCTTCGTGTGTTGTATTTGGCTCGAGACAGGTACAGCACGCGGGAGTATGTGTGACACACCTCGGAGATTACCCTAAGCCATAGGCCATGGTAATTCAGGACCGAGATGTGACAGATTTGGATCCTTCCACAATCCTACTTTATCTGCTTGTAGAAGAGATTTTGACAGAACTAATCTAGTGCCCAGCAGCTATGACAAACTCAAAACTATCCGGATATGACAATGATTTATGCCGCTACTCTATGAATAGGTCTTGTAATTCCCTGTGAATTAAAGTATATTCTGTCGTATCTTTATGGCTGTCAAGTAACTCTTTTGCCCTTTCACGAGACAGTTTTTTCATTCTTGTTTCGGAAGCGATACAGTCAACTAGTGGTTGCTCGTACCCCCTGTGTCCTCAAAATCATGTACTAGTCAATAAAAATTCAGACCACCGAGTCTAAACGTCAATCTTAAGAAGAAAGAGTCAAATTGTAGTTGGCAATATCCATGGCATTTGCAAAATCAAGTCCTAATCAATGAAAATCGGAAGCATTGATTTAAACAGGTAATTTGCACACTTACCAGCATTATTACCAATGGTAAGACTCTGCAAGGAATGATCGTCCTTAACACAGATCCAAGAGCAACCTAGGACATCAAGCACTTTGAGCTTTGGAGAGCTGAGAGTAAGTGAACAGTCACCCAGCCAAAAATCCAATCTGCATTGTTCCAGTTGTTGTAATTCGATTGACATTGACCGGACCCCTTCACACCCAAGCAATATCAAGCTACTCAGATTTGGGCACGCCTTGAGAGCACTCGGTATCACATGATCATCTGATATCAACCCAATAATTTCAAGAGAACGGAGCCTTTCAAATAACCCCCAACTGGGAGATTGATTCATTGCAACACCTCAAAGCTTGAGAGTCTCCAAACCCCTTGCAGAGCCAATGCAATCAAGTCTCACAGGACCTCCCAAAGGAGCCCTATTCTCATTTAGGCTATCCACACGAAGATCCAAATGTCCAAGCGATGAGCTTTGACTCAAAATCCAAGATTCATGGCTTGGAGGTGAAAAGGGGCAGTAGACTATGAGCTCCTCCAAACAAACAGTTGATGTGACCATCCTCCCAATAATGGCATCTCTGTTTGTTCTTTTGTTCTCGAAAGTGCTCCTGGAGAAGTACAGACTTCGAATGAATGACATTGATTCTTTCCACCGCTTTGAAACGCAAGTACAGCAAGCAATGTCCTTGGCTTTTTGCAAGTAGGAGAGGATGTACTGGACCAGGGCATCAGGTAAAGCATCCATGACCAATATGTGGGAGTGGTTGCTGCAACAGTCCATTTAATCAATCAATTGAAAGAACCACAGTAGAAGAAACGATTAAATTAACAAATTCACACAACCAAAAGAGAAATACAGATATTCACAACCAGTCCAAAACAGCAAGGATTAATTCACAAAATATAGGTAAAAATGAAAAGGCCATGGAAAAAGGCCAAAGGGGAAACCAAAATGCAGAAGATGTTGGAACTGGTAGTTAATACATAGAACCAACAAAAGAAAAACTGAGACTTGCAAAACTAACAAAAACCCAGAAAGGCAAAGATCTAACAGAGATACAACAACCCATCTTTCACAAGATATTAAACGAGAAAAGAAGAAATTCAAGAAATAGAATCAGAACAAGAACATAGAATTTATAAAAGGGGGTTAGAGAACTGACATGAGAAGCCGAGAAACAGATATCTGAGCTCTGCTGAATTTGAAGAAGGAAGACGGAAGTGGGGCTGCAGATGCAGTAGTTTTGGAAGTACATAATAAGAGCTTTTAAGGAGAGAGCGCGCATGAAGGTTTTAAAAATATTGGAGGTAAGCAAAGTGGGTTGGGCGCGCTCTTTTTTAGAATTTAGACTTTGTTTTACCGCGCCAACGGGTTTTTTTTTTTGTTTTTTTTGGCGCGGGGGGGGGGGGGGGGGGGGGGGGGGGGTGAACCGTCTACTCGGTAGTTTATACTTTGGGTGGCCCATTGATCAGAGGGTGTTTCAGCCTTTTAGACAAGAATAATCCCTATGGGCCTCGGGAAGCAGGTAAATCTCCAATGGCCCCACTATGATAGTGCAATTTCGAACCATCAACGTCCATATACAAACCATGGTCCTAGGTAAACTGAACTATCCCTCGAGGTTATTTCGACGGTTCTAGGTGGATTACATGATCATAAACTCATGTTCAGACATTTAACGCGGTGATCATTGTGGGGTCCATTTCATTGATGGGTGATATGATGGCAAGAAAGCCATCTTCGATGCTCAGACCATGGGCCCACATTAATGGGGTGGGTCTGGAATGTATCGTTTCCACCAATTAAAAGGTGAACGGAAGATTCATTGATTTTTTTTATTTCATTTGTTTGATCAATTGAATGCACAGGGCCTGTTTGTTTAGGGATGGTTCTCAACTTCTGATGTGAATTCCTTGCAACGGTGTGGGACTGCAGGTCTTGTCTCAATGAAATTTCAAATTCTTAAGGACGCATTTGGGCAAGCATGTTGCTATTGAAAGGAAAGGAAGAGGCAGCACGGATTTTCCGGAGCCTTGCAAATTTGTTTGTATGTGAGTCCCACCTTTGCAAATGCTGCACAAATAAATAGATCCTAAAATTGAGAGAATTCACAAAGCTAACAATCAAAATGCCAATTTTGCAATACATGATTCCTAGGAAATTCAACATTACAAATTCTAAAATGGATTTGGGGTTCCTACCGGCGGGGAATGAAAATCTTACATCCCCCTTAATGGGGGACAGTTGCAGGTTAAAATTGTGTGACAGTCCGGGCTGAACAACGGAGATAGCTTTTTCGTGCATCATATAAAACTATGAAGTTGTTCGTATGTAGAGTGAAAACATTAAGCTTTTCAAAAATCTTTTTTCCACCCTCTGCCTCCTGGCTCGCCCCTTGGATTAGATGGGATAATTCTTACCTTTTTTACATTGCCAGCTGGAATTGCAAATCTCAGGCCCAGATAGAAGAGGGTTGTGTCGGGTAAGTTTACAGCTAATGTAAAACTTTTGTCACAAACTAACATGAAGTTTGGGAAAAATACTTAAATGAAAAGATAGAATTCATGTAGCAAATTTCGATAGAGCTCGGACAAGACTTTGATGGTGATGATTACAATCAAAGGTGGACCCATGATAAAGCTCATTCAGAATATTGGAAATATAAGAGAAATTTATGTGATGCACATTGTGACCTTAACTATCCAATTCACGCTCCCACCGTGATTCTAGAGTACAAGGGAAGTGTGGTAAGGCCAAGGCCCAATATAAGAGGGACACATATGTTGAAAGTAAGTGGGCCTCGTGGATAGATTTTCAAAACTTTTGACCCACTTGACTCAGGGATCAAGTACCGATAAGGCCAAAAACCCAATTCAGGATCCATGTCCTCAATCTCAGCCATCATGATTAGTAAATAGACCTATCAAGAAGATAGAACAACAACCAACAAACATCCATAAAATCTACAACATGCAATGAAGTAGATTATACCTTTGGAGGTCGGTTGTGCTCTAATGGAGAAATTGCGTCTTTCTTTGATGATGAAACTCTTTCACTTGTCAAATAAGAATCTCCAACACCTCTTAGCCTTCCACGCTATGACCCGAATCAAATCTACTTTCTCAAGAAGATTGGTGGAATCTCCAAAAGAAAACCCAACTCGAAACTCCAAGGAACTAGAAGAGGAAGAGAGGAGAGAGCAGTGCAACAATTGCACAAAAAGAGGCTAGACGTTTTTTTTTTACTCCAATAGATGGACGTCCATGAGGGGTTCTATTCCCTTTTATAACCTTTCAATGCTCCTCTTTTCTTAATTGAAATAGAAGTCTCACTTCCACAACAATTAGTAAGTATACTATTACCACTATTAGAAGTCCTACTCCAAATAGAAATAGTAACTTTATAATTCTTTCTTTTTAGAGTTCAAGTAGGATTAGTATCTTTTTAATAACTTGGACTAGCGTGGGGACCAATAGGGATTCCATTGAAAGCTGGCTCCAACTAGGACACGCGACTCCACATCTCATGTGCAATCCGGGCCCACAGTTAATTGCGAATGACACCACTATATAAATGCAATTGCACTCCAGTCTTAGGAATAAATTACAATAAAGACCATAAACTTCCCAATTACCACAAGTATGCCCCTCTATCAATATCCATGGATCAATTGGAATAAATCGGTCTCTTACAATCTTAGTTCAACATCTTATTATCCTTGAACCCCAATTAATCACTGTAATCATTAGTACCATCCAATTAACTCTTAATCGAGATGGGTGCGCACTTACTAATGACAAATCCATTAATTGGCACAGGGGGATAATAGAGATAGATTCCATCTTGATCATTCAATGTTCCCACAGTCCCTATTACCCCATACCCAAGACACTGAGGTGTTGACCTACAATTGGCCTCACTCATTGGTGACTCAAAGCAAATGAATAGATAGAAACTTGAGTTCATTAATGTCTCAGGATTGAGAGCATATTGCTAATGAATTATGAGAGCATACCTTATTATTGAGACGGAATTCCATAAGGTGCTTCTCATGGTTCTTTAATACATCCAATGTACCAGTACCATGATTCAGAATCTTACATTTTGATGATCGAGACAAATCACACAATCTCATAGTGATCAAAGTGCTACAACCTTATCAGATGAGATGTTCAGTCTCATCACTGGTTGTAAAGATATTTAAGTATAAGATTTGTGATCTATGTCTCCCGTGTGTAGATCCCATCCATATACATATATCACATCTAATATACTAATGGGACCCGGTTCAACTCATGAACCATTATGTCATATGTATTGGTCATGTGCATGAAGTAATAAAATAACATTCATCTCATGAAAGTAAAGCATGATTTTATTGATAAATAAAGAAACTAATCAATTTATCACATCAACTGATGGATTGAGTCCATACAATCTAACAACATAATGAATATAACATGATTTTACATGCAAAAATATATATGGAATGAGAGGACACAATGAGTTGCCCCCATTTTTAAGTACCAGGCAAGGCCCATCAAAGAAGACTTTTTCTGCAGTGAAAAGTTGTCGGCAGAAACAATGTTATGTAGGTACCTATTATCCCATCTAGGTGGGCCAACAAATCAAGGATTGGGATTATGAAGCCACATGTCTAACATTTGTGGAATTTGGAGAACTGCTTATAAAGTGAGCAGAACCTGCGTGACCCAGTGACCAAACTGATGAATTCAAAATTCAAACTTCTTTTACTAACTTTAATTAATTGATTGATTAAATCTTTATTTCATGCCGTTTCACCTGCATGGCACAATCCATCATTGTCTTAAACAATGTTGGGGGATTTTCAAAATTTTTGGTTTTCCTACTAGATTATGATAGAAATAGGAATTAAGTTAAATAGTATACTGATTTAGCTAAACTCTGTGAAAATATTTAGATAAATAGTATACTGATTATAAGTCCTCACTAGACTGAGTCAATTTGACTTGAAGCTGATAAATTGAATCAATTTGATTGACTGCCAGACTCAGTCTATAACTCACCCAAGTTACTCGATTCATTCCCTTTGAGTCACTGTGGTAACTCGAGCTTTAGGACTATGATTCAAGGGGCAACTATGGCCACTATTGAGGAGGAAAAATGAACAAGTCCAACAACACCATTTGATAACAATACTTGTTATAATACATGCACATAAACTTTATCCTTCAACATGGAATGGAAAATACTATTTCTGTGGTAGAAGATCCTTTGCAGGAGTCTCTTGCAGACTATTTGCTGGAAAATTACTTGCAGTTGTTGGCAACTCGGTTGCACACTTGCACATATCTTCTCATCATCGGATGACAACTTGGCTGCCGGATCCTTCCCTTTTCCATATACATATGAATACAAGCCCATGACTATTACAATGGCTCCAATCACACTACAACCAAAAGTTACAAGAAGTCAAGGATTCAAGGATCGGTACCACCCTATTCTTCACACTACAACCAAAAGAAAATTGAATTAATGCTCCATTATATTCATACAATGGGCGCCTAAAAATAATTTACGAGGGTAGATTAGGAAGAACTAATATATAGTAATTTTGAAGACAACATAGGTTTTTAAAGACTGCACAGGTTTTTGGCAATCCAAAACTAAATAAAAAATGAAATTCATCATCAACAATATCAATACCTATTATCCCATCGCAATCATCTCCTTCTCTTTCGTCTATCACTGCAAAACGAAAAGAGTAACAAAAAATAAAGAGTAATAAAAATTATGGCTATAAATGGAGCAAAGGTAAAAATAACTTACGAAAACATCCTTGTAAACTTTCCACTGCACAGCACAAAGAAAAGAAAATTACAAAAAAATAATAGAAAAAAGGAATGAAAGAAAAAACACATGTTATCATATGCAAAGATAAATAAATAAAAGAATTTACCTTCGAGAAACATGAAAATTAGAAAGAGATACCGGTAGAGTGATTGTGCGAGTAGAGCAAGACGGACCTTCATCTTCGACATGTTCATGCTCAAAATATGTGATCAAACCACCCATATCCACAATTGGAGAGGCCTCTTCTTTTATAGGCTCTCCCTCCCCTTGCATAGGTAGAGGCTCTCCGTCTGGCACTCCCTCCCCTTGCATAAGTAGAGGCTCTCCTCCCAGCTCTCCCTCATCTTGTAATACCTCCTCCCCATGCATATTACCCCCTCCTCCCCATCACCTCCAATGATAGTATGATGTCGGTCATTCCAATAATTTAAGGCGGCTACAAGCTCTTTCTCCCAATCTCTGTCGGAAGGTTAGTTCCCAGCTCAGGATGATATTATTGGTAAAATATATATAAAAGAATCTACAGAAACATCATCCACGTCCATACCAAACTGTCCAAGACAGTCTCGAGGCTGATTGGGTTCAGTAAAATCAAAACATACCAAGGAGGTTTGGGATTTTCCCAACCTCGCTTGATCTCTTAGGTGGAGGGGAACAAAATCAGGAGGAAAATTAGTATAAGGTTGCAAATTAGCCTAACAAAAGATAAACCGATAAGATTTATTGAAAAAATGATAAAGTAAAATGAGCACAAATTCAATAAATTGAGTTGTGATTATGCTCTCCTCTTCCATATTCTGCAAGAGATTTTGGTAACGGTTGGGATTGTCACCTCTACCAATATATGCATTTTTGGGTAGTTTTTTCAGACTTCTGGACCAGGTTATGCATAATGAAAACTCAACCTCTCCTAAAATTGTTAGAAGTAGGTGGGCCTTGGGGACAGATTTTCAAAACTTTTGACCCACTTGACTCAGGGGTCAAGTACCCATAAGGCCAAACACTATATCCAGGATGCATAACCCTCAATCTCATGATTATATATAGTAAAATTCTATTTAAAAGATAGAAACAAGCAACACTTAACATCCATAACAATCCACAACATGCAAGGAGCAAATCATACCTTTAGAGCCCGGCAGTGCTCTAATGGAGAACTCGATGACTTTCTTTGATGTAGAACTCTTCTACAAAATAAAATCAGAATCTCCAACACCTCTTAGCCTTCCACGCTATGACCCGAATCAGATCTCTTTTCTCAATGAAGATGGGTGGAATCTCCAAGAAAAAACCCAACTCGAAACTCCAAGGAACTTGAAGAGGAATAGAGGAGAGAGATGAGCAACAATTGCACACAAAAGGGGCTGGATGTTTTTTACTCCAATTGATGGACGTCCAAGAGGGGTTAATTCCCTTTTATAACCTTTTAAGCCTCCTCCTTTCCTAATTGAAATAAAAGTCTCACTTCCACAACAATTAATAAGTATACTATTACCACTATTAGAAGTCCTACTCCAAATAGAAATAGTAACTTTCTAATTCATTCCTTTTAGAGCTCAAGTAGGATTAATATCTTTCTAATAACTTCGGCTAGCGTGGGGACTACTAAGGATTCCATTGAAAGCTGGCTCCAACTGGGACACCGCGACCCCACATCTCTGTGCAATCTGGGCCCACAGTTAATTGCAAATAACACCACTATATAAATGTAATTGCACTCCAGTCTTAGGAATAAATTACAATGAAGACCATAAACTTCCCGATTACCACAAGTAGGCCCCTATCAATATTCATGAATCAATTGGAATATATCTGTCAATCTTAGTTCCACATCTTATTATCCTTGAGCCCCAATTAATCACAGTGATCATCAGTACCATCCCCTTAATTCTTAATCGAGATGGGTGCGCACTTACTAATGACAAATCCATTAATTGGCACAAGGGGATAATAGAGATAGATTCTATCTTGATCATTCAATGTTCCCACAGTCCTACTACCACATACCCAAGATACCGAGGTGTTGACCTACAGATGGCCTCACTCATTGGTGACTCAAAGCAAATGAATAGATAGAAACTTGAGTTTATCAATGTCTCAGGATTGAGAGCCTATTGCTAGAGAATTATGAGAGCAAACCTTATAATCGAGACAGAATTCCATAAGGTGCTTCTCATGGTCCTTCAATACATCCAATGTATCAGCACCATGATCCAAAATCTTACATTCTGATGATCGAAACAAATCACACTATTTCATAGTGATCAAAGTGCTGCAACCTTATCAGATGAGATGCCTAGTCTCATCACTAGTTGTGAAGCTATTTAAGTATAAGATTTGTGACATATGTCTCCCATGTGTGGATCTCATCCATACACATATATCACATCTAATATACTAATAGAACCCGATTCAACTCATGAACCATTATGTCAAGTGTATTGGTTATGTGCATTAAATAATAAAATAACATT
Source organism: Umbellularia californica (assembly GCA_028538565.1). Classification (NCBI taxonomy): domain Eukaryota; kingdom Viridiplantae; phylum Streptophyta; class Magnoliopsida; order Laurales; family Lauraceae; genus Umbellularia; species Umbellularia californica. The sequence continues at coordinate 63,677,329 of JAPQWN010000001.1, forward strand.
CATCTCATGAAAGTAAAGCATGATTTTATTGATAAATAAAGAAATAAATCAATTTATCATATCAACTGATGGATTGAGTCCATACAATCTAACAAAAATAACATCTTGGGGCTGAAGACTAGAAAATCTTTGATACACCCAAACCTTTTTTAATAACACAAAAGGGAAGCTAATATTATTTTTACTAAAAGGAAAAACTCATAAAAACTAATAAGCAACTAATGGAATAATTGTCTTACCTGCAACAATAAGAGATTGCCGCATATAGTGTGCTTCAAATTTTCATCCACTCTCGAAACTTTGAGGGAATGTTGTAAATAACTGAGGCAAGCTGCTTCCTAAGAATATTGGCCCGCCGTCTCAAAATTACAGAGTAATTGTAAATATATTGCAGCCACTTTGTTCACCTTCGAGCTTGGAAATAATACACTGCCACAAATGTACAAAATGTATGATGTCGCATTCTTATCCAGTTCTTTTGACTCTAATCCATTAGGAACAATGATATATGTGCTCTTTAACTCTTTAAGGCGTACAAAGTCATTTACAAGTGTTATTCTATCTCCTAATAATTCTCTATATATATTTGTTGGAATTACACTTTTTTCCGTAACAGGCGTACCATCTACGAGTAACCCTGTAATATACAAAACATCTTCTAAAGTAATTATATAGTAGGACCCTCCAATCCTAAAGGTCCTAGTTTCCACCTAAAAATAATCCAATAATGCTCTAAGAAGACTCAAATTTAGCTTCATAGACTTGATTTCTAAAAATGACTAAAAGCCAACTTGCATAATTCTATCTCTAATGACTTCAGCCAGTTATCAATCCACCACATTTGCAAGATGACATATGAAATCAGCCATGTCCAGTTATATATATATACCTATACAATTAAAAACAACAAAAAAAATTTAACAAATCAAAATTATTTATTTTGTTTGCACACTTAGGTCCTCAACAGTCACCACAACTTGACAAGAACAAACAAAATAAATAATTTTAGTGAATGTACTTAACAAATAAGGTACCTAACAAATAATCTTCTCATTTATCCACCGAGCAAACTTTTCGTGACAGTTTCAAATCATTTGGGATGGCTAGATCTCTTTCTTTACCTTGTAAGTCACATTTTAACTGGGTACCTATCTATTTATGTACCTTTATTTATAAGTAGCTTATTTGTTAGGTACATGCACTGAAAGGTAACATGATAGCATCACTCATGACTTCTTTTCTCTTCTTTCGTCTTCTTCTCCCTCCTCTTTATCAATCTCTCCCACTCCATTTCTCGCCTAACCCACCACCGTCACGACCCCAAATCCCTAATCAAGATTAAGATGTAATTTAGAATAATGGGGCCGCGACGAAGCATGGATACCAAGGAAGATTAGTTATTCGAGCAGCATCAGTAGACTAGATAACAGAAAGGAACTCATTCCATAATTGATTATTTAGGTTTGACAAAAGTTTAAGTTTAATTATAACCTAGAATAATGCCGTACAAAAACACCGTCCATAAACACAAGTACAAAAGATGTGATTCCCAAAAAAAAAAAAAAAAAAAAAAACAAAACCCAAAACGATGTTGTCCCGAGCTCCACAGCTTCTGGCACTATTCTATGTAGTCAGTTGCCCACTCTCGTATGATTGAAAATTCATGTTGGACTGCTACAAATTCCTGTTCGGGTGCATACATAAGCTCATAACCTAGACATCAAGTGTAGATCAAAAAGAAAGCCTGGAAAATATCCAAAATGAAAGACATATTTTGCAGGTACAAAGCAGAGTATAAATGATAGGTAATTATTCAGAGTTGACGTAACAATAAGCTAGGCAGATTAGTGCATGTGAATATAAATAACAGAATCATAAACAACAAATAATCAGGCTATAGACTAATTAGGAACCACGTTGCACAAATCCTCGGAAGGGAGGGCAGCCACTATGTAACACCCTAATTCTGAATCTCGAGTCTACCGCCAAGGTACCTGGATTTGGCACTCTACTTCCCGAATTAATCGGAAACTTAAGGATCATGGGTCCTCAGTGAGGTCCAATTTAAATTTTTTTAACAACATTTACAACGACAGTTAATTGCAGAAGCAAGTAAGAGATAACAGAAGCAATATATCATGTATGCGGAAGCAGATAGTGAGGTATCAGTCTCTTAAAGCAAATGTAAAAGGACATAAGTCTCATCTAGATTTCAGAGAGGAGAATATAATAGGTACATATTTGAAAAAAATGCCCCAACGCTCACAACAAAGGTCGCTTAACCCCAAAGAAGATATCACCGAAACCACATGTGCAAGCTCTCCATCCTCCAGTACCTCCTCTGCGTCAACCGTGCCCCACTAGTACTCATCTACTAATGGCACCTCGAGGAGTGCCTTACCCTAGGGGATGGGGTTGGCAATAATACCAAAGAACCAAATATGATGAGTCAGATCCAAAGGACCCAGCAACACAATATACAAGTAACATAGTATGAATGCATCAAAAGGGAATAAAGACAATAATATGATTAATTAAGTAACAAAGGTATAATACTAGACAATTGTGCACAATGTATATCAATAAAGATCAACATAAAGTAAGCATGCTAAATAACCATCTAAGCTATAAGGCACATTCACATAGGCTTGCACCGCGAGATACTATGCCGCCGCCCTCCTGTACTACTTTCAAGTTGTAGTGGGGAAATGCACAATATAATAGCCCAGCCAAAACATAAATTACAGGAGTCTACTAGTTGTATAATAGTATCGTGCAGTGTCGTGTGATACCCAATGCCGTACATCCACTTCTATTGCTTATCATGATGGCCGCTATATAAAACTAACTCTTACCAAGGGTGATCAGTGTAAAGGCTAAGCTCACATCAACCAAGTGAATGTTTTGTGCCAACTCACAAGGAACCATATAACAGGTTAATGTCTGGCTTGTCTATCCTTACATGAGCAAAGTTATCACATGTCCATACAAGGTCCGATATCATAGTCCAATCCGTCGCACAATCCATAATCCATATCCATCATTTATTTCCAAATCCATTATCCATCATTCATTTCCATAGCATTTACATTTCCATAGTTATAACTAGCCACATTGATTCATTTCATGTTCCACCTCTAAATGGATCCCTAGAATAAGTAATACATCCATCTATTTCAAGGTCATCTCATCCATCCATTTCTTAGGCCATAGAATAGCCCGCATAACCTCAAACACGAGTAAAGTGTTCTCCATACTCATATCGGGTAACCTCTAGGGAATCCTAGGTAGAGGTCCCCCATTTTCCATTTACTAATTAGGTGCAACAATGATAAGGACATGAGTGAACAATAAATAGAAAACGTCCAATCATATAACCTCTATGTTAATCAAAGAAAGGAAATAACAAAGGTCCACCTAGGTCAATGCCACACTTTTAGGTCTAGGGTCCACTTCACCCAATTTCATCATTAAAGTAAACATCATATGCCAAGAGGAGTGTATTTGGTGCTCTGAAGTTATGGGCATCTAACACCACCTTTAAAGACCGAATCGGATTCCGTTTTACAGCCTTAGACCTTACTTTGGGTAGCTACATAGGTCAAGGTTAAGCTTAACCCTTGATTCATGCATGGCACATCAATAGAGGTCCACATGGAAGGTATTGATGGACCCCACAACAGATCAAAACTCAAGATCACCAAAATCTGAAAAGTAATGTTCGTAGTGTGGTCGATGTTGGAAGTAGGTGGGCCTCGTGGATAGGTTTTCAAACCTTTTTGACCCACTTGACTCATGGATCAAGTACCCATAAGGCCATAAACCACATCCAGGATCCAATCCCTCAAACTCATCAATCATGTACAGCAATAAACTCTATCTAGAATATAGAAAAAATATTTATAACATACAAAGAAGTAGATTATACATTTGGAGCCCGGTAGTGCTCTAATGGAGAAGAAGACAATTAGCTAGAACAAGAACTCTTCTTGCAATGAATTAGGATCTCCAAGACCTCTTAGCCTTCTACACTATATCCCGTATCAGATCTCTTCTCTAAAGGAGATGGGTGGGATCCCCTAAAGAAAACAACTAGTAGCTCTAAAGGAATCCAGAAGAGAAACTAGAAGAGAAAAAGGAGAGAAAACCGTGCAACACTTGCACTAAAGGGGCTAGGCGTGAATTTCAAGGTGTTGGACGCCCAGCCCCTTGCTCCTTATTTATAGCTTTGCAACCTCTTCTTTACTAATTGAGAATAAAAGTCTCACTTCCACAATAATTAATAACTTACTCTTCCTGTTATTACCACTATTAGAAGTCTCACTTCAAATAGAAATAGTTACTTTCTAATTCCTTCCTTTTAGAGTTCAAGTAGGATTAGTAATTTTCTAATATCTTAAGCTAGCGTGGGGACCACTAGAGATTCCATAGAAAGCTGGCTCCAACTGGTACACCGCGATTCCACATCTCATGTGTAATCCAGGCCCACAGTTAATTGCAAATAACTTCACTATATAAATGCAATTACACTCCAATCTTTGGAAAAAATTACAAATAAGACCATAAACTTCCCAATTGCCACAAGTAGGCCCCTCCATCCTTATCTATGGATCAATTGTTCATGTCCACCAAATTAGATGTATATCTTATTATCCTTGAAACTCAATTAATCACAGTGATCATTAGTACCATCCAATTAACTCTTAATCGAGATGGGTGCGCACTTACTAATGATAAATCCATTAAATCACTATGGTTCAAATAGAGAAGTGGGGTTCTTGGTGAGGTTTTTTCTCACACATGGCCAAGACGGAATAAACCTATTGTCATCATCAGTTGGAAAGACAACGCTGCTACCAATGGTATGGACACAACATGAACATAATGGAGTCGGATTATAATAGGCCAAGAATTGCCAAATGATATAATAGCACCATAAAGATTGGAGCCCCCAAAAATACAACATTTGACAATGACAGAAAAATAACAGTGTCTCCCTCCCAACTGAAGTCATGCACTTACTAGAAAGTAGCCCAATACAACAGAAGCAAATCACACCTAACAAGTCCTCTATTGTGTCAAAGTCAGTGCTGCCTTGGCAAATATGAAAAGGATTCTGTTAGAGTTCTAAATAAATATATCAGAGGATGACTTGATTCCTTAGTGGTTGAGTCTGAGTCCATTCGGACTAAGCTGGTTCATGTAATTATTCTCCTAAAGATTCCTTCCTTTCTCCCCTTCCAACGAGGCCATAAAATAGCCGTGGGAAGAAAGTTTCACATCATCTAATGCCTTCTCTTATAGCAATCACACCAAGATTTCATGTTGTCTTCGAGTGCACAAATCTTAGAATACTTCCACTAGTTATAGAAGTTTAATGCTAAGATTAAAAACTAATAATGCATGAAGATCCCAATATTTCAAGAAGTATGAGTGCATGAGAGTTCAAGCTAATAAAAATGAATGCATCCAATCAAATTGCAAACTAATGAAAACCCTAACACATCCATCAAATTGCAAAACACAAAATCCCTAACAATATGATCACCTAAAGATGCCTAGTTGAGCTAGTTATGCTGCTAAAATCTGATACGACCTAGCTGGATAGATATATTCCATCTTGACCATTCACTGTTCCCACAGTCTTACTTCCACGTACCTAAGACACCAAGGTGTTGACCTACAGTTGGCCTCTTTCATTGGTGACTCAAAGCAAATAAATAGACAGAAACTTGAGTTCATCAATGTCTCATGATTAAAAGCCTATTGTTAGGGAATTATGAGAGCAGACCTTAAAATAAAGACAGTATTCCATAAGGTGCTTCTCATGGTCTTTCAATACATCCAATGTACCAGCATCATGATCTAGAATCTTATATTCTGATGATCGAGACAAATCACACTATCTCATAGTGATCAAAGTGCTACAACCTTATCAGATGAGATGCCCAGTCTCCTCATTGGTTGTGAAGATATTTAAGTATAAGATTTGTGACACATGTCTCATATGTGTGGATCTACACATATATCACATCTTATATACTAATGGGACCCGGTTCATCTCATGAACCATCATGTCATATGTATTGGTTATGTGCATAAAGTAATAAAACATCATTCATCTCTTGAAAGGAAAATATGATTTTATTGATGAATAAAGAAATCAATCAATTAATTACATCTTCTGATGGATTGAGACCATATAAACTAACAGTCGATTGACATCATAGCTAGCCGGTTGACCGATTGCACTGAGGGACCTGGGGTTTGTCTTTCAAGTGATGGTGTGCTCGGTTGACCACTTGGGAGCCCTGGTCAACCCCATACATAGAGGCTAAAAGGACAGAAACCCAGTAGACAGGTCTCAGATATGGAATTGCTACAATGTAGCTGGTTAACATTCTAGATGCTCGGTCGGCCGGGTACACAAAGGAGCCTCATAACTAGTTTGTTAGTTGTTCTCAGTTATGCAGTGTACTTGGTTGACCGGCTACACTAAATTTCTCAGAAAAACCTGACAAACCTGCTCTCAATTTTTGTACTTGCTTTTGGTCCAAATCAAGGTTTCCTTGCTTCATCTTCAAGATCCAAGCTCTAATTCTCCAATCCAAGCGTGTAAGCTCTCCAATTCCCACAAAAGTATAAAAAAAAAATCTATAAAGATCTACAACTCCTACACCCAAATCCCAAGGAGAAATGCATAAGGAAGGAGAATTCTAAGGAGAATGAGGATATCTATATGGAAATTGAGCTAAGGAATGTTGTTTACCTTGTCTTGTAGAGGAGAAGGAGATCTAGGAGAAGAGAGGCAATCTTTAGCTTGAAAATGACAGTAGCTTGGAGAGATCCTTGCTCTTTTGGTGGTAGGAACCCTAGATCTAGGAATTCTTTGATGGAGGGAAGGGAATTTTTGGAGGGAAATGGAAGAAGAAGAGAGGGAAAAAGAGAGAAATTGGAGGAAAAATGAGAGAGAGAGAGAGGTGGAAATGGTGTAGGATGATTTTGAGTTCATATTTATAGACTTTGGTGAGGGTGAAATGTCCAAAATGGGCTTATTTGATTGCTTTGTGAAGGAGCTAAAGCGTATATCGGGTATTTTAGGTTTATAATGCAATTTCTTCAAGAGAAACCCCTCCTATAAATTCTAATTACTTCTCAGGGCCTCTAACTAACTAAATGATCCTAGGAAATCAATCTAACACCTAATTAATTCTAATAATCTAAAAAAGAGTCTAATTCCTATAAAATAGGCCTAATTCCTAAGAAAAGACTATTCTACCCATACTAACCCTTATCAATTAGTGTAGATAGATATAATTATGTATAATTAGCATATAATTAGGCTAGTCAAGGGGCATGGCCTCACATGCCGGGCCTTAACGAACTGGCAGATAGTACCTTTGAACTCACCCCGGAGTTTACGGCCGTTAGAAATTATTGGCCTTGCCGCGGGGGTACCCAGTCTTCCTTGGACAGCGTGGGTACTTTAGTGACACCGTATCACATACAAGACTGCAAACTGCAGTGAACAATATATATAATAAACAGCTAAGTGGCGCCAACTGGGGAATCAATGCTAGTTAGATATTTCAAGTACATGATAGTCCAAAATTCAATTAAGAGGTTAATCAGATATAAATGAGTAATTCGGGTACTCACAATGCATATGATCAAGTACAGGGATCGGAAGACAATTATAATGCCAAAAATAGAAGCCAATGTTGATTCGGGGTTTAAAAGTAATCAAATTTGGTTTGAAAAATCCTACGAAAAAACGGGATGCACTTTGGCTAGAAGTGGAGGCCCAACACGGGTGGTAAAACAAGTAAGTTGATCTGGGTAACTTGGAAGGGGCAGAGCAACTGAATGCTCACACGCCAACCAAGAAACCACTTAAGGATATGGGTACGTCCAAGGTCAAAGCAGGGCGAAGACCGCTCTCTAAATCCCAAGGAGTCCCATAGTTCATAGTGCTAGGGCCAGGTATGACAGGACGTATGAAAACATGATAAAAGTGAGAAATGTGCACCATGCACGAGGATTTGGAAAATAACTAGTTAAATCAAGCGAACATCCTATACAATAATCAAGAAACCATTACGAGCATGACTTTTAAACATTTTGGGCATGTAAGTACGATGATTCCCAAGTCTATACGCTCAAAGGGTTGGAGATTATGCGTAATTTGCACACTTGATGCATTCATAAGGTCGGAATATCCAAGGCCCTAAGTTGGATAAAAATGCAAGTCACTATGCTTCACATGCCCTCTCAGTTTATTCGGGTAAAGAGAAAACCATGTTTGCTCAAGTTTGGGGTATGGGTCCACCAATGATCTAAGTTCCAGGTTCCCTTTTTCGGAAGTAAAATTACATTAATATTGCTGGGGGGGGGGGGGGGGGGGGGGGGGGGGTGTGTATTGTGTTTGGGTTTTGGGTTGCTAGGGCCTTAGGGACCTAAATCTAGGTCCTCTAGCAGTTTCGATTAATATCATGAGGCCATCCAGGTTTTCACAAAAAAAATCCGTATTTATGGGGGTTACACAATTCGAGTACCACCTAATTTTTCATTCTAAGTTCTAATTTGAGTACCAAAAATTCAAAATTTTGTTAGGGGGGTGAATCAAGCTCAACTAGTCTAAGAAAGGCTCTCAAAACGACCCAAAAAAAGGTTTTAGCTGGGCCCACGACCGGGCCCGCCAGTCTCCGCCAACTAGCCATGCAGCACGCACGGCATAGCCAGCAAGCACTAGTCGGCCATGTAACACATACTGTGCGGCCAGCTACATCTACATGGCCGGTAGGCTGGTCGGTCATGCAACAGGTGTTGCACGGCTGGTCATTAGGGAACAACACGCCAGCTAGCTGGCTATGCCTGTTGACTGACTATTGGCCATCCAGCCCGACCAACTGGCCCACGGCTGATAGCTAACGGTTCAAGTGGAAGGGGTCCCATAGTGGGCCTCACTGCATTCCATTAAATTAATTCCTCTATCATTAAAATTACCACTTTGACAAGGAACAATTCCCATTACTGCCATCAGTAATCCATGTTATTTATACTAATCAGTCCACAAAATAAATTGAAAACCCAAAAGTATACACACTAATTAGATTAATCACTCGTAATTTCTGACAAGAACTTAATGATCTAAGCATGAGTAAAATCATGCATTTCTCCACATCTAAACCATTGGAAAAATTTATATGAATCATGAAGACAACCATAACGAGCTATGCAAATTAGTTTGAAAACTTGCGTTGGCTAAAGCTTAAATCCAAAACAGTCCAAGCACTCAACAAATGGCCCAAATCTTAGATGGAATACATCCTCAAACCTCTCACAGTCCACCTCTAAAAGACCCCTAAAATCAAAACCTCTCTACACTTGGGCCAACCCTAGCATTCAAGAAATAAGGTGCAAATGAATCTCTAGATCAATAAATTAACTAAGGAATGGGCTCTTACCTCTAAGTAGTTCAAACATGAACGAAAACGAAGTTGAAGGACTACCACCAATGGATCTTTGCCAAAACGAACTATGTTGCGTAGGAGATGATGTAGAATCGATTGGTGGGGTTGGATCTTTCAAATGGAGCCCACCACTAGATGATTCCCCCCATTGGAGATATGAAGAAGAGAAAGAGACAATGAGAAGGAGATTGTTCTCTATTGCTGGAGGATGTAAATAAAGGGAGTAATGCGGAGTTATGGGGGAAGGTGGTGGTAGGTTAGGTAGTTGGGATATTTTGTGAGTAAGGTAGATTGTGAGTTTGGCACATTTTTAGGAAACTTATGATGAGAAAATGATGGTCGTTAAGACCTCGGCTGGATTTGGTCAAAGAAAAACAATTGTAGGTCACGAGAAGAGCTTTCTAGCAAGCTTAGGATAAGAATTTTTAGAGATCAGTGGTAGAAGTTACGATCTTCCGAACTATGGTAAGCACATCGAAAAGTGTGCTGGGAGTCAAACTGGACTTTCTGGACCTCGGATGAGTTTGGGATGAACATGAAAGTTATTGGGTAGGTCAAGACCTAACTTTTGGGCTCAAGTTGAAATTTTTATGAAATTCTCAAAATTCTACCTTTGGCCTAGTAAAAATTGAACTCTCCGCGAAACTTCTTGAAACTCTCTAAAACCAACCCAAACTTAATTCTAACCCTAAGAAACACTCAATTAGCATCTAATCACGCATCATTAGCCACAAACGTAGTTAATTAGAATTAATACCGGTAATTGGAAATCGGGACCTTACACCACCTACAATACCTCGCCTTAGGTACTCCTCCTTCCTACATTTTGTTTCACCCTCATTCTCTTTGGTCATTCGTATTTTTTAAATTATTTCAATTTGAGAGACTTTGAGAATCAAGTGAGTCCGAAATATTTATCATTATTTTGTTCTTTTGGCATTCTATATCTTGAAAGGATGAACAGCGTTTGCATTTATAATTGATTGATTGGGGTTTCAAGTATTAATTAAGGCATGGTTTGGATATTGCTGAGTTATTTTAATTCTTGTGGATGTAATTTTTCCCTGGAAGGGCCACTTATAAGAAGAGTTGCAAGAACAAAGATTGTGAGATGGGGGTAGTTCTGGGGTTGGATTTTGAATCACGAGAACTTGGGGCCTGTAATTTTAAAGAGAGCTGCCTATGCTTTATACTTCTAATTGTCTTGATCAATGTTTATTTTATTTTTATTTTTTTTAGATTGTTGTGACTTATGAGCAAGTCTTCTATTGATGTGTTATTGGTCCACATGATATGATTGCACATGGCTTGAAGAGGAGAACTCCGTTTTAATGGAGCATTGTCAATTATGAGAATCACTTCAATCATATCCTAGTGCTTCACTGGCCTGACTTCATCTTCCCTTCAATTTTCCTTCCCCTTTCTTTTCTTCTCTTTTGTTTCATATGCTATTGGTATTATCGAGATGAGAAAAGCTTAACAACAAAACATGGAACTTTTAACAGCCTGGACATCATAAAAGTTGAGACGACTTACTAATCTCTATTAGTAATTGAGTAGTCCTCTAATTCACATGATCAATAAAACCTTTACAGCTTTGGAAGTTTCCATTACATATTAATTACGCAACAAAACATGGAACTTTTAAAAGCCTAGACATCATAAAAGTTGAGATGACTTACTGTTGGTATTACTAATACATATTTTTAGGACAATCTTTACTAATATTTAGCATGGAAAACTAATAGCATGATCTTCACTAATATTTATCACCAAAAACTGATGTTCAAAGAGCCAAAAAGGATCGAGCTTGCTAAAGTTTAGATAAGATGAATCAGAACCATAAATCACACAAATGTGAAACAATTTGACTTCTCTTAATATTGCAACAAGTCCATATTAATTTATGCCATACAATTTTGCAGATATAACATAGACAAGAACAAGTACTAAATGAAGAAGAAAAACAATCAGGAGATGATCCATGAATGTAATTTACAAGTGGATTAACATTGGTGAGGCCCAAGCCTTTACAACATGCCAAAAAGATCTTATTCTTGCATTAAATCACCTTTTAGCTAGTTATGAATATCAATAGGACGAAAAAACCACAAGACCTTTATTCTCCTTCCATGATTTTGTTTCTCCCATATTTTCATAAGCTTTCCAATATACAGCTCCGGCTCATCTTTGGCGTATATATATAGTCATAAAGAGAATATACCTCACCATCAAAGGTAAAAGACTTGTAAAATTGGACCTCTCCTTTTTTTGCACCTGTTATCATTTCACCCCACTTGGTTAGGATAGGTCTAAAACCAACCTGATTTTGGTTTTTTGTCTATCTATATTGGCGCCATGAGTCATAATTTGGATAGTTTGGAAGGACAGTTTGGATTGACATAGATTTATGCACACGTACATTGGATCATCATATGTTAGGATTTTGTTTATTGGCTAATTCATGGGTTGGACAAAATTCTGGGTCCATTGAGTGGTAACTTTTATTTTTAGAAAAGGACTCTGAAGATAGAAAAATGAAAGGACTCAAAGAAGAAAGCTGGGAAGAAATAAAGTGTTGAATTTCCAGATCATCCAGAATGGGATTCGCTTGAGTGGACAAGTCAGAATAGCCAATTGCCTGACAGAAGTTCTTTTAACGTTGAGACAAAACCTCATCTACTCGAGCAGATGGAAGGTCCGCTTGAGCGCACAAGGTGGAAAAGTCCTACGAAAATTAGATACCTATTTCTAATTGTGCCCAAACTGTTTATTTGAATCCTAATCAAGTTAGACAACCTTAAGGATGTCCCAAGGGCTATTTAAAGAACTCAAGCGCTATTCTAAAGAGAGACGTCACCTCTCAAAGTTCTTAGTTAGAGATTATAATTGAGAGAATTTTTCTCTAGAGATTAATTAAAGAGTTGTGTTGACAAGTTCTCTAGAGAGCCAGTTTCTTCTGCAACCTTTGTAGAAGATCATCTTCTTGCGTAGAAGATTTGAGGAGTCAAGTGCGGAATTAAGTTTGTTGCAATCAACAATGTAAAGTCGTTGAAGCTTGAAGCGACACAAGGTAACTTCAGTCTTTAGATAGGGGATATTTGGGGAGGAAATCTGAGTTTCTTGTAATTGCAAGATTCATAGTGCTTGATTGTTGATAATCCATTTCCGTAGTTTTTAACCCGGTTAGGATTTTCCACGTTACATCTGGTGTCCTTGTGGTGTGTGCTTGTTGATTTTATTTTTACTACATAGTTATTTATTTTGCACACTATTAGGCTGTTTTGTTGAGTTGACCAACCTAGAGATCTCGAACGAACCCGAAACTTTCATCATATTTAGTTCGAATGTCAAAAAATGATTCTATGAGATGGCTGCAAACAGTAGCGGATCTAGGTTTTCACTTAACTATGGCTAAACTTTTGATAGAATTTTGTTTCACATTACCAATAGCAAAACAAAACATATATTGCAATTAAATAGACGCAAAATATTTAGATGCAAAATATTTAACTACATCAACTAACATATATTTTTCTCATCAAAAGTCATCTTAATGTCAAAAAATGATTCTATAAGATGGTTGCAAATAGTAGCGGATCTAGGGTTTTCACTTAGGTACGGCTAAACTTTTGCTAGGATTTCGTTTCATATTAGCAATAGCAAAACAAAATATATATTGCAATTAAATAGACGTAAAATATTTAGATGAAAAATATTAAACTACATCAACTAACATATATTTTCCTCATCAAAAGTCATCTTGACTCTAAAATAAATTGTAAGGTCCCCGACCTTACCGGTTCAGTTGGGCCAAATAGTAGGCCCGTTGCTCCGTTTATTTTATTATTATTATAATTAATTGTATTGTTAAATATTTAAGCGGGTTTAGATCATGAGAGTTTCTTTTAGTGTTAGAATAGTGTCTGCGAAGTTTCTTGCAATTCCGAGTTCGTTTCACTCTAGCAGGGGGTAGTTTGCAATTTAGGGAAAATTGAGTGTTTTTCCTAAAAATTCCAATCGCCGTGATTTTTGGGTTCATTGGAAAGGTCTCGTCGCGCTGATCATTTTTGTCTCTTGGCTCGTTACGATCCGACGATCGAAAACCCTTTAAGTGGTCCATTCCTTCATCGGGCCCACTTAGCGGTAATTCAGTCATTTTCCCCTTTCTCTCTTCTTAAGTAGGGATTAACCCTAATTGCTTCATTTTCCCAAACTCTGCAACGAAAGCTACAGCAGCCTCTCTCTTTCCTCTTCATCTTCTCAAGCCCAAAACTCCACCTTGGAAGATCATCCTCGAAGATTCGAACCCTACAACTTCATCCTCTTAATCTCCTTTTTCCTTTGATATCAGTTTGGTAAGCTTTTTCTCACCATGACTTTTCCAATTATTTTCTCTTTTGTTTAGATCTAGGTTTGATCTGATCTTTTCCTCTCTTTCTCTCTTCTTTTTGTTCTAGGTTGCTTTTGAGTGGATTAGATTGGTGGTTTTCGCGGTAGAAAGCTTCTCCTCCCATTTTCCAAATTTCTTTTTCTTCTTGGTTGAAGCAAGAAGATGTATAATTTATAATTGAATATTTCTGTATTGTTCCTATTGATTGCAATGATTTCTTGTTAGATTTCCCTAATTCCAAGCCTATTGTTGAAATTGATTTGGGATTGACATGTTAGACTAGGTTTTGGGATTTGGGGTTGGTTAATTTGTAATTGGTAACCCTAGCTTTTTTTTAATTTTGCTAGAATGAATGTAAAATGATGTATGTGATGAATGGGGAGAATGATGGCTCATTTTCTACAAGTTAGCCATGGATTGGCCGGAGGAGAAAAGGGTAGAAAACCCATTTTCGGGTTACAGGTCCGCTGTCTGATTGATTGGTCACTCTATATGATCGATCGAACAGAGGAACTGTCCACTTAATTGAGGTCGGATTCAGTCCGGACTGAGGGATGTCTCAGCTAACTGGGAGATGCCCAATGCCAATTCATCGGACCTTCAAACTGATCGATCGGACAAAACTATTAACCAAGACAGATTACAGTCCGATCGATCAGATAGAGTCACTAATTGAGAGTGGTTCAGTGCCGATTGGTTGGACCTTCTGTCCGATCGATCGGAGGGTGCAAGATCACTTACACATGATAACTTAGGAGACTTGTAATTTTTAATCCTCCCATTGGATTTCTATATGTAATATATCGTTGGAAAGCCCTTGAGATGTAGAATCCAATGGTTCTGGTTTCATCACGATCGGAGGCCGTGAAGTGATGTAAATACATGGATTAATGATCCAGCTCATGTTTACTTGGAAATGAGACTGTTAACCTAGGTTTGGGCCTTAGATGTTGGAAACCATGAACGTACTCTCACTTGACCATTAATGGGGATTGGAATCAAAGTACGTGGCTTGGTGTGCTTCAATGGGTTGTCTAGGTATTCATGTATTACGATGGTGTAACCGAATGTGTATGGAATTGTCTCAATCGATGCTTAACATGATAGTACACCAAGGGATTTCCCTCGGAGTATCGTTGAGTCAATTTCCACACATACTCCGTTGAAACATGTGGGGTACAGGGATGACACCACTTGCCTAGGTTTGGATTGTAATTCTTCTTTGACTTGTTACTTGTATCCGTTGTTACTATTCCTTGTACACTCTTCGGACACAAAACACTTTAATAATTATGAAACATAAATTCTTGTAGAACTAGGATATGGACCTGACTTAGAGTGTATCTAGGAACCTGGTGTCATGTAATTGATAAACATGACTTGGAAGCATGAAAGGGGTTATCAGGTGATTGTCGTGTCTTGTATTGTCTTGAATGAGATAATCATAATCCCTATGAACATGTCTTGTGTGTTGAGCTAGCCAGATTTTCTTTTTTTGGTTTTGCTCGTGTCAACACCACTTTGTTATTATTTGCATGTGACGGCCATCTGTAGTTTAGGGTTTTATTGATAGGCCAGCTACTCGGACATCGGGATCGGTAGTCGGCGTAGGACGGCGTCCATGGCGTTGAATAGCTAGGAGCAGGCTAGGACCGTGTTTCTGTTCCCAGGACCGGGAGCTAGGATCCCCTTGGAGCCGGACTTTGGTATCAGTAGTCTGGTTTGGATTGTTACTGGTACCCCGGGAGGTGGCTAGGACATCCTCGGAGTCTTCCTCTTGATAATTGCATTGCTAGATGATGTTAGGATTCCCGTTATTGCTTCTGATGGTTATTATTCCCGCTTTATGCATAGATTCATTTCCTTGTATTCAGATGATTATGTACTTGTCGTTATTATATACTTGATGCATGCCATGTCATTTATATTTTATTTATCTATTGCTCAACATGTCGTTGACTCTGCTCCTTGGTGTGCAAACACCCTAGGTGACTACTACTACTATGAGGAGCAGGCCGGTGAGGAGATCCTCTCAGCTAAGGAGGAACGAGAGTGGCATGCCGATGACGTAGAGTAGTGTCATCACTCCCGGCATGAGAGAGATTCACATGGGATATCATCAGATTTATTTATTCTTATTATCACTCGTTGGACCTTTATTTCAATGACTTTATGTTGTTTAATAGCTTTGGTTATTTGGTTGGCCATTATAATAAATTAACTTCTTTGTTTAGTTTTGTTTATTCCTTGGTGCAACTTTAATATTTAATGAGATTTATCTTTCATTGTTGATATCCAAATATGCCTGGAATTGTATGAATTCTGTAGTTTTATATTATTTGAGGCTTAAAATGCAATATCCTCACAGCGGACTTACGATCCTTGGGCCTAAGGGGAATTTTTTTTAATTAATCCTAAAATTCACTCTCTGGATCCGATTTATTCTCAATCAGGTCTGAGGGACGTGACATAATGGTATCAGAGCAATGGATGGTTTCTCAAGGTAAAAATTGTAGAAACCATAGGACGCATGTGAGGATTCCGTTAGTTAGTAGGTTGGTTTCTTAGTTTAATTTCTAGTATTGTGTTGTTAGATTGAGGCATATTGGAACTAACTTTGAATATTTTACAGGACAATGGCCGGCAGATCCACTCGATCCAACAGTGTGTCACCCCTAGAGGGTAGTTCTTCTCAGAATGGCCTTGAGAATCAATTCCACCTATTCATGGTAGCATTCATTTAGTCTTAGAGGGATATGGCTAAACAAAACACAAAGCAGAATGAAAGTCAGGCTGTATTCTCCGCTCAGATGCTTGAGGTAGTGCAGAAAGTGGGCCAGCCGCAGCCTAAGGAGTATGTCCTCAACGAGTTGTTGAGAAGTTCAGAAGGATGTTTCCCCCAGAGTTTCATGGCATTGAGGACCCCACAGTTGCAGACGAATGGGTCGTTCAGATGGAAAATGTCGCGACCCAGGACCGGGTTTGGGGACCAATCCGGGATCGGGACTAATTGTGAAGTAAATAAGAAGAGGTATGTTTGATGCCCAAGTGTACACGGGTTAATAAAAGAACACACATTACCCGTGCACGTGATTTCCCACAGGTGTCCGCGGTGAGGATTTTCCAACACACATAACCATATAGTATAATTGCGGAAGCGTATGGCAAATCAAG
Source organism: Umbellularia californica (assembly GCA_028538565.1). Classification (NCBI taxonomy): domain Eukaryota; kingdom Viridiplantae; phylum Streptophyta; class Magnoliopsida; order Laurales; family Lauraceae; genus Umbellularia; species Umbellularia californica. The sequence goes on from JAPQWN010000001.1 coordinate 63,694,369, forward strand.
CATGTATTTCATTTCCAAAATGACAAGACTGATTACATTTGAATAACAAGTATCAGAATGAGCAATGTCCTAAAGCGTAACCCAAAAGTACATGTTAGAGTTTAATCAACAAATAATTTAATTACAACTCCCAAAAATAGAGGCCAACAAAGGCCAATATAAACAAAACAATGTCCACCAAAATATACATCCGATCACCCCCAAAATGTTTCGCATCTCGACCACCCGATGTTTACATAACATCGTCAGCACGCCACTCAACTAGCGGTTGCGGTTCTCCGACCGCCTCCTCTGGCTCCTCCTCGAGATAACCAACAACGGGACCTGAGTACCAAAGCAAAGGGGTCAGACACGACGGTCTGGCAGGTGGGTGAAAGGAAATAAACATTTAATAATAAAAACTTTTACCTTGGAAAACATGCAAACCTGTTTAAACAATGTCTTTCAAGGAGTAAATGATTCATTTAATTAAAACGCATATGCAGTCACAAAACATGTAAGGTAATCAAGGAAACCGGGAAACAATCAAGATGGCATCCACAAGAAGCTAAATCCTCTATCACCGAAGTGACGAGAGTATCGGGTATTGACCTCAGTCACCGAAGTGAGGAGGTGCAACCAATTTACATATACATATACAATAATACGGGACGGGACCACGGTAGCAAACCGGGTATCGGAAATCATGGTAGCGAACCGGATATTGGGAACTACGGGAGCGAGCAGGGAATCGGGACGGGACCACAGTTAATAAACCGGGTATCGGGATCCATGCTGCAGCTGGCGGGACGGGAAGGGATCTCCAAGTCAGTGGATCAGACTGACAAGGTTATCCAAGCTTAGTGGTGCCGACTCATAGGTCATATGCAATAAATCGGGCATGTATAAAACACTTACGATGAAATCGTATAGACGAGCAAAACGGGGTGCTCAAGGCACAAACATCATTTCAATATCGGGTCGCATCATGTCGGGCATGCATTTCGGGACTATAAAAGGGTGTAAGTACAAATACAATGCTTTCGGAATCGATAAATTATAACTCATAAATTTCTGGAACAAACAGTTGCAATAGACTTTCAAAATATCGGGGTTTAAAACAATTTCAAGGTGAATAGGGATCCCGTATGTCTATATAATAAAAGAAACTTGGTACTCTTTGAATTTGGAAGACATGCCGGGTTCCTTATACACTATAGTAGCCTCAATGCTTAAATGAATTTCTATGATGTGGTTTCTCACTCGAACGGGCTCCCAACAAACCTTTCATCTCTGCTTCGAACACATTCCCAGGAGAGCGGTGCCCATTGCTCTCTGAAAGGGTCACAAGCAATGGGATGGAAGCTTCCTTCAGCTCCCCCTAATTCATAAATTCAGGGAATTTCGGTCACCTTGAGGTCAGATGGCGGTTAGCCGCCAGTGAATCCGGCGGTTAACCGCTGGCTGACCGTGAGACTGACCGTGGGATTACAGCTCTCTGGAATTGTGACCGCTTCAATTCGGTTGGCTGGCGGTTAGCCGTCGGTGGATACGGCGGTTAGCCGCTAGCTGACCGCGAGATTACAGCTCTCTGGAGACGTGACCGTAACTACGCGGTTGGATGGCGGTTAGCCGTTGATGGATAAAGCGGTTAGCCGCTAGTTGACCGCGGAGCTGACCGTGAGGTTACAGCTCTCTGGAAATGTAACCGAACTTGCTTCGGTTAGCCGCTAGTACTAGGCGGCTAGCCGCTAGGCGACCGCCAGCTGACCGCCAATCACGGGAATTTCCTCACTGGGTTCAGATTCGGGTCTTCCCTTCTCCAAACCATTTTCTTTCATTCTCCATTTTTACATTCATAATATCACCAAGAGAAGGAAGACATCCATCATCACGAAGATTCACTTAAGCATTGTACAAAAGATGAACCGACAACTACAATTCAAGATTTAAAGACCACAAATGAAACCAAAGCTAGAAATCATATTCAAGACAATAAAGAGGTTTACCAACCCTTTTCAAAAGTATTTAACCTCATTGAATGCCAAGGAAACAAGTCATTAATGAGATACAAATCAAGTATACATGTCATGGAAATCATTAAAACCAAAACATCCATTCAATCCACTTGCCTCAAGATCTCTAACAAGAAAATCCAAGCTTCTAATCACTCTTTCAAGCCAAGGGTGTAATTTACACAAAAACCCCCAAATACAAACCCTAAAATGGGTCAAACCAAGAAGGAAGAAGAAGAAACTCACAATAATAAAAAATGGAGTTCCTCTAGGACTAAGAGAAAACAAATCTAAGAGATTGGGAGGGAAAACTTACTAGGAAAGTCCTCAAAAGGCAAGATGAGCTTCAAGAGAGTTCTAAAATGGGTGGCTTCCTTCCACAAATAGTATCAATGGAAAGCTCTAGTAGGGAGGAAGAAGATGGTGATCACCATTAGTACTCTAAGCGCAAGCTTGGTGGAGATTTGGTGGTGGATGAGCAAGAGGAAGAAGAAGAAAAAACCCTAGCTTTGTGTTTGTGCTGGAAAAAAGGAAATGAGGGAGAAGGGTTTCTTTTTATACAAGTTGGGTGTGGGCTCCACCAATGGGAATCTCTAAGGGCCGAAATCATTAATTTCGGGATCTCGAATGAAATCGACGAAGAAGGAAGAAATGATCACCAAAATATCTAGTTTCCAAAAAGTATATGTTTCGCGGGCTTCGGGGATATCGAGTTTTCTTTTTTAGGTACAGATTTCATGTAAGAAGACCGTTTTGCCCTCAATGCAAGAAAATCGGGTTTCGGGGTTCCGGGCGGTTACGGGATCAACATGAAAGTTGTAGGGATTATCGGGACGAGTGAAACGGGGTAGGCATACAAGTCATCGGGGTCTCGGGAAAATTCCCAAATTAACGCAAAGCTATCAAAAAGGGAACCCCCAAAGGGCCCCACTAACACAAGCACTTAAAATTCCCAAAGCTAAAACAAGAACTATACTAATCCAACTTAGTAAATTCTATCAAACACGCTTTGCACTAACACGCGACTTAATTAGTATTAATCGAGGTCACTCGGGTCGGGGTCTTACATCCTCCACCCCTTAGGGCATTTGGTCCTCCAAATGAAATACAAAACTCACCTCGGGTAGTAGATGCGGATACTTCTTCTGTACTTGATCTCGTAATTCCCATGTCGCCTCTTCCGGCCTGTGATTCTCCCAAAGTACTTTCACCCACTGAATAGTCCGATTCCTCAATTCCTGTTATTTCGAGTCTATGACCTGAATGGGCTTCTCAACATAGGTAGCATCTTCTCTGATTTCCAGCGGCTCATGTAGGAGTACATATGAAGGATCGGGGACGTACTTCTTCAACATCGACACATGGAAGACGTGTACACCGGATAGCTCGGGTGGTAAGGCTAATCTATAAGCCACGTCACCAATCTTACTTATGATATCGTACTGTCCGATGTACCTCCGTGACAACTTGCCCTTCAGCCCAAACCTCAGTGTTCCTCTAGTAGGTGACACTTTTAGGAAAACTTTATCTCCTTCTTTAAACTGTAGATCCCTTCGGTGAGCGTCTGCATAACTTTTCTGTCTACTCCGGGCTATTTTCAAACATTCCTGAATCTGTCTCACTTTGTCAGTGGTCTCACTCACTATAGTCGGCCCATGGAAACTGCGGGTGCCAACTTCTTCCCAACAAACAGGTGTCCTACACCTCCTGCCATACAAAGCTTCAAAGGGCGCCATTCCAATGCTAGAATGGTAGCTGTTGTTATGAGCAAACTCACACAATGGTAAAGTCTCATCCCATTGAGTCTTGAAATCTAAAACACAAGCACAGAGCATATCCTCAAGGGTCTGAATTGTCCTCTCTGACTGGCCATCTGTCTGAGGGTGATAGGCCGTACTAAACTGTAACTTCGTACCCATAGACTCATGTAGGGTCTTCCAAAATCTCGAGACGAATCTGCTATCTCTGTCGGAAATAATGGAAACTGGCTGTCCATGTCTACTGACGATCTCATTGACGAACAACTCTGCCAGGGGTAACATGTGCATCTTCTTTCCTGTCTTCATGGGGATAAAATGAGTTGACTTGGTGAGTCTGTCCACAATCACCCATATTGCATCATTGCCTCTGCTAGTCCTCGGTAGTCCGGAGATAAAGTCCATGGTAATGTGCTCCCACTTCCATTCTGGGATCTCTAATGGCTGCAATAATCCTGGAGGCTTCTGATGTTCTACCTTTATCAACTGACATGTCATGCAACAAGAGACAAACGCTGCAATCTCCCTCTTCATGTTGTTCCACCAAAATCTGCCCTTCAAATTCTGATACATCTTCGTACTGCCCGGGTGCATGGAATACTTCGCACTGTGAGCTTCTGCCATAATGTCATTCCTCAAATCTTCGATGTTAGGCACACAAACGATCACGGTAATAAAGAACTCCGTCAACGATACGAAAATCAGGACGTTCTGCTATATGCTCTCCAATCTTGGCCAACTCTGGGTCTTGCAACTGACTACTCTTGATCTTCTGGATGAACGAAGGTTCTGACACTGACATATTGGCCATTATAACACCCTTCCTCAGTGGCTGGAGGTCTATCCTCAACTCCTCAAATTGATCGAAAATACAAGTACCACTAAGATTCGCCATGCCCACTGATTTTCTACTCAAGGCATCGGCAACTACATTCGCTTTCCTCCGGTGATACTTGATCGGAAAATCATAGTCTTTGATATACTCCATCCATTTCCGCTGCCTCATGTTCAATTCCTTCTGAGAAAATAGGTACTGTAGGCTGCGGTGATCAGAATGAACCTCAAACTTCTCTCCGTAGAGGTAATGTCTCCACATCTTCAATGCAAAGACAACCGCTGCCAACTCAAGATCATGGGTCGCATAATTCTTCTCATGGTCCTTCAACTGCCGGGACCCATATGCAACCACCTTTCCTTCTTGCATCAACATACAACCAAGTCCAATGTTCGAAGCATCGGTAAAAATGGTGAAACTGCCGCTTCCGGATGGCAAGGTAAGGACTGGTGCGGTGGTTAACCTCTTCTTCAGCTCTTGAAAACTAGCTTCACATTGTTCTGTCCACACGTAGGGTGCATTCTTCCTTGTCAACTTCGTCAACGGTGCTGCAATCGAAGAAAATCCTTGCACAAACCTCCGGTAATACCCTGCCAATCCAAGAAAACTCCTGATTTCTGACGCATTCTTCGGTCTCTCCCACTTCACTACTGCCTCAATTTTGGACGGGTCTACTGATAATCCTTCCTTGGAGATAATATGTCCCAAAAATGCGACTTGCTCTAACCAAAGTTCACACTTGTTGAGCTTCGCATACAACTGATTTTCTCTCAAAAGCTGCAATGCTACCCTCAGATGCTCTTCTCTGGTCTTGGAGTACACCAAATTATCATCAATAAACACCACTAAAAACTGATCTAGGTACTGAGCAAAGATCTTGTTCATCAAAGCCATGAACACTACCGGTGCATTTGTCAACCCAAATGGCATCACTAGAAACTCATAGTGGCCATATCTTGTCCGGAAAGTTGTTTTCAACACATCTGATTCTCTGACTCTCAGCTGATGGTAACCGGATCTCAAATCAATCTTCAAAAAGTACGAGACACCTTGTAACTGATCAAACAGTTCATCTATCCTTGGCAATGGATATTTGTTCTTAATGGTCACTTGGTTCAATCTCCGGTAGTCAATACACATTCTCATCGAACCATCCTTCTTCTTAACAAACAAAACTGGAGCTCCCCACGGTGAGATACTAGGCCTCGCAAAACCTTTGTCCAATAACTCTTGTAACTGTATCTTCAATTCTCACAATTCCGCCGGAGCCATTCTATAAGGTGCAATCGAAATCGGAGCGGTCCCCGGTAACAACTCAATGGTGAAATCAATTTCTCTCATGGGTGGTAAACCTGGAATCTCCTCCGGAAATACATCCGGGAACTTCCAAACAATAGGAATCTCCTCCACCCCTTGGGACCGTTTATCCTCCGTGATAAACACCAAATAGGCTTCACATCCACTTCTCAATAGTCTATCAGCCTTCAACGCTGAGACAAACCCTGCACGAGGATTTCTCTTCTCTCCCTGGAATAACACCCCTGCTGATGTCTCCTCCAACTTGAATGTGAGGGTCTTATAGAAACAATCCATTGTGGCATGGTACCCTGCCAGCCAATCTATTCCTAGGATGACATCAAAATCCTTCATCTCCAACAGAATAAGATCTGCGGGTAACACAACTTCTCCTATCCGAACTGTACAACTAGGGCAATAACTAGTACACACAACTTGTTTTCCTACTGGTGTTGCCACAGTCAATATGTACTCAAGAACCCTACCATGCACATCAATTAATCTAGAAAATGCATGGGATATGAATGAATGCGTGGAGCCAGGGTCAAATAATATCTTAGCTTCTATCCCACTAACAAGAAGTGTACCTTCCACAACATTGCCTGCTGCTTCTGCATCAGCTCCGTTGACCTCATATACCTGTCCTCGCTGCTGTGGCCTGATAGGTGCATGCTGCTGCCTGCCTTGAGGGACATTTCTCTTCTACTGCGGGGGACGCTGATTCTGCTGCTGTCCTTACTGACGGGCCTGCTGTTGCTGTTGTTGTTAGGGTCTATACTGCTGCGGTGGTGGCTGTTGCTGAAGTGGTCTTGCCTGATTCTGCACTACTAGTGCATTATGTGGCGGTGCTGGACGTGGTGCTCCTTGAGGCTGCTGATTCTGCCTATTCGGTCTCCGGCAGTTCCTCATCTGATGATCCATGGAGCCACATCTAAAACATGCTCCGGTGATGGTACGACATTGGGCACTCTCATGGTTTTTGCCACAGTGGATACAAACGTGCTGCACGTTGTCTTGCCTCTGCCTCTTGTTCTGCTGATTCCTTTGCTGGTGATTCTGCTGCTGTGGTTGCCCTTGTCCTTTGCCTTGAGATCTAAGGACCTTGTGGTGGAAGTTCTCGAATTTGTAGGCCCTCTTGATCGCCTCTTCAAAAGTGACCGGTGGTATAACTCCCGTAGCATCCCTCTCGATGATAGGGTGAAGTCCTTCAAGGAACTTGGTTATCTTTTTCTCCACCGTGTCCACTAATTCAGGGGCATATCTTGACAATCTCTCAAACTTAGTGAGGTATTCTTGAACTATCGTATTGCCTTGGACAAGCTGTTGAAACTCCACAGCCTTTTGTCTCCTGATGTGCGTGGGTACATATTTGTTGCGAAACTGTATCTTGAAGTTCCGCCAAGCGACTGCGTCAGCCATTGTTCTATACTCTTCCCTAACTGTTTTCCACCAGATGTCTGCCAACCCGGTGAATAGAGACGTTGCCAGCTTTACTCTCTCTCCCCTTGTGCATCTGAAGACTTCAAAGATGTTTTCTGTATGGTCTAACCAATCATCCGCGGTTAAGGGATCTTCTGAGCTAACAAAATCCTTGGGGGCTCTCTTTCTGAATCGCTCAAACAAAGCATTGGGGTCATGCTCCCTCTGATTAATAACAATAGCAGGTTGAGGTTGGACTGGTTCTGGCCTTCTCTATAACACCTCCAATAACTGTCTCTGCATTTCTGCTAACTCTCTGGCATGATCCTCATCTTTCTTCATCATTTGCTCTTGAAGCCTAGTATGATTCTCATTAGCTTGACGCTGCTGATCAAGCATAGCCTGTAACATCTGCTGAAACTGATTTGGCATCGTATTTTCAGCTCTATCTTCTCCCACAGGCCCTGTACCCTTAACTGGCCCGGTATAATCACTGTTGCTCGCTGTAGGATTACCGTTTACTGGGCGCTTACAAGATGGTATGATGCTGCAAAACAAGTTGTTAGCACATAATAATCAAGAATAGGGTCACACATTGCTCACGCGATTCTAGCTAATGGAAGATCTAACGAATCCTCGCCACGTCCTTAGGATTTCTAGTTTCTTTTAATTGCTTGAAACACGTCTCGCTCTGATACCAGTCTGTCGCGACCTCGGACCGGGTTTGGGGACCAATCCGGGATCGGGACTAATTGTGAAGTAAATAAGAAGAGGTATGTTTGATGCCCAAGTGTACACGGGTTAATAAAAGAACACACATTACCCGTGCACGTGATTTCCCACAGGTGTCCGCGGTGAGGATTTTCCAACACACATAACCATATAGTATAATTGCGGAAGCGTATGGCAAATCAAGCATGTATTTCATTTCCAAAATGACAAGACTGATTACATTTGAATAACAAGTATCAGAATGAGCAATGTCCTAAAGCGTAACCCAAAAGTACATGTTAGAGTTTAATCAACAAATAATTTAATTACAACTCCCAAAAATAGAGGCCAACAAAGGCCAATATAAACAAAACAATGTCCACAAAAATATACATCCGATCACCCCCAAAATGTTTCGCATCTCGACCACCCGATGTTTACATAACATCGTCAGCACGCCACTCAACTAGCGGTTGCGGTTCTCCGACCGCCTCCTCTGGCTCCTCCTCGGGATAACCAACAACGGGACCTGAGTACCAAAGCAAAGGGGTCAGACACGACGGTCTGGCAGGTGGGTGAAAGGAAATAAACATTTAATAATAAAAACTTTTACCTTGGAAAACATGCAAACATGTTTAAACAATGTCTTTCAAGGAGTAAATGATTCATTTAATTAAAACGCATATGCAGTCACAAAACATGTAAGGTAATCAAGGAAACCGGGAAACAATCAAGATGGCATCCACAAGAAGCTAAATCCTCTATCACCGAAGTGACGAGAGTATCGGGTATTGACCTCAGTCACCGAAGTGAGGAGGTGCAACCAATTTACATATACATATACAATAATAAGGGACGGGACCACGGTAGCAAACCGGGTATCGGAAATCATGGTAGCGAACCGGATATTGGGAACTACGGGAGCGAGCCGGGAATCGGGACGGGACCACAGTTAATAAACCGGGTATCGGGATCCATGCTGCAGCTGGCGGGACGGGAAGGGATCTCCAAGTCAGTGGATCAGACTGACAAGGTTATCCAAGCTTAGCGGTGCCGACTCATAGGTCATATGCAATAAATCGGGCATGTATAAAACACTTACGATGAAATCGTATAGACGAGCAAAACGGGGTGCTCAAGGCACAAATATCATTTCAATATCGGGTCGCATCATGTCGGGCATGCATTTCGGGGCTATAAAAGGGTGTAAGTACAAATACAATGCTTTCGGAATCGATAAATTATAACTCATAAATTTCTGGAATAAACAGTTGCAATAGACTTTCAAAATATCGGGGTTTAAAACAATTTCAAGGTGAATAGGGATCCCGTATGTCTATATAATGAAAGAAACTTGGTACTCTTTGAATTTGGAAGACATGCCGGGTTCCTTATACACTATAGTAGCCTCAATGCTTAAATGAATTTCTGTGATGTGGTTTCTCACTCGAACGGGCTCCCAACAAACCTTTCATCTCTGCTTCGAACACATTCACAGGAGAGCGGTGCCCATTGCTCTCTGAAAGGGTCACAAGCAATGGGATGGAAGCTCCCTTCAGCTCCCCCTTATTCATAAATTTAGGGAATTTCGGTCACCTTGCGGTCAGATGGCGGTTAGCCGCCAGTGAATCCGGCGGTTAACCGCTGTCTGACCGCGAGACTGACCGTGGGATTACAGCTCTCTGGAATTGTGACCGCTTCAATTCGGTTGGCTGGCGGTTAGCCGTCGGTGGATACGGCGGTTAGCCGCTAGCTGACCGCGAGATTACAGCTCTCTGGAGACGTGACCGTAACTACGCGGTTGGATGGCGGTTAGCCGTTGATGGATAAAGCGGTTAGCCGCTAGTTGACCGCGGAGCTGACCGTGAGGTTACAGCTCTCTGGAAATGTAACCGAACTTGCTTCGGTTAGCCGCTAGTTACCAGGCGGCTAGCCGCTGGGCGACAGCCAGCTGACCGCCAGTCAGGGGAATTTCCTCACTGGGTTCATATTCGGGTCTTCCCTTCTCCAAACCATTTTCTTTCATTCTCCATTTTTACATTCATAATATCACCAAGAGAAGGAAGACATCCATCATCACGAATATTCACTTAGGCATTGTACAAAAGATGAACCGACAACTACAATTCAAGATTTAAAGACCACAAATGAAACCAAAGCTAGAAATCATATTCAAGACAATAAAGAGGTTTACCAACCCTTTTCAAAAGTATTTAACCTCATTGAATGCCAAGGAAACAAGTCATTAATGAGATACAAATCAAGTATACATGTCATGGAAATCATTAAAACCAAAACATCCATTCAATCCACTTGCCTCAAGATCTCTAACAAGAAAATCCAAGCTTCTAATCACTCTTCCAAGCCAAGGGTGCAATCTACAGAAAAACCCCCAAATACAAACCCTAAAATGGGTCAAACCAAGAAGGAAGAAGAAGAAACTCACAATAACAAAAAAATGGAGTTCCTCTAGGACTAGGAGAAAACAAATCTAAGAGATTGGGAGGGAAAACTTACTAGGAAAGTCCTCAAAAGGCAAGATGAGCTTCAAGAGAGTTCTAAAATGGGTGGCTTCCTTCCACAAATAGTATCAATGGAAAGCTCTAGTAGGGAGGAAGAAGATGGTGATCACCATTAGTACTCTAAGCGCAAGCTTGGTGGAGATTTGGTGGTGGATGAGCAAGAGGAAGAAGAAGAAAAAACCCTAGCTTTGTGTTTGTGCTGGAAAAAGGGAAATGAGGGAGAAGGGTACTTTTTATACAAGTTGGGTGTGGGCTCCACCAATGGGAATCTCTAAGGGCTGAAATCACTAATTTCGGGATCTCGAATGAAATCGACGAAGAAGGAAGAAATGATCACCGAAATATCTAGTTTCCAAAAAGTATATGTTTCGCGGGTTTCGGGGATATCGAGTTTTCTTTTTTAGGTACAGATTTCATGTAAGAAGACCGTTTTGCCCTCAATGCAAGAAAATCGGGTTTCGGGGTTCCGGACGGTTACGGGATCAACATGAAAGTTGTAGGGATTATTGGGACGAGTGAAACGGGGTAGGCATACAAGTCATCGGGGTCTCGAGAAAATTCCCAAATTAACGCAAAGCTATCAAAAAGGGAACCCCCAAAGGGCCCCACTAACACAAGCACTTAAAATTCTCAAAGCTAAAACAAGAACTATACTAATCCAACTTAGTAAATTCTATCAAACACGCTTTGCACTAACACGCGACTTAATTAGTACTAATCGAGGTCACTCGGGTCGGGGTCTTACAGAAAAGATTTATGAAGTATTCAGGTGCATGGGCACTCAACATGTGCAGTTAGCAGCCCACATGTTCCGTGGGATGGCAAAGAGATGGTGGAAGATGGTCAAGAACCCGTATGAGACGATCACGAAAGATGTGGCTTGGAAGACATTCACTGAGCAGTTCCAGAAGAACTTTATCCCAGAGCATTACATGGATCAAAAGATGGAGGAATTTGAGCGATTGGCGAAGGGTGATTTGTTAGTGCAGGAGTATGAGATCTCCTTCACACATCTATATAGATTTTAGAGGCTCTGATTTAGCCTAAATCTGAGAGAGTTTGGAGGTTTATCAAAGGACTGCAAGCAGACATCAAGAAGCAAGTTCAGCGCAGCAAACTGACCGACTATGATGATGTGGCCAAGGAAGCATATCGGGTAAAAGAGTCCCTGAAGGATGTGATTGCATTGGAATAGTAGAGGATCTTGGTGTTGATACCTCAACCCAAGTCACAGAGTTCATCATCCCTTCACGTTCAGCAACCATCACCTAATAGGCTATGATACGAGCCAGTACTTCGGCAGTTGTCGCAGCGGTTCACTTGCACTTATTGTGGAGGCAGTCATCATGTCCGCGATTGTAGGAAGCAGTCCGGGGCATGTTACCATTGTGGGGACACAGGGCATAAGGTTCGCCATTGCCCAGGAAAGACAGGAGTGGTACCACCAGCACTCCCAGCTTCGGCGCCCAGGCCACCACATCCTGTATAGCCGTTGAGATAGGTGACTCCTGTACAGGCCCAACCCCAGTAGCAGCAGATGATTGTCAGACCACCCCACCCACCGCAGTAGCGTCCTCCAGTACCACAACAACGATTTCAGCAGAGACCTCCAGCACCACCCAGACTCCAAGCTCGTGGCCCTAGGCCACAGCATCAGTATCATTAGCAGCGTCCCCGGCAAGCAGGGAGAGCTTATGCATGAGGAAGCAGAGGCTGCAAGCAATTTCACAGAAGGTATACTTTCAGTTTGTGGATTTGATGTTAAAGTTCTATTTAATCCTAGATCCACAAAGTCATTTGTTGCACCAGCATTTGTACTTCACTTGGAGGAGGATAAGGAGACACTACCTTATGATTTGAAGTAGCCACCCCTATAGGTAGATCAGAACCTTGTAATATTATCTACCTTAGATGTAGTGATCAGATTGGAGAAGTTCAGCTGACCGCCAGTTTGATCATCTTACCAATGTCGGAGTTTGATGTGATACTCGGTATGAATTGGTTAGCAGTAAACCGAACGGTGTGATATTGTTTTAATAAGACCGTGAGGTTACAGGGTGCAGACCGTAGTGTTGAGTTTGTTGGAGTTGAGAAGCCCACCTCCAGTGGCGGACCCAAGATTTTCGTTTGGGTGGGGCGGATAGTGACAAGAGGTGAAAACCGGCAGTAGTCTGGAGGATCTTTTGAGACTACATACATCCAAGTATAAGAAAATTAAGATGGTCTAAGACTCTAGACAACACAAATCACAATAATCTTTATAAAACAAACCCTTTATTTCTATTAATTTCTGATGGGGAATTGGGGATGAGACTTTTTCTACTTATAATTATCCCCCTGCATTGTTTTATTTTTGTACAAAAGAAAGGCAGGTGGCGTTCTTTAATTTTCCCACTACCATTTAACAGGGTGATAGAGGATTTGGACTCCCATTTTACTTTTTGGGAGTCGTCCTTTACACAGCGAGGGACATGTGGGGGTGATCTATGACAAACATGGGGCGATCTGTCCTGTACATGTGGTGCATAGGCTACAGCCTAATTGGACTCCATGCAGAAGACTGGTTTTGATCTGGGGCGACCGCCCCAGATCATGATAACATGGGTCCGCCCCTGCCCACCTCCACTCGATTGATTTCTGCATTGAAGGCAGAACGGTTGATAAGGAGCGGTTGTGAAGGATTTTTCGCGTTTATCGCGAAGGACAAGGAGTCCAAGACTTTTAATGAGATTCTAGTGGTGCGAGAATTCCCAGATTTGTTTCTGGATGAGATTCCTAGTTTGCCACCTGTTCGTGAGTTGGATTTCACAATAGAATTGCTGCTAGGTACAGTATCTATTTTGAAGGCCCCGTATATGATGGCTCCAGAAGAATTGAAAGAGTTGAAGACTCAGATAGAAGATTTGTTGGATAAAGGTTTCATCAGGCCTAGTGTTTCACCGTGGGGAGCTCCGGTGATCTTTGTGAAGAAGAAGGACGGGACGATGGGGATGTGCATAGACTATAGACAGTTCAATCAGGTGACTGTTAAGAACAAGTACCCGTTGCCAAGGATTGATGAGTTGTTTGATCAATTATAGGGAGCTTAATTCTTCTCGAAGATAGATCTGTGTTCCGATTACCACTAGTTGCGAGTCAAGAATGAGAATGTTCCTAAGACCGCATTCCGGATGAGATATGACCATTTCAACTTTCTTGTGATGCTTTTCGGGTTGACAAATGCACCAGCAGTTTTTATGGCATTGATGAACAAAGTGTTTGCCCATTTCTTGGATCAGTTTGTGGTTGTCTTCATTGATGATGTGTTGGTGTATTTGAAGTCTAAGGAGGAGCATGACATCAATTGAGAACGTCATTGCAGCTTTTGCGAGATAACCAATTGTATGCTAAGTTGAATACATGTGAGTTTTGGTTGGAGCAAGTGGCATTTTTGGGCCATATTATTTCTAAGGAAGGACTGACAGTGGATCCTAAGAATGTAGTAGCAGTTGTCAATTGGGGAAGCCCACGGAATGCGGCGGAGATTCACAGTTTTCTTGGACTTGCAGGTTACTACATGAGGTTTGTGAAAGGATTTTCTACTATAGAATCGCCACTCGCTAAGTTGACAAGGAAGGATATTCCGTTTGTGTGGACAAAAGAGTATAAGAAGAGTTTTCAAGAGTTGAAGACACGGTTGACTACAACACCCATACTTGCCTTACCCTCTAGAAGTGGAGGATTTGTGATTTACATAGATGCATCAGGGATTAGATTGGGCTGTGTTCTCATGCAGAATGACAAGGTAATCGCATATGGGTCGAAGCAATTGAAGGATCATGAGAAAAAGCATGCCACACATGACTTAGAGTTGGTAGCAGTGGTGTTTGCATTGAAGTTATGGAGGCATTATTTGTATGGTGAAAGATTTGAGGTGCACACAGATCACAAGAGCTCACAATATCTGTTTACACAGGGTGATCTAAATAACGGGCAGCGAAGATGGATGGAGTATATAAAGGATTATGATTTTCCAATCAAGTACCATCCTGGGGAGGTACATGTGGTAGCGGATGCTCTTAGTAGAAAGGCAGCATTCAGTGGATGTATAATGCCTGAATGGAGATGGATGGTACAGTTCAGAGATATGGATGTAGAAGTATGGCCTGTCAACGAGAAAGTCCTAGTTACTACTATGGGAGTTTGGGAGCCAGAGATAGTTAATAGGATCAAGGAAGCTCAGAAGGATGATGTAGAGTTGCAGAGAATCATTAAGCATGTTGATGACAAGACAAAGTTCAGATTGATTATTGGAGTTCTGTATTGCAAGGGCAAGTTGTGTGTGCCAGATGTTTAAGACATCAAGTCAGAGCTGATGACAGATGTGCACCACACCAAGTACTATATTCACCCGGAGAGCATCGGGATGTATCAGAATTTGAAGAATCACTATTGGTGGGTGAAAATGAAGAAAGAGAATACAGAATTCGTTTCCAAGTGTATTACTTGTTAGCAGATTAAGGTAGAACACAAGAAGCCTCCTGGTTTGCTTCACCTGTTGGATATTCCACAATGGAAATGGGAGAATATCACCATGGATTTCGTGTCAGGGTTGTCGAACACCAGGAAGGGCAATGATGTTGTTTGGGTTACTGTGGATAGGTTGACTAAGCCAGCACATTTCCTGCCATTCAAAACTGGTCAGTTTATGGACAAGATGACTAAGTTGTACAGGGATAATATAGTTAAGTTGCATGGAGTGCCTAAGTCTATAGTATCTGATCGAGACACCAAGTTTGTCTCTTGGTTTTGGTTTACTTTTCAGTCATCTATGGGTACTCAGTTGAAGTTCGGTACAGCTTACAACCCTCAGACAGATGGACAGTCAGAGTGCACCATTCAGACTTTGGAAGATCTTCTCAGAGCATGTGTTTTGGATTTCAAGGAGAATTGGGATGAAAGTTTGCCTCTGTGTGAGTTTGCCTATAACAACAGCTACCATTCGAGTATTGGTATGGCACCATTTGAGGCATTGTAAGAACGGAGATGCAGAACTCCGACATGTTGGGAGGAGGTAGGAGTTCAGAGTTTTCATGGCCCCTCAGAGGTTGCTGATTCCAGTGAGAAAGTTAGGATTGTGCAGATGAGAATGAAGGAGTCACGTGATCGTCAGAAGAGTAATGAAGATAAAAGGCAGAGACCTCTAAAATTTCAAGTGGGAAATATGGTATTCTGAAGGTGTCACCGATGAGAGGTGTTGTCAGATTTGGGCAGAAAGGGAAACTTGCCAAGAGGTTCATGGGACCGTTTGAGAGCAAGAGCAGGATTGGAGATGTGGCCTATCGTCTTGTGCTACCCACCAGAGCTAGATGGTGTGCATGGTATTTTTCATGTCTCAATGCTTCGGAAGTATATTCTAAATCCCAGCCACGTGTTGCAGCATGAGCCACTTCAGCTATTGGCAGAGGCGACCTATGTAGAGCGGCCTGCGTAGATTATCGACACCAAGGAGGTAGTGCTTTGTACCAAGACCATCCAGTGGGTCAAGGTACAGTAGGAGCATCATAGTGCAAAGGAAGTTACGTGGGAGCTCAAGGGCAAGATTAAGAAGGTGTATCCTTTTCTTTTTCCTGATGAGGTATGTTTAGGCATTTGGGGGACCAAATGTTCTTTTTAGAGGTAAGAGATGTAAAGTCCCCAATCATACTGGGTCAATTGGGCCCTATAGTAGGCCTGTTGACCCGTTTAGTTTGTTATTATTATAATTAATTGTATTGTTAGATATTTAAGTGGGTTTAGATCATTAACGAGTTTCTTTTAGTGTTAGAATAGTGTCTGCGAAGTTTCGTGCGATTTCGAGCTCATTTGACTCTAGCAGGGGGTAGTTTGCAATTTCGGGAAAATTAAGTATTTTTTTCAGAAAATTTCAATCGTTGTGATTTTTGGGTTCGTTGGAAATGTCTCGTCGCGTTGATCATTTTCGTCTCCTGGCTCATCGCGATCCGACGATAAAAAAACCCTTCAAGTGGTCCATTCCTTCATCGGACCAACGTAAGGGCAATTTCAGTCATTTTCCCCTTTCTCTCTTCTTAAGTAGGGATTAACCCTAATTGCTTCATTTTCCCAAACTCTGCAACGAAAGGTACATCAGCCTCTCTTTTTCTTCTTCATCTTTTGAAGCCCAGATCTCCACCATGGAAGATCATCCTCGAAGATCTGAGTAGCATAACTTCATCCTTTCAATCTCCTTTTTCCTTTGATATCAATTTGGTGAGCTTTTTCTCACCGTCACTTTTCCAATTATTCTCTCTTTTGTTTAGATCTAGGTTTGATCAGATCTTTTCCTCTCTTTCTTTCTCCTTTGCGTTCTAGGCTGCTTTTGAGTGGGTTAGATCGATGGTTTTTGTGGTAGAAGGCTTCTCCTCTCATTTTCTCAATTTATTCTTCTTCTTGGTTGAGGCAAGTAGATATACAATTTATAATTGAATATTTCTATATTGTTCCTATTGATTGCAATGATTTCTTGTTAGATTTCCCTAATTCCAAGCCTGTTGTTGAAATTGATTTGGGATTGACATGTTAGACTAGGTTCTGGGATTTGGGGTTGGTTAATTTGTAATTGGTAACCCTAGCTTTTTTTAATTTGCTATGAATGAATGTAAAATGATGTATGTGATGAATGGGGAGCATGATGGCTCATTTTCTACAGGTTAGCCATGGATTGGTCGGAGGAGAAAATGGTAGACAACCCATTTTCGGGTTATAGGTCCGTTGTCCGATCGATTGGATAGAGGAACTGCCTAGTTAATTGAGGTCGGATTTAGTCTGATCGATCGGGCACTTAGTGCGATAGATCGGACTGAGGGATGTCTCAGCTAACTGGGAGATGCCCAGTGCCGATCGATCGGACCTTCAGACCGATCGATCGGACGGAACTATTAACCGAGACAGATTACAATCTGATTGACCGGACATTCTGTTCGATCAATCAGAAAGAGTCACTAATTGAGAGTGGTTCAGTGCCGATTAATCGGACATTTTGTCCGATCGATCGGAGAATGCAAGATCACTTAACATGATAACTTTGGAGACTTGTAATTTTTAATCCTCCCGTTGGATTTTTATATGTAATATATCGTTGGAAAGTCCTTGAGATGTAGAATCCAATGTTTTTGGTTTCATCACGATCGGAAGCCAGGAAGTGATGTAAATACCTGGATTAATGATCCACTCATGTTTACTTGAAAATGAGAATGTTAACCTATGTTTGGGCCTTAGCTGTTGAAAACCATGAACCTACTCTCACTTGATCATTAACGGGGATTGAAATCGAAGTACGTGGCTTGGTGTGCTTCGATGGGTTGTCTAGGTATTTGTGTATTACGCATGGTATAACCGAATGTGTATGGAATTGTCTCAATCGATGCTTAACATGATAGTACACCAAGGGATTTCCCTAGGAGTATCGTTGAGTCAATTTCCACACGTACTCCATTGGAACATGTGGGGTACATGGATGACACCAGTTGCTTAGGTTTGGATTGTAATTCTTCCTTGACTTGTTACTTGTATCCGTTGTTACTATTCCTTGTACACTCTTTGGACATTAAACACTTTAATAATTATGAAACATAAATTCTTGTAGAACTAGGATATGGACCTGACTTAGAGTGTATCGTAGGAACCTAATGTCATGTAATTGATAAACATGACTCGCTAACATGAAAGCGATTATCATGTGATTGTCTTGTCTTGTATTGTCTTGAATGAGATAATCCTTATGAACATGTCTTGTGTGTTGAGCTAGCCAGACTCGCTTGTCTTGGTTTTCCTCATGTCAACACCACTTTGATATTATTTGCATGTCATGGCCATCTGCAGTTTGGGGTTTTATTGATGGGCCGGCTACTTGGACATCGGGATGGGCAGTCGACGTAGGATGGCGGCCATGGCTTTGAATAGCTGGGAGCGGGCTAGGTATGTGCTGTTGTTCCCAAGACCGGGAGCTAGGATCCCCTTGGAGCAGGACTTTTATATCAGTAGTCAGGTTTGGATTGTTACTGGTACCCCAGGAGGTGGCTAGGACATCCTCGGAGTCTCCCTCTTGATACTTGCATTGCATTATTTGGATAGTGGTTATTGCTAGATGATGTTAGGATTCTCGTTATTGCTTCTGATGGGTATTATTCTTGCTTTTTGCTTAGATTCGTTTCCTTGTATTCAGATGATTATGTACTTGTCGTTGTTCTATACTTGATGCATGCCATGTCATTTATATTTTATTTATCTATTGCTCAACATGTCGTTGACTCTGGTCCTTGGTGTGCAGATACCCCAGGTGACTACTACTACTATGAGGAGTAGGCCGGTGAGGAGATCCTCTCAGCTGAGGAGGATCGAGAGTGGCGTGTCGATGACGTAGAGTAGCGTCATCACTCCCGGCACGAGAGAGATTTACATGGGACATCATTAGATTTATTTATTCTTATTATCTCTCGTTGGACCTTTATTTCATTGACTTTATGTTGTTTAATAGCCTTGGTTATTGGGTTGGCCATTGTAATAAATTAATTTCTTTATTTAGTTTTGTTTATTCCTTGGTGTAACTTTAATATTTAATGAGATTTATCATTCATTGTTGATATCCAAATATGCCTGGAATTGTATGAATTCCACAGTTTTATATTATTTGAGGTTTGAAATGCGATATTCTCACAGCGGACTTACTATCCTTGGGCCTAAAGGGCAAAAATTTTAATTAGCCCTAAAATTCACTTCCCAGATCCGATTTATTCTCTAATCGGGTTTAGGGGACATGACACAAATCCTCAAGAAATTAGCACAACAATTAACAACCATACCACAACAATAATAAAGGAGAGCTTAAGAACTCGAAAGAAGTAAAACATATCATGTAAAAATTAGTACCTCTTTATCGTTTTATCATACGAATCCAAATGAGAGCACCTATATTTATAAATCATTATATTTCTTCTTTGGTATAAAAATCATTGTTAGCATATTCAAAAAACCATATTATGGGCAAGAATATAATTTCCAATGTACTTGCATTAACTGATGCAGGTCTTAGGATTGGGCTTAAGAGCATGGACCATGTCCATAAAATCATTTGCTTTCATAGAAAGGAAAATCTAGTAAACATATTTTTCTTCGAGAAAAACTAGACACATTTTTTACTACCTAATTCTCTACAAAGAGAGTCAGGCAATAGTATCAACTATTGAAAATCTTTCTTTCTCCTAATTGGATGTGTTGAATGCAAGCCAAAACAAAAAACTGAAAGGAAAGAAAGAAAGACTAGAACCAAGAAAACCTGAATTTTTTTTATCAAACGAGCAAACATAACAAAGACAAAAATCCCAGTGCACATGAAAGGAAAGACCACTAGTAAACAGAAATCGAAGTCTAGAAACTCAAGAAACTAAAGTTAAAGTTTAATAAAGAATAATCAATTTGAATGAAATCTAGGGACATGAAAACCTTCTGAATACGATGGTGATGGTATTGGTTACTTACACTCGGCTACTAAGCGCTTAATTGGATCGGTCAAATGCAAGACGCACTGACTTGAATTACTTACTGCACTTATCTTTTTTTTTCTATTATAGAAAATATGCCTTATTAATTTGATATGATAAACACTGATGGGTCAAGCCTAAGGGCCCAACTCATGTTACAAGACCCGGTTAGCCCAATAAGGCCCAGGCCCAAAGAAGTCCGTAGGCCTGGCCACGTCATCAAGAGAGCATCCGGGAGCCTCACCCTCACAGCCTTGGAAATGGTCAACACCCCACCTCATCCTTTGACCGAATCTCATGGAGAGCACGTAGCTGCCTCGCACGTTGAGAAGAGCTCGCTAGTTACAACAGACTAGCCAACTACTTACTAATAAGTCGCCCCAATCTGTTGGAGAGCGACTATAAATTGTAAGCCCCACTAACACTTGGGGGGCATGAGACAGACACCTGAGCACAACTGTCCTCTCCCTCTCAAAGCTTGTACTCTCTGCTCTCCCTGCACACTTGAGATAATAAAATATCCGACTGCCTCAGCCATTCAGAAGTGGACGTAGGTCACACTGACCGAACCACTATAGTCTATCTCTCTCTCTCTCTCCTATTAATTACTGCATTTATTACTCATACTTGACCGGTGGTGTGCCAATCCATTTTATGCATCATCAGTTTGGCACCGTCTGTGGGAACGACTAAAGTTCTCGCTTCAGAATACTTCCTTTGTCAAAATTATGGTGATCACCACTAGATCGATAAGACGACCAGAGGATAATCCCTTGCGAAAGGGGGAGGATGGTCCTCCACCGACTAATCCTGCTCCAAATGCTCTTGCTCCCACTCCCCAACAAATGTTGGAGACCATGCAGTAGCTGGTGACTCAAAACCAACAGATCTTACAGCTCATGCTCGTAGGGCAAGGAGGAGCACAATTTGGAGGAGCACCGCGCCCGAGGCATCCAAGAGCTCCACGCCGGGGAGCTCCCCATCTGGGCGCCCATCCCCAGGGCACCGGAGGAATTCCCCAGGACGCCCCTCATGGAGTTCCCCAGGGCGCCCCTTTTGGAGTTACCATGAGCGTCCCTCAAGGTGGTGTCCATCACGAAGGACCTCCACCTCCGGGTGGAGCCCAGTTTGGAGGACTCCCACCTCCGGGGGGAGCAAATCATGGAGGACTTCCACCTCCTCCCTCTGCTTCTAATAGGGAGGATCCTCATTTCCAAAAGGGGGAGAGTGAAAACCAAAGCATGGAGGATGGGAGTTATTTCCATGATCCGTCCAGGGAAGCCCCCAATCGCTGGGACGAGAAGATCAGAGAAATGCAAAATCAGCTGGGTGATGTCTTCAATGCCATGAAGGCACAGGGACCGGAGACAGTGGACTACCTAGTGAGGCGAACGGACACACCATTCAAACCCGATGTGGTGAACTACCCACTCCCTCAAAAATTCAAGATGCCATCCGTCGAAACCTTAGACGGTACGAAGGATCCACTGGACCACCTCGAAACTTTTAAGACCTTGATGCAGCTGTACAACGTCCTCGACGAAATTATGTGTAGGGCATTCCTAACTACCTTGAAGGGATCAGCGTGACAATGGTTCGCCAAACTCACCCCGGCCTCCACAGGCTCCTTCGCCGAACTAAGCAGATAATTTGTGGCACAGTTTATTGGTGGACGCCGCCAACTAAAGCCTGCCACCCATCTGCTCAATATAAAACAGGATCGAGACGAGAGCCTGAGGAGTTACCTCACTTGTTTTAACGAGGAGGTCCTTCAGGTCGAGGAGCCCGATGATAAGGTCAGCATGACCGCCTTCCTCGTGTTGACACCAAAAAAGTCACTATGTCTCCTCAACATAAGCAGCCTCGTGAAGTTGCATCCTGCTACAAAATAGGCAAGGCTACTTCAAGAATCAGATTTTGTCAAAATCAGACAGAAACTGAGAGATCCTTCAAGACAGCTAAAAGAGGGGTACACCTGAGGTTTCGGGCCATTCCGACATCGTTTGGCCCAACTTCACTGCACTGATAGCTAAACAAGCGCTCCCGGCGGCGACATCATCGAAGACACCAAAACTTCAATCAGAGCCTACGGATGACTCCAGAATGTCTTCAAAGGGCTCCACGCCAAATTTCAAGTCAAACCGACAACGTTTGACCCTCCATTAATGCTCGAGCAGCAAAATCAAGCCTCCCGGCGGCGGGAACCACCGAAGCCATCACTCATCAAACAAAGTACATGAGTGGCTTCAACATGCCTCCAAAGGGCTGCACGTCAAATTTCAGGTCATTCTGACAACGTTTGACCAGGTTTCGATGCTCCGAGAGAAAATCAAGCCTACCGGCGGCGGAGCAACCTGGGACCATAACATCCAAAACGGAGCTGATGGAACGTCTCAAAATGACTCCAATAGGCTCCCTGTCAAATTTCAGGTCAATCGAACATCGTTTGACCACATATCAAAGCTCGGTATTTTCCCCGCAGCAAAATCAGGTGAAGCATTGATGGGACCCCAAACGGCTTCAAAACTCAAATAAAAGCCCATGGTTGGTCCTATCCACTGCTCAAGAGGCCTCACCTCAATTTTCAGGTCATTCCGACATCGTTTGACCTAGTTTCGACTCTTGACAGAAAATCGGCTACAAAGTCTTCGGCTTTCCTGAAAAATGGGAAACTTTGTGCTCCGATTTCGCGCAGGTTCTCGTCAAAATTTTTTCTCCAAGAAAATCAAGTTAATAATTGAGGAAAAATGTCAAGAAAAATACAGAAGAAAAAATGAACGAAAAAGACGGAAAATCGGCCGAAAACGAAGCTCAACGACCAAAGGGTAAAAAACCCTAAGGTCGCCGGCGACCCTGCAAGTCCTGGTCGCTGGATTTTGCACCAAATTGACCGTTTTTCGATCTTTTCGCGTTTCGGGTGTTCCTGCCTCTGTGATTTTCGGAAAATCCAAGTTTTGATGCTTGAAAACCACTAATCTTCGTCGACATTTCGGATCCGTCGTCAAAAGCACGAAATCATCACCGATCGCCTCAAGATCGCCAATAGGCTGACCAAGAAAGTGCACTTTCTATCCGACCGATCATGAAATCGACAAGACAGATGTCACCGGCCCACCAACGTCAATCAATGTCTGAAATTGCACTGCAATTCGACATCAAACAATGCGTGGATCCACCTGTGATGATCGCAAGAAGAATCTCAAAAGGCGCAGCGCGGCCCGTGACTCTTCACATGCCTTGGCGACCACTTAATGACGTTAATTGACCCGTTTATGACAACTTAATGCGGTCATTAACTCATTATTTTGGACGGCCCAATCAGATTCAAGCATTTGGGAGTTACAAATCCAAGCAATCATGGCATTAAACCCATGAAACTCCCATCATCATGAAGCATAAAGGTGATTAAATGCCCACTACGTTCATCGGCCAATCACAAGCCTTGAAAAAGGAGTTACAAAATCAACTTGTAACTCCTCATCAATTCTTTCATCATGGCCATCAATGCCAATTGACACCTCATGGCTACCAAAAGCCTATAAAAGGAGGTCCATTCCAAGAAGAAAGAATGATGAAAATAGATCCCAAGTGCAAGCTCTGAAAATCCACAAAATCCAAGAGAGAGACGAAGTCCTGCTAGTTTGCTCCCGGAAGCACCACAAGGTGATCAACGTCCCTTGAGCGCCCCCCCCCCCCCCCCCCCCCCCCAAGGTCACCTCCTTCTCCAATATGGCCTAAACACGGTTTTTCAGCCCGTTTACTCGGTTTTTCATTGGATATAGGACCTTCTCATGGTCCTTGTCCTTTAAAAAACTGAGGTTAGGAGCCAAGCCAAAGAATCAAAGCATCACATGTTCTCATTTGAAGGACGATGGCGAAGCCCATACATGACTTGCGACCGTCAATCTCAACGTGTCCCCACAATCTCCTAAGAAGTTAGATCCATTTTCTTACTTTTCTATTGTAGTTTGTATTTCTTAAAGAGACAAAAATAAATCACAATTCTTGTCTTTCACATTTGATGAGTTTTGTAAAATCGCCTTTCACGGCAAAACCGCCTTTTACGGCAAACAAACAAAAACGCCTCCTACGGCATTCTCAAAAAACAAACTTGTCTCTTTTCTTAATATTTATGCAATTTGAAAAGTTAGAAAAAAGGTTTGATTTCCTTTCCACTTGTGAAGGTGAATCCCCGGATCATCACCATTCCAAATTCCAAGTAGAAAGTAAATCTGGCATACCCGTACAAAAATGTTGATACTCGAGATTTTCCCTCCTCCGCCGAGACCTAGGTCAGCCCCCGGGGTGCGGAAGGAGAGGACGGAAGATTCCTTTCGGGTCCATCAAGTTGGCATACCCGGTGGGACACGTTGACTTGAGAACGTGATGCTTTGATCACTTGGCTCCTTTCTAGTTGGTGGCCTATGTTGCATTTTGCATCTAAAAAAAATATGAGATGGGATTTCAATTGTTCTTTCTCACTTAAAAAAAAAAAACAAATCTGATTTCTTTTCTTAGATTCAACTTTGAGAAATTTTGATCCTCTCCTCTTCGAACTTGATAGCTCACAGAAATGTTCGCAGCTATCGTTCATATCGTGGATTAGGCCATCTTTTCTCTTTGATGAGTCCAATTGGGATTTCAAAAAAAAAAAAAAAAAACACCTTCATTTCAAAATCTTTCAAAAAAAATGATCTCTCTTTTCTTAGATTCAACTTTGAGAAATTTTGATCCTTCCCTCTTTGAACTTGATAGCTCACAGAAATGTTTGCAGCTATCGTTCATATCGGGGATTGGGCCATCTTTTCTCTTTGATGAGTCCAATTGGGATTTCAAAAAAAAAAAAAAACACCTTCATTTCAAACTCTTTCAAAAAAAAAATGATCTCTCTTTTCTTAGATTCAACTTTGAGAAATTTTGATCCTTCCCTCTTTGAACTTAATAGCTCACAGAAATGTTTGCAGCTATCGTTCATATCGGGGATTGGGCCATCTTTTCTCTTTGATGAGTCCAATTGGGATTTCAAAAAAAAAAAATTATAATTTGAAAAAAAAAATTTAGTTTTTTCTCTTTTGAATTCAAATTTGAGAAACCTTGGTTCCTTCCCTTTCGGATTTAGCGCTCGCAAAAATGTTGAGCCTTTGTTTGGATTGGAACACCATTCGCTCTCTTTGATGAGTTCATTAAAAAATCTTTCAAAAAAAAAAAAAACACTAAGGTTCCACCAGTTGCGTTCTTTGACCAAAGTGGATTTAAGAAAAGCCTTGTCCAGAGTGTGGAGACAGCTAGACTGTTCGAGGCAAAGGTCCTTCAAATGGGTTCATTAAGTAATCCTACCCTTACCTGGGGACTGATCTATCTACTAAGGTTTCATAAGATCGAATTGGAAATCTATGTGCACCTTTCAAAAAAAAATCATCTAAAAAAAATCTTTAAAAAAAAAAAAACTTCTGTCACTTTTGAATTCAGAGTTGAGAAATCTTGGTTCTTTCCCTTTCGGATTTAGCGCTCGCAGAAATGTTGAGCCTTGTTCGGAATGGAACACCATTTGCTCTCTTCGATGAATTCAATCTTGACCTTTCAAAAAAAACTTCCGTCACTTTTGAGTTCAAAGTTGAGAAATTTTGGTTCCCTCCCTTTCGGATTTAGCGCTCGCAGAAATGTTGAGCCTTTGTTCGGAACGGAACACCATTTGCTCTCTTTGATGAATTCAATCTTGACCCAAAAAAAAAAAAAAAAACTTCCGTCATTACTGGATTCACATCCAAGAAATTCTGGTTCATTCCCTTCTGAATTTAGCGCTCGCAGAAATGTTGAGCCTTTGTTCGGATTGGAACACCATTTGCTCTCCTTTATGAATCCAAATTTGACCTTTCAAAAAAATCCCATCTCGTGTCCTTTCCAAGGATGCGATTTGCAAAATTTGTGCCTAGCGGTGCTAGTACGCCCTTTCGGGTCTACTGTATTTGCGACCGACACATTTGTATCTCCAACCTTATATCATTTTACCTCGAGTAAGCCTTGCTTCTCGGTAATTTGAATTAAGGTCTACAATTGCTTCTAGCAGTCACTGGAACGCTCACTCTGAGCCTACCATACTCGTATTTTAGAACAATTGTGTCCTCTATGGCTTTTCGCCTTCTTCATCGTCCTTGGGTTGGGCCATGTCCCCTCAAGTGATTTGAAAAGACAAAACCATAGTTGTTCTCCATTTACAATCACCATATTCTTGTAATTACTAATGGATTTGATCTTGTTTCAGAAGTTTTCCAAAACTAACAATGGCAGCTTCATTAACCATCACTTTCGATGAGAACAAGTACCAGCTTATGCTTCAAGACAAGCAAAACAAGCATAAGCGCCCTGCCAGTTGCCGAAGCGTCATCTCCCTCGACAACTCTCCAAACACCGGGTCAACTTCAACTCCTCAGACCATCGTCTTCGGATCGCTGGGACCATTCCCACTTCCCGCAGAAGACACTGTACCTGCCAAGAAGCAGAAAACCGCCCCGCAATGTGTCACTAACATGGCACCAAGGGCGAACATGAAGAAGCCTGAAGCCCGTGACATTCCCACGAAGCCTCAATCCACAAGAAACTAGGTTTACCCCAAAACTTGGTCCCCGAGATCTTCACCAAAGCAAAGGAGGTCCCAAACATCTGCAAAGCCAGCATACCTGGCCCCTCTCAAGGAGAATCGGTTCTACCCTCTCTCTTACATAAAAGAGGAGAAACCTACCCTCCACCCAAAAAACAAACAAAATCATCATGAGCTGGCTTGCTCCTACAAACCCAAAATCAAATCCTACATCGTTAGGCCTATGCAAAAACATGCTGAAGCCTGCACTCCCGCGAGTCGACCCTTTATCTCAACAGGGGCCGAGCTCGCAAAATTCAAGTCTTCATTGCGACAGACAAAGGACCACGTCCAGATTATGTCCTTGCCAAGCTTCAAAGAAGACAAACTTGGCTGCTGTGCACGAGGGACTACCTCCTTCATCGCTAGAGCCCAGCCAGAGCTGACTGAAGCTCAAATTGCTCGTCGTATGCGTCGCCGCACTGCATATCGACAAAAGAGACTTGAGAAACAAAGAACCCAGCATTCTACTCTCCACGTCTCAAACAAATGGGTCGAAAAAGAAAGACCCGACCAATTCGTTGCTGTTCATATGGTTGGCAAAATCAGAAAACGCCGGAAGTCAGCAACCAAAATCAGTGTTAGACGTCCAGTGACTCGCAGCGTCTCTCGGACAAGAGCACATCTAGAAGAATCCTCCACTCCTCCAAGCCAAGGACACCGGAGTAACCCCTCTTCAGATTCTTCATAGCCCCAGCTCAGTCACCAGGACGATTTCTTCGTTCGAATCCTGAGGGATGAATGTCTTGGCTACAAGTTCTGAGCAGCCTCCGCCGCATGATGACATAACTGCACGCATCCAGCAGTTGGAGCAAGGACAATAAAGAATTGAGGCTCTGATGGAAAACCTTATTCTCACTCTACAGCGTCCACCACCTAACAATGAGACCCCTCCGAATCATGAAGATGACGAGGGGAATGCAGAAAACAATGAGTCTCGCGCCCTTACTAGAAAGGACGTGGACGATATCCTCGCGAAAGCAAAAGAAGAGGATACATTGAAGGAACATGGGATCAAGCCACCCTACCCTTTATGGATGGACTCGATTCCGTTCCCGGCAAAATTCAAGCAACCTACTCTCCAAACATATACTGGGAAAGGTTCGGCCAGATAGCATGTCATCCATTTCAAGATCCTGACGGGAGCCATTGCGGATCAAGATGCCCTCAAGATTCACCTCTTTGCAAGTACCCTAAAAGGTACAGTCTTTGATTGGTACTTCACTCTGCCGGAGAACTCCATCCAGAACTGGGATATGCTAGAGACACGCTTCCTGACCCACTTCCAAGGTGAGGATCATCATGTTACTATGGCTCAACTCTGCAGCCTAAAACAGGGAGAGAATGAGTCAACATACGACTTCATTCACAAATGGAAGGCAATGGCGTACAAATGCTCAGATGTACTGCCACAAGCGTTGCTAGTCGACATCTGCCATAACAATATGAGAGCAAAAATTCGCTCCATGATTATTGGCAACAAATCAAAGAACCTGGGAGAACTCCTCGAAGCTTTCATGGAAGCTGAAATGGTGATCAAAGACCTCAACAGTCAGAAATCATCAAAGAAAGAGACGACTGCTGTTACAACCTCAAAACCAAAGAAAAAGGAGGTTCTTAATGTGCAGACTAAATCAGCTCCTCAGCAGCCAAAGAAACTTGAAAGCAAAACTGCAGGTAAAAGACCTGAACTCTCTGATGCCTTCAAAGAATGTGTAGAAAAGAAATACCCGTCCGATGAAGATGTTGAAGAAATCTTTGAGGCTCTCCTAGCAAATGGCAAACTCATTTTGCCAGAGCCCAAAAGACCGGGAGATGTTGGCAAAACCAATGATCCCCGATACTGTCCATACCATCAGATGATCTCACATCCTCTCAATCAATGCTTCGTTGTGAGAGAGAAGATCAATGAGATGTGGAAAAACGGAGTCATAACCTTTGATAAAAACTATGGCTCTGCCTCTGTCAACATGGTGTCATGTCGGCAAACTTCAAAGTCACCGAAGCAGAAAATCACTACTTCATTCAAGGTGATTAAAATGGCTCAAACGTCTCAAGAGTTGGTTCCCTATCCAACATCAGATGGACAACCTATATGGGTTTATCCCGATCTCCTAGATGATGAAAATTGGGAGATCGTCAAAACAAAGTCGACCTCTCAGCAGCGAAGGCAAGCCAAGAGACTGCTCCGCAAGCTCAAACAGCAGTAAAAGTCTCAACCAAAACAAGAAGTCCTTGAAAAAGCAGAAACTTCTTCCACTGCTTCACTTGGGACGACGGAAGAATCTCTTCCCAAGACCTCCAAGGCGGTAAGAAAATTCACCCTTGATGATTTCATGCCACCTCTATACAAAAATGAAACTGTGCAGGGGGCATCATACTCTTGCAACTCGGTAGTTGGATTCTCTATGAACGGATACGAGTCCAGTGATACTGTCAGTGATATCGATGAGTGGGAAGAATCCCTTGAAACAGGAGAATACCTCTCCGATGAGGAATGGATTCCCGAGTCTCATCTTATGCCAGTAATCTGGTATAACCCATTACAGCCACAAGGATCTTGGTCTGATGATGAAGAAGACCAGGACCCTGTTCAAGAAAATGCTGTCAATCCAGCACCAACCAATGCTTCGGTGGAACCTAACATTGGTGAACCACGAGGAGCGGATGACGAAGAAGATTTGGCTCCCATGCCTGATCTTGAAGAATATGCAAGAATGTTGCAACATCTTGCCATAGAGCAGAAGCAGGATCGCATCAATCTTCGTCATGATCCAGAACAAGAATTCCCTGAAAATCAACGGGAACTTTCTCCCTTAACTCCTGAAAATGGAGGAAACAATTGGATCGATGATCCTCTTACATCTGAGGATGAGTCCGATTCCCAACAGTCTGCACTGGGGGCATCTCCTGTCCGGATGACTTGCAATGCAATAACTCAAGACAATAGTGCCTCTGAATCTTCCGAAGACACATACACCCCAACCGGTAGCATATCTTCTAGAGCTACATCTTCTCAGGTGACTTCCATTGAGATAACATCCTCTCAGCCCTCGTCTCCTGAAGCTGTGACATCGGAACTCAAGCATCTCCTGATTGATCATCTTAAAGAAACTCCTGCCAATGAAATCTTCTTCATTAAAAGCCCAGTCAATTGGTCCCAGATACCCGATCTCACAGGCAATTTCTGGACTAATACAGAAAAGTTGCCGGCTGCTGTTCAGGACTTGTTCCTGGAAATTGCTCCGTGCAACACAATTACTGAAGACACCAATGCTGTTACACAGACGTCTTCAGCAAAAGATCGACCCCTTGATCCTGAGAACGATCTTCCAAAAGACGACCCTTCTCTAGAGGCTCTTGAAGTTGGTAGAGGTACCCGTTCTGGCCGGGATTACCATAAAAATTACAACCAACCTTCTTCTTCTTATGTAAATCCTTCGGGAAAACAAGTTGTAAGCGCCCCAAGTGGTAATAATAATGAAAATGCAGTCCCGAAGGAGGCTTTCAAGTACGACTTGATCGAGCACTTCAAACACATACCTGCACGTCTGCACATCCTTGACTTATTACGAATGTCTCCACAAACTCGTGATAGTCTCATTTCAGAATTACAAAGGCTGAATGCGGATGTCGACAAACACGCCCCACAAGTCCTACAAATTGAAATGGACTACAGGGTCAAAAAATCAAATACTCACTCAAAGTGAGAAAAGAAGAAAACTGAGGGATCAAGCAATGAATGCCTCTCGGTACAAAAAGCAGCAAGTGCAACAATTGCCTTCGACGATGATGACCTCCTCCTAGGCGAAACAAAGCACAACCGACCCTTGTACTTTACAGGGTACATCAAAGAAATGCCAGTACACAGAGTTCAGATCGACCCAGGTTCTGCACTCAATCTCATTTCTACTTCGGCACTCGAAGAGCTGAGCATCCCACCTAGCAAGCTGAGTCACACGTCCGTATCCATCTTCGGATATGACGGGAGTGCTCAAAATCCTATCGGCAAAATCAGGTTCAAATTACAAATCGGTGATCTTATTTCTGAAGTCACTGTATATGCGATAAGGACTCATTCATACTACAATATACTCCTAGGACGCCCCTGGATACAGGAGAATGGTGTCGTCCCTTCAACTCTACATCAGTGCATCAAGTTCGTTGGCAACGATGGCTTGATACATCGAGTGTTTGCAGACAAAAAGCCCTTCAAAGGCAGAGATGTCCATTTTGCAGATGCTCAAATGTATAAAGATGGAAAAGAAGAGCAGGAGAAAGAAACAATTCACTTTACCGACAGTCTCCAGAAAGATAAAGGCAAGGCTCCTCAGCAATCACCGGAGGTAAATAAACCCTCCACCAAACTCGAAGTAAGCGGTCAAGCTCCCTTCGTCGTCTCCTTCAAATCTCCAAAGCCTTTGGTAATCACTATCAAAATAAAGAAGACAAAACAAAAGGCTGGGGGCAAGTTCACTGTCTCCTTTGTGTCTATTATGCATGACACAGACTCGGAGTCAGAGCCAGAAAATGACACAGCATCAAGCCAAGCTGATACTCAGCAATATCAGCCCGCTCTCACTCCATTGGAGACACCTGCTGACATAGAAGATCCTACGTCTGCTTCCTTTGTCATTCCGGCAACTTCGCCAAAAGAAAAAGCAATCTTCTTCCATAGATCGAGAGTATCTCCACTGAACTCTTTGCTTGAACCTTTCCAAAATGAAGGTATGCTTCAGCTATCCCTGTATAGTCCGATGGCACAAGCTATCATGAATAAAATGGGCTACGACGCTCAAAATCCGACTAGTTTGGGAGGTGGCCGTGGTATTCTTACACCATTGGAGCCCACCCTGACCAAAAGTCAACCAGAAGATTGGAAAATCCACCTTTATAAAGGCAAATCTTCTTATGGGTTGGGGTATGATCCTACCGCTCCTATGAGACAGTTGACACCATGGCTACAAAGTCGCTTTACCGACCAAGCCTCAACATCTCATGAAGACATTGATATCCCTGGATATCACTTTGAGGAGTTACTCGTCAAAAATCCAGAAAGCTTCTCCAATTGGTATGATTTCTCTGATAATAAAGAGGAATTGCCCAGTGAAATAGACGCGCGGTTCTTTGATCCAAAAAAACCATCGTCTCTAAAAGAAGTACCATACTTCAACCCAATTCCAGCAAATGATTGGGACCATCTCATTGCAAGCCTTGAGAAGGACACTGATTAAGAAGATCCGTGGACAGAAACAGAGCCTCAGTCTGAAAATTTCTCTAGCACTCCAGAAGGTCTTGTTGAGTTGGAAGCCTCCGAAAATATTGTGGAGGAACCACCTTCAAACCTTCCGACAGAAGACCCTGTTCAAAAGATAAACTTGGAATACCTGATAATCCACGTCCTGTATTCATAAGCAAGAATATAAAGGATGATGAGTTACCCGAGTATATCTCTTTTCTTCGCGAGTTCGTTGATTGCTTTTTATGGTCTTATGCCGAAATGCCTGGCCTGGATCCCAAAGTAGCGGTCCACAAGCTCAACTTGCAAAAAGAAATCAAGCCTATCAAACAAGGCCAAAAGAGATTTCGTCCCGACGTGATGGACAAAATTGAACAAGAAGTTCAGAAACTCAAAAACGTTGGCTTCATCGGCGAGGAACAGCATCCTGAATGGTTGGCTAACATCGTCCCCGTGACAAAGAAAAATGGGCAGATAAGGGTCTGTATCGACTACAGAGACCTGAATAATGCATGTCCTAAAGATGAATTCCCGCTCCTCATACCAGAGGTGATGATTGACAACACCTATGGGTTTGAGCGAATGACATTCATGGATGGATTCTCTGGCTACAATCAGATAAAGATACATCCTGAAGATGAAAGGTATACATCATTTCGGACACCATTCGGCGTGTATTGCTACACTGTCATGCCATTTGGTCTGAAAAATGCAGGTGCAACATATCAGAGGGCTATGATGAAAATATTCTAAGATATGCAGCACAAAACGGTCGAATGCTATGTTGACGACCTCGCCATCAAAAGCAGAAGAAAAGAAGACCATCTCGATGATCTTCGAGAAGTCTTCCTCCGACTTCGCAAACACAAATTGCGGATGAATCCACTAAAGTGCTTCTTCGGTGTCTCATCGGGTAAGTTTCTCGGATTCATAGTACGGAAAGCTGGAATAGAACTTGACCCTACCAAAGTCAAGGCTATCCTGGAAATGCCATCTCCCAGAACCCTAGGAGAATTAAAAGGGCTTCAAGGAAGGCTGGCCTACATTCGACGGTTCATCTCCAATCTATTAGGAAAAATGCCGTCCATTCTCTCGCCTGATGAAGAAAGGTGTCGACTTTGTCTAGGATGCTGAATGTCAAAATGCATTTTAAGACATCAAAGCATACCTCACCAAACCTCCAGTGCCGGCTGCCCCCACAACTGGAAAACCATTTATCTTGTACACAAGAGCTCTCGACCACTCTTTAGGTGCTCTGCTTGCACAACTTGAAAACCACTGATCTTCGTCGACATCTCGGATCCACCGTCAAAAGCACGAAATCATCACCGATCGCCTCAAGATCGCCAACAGGCTGACCAAGAAAGTGCACTTTCTGTCCGACCGATCGTGAAATCGACAAGACAGATGTCACCTGCCCACCAACGTCAATCAATGTCTGAAATTGCACTGCAATCCGACATCAAACAATGCGTGGATCCACCTGTGATGATCGCAAGAAAAATTTCAAAAGGCGCAGCGCGGCCCACGACTCTTTACATGCCTTGGAGACCACTTAAGGACGTTAATTGACCCGTTTATGACAACTTAATGCGGTCATTAACGCATTAGTTTGGACAGCCCAATCAGATTCAAGCATTTGGGAGTTACAAATCCAAGCAATCATGGCATTAAACCCATGAAACTCCCATCATCATGAAGCATAAAGGTGATTAAATGCCCACTACCTTCATCGGCCAATCACAAGCCTTGAAAAAGGAGTTACAAAATCAACTTGTAACTCCTCATCAACTCTTTCATCATGGCCATCAATGCCAATAAACACCTCATGGCTACCAAAAGCCTATAAAAGGAGGTCCATTCCAAGAAGAAATAATGATGAAAATAGATCCCAAGTGCAAGCTCTGAAAATCCACAAAATCCAAGAGAGAGACGAAGTCCTGCTACTTTGCTCCCGGAAGCACCACAAGGTGATCAACGTCCCTTGGGGGGCCACCCCCCCAAGTCACCTCCTTCTCCAAAATGGCCTAAACGCGGCTTTTCAGCCCGTTTACTCGGTTTTTCATTGGATATAGGACCTTCTCTTGGTTCTTGTCCTTTAAAAAACTGAGGTTAGGAGCCAAGCCAAAGAATCAAAGCATCACATGTTCTCATTTGAAGGACGATGGCGAAGCCCATACATGACTTGCGACCGTCGATCTCAACGTGTCCCCACAATCTCCTTAGAAGTTAGATCCCTTTTCTTACTTTTCTATTGTAGTTTGTATTTCTTAAAGAGACAAAAAGAAATCACAATTCTTGTCTTTCACATTTGATGAGTTTTGTAAAATCGCCTTTCACGGCAAAATCACCTTTTACGGCAAACAAACAAAAACGCCTCCTACGGCATTCTCAAAAAATAAACTTGTCTCTTTTCTTAATATTTATGCAATTTGAAAAGTTAGAAAAAAGGATTGACTTCCTTTCCACTTGTGAAGGTGAATCCCCGGATCATCACCATTCCAAATTCCAAGTAGAAAGTAAATCTGGCATACCCGTACAAAAATGTTGATACCCGAGATTTTCCCTCCTTCGCCGAGACCCAGGTCAGCCCCCGGGGTGCGGAAGGAGAGGACGGAAGATTCCTTTCGGGTCCATCACCTAGGAGGCCTCCGGTCATCAAACTTCCTCTTTTCAGTAATGAAGCGACCACCAAAAAGCATGCCAGAACTATTGGCAAAAGCTCAAAAAAATATGAACGCTGAGGAAATCAACAGGTCCGGGCGTGGTGAATCATCTCACGGATCGCCAAAAGCTTGACCTGCCTCTGCACTGTTCTCAAACAGGCAAGCTATATATCAGCTTAGTGGCTCTCTCGCAGGTCCCCAAAAGCTTGGCCTCTGCACTATTCTCAAACATGCAGCCTATCTCCAGCTTAGCGGCCCTCTCGCGGGTCGCCAAAAAGCTTGGCCTCTGCACTGTTCTCAAACAGGCAGCCTATCTCTAGCTTAGCGGCCCTTTCGCGGGTCGCCAAAAAGCTTGGCCTCTGCACTGTTCTCAAACAGGCAGTCTATCTTCAGCTTAGCGGCCCTATCGCGGGTCGCCAAAAGCTTTGCCTGTGCACTGCTCTCAAGCAGGCAGCCTATATCTCCAACTGAACGGCTCCTTGTGAGTTGCCAAAAGCTTGGCCTCTGCACTGCTCTCAAGCAGGTAGCCTATCTCTAGCTTAGCGGCTCTCTCGCGGGTCGCCAAAAGCTCGATCTAAAAAGGTGTAGCTCTCTCATGAGCAATCCTCAAACTCTGTCTTTGCTCTCGCGCAAGCAGCCTCTCTCTCCAGGTAATCGTGTTAAAACATTTAAATGTTTAGAATAACATTGTTTTCGACATCTCTAGGCAGGATCTTGAAACTCAGGTCATCTGCAACCCGAGGGACTACATTAGATCACCGTGACCACTGCCTGGCCGCCCAAATCAACTACCTAGACAGCACACGAGCTGCTCGCCTACGCAGACAACGGCCAGCCCCTCAGCAGCGAAGCCCACGCCTCTGGATGCCCAGACCTCAGGGGCACCCAGACCAAGGGCACCCAGCTTCCCAGGGGCGCCCAGCCTCACAGTGCTTGGACTTGGAGTAAGGAAAAAAAAAAACAAAACATCCTAATGATGGCATGTGTTTGTTCAAAAAGAAGATTTATTCTACATTATCTATGTTCTAGAACTATTCTTTATATTCAGAAAAAGAAAAAGAGAAAGGATACTGATGGAAAAACTGATGTGGATGACCGGGAGCCGACACCGCTGCCGTCCTCCCGCCTGCCTGGACCCCCACGTCGGGCGCCGCGGTCATCCCCGCGTCCACCCGACCTCCTGGGCGCCGACATCGGGCGCAGGCGTCGCTGCCACTACTGAACCGCCCTCCTGGGCGCCGCTGCCGCTGCTACCACTGCTGAACCGCCCGCCTGGGCACCCACGCCGCGCTCGTCGCCCTTGCGAGTGCTGCGCCAGCACCCGTCGCCCCTGCGCGTGCTGCGGCCGTCGCCCCTGCGAGTGCCGCGCCAACGCTCATTGCCCCAGCGCGTGTTGCGCCCGTCGCCCCTGCGAGTGCTGCGCCAAGCCCCCCGGGCGCCCAAACTCAGGGCGCCCAGGCGCCATGGACGCCCAGCACCACTCAGACGCACAGCAAGGGCGCCCAGCACCTCTCCGACGCCCAGCAAGGGCGCCCAGTACCTCTCAGACGCCTAGCACAGGCGTCCAGCACCTCTTAGACGCCCAGCACAGGCACCCAGCACCTCCTGCTTGCCCCGAAGCTGCTTGCTCGCCCAAAGCCCTGCACCAGCACGCTTGCTCGCTATTTTGATCATAAATTTTGGACCGTTACTCCAAATGAGGCTTAATATATATCAAATCGAAGCTCTCGGCGAGCCCTACAAGACTCACGCCTACAGTTGTGACTGATGCTGTTAAAAGTCCAAAAAAGGCCTAGAAACAGTTGTTTTGGCCTCCTGAAGTTTTTGCAGTTGCAAACTCAGTTGAAAATTCAAACGAATGCCCTCCTCTCCAAGTTCCATTGGACACAGGGCATTGGGGGGCAAATAATGGGTCAAGCCTGAGGGCCCAACTCATGTTACAAGACCCGGTTAGCCCAATAAGGTCCAGGCCCAAAGAAGTCCATAGGCCTGGCCACGTCATCAAGAGAGCATCCGAGAGCCTCACCCTCACCGCCTTGGAAATGGTCAACACCCCACCTCATCCTTTGACCGAATCTCATGGAGAGCACGTAGCTGCCTCGCACGTTGAGAAGAGCTCGCCAGATACAACAGACTAGCCAACTACTTACTAATAAGTCGCCCCAATCTGTTGGGGAGCGACTATAAATTGTAAGCCCCACCAACACTTGGGGGGCATGAGACAGACACCTGAGCACAACTCTCCTCTCCCTCTCAAAGCTTGTACTCTCTGCTCTCCCTGCACACTTGAGATAATAAAATATCCGACTGCCTCAGCCATTCAGAAGTGGACGTAGGTCACACTGACCGAACCACTATAATCTCTCTCTCTCCTATTAATTACTGCATTTATTACTCATACTTGATCGGTGGTGTGCCAATCCATTTTGTGCATCATCAAACACTATGGCCATATAGTCAATATATTCTCCTTCTGGAACATCCTAAGTTTCGTTCAACTAAAAGGGTACGGGAGAAACCATAAAAGTAAATAGTCAAACATAAACAGAAAATGATCGAGTTTTTGAGTGGTTCATATTCAAGAAGTAGGAAAAAGGAAAACAAAATCTATAAATGGTGCCCACCAAACTGTAAACACTCACAAGAGAGATATGGAAGGTGAGAAACATAGAGAGGGATCCCCAAAACATCAAAGTCTCCAACACTGTACCCTTCGTTTTTTTGCTAAATGGAAAATTGAATAGAGAAAGAGGGAAAAGCCAAGGCCCCCCTAAAATACAGAGGGAGAAACAAAACCAGCTGAAAACAAGCCAAAGAGAAAGAAAAACAGGGAAGAAGAAGACTAGGAAAACAAAAAACAGAAAGGCAAGCCAGCCCACAACAGGAAAAAAAAAAAAAGCAAAAAGAAACAAAAGGGGCAGAGCAGTAGCCTGAGAAGGAGCTTTCCAGCTGAGAGGAAGCCTTCCCCAGAACACACAACACCTTGGCAAACAACAGCCCTGCCAGAAAGCACCAGAGAAAAGAGCAACTAACAGACCAGCTCCAAAAACTCAGTTGAAAGACAAAACAAAACCCCATGAAGACTCCTGCCAAGCACTGAACGCCTGCACCAAAACTACTCTGAAACCAATTCATCAGCAATCCGGCAGGAACTAGGCCTTAGGGAGAGAGACAAGGCAGACAGGCAAGCCTCCAATTGAAAATCAGCAAACCAAACCTGAGCAGACGCCCCACCACTTCAAACCCTGAACCAGATCCACAAAGGAGGGCGCCACAGGACACCGAAAACCCAGCACCGGGGCCACTCCAGGAGAAAACACAGCAAAGCCAGAAAGAAGAAAGAAGGAGCCGAGCCACTGAGGAATTCTCTAACAAACTCTGAAACACCTGCAAAGCAGCAGAACAAACACTGAAAGCCACCCAGAACTGGATGCAGAGCTGGATTGCCTCCAGTCCAGGACTGCAAAAATCAACTTACTTCCCATCCAGACGCCCTTAGAATGGGATGAGAGGGCAGAGTCAGTCCTCTTAGATGATCCAAGCAAAGGAGCTTAGCTCTGGCCAGGGAAGGATTCACGTTGCAGTGCTTTGAATCATTTCTAAGAGACCAAAGAGTGGAAATTACTTGAAAGAAGATGACTGCTGCAGTTTTCCTTCCTTGATCATCAACACCTCGGGCTAGAGAGGACCAGATGATGGGCGCTGACAGAGGAAGAGAAGGGGGAAGAAAACCGAAACCCAGGATCCACTGCCAAAACTGATTAGCCAAAGGGCAGAGGAAAAATAGGTGGAGATCATCTTCTACATGGCAAAAACAGAGGCAGCACCTAGAAGCCAAAATACAACCTCTCTGCTGAGACAGACAATCTGTGGGTGTTTTCCTAAGAAGGAGGCGCCAGCTAAAACATGACAGCCTGGGAGGCATGAACTTGTTCCAGACCAGGGAGGACCAAGTCACCCAATCTTGGCTGGGCCTAAGCAGGTTCCGAGCTTCTTTGAGAGAGAGACCTCCTGAGGGGCTACCAGACCAGGTGAGAGAATCTGGGACCCCTGGCCCTCCTACACTGATTTGGCTGGTAGAAGAAAGAAGAAAACCATAGATCTCAGAAGGAAGATGTGAAGGGAGAATCCAGGAGAAGTTGTGGATGATGTCTGCTAACTTATCATTGTCTGAGAAGAGAAGATGAGGAAATCTAGAAGCTATTGATTCCTTTCCCATCCAATTATCAAACCAAATGCTAATGGATTGGCCATTACCAATTTTCCACATGCTGCCATTCTGAAGATGGGTAGCCAGCAACCTAATCCTCTTCCAGATGCAAGATCCTCCTCTAGAAGTATGATTGGACCAGATTGAGGAGCCTCTCAAATATTTAGATCTGAACCAGTAGGCCCAAAGGGAATTTGAGGAAGCAGCAGCCCAGCCAAGCTTTAACATGCAAGCCTCATTGAAATCCTTGACTCTGCGCAGGCCAAGACCTCCTTCATATTTCGGCAAGCAAACCTGACCCCAGTTCACCTGGCTGCTGGCCTTCTCCGGAGTGGCTGACCAGAGAAAATTCCGCACACTTGAGGCTTTGATGAAGAGCAGAATATCATCTGCAAAGAGGAGATGGCAGGGGGAGGAGGGAACAGAAGAAATAGGCTCAATAGCTCCTGCCTCCTGAAGGGCCTGAAGCCTTAAACTAAGGATCTCCTCAGCTAAGATGAACAGGTATGGGGACAACGGGTCACCCGGGCGCAAGCCACAAGAAGAAGAGAAGAAACCACAAGGGCTACCATTGATAAGAACAGAACCTTTGGTGGAGCTAATAAGGTCCTTCACCATCTCAATCCATGTTGGAGAAAAATTGAAGAACTGAAGGGCCCTGAACAAAAAACTCCACTGCAGTTTATCGAAAGCCTTGGTAATATCCATCTTCAGGCAAAGGGAACCTCCTCTGGTTTTCGAATTGAGGTTTTGGAAAAGCTCGTGGGCTAGGGCCACGTGATGATGAATGGACCTTCCTTTCACAAAAGCTGCTTGGTGCTTGGAAATGAGGAGAGGAATGATAGAGGAGAGCCTGGTAGCTAGGATCTTAGAGATAATTTTGTAGACAAAATTTAGGAGGTTGATTGGCCGATAGTCTGAGAAGGATTCCGAGGAGGATTTCTTGGGAATAAGGGAAAGGAAGAAAGCATTGGTCTCTCTCAAGATGCGGCGAGAGGAAAAGAAATGGGTGACTGCCCCAATCACCTCTTTACTTATAATATCCCAGCAATTAGTAAAGAAGATCCCTGAAAAACCATCTGGGCCTGGGGAACTGGACCTTTTGAGCTTGAAAACAGCCTCTCTAATTTCTGAAGGGGATGGAGTGGCAGAAAGAAAGATATTATGCTCATCAGAAATAGAGGGACCTTCCATCTCAAAAAGGGCTTCGTCAGGAGTCCTTGGAGAAGCCTGGTAGAGGTTGGAGAAGAAAATGGAGGCTTGAGATCTGATTTGGCCTTCTCCCTTCGTTTCAACCCAAAAAAAACTTAAAATCCCGTGCTCCTTACCCTTCATTTGAAATAGATTTTGAAATCCCCAAACCCTTAAAAAAATGGAGAGAGAGACTACTGCTTG
The DNA here is from genome assembly GCA_028538565.1 of Umbellularia californica. NCBI lineage: Eukaryota > Viridiplantae > Streptophyta > Magnoliopsida > Laurales > Lauraceae > Umbellularia > Umbellularia californica. Next base: position 63,734,568 of record JAPQWN010000001.1, read on the forward strand.
TAGTAGGTGCCAGCTAGACGCGCACACAAAGAGAATCGATTGTAGGGGAGAGCAGATTGCAGAGATAGAGAGAGAGAAAAAAAAAAGAAGGAAAAAAAAAGATATTAAATTTCTTCAGCTTGAAAAACAAAGGGGAGATGAAGAGAGACCCAGGGTGAAAGAAAATGGAAGAAGGAAGAGAATTGAAGGCGAGGAATTGGGTGGTGGGTTAGGCGAGAAATGGAGTGGGAGAGATGGATAAAGAGGAGAGAGAAGAAGAAAGAAAGAAGAAAAAAAAGTCACAAGTGATGACATCATCGTACCTTTTAGTTAAGGAACCTGACAAATAGGGTGCTTGCCCAATCTGGTGATTTCCAATAATGTATGATATCGTGGGGCAACTGGGATCTTTATATATGGAAGGAGTGTTTTGTTTTAGAATTTACGCTCACTTGCTCAGTTAAAAAGGCTTTCTTTTGTACATTCATCTTACATTTGATTGTGCATAGTTCCTTAAGGAACTTGGCATAAGATGGGACCTGTTTGATTGCATGCGAAAGAGGGATGTTAATTTTATTTTCCTTCGGAACATCCAAGGTCTCCTTGTTCTGATTGGATTGCTTGTGCAGAGTCGGTCTTTGGGGGAAAGGGCCCACAAGTTTGAATTCTGGAGGCCCAGAACTCCTCTTTCTCCTTAGCTGCGGTCTTTTCCTTAGATTTAACTTGAGGCTCTTCCTGATTTGAGGACAGAGGTTGTTTATCCTTTTCCAAATTAGATTTTTGTATATTCTTACCACTACAGAGAGTAGTCACGGCTTGGACCTGCTCCTAATTGGAGGGCTCTGCATTAGTAACTTCATACTTCCCTTTTGGATTAGGTTGTGGTTGGGTCGGGAAGACACCTTTTTTTTTTCTTTGTTTTGTGTGTCTGGAGGGCATCATAGATGTTATTAATGGAGGTCCTCATCTCTTTTTGGAATTCAAGAAAAGACTACATGTTGGTTTGGTTTATATTGTTTAGGGTCAGCATGAAGTTGGCAAGAGTTTTACTCCAAAGGCCCTGTTGAAGTAGTGGCACTTAGTGCGAATTTTGATTGAAAGGTGCCGAAGTGCCATTAAACTGATTAGGTCTTTGGGGCAAAATGCCCTGTATGGCATTGGGCCCGTTTCTCCAACGGAAGTTGGGGTGGTTCCGCTAGCTAGAATTTTTTGTGTTACCTATCAGATTGTTGTTGAATGGCCATTGGTACTCGCTGGCGGCATTAGCTTGTTCTTGCAACACCTCTTGAAAAGTAGGGATTGTTAGACAATCTTCTAATGTACAAGTGTCATAAGTGCAAATGGTAACGAGCTCCTTTTTCTTCCCGAATTTCAGTGCCTCAATTTCTCTGAGAGGGTAGCTACCTTAGCATGATTATCCTCCTCTTCTTTTAATAAGTACACTTCCCCTCCCTTAGACTAGTTGTTGTTCAATACCTTCAGATATGTCCTAGTTCCGGGCACTGTGAGCTAGAAACTGAAGGTATTCTCATGCCTCATTAAGAGCTTTTCCAAGGAAAACGCCATTGCACATCATCTCTACAAATTGGTGCGTCTTGGAACTAAGTCCATCATAGAGGAGCCCTATTACGCACCACAATTCAAAGTCATGATGTGGACATGCAAGGAGGAGTTCATTAAAACATTCCAAACTCTTGTAATAGGATTGTCCTTCCTTGTTGAGGTTCATCATAAGCCTCCTTAAGGGCCTGTTTGGATGTATGATGAATTGAAGTATGATGAGGTGAAGCATCAAATCAAGAGAGAACAAAATAAAATGTATTATGATGGTGTTTTGTTTTTAGTTGTTTGGTATGAAATCTTTTTGACTTTTTATATAGAAAAATGGAGCTTTTTTGTCTTTTAGTGAAGAAAGGAGGTTGTTTTTTTTACTTTTTTTGAAAAAGATGGAGGGAATTTTGAAATTGTGTACTTTTGATATGACCTATTGTCTTTTATTGTCTGAATAATGGAGGCTTTACCTCACATCACCTCACTTCACCACACAGCCAAACACGTCCTAAGGTGTTGGCTTTGTGAGGAGGGAATTTTTTTGTCAAAAATTCTCTAACCATATCGGTCCACAAAGCAATTGAATTTGGTCTTTGGGAGTGGAGCCATGCTTTTGCCTTTTCTTTTAAGAGAGAAAGGCAACAGTCTAAATTTCACCACTTGTTCCCTCACATAAGCGTGGCGCACACGTCTTTGAATTCCTTTAAGTGCTTAGCATAGACACCCTTTCCCAGTCAAATATGAACAAGGCAATATTATGATATTTTAGATTATCTTGTTATAGATAAAATTCAATTGCAACTCTTGCTGATGCTTTCTATAAGGCTAAAACACATGACGAGTGAATAATCTTTCCCAAAATTGATAACGTCGCAAGGGGAAGAAAGCCTGTATAATACTTTTATACAACTTAGTGGCCTCTTGAACCTCAAACTCCTCTACAAAGGAGGTAACGGTGCTCAAACAAATAAATGATTGAGATCATTAATTGAAGGCCCATAGAGTGCGAAAAATTAGTGACTACGGTAAATTTAGTTTTTCTCTCTCACATTCATGAGGATCTAAGGGCATATTTTGATTCAAGCAGAATAAATAAATATTGAAAAATTCTTTGTGCATATGTTATGATATTAGTATGGGTTGTGTTCTTATGAGAGGGAGCACTGTGCGAAACGGCTGCTGGGGCCCACCTATTGCTTCACAGATCCTGGAGAGGTGGCGTTGAAAAATACAGCAGGGACCAACACAGTTATTGAAAGAACTAGCTGGTCCCAGATGGGTGTCGGAACCGAACTCGCCAAGGACCTTGTGCGTTCCGGTGTGGAGTAGACCTGTGAACTCGCTGCGAATGCTTTCAGATTTGCTGGATGATCAAGCAAGGGTTCCCATCTCCCTTATATAGAGCAATCCCTAGGAGTCACGACTACTAAGGACTCTATCCCTCCTGAAATCCCACATTTCCTGACCAGCGTGAGAATTCTGCCAATCGAGAGTCTGAACCTGGTCCAAACTCTACCACTAAAAGTTTGATCATTATCTGACTCAACCAGATCAAGACTTGTTTGGGAGTTCATCCGCGGCACACCGCCGGAATAAATCTGGCGTGGGCCCAATGGCAGTCGGGTCACACAATTTTCCTAATAGTTATGACATTTCAAGTTAATCCAAAGGTTCTAATCCCTCCATTTATGGCACACAAGTTTAATGGTTCTACAAATATATATATATATATATATATATATATATATGAGAAGTGCTCCTATGAGAGACACTCTCACCAACTTGGTGAGAGATGGGTTGGGGCCCTCATTTCCATATCCACTCTCACCAATTTAAATGTAAGGACCCCCAACATAAATGTAAGGGCCCCCACCCATCTCTCACCAAGTTTGTGAGAGTGTCTCTCATAGGAGCACTTCCCCCATATTATACACATTCCATCCAGCGGTTCAATCCATTCGGAGCTATATTAATATATTAAAAGGCGTCGCTACTTTCGCCGTTTGGTAGTTTTTATATATTCTTACAACACAATGAACCTATAATTTGAGATGAAAGTTTATTAAATATTATTCATTTTATTAAGAATAAAATCAATATGTCAACTTATCATTAATCACGAAGACATTATATGACGGCAATGTCTTTGTTACATTGCATTTGCAATTTCTCTTTATAGCATATCCCCCCATCAGTCGTGGTTCTACAGTCCAGTAATCAACTATTAGTTTTTGGTCAAAGGATTGGGCCCCCGGTTGTCCTTTCCTTGACCTTAATATATACAAGGCCGTTCCCATATAAGTCAAAGCAGCCCTTATCTCAATGATACTACTTCTATTATTATATGCAAGGTTGTGCCCATGCACGCACTATCCAGGCCGTGAACATACCCTCACCCTCACCCAAAATAAGGAATAAAGGACAATAACGGAGATAAAAAAAAAAGAAGTTATAAAATTGTTTTGGATGAATTTTAATCATGATTACAAAACCTATGTTTCTACTAAGTATGATTAAAACATATTCGCAATTCCCACTTTATCTAGCCTACAAAATGCCTAGAAGTCCACATTGCTGGGATTAGGACAAGCTCTAAGACCAAAACCACACATAATAGAAGGATGGATTCAATCCCAAATAAAAAACGGATATAGGTTTTGATCATTCCATGTAAATTCGTATATGAATTTAGCTCTATAGGCCCATTGTAGAGGTATGGAAATGGGGTATGTATAATCCATTTTAGGTCCAGGCCGAGTAACCATGGAGCCGACTATAACCTGACAAATTCTCATTCCAGTCCAAACCACTTTAAACAGCACATTGACTTTATCGTGTAATTAAACCCATCACAAAACAAATGTGAAGACTAAGAATAGAAACGAAGATAATCAACATAAAAAAGGGGCAACTTTTTCCCTTGCATGTAATTATAGAAACACTTTGAAGGGGCATTCATTTCTTAAGAACAAAAGCCTTTGGTTTTCTTTTTTCTTAAGAACAAAAACCCTCATTTTAGGGCCTTTTGAGGGTCGGGTCTGGCTGGACCGGGCACCCTCATCTAATTGGATTGACAAACCGCTCCATGGGTCTCATTTGGATCTTTTGATCCCCCAACCCCCATGATTGGCCTAGCCCTATATGAGGCCCACAAGAGGGTACTCAGGAAAGGGTGACCCATACATGCGCCATGTTGATGGGTTGCTGGAAATTATTCTTGTAGATGGAATAGTTCACAAAGAGGAAGTCTACTTGTACGGCTGTAAAAAAATACGTGTACGGCCTGGATATGGAATTGATCATAGGATAACCCACATTTGTGGATGGAATAGTTCACAAAGAGGAAGTCTACTTGTACGGCTGTAAAATATATGTACGGCCTGGATATGGAATTGATCATAGGAAAACCCACGTTTATGGCAGACCATTGACATCCCTTGAGCAGTTTAGTGCGTGACAGAGATTCATATCATTCATTTCAGTGTGCACTCTTACAAACAAAATGAAATAATTATCAAAGCATGATAGGAAACTTCAACTCAATTTAAATAAAATCTTAAAAATTTTTTTCTTTTCCTTTTGAATCCAACTGATTATACACACCTGACAATGAACTGACCAGTAAAGGTAGAAGAAAATCACACACCCCTGAGAGTGCCATGCGTCTTTGGTAGTAACACAACACCCTTCCTCGGTAGTAACACGTCATGGCTTGAAGATGATCACCAGATGATCGGACATGGCAAAGGACCAGAAGAATGAAAAATGGCAGGCAATCTCATATACCAACTGAAAATAGAAATGGAGGGCAAAGCAATGGGAGGCTGCAGAACTATTAAGAGGAATCCAATTCTGAGCCTGGTTTGTGATTAAAAGCTGCTGCAGAGGCTTGATCAATCTCTTTACGAGATGCTTCCCAGAGTTGCTGTTCTATCCCCAGCTTCCTCAGCTCTATCAAACCTCTGTCAACTGAACACGCAAAAGCATAAAAACATTAAGAACTAAGCAGTTCAAATTGATTACAATACAGTGTTTCTTATGATCCAGTGGACCCACTTTCCTTTCTGTTATGACCCTGTAAGGCCCAGATCCCTAATTACAGTGATTAGCATTAATTAATTATGCTTAATATTTAAATATGCATGTTTAGATGTTAATTGATTTGTTTCATGGGTTAGAATAGAGTGTGGGTAGTTTTAGGAAGTTTCAAGAGGTTTTGGACTGAGTTCAGTATTTGGAAGGGTAATTAGTTCAGAATTTGGGGAATATCAAGAGTATCTTGGGAATTTCAGAAAAATACCAAGTTAGGTTCAGTAGTTGGCCCAAGTTCTTTCATATTCAACTTGTGTCCATTCAATACCCGGAAACCCTTCATTTCATTGAATCTCTCTCGAGCAGGGACATAGTCGTCATTTTTCCAAAAGTTGAGTTTTCTCTCGGAGCCTAGAGAAATTATGATTTCGGTTTTGTAGGAAAGAAAATTTAATATCTAACAACTTTTGTTCTTGGCTCAAATCAATCCGAGGTCTCGAAGTTAGTCATTTTGTCCGAATCAAAGCTGTCACTTAAAAGGACACAAATATCATTTTTGATAAAGCTGAATGAGCCCCCTTAAATAAGCTGATAGACCACTTCCCTCTTCATTGTCTCATTTCCAGTAACTCCTCCTTTCCTCCTCCTTTCCTCATCCCCCCTTGCTGCTAGTGGAGATTTGGAGCCCGATTCGCAAAGCCAAGGCCATTCTCACCTCCCCCATCTTCTCTTCCACCCCATCTCTTTCTTTGCAAGAAATGGCCAAGGCAACCCCTTGCACGACCCTCCCAAGCTTGGAACGGTTTCTTAGAGGTTAGGAGACCTTCCTTGAGTGTTAACTTGTTCATTAGGACCAGCCCCATCGTTTTTCAGCCATGCAAGTCCCATTCTCTTTCTTTCGCTAGTTTTGTGATTTTGGGGTTTCTAGGTGTAGATTTGGGGAATTTTTAGGTTTAGATTTGGGGATTTTTTAGGTCCAGATTTGGGGATTTCAGTTTGGGAGCTCTCCAGCTGGCTTGGAGGTGTTCTAGAGTAGATTTGTGACTTGTAGAAGCCAAGGCAAGTAGATTACATATCATGCGTGCAAGCATTTTTTATGATTTCACTTTCTACTCTTCATTTTTGTGCAAGAAACCCATTGTAGTTCATGTGGATTTTTGTTCATTTTTGTCACTGAATTGGAGCTTAGATTAGTATGGTTATTGGTGTTAAAAAGACCCTAAGACACGTTCCAAAAATCCCCCAAAAGATTGGCTAAAGAAGTGCTAAAAATCAACAAAAACTGGCCCAAGTTCGCGTGCAATCAGACATGAGTTGCTGAGTGCAGAGTGAAGGGTGCTGTCGGACATGGTCCTCTGACCAACCTACATTGGGACATGGGCCTCAAGAGTGCCATGTCCGACCAGCACTGGGACAGTCCCATTTGGTGCCTGTTTGCTTGGCAGCTGGCCCTCCTTCCCTTCCACCTTTTCAACTGATGCTCTGGGGAATTGTGGAAGGTATTATGGGCCATTGTTGCCCTCCCAAATTGACCAATTGGTGGACCAAAATTCCTTGTATCTAAGTTAGAATGATGAACCTTAGAGCATAATTAGTAACCTGTAATCCGGATTCACATAAAACTTGAACTTGGACCTACAAGGGGGTAATGTTTAAGCTGACCATCACCTCCGAGATTGTCCGGAGACAGTTGAGATGTGATACCAAGTCAAGTGTGTATGAACCTAGTGTTTTGAATGTTAAACACCATAAGAGCACCAATGTACTTGAAAATCAGATATTAGGACCCAAGTGAGCATAAAGGTGAATGGTGTCATTTTAGCATGTCAAAGGCAACCTGATCCCGAACCCTAGGATGGACTTTTGTAATGGTTCTTTGAATGTCAAATAGCTCGGTAGGATTGTCTAACCTTATGTACATGTTTATTCGCAAGCATGGTGCTTGTGCCTATATATTACTAGTATTCCCACTGTTCTCGTACCCGGGACCACCCAACCATAGACTGACCATTGTTTGGCTTGTGGCAGGCATGCATTAGGGTGGCGTGTGCACCTGATTGTCATTTTTCCCCTTTAGATGACAGGATCAATGGTTGTGGCATACTTGGGTCGGTGAGGAAGCGACTTATGCACGCTACCTTCCTAGTTGCCCGAATCCGCTTGACACTTTCTCCACTCGTTTAAGGAACTTCATTTCTAGCTAAAATGCTGCCCGTTTGTACCTAGAAATTCTAGGCTAATCTTTCCCATTTTACCAAAATAAATGCTAATCTAGTCCATTTTGACCCATTAACTTGCCTTTCACCTCGTATTGCCTAGTCTTGTTTAGTTTTGCCCGGATCACCCAGTTTTGCTGCTTGTTACGGTGACTTGCCTAGCCTTGCCTAGTCTCTCCTTACTAGTCATTTGAGATGGTTTAGGCAGTTGTAAACCTAGATCTTCCTAGACCTATGGTTATATGCCAATATATCAAGGAAATGAAAAACAAGAAGAAATTAAAAAAGAACTAGAAAGAGATGAGGAAAGGGGGAACACCAGAAGAGTCGAAACCTAAATGGTTAGTTAGACCTTGTTATAAGATTATTTCACTACTTCTGAAAATTACAAAAAAAATCCCCAAAGCTTTTGGTATTTACATGAAGATCCCTACTTCACTACAAATTACAAATAAGTCTTGCTCCTTGACTTACAACACCCCCTTAAGCTGGTGCACGGATATTTACTATGCCCAGCTAGGACGAAATAAAGTGCAACTTAGCTTTATTAACTACTTTAGTAAGAAAATCTGCTAACTGATCTTTCATAAGAGAAACACATCTTTTTCAATCTTTTCCTTGATAAAATGACAATCTACTTCTACACGCTTTGTCTTGTCCTGATAGACAGGGTTATTAGCTAGTTTAATTGTAGATGTGCTATCGGAATAGATATGCATTGGACAATCTTGCTTGAACCCTAATTCATCTAGCAAGATTCTTAACCACAATAGTTCACAGTATCCATGAGCTACATCCCTATATTCAGATTCTATATTGGACTTAGTAGTCACAACTTGTTTCTTACATTTCCACGAGACCAGATTTCTACAGTAATCTGTATTAGATTTCAGATCTGTCAAAGACCCAACCCGATCGGCATCTATAAAGGCCATTGCATTTGCAGGACCATAGGATTTTATAGTATTCCTTGGCCTGGAGATCATTTTAAATATCGGAGGATCCTATACAGAGCTGTAAGATGATCTAATCTGGGTGCATGCATGAACTGACTTACCAGGCTAACAACGTAAAAAATGTCAGGTCTTGTAGTGGTGAGGTAAACCAACTTTCCCACCAACCTTTGATACAGTCTTTTATCTTCATGTAGTTCACCACTTATGTGTAAACCATGGCTCTGTTCAATTGGAGTTTCCACTGGTTTTGCACCTAACTTTTCAGTTTGTTTGAGGAGATCAAGAATATATTTTCTTTGTGATATAACAATTCCACTTCTTGATCTTGCCTCTTCAATTCCTAGGAATTCCTTAAGCACCCCATTCGAATGAAACTCTTTAATTTCGACATTTCACGATCATCATCTCCTGTGATGTCGACATCATCAACATACACCACAAGTATAACAAACTTCCTGACTCTCCTTTTAACAAATATAGTATCTGCATAGCAAATATAGTATCTTCATAGCACCTCGCAAACCCATGTCTAATCACAACTTTACTGAATCTTTCAAACTAGGCTCGGGAGACTGCTTTAGTCCATATAATGACTTTCTATAACGACACACAGTATTCTCCCTTCCTTTGACAACAAATCCTGGTGGAGGGTCCATATATATCTCTTCCTTCAAGTCCCCATGGAGAAAAGCATTTTTTACATCCAATTGGTATTAAAGGCAAGTTGGAGTTCACTGCAAGGGATAATATCCCCAGGATGAATTTAACTTTGCCACTAGTGAAAAGGTTTCAAAATAGTCAACAACATATGATCGAGTAAATCCCTGAGCAACAAGTCTACTAGCCTTATATCTATTAATTATGCCATCTGGATTATACTTAATAGTATAAACTCATTTGCACCCAACTGTTCTTTTTTCTTCAGGAAGAGTTGTAAATGTTGTAAGTCAAGGAGTAGGACTTATTTGTAATTTGTACTGAAGTAGGGATCTTCATGTTAATAGCAGAAACTTTGGGGACTCTTTTGTAAATTTCATAAATAGTGAAATAATCTTATAATAAGGGTTGACTAACCATTTATGTTGATCGACACTTCTGGTGTTACCCTTTACCTCATCTCTTTCCATCTCTTTTCTAATTTCTTCTTATTTTTCATTTCCTTGATATATTGGCATAAAATCCTAGATTTAGGAAGATCTAGGTTTATAACTTGGTATCAGAGCTCATTGGGCATTAGAAGACTTGTGTATAGAGGTCTTCAAGGGTACAGATCTAGGAGAAAAACTCACTTGGAGGACACAAGGCCTAGCCGAACCTGTGTAGGTTCAGCTGGGACGAGTGTGGATTCTGGTATTCATCGAGACATAATGAATGGCATTATTTCTTGGTCAGACAGTCCTCCGTAAGACTTGTCAGTATTCTGTGATGTTTAACTAAGAAGTTGTGATATTTCTAGGTGTGTGTGACGATCTGTTGTGAGTCGACGGTGGTGTGCAAGACCCGACAGTGCTTTGTAACAAATGAATGATGCATTTGCGATGGTTAAGAGGCATATCTAGTGACCTGGGTTGTGAAACTTTGTGATTTCCATATTTGGAGTAGTTCATGTGAGAGTTTTTTGGTTTAGGTGTGTGGTCTTCAGCAGGCTTCTGTGTGATCACTGGTATGTGAAATCAGCTTATTGTCTGAATTGAATTGTGTTTGATTCCTAAGTATGATGGAGTCCAAAAGTGATAATTCGAACCACCACTGTCTCACACATCCCTACCTTTGCAAGTTTGAATGTTAAAATAACACCTGAGCCCTTCAGTGGCACCAACTATAAAGATTAGGCTTACTCAGCTTGAATGGTAATTGGAGGAACATGGAGGCTTGGTTACATTGACTGGAGTATAAAGGAACCGGGTAAAAATGATCCCAAATATTCAGATTGGGTCTCCGAAAACATGTTAGTTATGAATTGGATCCTAAATTCCATTCCATGGAAGGTAGAATTGCAAAGAGCTTCAAATATTTGAATTCTGCAAAGTAACTTTGGGATCCAATCGAGAGTGCCTATGCTCAAAAAGGGAATAATATTAGAGTTCTAGAATTAAAGAAGGAGATTGCTGGATTCAAACAGGGGAGTCTTGTCTGTTGGTGATTATTATTCCAAGTTCAGAGCTTTATGGAAAGAATTGGAGTTGTACATGACTCCCGAACTGTGTTGTTCTAACAAGCAGTGTTGTACCCAGAAGGAAGCAAAATAAATAGAAGATCAACATATCTTTGAATTGCTTGGGGTGTTAATCTAGAGTTTCAGGCTATATGTGCACAAGTAACAAGTCAAGATCCTTTACCTCCTTTAGGCATAGCGTTTGCCTTGTTACAAGAGAGGAAAGTCGCGGAATGGTTATGAATGCCAAACAAGATGTAGTGCATGATAAATTGGTCAGCTCTTGCAAACAGTAATGAGGGCAACATAGTAACTAATACTGGGTATAATGGTGGTACAGGCCGTGGTGGTCGTGGAGCCGCTGTGGTGGCCGTAGGTGGTCGTGGCACTGATCGTGACAAGCTTTACTGCACTCACTGTGGGAGGTATTGACATACTAGAGAGATTTGTCGGGATTTGAATGGTATGCCTCGCAATATGTCTGCCACACCCGCTGAAATAGAGCATCCCAATGATAATACAGAGCAAAAGAAATGTAACCAACATTGGGAGGATGAACTTTCAGTTCTTCGACAGAGATTAGCTGCATTGGAAGGTGCTACTCAAGATTCATCAATTGGTGTGAGTTCTTCTCATAATCACATGGCATTTGCCTCTTCTACCTCTTCATCCACTTGGGTCATTGATTCAAGTGCTACAGATCATGTAACCAGTGTACGTTCAGAGTTTTTATCATATACTTCTAACCTTAGAGGAAGGGTGAGAATTGCAGATGGTCCATATGCTCTTGTAGTTGGTAGTTCCTTTTCAAGTCTCACATGACCTCTCATTGTCATCTGTTCTTCATGTTCCTCGTTTCTCATTTAATCTTATGTCTGTCGGTGTTCTAACTAAAACCCGCAATGTTGTGTCACCTTCTATCCATCCTATTGTGTTTTTCAGGATATGAAGACCGGACAGAGGATTGGTAGCGGTAATGAGAACAATGGTCTGTATACTCTAGATCTGAAGACAGAGCCTCAAGTGCCGCAGACAGAAACAGTTGATGAGAATAAAGTGCAATTGTGGCATCGTCATCTTGGCCATGCACCCTTATAGTGTCTTAGAAATTCCTCTTTTTCTTTTAATATTCAGAATTACAATAATAATGTTTTGAGATGTGATGCATGTCAGTTTGCTAAAAAGAGTAGAACTACGTATTCAGTGAATATTAATAAAAGTAATAGTCCATTTGACGTAATCCATTCTGATGTGCAGTATGCTCTTGTGGTTTCTGTTTACGGTCATCATTATTTTGTTACATTCATTGATGACGCAACTCGAGTTACATGGGTGTATTTAATGAAACCAAATACAACATAGGCTATTCATGAACATCATAATTATAGTCGTGCATGCCCGTGATGCAAATAGAACTCACACCACAAGTGTAGGGCTTAAGTAGATTTAGGATTTTTATTCAATAATTATGTCATTAGTTTCTAATTTTATTTTAAGAAATTGTAATTAGGATAGGATTCTAGTTTGCTAAGTTTCCTAGTTTAATTAGGTTTCTTAGGGAATAAGTTTTCTTTTTTCCTTTTTATATGGCATTGCAGATATTGATTTTTCATAGTTGATTAATAGAAATTGGGTTTTCCCATTGAGGTGCGTCCTGGTTATCGTCCCTTTGGAGACATGTTGAAGTGTCTACGTACACGTGCTTCGGCAATTTCCAGGAAAGCCCTAACCCTAGGGCTAGCATCAGTTTGGTATCAGAGCCGAACAATCCCTTGATCAAGCAGCGTGATTACCCTTATCCATCACATCTCCATTACATAATCCATCCATCCATCCATTATCCACTTCTTGTTCCGTCGCCCAAATCCATCCACCGAAGTCATGTGTCATACTACCTCATCGTCCAAAACCTCTTCCCTGAACCCCAAACCATACCCATATCCCATCCATCCCGAAACCAAACCTTCCTTTCCGAATCCTAGCTGAGCCTAAACTTCTCCCAAAACCCGAACCCATCTCTGCAAAACCCCATCGCCTTCCCCTTCGAACCCATCAGCCTCAATCCCAAATCCCAAATCCAGTCAATCCCATGTCGAACTTCCACAACTCAAAACCCATAAAAACAAAACTGCTGTCCCAAAAACCCCCATATCGAATTATAGCCGACCCCTGAACTCCCCTTCCCTGCCTCAACCTTCCCTACCAAACCCATCATCATCACCAAACCTAGTCGGACATCAGAACCTAGAACTCCCTTTACAGTCCTAGTCTATGTCACCCAAATCCCAAATGTCCCTAATCTCCAAATCGCCCTTTTGCCAAACTCTAAAACCCAAAATCCCCTTACGCTTCCAACCCTACACGAAATTTCATCCATCGAAACCCAACCCCCACACAATCCCATCGATCGCAACCCCTCGGCCCCCACACCCCTTCTCCTGTCAAGTGAGAAAAAAGGGAAGTAAAAGGCATAAGCAAGAGAAGAAAGCTTTGGCATACCTGGCACCGGAGCAGACGAGTCTCACCCGCATCACCGCCTGACCGCAGCCAGCCATCGTCTCCATCGAGTGCTCTCCATCATTCTTCTACACGCACAGGCGAAAAGTGAAGGGTTTCATCCCCTTTTCTTCTTCTTCTTCGGCATTTCAGCTAGACCAAAAAAAAAAAAAAAAAGAAACGCACATGTCCCTCCTGTGACACGTGCAACCTGAGTGCCTGGGTTAGTGACTTAGGGTAGAGTTCTATTCCAGGTTCGTTTCAGGTCACATTTCAACCCAACTCAATGCCATAGCAGATCCAGTAAACAGTAACAGTGCTGACATACCCTGCTGACCAGATCAAAAAGGGCTTTGACCAGATCAACGGTAGAAACTTCTTTTCATAGTTGCGGAGCCATCCAAACTCGGATTTTGAATTTTTTTTCACCAGCATATTTGTAGAGAGTAGATTTACAAATCATGTAAGTCTGAATTTCTAAAATTGCATTATAAAAATATGCCTCCCAAGAAGCATATAGAAGTGGAGTCTTCATCTTCTTCCATGGAGAAATTTACTGGAACCGTTTCTCAATTATCCACATTTGTCAATCAAATCAAAATTGCGGTCAGTCAAATCCAACCAACTATTGCAAGGATGGAAATTAGACTTAACAATTTAGAAAATGATAGTTGTGCTGGAGAAGAAATTGAAAAAGATTCTTACTTGCTAAAATCTCAAAATCCAAGAAAATTTGGCTCAAGATGATCTCTCAACGAAAGGCTATCGCGTCTTCTCAAGCGGTGTCAAACGATAAAAACTAACATCAAGGCAGATGTTTCGGAATTTCAAGAGAAATTTGAACTACATTCCAACGTCAATCAAATTGCACATGAAGATATAGAAGATCGATCTGCCGAAAACTTGACTGCAAATCTAAATTTGGAAGAAAAGTCAAATGGAGGTCCAACCATTAAGTTGGAGAACAAATCACTTGTTCCAATGTTTTCCCAAGAATATCTATCCATGGAAGTCTCTCCTATTGACTTCATCTTTGGAGATGAATGGTGGATAGTCAAAGATTGTGATCTGATGGTACGAATTCCACACATGATGTATCCAACGGATCGATCGCACTTTCACACAAAATTTGGCTCTCAAATCAAAAGATGTGTCATGCTCAGGGTTTTCAAGACAAGTGCACAAGCTGAAGCTCGGCCAACGGATTGAAAGTTCGTCCGGTTGATCTTCAACCCAAGAGGACATGTACCGAACTCGAAGTCGAGTTCTTTCCAAGCCGGGGAGAATGATGCAGATAGACCTCAAGCCACATGTGTAGGGCCCAAGTAAATTTAGGATGTTTATTCAATAATTATGTCATTAGTTTCTAATTTTATTTTAAGAAATTGTAATTATGATAGGATTCTAGTTTGCTAAGTTTCCTAGTTTAATTAGGTTTCTTAGGGAATAAGTTTTCTTTTTCCTATTTATATGGCATTGCAGATATTGATTTTTCAGAGTTGATTAATAGAAATTGGGTTTTCCCATTGAGTTGCGTCCTCGTTATCGTCCCTTTGGAGACATGTTGAAGTGTCTGCGTAGAAGTGCTTCGGCACTTTCCAGCAAAGCCCGTTAGTAGGGCCAGCATCAGCCCTATGACTTGCAGTATATCATGACTTGTGTCATTACCCAGTTTTCATACTCTAGTCTTGGTACAGTCTTATATTCTTTGAGTCGGCACCACCGAACTTTTATTATTATATTTATTATCTTGTATATTGACAACTCACCCCTGTCAGGAAAACACGGATGCACCCATGGCAGGGCCAATCTTGCTTGACGGCTATATACCCCAGGGTAGTTAAGTGGCACTGCCTTGCTCTTGCTCGCTATGGGAAACGTGGACACACCTACACCGAAGATTATTGCTACATGAATTTCATATTGCTAGAAGTAGCTTGTTAGCTTGTTATTTATAATTCTCAGCATGTTTACTCATTACTGAACTATCATCATTACCTGTATTTGTTGTTGGAATTCTGCTAATCATGCATGTCCTTTATTCACACTTGATTTACATGCTATGTTATCTTTATTAACTATCTTGCCAGACAAATTGTTTGATACTACACTTGGTGCTATAGGTGACAAATCCTTTGCCATTGAGCAGGAGGCTTTGGTGGCCCAAGAGGAACCGTAAGATTTTCGAGAGTGGAGTGTTAACTATGTAGTCTGAGGCATTGGATGCCTGGGAGTTCGTCACACCTTTTTAGGTTTTGGTTTTGGGTTTTATTTTTTGTAGCTTTTGTAATTACGACTGATGTTTTTGCAGGCCTTGCTATTTTAGGGTTGTAATTAAACTATCTTTTGTTGTAAATGTTTAACTTTAATATGAATGCAATGGAAATGCATTCTTTTCTATTGTCCAGCCTATATTGTCATTTCATAAGTCTATTTATATACTTGTTATATCTTAACTGACCCACACAAGCTTCCGCAATGAATCCCTCGTGGATTTGAGGGACCTGGTAAATCCTCACATAGTGGAATCGTGTGGGAACACGTGTGGGCAAATTTTAATTAACAAAGTCATTATTCCTTGCACGCGTCGCGATCCCGGATTTGAGTTTTAGGGTTGTGACAACCCCTTTCTGGTATCCATTCTATATATCCAATGAGCCCCCATCACTAAAGATGTTCCAAAAGCTCTTTTGTCAGCATTAAGTATGATCTTTTCGTAAAATAGAAAATGCTACGCATGTAACAGGAGTCAGTCTATCCATCATCCCATCAAATGACTAAAGAGACGGAGGAGTTTCTTGGTCAACAACCAATCCTTGATATGCCATCAGACATGACTTGAATCACTGGAGTGACCCATGATTGTAATGTTTGATTGAGAAACAACTGATATTGCTCTGGACATACTATGTACTTGGACCTCCCCCTCCCTCCAACCTCGTATATTCACCACCACCACATGTCATTATTATATAGGAAAGTGAAAGGTGAAAGGGGTGAAGAGGAGAATATAATGAGCAGAGGATGGTCAACAGTAAAAACCATCAAAATTTCCCATGTGATGGGATTTACTTTCACCAAGAAGAAGAGGATGAGAAACTATTTACATTCAAAAGATTGTAATTCCATAAGTTTATCAATGACCATTCATTCAATGAAATTTTCGAAAATGAAAAAATCTCCCTCAACAGATTACAAGTGAGTACTAGAAATTACCGTCCACAGCATCGTGCGAAGTTGGTGACTGACCACTTCGACTGATCCAAAACTGAAGTCTCTCATCTGCAATATCTTCTTCCACATTGTGGGCTTTGGCTCTTCTCCAGAAATATGTAACCCACGACTGCAAAGAAAGTAGTTAGTGCACGCAAGTAGTAAAGTGGAATGTGAATAACATATTTTTACATATGAAAACTGGTTTCTCATAATTAATATTGGAAACCACGCATGCAACAATAACAGATCAAAGAATCCCCAGACCTGAAAGGTCCTGTCACTCAAAGAAACCATTGCTCAACTGGAGTAGTTTCCAGAAGAAATTCAAATACTTTTGCTTGATGTGCATCCACACAAGTCTTGCTGGAATAATTTCCATAAGAATTTCAAATACAATAGATTGATGCACATCCACACTAGTCTTTGCTTTTAGCTTGTCACTAAACTTCTGTAACTCTAGTTGCTTCATATTTTCAATGTAATCATTTGCTGTGAACTTAAGTTACTGGGGTGCTCTATATTTTTAATCGGTAACAAGTAACTTTATTTAAAAGATTTAAAGGTTCACACAAAGGAAACAACCACCCAAAAAATGGGTATAAGAAAATTATACCCAGCACAACATTACATAATAGAATCAAAGAAAGGGAAATCTCTATCGACCCCTTGCTTTGCCAAAGTGTTTGCCACAGAATTTACCAATGTAAGCACATGACAGAAATTCACCCTCTGCCAGATGACAAACATGCCTTCTAGTTGCACAAAATCAATCTTTTAAGTTACCAATTGCCTTTGTTACTAAAACACTTGGTCACACTTGAAACAACTTTTGATACGAGATCTTCCAAAGAAGAGGTAGTGTCCCTAAAGTTTCTGTTATTCCTTTCCTTCCATAATGTCCAAAGAATACCAAATGGAACGATCCTCCAAAGCAAAAGCCCACACCCCTTGAAAGGCTGCAACTTCCATGCCTCCACCAAGACCAATAAAACACCTAGGTAGACTAAACCCGTTGATAAAATAACTCCGAAGATGAGAAGCTATCTCGTAATGCAGAAACAAGTGATCAATTAATTCCCCTTCCTACATGAAGAACTGATATGAGAAATGATGCTCGTAGAGATACCTCTCCTCTTCAGGGTGTCAACCGTAGTAATCTATCCTGCTACCTCAAATCTTTATTGGTACCACTAGCCAATAAAACGCCTCCACCTGTGAAGGAGCCGACCCCAACCAGAGCAAAGGACGCAAACAACTTGGGAGAGGAGGCCCCTCCAAGGATAGATAGAAGGCCTGGCCTGTAAGGCCCTGTTCACTTATTATATGATCAGATGCTAATTAATCGTGATTGGATGGTAATTAGCAGTTTTGCTAGTTGGATTACAGATTAGATTGTCATGGAGAGTTTGGACCTACTTGGAGACGTAGAAGGAACTCTTTGTAAACCTTTGGGGCATGGGGGGTTATTTGCAACTTTAGAATCTTGGTGGTCTTGGGCTCTTTCGACAAGGGGAGATGTGTTGGGGCACCTTCATTTCTTAGAAAGCATCTTTTTGTTGGATCCAAAAACCTTGCAAAGCCCATTTGCTTGATGAACTAGAGCCAAGGCCTTCTTTGTAAATACTAGAAATTCACTTAAACTATATAAACCCAGCCCTCATTCCATTTCATTGCATTCCATCTCATTTATCTTCTCTCCTACAACAAAACTCTCTGTACTCTCTACTTCCCTGAATTCAAGAAATCAAAGGACTTCGTCAAATCCAAGCTAGAGATGGCCAATCCAAGCTACTTGCACCCTTGATCATCACCTTCTTCAACGAGATCTCCTTCCCCTCTAATTCTCTTGGTTTGATCTCTTTTGGTCGAGAAATTTCCTTCCCAAATCATTTCTCTCATCTAATTATGAGATCTAATTGCTAGAATCTTTGTATGCAAGGCATTCTAGCCCCAATACCCTTTATTTCTGTAGGATCTCTATTTGGGGTTAGATTTTGGGATTACTTGGAGATAGTTGAAGATCATGAGAGGACTTGAAGATCTTGGAGAATTTTCACCTAGATCTAGCCCGAGGCAAGTAAACATCTATAATTACATAACATGCATGCTAGTTTTCCTTGATTTGATAATGGATCTACTCTAGGATACCCTAATTCAAGCTTTTTTGTGGTTTTGAAATAATTACATGTTGATTGGAGTAATTAATTGAAAATATGTTAGAATAAGGTGTTGCATGTAATAGTTTGGACCTTGGAAACCCTTAAAACAATGGAATTTTGTCGGATCTGGAGTTTGGAATGAAAATCCCCATGAAATATATCGATTCAATTCGGCTTGCAGAAATCAGACCCACGGCCAGCTGTAAGGCCTCAGGAAGCTTGTTGTAGCCCTCTTATGGTTACAATTTCAGAGAGACGAATTTCAGGGTTTTTGAACTACGGCTAGCCACATAGCTTCTACATTGCCTAACCGTACGGCTACCCATGGCTAATTGTAAGGCGCATATAGCTAACCATGGAGCACCCACGGCTAACCGTACCCTTCTAGATCCCATTTTAATTGGGGGACTTTTAACCTAGGATTTCGGAGATAGTTTGGAACCCATTGAGCATGTCCCATTGTAATTCATTTGTGAGAGAAGTGTAGGTGGTGTTTGAGTTGACATTCACCTACTGATAGCCCCGAGTTTGATAAGGCCAATGCTATGTCAAGTGTGCAAAGGTTTAGGGCCATTGATGTCATCTAACTTCTAGACGCCAAGGTATATTACAACATAGACATCATGCTCCCTATGGCTACGCAGGGATGGATGGCATTGTCCAAGGGCGATCTGAACCCTAGGTTGGTTCTTGTAACTTGTCCTTGACTTGCATTGTCTTATGAGTTACGTCCTATTTTACTTCAATACTCACATGGCTTGCACATACAATTCTAATTATTTATATTTGTTTATACTTGATATCTTCACATGAAGGACTTGTACCTAGGATGGACCTAGTGACCTTCGTATAATGGACAAATTGTCTCCTTTATTTACTAGGTTTACCATGATGACCTAGAGTTAGGAGTTGTAAGTGTAAAGGCTTTATATATTGATAATGCTACTAGATGAGCTAGTATATTGTAGCCTACCTCGTTACCGTGTCCGGTTAAAGTTGCCATTGATTCACGTGTCGGCACTCGGCACCACTTAGCTTCAACCTATTCTAGTAGGACCTGGTTCTCGCCGCGGACATCTTGCCCGTAACCATGCAGTTGAGAGGATGAGCTCACGTGGATTTGCTGCTAGTTTACACTTTTTAAGCCTTATCATACATGATTCGATGAAGACAATCTATTTATTGCATAGCCATGCCTAGTTATTCTCATTCTTGCAATTCTTATGATCTACTTGTCTTTAAATCTATATATTTTAAGTAACATGACTATGTTTATCATATTTGCTTACTTGCTCTCACTTGCTACCATTGACATTGTAGGAGACAACACCAACACCTTTGAGTCGGAGACTGAGGCGCCGGAGGAGACAGCATCAGGATTAGTTGAGTGGACTTCGGTTGACGTTGTGTTGGCTTCTGCTGGCAGGAGAGTTGACACGTTGATACTTTCAGAATTCTTTTCGTCTTTCACTAGTTCTAGTTGCTTTAGCTTTTGTGGTTTGGTTTAGTCTAAAACATGTAATAATGATTTAACCTTTTACGCTTACACACTATTTACTTTGATGATGGACTCATTTATGCTAAATGACAAGACACCCTATTACATTACTTGGTTGCTTATGTGTTTCATTGCTTGATGTCAATCACACTTATGCTTCCACTGAAATATGTTGTAAATGTGATGGAAATCTGTACATATTCTCACACGTGAAATCTTGTGGGAACATAGGTGTGGGACAAATCGCTATCCTTGGTAGACCCCACACTAGTCGTGCCTCAAAATTCAAAGTGGTTTTCAGAGATCCAGTTTGGGGGCGTGACAAGGCCTTCGTCAAAGATTTCCCAGATGTTGAGGGCTTCCAAATGTAGATGTCATTTTCTTCCTCAGAAATAAACATGTTAGTAAGCAGATTCAAATAATTCCCATTACATCACACCCAAAGACAAGTTCCCTCTGACCATATGACACTCACTGACTACTTTGTTTGATGCTGCCCTAAAAGCTATGACCCACTCCCAGCCTATCAAACCGAAACGAACCTCCCTCTCGAACCCGCCCCCCAAACCAAAAAAAAAAAAAGAAAAACCAAAGCTGACACCATTACTAAACACCTCCCGTATAATTTAGACACATCCTCAACACTAGATATAGGACCCCATACACCCGCCAGACGATATTTAGGGACCAACTTAGGCACCCAACCCCATTTATCCACCCCGAACTCCTAGAATTCAGCTTCTGAATTCATCATCATTTCCCAATTTGGCTCCTCAACTCCTTACTAATAAATGCATGAAAAGCAATCACACCCCCCTCCCCAGTACAGGAACTAGGATGCTCCAAAACTCAAACCCACACAAATGTAAGCTAGTCATTGAGTACGCCACAATAGGTTTACTTGTAGTGTAACATATTTCGAGATCATTCTTCACAGAAATAGCTCTTATATTCTGGTAATTGAAACATTGAAAGTTCTAGTCACATGTAAGAGGGTTCGATACCACTTTGTAAGCTCTGATACCATTTTAAAATATTCATGGAGTATAAAATGGCTTTGATGCCACTTTGTAAGCTCTAATACCAATTTGTAGAACTTTGATACTGCTTTTGTAGCCAGGGCAGAGCCACGTTCATGGGCCTGGGGGATTCAGCCCCCACCAGACTAGAAAATAGCCCATAAGTGCTATAAGGCTCATCTGAGCCCCCATTTAAAAAGGCCCATAGACCTGTAATACCCCAAGACCCTATTATAGGGGCCAATTTTTTTTAATATTTTATTTGCTTGATTTTCTTGGATGTACGATTTATCTTGAGTAATTATATATGTTATTGGTTGTGGTGATTTCCTATATAGATTTATATACCAGTATGTGGGACCCTTTTGTGCAGCATAGAATTACCTTTTAAATAGATCCCTGGCTTGGTAGGACCCATTAATTATGTGGGCTTAAGTTTTATTTGAATAGGCTTTAATTACTAGATATTTGCAAGTCCCAAGTTTATTTTCTAAAAGATTATAGTTCTTTAGTAGGACCCATGGTTTGAATGGGTTGAACCTAGTTAATAAGAGGGTAGGGTGGGACCCAAACCTTAAGTACCCATGTTCTATTGAAACCCAAATCCCAAATTAGACTTGCGCAAGACCTCTTGAGGACTCCGCGGTGATATTAGATAGTGGAGATAATTTAAGGAACTGAGAATAGGAAGTAGACCTTGCCTATATATGCAGCTCGACAGTGAAGGAAGCACCTCACGATCCACACTCTTTTTCTCTACTTTCTCTTGCTTTCCTCTTTTCCAAGCCCAAAACCCTAGTTCTTAAATTAAGAATTAGCAAGTTTTAAGAAAGATCTGAAGTAGAGGAGGAACCAGCAGTAGAAGAGTTTCTCTCCCATTGATAGAGCCATCATAGCATAATTGAGGTGAGTAGATTTTTTGAAATCTATTTGTGTGCATCTTTCCGGTTGCTGTTTCCTAAATATAATATTTTATGCAACGCTACGTATATCACCAGTGGGTCCCAATTGTGAATAGTTTTTTTTTTTTTTTTTTTCGCATGATGATCAGGTCGTATTTTCAGTGGGCCTTTCTTTTTTGATCAATCTCTTAGACCTGCCTGCAAAATGTTTTGGGTCTAGGATTTTTAACACACACAGGTGGGCCCCACTGTTGACAACTCTTTTCATTCAGTTGGCACCTTTTTTTTTTTTTTTTTTTCATCCAGCAGTTGTTTGTTTCACTCAATTGACACTTTTTTTTTTTTTTTTTACATGGGGAAATTTAGATATGGGGATTGAAGATTTTTAAAAATTTTTTATAAGGATTTGGTCACTTGATGGAATTTATTTTAGTGTCAAATATTAATTTTTTCTTTGAAACACTTGGGCATTTTCATACTACAACCTACATGCTTATCTTTAATGTTGATATCATAGATATGTTACTTCTTTTTTATATCTCAATCATGTTCAACAAAGCAACTAGTAATATATTAAGATGCTAATATTTGTCATGTATTGTTGTTGATATGGATGAACAATAGATAGATTATGGACACGTATAATTTTTCCCATTTTCTTAAAAAAAATTCAGTTTTTATTTTTTGAATATTTTTTTTAATATAATATTTTTTTCAGTTTTTTCCATCTATATTAAGAAAAGTAGAAAATATCCTACAATTTGAGCCATCGTGTTAAGAGTGATCCCATTACAGTTTGTCACCTTCCCATCAACAATTTAAAATGAATTGGATAATGTAAAAGATGACATGTAACAGAAAATATGCTGCAAAGTTCCTAGAGAGTTAATAATATATTAAGTCCCCCTTTAGCAAACAATTCATCACCCCAGAGCAGAGTAGCCTTCATGAATTAAATGAAAAACTACTTCTGGAAAGTCAGTATCGATGAATAAATCATCTTGTTCATGCAAGATGATATTTTTTATTATTCCAGGTGGCAAATGGGAAAAGCAAGGTGCTACCTTTTCCCTGCGCGATGAAATTACTACAAATTGCATTGATTGATTCACACTGAGGTTTGGGGCATCATACCTACCATTTCACATCCACAACATAAACTATGATACCCGGATACAGCATTTCACCCATGGTACCCTTGCCGATACAGTCCGATACGGATACGGGATTCAGCAAGATACGGATGGGATATGGTACACAAATTTAGGATATGGCTTTCCTGAATTATGGGAAAAAAGGTGAAATTGGTTGAAACAACGAATTTCATCCCAAATCTCCTAATTGCCTTCATCTATTATCGGCTGTGGATTCTTGTACCCACCATTTTATATATCAAAGAGGATGCTCTTGGCTCGACATAGTTCGTTCTAATCCACTAGGACCCCAATTTTGGGGTTGTAATAAAATAATTTGATTTTGTTATGACGTTAAAAAGAAAAAAAAATCATATCCCTTTTCCTCATTTTGTGCGATCAAGAGAATGACAAAATGGGTCCTCTGTCCTTAAAAAAAGTCAAGGGAAGATGGTGAAGGAGAAGGAGAACAAAGAAAAGGGAAAAATAGAAGAAGAAGAAACAGAGCTACCTGTGTCCTAGGGGGTTGCTATTGTTGTCGCCTCTACTGCCGCTGCCGCTCACATTGGCCCCCACAGCCACTCGCCGCTCACATCTGCCCCCACAGCCACTTGCAGCACATGCCATCGTCATCCTCTTCCTCCTTCCTTCCTTTCTTTCTTTCCTTTTTTCTGCCTTTCGTTGGAAAGAGGGGAGAAGGGTAGGGAAAAGGATCTCTTCGAAACAGACTTTAATGAGGTTGGGGATTGGATCTGGGCTGCCCCTAGGGCAGATTTGGTTAAATGGGCTTAGCCCTTGGCATGGGGTAGGTTTCATAAAATTAGTATGGGGCCTGGGTCAAATCTTATAATTGGGCTGGGCTGGATACAAGTTTTATTTTTAAAATTCTCTAACTACGTTTGTTTTTTTTAATTTTTTTCTACATATATTATTTTTTTATAAAAATTTGTGATGCCGTACCCATATCCGTGTCCTAACTTTTTGAAGTAGGTGTATCGAACCCCGATTCCCCGTGTCCGTATCTGTGCATCATACCCTTTATAGATGATTACACTGTCTTACGTGGATTTTTTTTTTACATGCTAAATCCAAAGTTTTTGATGCTTTTAAAAAGTTTCTCACCTTAATTGAAACTAAAACTCAGTTCTCTAAAAGCATCAAAATACTTTGCCCGCACTATAAAAACACCAGAGGAAGGGGGGTTCAAGTTTCTAAAAGGTTATAGTGTTTTTTTTACCCCTAAACTGTGGGTATTATCACTAAAAGAACTTGTCCTTATACCCCCTAACAAATGAGGTAGCTGAAAGAAAAATCGACATCTTCTTGATGTTGTCCAGACCCCACCTTGAATCAAATGTCCTATCTACCTTCCAGGTCAAGGCCCTTTACACGATTGATCATCTCATTAACTACTTTCCTTGACATAAGCTTAAGGATGAATGTCTCATCTATATGTTACAACTCCTCACTATAATTATCTTCATACTTTTGCCTGTGTCTATTTTGTTCATCTCCGAGGTGGGAACCTCGGAAGAGGAATAAATTCTCCATTGAATCTATTAAAAATGCTTTCCTAGGCTATCTATTCACTAAAAGGTTTCTTTGTTATGATCCCTTGGTTCATGAAATTCGCATCTTCCGCAATATTGTTTTCTTTGACTATCCATATTTTTTTCAACATTTTGGGCCATCCCCCTCAATGACAAAAATTTAAACCAAGGGTTGTGTTAGGATAAATTCTCAAGACGAAACTACAAATGGGCTATATTCCTGCGAGCATGACCCAGTTTTTTATCCTGATCCCCTGCCACTTGGTAGGTCCACTTGTCCCTCTCACCCACCTAGTAGTGATTTTTCTCATTCCTCATTAATTGCTACTTCGTCCTTGAAATCTATTCCTCGTGTTATTCTCAGGCACTGAAGCATGAAAATTGGCAAAAAGAGATTCAGGATGAACTTGATGCTCTTCAACTTATCACACTTGGGCTCTTGTTCCTTTCCACCCTTCACAAAGCTGCCGACTGCAAGTGGATCAATCTGTTAAGCTTAAATCAGATGGTTCTCTGCGTTGGTGGAAGGCTCAACGTGTGGCTCTAGGTAACCAAGATGAATATAAGACAGGTTATAAAGAAATCCATGCCCAGTTGCCAAAATGCCTTTTGTTTTTGAGGGGACCTTAAGAGGTTTGCATGCAATTCCCACCAAGCTTATCAGGCACTTCTCACAACGTTTGTTGCTTGCATCGCTCTTTGTATGGGCATAAAAAGGTACCAAGGGCATGGTTTGAGAAGTTTTGTCAAACACTGCTTCATCTTCACTCTCAACAAAGCCAATATGATACATTCATGTTTCTTCAACGAACTACTTCAAGCGCAACAGTTTTTCTTGTCCACATCGATGATATCACCATCACAAGGACAGATTCAATGACTATTCGTCAATCACAAGACTCCCTCCATGTCTCTTTTCATATGAAAGATCTTGGACCACGCCTATTTCCTTGGCCTTGAGGTTCACCCTTCCACCAAGGGACTTTTTCTTAATCAACACAAATACACCAAAGATCTTATTGATCCTGCCCGTCTAGAAGATTCTACTCTTGACACCCCTATCGAAGTCAATGTTAAGTAGAATAAAGATGATGAGATTCTTCTTTCCAATCCTATGATCTTTCACCGGCTTGGTGAGAGCCTTGTCTACTTAACTATAACCTGCTCGAAGCCCGAATATAAATCACGTACTCCATATTGTGAGTCACTTTATGACAAGCCCATGTCATTTTCATATGGCCGCAGTCAAGAGATCATTCGATATCTTCTAGGTTCTCCTAAGTGAGGGCTGTTTTTTACTACTGGATCCAACCTCCATCTCATCGCATATTGTGATGCCAATTATGGTAGGTATACCAATACTCATCGATCTACCACAAAATGGTGCATGTATCTAGGAAACATGTTGATCTCGTGGAAATGCAAGAAACAAGACTGCACATCCAAGTCATTCACTAAGTCTGAAGATCGACCTACGTTCTCAACCTACTCTGAGATTCACTCGCTTCGATAACTACTTTTTGAGCTTGGGTTTCCACAAGAAAAGGCCAACACCTCTCCATGTTGACAACACCAGTGCTATCCGATAGTGGCTAATCCTGTTTTGCATGAGGACGCCAAACACATTGAGGTTGATTGTCATTTCATCCGCAAAGCCTCTATTGAAGATATTAAATATGTTCCTCACATCCCCTCTGAACATCAAATTTTCCACTCGGCATCAATTCCTTGTGTGCAAATTGTTGTCCAATGACACTTTAGCATCAATTTGAGATTTGGAGGGGAAAATGTAGATAATTAGAAGATATCATTGTGCTTACTTGTATCATATGTGACCTGTTTCCTCGATATTAGAATCACCAAATTAGGGAAATTGCCCCAATTAAGGCCTTTTAATTGACTGTAATCATCGTACACTTCTTATACTTGGATGTTCCAATCCTATAAGAAGATAGGACCACATCACAACAAAGGGTACCAAATTCCAACCCAGCCTATAGAGCAACATATTACATTCTTATTAGATAATCACAAACAGTGATTTAGGGGCCTTAAACTTTAACGGTTTCTAAAGTTACACTTATATGACACTTAATTCAGCGCGGAGTATAATTCAGATCAGTGTCATGCTAGGGTAAATGGCAACTCATAAGGAATTCGTGAGTGAGGAGTTCGGATTTGTCATAGGTCCCATGTAGTGGCAAAAAAGTTACCTCTTATGCAATCCATGGGAGATAATACATCTTGGCAGAATGTAAGCCACCGACTTCTAAGAGACATCTCTCACGGTTTGTGTGAGAGAAAATTTTAATCTCCTTGTCTGACCCATTGAAGGCATACCAATCATTGGAGGATTGTACGATGGAAAGGTCACATAGTGGGTATAATATTTAGAAAACGAAATCAACTTAATTAGAATATAACAACCATTGATTTAGGATCCCTAAAAGTTTAACAGTTTCTTAAGTTATACGTTTTTCTGAAATTCGATCCCACAAAAAGTATAATGTTGATTAGTGTCAAATTAGAATGAGTTCCAATTCATGAGACATATGAGGGGGTATACTGATCAGAAAGGTTCCCGTCTGCTGATAAACAATTCTCTCACACAAATTGTGAGGAAAGTCTCCAATGAGAGGGTTTTCCTACATATATTTGTTGCTGCTAACAGGCACCTCTCACAACTAGTGTGAGAAGTACATTTTTAATTTTTACCACTATGTGGGACTGCTCATGATCAACTCGTCCCACCAAGGATCAAAATAGTGGTAGCAGCGGACGTAGCGGCTCGCCGCCAAAACGCTACATAGCGGGCGCTATATAGCGTAGCGGTGCGATTTGAGAAAATCATAAAAAAAATCTGAAAATTTTTAAGAAAATAAATAGAAAACAGAAATAATAGTAATGATCTTTTTATCACATGTATTCATGTTGCTTAGTTATGCTAACTTAGAAACTAATGAAAGGCTCATTAGAAAAAAAAAAACTGTCATCAAGTCATGACTCAAGACTTAAGAGTACCTAGAGAACAGAATACCACTACTAAAGGCGGTGTCTAATACGATGTACCTAGAAGAACTCTTTGTATTGATTGTAATTTGGCAAGATCATGTGCTTTTTGGTGTTCTTTGAAACATTTTTGGGTAGAAGAGTTGAGTAGATATGTTATTTGGAGAGAAGAAGAAAGGAAATAAGTCTTATTATGTATTTAAAAAAAATTTGGAAAATACAAATCCGTCTCTTTGTAGCGGCCCCGTAGTGAGTGCAGTGGCCCCGCTACAAATGTGAACGCCGCTAAATGCAATTTAGCGTAGCGGTGTTTTAGCGGCCGCTATTTTCATCCATGCATCCCACTCAAAGTCACTAACACAAATCAGCACTCAGCCTAGTTTGACATTAATCTAAATTAGATTCGGCATCTGATTGAAATTCATAAAAAATGTAACTTAAGAAACTGCTAAACCTAAAGGCCCCTGAATTAATGGTTGTGATGATGATGATGATGATCATCATCATCAAAGCCTTGTCCCAACCATGTTGGTGTCAGCTACATGAATTCCGTTTCCCCATTCTGATGTATCTTGAGCCAAATCCTTAGATAAGTTACACTTCTTCATATCTATTTTTATTACCTCCATCTACGTCCTCTTTGGCCTACCCCTTCCCCTTGGTGGGCCAACAACCTTTATGGCCAAACTTTTCCTTATCGGCTCCGTTGCTGGCCTACGTTAGACATCCCCAAAACATCTCAAACAGGTTTCTCCAATTTTATCCCCTATTATGGCTACCCAAAAATGCTCTAGAAAGTGCTCATTTCTCATTTTACGCTTCCTACTTTTAGCACATATCCACCTCAACATTCTCATCGTTGCCATATACATTTTGGGCATGTGTTGCTTCTTAATTGGCCAACATTCTACTCCATAGGTCATAGCTGGTCTAATCATTGTCCTGTAAACTTTTCCCTTCAATCTTGTTGGCATTCGTCGGTCACAAAGCACTCTAGAAGTAAGTCTCCACTTCAATCATCCCGCTTTTATCTTATATTCAACATCTTCATCAATCTTCCCATCCTTACTAATTATAGAGCCAGAGTAACGTAAAGAACTTCTTTATCGTATCTCATAGTCTTCAATTCTCATAGTAGTTTCAGCTCTTTCTATATGTCCATTGAAGTTACAATCCATATATTCCGTCTTTTTATGGTTATTTTAAAGCCTTAGGATTCTAAAGCCTCCCACCATCTCTTGAGTTTTTCATTCACACCATCTCTTGATTCATTTACCAACACTATATCATTTGCTAATAACATACATCAAAGGTACCTCTTCTTGAATATGAGCAATTAACTCATCCAAAATCAATGCAAAGAGATAAGGGCTTAGAGCTTAATCCCGAAGTAAACCTATGGTCATTGGGAACTCACCTCTCTCTGCAAGTAGTTCTCACACTAATTACTGCTCCTTCATACATGTCTTTAATAATTTTAATATAAACTCTTGAAATATTCCTTTTACTTAAAACCCACCAAATTAAATCTCTAGGTACCCTGTCATAGGCTTTTTCTAGATCGATAAAGACCATAAGCAGATTTTTCCTCTTCGCTCAAAATTTTTCCAAATTAATGGTTGTGATGATCTGACCCAAAAATCATACCCACTATGAGACCTTTCCATCACACTATCCTCCTATGATTGGTATGCAACAACAAGAGGCTAAGAGGTTTTCCTCTTGTTCAAGTTGTGAAGATATGTGCAGTGTGCACACACACGTGCACGCGTGGCACACACAACACACACACACATATATAATATGTATATATATATATAGCAAAACATAGATGTGTGTCAAGGACCTAGAGTTTTGAATGGGTGGACAAATTGCAGATAGGAGGGTAATTTTAAATAGAATCAGTATTTGGCATACGCAAAGAAAAAGTTTGCGAAGAAATCTCTCTAGGGTTATCTATAAAAGTAGTTTTCCGGTTTTCTCTCTTAACTCACAACATAATGCATAGTACCCATCCACTCACACATATCAGAGTAAGTCACAAGGGAGATGGGAGAAAACCTATTTGATAAAGGTCGTTGACGCAAGGCGGGACAGGCTTTAGATCAAATCCAAACCGCTCATCATAAAGATCATGCCGCAAGGTAAGCTTTTAGAATTTCAGATTGTCCATTGTTTAATGCATAAGTCAAGATCCATAGGTTTATTTCTGTTGCAAACCATATTAGATCTTACATTTGGTAAAAATGCTACAATTAGCTATCAACCTTTTAAAAAAACGTGTTACGTCAAAGTAGCAAACACGTGTTAGGATAAAGTAGCAAATGTTTATGACTTGCCCAAAATAATCTGTGTGACGGTGTGAGGCTATGCAAAGGAAAAATGATGTTTTTGCAAGCAAAGAAGTCATCAAAACAGGATTTGCAAGGATTTACCTGTTTGAAGAGAACATCTTCAGCTTCCTCTTGACCTAGTTCTGAAACAAAATGCAAATCTCATGTGTATTTCAGAAGGATGAAAACAAGCAAGCAAGAGGAGCAAAATATCATTTATAAAAATCTCAAACTACTAATGACAGTTGCAAATGCTCCTTGAAAGGAATACTCGTCTAAATCATCCAATGCATTCTAGGGTGTACTTAAATGAACAAATTAGAATTGAATGTTTACCAAATGCCTCAAAAAACTTTGGATCTGCAGGCGACTTAAGATCTGAAAGCATGAAAAGAAAACGGACGCATTAGTTGCATCTCATCGCATCTTCATTCTCACAGAGTATAGTGCATCCACATTTTCAAAGCCACAAATGTAAGAGCAGAAAATTCTTCTCAAGATCAAAATGTTCCTTAAAATAAGCGAACTGGACTCCAGCCAACCCACTATTTTAGGGTGTTTTGGATGTTCACCAAATTGTTGGCTGCTTCAATATTTTTCCACGTGTTATGGCAATTAAACATGCTATGCATTTGCAACAGAACCAGAAATGAAACCCCATTACGCTTTTGCGGCCCAAATGATTGTCAATGCTGACCGGTAGTACTGATATATCAGCAGGTCAGAAGACAATGTCCAACCATCTAAAGTGAACTTTTGAATTTCTAGACCATGACAGCCTCTAGGGATGCAAACGGGTATCCAATTTTCCGATTATCCGGAGGTTCCGACTCATAGAAAACCGGATCTAGAACTTGTTTTAGGTTCCGATTCATAAACAGGTCTGGGTCCGAAACCCAATTTAGGTTCCAATTGATACACAGGTCCAGTTAAAGGTCTATACAGGTTCCGACCCATGGACCCAGAACACGGCATATGAGTCTTTAATGTTGCAAACTATAGTTCAAAATCTAGTTTTTGTTGGACATTTTTATGTTTAATCTTGGCGGTAGTAGACTTCATACACTGTTATAAGTTAAATGATATCCTCGCTTTAAGAATAAAATAAAAAGATGAAAATAAGTTAGAATTGGTTGTGGAACTAGATTTCGGTCCCTCTAGTTGGAACCGGTTCCAGGTCTGGAACCAACAAGACAGGTTCCGATCTAGAACCAGGTCCGGAACCAGAACTGTTACTTAGAAACAGGTCCGCGTCCAACATGGTTCCGACCCGGAACCGTCCCGTTTGCAACCCTACCAACCACACACTGATGCAGCAGCAATCCTAGGATTGCATCACACATTCAAAACGAATGGATAACCAGTCATTCATTCTTTCCAAAATGTTCAAAACGAATAACACATTCAAAGTTGCATAACAGCATAAGCCAGATAAACAATCAATGCACTTGTGCATATTTTGAATTATCAATCCACAAAAACCAAATAAATGAGTGAACCGGTGCAGGGATGTTAAATAGCCTCGTTTATTACAAATCTCAGCCACATGTGACTGTATTTCATATGGCCTGACATTCAAAGTTTTTATAACTGTTGTAAGGTAATGGTCCTTCGAATTCTTAACAGCATATTCCTGTCACCAAAAGAGGCAGCTATCACTAATTGTCCACTTAAAAGTTAATCAATGGTCAAGAAATTGACAATCTATATTATCCATCTACAAAATTTATTTTGACGGTATTCTAGGCCTCTAAATGAAAGAAATCCAAGTTCAAAGCACAAAAATTTACAGCCCCTAAACAAAGATTACAGAGCAGATACAGGGGAATAAATGATCAGTTTCCACTGGTGCAAAATGGAGCACCTGTACCCTTGGCCCATTTGACTGATGTGGGCCCACCATTCTCAGATCATAGTCACTCAATCCCACTACTCCTGCTTGGTATACTAACACTGACCGAGTTATCGCTCTCATAGGAGATTGGACATGCCACTGGCAGACCTACATAGAGTCGCCCAGGTCAATTTTTAAATTGCCTTACATGAACTGTGTATGGAATGGCAGTTCAAGTCAATGGCGGACCTACCGGCCCGGGTCAATTTTTAAACTACCTTAGATAAACTGTGTATGTAATGGCAGCTCAAGTATCCAGCACAAGGCGTACCACAGTTGGCGAAGAGGGTGAAGGAATTGCCATCGAAAGCAGGGTTTGGGCATGTCAAGGAGGACAAAACTCGTAGGCTGGACCAAGTGGCATGGGTCCCACTGATGCTCATGTACGCAGAGGCAGACATTCTAGTGTGCCAGCTCTTTGTCTAGACCGAGATGGATGGGACTGATGCAGCAGCAATAATATGTCATGGCAACAAGAATCGTGGGCCACATGTTGGACCCATGAAATCCTGATTTTTAATTGTTATTAGCTTTATTTTTAGCAAAGAGTGTAATTAGAATTAGGTTTCTAATTTGGGTAGGATTATTATTTGGTTTCCTAGTTTGATTAGGAAAGCTTTTTTTAGAGCTTTAGTTTCTTTTCTTATAAATATCACATTGTAGAGATTGGTAATCTCAGAGATTAGAATTGATTAATAGAATTCCCTGTGTGGATTTTTCGATGGAAACTGTTTCTTCTTCGAGTGATTGTTCTTCGGAACCCTAATTGTGCCCCGGCACTTGCATCCTAACCCTAGGATTGCATCAATTGGCATAAGAGCTGAACGATCCATCGATCGTCGGCTTGCTACCCCATTCTCCATTCCCAGACAAAACCCCTTCGAGCCGCCAGCCCACTCCCCATCTTCGCACCCATTTCTAGACCCCGTGATCCACCTTCGTCCGCCACAACCAGCCGGAAGCCACTCTGACGAAACCAACTTCATCTGCCAAAACCCAGCCCAGACCACACCCCCCACAAACTACTCACAGAATCCATTTGTCCCCTTTTCACTGAAACCCAAACTCCAAACCCATTCACTGAAACCATCTCAGTTCATCATCCCAACCATCCCTGCAACCCATCTCATCTTCGACCCTAGACAGCCACCTCTCGCTTGCCCATTAGCCAATCGAAACACCCCATAGCCCAAACCCCATACCCTAATCAGAGAGGAAAAAAAAAAGGCAGAAAGGAAGGAAGAAGAACAGAAAGCGAAGGAGCAAAAAAACGAATAGTGTACCGTGCACCATCGCGCCCTTGCCGTCGCGCCATCACCGTCGCTGCCGTGCTCGTCTGCTCCCCATCGTCATCATCTACTCCATCCTCTTGTTGAAGTCGTCGAGCTCCAACGCCAGCACCTACTCCCTCATCTCGTTCAACAAAGGGGGTTTTCAAAAACCCTTTTCTTCTTTCATTCAACACACAGGCCAAGACGATATATTTGGGCCTCTGGGTCTGTTCAGGTCAGACCCGACCCATTAAAGAAGCCCACAAGCAATTCGTTTGGGCCTAATTTATACATTTGGGTCAGTTTTGACTCGTTTACAAGGAAAGCCAGTCTGCAGTAGTCCTCCAGCCCCTTGACCAAATCAACAGCAGATTTGACTCCGATCAACGGTTGAGATTTCTTCTGACGATATCGGGCTCATCCATCGTCCCAGTTTCGATTCGTTTTTGCCAGCGTGATCGTGAAGAGCAGATCTCCACATCAGGTCAGTTACAAATTTTAATTTTGCATTAACCAAAGATGCCTCCCAAAAGGCAGGTTGACACAGAGTCTTCCTCTCACAATGATGATGAATTGAGGGAATCCGTTGCGCAACTATCAGTAACTGTTACTCAACTATCCGCAATGGTGGCTCAAATGCAAGTTCAAATGCAAACGACTCTTGATAGGATTGAAACCCGATTAACAAATTTGGAAACTAATCAGCGTGAAGATAACCATTGGGATGATAGATGACATATTCGGAATCCACGAGATCCACATGCCGTCAATGTTGATCGTGATTTGGGTATTAAACTTGTGATTCCTGAATATGATGGAAAATTGAAGCCAAATGAATTCTTGGATTGGTCAGTGTGTGTTGAAAACATTTTTGCACATAAACCAATGCCGGATGGTCATAAGATTACCCTGGTGGCAACTCGTTTTCGCAATTATGCTGCGATATGGTGGGCCGAGTTGCAAAAGAAGAGGAGATACCAACAAATTGATCCTATTGACACGTGGGCCGAGATGAAAAATCTGTTGAAGCAGAAATTCCTGCCAGTCAATTACTCCAGAGATCTGCGTTCACGTTTTCAATACTTGAAACAAGGATCTAAAACAATTGTTGAATATTCTGAAGAATTTCTAACCATGCAAGCCCGTTGTGGTTTGAATGAAGATGATGAGGTATTAGTTGACAGATACTTTAATAGGCTTACACTTGATATTCAAGATATCCTCGCATTCAAGCATTTTGATAATGTTGATGAGATTATTCAGCATGCTATCAAAGCCGAGGGAATTGCAAATCATCAAGCCTAAAAATTTAATGCAACTAAATAGGTTATGCAGAAGAATTCCTCCATTGCAGGTTCTAAATCAAGTACGCCGTCAGAGAAAGTTTTCACCAAGCCAGACGGTCAAAATAGGCTCACATGCTTTAATTGTAAAAAACAAGGCCATCGTGCAGCAGAATGTCCAAAACGTATCCATCTCATTGAAAATGAAAGTGATGTGCAAGATATTACAGACTATGAAGCACGGACACGGATACGGGACACAGATACGATACGATACGAATACGCAGATACCCATTTCTCAAAAAAGTAGGATACGATACGTCGGGGATACGTTGAAATTTTTTTTTTATATATTTTTTATATGCCTATGTAATAAAAATCTAACATTATTTCAATAAAAATAGCCATCAAGAAGCCATTACTAGAAGCCATTACAGTAAAGACAGCATAAAAAATGCAAATGACTACAAGAAGACTACAAGAAACAATGACTTAAGCTCTTTCAACTGGCAAATCACAATAAATTTGGCAATCCACAGGTTTTGATCACTATAGATGTACCACAGCTATCGGTAATTAGTAACCAGCAACCAGCTGCCTGCTATTTTCCAAAACAGTGACTATCCTGCTCCTAGATGGCATCTCGAACCATCCAAGAACTTTCTATTTGGGCCAAACACATCTAGACAACAACTATTTACCTTCCAAACAGCATACATATAATTCATCAATGATAAAATAATCAGTTAAAAAAAAATGCAAACCAAGGAAACAGTTTGAGAAGACCCTAAAAATGCTGTCTTATTCATCCAAACAAACCCTAAAAAGCAAGTTCTGAGATAAAAAAAAAAAAAGAAATCTCAACTGAGGAAAGTTCCAACTTGCAGCAGTAGAGAAAAAAGGAAGAAAAAAAGGAAAGAAAAAAGAGAAAAGAACCTGGGCGAAGTGGCAGCAGGCACAGTTGCAGCCGTCCCTTGCAGCGGCACAGTTGTAGCAGCAGAGGCAGCGGTGACGGTGGAGGTTCAGCGGCGACAGTGGAGCAGCCCTAACCCTTTCACCTCAGGTTAGGGTTTGATGACGACGACAATAACAGATGTGTAGGTGATGGCGATGGCGAGGTACTTCTCATCGAAGGAGTGTTGGCGATGGCGGATGTCGATTCTGATGGCGAGGTACTTCTCTTCTTTCCTTTCTCTTTCTCTCTCTTTCTCTTTCTTTTTTCCCTTCCCTTCTCTTCTCCCACGTTTTCTTCTCTTTTTTTCCCTTCCTTTCTCTTCTTTCCCTTCTTTTTATTTCTCACTTAACGAGTCCCGTGCGTGTCCAGGACGAGTCCCGCACGTGTCTGATATTCAAAATAATTAAAAATAATTCAGATACGAAAAACGCGTATCCCATACGTATCCAGCCCATATCCGGGTGTATCCGTGTCCGATACGCCCAGGATACGGATACGCCCCCCATTTTCATGTGTCCGTGCTTCACAGGTTATAGATGATCCTAACGAGCTTGATACGAAAAATGCACATCCCATACGTATCCAGCCCGTATCCGGACGTATCCGTGTCCGATACGCCCAGGATACGGATACGCCCCCCATTTTCATGTGTCCGTGCTTCACAGGTTACAGATGATCCTAACGAGCCTGAAACAGAGGAAGTGGAGGATACTCCGCCCGAGGAGGGTCTTGAGTCTCTCATGGTCATCCAAGAAACTACATCGACTACTGAGAAGCAATGGTTGCGAGAAAATATTTTCCGCTCCAAAGGAACAGTCAATGGTAAAGAATGCACAGTCATCATCGATGGAGGCAGTTGTCAGAATATCATATCTCAGGCTTTTGTGGATCGCTTACAGCTAAAAGTTCGGAAGCATCATCGTCCTTATTTTGCTAGATGGTTAATGGCAGGTGATGAAGTGCAAGTCCGATATGCACGTTCAGTTACCTTTTCCATTGGTGTAGATTATACGGATACAATTTGGTGTAATGTAATTCCCATGGATAGTTGTGATATCTTGTTGGGTCGTCCATGGATGTATGACAAGAATGGAACTAATGGCATGCGCGACAACACCTACACTTTCATGCATGGTGCAAAGCTAGTCACACTCTGTCCTCTGAAGCCGACGCCACCAAAGAAAGGGTCCCATTCTCGTCTCACTAGGGAAGCGCTTCACGTGCACAAAAGTAACATCAAGCAGAAGAACCGAGTTCGAGGTCGAACTCTTTTCCAACCCGGGGAGAATGATGCAGCAGCAATAATATGTCATGGCAACAAGAATCGTGGGCCACATGTGAGACCCATGAAATCCTGATTTTTAATTGTTATTAGCTTTATTTTTAGCAAAGAGTGTAATTAGAATTAGGTTTCTAATTTGGGTAGGATTATTATTTGGTTTCCTAGTTTGATTAAGAAAGCTTTCTTAGAGCTTTAGTTTCTTTTCTTATAAATATCACATTGTAGAGATTGGTAATCTCAGATATTAGAATTGATTAATAGAATTCCCTGTGTGGATTTTTCGTTGGAGACTGTTTCTTCTTCGAGTGATTGTTCTTTGGAACCCTAATTGTGCCTCGGCACTTGCATCCTAACCCTAGGATTGCATCAGGGACCCACCACTATGACATGGGGAAGGCATTGGCCCCACTTAGAGATGATGGGGTCCTTATAATTGCCTTAGGACCTAGGTGATGAGCACCTGGGGTGACTTGGACAAACCCCAAAAATCAATAATGGTCTCCTGGTTATTCCCAAAAGACTACCGCACCCCCAAAATATTTTATATCCGTCTCCTAGTTGAAATTACAAATGCTTTGGAGTAAGAATAAAATAGGAAAACTTAAAGAACCCATTAAGCCAATACCACATTCCAACATCCCTGCCCCATATGAGATCTCCATTTGAGTCGGCCTCACTATTGGATTAATCATTTGATAAAAAAATAGAAATAAATATACATAAAATAATGTTAATCACATTTTTTAAGAAAAAAAATCAATCGAACAGTAGGATTAATTCTGATTCTCGATATCGTATATATTTGGAGACCTTTATTTTGCAAGGCTCAGATTCAAGTAAATGGGCTCCACTGTAATGTTCCGCTCTTTTTTCTCAATATATGTCCAAGTGCAATGAAAAGCTCAAGGTTGCTCAAAACACGAGTAAAACCATATAAGAACGAAGAGGGTGTTTCGAATGCTTTACACGTAGCCCCATTAAACAATATAGGCCATTCGATCTCATTCATCAAATCAAAAGGCCCTTCACGTATAAAATTATAGAAATTATAGAAATTGAGTTTTAACTAATTATGTATTCTTCTTTTTTTGAATGCAATACATTTTTTTTAACTATTTGTTGATGTAGAAAAAAGTCTAGCAAAGTGTAAAATATTCTTGCCCCACCCAAATAAAAATCCTGGGTTCACCACTGGGACATGCTGTAGGGTTGATCATCTGAATCTACTGAGTTTCGTTAGCTACAGCCCACAACACCAATCTTCCCACATTATAACTGCTTTAAGAGTAAGGGAGAAGGTTGGAACTATAGGCTTTATATCTTAGAAATGTCAGGAAATCAGGAACCATCTTTTCCTTCATTCTCCATTTGGAGTCGGTTTCTCACCATATCCAAGCTAGTTTCAGCAGGCTCCACAATCAATTCAAGATATTTTGCTTTTTTTTTTGGCACATAGGCACTTTCAAGAGAAAAGAAAGTCTTGTGGAGTCACTTTCACCATGCAATAATGAGGGATTGGGCTTCAGAGAAATAGAAGAATCTTCAATGATCAAGCAATGCTGGTTATTTTTCTGTTTGTTTCATATCCTTCATTTCTCTTCATTGGCAAAATTGGTTACCTATCAAATAACAACAACAAACCTGAGATTGATTGCCGAACCGAAGTTGGACGTCGATGCTGAACCAATGCAAGCACAACAGCATCTTCAACCTTGAATAAGTTGCCATTGGAAACACAAACAAATTACCAATTAAGCAGTATAAAGAAGTACAGAAGTGGAAAACAAAAATAAAGAAAAGTGCACATGTGTGATCGAGAAAAAGAGAGTGGGGTTGGACTGAGCGATGGTGATGTAAAGCTTATGAGCTATTGCAAGGAGGCCCATGGCCAGCGTGTGGGACCAAAGAAAGCTTAGAATTTATTTATTTTTATATTCTTAATTAGTAGTCATTATGATTAAGCTTTCTAATTTTGTTTAATGAGTTGTATTTAGGATCCTTTCCAATTTTCTTAAATTTGCTAGTTTAATTAAAAATCTCAGCCCCTAAGTTTCTTATCTTATTTATAAGCGCATTGTAGGGATTGGATCTCAGTTCTGAAGTTTAATAAAATTTGTGGAAGATTTTTTAATGGACAAACTTGCATTGTTCTGATTGGCGGAGGAATTTCTGACAACATGAATCCCAAGCTCTTGCGGATCACTTGAAGCTGAAGGTACATAAGCAACATCGCCCCTATTTTGTTCGATAACTGATGACAAGTGATGAAGTACAAGTGCAACATAAGTGTCAAGTTACTTTTACCATTGGTGAAAACTATAAGGATACAGTGTGATGTGATGTGCTCCAAATGGATAATGGAGATATACTACTTGGACAACTGTGGATGTACAACAAGAATGAAACTCATGAAATATGGGACCATCGATCCCAAAATGAAATATTTTGGCATTTTGGAATTTTGGTGAAACTTTTCGGAGTAGTTTTTTGGAAAAATATAAAAAAATGAAATTAAAAAAATATGTAAAAAATAAAATAAACTTTAAGGGTAGAAGGAATATTTGAAGGAATAAAAAAAAAAGAAACGAAGGGAGAAAACAAGAAAACTCAAAATCAAAGAATGATGTTTCAAAAGAAAAAAAGAAAGAAAAGGGGGCAGACCGAGAAATCCCTATAAAAAGGAGATTTGCCCCTTTTTGAGCAAAAGAATAATCAAGAGAAGGTTTCCCTACCCATTTTCTTATTTTGTCTACAACAAAGAGAAACCTTGGGTTACTTCCACACAAGGATGAAAATATCGGTAGCGGTGGGCGTAGCGGCCTGCCGCCAAAACGCTACGTAGCGGGCGCTATGTAGCGGTGTAGCGGTGCGATTTGAAAAAATAGTCAAAAAAATTTGAAAAAATTATAGAAAATCTAGAATATTGAAAAATGAGAGAAAATGTATTTTTTTTGCAAAAGTAACTAAGGTAAGGGGCGTAGCGGTCCCCTCACTATATGAGGTCCTGTATCGCTGTATAAATAGAAAATAATAGTAATGATTTTTTTTTTACATGTGTTCATGTTGCTTAGTTATGCTAACTTAGAAACTAATGAAAGGCTTATAAAAAAAAAACTATGTCATGAAGTCAAGACTTAAGAATACCTAGAGAAAAAAATGCATATACCAAAGGGAGTGTCTAATAGGATGTACTTAGAGAAGAATCATTGAGAAGAACTCTTTGAATCGACTATAATTCGGCGAGATCATGTGCTTTTTGGTGTTCTTTTAAACATAAAAGGGTAAAAGAGTTGTGTAGAAATGTTATTTGGAGAGAAGAAGAAAA
The DNA here is from genome assembly GCA_028538565.1 of Umbellularia californica. NCBI lineage: Eukaryota > Viridiplantae > Streptophyta > Magnoliopsida > Laurales > Lauraceae > Umbellularia > Umbellularia californica. The sequence continues at coordinate 63,774,782 of JAPQWN010000001.1, forward strand.
AAAATAAGTTTTATTATGCATTTTAAAAAAATTTGGAAAATAGAAAATTTTCTCACCCCGTAGCGGCCCGTAGCGGCCCTGTAGCGGCCGCTACATTCACGTAGCGGTCAGAAGACCGCTTTTTTCAATTTAGCGTGGCGGCCTGGGCCGCCACGGCCGATATAGCGGCCGCTATTTTCATCTATGCTTCCACACACGTCGATCAATCAAGAGATCTAAAGAGATTAAAAGCGGGGGGGTGGGGTGGGGTTTGAGCGGAAGCAGCAACGGTAGTGGTTATTGGCAACGGCGAAGGCGGGTGACGGCAAAGCAGGTGCACACTCTTCTCCTTCTTTCTTCCTTCCTTTTATTTATCTTTCTTTCCTATAACCATGCCCTCTGTCTTGATGCCTGTTTTTCTTTTTCTTTTTCTTTTTTAAAGGACTGAATCCTAGATTTCAACTAAAATGAAGTGAAATCCAAGCCAAGATTTTTGAGTTGGTATACCGTTTCGATTTACTGTCCGAAACAAAAGGTTTCATCCATTCCGGCCGAAACGAAACGAAATAGGTAACCATACAATAAATACATGCTTGATCACGATGATGTCGCACTCCATCCAAAGAAGCCAGAACCGCCAAAGAATGATCAAAGGCGCATATTACAAACAGGGGCCAACCTACATACATGCTTTTGGGGGGCAGTTACCCTTATATAGGTCCTAGGGTTAGGGCTTACAGGAAAGTGCCAAAGCTTGTGTCTGCAGACACTTCAACACGTCTCCGCAGAAACAATAACGAGAACGCACCCCAGGGATAAAACCCAAATCAATTAATTATCAACTCTGAAAATCCATCTTCTATAATGCCACACAAATAGGAAAACATAATTTAGGGCCCAAGAAACCTAATTAAACTAGGAAACTAATGAAATTGGAAGCCTAATCCTAATTACAGGTCATTAAAAAAAACTAATAACAATTAATAGAAAAAAAAACCCTAAACTATTTTGGGCCCTACACATGTGGCTTGAGGTCTATCCGCATCATTCACACCAGCTTTGAAAGAACTCGACCTCGAGTTCGGTAACCGTCCGCCTTGGTTGATGATCAATCGGACGTACTTCCAATCTATTGCTTGGGCTTACACGTATGTGCGCAGCATCAAAATTGTATTTGGTTGTTTCCTCCGATTTGAGTTAGGCCTAACACTTTGCTTCTCTTGAGAACTAGATTTTGTGTAGATGTGCAATTATATTGTTTGATACTTTACATGTAGATTTTGAACCATCAAATTGCAATCTCCAAATTGCCATTGTTGATCCCCTGAGGATAAAATCAATGTTAGGGACTTCAATAACTTGTTCGTCTTTCCATGCCTATATATTTTGATCACCATTACCTAGAAGAGGAAATTTGGGGCTACATAAAATCATGTAATCTTCTATGTCATTTGGGGACGCATGTAAATCATGGAATCTTCTATGTCTTGTTCTGGCTTCTTAGTCTTCATATCATCTGCCACGGGTTCCATAACATGATCTGTTGTTATTCGCAATGACTTTCCTTCTTGAGGCATAACTATTCCTAGGCATGTGCTCCACACGAATTGATTCCCAATATGCCTCATGAATGGTCTTGCAGTCATTCATTTTCTCCACTATATCCGATCTCAAACCTTAAAGGAAACTAATTAAATCATGTTCCTCATCATGCTCTAATCCACATGCATCTTGGAGCCTTGAAAAATTGGTCAAAGTATTCAACAACGGACAACCCTCCTCATTTCAAATCAAGAAATTGCCGAAAATAGTCTTCATTGTCAGAATACCATTTTCCATATGTAAGTGCATATTTGGCTCTTTGAAGTTCATTGTAGAATCTACCGATATGCAATTTCATATTTACTTTGATGTAAACCTGGACTGACCTAGTTTGTAGTTGTAGCTTTGTTCCCCACGAATTTGTAGGCAGAAATGGATATGAAATCCGACTTCAGAGGACTCCAATATCACAGAAAAATGCTCTTGATCTAGTCAACCAATAGTTGACGAAAGTTGCTAACTCAGCTCAAAATAATATAAAACAAGAGGGTTGTTTTTGTAAAATCACTTTAAATAAAGGGAGAGGGAGAGAGAGAGCATTATAAAGGTGAAAAGGGGAAAAGGGTTCTTTGTTTTCTCTTCCTCCCTTTTTCAGTCTACTGGGGCTGGGTTGGGGCTTGGGAGAGGGGTTCCTTTTTATTTATTTATTTATTTATTTATTTTTACAATTTTCTTTGTACTACAGTGGATGGATCTCGACTTGGCGGAGTCTCATGCAACTCAGACTCGGCCCAAGCTGAGTTAAGTCCCGAGTTTGATTTTTCTAAAACATTGTATGGAATGGATCAGATCCAACCCGATCTAATCTAATGTGGACCTGAACTTGAGTCGAACTAGCCCAATGTCTCTACCCGATGCGGCCTTCATTCACTAAACACATGAGTGTCTCGATATTTGTGTCGAAGAAAGAAGTGAATGAAATCCGTTTCTGTTTGGCGCTACACGAAGGGGAGAAGGAAATCCCCCATTGGCTTCTCTTTGCTCTCCGAAAACAAGAGAAAATCGCTTCTTTTCTAGGCGATGAAGATGCCAATCTGGAGATGACTATAGTTGGCAATTGCTATGGCCCTTTGTTGGACGTTGCAGGAGGTGAAGCAGGGCGGTAGTGGTTGGAGTTAGCAACGGCCTTGACAATGAAGACGAACTTGGTGGTGCATGAGGGCAGCGAACTAAGTACACTACTCCTCTTTCTTCATCTGGGCTCTGCTCTCCTCTGCTTGTTCTTTTCTTTTCTTTTTTTAATCTGGGCTGGTGGGATTTAGATGTCCAGGAAGATGGGTTCGAGGGTTTGGAGTTTCAATTGGGTCAGGGTTTGGGAAGTGGACAGCATTGGGTCTTGACTGAGGTTTGGGTTTCGATGGGGCTTCAGAAGGTCCAACCGGGTTGCGCTTTTGTGATTGCAACATTTTATTTTATTTTTAATGGGTGAGGAAGGGGCTCCGGGGGTTGGACACAAGGGATTTCGACAGAGATTGGGTAGAGGTTTGGGCTACATGGGTTGGATTTTGTTGGGGTTCGGTTGTTGGAGAAGGAATTCGGGAAGGAGATAGGGTTCTCGATTGGTGTACATGACAGGGCAGTAAGCTGATGGGAACATGGTGACGATGAAACGAAGATGGTTACGATAGAGGGATTTGATCATGGATGGACGGATGGATAGGGGTAGCCACGCAAATCAATCACAAAGATCATTCGGCTCTGATACCGAACTGACACAGGAAAGTCTTGCAGGAAAGTGCAGAAGCACGTGTTTGCAGACACTTCAACACATCTCCGCAGAGACAATAACGAGGATGCACCTCAGGGATAAAACCCAAATCAACTAATTATCAACTCTGAAAATCCATCTTCTGCAATGTCATATAAATATGAAAATATAACTTAGGGTCTAAGAAACCTAATTAAACTAGGAAACTATTGAAATTGTAAAACTAATCCTAATTAAAAATCATTAAATAAAATTAATAGCTAATAACAATTAATAGAAAAATCCCTAAGTTATCTTAGGCCCTATACATGTGGCCTGAGGTGATGCAGCAAAAGATCCACGATCGGGTTGTTAGATCAATCTCCCGAAGGATTGATCGCTGCATCATGAGGTCTATCAGCATCACAGCCTCGTCAGACCTGGATCCGCTTTCAAAACTCATATGAAAATTCTGGGCCTGCTTCCAAAACTCACATGAAAATATAGGGTTTGCCCTCCAAAAACCCAACAAACTATCTGGGTCCACCCCGCTGAAACAAAACTCCTGGGTCCTCCATTAATTTTACAAAATAAGCCCTTCAAGTACACGGGTCTATGGAGGCAAAGCAAAGAGAATTCGAGTTCGAGGAAAAACTCTTTTGCAACATGGGGGAATGGTGCAAAGCTAATGAGCCGTTGCAAGGAGGCCCATGGCCAACTTGTGGGGCACAAGAAAATTTAGAAATATTTTTTCTATTTTTATTTTCTTAATTAGTTGTCATAATGATTAAGCTTTTTTATTTTGTATAATAAGTTGTAACTAGGAGAGTTTCCAATTTAATTAAATTTCCTTGTATGGTTAGGAGTCTTAGCCCCTAGGTTTCTTTTCTTATTTATATGCACAATGTAGACATTGGATCTCAGTTCATAAGTTTAATAAAATTTGTGGTGGATTTTGTACCCTTTGAGGTGTGACCTCATGTGATAGTCTTTGCAGAGACCTATATCGGTCTTTGGCACTTTTGACACAAACCCTAACTATAGGGTCCTAAGTCAAAAGGGGAGGGGGAGGAATAGAACAAAAGTAACCAAGTGCCACGCTCGTGCATGTGTGTGTGTGTGTGTGTGTGTGTGAGAGAGAGAGAGAGAGAGAGAGAGAGAGAGAGAGAGAGAGAGAGAGAGAGAGAGAGAGAATTTAAACATTGAAGATGAAAAGAAGACCTTTAAAGACGCCAGTTCTCTTAAGCCCTTTTCCACAGAAAGCATGCTCTCGATATTTCCTTCTCCAGTAAGATCATTCAAATCCCTAATGATAGGATCATCATTACCTGTTCATAGTTGTAAATACGATTATTTTTATTAATTATGAAAGTATTGCCCAAATAGATATAATATGACTCCTCCAGTTATATCAAAGGAAAAGAAAGATGCAAATAAATTAAAACAAATGCATGGTGACCAGCCTTTACTCCGTGATTCTTCCTTGGCCTTTTGCCCAGCAGAAAGAACAATTTCAAGAGGTAGAGGTGCTAATGACGACCAGTGCTCATGTTTCGACACTGCAATTTCTGGGTAGACACCTACAAGGAAACCCAAATCACAAAGTCCAAGCAGGTTGCATGTGAATGAGTAAACTATAAAGCAATCCATAATAAATTATAATAAGAACTCTTCAACAAAAATGCATATCCCATGAGTAAGACAAAGAAAAAAGAACATATCCCCTGCTTTCAATATCATATAGGCACCTAACCATATGATATAGCTCTAAACTAGCTGAAGGCACAAATGTTACCATCCAATTACAAAGATAAATTTTCAACTATAGAAATGCCCGCATGCGGACTTTCCAATCTCACTGGTGTCGAACATGAAGACAGTGACATCCACATGCAGGAACAACTGCAGAAGAAAATTCTTTGAAGATATTTCAGACCGTTTCACTGAAAGGGAAAAATCATGACTGCCCTTCCAATGACAAGTTTGAGGTTGTTCTTCCAAGATGAACCTAACTATTCTGATACCATTACAAAGACTGTTGGTGACATCGAAAAAGAGCCCTTAGCACATAAAGAACATAATAAAACCTCAGGTCTACATTAGGACACTGCATCATACTCCAGTCTCTCAAACCCCACTGATCAGGTAGACTATGAAGCTGGTAATTCCTCACACTCTCCCAGTTCATATTTTTACTTGGATTCCTTCCTAAGATCTTCATATAAGTCCTTCATTAGATCTTCCTATTGCGCTATGTAAAGGCAAAATAGCATGCACTAACCTGTTACAAAGGCCCAAGGCCCAAGGCCCATCATAACCATCTAGTTGAACAAATTGTTTCCCATCAAGCGTTATCTCCTCATCACAGGTAGCTTCCTGCAGCTATCCAATCTGTCTCACCTCCAGAAGTGTAACTGGAGATACTCATCTTGGCAAAAGGCTATGGAAGAAAAGATGTACGCAGTACGCCTTTGAAAACAGTAACATCCAGAAGTTGATAGAGTTGGCTATAGGAAAATGTCCCAATGGATGCAAATGGGTCATCGCCTTAAAATATGAACTTGATGGTATTATTACAAATTACAAGGCCTGACCAATAGCTAGGAAGTTCACCCAAGAGTACGGTGAGGATTACTTGCTGCGTCCAGGATTAACTAGGTTTGCAACCCATTTTCTGGCTATGGAAAGCCTTGTAAGGTTTAGAACGGAGCTCATTCAAATGTTTACATCAGAAGAATGGCTTCGTTCAAAATGGGGCAATGCAACTAGTGGTCCGGAGTTTGAAGTCCCAAACCTGAGGAGGGACAATAAATTTTGGAAGAAAGTGAGGAAGGTATTAAAGGTTTTTGAGTCTTTAGTTAAAGTGTTGCGGCTTGTAGATGGTGATGACAGGCCGACAATGTGCTTTATATATTAAGCAATGGATCGGGCAGCAAGCCATTATGGAAAACTTTAGATATCACGAGAAATATATAAACATTATTGATGCCCATTGGAATGATCAGTTGCACCATCCATTGCATGCTAGAGGTAATTAATATATATCTTTGAATTTGATACTCTTTTGTTTTCCTAACTAATGTATTTATTATCTTGTTTGCTCACAGAGTACATTCTACATATTTATAATGTAGGTTATTTTTTGAATCTCGAATTCTATTACCGGCTTACCGCAATGTCGAACTACACACCGAAGCAATGGATACGGACTTGCGGGTAAGATTACGGGAGGTATTGAAGAGATTGTTAAATCCAGATGATCAAATTGATGCCATACAAGAGGTGAGTGGGTGGTTACTTAAGAGAATTTAATTATGCTGCCAAGTGCCAATTTCCATACATGCTGTAGGGGTTTACTCACTTATTTCTAATTTTCACAGTGTAGATATCTATGTATACACAAAGGAGAGGAACCTTTGTTGACCCTCTTGTGATACAATCAATTGGAAGGATGCCACCTGGTATGACTATAAACAAAAGACCCCACCCAATAGTCTTGAATCTTGATCTATTTATCTTAATTGATTAGAAGGACTTGAGGGTTACAAATATCTAATTTTCTTTATTTATTTTTTACATTTCAGCTGATTGTGGATGAATTTTGGAGAGAGTGCTCCACATCTAAGGAGAGCGGCTATTCGCATCCTTAGTCAAACTACAACATCTTCCAACTATGAGAGAAATCGGAGCACTTTCTCTTTAATCCACATGAAGGCCAGGAATCGGCTTACCATGCAGAAACTCAACAAGCTTGTATACTGTCATTAAAATCTGAAGTTGATAAACAGAAATAGGGAGAGAAGGGCAAGGGATGATCCTGCTTATTGTCCTATTGATTTGGACCATATATTCAGAGAGGATGATCCCTTACTCCCATGGCTAGCCGAGATAGAGGATCCACAGCTAGATTCATATCCGGGATTTCAAGAAACGGTTCAAGAGTTGATAGATGAGGATATGGGTGAGGCACCTACAAAATGTCAGCCACCTTAGGGAGAAGGTCCCAGTAGGACTAGGAGTGGGAAAAAACCTGCTCATATTGGATCTTCTGAGAAAGCTAGTTCCACCACCGTCTCTTCGAGTAGTCATGGTGGAGGAGATGGAGGAGGAGACAGTGGGACAGGTGGTACTATTGAATACTATCAACATGATGAAGACGATGCCGTTCCTGTAGAGGAAGTACAGGAGTTACCTCCATCTGGAAGATTTGATCCAAGCCGTGGTTATCAACGGCGCCAAAGAGACTCACCACTTAGGGCTGGAGGTAGTAATGAGCAAGGAAAAATGGGTGGAGATGTTGAAAGACAACAAGCGGCATCATGGACTGATTCGTGGAACCCTAGTTACAGTGGACAAGGCCTCTCACAGTATTTTCCAATGGTCAAGTACAACAAGGAGAAGAGCAATCTTCAGCTTGGGTTCCTACTCATATGGTGACTATGGCGAAATGCAATATGGTCGATATCCACCTCCACCTCCTCCGAGTTCCTATGATGCAGCTGCCTTCTTTGGATTTGTGGATCCCAATGCTCATCAATATCAAATTCAATATGGTGCCAATACAAATGATAATACTGATGGGGATGAAGATAACCATAGTGCCTTAAATCTTGGTAGACATTCCTTTTGGTGGTGATTAAGGTATTCTGATTTCCTTCACTAACTCTCTACTCTTTGTCATTTCTAAATTGGTGTTGAATGTTGATTGTTGATCACTTCATAGTTCATTCACTTGATTGAATTTGAACCTTAAATGTTGAAGTATTGATATTTGATTGTTCAATGTTCACTAGTGAGTAATGACCTAACTCTTAAGTCTTCTTATGCCTTTATTTCATGTCCTAGTTTTTTTTTATGAGCTTTCCATTACTTTCTAAGTTAGCATGACTTCGTAGCGGTTTGGCGCTACTGCTATTTTCATCCTTGCACTTGATACTCCTACAGAAGTGAACAAGGAATTTATAAGTGAGGGATTGTCTTTAGAAGATCCAAAGGAGTTTCAAACATTATTAGTAAACTCAAATCATTTGACAACCACAAGGTTAGACTTGTAACATGCAAGTGTAATCAGTCAATACATGCGTCCACGTAAAACATGACAAGTGGAGACAGTAAAGTGATTTTTGAGATACATCAAGTTTGCCATAGAAAGGTAGTCTTTACAGCAATCATGGAAATCTGAATGAAGGTAGCTACTCAAACAATGATTGGGCTGGTTTTGTAGATGATAGACATTCAACTTTTGGAAATTGGATATTTATAGGAGGTATCTGGTCACTTGGAAGAAAAAGAAGCAATTACTATGGCACGTGCAAAAGTGCAGAAGCGGAGTACAGAGCAATGGGAAACGCTACCTGTGAATTGATTTGGTAGAAAGCACAAATGGAAGAATTGAGCTATCCCTTGCAAGGAGCAATATCATTGCACTTTGACAATCAAACTGCAATGAATATTGCATCGAATCTGGTCTCTCTTCAGAGGACTAAACACACAGAAGCAGATTATCACTTGTACGGGAAAAGGTACAAGATATAGTTACTGCACGCCCCTTGTGAGATCTGAGAGTCAGTGGGGGACAATTTCACACATGCTCTTCCAAGAAATCAAGTACAAAGGATTTCAACCAAGTTGGACACGATTGATATCTATGCACCAACTTGAGGGAATTGTTAAAGTGCTAGGATTTTATGTAATCTGCTTATTTCCCCTTAATCAGGGACTGATTTGTACATATGTAACAGCAACCCCTTTCCTGTAATTCATAAAACAGTGACATTATGGGGACTTTGTAATTTTGTAGAAATATCAGTAATATACATATAGGCTACACGTGCTAGTTAAGGATGGGTGCAAAAGAAAATATGGTTGCGGTGCCTAGGGTTGGGCGATCAGCCCCATATATAGTTATTATATTTTTCGTATTTAAAGAAAAGGCCCTTGTATATTTTATGAAATTACAAAACAATCTCGAGTGTTTCTATATTTACATAAAAGTTCAACTAAATTTAATAACATATGACCCATATATCTGTATTTTGCATTGTTTTGTTTGTTCCTATTTTCTTACTGAGTTTATTAAATTAAATTTTAAAGCTTAAACTATTGATTCCTTATCAATCTTCACTTAATTATTAGTTTCAATAAATCTTCACTTAATTATCAGTCCCAACTATTGGCTTTAGTCTAAAAGGATGAGCAAATGGGATTGTTGACATTCATAAGCAAGTTTGTGTCATGCTTTGATTAATTATTAAGTGATGAAACAAAATGATTCAGTCAAATCCAGCTTATTGCCTTATTTTTAAAACTTTTAGAGAAATTTCTTGGAATTTTTCTAACCATTCCTATGCCTCAGAGGCCTAGGTCAAATCCACTAAGTCATGCGAGACTTGTTAGACTCAACTCGACTCTTCCCCTCCAAGTTAAACTTTTAAAAACCTTGCTTTAGTGAGCCTTTGTGTAATCTATATGATTACACAGTAGTAGAAATATATCATTGGCAGGAGTCACAATGACATGATTTTCATCAAGCTCTCTTTATGATTGCTTCACAATGTCAAAGGACTCAAAAAACATGTTGTGGAACTAGTATATCAGTGTTGACAACCACTTACTCTAAAAGCTTATGACTGATAGAGAATGGTGTAACAATGTATATCACAATTCACAACCCCCCACACCATCCATAGGAGAAATAGGGGCTCCGCACGGGAATCACACCCTCCATGGGAGAATACAAGGTACAACAGCACTAGGGACTCGAACACTCGACGTCCCACTCTGATACCATGTTGACAACCACTTATTCTAAAAGCTTAAGCTGATAGAGAATGGTGTAACAATGTATATTACAATTCACAATAATTAGCACATCAGCAGGACCTGTCACAAAATCTGTATCTATCACTAAAGTCAGGAACCAAGAGCTCAAAGCCGATGAATTGTTCATAGACCAGTCATAAGTTCTGAAATCCTACAGACTACATATGCATGCTTATGTTGGGATACAGGATGTCATCTCTACCATGCATCCTCCCATTATGGTGGTTAAGCTGGTGTAGAACAATGAAACTTAAAGCAAAAAAGACCGGACTACTTTTTCCTTTGTGCCGAAGGAGAAAAAATGATATAATAAGTAGATTACCATGCCGGACAGCTAAACCCCAATACCGAGCAAGCCAGCACCTCTTGAGAACAACCTCTTCCTGAAATGCAGATCTAGTTAAACAACTAAATCTTCGAAAAGCAAATTGAACAGCTTATAGTTCTCTAAACCACATTAAAAGAAACAGAAAACAAGTGCAGAAATAACCTGCAAAAGGGGAAGTACAGCCATATTTATAAGTTGAACTTTTACGGGAAGACATGAATGATAGCATAATAACCACAGTAACTCTAACATGAATCCAACAAAACAATTAGATGTGGCCATCATGTATTAATATATCATATTACAAATAATGATATTGCTTAGTTTTTTCAACCAGTATTATAAATACATTACCTAAGAAAAGACTATCAGTTCACAATTATATATTTTTGTCAGCCCCATCAAAGATCAAGTCAACACCATTTATGTATACAATTATATTCTAAACATTATAACTATCTTCATTAATTAACTTTAGAACACTATCTTTTATAAGAAAAGGAAAGTAGGAACTATTTCAGGAATAAAAAGAGGAATATTAGTCATGGAAAAATACTCAATCCCTCCAATAGAGGCCTCGTATGTTGGGTGCATGGTGATTAGGGATTCAAAATGGGTCGTGCCAGCATCAAAACCCCGGCCCAGCCATGCCATGCAGCGCCTTGGGTGCCAGGGCCTCAGCCCAGCATGACCCGCAAGCACACCCACGAGCCATGCCATGCCTTACATGGGCCAGGCTAGCCTACATACCAAACTTTTTATTTATTTTTAATTAAAAAGTAGTATTGAAACTTGAAAAGAGCACGATGCAGGACAGACCCATGCCCCAGCCTTTTGGCCCAACCCATCTATCTCGACCAGCCTTTGGGCCCAACCCTTTTTTTTCTTTTATTTAGAGTGTTCTATATTTATGTTTTAAGTTATTTAAGGGGATATTTTAATCGTAGCCATCAATATGTTTGGATGGTCCAGATTAGATCTAGGTTATTTCTTTTCCTATACAATGATCTAAAGCCTCTTTGGCTCATAAATGGTTGATGGTTAATGAAATTGTTTCTAAGTTCTCCGATGTATAACTGTGCTCTTTTGTGTCAATTCATTGATGTAATTCCGATGTATGTAGATCTAGGATTTCAGATCTGAAAATCCCTTTGGGAAAATGAGATTCATGACGAGTTTATGATGAAAACCCGGTTGGAGGCCTTTTTCCCTTAGCCGAACCCTAGATCTCCAAATCTGAGAAATAAGGGATTCAGGTTGGCCAAGCCCTAGGTCTCATGGTCGACCCTATTTTGGGGTTGTATAGGGATCTGAACCCTTTAAGGGGTATTCAGGTAATAGTTGTGCACTGAAAACACTGTTTTGAACATGGTAGAATTTTCTTAAAGGGTTTCTGGTCACTGTTTACAACGTTCATTGTATTTGGACTTTTGATGATGAATTAAGCCACTTGACAGCATGGCTGTTCAATCAATGAACATCGGATGAATCTGAAATCAAACCTTATTTGGGAATGGAAATCAGACATTAAATTGGGTATTTTATGACAGTTGAACCCTTTCATGGAGTTCAGATTTGGATCGACCCCAAATTCAGTTTTTGATGTTGGGCGGATGTGTGTTGTACTTCACAAGTCTAAGTTGTCATGAATATTCCTATATTTCAGATATGTAGTTTCTTATGAATTATGATAGACACATTTATTGAGTAGACACATTTGTTTGGAATATGATTTATGTTATAGTATAGTTATGGCTTTCCTTAAATGATGAGGCTTATAATATCCTTTATGCATCAGGCAGTCTTGACATGTTAATTAAGAATTAATCTACACCATTAATGGGCTGGTTCTGTAGTTAGTATCACACACATGATGATGACCAATTTCAATAAAGGTAAGGGCAACTACAACCAGGAAAGAGTGTGTTCTGATTACAAAAATCCACCCGATAATGTGTAGTAGTCATTAAGAACTTCTTTGTTAGAAATGGCAATCTATTGGACTAAACAAATGTGATAGCAAATAAGGATTTATCTGATTGTGATATCCTTTTTTTTACACACTTGACTGCCGAGCACAATATAAGAAACACTCTTATATGAGGGCCATTACGAGCAGTTGTTCAGATTTCAGTTTTAGCCATTATGAGGAAGTGTATGTGCTGAGGAGGGCATCTTATAGGCGTGTCCTTGTGATGTTGTGTTACAAATACAATTATGTGTTGTGGAAGGCAACTCCTTTTTCTGTGTGCCTATGGGAGGTTTGGCGAGATATAGGTGTTGTGGGTGTATTTTGTTGTGTTGTGGGAGGCATTTTGATGTGTATGTCTAAGGGAGGCCTGATGAGATATATGTGTTGTGTGAGCATCTTTCGTTGTGTTGGGATGTATCAGTTGTGTTACACATGTTGGGATGCATGTACGGGGAGAATCTTCTTGTGGGCCCAAGCTGGCAAACGGTTGAGGGGTGGTCAATTTGATCCAACTAAAGTCATTGTATTATTAAACCTGAAATTTCGATTTCCTTTATTTTAGTATGTATCTCTCATGTTACATATGAACACACATAAGCACACAATTAAATTAGAATTTCCATACACTCAGTATGTAGTGATTCCTGATTTGCCCTTGCCACGTAACCAGCTTGTAGGAGACTATGCGAGCCGCGATGATCAAGAATTGAACTTTGACATTCATGGTTGAGAGCCGCAACACCAGCGACTTTGAGGACTAGCTTCATTTAGTTTATTTAGATCTGAGTTTATGAATAGTAATTTGTTTGAGTTGAACTTATGGGTTTCATTTAGTGATGTGTACTTAGATTTTCCTTTTACTGTGGACATTAGTAATGGTTATTATATAGTTCAAATAAATGCTCAGTTCTATGCTTATGTAATGGATTTAATTTATGTTGGTTTATGATGCTTGTAGTCATGGTCCAGAATCCGTGGGCCCAGGATTTGGGACACGACAATGATGCCCAAATACGGCATGGATGCAGAGGAAGTGACACAGCATCCCAGGTCCAAAATTGAGCCATACATTGTTGTGTAAGAACCTCATTTCAGGTGGCGGGCCTCATCAAGGATACACAACCATGGAATGATAAACGTCAATCAGTACTCATTCTATGTTAACAGTCTGTTTATTGAATAGCTAGGGCCATGTTATTCAGCATATTGACTATTCTTGATCCGATCCACCTCTTGAGCTTTCCAATTACACACCCATACATGTCCCAACCAGAGACAGAGCTGCTTTAGTGTTCTTGCACACTACTGAAGCAGCCCTTATGAAAAAATAACATGATCCCTAAAAATTTTAGAAGTAAATAGGAATGGTAAGCTGCGAATAAACAAGACTTCATACAGTGAACCAGCATGATTTTCATTCAGGTAACTATGCACCAAACTAAACCAACGGTACAAGTACAAACCATCTCTTCCTGAGTCAAGATCATTCTCTGAGTCATGGAGCGAAGAGCTTTGGATTCAGATTCTGCTTCTCGGAGCTGTTCCACTGCAGCTGACGCCTCATCTTTCGCTGACTGATTTGAAAAGGAAAAGGAAAAGAAAAGAATTTTAAATATAATATGCAAAAGAATAAGGAAAGATTGCAGAACTGCAGGACAGGCAGGGCAGATATTTCCTCACTGCAAAGAGTTTAGCATTCTATGACAAGTAAGAAATAAAGGACAAAAAAGGACTATGTACAAGCAGATCTTACCTCAACTTCCAATCGAAGAGCTGTGATTTCATCATCTCTTCCATCCTTAGTTTGCTTGGCCGCTTTAAGAGCAGCCTGAAACAACAAGTTGGCATGAGTCCATGACCGATGTAAGCAAATCTAAAACAATAAGCAAGCGACGGAGATATACAATGGTAGGTATAGATTGAAAACCATTTACAATGCTTGTTCAATACATGACATATCAAAAGACATTTGTAAACCCTTTTTCTTAACAGCCAGCTCCCCCTTCAATATTAATGCAAAATTTGGTTCAATGTACAATGCCAATAATTGCCTTTTTGTGGTGCATTAGATGTACATTCCCCAGAACTGCAAGTAGCAAGGACCTGATCAAGGATTTGTGTTGTGGTTATTTTGGCACAAGTTTGGAATAGTGGGAAAACTGAAATATGCAATACACTCAACCTCTCATCCACCTTTCTATTAAAAAATGATAATGTCCACATTTCAAAATGTTAGGAATATAAAAAATATTTTGAACCCAGTAAATTTATGTGCACAAGGGTGATAATGCAATCTCTACTTCTTGAACGTTAGGATGTAACAGCTACTGTTTTTAATATCTGAAATTCTGTCAGACTTGATGGAAAATTATTACTTCTAGAAAATTCACTTTCCTCTTCATTCGAGTAAAGAAATTGTGGGGTTTAAGTTTATAAACTGAGCCCAAAGCCTACCAATGCATCAAAAATTAAGGGGTTATTTGTATCAAGCATTGTACGTATGTACATGTTACACAAGTGATAATACTCCACATGCATAAATTTGTTTATGGTAAATTACATATGTAAAAGAATCGCATGTAAAAATAGGTGTAGAGAAGGCCCACTTTTGTCTCAAAAAATTTCATACGACTTCATGTGCATTTGCCATGGTGGAACTTTATTTTACATTACGTCCATTTGGCATGGGTGGGTTGGTTCAAATCAACAAAGAAGCAAATATATTGTCCCTCAAAACCCTCGTGTCGCTCCAATGCTCCAATTTCCTCTCAAACATCTCACCTTCCTGCACCACTGAATGGTTTTGCAACCAGGTCTTCCAAGTACATTTTTCTCTTCTACTTTTTTCCTTTTTTCTTCCTTTCTCCTTTTTCTTTCCTCCCTCGCTGAAACCATCTTTTTTTCTCATTTTTCTTCGTTTCCTTCTATCTCCTTCCTCCCTGCAACCATTTCCCGCTGCCCATGTCTTTTTACTCCCTCCTTCCCTTTCCTTCTTTTTCCTTCATTCCTCGCTGCAACTATCTCTCGCTGCCCATGATCCATCCCACCTCGCTGCAATTCTAAATTTGATTATCTAAATCCTCTAGCATATGATTTAATCAATCAATCATGAGTAAAAATAAAACCTACCATTACAATAAAATTCTTCAGATCAACAAAGCGGGGCCTTTGATCGAAGATTTCAATTTGGTCGTCAAAGTAAACTGCAGCTCTGTAATATAATTGAAACACTTTATGAGAATGGAAGCAAACCAGTCCAGTTAAATCAATGACTTCTTGTTGCAGGGAAATGAGGGTGTGACAAATCTGGGTTTCCGAAACATAGCAGGGACCAACAAAACAGTGTCTAAGTTACAAAGAAGAATACCATTAAAAAAAGTAAATTACAAAAAGGGATAAGAAGGAAAGCTAGCAGCTGAGAGCGGTGGAGATTACCAACCAGAACCAATGAAATGGAAGACCTGAGAAGATGAAGATGGAGTGGGATGAAGCTGTGCAACCAATGACATTGAAGCTGGCCAAGGAAATGAATAAGAGAAGATTGGAGTATTGTACAGGGTTGTAGAGAAGTGGGTAAAGCAGAGATCAGAGGCCTGGACTCAAATCAAGTTCAGAGACCAGCAGTGCCAAGTGTAACATAGGTTGAGGACGAAGCCAGAGCAAGACTTACGATCAGTCCCTCAGACAAGAACAGTAGCAGCATGAGAGAATCCTTAGGTCTGCAGCTAGGAATCAAATCTAAAGATAAACTGGTGATAGCAGTAAGCCAGTAACTGCAGGTAGGGTTCAAATTCAGAAGAAGGTAAAAGAAAAGAAGAGCAGCAGGCTTATCGGTCCATTAGTGTGTGGGTGCCAGACTGGAGGGGCCTTTCTGCCCAATCTTGTTAGCCCATCAAGTCTCCACAGAACTCACTGCAGGGAAGGTAGAAGGTAATCACGAAGCGCAGAAGAGCAGAGGAGAAAACGACTAAGAAGAAGTCTGATTTAGAAAAACTGATCAGAGCATCAAGGTCGGTCATCTGATACTATGATGCCTAAACATGGATACAAGGATCAAGGATACGACTTTACACTTTCAAAAATCTAGGACACATATGGGTACAGGTATCCTAATTTTTTCTTTTTATCATCTTTGAATTAATGAAATTACCACCTTTTACATTCCTTTCTAACATTTTTTATGTTGAGAAGTACGAAAATTAGAAGAAATATATGAAATAACGGACTTGGTGAGTAGGATATGCTAAACTTGTACCCTAGTGTCGGTGCAGTATCAAGTACTGATGAGTGCCGTGTCCGTCCAACACAGATACACTGGGCTTGTTCAAGTATCCAGTTATCATAGGTCTCTTCTTGTAATATCTTGAATCACGTGGACCTCTAGGGATGGAAATTATTAGTAGGGCCACCGGGAGGGACCCTTGGATCCTTGGTTATTTCAATTATTACTGGATTGGAATGGGCCACTCATGAGCCAGTATTAGGAGAGGAATAGAGTTGTACATCAACTCAAACTAGTGGCTTGCTTATGATGAAATTGGGTAGGACTCTATGTCCAGTTGGAGAAGGACTCTACCTCATCCAATGTGTATATAATAGACCATCGACCCTTATTCTTTGTATTCAATTTTCTTCTCCCTCTTGAGAGAAAATCTGAGAGAGAGAGAGAGAGAGAGAGAGAGAGAGAGAGAGAGCGCTTTGTGGCTGGAAATTCAGGGGAAGACTTGGAATCTCGTGAGGAAGAAGAAGGCAACCAGCAGAGGTACGATTAGTGGATGTCCTACTCGTGCCCTCACATCGCGAACGTAGCGATCGTCTATCGAAGGTGAGTGGATCTTCCTAGATACCCTAGATGTTGTAATCAGATGACAGGTAGTATGGTATGATTCAACTGTTTTGAAATACTGCATATACTGTAACTTTTCTGTAACCATGGATTATATATCAACTCTATTTTGAGTCATGGAAATCATGAAAGTCCTGATTGGCAGAGGTATATAATCCTCATGGAGTTGTTCTCTCATGAATCCTCAAAGATACTGTGTATCAGATCAGATTCATAAAAATCCAGACCCAGGGAGTCATTAGAGTAGTTGATGATTGGGGGTTGTGGGACCTCATGACCCACCTGATTCCAGATCAGGTCCGGAGATCTGGTAGGGCACTGCTGGTCAACCATAGCAGTGCTGGACTTAGATGGAGTGGGACCCATCTGGCCCACGGTCTTGTTGCACTTACTTCTGGGAGGCGGATTGCTTGTAGGAGGCAGTGCTGAGGTCGACAGCCTTTGTGAGGTCACAAGGTTGACATGATCAAGGATCAGGACCCCACATCTTGTAGGGGACCCATGGTCGACCCTAGTGATGGGGGACTTATAGAAAGTGGGTCCCATCTGTTTCTCTATCTAACAGCCACAAAATTCCCAGGTATGAATTATTGCTTGGAAGCCATTAGTAACTGTTTTGATCTGTGGGCCATAGGGAATGGTCTGATGATGAATCAGATCCAATACTATAAGAGCTTACCCCTGGGCGACCTTGAACATTAGGCCTGTTCTTGGATTAGACCAGTGGGGCCCACTGCACCCTACACTAAAATGTCTCAGGCGTGAATTGCTTATCATTTTATATTCTGTGTGTGTAGATGAGGCCTGGAAGGATTCTATAAATTGGAACGGCCCTGGACTTTGTATGAGATTACAACATAACTTCCTCAGTTAGATGAATTGAGGGTATGAGATTACAACATAACTTCCTCAGTTAGATGAATTGAGGTTTTATGTGAATTATGATTAATTGCTTGGACTGTTTTATTGGAATTTAGGCATGATTCTGTGTAATATTCTGTTTATAATGAAGGGTGGGCCACCCCTACACATGTAACTACCAGTCATGATTGTAAGTGGGGAAGCGACAAGTAAATTGTGTAGGGGGCTGGGTCCACACTGCTGATTTGTGTATGTTATTGATATTTTTGGGCTTCTGGTTGTTACAATGTTTATGACATGTTTTAGGGAAGTGAACATGGTAAAGAAATACTGCACTCTGAACTACTAGCACTGTATGTGGTGACGGACTCGTAAGTGGGGTCCTACGCAGATGTGGAATTATGGACTTGGTGTTCCAGATGGTTTATGGATATGGGCCATGGTGGCTGTTGTGTTGGTGGATGTGGATAATGAGGTGCTGCCAGAATGGCACGCGAATATGTGCATATAGCCTTGGGGGCATAGTGATGTGGATAGAATGCACAGATGTAGTTCATGAGTTGCACTTTATATATTATTTGTCTTGTGTGTTTGCTGCTTTGTGCCTGGCCTGGTATTCCCATCTCCAAAGAGCTCCCTATTTCCCACCTGGGTGAATAAACATGAGAAACCATGTCTTCCCGTCGGGCTGGTTTCAAATCCTTTCCGTTCTTTCTGTGCACCGGGGATGAAAAAAACCTACAGGAGAGGTCTCAAATTGTTTGATAATATGTGTTGCATTCTATTGGTAGATAGGAAATTCATTCACCAATGTTACTGATGTTGTGTTGCCCCCTTCAGGTGATCACATTGTGGGAGGGCCAGAGCACGACGACGTTCAGCCCGTACATTTCAGCATGCGTGGCTGACGAGAGAGCGGGAAATTCCAAAACAGTTGATAGTGGGATTAGCATTTTTAGTGGAAATTTACTTATTTCCTTTAATAATGTTTTAGGACTTTATTGTTTAAAGTCGGGACATGAGGATTTGATTTACTTAGAGATAGTTGATGTTCTATTGACTTTCATAAATTATAATTGGAATTTCAGATTGTTTTAAATGCCTAATTCCTTGAGGAAATCATTTGATGAATGCTTAGTGAATATTACCAAAGAATCACAATCCGGAATCCGAAAGGGCCCCGAAATTTGGGTTGTGACACTGTTAGAATGGACAAAGGAGAGAAGAAGATCCTAAGATCAGTCCAAATTGATGCTGCATGATTGATGAAAATGCCGTAAACAGAGACACTCTGAAAAGTGGATAGCCTCTTGATCAGGCATTTGATCATAGGGCCAAGATCAACTAAAGGTCCACACTGAAATTAAGTAATTATTGACCATTGATAGCTTTGATTCAATGTGAATAATCAGAGATTTCCTCAGAATTGATTGTATCATAACAGGAAAATTACAACGTATATACAGAGGAAAAAACAGCTTCAAAATTAAACAAAGATAAGAACAATCTAATTGAACCCAACCTGATCAGGTCTAATACAGTAATCTAACCTAACTAAAGTGTAAATCAGAACCTAACACGTATCTTAACGAAAAAGGCAGCCAAGAATTGGACATCTAGATACATTTTATAGTTTGATTACCTGATACCTATACAAATACCCACACAGGCTTTTACAAGTATCAACAAGGATGACAATTGACAAGAATATAGAGGGAATAACAATATAAAATAAAAGGCTATGAAAGGTCCTCCTTTCAAGTTTATGAACAAAACTTGCTCTGCTTTTCTTTTTCTTTTAGAAAAAACAAAGCCTTCAAAATGGTCTAATTAAGTTGTATGCCTCTAACAAGCTTATAAATGTGTTAAACAGTCTCTTAAGCCTAAAAAAATACCCCTTCAGTTAACTTCAAAGAATTCAATTAGACCATTTTAACATCTCCTAGTAAAACTATAATTAATCTACTTACCATAATACCCATAACTCCAGAGAGTATAAACTGTATCCAAAGAATAAATGGGCCCTCGCATCCTTGAATCTTGCCCAAATCACACAATCTTGCACTTAGTATTGTTGGACAGTAAAGTCTCTATAATAACACCAATTCTATTGCATTTCAAAACACTTTTCAACGCATGAAGGCCTTATATACTAAGCTCTGCAGTTAGATGTAAAGTTGGCTGCATCAACTTCCCCAAGCTAGGAAATACTCGCGCCCTCGGGTTTCCTTTTCTTTAGGTGAAGCCCAACTTTCATCTCCGTGGGTATTTGAAGAATCACAACAGATGTCGAATGAGTTATAATAGACTAATTAATTGAAAATCCACCTAATGCACCAACATCACAAGTAGCATGCTGGTTAGACAACAACCATTAGGAAGCAGGTCCTGGAATCTGTCCTGGAGGGTTTTACCAGTTTCAGTCCCCCTCATGCCAATAGAATCCAATACAATATCTGAAAAAGAAAAACATCACCATTCACATGGTACTTAAAACAATACTTTATTTTTGAAATGGAACTTAAAACAATACTTGCACAAAGTAATTCCAGAACAAGAACATAAACCTAGTTTAAGTACATATCTGCCAGTAAATAATCTGGTGAATTTTTGAAAACCACTTACAGTAAGCCTTCCACACATTTACCTCTCTTTGACGCAATGCTGCCTCTTTCCTGCCAATGAAATAGGAAGGTGTCATGACAGAAACATAAGAAGATGTTGTGACGATAAGTAACTCTAAACCCTTAAACAATTTACCTGCTCAATAGTCGGGCTTCCAGAGACACCCCTTCCCCAAGAGCAGCAACCTAGAGAATATCAGATTTTAATACCAAAAATTCAGGTAATATGACTATAATTTAACTTTCAGCACAGGTGCAATAATGCATAATATCATTCTAGAGATAATGAAACCAAATGTGAAACAAAATAAAGGCATCCCTTACCTTCGTTGTAGCATCTAAAAATAAATAAATAAATAAATAAATAGAAAACAAAGTCCATAAATCCATTTGAAGTAACAGAGATGTGAGATCAAGGGGAGAGAGCATCATAAGAAAATAATCATCATATATGGGTGAAAGAAGCAGAAATGAAATTCAACGGATTGATTGCTGATGACTGATCATATAATCATTGTTAAGAGTGATCATGAGGACCTGTTTGGAATTATCGGGATATTCTGGACTGGTTTGTAAATATGACACAGTTGGGGGGCTCTTTGTAATTTCAAAAATAAGGTAAACTATAAATTGGGAATGTCACCTAACCCTAGGCACACCGCACAGTGCAAGACCCTTCCTTTGAATTATCCCTCCTTTCTGAGATTTTCTTCGACTTGCATTTATTGACTTCTAAGGGAAAACCCTTGGGCCTGTTTGTTTGTAGGAAGGAGTAGAATGAAAAAAAATTGAGTGTCAAATCAAAGATAAAAAGAAAGTGGAGGGGAGCGAAAAGCACCTTTTTGTCACGTTGTTGTTATTTAAGAGCGCTCTCTTCTTCTTCTTCTTCTTCTTCTTCTTTTTTCTCATTTTATGCTTTTGAAGAATATCTTTTTTGTCATATTGTGCAACTAGAAGTACCATTTTTGTCATTTTATATTGATTTGACACTTAATTTTGTTTCATTCTACTCCTCCCTACAAACAAACAATCCCTAAGGGCCAGTTTGGTAACTCTACTAATATAGTCAAGTCAAGTAAAGTTGATTTTAAAGAAAGAATAAAATATAAGTGGGTTATGATGGTATTTTGTTTTTAGTTGTTTGTTATGGAATCTTTTGACTTTTTTGTATGGAAAAGTGAAGTTTTTTTGTATTTTAGTGGATAAATGTAGTTGCTTTTTGACTTTTTGTATGAAAAAGATGGGGGAGTTTTGAATAAAGTGCATTTGATGTGACATCTTGTCTAGAAAATGGAGGCTTTACTTGACTTGTATTGTATTAGTAAAGTGCCAAACGGGCTCTAAAGATCTATTGACTATTTAGTTTACATGGTCTCAGAGCATTCCTCCATGTAGAAGACTTGGTGTTAAACAAGTTTATCTCTGGGGATTTGAGTGAAAACCAGATTTTAGTGGTGTTTTGCCCTAGTCGACCCTAGAAAAGTAGGTCAACTTTCAGTCTGCTGTTTGTTCCTGTGAATTGTTCACAGAAACGGTCTATTTTGTGGTCTCCTCCATCACAAACAGAAGGGGAAATTTTTTATCAATCCTTTGGGATTGAAAAGGGAACAATATCTGGCAGTGTCGATCTCATTCCTCGCTTCTCTGCTCCTGTGATTCAAAGTCATCTATCACCGAATTCAAACTTCCATCCAGACTTTGAAGCCGATCTTCCATCCATACATTGAAGCTGAGTTAATCTTCTAGTGCAAAATGGATTGTTTGAAACAATCCATATGCAACAAACAGGTGGCTGGAAACAAGTTTCAGCAGTGTCAAAGAGCCCCAACAGAAATCGGCTTGTTGTTGCAGGATACATACTATTTTTGTAACAGTACGTGGCGACTGTTTTAAGTTGCAGCGTGAATATCAGCAAGACTGGAGAGACCAGTCTACTATAATGATACTAAACAACAGGCATCATGTTAAAGACACCAAGGCAAGAGAAAGAAAACTGAATGAAATAACAGAGAACAATACTCTTTATTGATAATACTCATTCATCACAGTCCCTTTCAATGACTCTGGTGTTTATAATCAAGGATGAAAATAGCGGTAGCGGCGGGCGTAGCGGCCTGCCGCCAAAACGCTACGTAGCGGTGCGATTTGAAAAATTCGTCAAAAAAATATGAAAAAATTCTAGAAAATCTAGAATATTGGAAAATGAGAGAAAATGTATTTTTTTTGCAAAAGTAACTAAGGTAAGGGGGCGTAGCGGTCCCCTCACTATATGAGGTCCTGTATCGCTGTATAAATAGAAAATAATAGTAATGATCATTTTTTTTACATGTGTTCATGTTACTTAGTTATGCTAATTTAGAAACTAATGAAAGGCTTATAAAAGAAAAAATTATGTCATGAAGTCAAGACTTAAGAGTACCTAGAGAAAAAAATGCATCTACCAAAGGGGGTGTCTAATAAGATGTACTTAGAGAAGAATCATTGAGAAGAACTCTTTGTATCGACTACAATTCGGCGAGATTATGTGCTTTTTGGTGTTCTTTTAAACATAAAAGGGTAAAAGAGTTGTGTAGAAATGTTATTTGGAGAGAAGAAGAAAAGAAATAAGTCTTATTATGCATTTTAAAAAAAATTGAAAAGTAGGATTTTTTTCTCACCCCGTAGCGGCCGCTACATTCGCGTAGCGGTCAGAACACTGTTTTTTTCAATTTAGGCCGCTACGAAGCTATTTTCATCTATGTTTATAATACCTTCACAGCCCTTACATTAAGCAATCAATCTTAATCACTCATTCCAACAATTATTTCCTACTAATAAGATGCTACTAGACTCTAATTAGACATCAAAAAGGATAGAGATCAATCATTCTCACTGTTGACTGTTGACTGACAATCAACTATGGATAGTATTTAGGAATCCAAATCCTCAATTATATCCAGTCAACTCAATAATCATCATCACTAATTACTAGTTGGCTTAATCTAAAGTTGTGGATCCCAATCAGGTCAAACATTTACACCTGGGTTAGGATCAAGGATGAAAATAGCGGCCGCTACGAAGCGTAGCGGCCGCTATATCGGCCGTGGCGGCCGAGTCCGCCACGATAAAATGAAAAAAACGCGTATCGCACCGCTACATTAATGTAGCGGCCGATACGCAATGTAGCGGCCGCTACAAAGCGTAGCGGCCGCTACGCTTTTTTCATGTTTAAAAGGGACACCCCCCCCCCCCCCCCCCACCCCCCCCCCCACCTACCTCCCAGCCGGCCCTAATGTCCATATGCACCCTGTTTTTGCCTCCAAACACAGTGAAACACTAGATTTTCAACTTTCCATCTCATTTTCACCTACAACACATTACAACTTGTGAGAAACATCAAATTAGAAAGAATCAAACACAAACAAGTGTAACAACAACAACAAGATTCAACTTTCAAGGCCTAAGATTCCATTCCAAGTCCAAGGTATGTTTTTCTTTTGGGTTTTTTTTCAACTTTTCCAAGATTCAACTACAACTATAAGATTCAACTTCCTTGTCTTCTAATATGATGAGATCCATGTTTCCCTTTCATCATGCACACATATTTTTATTTTTATTTTATTTTTTCTCTATTTTGTATTTTCGGATTTATTTATTTTTTTTAAAAAAAAATTTGAATACTCATGGACAACCCATGAAACCACTTGGAAAATGCTTGTAAATGATAGATCTATGTTTCCCATAGATCAATCCATCACATTTTGAATGTTTATTGATTTTTCTTTAATTTTTATTTTCGGATTTATTTATTTTTTTTAAAAAAAAATGTGTATATTCATTGACAACCCATGAAACCACTTAGAAATTGCTTGTAAATGATAGATCTATGTTTCTCATAGATCAATCCATCACCACTTGAATGTTTCTTGATTTTTCTTTAATTTTTATTTTCGGATTTATTATTTTTTTGAAAAAAAAATGTGTATATTCATTGACAACCAATGAAACAACTTAGAAATTGCTTGTAAATGATAGATCTATGTTTCCCACAGATCGATCCATCACCACTTGAATGTTTCTTGATTTTTCTTTAATTTTTATTTTCGGATTTATTTATTTTTTGAAAAAAAAAATGTGTATATTCATTGATAACCAATGAAACAACTTGGAAATTGATTGTAAATGATAGATCTATGTTTCCCATAGATCAATCCATCACCACTTGAATGTTTCTTGATTTTTCTTTAATTTTTATTTTCGGATTTATTTATTTTTTGAAAAAAAAAATGTGTATATTCATTGACAACCAATGAAACAACTTGGAAATTGCTTGTAAATGATAGATCTATGTTTCTCATAGATCAATTCATCACTACTTGAATGTTTCTTGATTTTTCTTTAATTTTTATTTTCGGATTTATTTAATTTTTGAAAAAAATTGATACTTTAAGTAATGAAATACCAATTAAATGTCAAGAGAATAATTCCTAAGCATTATATATATGTTTCCTCTAACATATTTCTTTGTTTTTTTTAATTTTTAACATACTACTTGTTCATATGAATCATATTTATATCAAGAGACAGGTATTCAGTCTATTTGTCTTTGCAAATTGATAACTTAAAATGCCTCGTAATATTGATCCCGCATGGAGATATGGTGAGGCAGTTGAGGAAAATAGGTTGAAAATCAAATGCAAGTTTTGTTCGAAAGTGACTAATGGGGGCATTACAAGATTCAAGCAGCACTTGGGCCACGTTTCTGGCAATGTTGCTGCCTGTTCCGAAGTACCAAGGGAAATCAGGGAAGAAATGAAAGCTTTGCTTGGCCAAAATAAAGCTAGAAAAGTAGAGATAAAAGAAAAGAAGCGGCAAGATATTGATGCTGCCCGTTATGATGTATTTGGGGATGAATACTTTGATGAGGAGGAAGATGAACAGATGGAGGCTGCACGCCGAGAGTCTTTGATGAGTCAACAAGAAGAACAAGAACGTCGTTCATTTGCTGGAAGCAGATATTATGATGCAGGGGGCTCATCTGCATCTGTGCCAAGCAAGGGTAAGGGCATTGCGGGGTCCTTGCGTAGGGCATTTAGCACCCGAGAACGGGATGTTGATGTAGAAATTATCTCTACGAGAAGAGCAGTTCCTCCCCCTGTTGATCCTCTAGCACATAGAAAAGAGGGAGATAAACAACCAAAAATATCTAGTGTTATGAAAGGGGTAATGAAGGCTGCAAGAGATAGATTGGCCAAAGCTACAGCAAAATGGCTAATTCACAAGAACATACCACCTACAGCAATAGATTCCCCATATTTCCAGACTATTCTTGATGTTGCCGCCGAAGCTGGGCGGGGTATACAGGCGCCTTCCGTATATGATGTGGGCACTAAATATCTTGAAGAAGAATTCAGAGAAATAAAGGCTTGGGTGGAAACGTTTAGGCCCATGTGGCAACAGAATGGTGTTACCATCATGTGTGACGGGTGGACCAGCGGCACCCAAACACAATTAATAAACTTTTTGGTGTATTCAGTCGCTGGGACCGTCTTTGTGAAGTCCATTGATGCAAGTGAACATAGACGGACAGCCACATATATATACAATCTTATGGATAAAGTTGTAGAGAGTGTGGGAGAGGAGTATATTGTACAGATTGTTACAGATAATGGCGCCAATTTCAAGAAAGCAGGTTTGCAATTACAGGAGAAGAGGACCCGTTTATTCTGGACTCCATGTGCAGCACACTGCGTAGATCTCATCTTGGAAGAGATTGGAAGGAAGACAAAAGTGGCTTCATTGATCAAGGCATGTAGAGGAATTACAAGATTTATATATGATCATTCATGGGTGTTAAGCTTGATGAAAAGATACACAAATAACCATGCCTTGCTGCGTCCAGGAATAACTAGGTTTGCAACTCATTTTCTGGCTATGGAAAGCCTTGTAAAGTTTAGAACGGAGCTCATTCAGATGTTTGCATCAGAAGAATGGCTTTGTTCGAAATGGGGCAATGCAACTAGTGGTCCGGGGTTTGAAGTCCCAAACCTTATGAGGGACAATAAGTTTTGGAAGAAAGTGAGGAAGATATTACAGGTTTTTGAGCCTTTGGTTAAAGTGTTGCGGCTTGTAGATGGTGATGACAAGCCGACAATGGGCTTTATATATGAAGCAATGGATCGGGCAAAGCAATCCATTATAGAAAATGTTAGATATCACGATAAATATATAAAGATTATTGATGCCCGTTGGAACGAT
The DNA here is from genome assembly GCA_028538565.1 of Umbellularia californica. Classification (NCBI taxonomy): domain Eukaryota; kingdom Viridiplantae; phylum Streptophyta; class Magnoliopsida; order Laurales; family Lauraceae; genus Umbellularia; species Umbellularia californica. Next base: position 63,801,740 of record JAPQWN010000001.1, read on the forward strand.
CAGTTGCACCATCCATTGCATGCTGCAGGTAATTAATATATATCTTTGAATTTGATACATTTTTGTTTTCCTAACTAATGTATCTATTATCTTATTTGCTCACAGTACATTCTACATATTTATAATGTAGGTTATTTTTTGAATCCCGAATTCTATTACCGCAATGTCGAACTACACACCGAAGCAATAGATACGGACTTGCGGGTAGGATTACGGGAGGTATTAAAAAAATTGTTAGATGCAGATGATCAAATTGATGCGATACAAGAGGTGAGTGGGTGGTTACTTGAGAGAATTTAATTATGCTACCAAGTGCCAATTGCCATACTGCCATACATGCTTATATCTAATTTTCACATTGTAGATATCTATATATACACAAAAGAGAGGAACCTTTGCTGACCCTCTTGTGATACGATCGATTGGAAGGATGCCACCTGGTATGACGATGAACAGAAGACCCCACCCAATAGTCTTGAATCTTGATTTATTTATCTTAATTGATTAGAAGGACTTGAGGGTTACGAATATCTAATTTTCTTTATTTATTTTTTGCATTTCAGCTGATTGGTGGATGAATTATGGAGAGAGTGCTCCACATCTAAGGAAAGCGGCTGTTCGCATCCTTAGTCAAACTACAACATCTTCCAACTGTGAAAGAAATTGGAGCACTTTCTCTTTGATCCACACGAAGGCCAGAAATCGGCTTACCATGCAGAAACTCAACAAGCTTGTATATTGTCATTACAATCTGAAGTTGAGAAACAGAATTAGGGAGAGAAGGTCAAGGGATGATCCTGCTTATTGTCCTATTAATTTGGATCACATATTCAGAGAGGACGATCCCTTACTCCCATGGTTAGCCGAGATAGAGGATCCACTGCTAGATTCAGATCCGAAGTTTCAGGAAACAGTTCAAGAGTTGATAGATTCGGATATGGGTGAAGCACCTGCAGAAGGTCAGCCACCTCAGGGAGAAGGTACCAGTAGGACTAGGAGGAGTGGAAAAGAACCTGCTTCTGAGAAAGTTAGTTCCACCACCGTCTCTTCGAGTAGCCATGGTGGAGATGGAGGAGCAGGAGACAGTGGGACAGGTGGTACTAGTGAATACTATCAGCATGATGAAGATGATGACATTCCTATAGAAGAAGTACATGAGTTACCTCCATCTGGAAGATTTGATCCAAGCCGTGGTTATCAACGGCGCCGAAGAAATTCACCACCTGGGGCTGGAGGTAGTAGTGAGCAAGGAAATATGGGTGGAGATGTTGGAGGACAACAAGCGGCATCATGGACTGATTCGTGGAACCCTAGTTACAGTGGACAAGGACCCTCACAATATTTTGACTATTTTCCATATGGTCAATTACAACAAGGAGAAGAACAGTCTTCAACTTCGAGGCCATACTCATATGGTGACTATGGTGAAACGCAATATGGTAGAAATCCACATGTACCACCTGGTCCACCTCCACCTCCTCCAAGTTCTTTTGATGCGGGTGCAGCTGCCTTCTTTGGATTTGTGGATCCCAATCCTCATCAATATCAAATCCAATATGGTGCCAGTGCCAGTGGATCAAATAATAACACTAATGGGGATGATGATGACCATAGCCCCTTGAATCTTGGTAGACGTTCCTTTTGGTGGTGATTATTGATTAAGGTATTCCTATATCCTTCACCAACTCTCTATTCTTTGTCATTTTTAAATTGGTGTTGAATGTTGATTGTTGATCACTTCATAGTTCATTCACTTGATTGAATTTGAATCATGAATGTTGAAGTATTGATATTTGACTGTTCAATATTCACTAATGACTAATGGGTATTGTGTATTGTCACTATTGTGTAATGACCTAACTCTTAAGTCTTCTTATTTTTTAATTCTTAATTTCTTATGCTTTTATTTCATGAATTCATGTTCTCTTTTTTTTTTTTATGAGCTTTCCATTACTTTTTAAGTTAGCATGACTAAGAAACATGAAAGCATGTGAAAAAACTAATTATTACTATTATTTTCTATTTATACAGCGATACAGGACCTCATGTATTGAGGGCACCGCTACGCCCCCTTTTCTTACTTGCTTTTGCAAAAGAACCACATTTTCTTTCATTTTACAATTTTCTGGATTTTCTGGAATTTTTTCAGATTTTTTTGGCGATTTTTTCAAATCGCACCGCTACGCCGCTACGTATCCCCGCTACGCTTCGTATCGCCCGCTTCGTAGCGGTTTGGCGGCGGGCCGCTACGCCCGCCGCTACCGCTATTTTCATCCTTGGTTAGGATCCCATGTGCTTGAACAAATGCTCTCATGTATTCTTGAGCTAGCAATAAAACTGGGTCTTCATCATCTTCTGTCCAAACCTTAAAGCCAGAAATACAAACAAAGTCTCTCTTTTTTATTCCATTTCATACAAAGATGGGTTCAGCAGCCCCGTGAAGGAGTTCCGCAGAAATTGGTTTGGCAGCCCTGTGAAGGAGTTCAACAGAGATTAGTCCTACAGCTCAAAGAAGGGTTTGACAAAGGTATCACTAACATTGAAATTGGCTTGGCAGAAATTGGTTCAATAGAAATTGTTCGACATCTCAAAGAAAGGGATCGACAGGAATGTGCTGCCTATCAAGCCTAAAAAAGGGGATTGAAAGATAATGTGCCGTCAATCAAGCCTAAAAATTGGGATTAATATGAGGTACTATGCTGTCTATCAAGCCTGTTATTCTTCCAAAAGATGATTCTTTAGTTACTATAGTTATTCTTCATCAGAAATCGGAAATAAGGTTAGCATGGAATCAATGGAGGAGGAAGAGAACCCTAGCAGTTCTTCTTCTGATAGCTCCTCACCCCTAGTGGGAAACCTAAACCCTAATTCCAGAATTATTGGAGAATTATTTCATGGAATGAACTACAAGTAGTCATATTCAACAAATAGGCCCTTGGCAAGACCCATAAATAGGGATATGTTGATAGAACCATACCAAAACTTCCTAAGGATAACCCCAAATATGTTAAATGAAAGGCAAAAAGTACGCTGATTATGAGTTGGATCTATGATTCTATGGAAGAAAACATTTCAAGGAGTTTCTGCCATTGTAAGATTGCAAAAGAGTTAAAAGATTCAGCTCATAACTCATATGCTCAAAAATGGAATCATGCTAGGATCAACTAAATGACAAGGGAACTAGCCAATTTAAATCAAAGAGGTATGTCCCTAAGGGATTATTATGCTCAAATTCAGGGAATGGAGAGAACTTGAGCTATGATGACCTATCGCTCTCGGTCAAGAGAAAAGCTATTGAAATCAAGGCATCTATGAATCTTTTAGTGGCATTAATCTAGAATAAAAGACAGTCCGGAAACAAATTTTAAGCCAGGATCCCGTTAAAGGAGTGAAAGATCGTAGACATGTTATGCTTGGAAAAGACCAACACAACAGTACATGACACTTCATCCGCTTTCATCACATAAGTTAGAGATTGTTAAAGGGTGGGAAAAAGAAATCAGGGTTGTGGAACAGAAGCATGGTGGGACCGAAGAAACCTATTCAGGACTCCAAATCTGATGGTGCGTGTTTTCATCATACAATCCAAGTAACCAGTGAAAGGATGGTGCAAGCCCTAGGGTCAGGACTTGTGTGGGTGCCGAAGCACGATAATGGTGCTGAAGCAAGTGTCCACAGACACTTCAACACGTCTCTGCAGAGAAAACAATGAGGACGCCCCTCAATGGGAAACCCAATTCTATTACTGAAATCCCAACTTCTACAATGCCATATATATAGGAAAACATAACTTAGGCCCTAAGAAAACTAATAAAAATAGGAAACTAAGCAAACCTATCCTAGTTACAAGTCTTTAAATAAATTTAGGAAACTAATAAGAAAATCCAAAATTAACTTGGGCCCTACGAATGTGGCCTTCGAGGTCTATCGTGCATCATTTCCCGGGCTTGGAAAGAAATCAACCTCGAGTTCAATAAATGTCTGCCTAGGTCAAAGATCAATCGGAAGAGGTTCCAATCTGTTGGATAATCTTCAGCTTATATGTACAACTTCATGTAGAACTGCTTTCGATGGCCAGATTTTGTTTGGATGTGCGATCGCGCCGTTGGATACCACGTGTAAAATCTGCACCATCAAATCACAATCTCCAAGTTTCCATTGTTGATCCCCCAAGGACAAAATCAATGTGGGGTACTTCAACTGTAATTTTATGTAATAACATGAAGAAGAAAGAGACGAGAGTTGGAGAGAAACTGATGTCCACCAAGAGGATCGTCAGTGTTTTTATATTATCATTATGCCCTAATCAAGGGCTTTAAACATGCTAATTAATACAATCATCATAAAGAATGAATCAATCTCCTAATCTATGTAAGGAAGTTGTACAGGGAAATTAGCAGCAATAAAATCTAATCAATGATCCCACACGTGGGATTTTTATATAGATATACACCTATGTGGGCTGGGCCCGTGGGCCTAAGTGATCCGAAGACACTATCTTCTACACTCCCCCTCAAATTGATGTGGTAATGCAGAAAACATCAATTTGTTAGTGAGATCATGATGACGCGGTTTGGGAAGTGCTTTTGTGAAGATATCTGCCAATTGGTCATGAGTAGAGACATGAGGCAGAGTTATCTTCTCAGTAACAACATGTTGACGGATGAAATGGCAATCAATCTCGATATGCTTTGTTCTTTCATGAAAGACCGGATTGTTTGCAATGCGTGTAGCACTGGTGTTGTCCCCATGAAGAGGTGTAGAGCTACCAATAGTGACACCGAACTCACAGAGAAGACGGCGTAGCCAGATGATTTCAGCACTCGCAGATGACATGGCCCGATATTCTGCCTCCGCAGACGATTTCGAAACTGTGGTTTGCTTCTTGCACTTCCATGAAATCAAAGAGTCCCCAAGAAACATACACCAACCAGTGGTAGAGCGCCGAGAGTCGGGGCAACCAGCCCAGTCAGCATCCGCATAAGCAGATAAGTGCAGAGAAGCGCCCGAAGAGTAGAAGAGACCATAATTAAGGGTGCCTTTGACATAGCGGAGTATGCGCAAGGCAGCAGCAAGGTGAGGTTTGTGAGGATTGTTCACAAACTGGCTAATCGTATGAACGGCATGAGAAATATCCGGCCTAGTCATAGTTAAGTATAGCAAACTACCAACTATCCGCCGAAAAATAGAGGGATCATCCAGAGGAGGGCCATCATCTGTACTAATCTTACTGTTCAACTCCATAGGTGTATCAAAAGTGTGAGCATCATCAAGGCGTGCCGAAGTGATCAAATCTGTAGCATATTTCTTCTGATGAACTCGAATGCCAGATTTACTACGCAAGAACTCCAGCCCCAGAAAGTAGGTGAGAGGACCAAGATCCTTCATTCTGAAGTGGCGAGTGAGATGATGTTTGAGATCCATAATGCTAGCACTATCATTGCCACTGATGATCATATCATCAACATAGACTAAAAGGAAGGTGTATCCCCTCGTTGTCCATTTAAGAAATAGTGAGCTATCCGAATGGCTCTGACGAAATCCAGCTTGAAGAATTGCATTTTTGACATCCATTTGCCACAAAGGCCAGTTACGGGCTGCAGCGACACAGAGGAGAGTACGAACGGTGGTCATTTTAGCCACTGGTGCAAATGTCTCCTCATAGTCGATTCCATACTCTTGTTTATAACCCTGTGCAACCAATCGGGCTTTGTAGCGATCAAGACTTCCATCGGAGTGGACTTTTATGGAGTAGATCCATTTACTGCCAATCACAGAGGCTCCTTCAGGAGCCGGTACCAAGTCCCATGTCTGATTTGCTTCGAGAGCAAGCAATTCCTCATTCATAGCATCCTGCCAGTATGCAATCTTCGAGGCCTATGAATATGAGGTGGGTATAGGAGCACTATCTAATGATGAAAAGAGAGCAGGAAAGCCATAACGGTTAGGGGCACTCGAAAGACGATTAGATCGTCGCAAAGAGAGGATATTATCAGAAGAAGCTTGGTTACCTGTAGGAGCAATAGGCGGCACTGTGAGATGATCAGGAGAGGGAGGCACCATAGGAGGAACCTTGTTACGCCGGACATAGACCTTGAGAGCCGGAGAGGCTGAAGCTGGGGAGGTAGAAGCAGACTCCGAGAATTGGGGCAAATAGGACACAGCAATAGGGTGATGATCTAAACGCAATGAAAAGAAAGGAATTTGTTCCAGGAAGATCACGTTTCGAGAGATTCGCATGCGTTTCTCAAACCGGTCATAACACAAGAACCCTTTGTGTTCAGAACTGTAGCCAAGAAAGATGCATTTAGCAGCCTGTGGAGATAGCTTAGTGCGTTCAGTCGGTGGAAGATGAACAAAACATAAACAACCAAACACACGTAAGTGAGAGTATGAAGGAGGATGTTCAAAGAGAACTCTGTAAGGAGTAGTCTTGCCTAGAACAGTACTAGGAAGACGATTGATCAGATATACCGCAGTCTGTGCAGCATCACACCAAAATTCAGGAGGAACTAAGGATGCAAGTAAAAGGGTACGAACAGTTTCAAGAATATGTCGGTTCTTTCTTTCCGCAATTCCATTCTATTGCGGAGTGTGCGGACAAGATTTTTGATGAAGAATTCCTTTATCAGAAAGGAAAGCAGAGAATTCATGAGATAGATATTCTCCGCCAGAATCGGATCTAAGGATCTTGATATCTTTCTTAAATTGGGTGTGGACCATGTTATAGAATCTTTGAAAAATAGAAAACACTTCAGATTTGAAACGCATAAAATAAATCCAAGTATAACGGGAATGATCATCAATAAATGTCACATAGTACTTGAGTCCTGCCCTACTCAACGTAGGAGCAATGCCCCAAACATCAGTGTGAATTATGTCAAATGATTCTAATGCACGAGAATTATGAACAGAAAAAGGCTAAATATGACTCTTACTTAAACAACAAGCTTCACATTTGGATTGAGCTAGAGAAGACATCATTTTATTATCAATAGTAGAGTCCAAACAACCAAGTTTAAACAAAGAAATTAAATAGGCATTGTTCACATGACCAAGACGTTTATGCCAAACTGTCCACAAGTTTTTGAAATTATTAGAAGAAGAAGCGAAGAAGGAATGATGTCCAATGTCCAGCAAAAACAGGGGTCCATGTTTACTCCCCGTCGCGATCACCTTCCCAGTTTGTCGCCCCTGTATGACACAACCAGAGGAAGAAAAGTAAACAAGATAGCCATCATCAATAAGTTGTCCTACAGAAAGTAAATTGACGGATAATTTTGGAACAAAGTAGACATTGGAAAGGGTGATGGATTGGCCAGTGACACTAGATAAAGTAATGGTACCAACTCCAGAAATGGGTAGTTGATCACCATTGGCAGTGGTAATTTTTTCTTTTCCAAGGTAAGGGTGGGAATCTGTAAAGCTATGTTCTACAGATGTCATATGATTTGAGGCTCCTGAATCTAAAAACCATGTGGAAGAGGTGATAGAAGAAGACAAAGATGCAGAAGAATGAAAGGCAAGAGATGCTATATGAGAATAAGGTTGATACCGACCACCAGAGAAGCCCATAGACGCATATGCAGAGGTGACTGTGCTCTGGATCAGTTCTTGAATTGGATCAGTTCTTGAATCTGAGCAGGAGTCATGGATATAGCCCCGGAAGAAGTGCTGCTTGTATCTGATACGGGGGCTTGAGCCTGAAATGCGGAAGGAACATTTTGTCTTGGCATATTGGAGGGAGGCTTCTTAGGCTGTGTCTCATTCCGTCGCTGTAGGCTGCGACAATCATCAATCACATGACCGGTCCTTTTGCAATATTTGCAAACCAGTTTCTTGCGACAATTTTTGGCAATATGTCCAAAGCCTTTGCATTCATAACATTGAGTAAGCTTTGGAGTTGCCAAAAGAGCCGAGTCAGCAGGAAGAGGAGCAAGGAAGGCTTTGGGAGCTTCGGGTGCTTCCAAAATAGTGCGCTGTGAAGTGAGACGAAGTTCTTCGCGAATGACTTCTTGGAAGCAAGTATCAAGATTGGCAGTATTCTCCCTGTTCATGAGCGCAGACCGAATAGATTCAAATTCAGGTCGTAGATGCATAAGAAACTGGCTGATGTGAGTTTCTTCTTGTAATTGGAGTGCCTCAGATAGAAATCCAGAAGAGACTGTTTGGATTAGCATGGAATCCCTTTCAGTCCACAGGGTGAGGAAACCATTAAAGTATTCCTGCACAGTTTTATCCCCTTGACTATATTTGGCAATTTCACTATCGAGATGAAATTTCCAGGCTTTATTGGTTTGATGGTAGATTTTCTTTAGATGAGCCCACATATCAGCTGCCGTGGTGTATGCTTGAAGAGCCACAATAAGAGAGGGATCAATAGAGTTAAGGATCCAAGTGACTACTTTCGCATTTTCTTTCGACCAGGTGGCGAAACCTTTTGAGTCAGCAGTACTTGTAATCTGAGGCTTCGTTATGGATCTGTCAAGATAACCAAAAAGTCCCTGTCCTTCGACAAAGTTCCTCAGGTGGAAAGACCAGGACATATAATTCTGCCCGTTAAATTTGATTGGGATAACATCGTATTTATCCATTGCAGAATATGAAGGAAGAAGGTCAACAAAGAGCAGCAGCACAACCAATCAACAATGGGAAAGGAAGAGAACAGCCAGTAGCAGCACAAGAAGTTTGAAAAACTAGCAATAGAGGTCACAGTAGTTTCTGATGAAGAATCCAGCCACAAAAATCACAACACAGTGCAGAAGTGTCCCAGACAGAGCCAGGCGACCATGAAATTTGGACCTGGATCTGTGCGTGGGCCCCACAGGGTTGTCTAATCACAGTTCAGGTTTGATCTTTGTAAAGTGGATCAAATTGACTTCCTTCAGTCCAAATCTGATGAGATTTGGAAAAGGATCCACAAATTTGGACGGTGGTGATGAAATCCTTTTGAGAAAAACCGTCAGATGATGAAGAGGTTGGAAACTACCTCAAATGTGATGAAAAAAATCCAGAAAAATCACCAGAATTCCCAGAAAACCCAGTCGACCATTCCTGTATGTAGGGATGGAGGCTTCTTGACGATCGTCAGAAGTCCACAGTCGCAAACCATGAGCAGCGACGTCAGACGACAAGTCGTCAGTGGATCGATCAACACGTGGGGTCCATTAGAGGATCAGTGACCAGATCTGAGGTTGGGGATGAAAGGACACAATATTTCCGAAACTCCAGGCCAAAGTCTTACTCAAAACGGATCAAAATCCACAAATTGGAACGGCTGTGATGAAAATTGTTGCACAAAACTAAAATATCACAAAATCAGGTGGATATCCTACCTCTGATGACCCAAAAATCTTGAAAAAATATTCATAAATAAGAGGAGAACCAGACGATCAATATGGGCTGCTTCCGCTGCTATGATGATGATGATCGCTGGTGGGCCACTTTTGATCTGAGATGATCAGACACTATTAGAGAGAAGATTTTCACTCCAGGAAGAAGATCCAAGCCAGGAATAATGATTGGATCAATGAGAGAAGAAGAAGATCAATGATAATTGACCATAACCTCTCTCTGATACCATGTAATTTTATGTAATAACATGAAGAAGAAAGAGACGAGAGTTGGAGAGAAACTGATGTCCACCAAGAGGATCGTCAGTGTTTTTATATTATCATTATGCCCTAATCAAGGGCTTTAAACATGCTAATTAATACAATCATCATAAAGAATGAATCAATCTCCTAATCTATGTAAGGAAGTTGTACAGGGAAATTAGCAGCAATAAAATCTAATCAATGATCCCACACGTGGGATTTTTATATAGATATACACCTATGTGGGCTGGGCCCGTGGGCCTAAGTGATCCGAAGACACTATCTTCTACATCAACAACTTGTTCATCTTCCCTTGTTGCTTGCAGCTCTTGATCATCATTGCTTATTGAAAGAAATTCAGGCCCATTTTCATCTTTTTGTTCATGCTTTGGTTCTAGCATCTCAATGTCAGTCTGGATATCCTCCACCGCAAGTTTCACAACATGACTTTTAGTTATTTGCTGCAAATGAGACTGTTTAAGCGTGTGCTCCACACGAATTGCTTCCCAATATGCCCCATGAATATTCTTGCAATCATTCATTTTCTTCAATATTCTGATCTTGAGCCTATGAGGAAAACTAGTTAAATCATGTTCCTCATCATCTTCTAATCCACATGCATTTGGCAACCTTGAAAATTGGTCAGAATATTCAACAACGAACAACTCTCCTTGTTTCAAATTAAGAAATTTCCGAAAATATTCTTCATTCTCAGAATACCATTTTCCATATTTAAGTGCATATTTGGCTCTTTGAAGATCATTGTAGAATCTACTGATATGCAATTTCATATTGAATTGGATGTAAGAATAGACTGATCTTTCTGTAGATTTGCTCTCCACGAGCGCGCAGGCAAAAACTGATTTGAAATCCGACACTAAATGGGCTCACAATCGCGAAAATAATATTTTGTTGCTGATTCTGGTCAAACCTGCTGTTGACTGCTTCTGCTGATGTGGTGATGATGTCAGCAAGCCCATGACAGCGGGTTTCTCTGTTAATAGGTCAAAACCGACATGATCTGACCTACCTTGGTGTGAATTGTAATGCTAACAGGTCAGACTGGGCTAGCCTGATGTGAACCTGAGCTCTCCATAAACAGGTCGGGTCTGAAGTGGACTTAAGTGAGGCACGTGTCAAAGTTGGCCCATGTTAGACCTCTCCTGCCTGCTTCGAATCCAGCAACCGGAAAGAGAAGAAAAAGGGTTCAAAACCTGTTTTTGCTCTCTAATCAACGAAGAAGAAGAGTTGGAGGTTGGACGATGGTCTCTGGACCCCAGCACTAGTCTCGACACTAGCAATGAACGGTTGCCTTCCTCTTTCTTCCTTTCTCGCAACAGAAATGCTCAACGCGACTGGTATCAGTAAAGGGGCTCAGCTCAACTGTTTGCATGCGGCTGCAGAGTGCGCTGGTGGAGATTGGGATCGGGCGACGACGGCTGTGGAGATGGCAAGTGACGCTTTGGTGCCAGGTATGTCTTGGTTCTCTAACTCCTCCATTCCTTTTCTTCTTTGTTTCTCTCTCGGGAATGGGATTTGAGAAGGATTGGGGTTACGGATGGGCGTGAGGCTCAACTAAGAAGGGTATAAGAACTCGATCGAGGTCTAAAATGGGTTGGAATAGTGGTCGCTTTTTAGGGTTTCGGTTTGGATACTGGAATGGGTTTGACAGGGTTCCAGAGGCTTTAGGGTTTTGGTTTGGTTTGGGATTTGGCAGCAGCGATTTGGGGGTTTTTCGAAGATGGTGGCTTCATGTATTTGGTCAGGGATCGGCTTCAGTAGACTGGGGATTGAAAGGGTGGGGTTTTGTTTGGCTTTCAGAAAGCAGATATAAACTTGGGCCTTAGGACAGTGAACGATGAGTGGTAGGCGATGGGAAGAGGAACAGAAGGGGCGGATTCGAAAACTGGGGGTGATTGGTGGATAGATGGGTGGATGGTGAAGATGGCTTTGATGCAAGCCCTACGGTTAGGGCTTGCGTGGGTGCCAAAGCACGTGTCCGCAGAAAATCCAACCCTGAGGGGTAGCTCAGTTGACTAGGAAAACTAGTCATGATAATTGAGTATTCCTTTCTACTAGGGGAGAAACTAGGGGAGGGCTCAATTAACTCCCCTAGTTTCTCAACTATAGGGAAACTAGTCATATGTAGTCACTAAATCTCAACTATAGCCCCCCTAACTCCTTTGCTTTGTTATCCCATTGCTTTCTAGTGAATAAAATGAATGTTTTCAAAAGATATTACATCCATACTTATAACATTATTTCCCATTCTTTCCCGGCAATATATATATAAATAATTATATATGCAAATCGTTCATACCCATGAATAGAATCAACTCGTGAATCATTGTAAATCGTTCATCCATAAATGAGATTCGTTGCATTGATACGAATCATTTTCCTTAGGATTCATGATACGAATCGCAGTATTCTAATAACAATGCTTCGACACCACATAAAATATGCACATAATTGCTTTAGAACCCAACTAACAAACTTAGGATTGGCATAAAATTGTTATATCCTCTTTGAGGGAGTGCCACGTATTTACATTAATATTCATAATGTACAATTACATGAACCATGGTTAAGAGAGAGAATATGTATAAGGGTATTTTGGGAAGAACTAATTCATAAGTAGTTATCTAGATATGAAGAAGATTAAACTTCCAAGGATTTGACTCGGGGCTTTTTTTTATCGGTAAAGGAGAATAATTTTATTAAAATAGAAAAAAGATTGAAAGGAAAACAAAACAAGGGTATAAGAGATTTACCCTACAAGGAAACAACAAATACAAAATATAGTCCACCCAAGGAGCTTCTCAATCTACCCCAACAAAAACAAAATATAGTCCCCCACACCTCCCCCTTCCCAAAAAAAAAAAAAAAAAAAAAAAAAAAAACAACACAAAATCAATTTGGACACCCAGAAGATATGACGATCACGAGACATCCACTACCCAAACATCACCACTCAAAATAAAGGATCGTTCCTCTTCAATAAGGAAAACCCAAGTTCCTTCAAATAAATCTATTACTTACACATTAGGCAAAGATCCAGCCAAAAAGAATGCTTCTTCATACTCAAGGTCCCACTAACATCAACATGTAGGTGTTGAGGTCACCCTATTCTACACAAAAAATGTCAAACCTCTTGGAAACTCTTGCCTCTTGTGCCTTCGAGTCTTCTTCCCTCCAGTAGGCTATGATTCCAAGTTGAATTTATAGATTTTTAATTATTTGAACTTAATGAGGCAAATGTCTAAAAATTTGAAAAAAAAAAGAGTAGAGGAAGAAAAGGAGGGCGGGTGGAAATGGAAAAAATAAAAGTATTCGGTCAGTCTAACAAAGTTGGGTGACATCTACTCTTTTTTCTCCTTTTCTTTTTTTTTTTTTTTGTTGCTAAAGGGGCCACAACTACATATTATTTATATTTCTGTCAAACAAAATTACAAATAAAAACCTATAATTGGAGTAATTACAAACCAGTCCCTGATTCTTAAAATTTATGCAGTCCTTTTTTGTTTCTCAATTTATTGTTTTTTTTTTTTTTTCTGCCAGGGCTGGAAATTTTTTGGTCAAGCAAATTCCAACAAGTCTGTCTAGTACATCCATGCTTTTCACAATGAGAGTAGACTAGTTGCTTGTCTTTCTGAAGATAAAGGACATGAGCTTCTACCATGCATGAGGATTACCATTTCTAGCAGTAGAAACAAAGGTAGACCATTTGAAGGATGAAGCATAAATCCTCATCACCCTAACCAGGTCTCCTCTCGATAAAGAAGGGAGAAAGTTCCCTAAAAGGCAATGTTTCATAGTCATGCCATGGCCTCAACTAAGAGTTCAAGCCAGTCAACCTATCAAATATTTGTTCTGTTTTTTTTTTTTGGGGGCACTTTCCTTTGCACAATAAGAAGATATAAGCTGATATCATGAGTGAGTTCTTCCCATAATCCCCTTCGTCTAAAATAGTAACCACCTAATGTCTTGAACCCTTGTTTATACCCTCTAATAGCCAACTCATAACTAGTACAATGAAGAAATATTAGTCTTTTATGAAAAGACTCCTTTCTTTTAGACCTGTCCACATATCCCATTTAGTCTCAGAAAACACAAGTATCTTCAAATGGACTCTGTTGGAGAAGTCGAGCCCCTATCTGATCTTCAGCACCCCAATCAGAAAATCCCATATCATCTTTACAGGCTTTTATTATATAGCGTCGATACACTCAAGCTTATTCTTATCCTTAGATTTTGGAAAACAGGGCACATTCATGACCCAAGATAATTATTCCGATCAAAACTCACAATGGTGATCCTTAAAGATGCAGTGGGCCGTCATCCATATCTTTTACTGTTAATGAGGACTTGGCTTTATCCAACTCTATGCAAGTACGCAAGACAGTGAAATTCCTACCAAATGCAAGACTGAAATTTCTAACAAAATGGAGTGCATCTAACACTCCTTGCCTTCATTTGGATCAGTGCCCAATTGATTAATTGTTTCTTGGGGCTCATCCTCACCATCCATCACCTCAATGGATGCTCAATTGTATTCCAAATTTATCGTCTGTCTCTCTTCATAGTAATATATATCATCTACAAAAGAGAAAAGCAAATAAAATCTAAGATTTCACTGTGATATAATGCAAAATATCGTCTTTTATACATGGGGTATCCTGTATTATTGAGCCCCATTACATCCCACAAATCAAGATATCGTAACACGTTGCTTCAACAGAAAGGGGTCTGATAAATATTTAACATTCTAAATGGGACTAATCAGTGGCTTGAATATTTGTTATGCTAAAATTCGGTAATCATTACATGAGAATTATAGCAACAACTAACCTGTTTCTCAAGCTCCCTAGCTCTAGCGTCTGCTTCCTCACGTCTCTCTTCAGCAACTCGAAGCTGTAAACCACATTTTACTATGAGTTTTATACATGTATAAACCAATATAGAAGAAAAACAATTACTTAAAACCCCACTTTTGCATAAAAAAATAATAACAGCTTACCTTGTCAAGAATATTCTCATTTTCTTCTTGAAGCATTTCAAGCTGCAGTTTGAGCATTTATGAGGTGACTTTAGATAGCTTTTCACATATAACTTTCAAAGAATATCCAACAAGGACCAAATGATTCATAGGGGACAATGAAATACCTCATCACGCAGTGCAGAAGCCTCACGTTGATTTCCTGTTTCTTTGGAGTTCAAATGTCCCAGATCTGGTGTAAACCTATAATAGATATCAGAAGCTAATAACTGTATCCCATCAAAAGAATATGAGCGCCATCATCCTACTTCTCCAGATGCCGGAGCCATCAACTTCCCTTTACAATATATACATCCACACACACACACACACACACACTTACCAGCACACACCACTTCCCAGAGCACACATGCCACTTACCAGTATATTGCTCATCTCTTCCCAAAATCCTAGTAGCAGTTGCTAAATAATTACAAGATTTCAGAGAAACCTCTCATTGAAGGGGGAAAAAAGATTAAAGAAAGAACGCCTGAAGAATTGAGAGGTGGTCAAGGTGGTCTAAGAATAGGAAAGCTGAGTGCACAAAAAACAGGTGCTTGCAAGTGGTGATTTAAGTAGAGAAAAGGTGTTAGAGAGAAATGTAATGGCATGTAAATATAGGGTTGCCGAGAGTAAGAAGGTCTAATGAGTCGGGGTTGGGGTCCTATTGCAAAAGGTGGGGGATGAGCCCTGTAAGACTGAAAAGTTCTTGGAAAGCAGTAGGTTTTGAACTGGGGTGAGCAATACAATCCAACATCAGGCCCAACCTGTCCAGGCCCATAACTGGGGCCCAGATTTATCCAGTAAGTGTGCCAGAGCTAGTGGGTCATTCACAAGGTCTTGAAATAGGTCTTCAACAGTCAACCAAGGGCAGCTAATCAGCAAATTCCCCCATCTTTTCTTTCCTTTTTAGTTAATACATCGTTAGGATTCCTAGTGTCTTGGAGCTTTCTATTTTCTAGGCATTTCAGTAGGGAAATATTCCCTGCTAGCAGAGATTTAGGATTTTATTTGATTAAAAAAAAAAAACCCACTATGTGGTAAAGGAGAAGGGCCCTTCAACCCTAACTGGTGATTTTTTCAATAGATTCAATAAGATCTCTTTGAAATTTATTAATTCATATGTTATTTGCTAGACTTTATGCTTTCCGTTGGTTCACTTCTTTCAAATCTTCCAATCCCTATGCAGCCGTGCAATCCAGTGGAGAAGGTTTTGTACTTGCAGCCTTCTCTGCCAAGAGATCCACGTTGCTAAAATTTCTGCAGAGTTGCTAAACTTCTTTAGAGTGGAGATGGAAGAAAGACCCAGTTGCCAGAACCAAAAACAGTCCAGTTCTTTGGAGTTGCAGTTCTTTTGAAGGGTTAGGTTTGCATCAATGAAGTTCTCGAAAGACTTATGGTGAGAATAAGCAATGAAGACTGAAAGGGGGAAATCCTAGAAAGGGTAGATTTTAAGTGGGCTGAGGTTCTGGAAAGACTTATGGGTGACAGAGATGCCATTAAGTGCCAAATATACTAGGTGTCATTAAGTTGGTGCTTCATTTTTGGGATAGTTGGAGAAGTTGGTTTGGAGTGTCCCATCCAAATAAGTCTCACTGAGCTAGAATTAAGGAAATGTGAGTGATGCTTTCACATGAACCCATGTCTGGCAAGGAATTTTCAATTAAATCTTTCCAAAAGGAATGTTGAAACCTCTATTTTCTTTCATTGGTCTCAAAAGGCCTCCTTCCTTTCCCTTCTAAGCTTCTAACCCAAACCACAAAAAAAAAAAAAAAAAAAAAAGAAAAAAAGTTTCCATCTCATAAAAGAGACAAGTTCTTTGGATACTAGTGAAATCCTGGTCCCTTAGTGGCCAAGGGAAAGGAATGGTCTAACATGTACAGGAAAAAAGATGAGATTTCAGAGGCACATGATTCTATGAAGGCAAAAGTGTGGAAGTGGGAGTCAACACGAAAGGATTTCAAAAATGTTAAGACGGTCGACAAATGAAACAACTGGAAATTAAAAGACCTAAATGTTAGTGACAGAGGATGGGAAATTTGGTGAGATGGATTACTCATCAAGCTAGACACAAATTCAATGTTGACATGCAGAATTAAGGAAACTGGGACCAGCTGACATAGTTCTGTATCACAACAGTCTACTAAGGTTGTGTTCTCCAATCCAGTTAGGGTAAGAGATTTAGACAAACCAAAAGTGTTGGCTATTAGGAACGTGTTAAGAGTTTCAAAAATCTCATATAAAATAGACTAATTGAGGATAGTGATTCGGTTAATACTTGATTGAGCATCAGAGGATGGGAAAGATCCTTGGAGAAGAAATTTTATTTTATGCAAGATAAGAAAAGTGCATAACAATGAAGGTAGACTTTTGAAATACACAAAGGGATTCAAATGAGGTTGCAGATTCATTCACCATAGAGGAAGTGAATAGAAATGATTTGTGTATAACCAATGGTGTAATTTCCCTTGTCATCTTAAGTCATTGTTCTTTTTTCATTTCTTTGTTGTTCTGCTTGGAGTGTCTCTTATACTGGCAAAGTCCTGTTGTACCTCTTTATCACTATGTAAATGATATTTTATTGTTAACAATAAAAGAATTAATGAAGAATGTTATTCTAATAAAAATAGAAATTGTGTTTTCCATTGGCACATTTATGAAAACAACTATATGCACAGTTGCACACAAAGGATAGTTGCCAATAGAAAATGGGAATCTTTGCACACTATATTAGACTACTTATTCAGATTAATGAAGCAAACCAAGGTAAAATAAGGGATGCAGCGATAGAGTTTCTCAACAACTATGATGCAAAGACATGCAGAGAAATATATTGTATTATATGGATAATATCCACCTATGCACAGTGCATATGCGTACCATGCATCTGGGACATCTCAGAGGTGTGGCCCACCTCTGAATTTCACGTTACTTGTGACGGTCGTTCTGGATGCACAGTATGCATATGCATAATGCACCATGCGCAGGTGAATATCTTCCTATATTATAGGACACATACATATATACACATATATAAATAGAGAGATTAATATTTAAGTTTCCCTACAAGCAAGTAAACAAAGAAATTACATATTCAAGCAATATGCAAATTAGATTGAATATGATGGACAAAGTTCATTGTTTAGAATATTAGCTTTGGATATTCTTGTACTAATTGTTCAAATTTCCCAATTTATTTCCATTTTAGCATGAGAGAGAAACAATAGCAAAGAGAATAATACCTTTTCTCTCTACGCCTATCATTGGGAGGTTCTATTGGAGGAATAGAATTTGGAGTCCTCAGTGACGTTCTACTAGGGGGCACCAACGGATTCGAGCGAACAGATATCGATGGCCTTCCAGTTGATGCAGAACGAACAGATGGAGTATTCTCTACAAAGTTCCGACCTAACTAATTAAATATGACAAAATCCAATTAGCAAAGTGATTGTTGCAAAAAGTAATGAACTAAGAAAGGAGCCCTACAGTATTTCTAATGGAAATGATTTATATGCAAGCAAAAAACCATAGTTTCTATTACAAGCAAGACAGACAGAAATGTAGAGGAGGCCACTTCAGGTCAAAGTAGACCAAAGGATGAGAACTACCATTTGTGAATGGTGGTCCCTGAAAAGTAGATTTTTTTTTTTTTTTGAATAATCCCTGAAATGTAGATTTACCATTCCATAAAGATCAATCAGCTCAATAAGATATACCATTCAATTGAAGCCATCAGGACAGTTGACATAATAGGGGATAGAACTGATCTGATCGTCTACCCTTAACAAGTAGTTGTCCCTGAAATGTAGATTTTATTCACCAGACTTGGAACTTGGGGTCTGTTGCGTATTTTGTTAATCATTTTTCAGTTCTGATCACAGGATTATACAAAATTAAAGTTCAACACAAACCACATTTTAAAAAAAAATCATAGAACAAGATAACATCTTCATTGATGTTAAGTTAAATTCAACAGAACGAAGTTGAATAGTATCTGATGCAGCTCAGATTTAAGCACATATCAGGCTAATGGTTAACCAAGCCCACAACCCAGACCAGCTGAGACCACATACAGTATTAAGAAGGCAAGCCAAATAAGTTATCAAATCAGAGAAAAATTGGCCCAAAGAAGAGACATATGAACTTGATCTTTAGTCCAGATGAATCCAAGCAAGCCAGGTGAACCAAATTCCCCTTCATCAGACCACCAAAGCAGGCGAATGAAAATGCAGTTTATCTAGTCAGATTCGGCCAGTCCAAAACCCAATCCAAAAATAGGACGAAAGTTTGCTTCTGGCTATTGTTCTCTTTGATTAGCCAAATTAGGTTTCCTGATATTTAGAACTTCAAGCGCAGAAGCCCTTTGAATTTTCTTCATGAATGTGATGACCAAACACTATACTTGGAAATAAAGTAATTAGATAGTATCAAAATAGAGTGGCACTAAGGCCAGTTTGATCTTGCTTTAGAAGCGAGATGAGACCAAAAACAGAACAAATAATGCTATCCTTCTTAGAAGCAACTTGGATCATTTGAGTCTTTGTGAGTACCTGTAGATATAGGAGGTGGTATAGTGGTGCGGGTAGGATATTGAGTTGAGGTTGAGTCAGTTTACCTCTTCTAGAGTAGATCGTGTATAGGTGGTTTCTCAGTTGGAATGTATGTAAGAAGATCAAAACAAACAATTGGAAGAACTGAATTATTTATAGAAAAAATCACGAGAAATTTTTTTATTTCAAAATGTTCTATTTTGAGTAAGGATTCCTTGAAGAAAGTAAAATTCATGGATGTAAACAGTTTTCCGCTAGGAGGACAAAACCATCACAACCATTTTGAGTACTTGATCATCCAACAAAAACATAATTGATAATCCAGCATCCAGCTTACCTTTCTCGGGGAATCCATTACCAAATGAAGTGCAGACGGACACGAGAAGGAACCTTTTTCTTCTTTTTTTTCTTTTTTTTTTTTTGAATTGTTACTTTCATTAAAAGAAGCAAGCAGTACAAGAGAAGTATACTAACAAGCCGAAACAGGAAAACCGAAGAAAGAAAGAGGGCCCTAAGAGAAACAACTAAGGCCTGTTTGCGTAAGAGAAGGCCAATTCCTTCTTGAAGCAGCTTGGATCCGTCAGCGGTGATGAAACGGGTGTAGACAAACCCTGCAAGAGAGTTTGCCGAATTCTGGACGGATTCAAGTGAGGAACAACTCCGCATATGGGAATTAGCCGAATTCCTCTTGGAACTCAATAACAATCTTCCATTGAAGATAAAGAGAAAAACAAACAAACCAACCAATCTTTATTATTGAATAATGATGAACTACTCTCCTAATAGAGGGATCACATATTTATAGGAAGGGATGGACATCCCCTTTCCTAATAGAACTCTATTTCCTAAACAATAGAGAAAACTAAACTTAACTAAACTTGGTTACAATCCAAATAAAATAAAACTCCTAATTTTAATGACTTCTAAATAAATAACTCTCTAAATAAGACTCTTAACTAATTAAAACTCTAACTAAATGAATGACTTATTGGGCTTGTGGATTGGGCCCAATTAATTGGGCAAACCATAGGTCTGGCCTGCATCACTTCCAATGCAACATTATATGTTCCGTAGAGTATCCTTTAAAAGACGGGCTTATGGATACCCAAAGAGCAACTAAAAACTTAGTGTTCTCCACCAAGCAACTGACAGTGGTTGTAACACCTTCAAAGCTCCTTGAGTTTCTTTCCTTCCATATTGTCCACAAGACCGCAAGAAAAGTTAATCTCCATAGTTCCTTACCTCTAGGAACCCCCTAGAAAAGCTCTAGAAGGGTTTTAGGAAATATCCAACAACAGTCAAACCATCCAACCACCGACCTCCAAATAGCCAGTGCAGTTTTGCAATGCAGCATAAGGTGGTCCACAGATTCCTCCTCTCTTAAGCACATGGGGCATCCGTTTACCACAATCCTCCCCCTCCTTAAGTTATCCATAGTAAAAATTCTTTTTCTGAGAGCCAGCCACCCGAAGGTAACCACCCTTGGCAGAGCCTTCAACTTCCATAAACTACACACATCACTCCTCTCCCACGGTCTGATAGATAATACCAAAAGGAGAGAGGAAACTGAGAATAATTCATCTTTCGAGGCAAACCACAACCTAGCATCCTCCCCTCTATCCAGAATGTGCACACCTTTTAGAAGGTTAAGAAGTGAAATTAGTTGATCTACTTTGTGCTCCTTCAAATTCCTTCTTAAAATGGGGCTTCAGGCCAGTCGACCACCAACTCTTGTCGTAATAAGAATTAACCGTAGCCTCCTTATCCACAACACACTTGAACAGATCCGGAAACTGAGCACCAAGAGTCCTGTCATCAACCCACCAATCCTTCCAAAAAAGAATCTTCTCCCCTGATCCAACCTTGTATTTGATGATCTCAATAATAAGTTTTTTTACTCATAAGATGCCTCCATATTGCAAACGCCTTATTAGGGGGGTCCTTGACCTCCCATCCATTTCTCAGCAGACTGTATTTCCTTTCCAACACCTGTCTCCATAGGCCATCTGTCTCATCTCCTACCCTCCACAGCAACTTACCCAGAAGGGCTTGATCGATCTGCTTAAGGGGTCTAATTCCCAAGCCCCCTTCTTCCTTCGGTCTACAGATGGAACCCCAATCCACCACATGATAATTCCTTTGAGAGCCGTTTCCATACCACAAGAATTCTCTTTGCAACCTTTCTATTCTCCTGATAAGAGAGGCCGGACATTTGAAAAGGAAGATAACCTTTTTCTTATTGGTTTCATTTTTTTTTTTTTTTTTGCTACTTTGAAGAGTCAAAACTCATGCACTCCCACCCAAATCCCTAATAGGAAAGGAGTCATAAAGTTGTATAGTGTAAGAGAGCCGCCCTGCCCTAATTAATAAACGTGGGGGAGGCCCACAAAACAAAAATAGGGACCTAATATGAAAAAGGAACGATTTTCTTTGAAAATTTACAAAAGCCTGTCCAAATGATATCAGAAGGCCATTGCCGAAAACCAGCGCATGACTCCTCATTTGCCCAAATTGCCTGCTTCCTCAATTGGCACTCCACTTGACGTGGACAAACAATGTAGGAAGTGACTGGGCCAAGTCTCACTTCCTCAGCTATGTATGTTACCTCCACAAAAACAAGCATTCGCCACTTCCCAATAGGATAGTTCAGGAAGAGTCCACTTCCATAATGATCTAATGGAGATTGAGCTGAGAAGCTTCTTTCAACCAGTCTACAAAGCCATCATTTCAATTTCACATTTGCTAACCGGATGCCTATGGGGGACCTAAGAAAGAACCGATCAAGAATCAAAAATTTCAAATGATCCGCCACTCCACTAATCTTGGGTTCCCTAAAGCACCACCACTAAAATTTATATGATTATATCAACTGGAGCAGAGATCCACCTTGTGCCAATAGCAACTAAGTGCAAGAGGCGACCTCACGCCACGTAGTGGCAAAGCCAGCATTTTCTTCTTGGGGTTGTTTGTGGGTTGGGGATCTACCGAATCATGTGGAACACACGTGCATGAAAACAAACAGTGAAACAAGTTCATTAGTCAAAATCAATTCAAATGTGGTCTTTTTGATAATGATGACCCTAAATTGATGATATAAAGCTAAGATGATGATGGCATATGGTCTACGTGAAAAGTTGATAAGCCCAACATTTGGGCCACAATCTAATTAACATTGGCTCACCACTAGATGAGAAGAGTTGTCGGATTGAGCACCGAGGATGACATGTATTGACTCAACTCAAACCAAACATTTTTATAAATCAAGTTGAAAATCTCAATCAGAACCTTTAAGTAATAGGTGGTGTAAGGTCGGATTAGCGGGTCATCATATTGTAACTAGCAGGTTTGGATTTAATTTTTGGGCCAAATAGAGTGATTTTACCAATAAGACACAAACAACAAGTATATCTTCTCACAGTCTTCTTATCCACTTAATAATTAGGAAATAAATCAATGTGATTTGAGATCTTTGGGGTAGTAAATTTCATGGGTAAAGAAAAGAGAGGGCCCATATGGAGAAAACTATTCTAATACAAGTAGTGGATTGGCTTTACATTTATAGCATTCCATATAGGGCATGAGAAGTTGAGGTTGGGCAACATGGGGGCTACATGAAATGGCCCAGCATCTATAGCATTATCTCAAGGTAGATGAAGAAGTTGAGGAGGGGCAGCTGCCCCCTGATTCCACGATCCAGTCCATGGACGATTATGTCCTAAAGAATCAATAGATGATTCTATTAAGATGTTTCCGCAGAGTGGGCCCTATTGGGAATCTAACCTAAATGGAATTCTAAAGTACTTCTAAATCCTAAAATTGTAAATGTACTCCTAATCCCCTATGGTCCCATCCATGAAAACCAAAAGTGGGACCATTTGCATTAGATTCCTTATAGTCCCCTTGACCTAATCAATGGACGGTTCTTGCCATAGAATTTCAAAAACTGGGAAGAAGAAAATGCAACACCTTCGGTAAAACTGCAAACCAAAGGTGTTGGAACATAGGGGCAAATACGTAGAAGAGCATCAAAAGCAGTGGACCTCACCAATTGCACTCATGTGATTGCCAAAAGATCACAAAGGCCTAATTTCTCCAGATTCATAGATCTGAGATGAGATCTGTACATATCATATGCAAAATCATTTGACGGAGAGGAAGAAAGATGATGGAAGAAAAACAAGATAATGAAAGATGTTGGAATCTCTCCAGAAGATGGACCAGGAATCTACTAAAGCTAGACAAAAATAGGATCCTTGAAAAAACGAATGACAGAAAATAAAAAAAAAGGGAACTTTTTTCTTTATATGAGCCCCCAACAACCTTGCTCTGATACCATAAAAAATATCCAACAAAAAATAAACTCTTAGTTGGAATTGAATTGTCTTGTTTGAGTAACCAGCCAAATTTTCTTCATGAGGACTCAAATTACATAAAAGATGGAAATTACATAACAATCATCTCTAATGATCTCTATCATAGCTCCTGAGATAAGGATAGAGCTAACCTAGGAAGAATAACAATTATGGTATGCCACATGACAGCTATATGGTCATTCGGTAGATAGGGTACATGATAGATCTGCATAATAAACAGTCCTTCGACTTTCATAGGAAGAACAGCGCAGCCCAGATTTAAATCTGGACTAATCCATGCATGCCAGGCTCTCAAGCCCAGTATCCAGTCCAACTGAGCCCATATTGATTCAATTTCAGTACTTTGTCCGCCCAACTCGAGTTGCATAACAAGTTATTCTCAACTGGACCCAAAGCTGGCCCAAACAAACCTAAGCTCAAAATCAGATCCAAACAAACCATGAGCATCCCAAATTCCTTCTTCAGGCCAGTCGAACTAAGCCAAAACACATGCAATTTATCCCATCAAACATCATCAGTCTTAAAGCCCAACCAAAACCATTGTTCAAACTAAAAGCATAGGGGTCAAATTCCTTCCTTCTTTTCCTACTTTGCACAAACAAGATCTCATTCGGTATTCAATTTCAGGCCAACAGAATTCAAATTATCATGCTCTTGTCAATTGTCATCTGCTTATAGAAGGAAAACTTGTGTGAATATTGAGTTATGCATATGCTTCAACGTCAATTATGGAAGGTTCAAATCTGGTGTTTGTTTGATCCAAGGCACATCCTTCATTATCCTTAAGTGTAAACAATCTTTACCAGATGTGCATATGTCTCATAGCAACCAATATCAACACAGATATTTCATTTTCATTGTACTGATTCACCTAAAAACAAGCCCATAAGACAGAAAACCAATAGACTTATCTTACACAACTTCAACTAAAACCAGATTGAAACCATACCATTCTCAAATTAAATCCAACAAAAAATAAAAAATAAAAAATAAGTGTCCAAAAAAATTACAACAAAATATCGTAGCAAATCTTTTTTAGATGTTCTTCAATGCTTCTTTCCTAAGATTCAAATAGTTTTACCTAAAGCGGTTGCTCCCTGATTCATTCAGAAACAGAGTGGGGCCTGATGTAAATCAAGAAAACTGGGAATTAAAATTGTTCCCAAATTCAACGTAAAATAATATTCAAGCCAAATACACAGAATAAAAACCCAGATATTAAACCTTTTTTTTCTAGAGATTGTAATGGATCTAAGTCACATGAGTGCGGGTACACGTCAGAATTTGACGCATGAACAAAGCCACATCTAAAAATATAGAATTCATGGATTCAACTTAACGTTTTGAATATATTTAAACAAATAATCATTTTTAAGTGAAAATAACTATAGGAAAAACAACACTAATAGAAATAAATAAACAAGTTAATATCTTACGTAAATTCTGAACGGAAAAAAAATGAATATTAATATTTCATAAATTGTAAAACAATGTTTAAATTAGCACTAAAAGAATCCAACACCATTCATGTCTGAAACATGTCCATCATGTTACGAAGCTCATTTCAAAGATTGTGTAACATAGACACATGTGAAAGCAAACACAAGAAATTATAATATGGGCTCTCCTAAGCTACAGCTTAGCTTATTCTAAGCTGAAATAGTGCTGGTCCCACAAATTAAAGTTGATTATATTTTTTTTTTTTTGAATGATGGAACTGGAAAATCCACTTCTAATTGGATTTATCTTGATTTTAGAGATGATCATCCAGCAAAAAGTAAAGATATTCGACCCTAATTTGTAGGACCAGCACTCTTTCAGCTTAGGATAAGTCAAGCTTCAGCTTAGGAGAGCTAGCCCCTATATATATATATATATATATATATATATATATATATATATAGGGGCCAGCTCTCCTAAACTCAAGCTTAAGATAAGGTAAGCTCAAGTGTGTGGTGGGGCCCACTTGGGAACCCGCATGGGGATGGAGATGGGGGATTTCAAGGACTCCCTGGAATCCTCCTCTTTACAAAAAATAAGCCCCAACCGTAATTTCTATTATCTTCAAATGGGCCCAAAAGTTTAATGGTCAATAGTCCACTCGGATAGATACATAGTTAATCCAACGGTCGAGTAAATCCGGATTTAACCGAAAGTTGGTGGTGGTGGACATGTGCAATTTAGGGGGGTCACGTGTTTGGTTCATTTGGATCCCCACAAGCATGAGCTTACGAAATTTTCAGCTTAGGAGAGCCTCGCTATATATATATATATATATATATATAGAGAGAGAGAGAGAGAGAGGAGTCGACAAAACCAAGTCACTGCTACAGGTTCTGCTAGTAAGGACATCAAAGTCCTCCAAGGGCATGCCAGCCTCAGTTGGAATGGGGAGATATGGGCTAATATAATAGTACATTAAGAAAAAACAGTCTAGATAGAATAGCTTAGGATGGTAGATCAGAATCACAAAAAATTCATTTGAAGGAAATGAACAAACAAACATTACACTTGTCTCACAGAACTGCAGCTCAAACAAAGAACCCGACCAATTCGCTGTAATTGTCATTTCAAGTTTATTTCCAGAATCCTCACCGATCCATTCAATACAAAGACTCAAGATAAAGCAAATCAGTGATATTGCCCACAAAAAAAAATATTTCTTTTGATATAAAGATCCAATATAAATCAGATCTCTCACTTAAAACACACAAATCACATGGAATTCAAAATCAGATCAGACTTCAAAACACATCAAATTAGAGAGAGTACCGCAGGCGATGGTGATCTCATAGTCCTTGAGACGGAGATCGTCGCGGGCGGGACGCTGCTGGCGTTATTGTTTGACAGCCGCGGCATGGAAGGCGGTGGAGCCTTGTAGTGGAAGGCGGTAAGATCGTCATCGTCATCGTCGTCATCGGCACCGGCAGCCTGCGATGCCATGACCTGTGCGAGCCGCTGCGCGGCTGCCTTGGCAGCCACGTTCTGCGTCCGCTTGATACTGGAGAAGGAGCCGGAGGAGGAAGCAGACCGGTGGTGGGCCGGCGACATGCCCGGGGACGACGAGCCGGTGCTTTCGCCGCTCCTTTGGCGGGAGTAGACCGGGCTCCCTGCTCGGCGCCGGTCCATCTATTGAAATTGAAATGGAAAAAGAAAAACCCTAGAGATGGAATCGTTGGACTCTCTTACTTAGAAAAAGAGGAAAAAGAAAACGGAGAGACGAGAAGAAGGTGAAGAAAATATAGACCGTCCGATCTGTTGAAATTTGTTGGGAGGAAGAAACGGGGAAGAGGAGGGAGCGATGTTTTCGTTACAGAGATAGATCTGAGTGAGAGGAGTGATGAAATAAAATCCAGCAGCTATATTCAGCATTGTGTTTGTCAGGGGGGCCCGCGGTTTTCGTTACGGGTTTAGCTGCTGACGGCGGTGACGGAAACGATGGTTGTATATAAGTATATATGATTTTTTTTTTTTTTTTAGGAATTCATCGAAAAAACCCCAACAGATGGGTGGTACGCAGAAAAATCCCACTAAGCTTTTACAAATATAAAAGGTCCTTCCGTTGTGTTTTCACTTTTTTTTTTTTTTTATTTCCGTTTTGCATTATGGTCAGTATCAACCATAAGTCATGTTTAGCCAACATGCCAACTTCAATTTGGGTGAATCCTATCGGACAGGTTGGTCGATAACGACCATCACTTTTAAGCAGTTATGGTCGGTATCGACCATAAGTCACATTTTAGTGGAAATGCCAGGTTCACTTTGGGTGAATTCAGACTAACAGGTTGGTCG
This sequence comes from Umbellularia californica, assembly GCA_028538565.1. NCBI lineage: Eukaryota > Viridiplantae > Streptophyta > Magnoliopsida > Laurales > Lauraceae > Umbellularia > Umbellularia californica. The sequence continues at coordinate 63,829,089 of JAPQWN010000001.1, forward strand.
ATATCCACCATCATCTCTAAGTAGCTATTGTCAATTTCAACCATAAGTCATGTTTCGGCATAAATGCCAGCTTTCAGTTTGGGTGAATCCTGATTGACAGGTTGATAACAAACAAGTGTCAAGACATACAATCTACATGCTTGATGACAAACGAATTGTTGAGAAAGAAGTATTTGCAAATCAATTGTAATGCAATGTTGAGTCTAAAAAAAAACTAACCTATGAACAACTTCCCATTCCATTACATTTCAGTCTTCAAAGAAACATATCACAGTAAGTATCATCTGTGTTTTTAGCAATCCATCAAATTAAGTTGGAGACATCACCTAGAACCATTTCTCCAACAACAAAAAGGTCATCCTCAAGAATGCTTACAAACAAAGCCTTCACTAATTCAAAGAAACCTCATCAATCCTAAACAAAGGTATTGATGGTCTAAAACTTTCGACCTCGGAGCATTGCATCTGGTTGGCTTTTAAGGATTTTTTGTGCAGTGATAGAAGACTTAGAAGGCTACTAGATATTCAGTTGGTGCTCGTCCCGTAGAAGACACGCAGAGAAAGGATCCGGGCTCTCTCGGGTTCATTGGAACAAGAGAATGAAGGAGAGGCTTGCCTGAGTGGTCAATGAGGAAGAAGAAGGGTTGTTGCCATGTTTCAGCCGTATTCACATAATCACTACAAAGAATAGTCGTCTAGATTGCTAGCTTGAATTGGAGAAGAAAAAAGGGATCAAAGCAGTAGATTGGACAATCTTAGACCTGGGTGGTTTCAGTTGGTTTCTTCGTTGTTGCTGGAGAAGGTCGGAACGGAGAACAACAAAGGATCGGGACTCTTTGTTGCTTGTGTTGTTGTTTGTTTGAGTCGGAGAAGACAATCGACTAAGGTTTCAGACAAATCCACCACCCGTTGTGTGCCGCCAGTGCCGGAGAATGCTGAAGAGGATAGGCAGGGTTATTGCTTCTCCCTCTGGTTGCAAAGAAGCTCTGATGCAGAATCAAAACAGGGAGGATAGGCCGGGCTGTTGCTTTTCCCTTTTGTCTTTTAGTTGATGCGTAGTGATGGCGGATATCGACCATCCTAAAAAAAGAAAAAAGAAAAAAAGACGAAAGGGCCCAAAGGACCCCTTCTGTCTACACAATTTTAGTAGGTCTTTTTTTATGTAGCATCCATGTAGGGGTTTTTTTCCCCCATAAACTCCTCTTTTTTTTTTTTTATTGAATATGAGAATATTGGAGAAAATGTGATTGTGATCAAAACAGGGAGGATAGGCCGCGCAGTTGCTTTTCCCTTTTGTCTTTTAGTTGATGTGTAGTGATAGTGGATATCGACCATCCCAAAAAAGAAAAAAGGGGCCCAAAGGACCCCTTCTGTCTACACAATTTTAGTGGGTCTTCTTTTTATGGAGCATCCTTGTATAGGGTTTTTTTCCCGTAAACTCCTCCTTTTTTATTGAATATGAGAATATTGGAGAAAATTAACGGTAATATGCATTGAGGTAAGGTTTGAGTGAAAATAGGCACTTGTTAGTTTGGTAACAGTCCAAATAAAACAACCCAACAACAATGAGTCTCTAGCCTAGGCTATAAGATCATCCCATAATAGTGAAGGAAGCCCCGAGACTAATTAATTAATTAATTACATATATGGAGGAGCGCTATATAACGTTTGGGTGTTTTTTAGGAGAAGACGCATTTCCTAGCTGAGCTCACTAGGATGTATGATGATCATGAGAGTCTATTGGATGTAAAGATCCATATTAGGCCTACCTATATGCAAAGTCTTTAGTCCATAAGATCATCCTAACTTTTTAATTCATGGCCCTAAAATTTAATAGTTTAGTGGCATTATTTTATTATGATTTCAATCCAATGGCGAGGAAAAGTTGGATGAATGTTAAATTTTGACTTGTGACTATTTATAGGGGTAGTGTGTGTGAAAAGACTAGATTGAATCAACGTGAGCCTCATGACCAAAAAAAGAGGGTTGAAAAAAGGGGCCTTTTTTAAAGTGGGGCATTTTTAAGAATTTTGTTTTGTGTGTGTGGGTGCATAGTTGGCTAAGTTTAAAATGTGATTAACCAACCCAGGAGTTGGTGGAGTGGTATAAGACGTGGATTTGCTCATGTTTGATACTTGATAAGCTTCAAATGCAAAGCCTCAATTGTAGTTTAGTAGCCCAGTGAGCATGGGGTCGATCCTCAAGGAGCGGTTCAAGAATAAAATCTTTTTCCACTTGAATTTGTACATAGAAAAAAGAAAATAAAGTAAGAATCAGGAAAGACTTTAAATAAACTAGGACTCCCTAATTCTAGAAGTTTCTCAATTATTCAAGATATTTCAAAGCAATTATAATATATGAAAGCAACTGATTTCAATTGAGAAATCAATAAATTTATCTTGGCCTCCTTTTCTCAATGACTCTACACCTTTCTATATCCTTCCTCCCTATATTTTCATTTCTTTTGCGCATTGTAACTAAATTTTAATGTTAATTATAACTTAATTACATACTTAAACTCAATTAAATGTACATTGTGCTTTTCTTAATTTGTCCATTTGGTGAGCAGCACAAAAAATGGTTGGTTGATTTATTGCCTGTGATTAGCACGGGCACCATTTGTAGTTCATATTGAGAAAAGAATTCTAAATTAATTAGAATTCTAACCTATCTTAACTACTTCTAACCTAAGATTTTCATATTTTGAAAGCTTTCAAATCAATTTGATCTTATCATTCAGTACTATAAAAATAATTCAAACTCTAGAGTTCTCCTAAAAATTAGCAAGAATAAAAATTAAAACTCCTAAATACAAGTTCCCTAAGACTATTCAAGTTAGAATCCTGATCTAACTCAAATTCTAATTAAGCTGAATTTTTGTTAATTATTTTAAATTCCTAATTGACTCTCAATTAACTCTAAAACCTATTTTTATGCAAAAATAAATGAATTGTGTAATCCTAACATGATATTAATGCAGCCTTAGAAAAGTCAAACTCTTAAAATGAATGCTGAAGTTTTCTAAGTCTAAAAAAACGACATAATATGATCTAATTCTAAATCTTATGAACGGATTTTAAACTTTGATGATGCATGGACCTAACAAAAAAAAAAGCAGAGGTGAAAAATGATGCAAAACGAAAAAGAAATAATAACCTAAAGATGTCTAGTTAGTCATGTTATGCTACAGGAAATGTACAGTCATGCTGGGTATCCTTGTTTAGGTTATTGGTTAACCCACTTCCCAATGCTATTTGGGTCTGAAATTCTAAGGTTTCCAAGACATAATTTTGTATAATTTCAAAAAGAAATTCCTTCGTTTGCTTGGTTTTCACAGCATGTACTTTTGAGATATAAACAGGCAGAATCTGTTAGCAGCAATGCAAATTTATACCAATTATGCCAAGTCCGAATTTCTTCCTTTTTATCGACCTTTAATTTTTTGATTTCCAACAACGTAAAACATGAAAAAAAATCAAAATTTAAAAATCAAAACCTAACTCTAATGCATGCTATGCTTATGATCCAACCACAAGATCATCCATAAAATCAAACTAAGATGCCTAAAACATTTAGAAAATCTAGAATTAGTGTAAAATTTGTAGAAAATTAAATGTAGTCAAGCATTCAGAAAATTTAAATGTAGTTAAACATTCAGAAAATTAAATGTGGTGAAGCATTCAGAAAATTTAAATGTAGTTAAACATTCAGAAAATTAAATGTGGTGAAGCATTCAGAAAATTAAATGTAATGAATCCAATATTCCTTCTACTTCTCTTCAACTTGGCCAAGAACTACTAAGATTACCATTTAGGGCTAGTTCTACAGCTTGGGTCGTCAATCCAATTATGAACCCTAAATTAGTGTAAAAATTTCTCGGGGTTTTAAGGTACTCCTCAACCTTTACTAAGTCTACAAAATTTCGCTTTGGTTTCTTAACTTGCATTGCCTCACATTCATGCTCAAGGTTCAAATCCAAGCCCACACGTCGGAGGTTACTAAATTAAGCCATTCGTATCAAGGGCACCTTCTACTAACCTTACCCTAAGCACAACCTAATTAGCCCTTTTTGAAATATAAGTAAAATTAGAATCCAAGAACTCGCAAATTAAAAGGTAAAGATCATCAAAGAAATATGGATTTTACTAGCATTGATTGTTCATTACAAAAGATAAAAGAATCTAAAAATTGAACCATACACATGATAGGATGAAGAAGCTTTCTCTAGCCTACGCGATCTTAAACTTGGAACTAGCCTTCTTGAAGAGAGACAGAGAAGTGGAGGGGATGGAAAGAAGAGAAAGAAGGGATCGACGTGTAGTGTAAGAGAGACTAGAGAGAGAAGTTTCTTTCTTCATAGTGTGGGGTGTCCCTTATTAGTCTCTTTTATAGGTTTTTCAGCTTGAATCTCTCTGTAACTCTTTCTTTGATTACAATTATCTCTCTTTGTGAGAGAGTTTAAATTGAATTCAAACTTAAGAGAGCTCTGGAACCTACCAGACTTTAAGATTTCTCTAATTTGGAAATTCTCCATAATCGGGCCCACTTGAGTAGCATTGAGAGAATTCAATTGGCTGCACTTTGGAGTGAAATGGGCCCACCTCGAGCGTGGATCATATGGAAGAGAGTGAGCTGGACGTCCATGTTTCTTTTGGTTTTTTTTTTTTCATTATCTTTCTTCTCCTTCTTAACTGTCAAGTCTCTTTCAAATTCCATCTTCTTAGCCTTTCTCAAACTTAGAGTCTCCACAATCTCTATTTCACAAGAGAACCTTTTGAATTCTTCTTCAGATTGAGTGGGCCCCACCTTGGCCATGGAATATGGAGAGAGTTCCCTTGGACGTCCCAGGGTGGTGGACCTTTTGTAGTTCCTCTGCAACTCTATCTCTTCTTTATTTAATCTCTCTTTGTTGGATAAGACTTTTCTCAGCTCTGGACTCTGTTGAACAAGAGAGATCATGAGCCTTTTGGAGACTTTTGGTTGAGAACAAGAGTGGGACATCCAAGGGTGTGGATGTGACTGTGGGAGCCTCTTGCATTTCAAATTTTGAACACAACTATTCTTTATGCAAAAGTCTTCTAATTTCATAAATGTCTTTGGCAATTTCTTGGAAATTTCCTGGCATTATCTATAGAGATAATTTGCATGGAGCAAGGGAAGTGTTGAACCCGTCTCTTGGACGTGCAACATGTGTGAGCTTCCACATGTGGATGTGTGTATGGGGTCCAACCCTCATTTCTTTTCATTTTCAGATTTCATCTTCACTATAGGGCCCAGATTTGATCTTATGTGCTTGTGAGTGGGACCCAAACAAGAATTCTGATGCCAGTAGGACTCCTGATCGGACTAGGACTTCTTTTTCTGACTGAGTTTCGTGGGTCCCAATTTTCTAGTTACCTGTAGAAATGAAAGAGTTCTCGTGTAACTGGGATTTCTCATGAAAAGTCTTGATCAAACTAGGATTCCTCGAAATTCCAAGGAATGAAAAATAATACCCTAAAGGATGCAATGCAAGATGGCTTGGATGATTTCAAGCAAAAAAATGTGTCATTTTATATGAAAAGACATTTCTAAGCCTAAAGTCACAAATGCATGAATATGAATCAATTTCACATGAAATGATAGCATAAAATGACATCATTGGATATGATTTGACTTAAATGAGCCAATGACGATGATGACTCCTAACATTTCACGAGAAATCAAAACATTGCTAAAGATTTTCAGAAATCAGGGTTTCAAAGGCGCAGTTTTTCATAAGTTTATGCAAAACATATGGATTTTGAGAAAATTGTGCATTAAAACACTACAATGAATTGTAAGATGCATAAATCATGACTTCTACCTAATTGATGCCACTTTGAATGAATAAGTCCTTAAAGTGTCCCAAATTATCCTCATAAAAAAGCGGTTTTAAGGACTCATCACACCCCCAACTAACGTTTTGCTAGTCCCAAGCAAAAGATGCAAATGAGAATGAGGCTTCCATCCTAAAAACTATCCTAGAAACTAATGCAAACAAATGATAAACAAAATAACGCCACTTTCACGGGCACTCTCAACTACATTTAGCGTATGCAGCAACCCCTTAGATCCCTAGGTTACCCCTAGTGGACGAGTTGTGTCTCGTAAGGATTTACAGTGAATATACCCACAAAATTCATTTAGCCTAAAAATTAAAAAAAAAGTAAAATAAATTTCCCAAAAGAAAATAAAGCCAAATCGGATATTTTCGAATTCCAGTATAATTAAAATCTTTGACTTTCCAAAATCGGGTTTACATTTCTAGTTTTAGAAATTTTCTCAAAATCATTCAGAACTTTGTGTGTCTTGTGCAAGTGTATACGTTAGATAAATTTTTCAAATATTCTGCAGTAAAGTTGCGAAATCAGAATTCTCCCTCAAATATTCCTACTCTCCTTGACTTAGGAAATATAAGTAACCTCTCAAAGCTATTATGACGGCTTTCCCACTATTATTTTTTCACAGGCCGCGAGATGCATCTCTCTCTGTTTTTTTCAAAGAAAAATCCATATTTTCATAATAAAAAATATATGACATAGGGAATAAACCCACATCCTACTCAATTTAGCACAATTCTTTTAAGCATGCACATGAAATTTTCCACGAGCCCAATCTTTTTTTTCAAAAGTAGGGTTCCTTTGGTTGAAGTTGGCTCTAGCACGCTAGACATAGGGGGCAAGCCCAAATCACATGTATTTCACCTTTTTCAAGTTTATGCACCCCTAATTTTTTTTCAAAATGGTCCCCAACAATAGGGAACCCTTTTTAATTCGCCCGAAGTAATTCATTGGTGTTGGCCTAACCACCCAGATGAACCAGGAAAACTTATACGACTAAATTTCAGAAAGTCATCTTATTTTTCTCGAAGAATTCTGAAAGCGACTTCCAAGCTTCCTATCAAAATTTTGAAAGATGTACACTTGTTTTTGCAAAAAACAAGGGTTTGACAATTCTTTGAAAGATTTCATCCTTTAGAAAGAGTGAACCTTCATTTTACTTCCTTCTAGAATTTTTGAAATTTCATATTTCTAAATATCTTCAAATTATAAAGATCTTTTGAAAACTTTCTTTCCTAAAAAAATACAAACCAAAAAGTGGTCCACCTCGGACCTGCATGGGTGATCTTTTAACTTCATATTCCCAGACGAGTTGCTTACTGTGGCAAGGAGTAGTTTTCCCTCCACAGGAACCCGTTCATCTCTCTATTGGCGTAACCCGTCTCAAACCAAATTTCTCTAGTCTTACTCAGTTGTTTCTGAATTAGTAGCATTCTTTGTAATCGTCCCGCTAAGGGGAAATTAGTCCATTGCACTTTTTTTCCATTTTCTCTTACAATTGAGTTATAGTTCAGTTTAGCAACAACCAATCCTCTTTGATCTATGTTTAATGGCATAGAGGCTCTTGCCATCAAATAACAGCGATTGTTTTAACTTTCATTTCATGCTCAAAGGCCTTCCTTATTTTCATCATGATGATGAACTTGATGTTGAAAAAGACATCGAACTTTGACACACATCAAACACAGTGAAGAAAACTAGAAACCATTGAGTTGCCTCCCAACAAGCGCTCATTTTAACGTCTCCAACCAAACAAAAACCTAGAAAATTCAAAATTCTTTTGAAAAACTTTACTATAAACTACGTAAAAAGTGAAAACCTTGTCTAAAATTGGACAAGCGTGCTTGTTCAGCCCCCCCCACCCCCCCCCTAACATTTCTTTTCTTCTTTAATGGCATAGAGGCTCTTGCCATCAAATAACAGCGATTGTTTTAACTTTCATTTCATGCTCAAAGGCCTTCCTTATTTTCATCATGATGATGAACTTGATGTTGAAAAAGACATCCAACTTTGACACACATCAAACACAGTGAAGAAAACTAGAAACCATTGAGTTGCCTCCCAACAAGCGCTCATTTTAACGTCTCCAACCAAACAAAAACCTAGAAAATTCAAAATTCTTTTGAAAAACTTTACTATAAACTACGTAAAAAGTGAAAACCTTGTCTAAAATTGGACAAGCGTGCTTGTTCAGCCCCCCCCACCCCCCCCCCCCCCCCCCCCTAACATTTCTTTTCTTCTTTAATGGCATAGAGGCTCTTGCCATCAAATAACAGCGATTGTTTTAACTTTCATTTCATGCTCAAAGGCCTTCCTTATTTTCATCATGATGATGAACTTGATGTTGAAAAAGACATCCAACTTTGACACACATCAAACACAGTGAAGAAAACTAGAAACCATTGAGTTGCCTCCCAACAAGCGCTCATTTTAACGTCTCCAACCAAACAAAAACCTAGAAAATTCAAAATTCTTTTGAAAAACTTTACTATAAACTACGTAAAAAGTGAAAACCTTGTCTAAAATTGGACAAGCGTGCTTGTTCAGCCCCGCCCCCCCCCCCCCCCCCCCCCAACTTAATCTAGAGAGCGTCCTCGATGTCATGTGTTTCCGTGTATTTTTCTTAGTGCTTGATCTCCTAAGAAGAAAGGGGAAAATATAAAAAAAGGCACATATAAATAACTTGTACCTGGGAGGTGAGAAATGTAGAACCCACATAAGAAAAAAAGAAAAAAAAGCATATTTTGACATTTCCTCATGCAAATTTGTTTCTTCTTGTGTTTTCTGTTTGTTTTTCAAATTGTGTAATTATCCCTAGTTCACAATTTTCAGCTGGGGCAACAAAGGTCTCTTTCAAAGTGGTAATATTATTCATGTCAGTCTTGTCACGTCCTTAAGAACGGATTATTGTAATAACCGTTTCTCGGGGCGTGTGATGGCAAAAAAAATCGCAAACAACTTAAAATCTCCGCACAACCTCATGTTTCCCAGAGGATTCCGCGATATGAGTTTTTGGCATATTCTAAAAAACCAACAAAAAATAGTTGAAGTGTGAGATCCCATCTCCTGGGCTTGCCCGTCTAACTTGCTAGCTTGCTTGTCTCCCAAACGTTGGACTACACTAAGTCTCACATCAGAAACATCCAAGTCCCAACCTTGGGCTTATAAATGAAACCTCGTCTTAATTCAACATGACATGCTTTAAAGTTGCACAATCTCGGACCCTATAACAACTCTGGAGTCAAGCGTACTCACACGGAGCAGTACCAGGATGGGTGACTGCCTGGACGGTCCTCACTCGTGCATGTGGGCCAAAGCGGATAATATCATACTGACTTGGGTGAGGCTGTGACAATAAGCTTGCACAAATATTTCCACAGACAAAGAGATATATAAAAAAATAAATTTCAGATTAAAACACAATATTTTAAAGATAAATATTAAGCCATTAAAGTTAAGCATTTACAAAAGTATTAATTACATTCCCAAAGGCAATAAAAACAAAATCCTTAAGTAAAGGTGAAAAAGATAAAACTATCCGAAAGAGATGTGATATGCCCAAAATGATGTGAAATTCCCTCTCGTGCCAAACCGATGCCTCATTTGACGCCATCCTCAAATTTTGTCCTCAAATTCAGCACCAAACGTAATATTAGACCATGAATAGGCTACGCAAGAGATCAATGTAAATAATATCATTATGTTGCTTCAAAATATAGTATGACAGCAGTAGAATAAAGGAAAGCAAATAAGACTAAACTAAGCATAATTAAACGTGAGTTGCGGCAAACATATTAAATCATCTAAACAGACAAAACCTTACAATTACTTCTAAGGAGACTAGCATACAACATTTTGCGTCCGCTTGATGCTAGAGAAGGAGCCAGCAGCCGAAGCGAACCGATGGTGGGCCAACACCGTACCCGGGAATGACTAGCGGATTCATTTGCCACTCTTTTGGCGAGAGTAGACTAGGCTCCTAGTTCGTCCTTGAAATGAAATTATTAGACTAAGGATGTAAGGTTCGAACCTTTTCTAGCTTTATCTATGTTAATTATATATGCTTGTGTGACTTTGGGTTATTAGAAGGGGTTAGAGGCTTGATTTCATGTGTCAAAGGTATTTCTAGGCATGATTTGGGAGTTTAGGGGGTTATTTGTAATTATAGATTAGTTTAGGGGTGTTTTATAATCTTCGAAAGTGTTGGGAGCTAGGCCATTGGGTGTGGTTTAGGTCAATGTAGGGTCCTTGGGAGAAAGTATGTTATCCTTGAGTTTGGACAAAAATACCCTTCATAGTCCTTCATTGCACAACACTTCAATTGATGGCATTTTGGTCTTTTCCCCACTCATCGAAAGAGAGATGCTAAATGCACACTAGGAATTTCTTTTTACACACTGTAATTTTTATGACTAATATACCCATGTGGTAAATTACCTAAAAGGACATCTAGCAAAGTCTCTCTACCTCCCCAACTTCTTTCTACACTCACCCACCCCCACCCTACCCACCAATGCCGGAGGGAAAAGGAAGTAAGAGAGAAAGGGAGGGATCGAGAGAGACAAGGAGGGGGAAAGAGGGAGAGAGAGGGAGAGAACGGGTAGAGGCAGGTAGGGAGAGGGAGAGAGACAAGGAGAAGGAGAGGGTGAGAGAGAGACATGGAGAGCTGGTGAGGGCAAGTGCCAGATGGAGGCGTGTAGGGAAAGAGAGAGAGAGGGAAGAAGAGGGAGTGGTTGTTTGGGGAAGGGAAGTGTAGAGAGAAGTTGATAAAGTATAGGTTAGGGTAGTTCAGGAAAAATGGGGTGTCTAAATAGTGATTTTGTTAATTCTTTAACTTAAGTGGTGGGTGTCGAGAGCAACAATGTGTGGAAAGAAAAATCGTATGTGCATTTAGCAGCTCTCCATTGCAAACCTATATAACTACCCTCCCTTGGTCCAATGACATTTCCCTCCTCTCTCTCTCTTTCCTCTCCATTCTTTTCTCTCTATCTCTACTTCCTTCCTCCATAAGTTAGGGTTAGGGTAAGCAATTCCAAGGCTATCTCCGTTGAAGATCATTGAAATTCAAGGATCTCTAGCCCTCTTCATCTAATTCTATAAGATCCATAACTAGTTATCTCTTCTCTCTCTTTCAAGGTAAGCTTCAAATCCTAAGTCCATCTTTAGGTTTCTCTTCTTTAATTCTTACCCTAATGCATGATTCTTCCTTGGATATGGCTGTAAGAGTTGTAGATCTAGAGTTCTTGAGGTTTTTGTGGAGTTTTGGGTTTTCTCGGATTTTTGAGGGCTTGGATTGGAGAATTCCGATAGACTTGATCTAAGGCAAATACAATATATGAGTTACATAGCATGCATGTTCCTCTTTTATGACTCTTGCGCTGAATTGCAATGATCTTGATGGATTTGTTGAGATCTCTCTCTAAACTAAGCTTCTATCTTGGTTTTGTATGGACCGGAAACCCAATTAATGGAAACCTTTCACTTATGATATTCATAGATGGGAATTGGTTATAAATCATGAGCTTGAAGTGCAGGTGCAGTTTGGTGGCGATTGGAGGTGATCTTAAGGGGTTTTACATCAATTCAAATCAATGGAGATTGAATTCCAGAACCTACGGTGAGTTGTAGCTCCGTCATGACTAGCTGTATGGGTTCTAAAAAGCTAACTGTTGACACCAAAAAAAGTCACTATGTCTCCTCAACATCAAGAAGCCACATGAAGCTGAATCCCGCTACAAAACAGGCAAAGCTACTTCAAGAATCCGTCTTGTCAGAATCAGACAAAAACTGCAAGATCCTTCAAGATAGCCAAAAGAGGGGTACACCTGAAGTTTCGGGCCATTCCGACATCGTTTGGCCTAACTTCACTTCTCCGACAGCTAAACAAGCGCTCCTGGCGGCGACATCATCGAATACACCAAAACTTCAATCAGAGCCTACAGATGGTTCCAAAATACCTCCAAAGGGCTCCATGCCAAATTTCAAGTCAAACTGACAACGTTTGACCCTCCATCAATGCTCGAGCAGCAAAACCAAGCCTCCCAGCGGCGAGAACCACCGAAGCCATCACTTATCAAACAAAATACATGAGTGGCCTCAACATTCTTTCAAAGGGCTGCACGTCGAATCTCAGGTCATTCCGACAACGTTTGACCAAGTTTCGACGCTTCGAAAGAAAATCAAGCCTACCAGAGGCGGAGCACCTCGGGACCATGACATCCAAGTAAGAGCTAATGGATCATCTCTACATAACTCCAATAGGCTCCCTGTCAAATTTCAGGTCAATCGGACATCGTTTGACCACATATCAAAGCTCGACATTTTCCCCACAACAAAATCAAGTCAAGCATCAATGGGACCCCAAACGGCTTCAAAACTCAAATAAAAGCCCATGGTTGGTCCTATCCATTGCTCAAGAAGCTTCACCTCAATTTTCAGGTCATTCCGACACCGTTTGACCTAGTTTCAACTCTTGACGGAAAATCGGCTACAAAGTCTACGACTTTCCTGAAAAATGGGAAACTTTGCGCCCCGGTTTCGCGGGAGTTCTCATCAAGTTTTCTCCAAGAAAATCAAGTCAATAATTGAGGGAAAATGTAAAGAAAAATACACCCGCAATCTTCATGGCTCTCATGAACAAGGTCTTTGCAGAGTTCCTAGAGCACTCTACAGTGGTGTTCATTGATGATGTCCTCGTGTATTCTAAAAGTAAGGAGGATCATGAAGAGCACTTGAGGACGTCGTTACAGCTTTTGAGAGACCATCAGCTCTATGCTAAGTTGAACAAATGTGAATTCTGGCTAGAGCAAGTTGCCTTTTTAGGTCATATCATTTCAAGAGAAGGATTAGCAGTTGATCCAGCCAAGATAGAAGCAGTTATTGAGTGGAAGAGGCCTAGCAGTGTGACTGAAATTAGAAGCTTTTTGGGGTTAGCAGGATACTGTCGGAGATTTGTCCAAGGTTTTTCGTCTATTGCAGCTCCATTGATGAAGTTGACCCGGAAGAATGTACCTTTTGTTTGGACCGATCAGTGTGAAGACAGTTTTCTAGAGTTGAAGAAAAGGCTAACCACAGCCCCAATCCTCACATTACCATCGGGCAGTGGTTGATTTGTTGTATTTACGGATGCGTCCAACGTGGGATTAGGCTGTGTATTGATGCAAGATGGCAAAGTGATTACCTATGGCTCGAGACAGTTGAAGAATCATGAGGTAAATTATGTAACTCATGACTTGGAGTTGGCGGCAGTAGCTTTTGCTTTGAAGATGTGGAGGCACTACCTCTATGGAGAGAAGTTCGAAGTCCATTCAGACCACCGAAGTTTACAATATTTGTTTTCACAGAAGGAATTGAATATGAGGCAGAGACGGTGGATGGAGTATATAAAAGATTATGACTTCCCAATCAAGTATCATCCGGGCAAAGTGAACGTTGTAGCAGATGCGTTGAGCAGAAAATCAGCAATTATGGCTAGTTTGAGAAGAGTTAGTGTTTTCCAACAGTTTGAAGAACTTGGAGTGGAAGTACAACACTTGAGGAGAGGTGTTTTATTAGCAAATATGACCGTGTCGGAGCCTACTTTCATCCAGAGAATCAAAGATAGTCAGTTGCAAGACCAAGAATTGGCCAAGATTGTAGATCAGATTGCAGAACGTCCAGATTTCAGGATTTCAGATGGAGTGTTGTATTTTCGTGACCGGTTGTGTGTACCAAATGTTGATGATTTGAAGAATGAAATTATGATTGAAGCCCACCATACTAGATACTCTATACATCCGGGTAGCACGAAGATGTACCATAACTTGAAGAATAGATTTTGGTGGAATAACATGAAGCGAGAGATTGCAGCTTTTGTGTCTCGTTGCTTGACTTGTCAGATGATCAAGGCAGAACACCAGAAGCCTCCCGGTTTGTTACAGCCTTTAGAGATTCCGGAGTGGAAATGAGAGCACATCACTATGGATTTTGTCTCCGGATTGCCTAATACCAAGAGAGGGAACAATGCGATTTGGGTTATAGTAGACCGTCTTATGAAGTCTGCTCACTTCATCCCGATGAAGACTGGGAATATGATGCATATGGCACCACTTGCAAGACTATTCATCGATGAGATCGTTAGTAAGCATGGCCAACCCGTCTCCATCACTTTTGACAGAGATAGTAGATTTGTTTCGAGATTTTGGAAAACTCTTCTTGAATCCATGGGTACCAAACTTCAGTTCAGCACATCGTATCATCCTCAGACAAACGGTCAGTCAGAGCGGACGATACAGACTCTTGAAGATATGCTACGTGCTTGTGTATTGGATTTCAAGGTTCAGTGGGATGAGAACCTACCTCTTTATGAGTTCGCGTACAACAATAGCTACCATTCTAGCATTGGAATGGTACCTTTTGAGGCACTCTATGGTAGGAGATGCAGAACTCTAGTTTGTTGGGAAGAAGTCGGTGTGCGTAGTTTTCATGGACCGATGATAGTTGGAGAGACAAGCGACAAAGTTAAACAGATTCAGGACAGATTGAAGATTGCTCGAAGCAGACAAAAGAGTTATGTTGACACTCGCCGGAGAGAATTACAGTTTGAAGTGGGTGACAAGGTATTCTTGAAAGTCTCACCGGTCAGAGGCACTCTAAGATTTGGAAAGAAAGGAAAATTGTCCAGCAGATACATTGGTCCATATGAGATTTTGAGCAAGATTGGAAATGTTGCATACAGGCTTGCGTTACCGCCGGAACTCTCCGGGTTACATAACGTTTTTCACGTCTCCATGCTCAAGAAGTATGTTCACAGTCCTTCTCATATTATTCCACACGAGCCTTTAGAGATTCGAGAAGACGCTTCATATGTGGAGAAACCGGTTAGAATCATTGACACCAAAGAACATGAACTGAGAAATCGGACTATCCATTGGGTCAAAGTACTTTGGGAGAATCACGAGCCAGAAGAAGCCACATGGGAATTGAGAGATCAAGTCTAGAAGAAGTATCCACACCTATTACCAGAGGTAAAATTATTTATATTTGGTGAACCAAATATCCTAAGGGGCGGAGGATGTTAGACCCCGACCCAGACCAACTCGATTAGTACTAATTAAGTAAGTGTTTAGTCTTAAGTGAGTCTTAGTACTAGTTGGGTTAGAATGTGATTAGACTTAGTCTGGATTATAGCTTTGGGGATTTTGAGGACGTTAGTATGAGTCAGACACTGGTGTATGCTATTTGCAGATGACATTGTTTTAGTAGATGAGACGAGAGAAGGAGTGAATGCTAAGCTAGAAGTATGGCGGAAAATGTTAGAGACAAAAGGGTTTAGGCTAAGTCGATGCAAGACGGAATATATGGAGTGCAAGTTTAGCCAAAGTAGGACACTTGGTAACATAAAAGTAAGCTTAGGCACACAAAAGATTGTAGAGAAAGAAAACTTTAGGTACCTTGGATCGATGGTGCAACAGGATGGAGGGATTGATACTGATGTAAGTCACAGGATTCAGGCCGGGTGGACCAAATGGAGGAGTGCTTCGGGGGTCTTGTGTGATCGGAAAGTCCCCCTCAAGGTTAAAGGAAAGTATTATAAGGTGGCGGTAAGACCAGCATTGTTATATGGATCAGAGTGTTGGGCAGTAAAGCATAATCATGTTAAGAAGATGGAAGTTGCGGAGATGAGAATGCTAAGATGGATGTGCGGGATCACAAGGAGAGATAGGATTAGGAATGAGGAGATTAGGGGCAAAGTAGGAATAGCACCGATTGGAGATAAAATGAGAGAAAATCGACTAAGATGGTTTGGCCATGTTAGAAGGCGTCCAATGGAAGCACCTGTTAAAAGGTGTGAAGGCATAGAGATTGCCAGGAGTAGGAGAGGGAGAGGGAGACCCAAGAGAAGTTGGAAAGAAACTATTAAACATGACCTTGCCTACATGGATCTAACGGAGGACATGGCCCTAAACAGATTTGATTGGCGTCGTCAAATCCATATAGCCGACCCCACCTAGTGGGAAAAGGCTTGGTTTGGTTTGGTTTGGTTTAGTATGAGTCAGACACGCTCAGGGATGCCCTGAGTACACGTGTGAGAGTGGGTTTCGTTCTAGATATCTTGTTTGATCGTGATATTTATTTCTCTTGAATGGTTTTATTATTTGTGACAACTTTCGTTTTTAACCTGCATGCATTTGAGGCCCAGAAACCCAAGTTTTGGCCCAATAAGGATAAATCTGTCTTTTCATGCAAAATATGGGCACACTTTTCGAAGTCGTGGAATTATGTCAAAATTATACTTTTCTGAAACTAGATTTTTCGACGATCGTTTTATTCTTCTTCGTCGATTCCATACGGGGTCCACAAGACCATGTTTTAAGTGTTTCTAGTTCAGCTGGAAAGGGACCCACCTCTCAACCCATATAAATACTCTCTTATTCTCTCTCCTCCATTCTTTTCCAAATCTCTGCAACTTTTGACCTAGAGCAAGTGAGTGAAGGAAGTTTCTCTTTGGTCTTCTCCCTTGGAAATCATCTAACGAGAAAGCTTAAATCTCAAATCCGACTCCGCCATTCTCTTCCTTTCTTCTCAAGCTTCAGCTGGACACGTTTTTGGAGCAAATCCCCGACACTATTCATCATTTTCAACCTCTCTTCATCTTGTTCAGCTAGCTCAAGGTTAGAGCTTGGACCCATCTTTTCATTTGATGTTCTTTAGCTCACTTAGAGCTTGTTTTACATGTTTTCAAACCCATTTTCGAAATGGGGTTTTGTAGTGACCAAAATGGTGATTTTTGTGTACTCTATTTTGGGGGTTTTGTGTAGATTTCGTGGATCTCCCATTCTTGTTGATTTTTGTGGAGTTTTGCTTGACATTGGACCAAGGCAAGTAAACATTTTAGTCTTTTTTAGTGCATTGTAAGTTTTAGGTATTTTACCTTGAGAAAGGTTGTTTTATCATCAAGCTTATCTTCTCTTACATGTTATTAATCTCTTTTAGCTTATTTAATCTTGATAAGCATGGGTGCTAATTACTCTATCTAATCTAGAAGTTTTATCTTGAATGGAAGCATGTTTTCAATGGAATGCTTTACAAGTTATTAGATATATGATTTATTTGTGAATGGGTTAGTGATTTTTGAAGTTTTGATTGAAATGTGAGTGGATTTTTTGTGTGGAAATCATCCCTCGGAAAGCATGTAGGCTTGGGGAGTGCAGATGGTTCAAATATGGAAGTGGAGAAGGAAAGAAAAATGTAATTTCTGACTTGAAATTCTCCCAGCCCGAGCCTGGCGGTCAGCCAGCGGTTCACCGCATTTTCCTAGCCGCCAGCCAACCACATTGGGCGGTTACTTTTCCCGTAGCTTGCAAAAATCTACCCAGGTCTACGGTGACCTCATCGTCAGTTCACGGCTAGCCGTCAGCTAACCGTGAGCCATTTCGGCTACTTTTCCCGAGAGATGTGTTTCCCCTGTTCTGATCCAGCGGTCATCTAGCGGTCAGCTAGCGGTTAGCCGCCAGACCCCAGTGCGGCTAGCCGCCAGGTGACCGCCAGCTAGCCGAATTTTGAGGAAAACTAGACTATGTCTTAGACCTTCATTTGACATTGTGCACTTGAAATTCCAAAATGTATCTTACCTTCGGGGGCACCAAGCTATATAGAATTCCGACATTTGGGTTTCAATTCCACAAGGGTCAAAGATTGGTCTTAGCCTATGCTTGATAGATTTATGTTTGAACTCTTGTTTTGATGCTTTATGCATCATCGTGTTCTCGTTTGATTTCCGAGTACAAGTTAGTTTTTAAGATGTGTTTCAAGAATCAAAAGGGAATCATTTCTTAAGTTAATTAAGCATTTATATTATGCTATTTTGCTAGTCTTGTCGTGTCGTGTTTGATAAATGATTTCCCTCTTGTTTTGTCGTGTTCTCGAACGTGTATCGCCGTGTTTTGTGCATTTATGATATAAGTGAATACCACTGAGCTTGGACTGCTCTTTTAGCTTGATCCACTACCTGGGGGTCCTTAAACATGTTGACTGTCTGCAGACTAGTCCTGTATTATGTTACACATCGTGCGTGTTCGTGATCCGGTTCCGCGGCTGGATACCCCGTCTACCTTGTGTGGCGTGGGATCGTGTTTTTCGTGTCGTGCTTGTCATGTGTGCTTGCTCTTGTCATCATGTATGACGGAGAAAGGATGAGCTCAATGTGGATTTATCTTTCCATGATATTATAAGTATTCATGCTAGTTTTGTAAACTTGAAACGTGTATTCAAATCTTGAACTGTTTTAGCATTATTTCTCTTTTTCATGCCTAAATTGTTTATTTGCCAAACCGTCATGTTTGATGCTTGTTATTTTGGTGTCCAGGTGCCGAAGGTTTCACGCTTGACGAGGAGTGCCCGGAGGAGGCTTTTGAGCCACCCCCAGCACCTGAGTGGCAGCCCAACGACGTCATCTAGACCCCTGTCGGGAACTTGATTGCTCATTCACCTAGTTGGGATATTCTTTTGGGATTCTAATTGTTGTATGGGCCTTTGTTGGCCTCTCAGGGATATGTATCTTGTATTAACATACTTTGGGTTAATTGTGAAACTTTAATCTTGATAGGAATGCTGTGATGACATTCTCTTTTGATACCAAGTCTTGATATTATAATTCTCTTGTATCTTGTTGTTTTTAAGAATTGTATGACACGTTTTGCTACATGCTTCCGCATATCTATTCGTGTGAGTTCGACCCGTGTCTTGGGATCCTCACCGCGGAAACCAGTGGGGAAAAGCGGCGGTATGTTTTATATGTTAGTTAATCATATCGCCGCAGTCGCCGTCCTGGGTCTCGGTCCGGGGTCGCGACATGGCCCAAGGTCGACGGCGACCCTGGGTGCATGGTCGCCTGGCGACCCTGCAAATCCGGGTCGCCGGATTTTGCACCAAAACGTCCGTTTTTCGATTCTTTTCGCGTTTCGGGTGTTCCTGCCTCTGTGATTTTCTGAAAATCCAATGTTTGATGCTTGAAAATGATTGATCTTCATCGACATCTCGGATCCGCCGTCAAGAGCATGAAATCATCACTGATCGCTCCAAGATCGCCAACCGGCTGACCAAGATAGTACACTTTCTGTCTGACCGATCGTGAAATCGACAAGACAGATGTCACTGGCCCTCCAACATCAACCAATGTCTGAAATTGCATCGCAATCTGACATCAAACAATGTGTGGATCCACCTGCGATGATCCCAAGAAGAATCCCAAAAGAAGTGGCGCGGCCCGCGACTCTTCACATGCCCTGGCGACCACTTAATGTCGTTAATTGACCCGTTTATGACAACTTAATGCGGTCATTAACTCATTATTTTGGACGGCCCAATCAGATTCAAGCATTTGGGAGTTACAAATTCAAGCAATCATGGCATTAAACCCATGAAACTCCCATCATCATGAAGAATAAAGGCGATTAAATGCCCATTATCCTTCATCGGCCAATCACAAGCCAAGAAAAAGGAATTACAAAATCAAGAAATAAAACTTGTAACTCCTCTCATCAATACCATCATTTCTCTCATCATGGCCATCAATGCCAATAAACACCTCATGGCTACCAAAAACCTATAAAAGGAGGTCCATTCCAAGAAGAGAAAGGTGATCCCAATCCCCGAAAATCTAGAAAATTCAAGAGAGAGACGAAGTCCTGCTGCTCTGCTACCAGAAGCACTACAAGGTGATCAAAGTCCCTTGGGGGGCCACCCCCCCAAGGTCCCCTCATTCTACAACATGGCCTAAACGAGGTTTTTCAGCCCGTTTACTCAGTTTTTCATTGGATATAGGACCTCCTCTTGGTCCTTATCTTTTAAAAAACTGACGTTGGAGCCAAGCCGAAGAATCGAAGCATCAAGCGTTCTCATTTGAAGGACGATGGCAAAGTCCATACATGACTTGCGACCGTCGATCTGAACGTGTCCCCACAATCTCCTGAGAAGTTAGATTCATTTTCTTTCTTTTCTATTGTAATTTGTATTTTTTAAAGAGACAAACAAAAATCACAATTCTTGTCTTTCATATTTGATGAGTTTTGTAAAATCGCCTTTCATGGCAAACAAACCAAAAAACGCCTCTTACGGCATTCTTAAAAACGAACTTGTCTCTTTTATTAAATATTTATGCAATTTGAAAAGTTAGAAAGAAATATCAATTTCCTTTCTACTTGTGAAGGTGAATCTCCGGATCATCACCATTTCAAATTCCAAGTAGAATAGTAAATCTGGCACCCCTGTACAAAAAGTTGATACCCGCGTTTTTCCTCCTCCACCGATACCCAGGCAGCCCCCGGGGTGGAAGGAGAGGACGGAAATCCGAGGGTCCATCACTAACCGAGGTTGTACATTAAACAACTTTCCTAACGAGCTAAACAATGATCAAAATACACATCGACAACCTTATGGCAAGCTATAGGTCATCCCATGGCGAGCCGGAAATGCTCATTGTAGTACATCCACAGCTTGTCAAAATAGGGTTACCACTAACCATAGACCTGTGTTTCTTAATTTGCAGAAGTTGTAACTTATACCTCTTTTTTCCAATTTAACTTATGTAATGACTCATAAATGGAGACTTTAAGGTGTGTGGATGTTGGAGTTTAGCATCCACTCATCAGTTGTTGAAAGTAGGGTATGGAATATGGAGTTAGGCCAGAAGGGTAGCAATGAAAGGTCTTTGAATGTCAGACACCATTAGAGCACTAAGCACTAATAATCAGACATTTGTGATGGACCCGGCTTTTTTCTTCCTCTCTCTCTTCTGTCCTGGGGCTACCGGGAGGATGGCGGAGGAGAAAAAAGCGAGCATCAATATTTTTGTACGGGTATACGAGATTTTTTATTCTACTTGGAATTTAGAAATGGTGATCCGGAGATCCACCTTCACAAATAGAAGATGAAATCAACTTTTTTCTAACTTTCCATTGCACATATATTTAAGAAAAGAGACAAGGTTTTTGAATGCCGTAAGAGGCGATTTTTCTTTGTTTGTCGTGAAAGACGGTTTTTGCCTTAAAAGGCGATGTTTGCCGTGAAAGGCAATTTTGCCGTGAAAGGCGATGTACAAATCTCATCAATAATGAAAGATAAGAATTGTAATTTTTTTGTCTCTTTAGAAAAAATACAAAATAAAATAAAAAAGTAAAAAAAGGAATTTTGACTTCTCAAGAGATTGCGGGGACTTGTTCAGTTCGACGATCGCAAGTCATATATGGACTTTGCTATTGTCCTTCAGATGAGAACATATGATGCTTTGATTCTTTTGGCTTGACTTGGACTTCAGATTTTTAAGGGATAAAGACCAAGGGGAGGTCCTATATCTAATAAAAACTTGAGTAGACGGGCTGAAAAGCCATGTCTAGGCCATGTTGGGTAGAAAGAGATGGCCTTGGGGGGTAGTCCCCCATGGGACTTCAGTCACCTTGTGGTGTTTTGTTGCAGCAGAGTTTTTGGAGATTTTTCGGGGATTTTTTGAGACTTTTCTTCTTGGATTTCTTCCTCGGATTTCTTCGTTTTTCTCCCTCTTTTTCTGGATCCCTTTCTCTTGGAATGAACCCCTTTTTATAGGCCTTTGGTAGCAATTAGGTGGGTTTATTGGCATTGATAGCATTGATACTCCGTGATGGAAGGAGTTATAAGTTTTTATTTCATGATTTTGTAACTCCTTTTTCTTGGCTTTTGATTGGCCAATGGAGAATGATGGACATTTAATCGCCTTTAATCTCCATGATGAGAAGAGTTTTATGATTTTAATGCCATGATTGCTTTGATTTGTAACTCCTCTTTCTTTGCTTCTGATTGGGCCGTCCAAAATAATGAGTTAATGACCGCAATAAGTTGTCATAAAATGGGTCAATTAACAACATTAAGTGGTCGCCAGGGCGCTCGAAGAGTCGCGGGCTGTATCGCATCTTTTGGAATTCTTCTTACGATGATCGTCAATGGATCCACATGTTGTTTGATGTCGGATGGCAATGCAACTTCAGACACTGATTGATACCAGTGGGCCAGTAACGTCTGTCCTGTTGATTTCTCGATCGGTCGGACAGAAAGTGTACTTTCTTGGTTGGCCGGTTGGCGATTTTGAAGTGTGTGATGATGATCACATGCTCTTGATGGTATATTCGAGATGTTGGTGAAGATCAGCTGATTTCGAGCACCAAAAATCAGATTTTCAGAAAACCACAGGGGCCGGAATTCTCGAAACGCGAAAAGGGTCTGAAAATGGCCCTTTCGGAGGAATTCCGGCGACCCGGATTTCCAGGGTCGCCGGCGACCATGGGGATTTTCCCCCTTTCGGTTGCTGTTTTTCGGCCGTTTCTCGATCTTTTTTTATTTTTTTTCTCTTGTATTTTTCTTGACATTTTCCCTCATTTACTGGCTTGATTCTCATGAAGAAAACCTGACGAGAAGAATCCAAATCGGAGCACAAAGTTTCCAATTTTCTGGAAAGGCCAAAGACTTTGTTGTCGATTTTTTGTCAGAAGTCAAAACTAGGTCAAATGATGTCGGAATGACCTAAAATTTGAGGTGAAGCCTTTTGAGCAATAGATAAGACCAACCATGGGCTTTTGCTTGAGTTTTGAAGCCGTATGGGTCCCGTCGCCAGTAGACTTGGTTTTGTTGCTAAGGAGATGTCGCGCTTTGATGTGTGGTCAACCGATGTTCGATTGACTTGAAATTTGACAGGAAGCCCATTGGAGTCATTTTGTGACGATCCATTAGCTCCGATTTGGATGTCATGGTCTCAAGAAGCTCCGCCGCCAGGAGTTTTGATTTTGTTTCCTAGCGTCAAAGTCAGGTCAAACGACGTCGGAATGACCTCAAATTTGAAGTGTAGCCCTTTGGAAGCTTGTTGAAGCCATCCATGTGCTCTATTTGATAAGTGATGGCCTCGATGGTTCTCGCCGTCGAGAGGCTTTATTTTGCTGTTTAAGGGTTGATGTGTGGTCAAACGTTGTTGGTTTGATTTGAAACTTGACGTGGAGCCTTTTGGAGGTATTTTGAGACCAACCATAGGCTCGGATCGAAGATCTGATGTCTTCGACGCTGTCATTGCCAGGGGCGCCTGTTCAGCTGCCAGAGGAGTGAAGTTAAGCCAAATGATGCTGGAATGGCCCGAAACTTCATGTGTACTCTTCTTTTTGCTACTTTGAAGAATCTTGCAGTTTTTATTTGATTTTGACAAGATTTAATGTTTGAAGTAGCATTGCCCGTTTGTGGTAGGATGCGGTTTCATGTAGCTTCTAGATGTTGAGGAGGCAAAGTAACATTTTTTTGTGTCAACAATCCGAAACTCAACTCGTCCACTATGTTGGATGATTCAACACTCATACCTGAATGGGGTGACCTTTGACCTAGGTTGTGCTTGTTTGTACTATCTGTTTTATTGAATATCATTGGTTGGTGGATCTTTACATTGTTTCATTATTGTTGACCTCTTATCTCTTGGTTTATATTGTTGTACTTGATACCTTAACTGTAATAGAATAATGAGGATGTTGACCTAGGGTTTACCTAGAGGAGACTTTGTATTGGTATTGGAGATGGATTACCCGTGCCTTGACCTAGGTTGGCTACTCGGTGGCCTTGAAGTGAAGGAACTACCTCTTGGATTGAATTGTATATTGATTGATGCCTTGTAATGAATTTGGACACTTGGAATGTCTTGGGAAAATTCTTGTGGAACATAATGGGTACCTTGAAATAGTTCCTTCAGCTTGATTGGGATTCTTCTTCATGCAAGAGAAACCTAGCCAGACACCTTTCTTGTGATTCCTTAAGTCAAGGCACCACTCAACTAAGTAAGTCTAGCCATTGGTTGATCACCTTCGGTTGGGACTAATTTCTTGCCATATATAGATTCATGTTCTTGCTTGAGGTGGACGTATATAGTGGGTACCACACATGATACTTGACGCTTGTACTTTACAAAGTACCAACTCTTGGCTGGCTATTCAGGCACTTCTTGCTCTTGGCTTGGCTTGTTATCCCATGTGTCTCCCCACCACAACTCTATGGAGTATGGGAGGGCAGTGACAATATCTCGTGCAGTACTATCCTATGTGGATGTGCTTATTACTAGACAAATGGATTGATTGTAGGTTCTCTATTTATATTGATTAATGATGAATTCTATTCTATTGTACTACCTGCTTAGTTGTTCCTATCATTGCTACTTTACTGATCATGATTATTGTCTCTATTCTATTTTAATGCATCCATTCTATGTCTTATATATATTATTTGTCTTGTACCTTTCATATCTCATTCTATTTAACCTTGGTGTTCTAGGTGAGCCCTTTGCCGATGTCTTGAAGGGTGAGACGATGTTTGAGACGCCGATAGCGGTGAAATTTGAGTGGGGCGTTAGTGATGTAGCTGATCACTTGGTGAACTTAAGGTGACAGATTTGGGGAGGCCGATTTGAGTTGTGCTTTTGTATTGAGATTTGTGAATTGCAATAACTCTTTTGATATTGAACTGAAACATGTTAGTTGGACTCGTACCCAAGGTTGATATGTGTCATATATAGAGAGCAATCCCTAAGACTCGCGACCAATCTAGACTCTACATCTCTTGGAATCCCGCATCTCCTCACCGCAGTGGGGTTCTTGTCAAACTAAGAGTCTGATCCTTATCCAAACTTTATAACCAAGAGTTTGATCTCTATCTTACTCTACCAGATCAAGATTATTGGGAGTTCGTGCGCAGCACACTACCCGGGCTTGATCCGGTGTGGGTCCCATGGCAGTTGGACTACACAATTTTCCAACAATGTAGACAACTGCATGGAAAATAAAAATATTTTCGTTTATCATAGTATCCTCTCATCGCACAATCACACCCTTAAAGCATATTTCTCTAATAGAATGAGGGGATATCAACTATCCAGAAACTATGACATTCTCACCTTTTAGAGCACGTTTCAGCAGAATTTTGAAAACCCAAAGATTCCAGCTTTCTCAAATGCCCATAATCAAGCATTTCTAAATCCCAACAAGCACTTTTGATTTTTAGAAATCCCTAATTCCACCTATGATTTCAATGTTATAAGTGGCACTTTGGTGGTGGACCTCATGATGGGGGAATTGATAGTAGCCACGTGCACCTTGGAGTAACCACCAATGGATCCATATGCCATACTCATGGAGTCATAGCTCACTCCCCCATCCATAGCTAAAATACTTGAGAACTAGTCTTTACTCGAAACTCAGAATGCAATTGAACTACGTCACTACAGCAACTGGAGCCAAGTACCCCAGTACTTGGCAATAATCTGCTAGGCTCATTCCACTACCATGATTTGGTGACTTACACTAATCGAAAGTTGACTCGGATAAGTTTAAACGAGTTGTTAAACTGTCGTGGCAGCAACAGCAACTCAACAAAACTTGGCCTGATCATGTTTCGGTCGGCTAAACTATAGCATCTTGATTACTATGGAATCAGACTTTTTCTATGGTTGCAAATGGATCGGATTGAAGCTTGTCTAAGCAGAAACTATTTCTATTCACCGGGACTAATTCAGGCTTAGGTGGACCACGTCTACGTACAACCCATTAACTACTTATCATACCCATTTGTCTTTATGGCATCATGTCGGATTGGGCCATTTATATAGACAACTATAGATAGTCACCCTGCTCGTCACCACAACAGAATCAGGCCCTAACAAAGTCCATTGGCTTCTTAAGTCAGCTGACATCTAGGGGTCATCATCTTCACATTCCTTTGTAGAGCACAATACTGATGAGTCCATATGGTCCATGGGAATGCAAGAGGTGGTTATTTTCTACTTGCCAAATGAATCATTGATGGACTAGGGCTGCTTGTAGACTTCACATTATGACCTATGGACTCAAAGTGGGATTGGGTACAAGTATGCCAATGGTGGGTATATGTTCTAGCTTGGCCCAAAAACATAACCATGAAGGGGACAATAAGTAGCCAATGAGAAGGGCGGCCTGAATATTAGACTCAATTAACTTGTATATACTGAGCTCAAACAAGCTTCGTCCCAGACCAACAATGCCCACGTAGGACCCTCCTGTACGACAAATGTCAAACCCCGACCCAGGTTTAGCATTTTTAATTATTATTCTAACTGTGATTAGTTTCTAAGCAGGATTAGAGGATGATTGGCTTGGGTTTTTAGTTAGATTATAATTTTGAATAGCTTTGGGGAATTTTGAGCGCGTTGAGTCTGGTTTGACGGGCCAAGGATGGCCCATGTGACGTGTGTTAGTGTGGGAATTTGATTTTTTGATTTTTGAAAAATATTGATTTCGATATTTTTGAATTTTTTATTTTGATCCCGACAACTTTCATGTTTGTTCCATTTGCATTCAAACTCCAGAAATCTCGTTTTTCGAGAAAAAGGGCAAAGCAGTCTTTTCACACCCAAATTTGGGCGTAAATTTTGAAATTTAAAAATCATGAGGGAAATGTACTTTTTGAAAATTAGATTTTTAGACGATCATTTTTCTTTTCTTCGTCGACTTCATTCGGGACCCACAAACAAGAGTTTTAAAGCCTTGAAGTTTTGGGGACCAATGGGGCCCACAACTACCCATTTACATAAGAATCTCACGTTGGGTCTTCTTCTTCACTCTCCATTTCATTTTCCCGCAACGAACCAGGGAGAAGTCCTTTCTCTTCTTCACACTTTCTCTCTTTGCATGTCTTGCTTTTTATGCCCAAGTGAAGAACAAACCACACCATTGTTTTCCCCATCTCTCAAGCTTTCCAACCATACTATTTTTTTTAAGGAATTTCAGCTGGGTTCATCATCTTCTCCAAGCTTTTGTTCTTGTTTGAACCACCTAAAGGTAAGCCATTGCTACCTTATTGATACAATGTGTTCTTTTAAGCCTTTAGAAGCCTTTCATCATGCATACAAGGGTTTTCATGGAGAACTCCCTTGTTTTCCAGAATTTTGTGGATTTTTAGTGGGTTTTCCAAGGGCTTTTTGGTGTAGATTGGAGGTTGAGCTGAAAAGGAGTATTTGGATTGTGTTTAGCACCTATTTACAACCCAGGCAAGTGAATAATCAGCCCTTTGAATGCATGCAAATCTGCACTTTGTTTTCTCAAAAGTTTGACTTGAAAGTTGTATTTTATTCTACTGATTTTATTTGACTATTTAAGGTGCGTTTTAGAATGTTATATGGCTGTGTTACAAACACTTTTTTTGCAGGATTTGAGTATATAATAGCATAGAAATTTTATGGCAATGAATTGTTTTACAAGGCTAAGTTCTGAATCTTTGAATTTCTTCATTTTTACTTATGTTGAATTTTGAAATTTTTTTTGATAATGCATATGGTTTGGGATTGGATTGAATGGTGATGGTTGTGCTGAATGGAGGAATGGTTTGATGCTAAGGGAAACTCATTAGTTGTGCTGGAGGATGCTTGGTTCAGAACAAGGATTGAAGAATTCAGAGAAATGGGAAAAAGGGAGCAAATCCGAGCTTGGTAGGGGCCTGGACAGCTGTCAGGCTCGCTATAGAGAGCCAGGCTACTGTCCTGGGCAAAAAGGCCCCTCACTATAGTGAGCTTTGGCTCACTATAGCGAGGATAGGTTATGCTTGAGTGGGTATTTGGGCACTGTTTTATCATCTTTCATTATGAATTGTACACTTTGAGATACCTCCTTCCTTGAATGAAACATTGGAACAAAAATAGGTATTTAACCATGAAATCGAAGGAGATTGGAGTAGGATCTTCGTATGTGGCTTACACAGGAACTTATTTGGAATTTTTTTGAGGTTCGTGGTGCACTTAGAGACTTCAAATGTCGAATAACTTCAGAGGTACCAAATCATCATTATAACACGACATTTGGACTTTGAGTGCGCACCGAGACGACCCTGGGTAAACCATTCAAGCACAATTAAGTACCTCATTCCAGGCTGGAATAATTCTATGTTTTCTCATGAATTGATTTGAAATAGATTTGTGTGGTTTGCCACGTTTGAAAATATCGGAAAGGCTACTCATTTGGTTTTCTTTGAAATTGTCCGATTGTTTAGATATAGAGTAGTCCTTTTATCAATTTGAATTGTGTTTAGTGATTTGAATTATATCGTTTTGGATTTGAATCGGCACCACTAAGCTTGGGTCACTTTGTCGGATTGATCACCTGGCTTAGGATCCTTAAATTATACTTTGACAACTGCAGTTTGGACTTCTATCTATTTGCTCCGGCCATGGCGATGGTTTCTTTCTATTCTGGCCATCTTGTATGGCAACGGTATCTGTTTGTTCCGGCCATCTCATATGGCAGCGGTTATCTATTCCAGCCATTTTGTATGGTAACGTTTTCTGTCTGTGTGCTCTTGTTACTTCGGTAATAGGAGAATATAGCTAAATGTGGTTTGCCAATATTTTGATTATTTGTCAGTTAGTTTGAAATATTTTAAATATGAAATTATTTTATTTGTACAGAAATGGTTCATTTGATTTATTCTTTACATATGCTCCGTTTCAATTGCATTTTATGATTTTAAATATGGCATTTATAAAACTTGCACATCTTATCTGTTTTATTCACTTGTCAGACCGTCGTGTCTGATACTCTTTTGTTTGGTGTCAGATGTCGTACCCACAGATATTGAGGCGGAGTGCGCGATTGAGGCGGTAGACTCGCCAGTGGAGCACGAGTGGCAGCCCAACGATGTCATGTAGATGTCGTATTGGAATTTGAGCTAGGATAACATTTTGGGGAATGATGTATATTTTGGGAACTTAGTTTATGGCCTTGTCGGTCTTCTTTTGGGATGTAAAATTTAATACACTTTCTTGATCCTTGCAACTCTAACCTTAACTTTTGGCTATGCTCTTATATATATATATATCTCTTTTGATACAAAGCTTGTGTAATTATCTTTTGTTTCATTTTTTTTTTATTTTTGCTACATGCTTCCGCACATTACTATTTGTTGTGTAATTGATTTATTGGTTGTGATGGATCGTTTGGGATCCTCACCGCAGAATCCTGTGGGAAAATAATTAGCGCGTGCGGGCGGAATTTTCTGGCCCGTCGCACCACGGCTTCGGATTAAGGAGTTGGTTATCAGGTCCTCGGTCCGGGGGCGTGACAGCAAATATGATAGTAGGTTTTCGGCAACCGTTAGGTCCCTGGTACAACGCTCGTGTGCAACCGTGGTGGAATGATGCTCGAATGCTTTCCTAACGCAACTGACATACTATAAAACCATTGTTGCGACATTTCTGATCACCAGTTAGTTTTGGGATAAGTGGTAGCTTAATGGGGTCTGAGATTTTATGGGGACCTTCCTAAAAAATTCACAATAGGCTGGAGCAACCAAGAGACTCTAACTTTATTTTCTATGGCATGCTTATCTTGTGGGAGAGAACCTTTTAGCTTATCTTTCCTCTACAATTATTGCAACCACTGGAGAAAATGAGAGCTTAGCGCTTCAACTCATATTATTTCATGTGCCGTTTGTTAGCAGGGAACACAAAAATGGGTTCCAATGAAGTAATATTAAAAATGTCCACGGGCTGATCACACAAGATTATGTAGATGTAGATAGGACTTGACTTTCATAGGATTGGATTTACTAAGTTGATAGCTGTGTATTCATTTTTCACTAATTGATATTATTTTATGGTCATTTTTTCTTCCTTTAATTTTGAAGGGCATTTTTTAGAATTCTAAAGAATTTATAAATATGAAAGGGACTATTTTTAATCGCCAATTGATTTTAACTACACAATTGGTTTTGACCACTCAACTTTCAATTTTCGAAACTGATTTCAATTGAAATCAGACATTTGATTACCATTTAACTGAATGGACTGTTAATAAATGGTTTTATCAACTTTCAATTTTCGAAATTGATTTTAATTGAAATCAGGCATTTGATTACTATTTAACTGAATGGGCAGTTAATAAATGGTTTTAAATCTCTATGCACTTAATTATTTTTTAAGTAGTTTCTAGGTACTAAATGATTTTAAATCTCTATTGACTGATTTACTCGAAAAAGAAAATATCTATTGATTAGGCAATTACTAAATGGTTTAAAATCTCTAAATTTTATATCCATGTCTTCCACTACCCCACTTGTAAGGACCCATCCATAGAAATACCTAGTGGGACCTAATTTGACCAAGTCAACACTAGGGGATCCTATTTAATAGGTTAGTAGCACATGAGTAGTTAGTAATTCCCATTAATTACGCCTAGTTTATGAGTTTAAGACCCTTGTGAGATTAATAGTGGTTTTCAAAAATTAATTTGCTAATTAGAGGCCTTATTTGTTATCCTAATTATAGATGGGTTTGACCCAACAACCCATGGCCTAATCCATTAGCCCATTAATTATATTAGGGTACTCTAGTCCTTCCAACCACACCTTTTCCCTCATTTTTAGAAATCCTAATACCTTAAATGACCTTGGCCTCCTTTATTCTCTACCAAGTAAACATGGATACTTTTGTCATAATAAATAGCATACTTTTATTGCCCTCAGGCTCCTTTATTCACTACTACTCATTTGAGGATACTTTAATCATTATATGTAAATACTTAAACGGGAAGTGCTCCTATGAGAGACACTCTCACCAACTTGGTGAGAGACGGGTAGGGGCCTTTGCATTTAAGTTGGTGAGAGCGGATATGGAAGTAAGAGCCCCCACCCATCTCTCATAAAGTTGGTGAGAGTGTCTCTCATAGGAGCACTTCCCTACTTAAACTATCATAGTCCTTATCTTTTATTTCTATTAGCAACCAAGGACCTTTTGGTCATTCCATTTTAACCTTCCCCAAATACCCCAATCTTTATCCTAAACTTATACTATCAAGAGAGGGCACCTTGGACATTTTTCATTCTACCTATTCCTATAAAATAAACCTACTACAAGCTTCCCAAACATTTCCTACACTCCCTTTCTCTCATTTCAGTACAATTCACTCCCATCTCTCTCTCTAAGTTAGAGATTAGGGTCTCTCTCTAGATCTTAGCCCTTCAATTACTAGAAGCAAGAGCCTCATCTACATTTAGCCATCTACAAGCTAAGGAGCTCATCTCATCTCCTAAATCTCTATTCCCTCTCCAATTAAAGGTAATTTTCATCTCCCTTATCAATTTCCTTGTAAAATAGTCTTTTCTCTTAGATTTCTCTTCCTTTATGCATTTCTCTCTTTGGGAATGGGTGTAGAGATTGTAGATCCAGCTGTTGGAGTAATCTTAGAGCATTTGGAGAGAAGCCCAAGCTAATTGAGGAGTTTCCTTCCTAATTAGGCAAGTAGACATGCTTAGATTATTTAATTAATTGATTAATATGCTTAGATTGTTAATTATTATTTTTTATGGTTATTTGACATGATTTCTGTATTTGGATGGTTGATTGGATGGTATGATGTGTAGAATTGTTAGTCTAAGCTCTTGTATTGTGTTTTTAGCCATTGATGGATGAGAATCCCCCATTTGGAAGATCAATGGCCCATTTGTGTTGTGGTCATGATGTGGGAGGTGTGTTTGATGTTTGGAAGTGATTAGTGAAGATGTGGGATGTATTTGATGGGAAATGGAAGAGGGCAGAATCCTGAAAATCAAGGTTTCATGTGTACCCGGTCGACCTAGTCACCCAGGATGTCAACCGGGCACACAAGGGACTTCCCTTCAACTGAGAGCAGAAAATCACCTTAGGGTACAGAGCCTAGTGTACTTGGTTGACAAGCCAAGAGGCCCGGTCAACCGGCCACACTGCAAATTCTCAATATGCCAAATGTTTGATGTAATATCTCCCAGTTCACCCGGTCGACCAGAGGACCCTCCAGGTTGACCGGGGATACTGCAGACAGTGTTTTCTATCTCCCAGTTATTTGTTCCTTCACATAGAATACCAGGTCCACTTGTGGACCCATGATGTCGACCCAGTACACTGTAAATAGTATATTTCCCAGATTTGAACCCTTTTATGATTTGATCATGTGTGGGCCCCGTTGACCTTCCATTTGGATGGCTTGGTATACGCTAGACACGAGTCAAGGACCGGGCTTAACCTTGACCCGTGTAGCCACCTAAATAGGGTCTTGGGTTGTGAAATGGAACTCGATTCAATGGCTATGAATGTCCTATAATGCTAAATACCCACAGGAGCACCGAAAATACATAATAAGCATCTGTGATTCCATGATCACTGTCTTAGGTGAAATGGGACCCTAGACCTGAAGAGAGGGGCGATGATTATCGATGGATTTGTGACATGTGGTACTTATGTTGATGAAACGGACACTGAGGTTGGCTGGTAGGTCCAAACCTTGGATGTTAGCCTTGAGAGGTACTATAAATTAGGGCATTGCACGTAGGCTCTGATCTATGATCACGGTTCGTATTGGATGAGATGTTGGGACATTGCATTTGAAGTCCTAACTTGTAATATTGGGAACTTAACGGTAGATATTGATGGATGGACTGTATAATGAGATAATATTAATTAAACGTATTGAAAAGCAGAGTTTACAAGGGTATGCATTATTAATTGTTGGGAATCACAATGATTGATTAGCTATACCTGAACTCCATGCTTCGTGCCCTTGACTATTATCATCTCATATTAAGGATAATAAGGCTATCCAGTTCGGAGTACCCCCACCTAGTGGTCTGTAGGATTTGTGGATGTACGATTGGTCTGCCAAGGGTTATAATGTCGGCATGGACATCGATATTGAGTGGTTGAGAGATTGAGTGGTTAAGAGTTTAAGTGGTTGAGAGATTGAGTGGATGACACAGTAGGTACTGTGTGGGAGGGGTACTGAGACCGCCGGCGCTTTTCGGACCGGGTGTGGATGGACGGTGATGTTGATCTAACACGTAAGACCAATGGCTGGGACTTAGCTGTGGCTATGGATATTATTGGTTGATCTAGCATGTAAGATCAATGGCTGGGACTTGGCTATGGCTATAGACATTGATAGACTCTTGTACGCTACTATTCGATGTGACGGCAGCGATTGGTGGCCATGACCCCCATGGTTGGACATCGACAGTTGTTGGGACGACGACGATAGACTGGCTCTGACACCGCCCCCCCCCCCCCCCCCCCCCCCCCCCCCCCCCCACCCCCACCACGTCCATTGTACTTCAATTGTGGATGTACCTTTATGTGCTATTGTGGATGTATATTGGATGTATGGATATTATGTATTATGGATGTTGTTGCTTAGTGTCTTTAACTACTGACGTTGTTACGGTTGGATCTAGATACGATGGTCATGAATATAGTAAGGCTACTTCCACAGGTTGCTTCTTTAACGGTGACTCTGATGTGTTTGTATGATTTATATGATGTTTTGATGATAATAGATTCTCTTATCTACCTGATATGCTGTATCGAACATTTGTTATATAAATATTTCGATTATCGTTCATGCACTAAACTCTACACCGTTTCTGTTGCACTCTGATGTTCTATATTATTATCAAGATACTAATCACGTAGGTACAGCTGGGATCAGGTATGGTCTTCTTCCCTATCTATTAATATAACGTATTGCCATCTAAACATGCCTATTTGCCTGGCTCATAGAGCCTGACCCATTTCTTGGTGTTTTCAGGTATCTTCTCTTCCGCTTTCTTTGATTGGTGGTTTGCTTAGCGGTTGATTCGTTGCCGCAGGGTTCAGAGGGCGATGCAGTTGGTGCATCGAGAGGTGTCTATCATCACATAGATCTTTATTCTTTCCTTTCCTTAGGATTGTAGTTAGTTTAATTATGGAAAGTACCTTGTAATTCCTTAAAGTGAAATAAAATTATAGGGCATTGTCCATTTACTTGCTCATATGAGATTTACACTTGATTATATTATTGAATTTCTCCCTTCTCTCAGTACTGTCCTGTAGCATCCCAAGATTCAAGGCGCCCGGATCTTGGGGCGTTACACCACTACTTTCTTCTTTCCTATATTACAAACCATATGACCATTCTTCTTCCTCTTTCCTACCAGTGTAACTGATTTTATTCTCTCTCTCTCTCTCTCTCTTGTTAGTAAACTAACCACGTATGCAAAGGTGGTGTGACTAGAAAAAAAAATACCACATATGAGATTTGCCTTCAGGTTAGTAAGATTTGGAAGTGTGATTGAGTTATGCTCTTATTTGAATATTGTTGGTCTAGTTTTAATCTTTATTAGATGAAAGTTAGGTTTAGGGTTTTTATGTCTATATTTTGATGGATTAAAGATTGCTTCACTATTTCAATATTTGTTTTTATTGTATTTAAAAAAAAATCTCTATATGTACAAAAGAAATGTCATATTTTAAATTTATTATAAATCATATAATATTAATGTATATGTCTTATATAATGAATTATATTGCCCGGCATGTTTTGTTAGTTTAATTGATACAAGTAAAGGAACCTTTAGGACTTGTTTGTGTAACGAGAAGATTCAATGTTCAGTGGACTTTTGCTTCCATGATAGAGGAATCTCTATTACTACGCCTGTCGGAAACCATCCTCTCAATCGAGGAAAATTAGTTAATATTTTTATTTTTGCCACAAGGAAAATGTGAATTATGGGCTCTATGCAAAATCAAAACAATTTTCCTCAATTATAGAATCCTCCCATCATACAAATTACAAACACACTCGAATTAGAGCCTCTTTTTTTACTGGAATTTCTAACGAAAATACTTGACTATTAGGAAGTCATGACATTCCTATAAAAAAATCATTATTCTTTTACTAAAGTTTTTTAATTCTAGTCTCAAATGCCCATAATCAAGGATCAAAGCGTTTTCGGTTTAGAGAAATTCAAAATTCCAATGGCTTGAGAATGGAACTCCAACATCCTCTTTAGTCATTTTAGACAAGGGCCCCAGATGCAACTGTTGCATTTTACAGCTACGTGGGACTACAATTGGATGGGAGTAAATTTTAAATATCAAAATTTATAAAATTTTAATTATATTATTTTATTATTTTGAAAGTTTAAACCCCAAATTTGATATTGCATCATGTAACTGAGTGGGCATATGTATAGTATCCATACATGATGAGCACAGTATGGTTCTTTTCTTGATTTACAAAGGTGTGCCTCACATTTGAGTGCTGTATTTTGTGATTTAAGTAGAAAAAATATACGTACAACATCGTGTCTATATATTGTTCGAATGGAGAAACAAAATTTATATAAGTGGCCCCAACATAATTGGTACAATACTTTGATGATGATGACGACGACGACGACGGAGTATCTATACAATGATGAGAATGCGACAATTCTTTTTCCTTCTTTTTTAAAGGTGGCTCCACATTTCAATGTTGCATTTGTGATTTAATGGGACCCCTTGTTAGGTTTATGGGTTTGGGTTTTGGCTCATTTTATTGGCCCAACTCATTTGTATTAGGGTTGAGGGGTAATTTGGTATTTGTCTAAAACTACATATTTTCTCTTTTGGTTGTAACCCTAATATTGGTGGGGAAAAGCTTTGCTTAGTGGAGAAGAAGAAGACCAATTTTATCCGTGGACGTAGGTGTGAAATCACCAAACCACGTAAACCTTGTGTTCAATTTGTGTAGCTTGATTTGTTTGCATGTTGATCGCACGCTTCTGCACACGCGATCACAACACCCCTTACATGTAAAATATAGTAGCTACCCATTAATAAGCACTAAGATTTTTTTTTCTTCATGATTTTTAAAGATGAGTCCCATGTTTGATTATTGCATTTTGTGATTAAGCGAGACCTATATATGTACGATATAGAAGCTAACCCGTGCATGAATAAAGAGGGCTCCAAAACTAGTTTAAAAAAAAGAAAGGAAAGAAGAATAAGAAAATAAAAGAGTCCACAACAAGTAACAAACATTGGAGTATGCTTTAGAGCAAAAGGCTTTAAATCAAAGAAACTTGAAAGAAATGAGAAAAGATGAAAATTGGGAAGAAAGAGAATAAAGAAGAAATAGAAGACTTCAGGTTCTGTAATTAAAAAATAGGCCCTATGATCCCATAGATTTTGCAGAATAATACTTGTACAG
This sequence comes from Umbellularia californica, assembly GCA_028538565.1. Classification (NCBI taxonomy): domain Eukaryota; kingdom Viridiplantae; phylum Streptophyta; class Magnoliopsida; order Laurales; family Lauraceae; genus Umbellularia; species Umbellularia californica. The sequence goes on from JAPQWN010000001.1 coordinate 63,864,978, forward strand.
TAAATAAATAACAAGATTAGACCTGTATGAATCATAACACTCCACCTCAAGCTGGTGCAACTATGCCCAACTTGGAGAAACATCAAATAAATGTCTCTTTGATACCCCTTTTGTCAGAAAATCTACCACTTGATCTTCAAATCTTGCATATACTAATTATTACTCATACCTTGCCAATTTTTTCACAAATAAAATAACAATCTTCAATGTGCTCCATGCGCCCATGATACTTGATTTGAAGCTATATGAATAAGTCCGGATCCCCCTTTTTTGTAGAAATAGGGAGAAACTATTTCATTCAATCCGCATTCGCGATTGTGAACTGGATGAAACAATATCTCCCTGTTTTTATGAAAATGGGATCCAGACTCCTATATGTAATCACAATGCAGAATCATATGCAATCTTCAATTGTGCCCGAGTCCCCGACTTAGGGGTGGGATGTTCTGGTTACACACCAGTCATGTTTGTTGCCCTTTGTTTGTAACTGGGGATATGCTCTTGTAACCTCCTCGTTTTTAGTTTGTTGCCCTTTGTTTGTTGTTTCCTTTTTTAATGAAATTGAGTTACCAAAGATGTTGTCAAATTTTAGTCTATGCCTACGAAACAAACAATAAAAAATGTCACTATTTGGACCGTCCAACTCATGGCCTTAAATTGAAATTAAACACCAAATAAACATAAATTTGAATTGAATACAACGTGATGCATGAATCAAAACCCTCTTATGCCACACCTATGTTTCATTAGTGAGCCCAAGTATTAAATCGAAATCACTCAAAAGATTTATTCCATTACGTAATAGCTCTAGTCCAAATTTTACTTCAATTGAAATTGAGCCCACAATCAGATTGATCACATGTAGAACATATGATTACTCCTTTTTTAATTTTATTTTTTGAAAAGGATCAAGGGCAATCACATGTTCTACACATGATCAATCTAATGGTAGGCTCTATTTTAATGGTAGTGAGATTTTTACTCACAAGCAATTTGGATATAAATCATGAGCAATTTGGACATCGTTGGTTGCCAATACTAACAAAAATATAGGATTGGGTTTTTAGAATTCTCAAAGGCCTAGCCTTATGTGATCTGGATTCATCCATGCACTATGGAACTGCATTGTCTATCAGTATGAAGCTCTATACCGCTTTCAATATTAGACATATATCAGTTTTGTGGCCCATTGGCCTACCAAATGCAAGATGGTTTTGAGGGTTAGCCACCTCCAAAATATCAAGTGCATTTATTCTGAAAACCATTCGATGTAAATCCACGATCCATGAAATCGAACGCCAAACTCTATTTTGATTGTCCATTTCACATCCATAAACCACATAGATGGAAATTTCTACTGGACTTCAGAGTTTTGAAGAAAGTTAATCTTCAAAGCCTTTTTGTATTTAGTAAGTCCAATAGGCACCCGAAGCTCTACCACATGTTCTATTTTAAAAAAATAACAATACAAGGCCGAACTAGAATAAGGATAAAAAAACAAAATGCTCTTTGTTGCTATTAAAATAACACATGTGGCAGAATTTGTGGCGCTCACTAGTCTTACTATATAGCAAGGAAACATTGGCATCTAGCCATTTGCAAAGTTCCAATTTATTGGATGTAGCCAATTGTTTGATTTAAAGCTATAAAATGAATAATTAGCAAATAAAGGAAGAGGTTTCTTTCTTAACCATCCATTTTACAGCCTTAGGTCCAACAGCTAGTAGCATCTAAATTAGATAGATTTTCTTTTCAAAAAAAGGATTTCTCAGATTTAGAAAGCATTAAAAGTTAATGTGGTTAAAGGAAAAAATGGTCTCCACTCTTAACATCCGGTACTGTAATATGACCCTAGTGCATTTAGAACTTTGTTTCTTTCCATCTACTCCTTTAAGACCAGTTTGGCAATTTACTACTAAAGTAAAAGTGATGTAAAGCATCAAATCAAGAGATAATAAAATATAAAGGGATTATAATGGTATTTTGTCTTTAGTGGATTGGTAGGGAATCTTTTTTACGTTTCGTGTTAAAAGTGGGTGTTTTTTTTTTTTTTTTTCCATTTAGTGGAGAAAGGAGATTGTTCTTTTACTTGTTTTTGAAAAAGAATGAGGAAATTTTAAAGATTTGTACTTTTGATGTGAACGATTGTCTGAAAAATAGAGGCTTTACATTACTTTTACTAACCTAGCAAATTGCTAAACGGGTTAGGGTCTATTAGATTAAAAGACAAGAAGCTTTGTGAGAAATCCTTTTGGTTTCGGATTTAAAAGAAGGGCATTTTCATCTTCCATTTTCTTCAACAATAAATAGTGGTTGAAAACAGAAAAATTCATAAAAAAAAAGAGGCTAAAATGTGTATTTCATGAAGGTTTTATAATTCAGGGGCTTTTGGAAATCTTGAAAGATAAGGGTGTTTTGCAGAACGACTCAAACCTCACGGTAGTTTTTAGTAAAATACCCATTTTTGTGAACTAAATTGCTGTTTGTTTTCACCCACTTTTTTTTGAGAAGTAACCTTTTCTTCACCTCAATTTCCAGATCATAGTGAGTTTTTTTTTCTTTTCTATAAGAAAAATGCTAATCACTGATCACGCCTTGGCCTTGCCTTGCCTTGTGCGACCAGTGATGGCCTTGAATATTGGTTTTGTGAACGTGGGCCGGCCTGGCTATGGAAAAAGCCCTAGGAATAGAATCAATCAACATTAAGATGCATTTCCAAAAGTACAAATGCCTGGATTACCTGGTACTCTTGAACATGAACAACTGGAGAAAATCACACCAAACTGTAGGCCAGCTCAAGGATTGCTAAAGCCTAATAATCCAATACTGCTAGTCTCTCTCTCTCTCTCTCTCTCTCTCTCTCTCTGCCTAAGCTGCTTCAGCTTTCTTCTGGACCAGCTTCTCTATCAAGTCTGCTGCTTCTTGGACAGTTGTTATATTTTGAGAGCTCTCTTCTTCAACGCTGATCCCAAACTCTTCTTCCAATCCCATAACTATCTCTACCTGCACAACCCCCCAATCCCCATTGTAACAAATCACCATATTCAAATAGAAGGGAGACAACACAAAAATAGTCATAGTCAAATGGTCTGAAAAAGTGGAGTTGGCCCCTAACTCAGCCATGGTCGGATGAACTAGGCTGAGTCAGGGTTGTGTATGGATTTGGGGCTTTGGGCCAATTTCTAACCCCAAAAGTTCTGAAAAAATCTTTCACAAATAATAAAAAAAAAATGGTATAACAAAGTTGGTGCTTGGAAGTGGAAGGGGTTTGATGAAACTGGGTATGGGAAGGGGTTTGATGGAGTTGAGACTTGGAAGTGCTAAATAACCAGAATCACCATAAGCTCAAGCTGTTGGTGAATGACATAACAATATATATCAAAGGGGCTCCGCATGTGAATTACAGAAACACACCAAATGAACAACCTTAACAGAAACATGTTCCCAGGGATTTGAACACATAACACCGGCTCTAATACCATGTTAATAACTAGAATCACCAAAAGCTCGAGTTGTTAGTGAATGACAGAACAATGTATATCAAAGGGTCTTGATAGGAAGTAGAAGGGGTTTAATGGAGTTGAGAAGTGGAAGGGGTTCGGTGGAGTTGGAAAATGAGAAAGGGTTTGATGGAGTTGAGAGTTGGGACTTGGGACGTGGAAAGAGTTTGATACAGTTGGGGAGTGAAGAGTTTGATACAGTTGGGACTTGTAAAGTGGAAGGGGTTTAATGGAGTGAGAAGTGGAAGGAACTTGATCGAGTTGAAGGGGACTGATGGAGTTGGAATATGGGAAGGGGATTGATAAAGTTGCAGTTGGGACTTAGGAAGTGGATAGTGTTTGATAGAGCTGGGAAATGGAAAGGGGTTTGATGGAGTTGAGGCTTGAGAAGTGGAAGGGGCTTGGTGGAGTGGGAAAAGAGGTTTGATGGAGTTGGAAAAGGGGATGTGGTGGGGGTTTGGAAGTTGTGAAATGGGAAGTAGAAGGGGTTTTGATGGAATTCAAACTAATAATTTTGAGGTGGAAATTGAAGTGTTTTTATCGTCAGACCTTGATGGAGGTAGGACTTGACCAGGTCCGGCCCGACCCAACTTGACTCGGTGATGGCTGAGTCCAAGTCAATTCAGCCATGTCAACTTGGACACAACAAGTTTTAAAACATTAGTTTTAAATAGCTTAAGCGCCAAGTTTCAAATAAAGTTGAGTTGGTCCAATATAAGGATCCTTCACTGGGATTGCTACTATGATAATGTATATCTATAGCCAGCTATTGTATTCCTTCTATTTCCTAAATGTCCTAGGAAATTGAAAGGCCTTCCTTGGGAGGGTCATATTTATCTCAAAACCAAGCAATGCAGGGAATGGGTCTGTTAGCTCCAGCTGCTCAAACAGTCCCACAAACCCCAAAAATATAAACCAATATCCATCTAAGGAATAGAGGGACTAACCATATACAAGATCCATATACCCTTTATCTAGTGTCTACATGTGTGGGGGGCACAGCTGGATCACACCCCTAAACGTCTCATGAAAGATACTATTCGATATCAGCATTCATTAAAAATACTTGGTCTCATTTTCATGATCTCTATAGGTTTGTTAAAGGGATACTGGCAGAGTGAAGCCTCAAGGGTGGAGATCGCTTGGGGACCATAAAATTCCTAGGATTCAATTTCATAAAGTGATGGGCGGGCAATCATTTTCTATCCACGTGGAACATATTTGATGGTCCCTCACAGATCTCAACCTCTGATTCCTCTTGGACATTCTAAGTAATCCTAGGAATTCAGAAGGAATTAAGCAAACGTGCCCCTAGGAATCACCATCCACATTTGAGCTCTTCATAATCAGTGGCACAGAATAGATCTGTGGTGGTTTTTTTTTTTTTGGTAATGCCCGATTAATGTCATGAAGTAAAGGTCTTGTATTTCTCCTGCTCATTACCTATAGAACATGTTATGGTGGACTCGGTTGCATTAAATTTGGTACAATTGACGATATTAGCTTTTCTGTAAAATGTTACACTTCAGGAAAAATGTATATTATTGCAGACAACTTTAAAACTCTACAGAAATTGTCTTGATTCTCTCTTTTACATTAGGTGATTCACCGCCATCAGTGGCTAGGCTGTGAGAAACTAATCAATCAAACAATTCTAACCATCTGATTGTTGGCTGGGCAAATAAATCTTTAAGATAATAGCTTTCTCCATTTCCAGTGATTGAACAGCCACAAATGAGATAGCTTTGATCACCCAACAGAGGACTTTTTGAGCCCAATATCAGATACATTGGGCTAACCAGTTGATGGATCTGGACCATTAACATTTTTAGACTACCCCACTTCTTATTGGCATAAGAAAATAAGGCTAAACCCAGATGCTGAAAAGTTGCAAGGCATGAGGAAGTACCGTGTCAAGGGAATCTGCACCAAGAGCAGAGAACTTGGACTCTGGGGTGAGCTCTGACTCAGAAGGCAGTGCCAGTTGCTTTCTAACAATCTCACAGACCTTATTTACAGTCTCTGGTGTTACCTGTCTCCCAGTTCAAGCATTTACTAAAAAGAGAGAAAAAAAAAGGGAAAGCCCATTCTTTTCCTTTATCAAAAAGAGCTAATTAAGAAGAGCAAAAAGGAAAAATACCACACAGCAGACGCGGAAGTGTGATGTTCTCAGAGAAGGGAAGCTTGATATTTTCATCCTCCCCAACGGCACCAGCTTCAAGCTGGACAGTCCATGTACCTGAGAAGTTTAAAGTGATCATCTGTAAGTAGCATAAAAACCAGAATTCACGTCTATCTCAGCACTCCATTTTTCATATCACGATCTAACGGGAAGTTGGACACTTACACTGCAAATCATTTTGGTTCCGTATGTTAGTTTTATGGTCTCAATCCATTAGATGATGAATATATTGATTAATTTCTTTCTTTATTTATCATTATATTCTTGCTTTCCTTTCATGAGATGAATGGTGATTTATTACTTATTTGTTCATAACTAATACGAATGACATAATGGTTCATGAGTTGAACCGGGTTCCATTAGTATATTAGATGTGATATATGTGTATGGATGAGATCCAAACACGGGAGATATATGTCACAAATCTTATACTTAAAAGTTCTTCACAACCAGTGATGAGACTGGGCATCTCATCTGATAAGGTTGCAACACTTTGATCACTATGAGATAGTGTGATTTGTCTCGATCATCAGAATGGAAGATTTTGGATCAATGTGCTGGTACATTGGATATATTGAAGGACCATGAGAAGCACCTTAAGAATACTGTCTTTACTTTAAGGTCTGCTCTCATAATTCCCTAGCAATAGGCTCTCAATCGTGAGACATTAATGAACTCAAGTTTCTACCTATTCATTTGCTTTGAGTCACCAATGAGTGAGGCCAATTGTAGGTCAACACCTTGGTGATTTGGGTGAGTGGTAGTAGAGCTGTGAGAACATTTAATGGTCAAGATGGAATCTATCCTGATTATCCCCTTGTGCCAATTAATGGATTTATCATTGGTAAGTGCGCACCCATTCCGATTAAGAGTTAATTGGATAGGTACCAATCGATCATTATAATTAATTGGGGCTCAAGGATAATAAGATATGGATCTAATTTGGTGGACAGATCCAATTGATCCATGGATATAGATGGAGGGGCCTACTTGTGGTCATAGGGAAGTTTAGGGTCTTCTATGTAATTTATTCGTAAGACTGGAGTTCAATTGCATTTATATAGTGGAGTTATTTGCAATTAACTGTGGGCCCGGATTGCACATGAGATGTGGGGTCGCGTCTCTCAGTTGGAGCCAGCTTTCTAAGGAATCCCTAGTGGTCCCCACACTGGCCCAAGTATTGGATAGATACTAATTCTAGTAGAACTCTAGATGGAAAGGAATTAGAGAATTACTATTTCTATTTGAAGTGAGACTTCTAATAGTGGTAATAGTAAGCTACTAATTATTAATGGAAGTAAGACTTCTATTTTAATTAGAAAGAGTATGTTACTAATTAATGGAAGTAGGACTTCTATTTTAATTAGAAAGAGAATGTTACTAATTAATGGAAGTAGGACTTCTATTTTAATTAGAAAGAGAGGAGTTGCAAGAGGCTATAAAAAAAAAGGGAAGCACCCCCCTTTGGACGTCCAATGCATAGTTGTGCAAAAACGTGTGCAAGGCAATCTCTCTCTCTCTTCTCCTCTCTTGTGCAAGTTGTTGCACATCTCTTCTAGTTCCTTCCCTAGTTGTTCTCTAGTAGTTTTCTTTAGGAGATCCCACCCATCTCCTTGAGAAAAGAAATCTGATAAGGGACATAGTGTGGAAGACAATTGGGTCTTGGAGATCTTGATTTGATTTGCGAAAGGTTTTGACATCAAAGAAAGTAACAACTTCTCCATTAGAGCACAACCGAACTCCGAAGGTATAATCTACTTCCTTGCATGTTGTAAATTTATTTGAAACTTTTATGTTGCTGATTCTATCTTCTAGATAGATGTTTTACTGATCTTGATATTTGAGATTGAGGGTTTGCATCCTGGATTGGGTTTCTGGCCTTATGGATACTTGATCCCTGAGTCAAGTGGGTCAAAAGTTTTTTGAAAATCTATCCACGAGGCCTACCTACTTCTAACACCGTAGTCATGCACTACATGCAATATACCATTGACAAATGTAGCTGTGTGAAACTTATGCAGTGGTATATTGAAAGAAACCACTGAAAGAAACCGCGAAATATAAAGACATGGAGTGGAGTGGCTCTGATACCACTGAAAGAAACCGCGATTCAGATCTGAAACTTCTCATATAAAGACAACTATGGCTGATGCAAAGTATGACAGATTTTAGAAAATCTGATTTCTGCACTATGCAGCGGAAATCAGCCATAAAGAATCGCGTAGAAACTTCATGAAATCATAATCAACATGTGTCAAATTAAAAGGAGATTATAGAAGACTATTACCTCAAAGATTTGCAAGCTTTAAACCTCTGAAAATCTGATGCAAAAGTGACAAGATCAGGTCTGCAATCAGCTACTATGCTGCTGGAATTTCTGCAGGAATTATTCTTCTAGTCTTCTCCTCTATCTCAAGATCCTAATCTGATTGGCTAAGGTGGTGGAACCTTAATCTAGGTTTTGAGATGAGTTTCTAGAATCATATGTGATGGAAATCTCCTCAAGAAAGAAGAGAAACAAGGGCTGGACGTTTTTGGGGCTTCTTCTTGTGAAACACGCCCAAGGGAAGCTTCCTCCTTTTATTAAGAACACAAGGAATCCTTTCCCATTATGTCTCTCCTACTAATTCTCTTAGAAGTCCTAAAAGGAAAGCTCAATCCTAAGATTAATTTCCTCTTAGAAACAATCCAAATTAGAAAAGGAAACTATATTATAGGAATACTTATCCAAGGAGGAATCCAACCTTCCAAGTAGAGAGACCTACTCAAAGTTGAAGACCCCACACAAGGAAATTCCCATCTTGGACGTCCCACATGCTATGGCCCACACTATGGCCCACATGTCCATAATTTGTCTAGAATTAAATTCATGTATGCCATTAAGGCCTATTTGAATTTAAATTCAAAATTATTTTTCCATAAAATAATTCAACCTCATCTCCTAATCATATTAGGAAACCATGCCAATATAGGAAAGTGACTAGAGAAGGGACCAAAAGACATATTTGCCCTTGGCTCCCAAAATGACCAAAATGTCCATGCTAAACCCATAGCAACATTAAGACCATTTTAACCTTAACTCATTCCACTAGAGAGTTATGGTTGCACTCCAGGGACAAATATTAAGTATGAAATAAGCAAGTCATAAATTGACTGTTGTCTCCGACCTACCAAGTGCAATGACCTAAATGTCCCTCTATGTAACATCCTCAATCGAGTCAGGTTATCCGATGTACTATCAACCTTCTCGATTAAATCTTAAACCTTAGAACTTCATATCCTTGACTTAATGATCATCCTGATATTATTCTCTTGATCCAGGGAGCGACCCACAAGTTCAATATCAATATGGAACATCCATATACTAAGATCTTAGATTTTGATGATCAATCGGATAATTCTAAGGGGACGATCAATCCATCAGTAGATGGCATAGATTCTATATTGCATTTGCATGTCCCAACTGATCAAGCCCGAGTACCTAACTCACAGAGCTGTTGATCCAAGAAAAGAATCTCACCCATAGTGAATTAAAGCACAAGAACTTGACTTCGTCAGTTCATCCACAAATGCTCAAGTTTAAGAGCACCGGTCACTTAGTAGCATGAGGTGATTTGATCTCTCTCTGTGATAGTACTATTTTAGAGATCACACCTACAATGGTCCTGTTCAATGCATGACACATGCACTAATGAGATAGATCCGGGAAAGCCCTCCCGTGACTTAGGTATGTCACCCTATATAGGAGAGTATCTCATTATGACTTATACCAAGATGAAGTGCCCAACTCCATCTTTCAGTTATGAACTAAACTGTTGTTTCCAATATCCATGAATCAGACCTATCTGTGTGAAGCCACTTCACACCTGATTCAATTATTTGAAAACAATGGGCCTTACACACAACCATACATATACACATGTTTATAGAGAAAGAATCATTCCAATATATAAAACCAATAAATATCCAGTAACAGAGAGAAAAAAGCAGCTAGTGGGCTTTAGGGCATACACCAATCCCAACAAACTCCCACTTGCACTAAAGATCACTACTTCCTAACCTTACTCCCATAGACTCAACATGAGAAGTAAAGACTTTCTCAGTAAGAGTCTTAGTAAATGGGTCTGCTAAGTTATTAGCTGAGGCAATCTGCTCCACAACTATTTCTCCATTCTGAACGAATTCCCGGATCAAGTGGTACTTTCTCTGAATGTGCTTGCCTTTCTTGTGATTCCGGGGCTCTTTACACTGTGCTATCGCACCTGTGTTGTCGCAGTGCATGAAAATCGGTTTTTCTGCTGCAGAAACAACTCCTAATTCCAAAAGGAATTTCCTGAGCCATATTGCTTCCTTTGCAGCTTCCACTGCCGCCACATACTCTGCTTCCATGGTAGAGTCAGCAATACAATCTTGCTTAACACTTCTCCATGAAATAGCCCCTCCCGATAGAGTAAAAACATATCCTGAGGTTGACTTTCTGGCATCCGTATCTGATTGGAAATCTGAGTTTGTATACGCCAAAGGCGTTAGATCATCTGCTCGATAAGTCAACATATAATCCTTCGTTCTTCGAAGATACTTGAATATATGTTTCACAGCTGTCCAATGCACAGGTCCAGGGTTTGACTGATATCTGCTAACCATGCCGACGGCAAAGCAAATATCTGGTCTAGTACATAACATTGCATACATGAGACTTCCAACAGCTGATGCATATGGAACTCTCTTCATGTTCTCTATCTCATCAGGTGTTTTAGGACATTGATCTCGAGATAGTGGTAGTCCATGTCTAGAAGGTAGCAAGCCCTTCTTGGAGTCATGCATGTTAAACTTGACCAATATCTTCTCAATATATGAAGATTGCGATAAGGCTAACATCTTATTCTTGCGATCTCGCAGGAGCTTGATCCCTAAGATGTAGCTTGCCTCACCCAAATCCTTCATCTGAAATTGAGATGATAACCAAACCTTTGTGGATGATAGTGCACCTACATCGTTTCCAATGAGCAATATGTCATCTACATATAGGACCAAAAAATATGACTGCATTACCACTTCCTTTCTTATACACATATGGTTCATCAATGTTTTGATTAAAGCCAAAAGATTTGACTGCCTGATCAAACTTGATGTTCCATGCCCTAGATGCTTGCTTAAGTCCATAAATGGACTTCTTAAGTTTACAGACCATGTTCTCTTGGCTACTAGCAATGAAACCTTCTGGTTGCATCATATAGATGCATTCGTCAAGACTTCCATTAAGAAAAGCTGTCTTGACATCCATTTGCCATATCTCGTAGTCATAATGACATGCGATGGCTAAGAGAATCCTTATGGACTTGAGCATAGCCACTGGTGAAAAGGTTTCCTCATAATCGATTCCCTCTTTCTGAGTATATCCTTTCGCCACCAGTCTTGCTTTGAAGGTTTCCACCTTCCCGTCCACTCCTCTCTTCCTCTTGTAAATCCACTTGCACCCTATGGGTTTGATCCCTTTAGGTGCATTTACAAGTTCCCAGACATGATTGGAATACATGGAATCCAATTCAGATTTCATCGCTTGTTGCCACATGTCAGCATCTATATCCGTTACTGCTTCATCGTAACTAGTAGGATCCTCAACCATATCCTCAGAGTCAGTCTTTAAAGACACTCCTAGATATCTATCTGGTTGTCTAGGAATTCTCCCACTACGACGAGGCTCCGGAGTGTTTAAAGGAATATCCGGTCCATCTACTGTTACTGGATCTGGTACAGATGTTATAGGGGATTTAGGAAGACTCTCCTCAAGAGTTTCTGTACTACTAAGCTCTTGATGCATCATACAATCATCCTCTAAGTATCTAGCATGAGTGCTGATGAGCACTTTTTGCTCCTTTGGATGATAAAAGATGCCACCTCTTGTTCCCTTAGGATACCCAATGAAGTAGCACATTTCCGATCTGGGTTCTAGCTTGGTAGCTTTATCATTCAGTACATAAGCTGGACAACCCCAAATGTGGATATGTCTTAAACTAGGTTTTCGACCTGTCCACATTTCTTGCGGTGTCCTAGGTACTGACTTAGATGGTACCAGATTTAAAATGTATGCTACTGCTTCTAAGGCATATCCCCAAAAAGATATAGGTAGGGTTGCATGACTCATCATGGACCTTATCATATCAAGAAGGGTACGGTTTCTTCTCTCTGCTACACCATTTTGCTGGGGTGTACCCGGTGCAGACAACTGAGACACAATCCCTTGTTGTGTGAGGTACTCCTTGAACTCACCTAGGAGGTATTCGCCACCTCGATCAGATCGAAGGGCTTTGATATGTTTCCCTAGTTGTAACTCCGCCTCAGCCTTGAATTGTTTGAACTTATCAAACGCCTCAGACTTGCGTCGCATCAAATAGACATATCCATACCTAGAGTAATCATCGGTGAAGGTGATGTAATACTCATATCCTCCTCTTGCTAGTTTGTTCATAGGACCACACACATCAGTGTGAACCAATTCTAACAACTCATTTGATCTTAGTCCCTTTCCAGAGAATGACCTTTTGGTCATCTTTCCCTTGAGACATGATTCGCACTGAGGAAAAGGTTCGAAATCTAATGAGCTCAAGGGCCCATCTTCTACCAACCTCTGAATCCATTTTAGGTTAATGTGACCCAAACGTAAGTGCCAAAGAAAGGTGTCATTGGTTGAAGATACTTTCCTCTTAAGGGAAGTAGAGCTTTCTAGTTGTACATTATGCAGTGTGGGAGCAATAGGATTTATATAAAATAAGTTATCATGTATTCTACCGGAACATATAATATTTCCATCTCTACTGATATCAACACCAGAATGGAAAGAAACTGAATAATTAAATTCAATAAGTCTGGAAACAGAAATTAAATTCTTCCTCATCTCCGGAACATAGAAAACATTATTTAAAACCAAAATCCTATCATAAGAAAAATGTAGAGAAACATTTCCCACTGCAACCGCCCAAACTTTAGCTCCAGTTCCAACTCTAAAGGCAAACTCCCCTTTCTCAATTTTCTGCATTATCTGAAACCCCTGCAATGAATTGCAGATATGATTAGTGGCTCCAGAGTCTACTATCCATGAGTCAGTAGAATCAACCACTAAACAAGTTTCAATGAAATAAGAAAAAGATGTACCTTTATTAACCGAGCCTTTGAGCTTGGGACAATCTTTCTTCCAATGACCTTTGAGGCCACACTTGAAGCATTTTCCTTTGGGCTTATCATCTGTACCCTTGTCCTTTCTATTACCAGCATTGTCCTTTTTCTGTCCCTTTCCCTTGATCTTCTTCTTCTTCATCTTCTTCCCTTTCGGGTTCAGATGAGAGGAAGACTGGAAAAAATGGGCTTGGGCCTTGGGCTTCATGATGGCCTCTGCCGCCTGGAGTTCCTTCATTAACTCCGCAAGGGTCATGTCCATCTTGCTCATATTGAAATTGAGCTTGAACTGATTGAAGGAATCCGGCAGAGTTTCTAGAATCATATCGGTTTGACTCTCTCCATCAATCTCAGCCCCTAGAATCTCAGCTACATTGAAACAATCCATCATCTTGAGCATATGATCTCTGACAGGTGTTCCTTCAGCCATTCTAGTATTCATGATGGTCCTTATAGCAGCTTGCCTAGCTGGCCTGCTTTTGTCTGCGAACATTTCTGACAAGGACATCATGATTTCGTAGGCTGTGTCCATATTCTCGTGCTGTGTTTGCAACACGTTGGACATGGAAGCGAGCATGTAGCATTTAGCCATGTTGTTCGCTTTCTTCCATTTCCTTTCAGCCTCTAACTGGTCTTCAGTAGAATTGGTATCAATATCAGGACAATTTTCTATCAAGACATACTTGTACTCCTCAGCAGTGAGTACTATGTCAAGATTTCTCTTCCAATCTACGTAATTAGGGCCGGTCAACTTGTTCTCACGAAGAATACTCATCAACGGGCTAAAAGAATCTTTACCCATCTCTCTCTGGATATAAAATGGTTTATAATTAGACAGGCAGTATATATGTAACATGCATATGGTGCTTGTTATAAAAGGAAAAACATGTACAAAACTTTTTACATTATTTCAACCCTAAACATAATGTATCAGTGTTTCAACTTCCTCATAAACCCTCCATCGAAAGGATGGCCGAGCCTACAGTAACGTTGAATTAAGCTCTTCTTATTTGGATTATCACTATCTGGATACATATCCAGTGACAGTCCAATCACTGATTGGTTTGACCTCATAAGACAAGTAACTCTTACTCCTCGGAGAGATTATTGCCGCCTTATGTCAAGTGTATTACCATCTCTTATGAAAATTCCCAGAATGTCCAAATCTAGAAGTGAGCTTTGGTAAAGAACTCCACCGAAGGGATGGCCGCTCCCACCAACACTTCATTGACATTCTATAGAAGTGATCTTTAGTAAAGAACTCCACCGAAGGGATGGCCGCTCCTACTAACACCTCATTACGAATATTCACTTTAGTTCACCCACTAACCCATCGAAGCGGTCTTTAGTAAAGAACTCCACCGAAGGGATGGCCGCTCCCACTAACACTTCTAATGAGATTAATATGAACTGAGAATGGAAAGTCGTGGGGTTTTTCCCAAACCCCTCTCCCACTTGATAATTTATCACTAGGGTTTATAAACTTTCCTTTGATCTTTACTTCGTTTTCTCAAAAGCTCTTTTTAAAACTAGCAAACTTGTTTAATTAAATTCATGACTCAATGACTCAAGTCATCTTGAAAGTAAATAACCTTTGCATTAAAACATTTGAGAAAAGCCCTTAAGAGAATCAAAAAACTAATTAGGGTTTTGGGGAACCCATAGGTAGCATCTAATTAGATTTTTAGTTTAGTCTATTTTTGGAAACCAAGGGTGCCAACCCTATCCAATTTTAAACCTTAGACAATAAGAAGGTGCTGGTCTAAGTTCCGTTTAAAACCAATTGACCAAACAAAAACATACTAATTTTAGAAAGATGCCATTTTTAGATCCTAATGGTGGCCATGTTTCTAGGTGACAATTATAGCAATTATATAAAGCATTCAACCATGCATTCCATATATAAAAGCAAATAAAAGTATGCAATCCTTGATGGCTCCCTATCCTTAGGACTTCAAATCCTAATCGAATTAGGACTCCTCATGCTTCTAGAAGTCTTGACTCCTTCATCTCCAAGGATTCCAATTTCTTGCAACCTTCTTGTCTTGAAACTTTCCTTTTCATGCTTGTGTCCATAAATAAATTTATACAAGCAAACCCATGAAAAACAAAACAAAAATTACATTGGAGATTCCTATGCTTTTTCAAAAAAGCTTACATCAAGACTAGTTGGAATAAAATTAATGAAACTTTACAACTTCCTATGATTGCTAACCGCGCAATCGTACACTTTCCAACTAATTAAAACAAACATCCAAATCCACATAACATACATGCGAACCATCAAGGATGCTAATCATGGCTGCAACCAAATAGGTTAGTGCATAATGTACAACATGATTCAGATCTGGAAAAATTAATTCCAGCCATCCAAACATAACCAGCATACAAAAATACAGCACTAATACAAATCTGAAATAAATTTCAGCAGGGTGCCACCATGCCCCATCTAATCTAGGATTAATTAATCACATCATGGGATCATGATTTCGCATGGAGTGGCTCTGATACCACTGAAAGAAACCGCGATTCAGATCTGAAACTTCTCATATAAAGACAACTATGGCTGATGCAAAGTATGACAGATTTTAGAAAATCTGATTTCTGCACTATGCAGCGGAAATCAGCCATAAAGAATCGCGTAGAAACTCCATGAAATCATAATCAACATGTATCAAATTAAAAGGAGATTATAGAAGACTATTACCTCAAAGATTTGCAAGCTTTAAACCTCTGAAAATCTGATGCAAAAGTGACAAGATCAGGTCTGCAATCAGCTACTATGCTGCTGGAATTTCTGCAGGAATTATTCTTCTAGTCTTCTCCTCTATCTCAAGATCCTAATCTGATTTGCTAAGGTGGTGGAACCTTAATCTAGGTTTTGAGATGAGTTTCTAGAATCATATGTGATGGAAATCTCCTCAAGAAAGAAGAGAAACAAGGGCTGGACGTTTTTGGGGCTTCTTCTTGTGAAACACGCCTAAGGGAAGCTTCCTCTCCTTTTATTAAGAACACAAGGAATCCTTTCCCATTATGTCTCTCCTACTAATTCTCTTAGAAGTCCTAAAAGGAAAGCTCAATCCTAAGATTAATTTCCTCTTAGAAACAATCCAAATTAGAAAAGGAAACTATATTATAGGAATACTTATCCAAGGAGGAATCCAACCTTCCAAGTAGAGAGACCTACTCAAAGTTGAAGACCCCACACAAGGAAATTCCCATCTTGGACGTCCCACATGCTATGGCCCACACTATGGCCCACATGTCCATAATTTGTCTAGAATTAAATTCATGTATGCCATTAAGGCCTATTTGAATTTAAATTCAAAATTATTTTTCCATAAAATAATTCAACCTCATCTCCTAATCATATTAGGAAACCATGCCAATATAGGAAAGTGACTAGAGAAGGGACCAAAAGACATATTTGCCCTTGGCTCCCAAAATGACCAAAATGTCCATGCTAAACCCATAGCAACATTAAGACCATTTTAACCTTAACTCATTCCACTAGAGAGTTATGGTTGCACTCCAGGGACAAATATTAAGTATGAAATAAGCAAGTCATAAATTGACTGTTGTCTCCGACCTACCAAGTGCAATGACCTAAATGCCCCTCTATGTAACATCCTCAATCGAGTCAGGTTATCCGATGTACTATCAACCTTCTCGATTAAATCTTAAACCTTAGAACTTCATATCCTTGACTTAATGATCATCCTGATATTATTCTCTTGATCCAGGGAGCGACCCACAAGTTCAATATCAATATGGAACATCCATATACTAAGATCTTAGATTTTGATGATCAATCGGATAATTCTAAGGGGACGATCAATCCATCAGTAGATGGCATAGATTCTATATTGCATTTGCATGTCGCAACTGATCAAGCCCGAGTACCTAACTCACAGAGCTGTTGATCCAAGAAAAGAATCTCACCCATAGTGAATTAAAGCACAAGAACTTGACTTCGTCAGTTCATCCACAAATGCTCAAGTTTAAGAGCACCGGTCACTTAGTAGCATGAGGTGATTTGATCTCTCTCTGTGATAGTACTATTTTAGAGATCACACCTACAATGGTCCTGTTCAATGCATGACACATGCACTAATGAGATAGATCCGGGAAAGCCCTCCCGTGACTTAGGTATGTCACCCTATATAGGAGAGTATCTCATTATGACTTATACCAAGATGAAGTGCCCAACTCCATCTTTCAGTTATGAGCTAAACTGTTGTTTCCAATATCCATGAATCAGACCTATCTGTGTGAAGCCACTTCACACCTGATTCAATTATTTGAAAACAATGGGCCTTACACACAACCATACATATACACATGTTTATAGAGAAAGAATCATTCCAATATATAAAACCAATAAATATCCAGTAACAGAGAGAAAAAAGCAGCTAGTGGGCTTTAGGGCATACACCAATCCCAACACATATAACAACGTATCAAACAATGCACATTGAAGAGGTGTTGCTACAGCTCTTTCCATGTCCGTTTCATTCGATACAGCCATTGTTACAGCTCTTTAAGCAATATATAGCGAAACCATATACAAGAAAAACTCAATATCCTACTAAGGAACAAACTGTAGAAGAACTTTAAAGAAAGAAAGAAAAAAAAAAACCCAATTTATCTAAGGCTATTCGAATCTGGAATTTAATTGAGCAAAACCCAGAAATCGACGAAAATGGGTAAATAAAAGCAGAAGAAATTGAAGAGAAAGAGGAAGAGATGTAAAATCCCACCTGCCCACTTCGATTCGCCTGCTTCAACGAAGATCCGAATCGGATGGAAGTTGCATTGACAGTCGCCATCGAGACTTGAGAGGCTAAAAGGATAAGGCGACTTGGGGAGGGAGGAAAAATGTAGGGAAGGCGAAATAGAGTTCGAATTAACTTAAAAGAGGAGTCGTCCGAGTGTCCGAGCACGGGTTCCAAAAGCCTATCTGTTTGACTGTCACAGCTCGTGCGTCATTGGCTAAGGATAAGGATGTCTAACTGGCTTGCCACGTCAGAAGGGATGCAAACAGGTAAGGGTTCAGCTGTTCAGGTCTGGTGGCCTAATGTGCACTGCACGTCTGCACCGGACCTAAACCTGTGTCCTGTATTAACGTTTGACAGGGTCACAACTTACAAGATGTATTTATATAAAGGGTAGGGATGGCAATGGGCTGGATTTTAATGGAGACCGACACCCACCGTGATCCTCTGCTATTAGAGATGGGTTTGGTAGGGGTTTTCTTGGAACCAGTGGATTTAGGTTTTGTTGACGCAACCTGCCCTGCCCCATTTATATAATAAATATATATTAATAATATATATATATTAAGTAATATTAATAAAAGTATAATCAAAATTCATATGGTGCAAGTGGTGTTAGGGCGTTAATGTAGGGCATGTAAGAGATAAGAATCTTTAAGTTTTAGTATACTCCGCCCAAATGGGGCAGGTTTGGTATCACATACCAGTGACCCGTCATAGGGAGGGTCCGGTTTTGAAGGAGTCATCCTAGCAAGGGGTGATAAATTTCAATCTGACCATTTTCGACCTGCCAAACCCGACTAGTAAGAAATACAAGTTAGTCATGGGTCAAGTTTTTCTAACTCACAAAAAAATATAATAGTTTGGTTTAACCCACTAAACCCACATGGCCACATATACCCACCCGTTATTTTATGTTCCAATGACGTAGGACCTACGTATATAAGGGCCTATTTGTTTAGGAGAATTCCTAAGAAGAATTCTAAGTGTCGGGTATTCCTGAAATTCCTATCAGGGATTCTTTGTTTTGTTGGAATACTGTTGGGCCCTTAGGATAGGTTTCAAAAACTTTTGATCATCTTGATTCAGTGATCATCTATCCCAAAGGGCATAAACCCAATCCAAGATGCAAACCCTCAATCTCACATATCAAGATCAGTAAAATATATCTATCTAGAAGATAGAACCAGCAACATGAAAGCTTCAAAAAAATCTACAACATGCAAGGAAGTATATTATACCTTCGGAGCTCGGTTGTGCTCTAATGGAGAAGTTGCTACTTTCTTTGATGTCGAATTCTTTCGCAAATCAAATCAAGATCTCCAAGACCCAATTGTCTTCCACACTATGTCCCTTATCAGATTTCTTTTCTCAAGGAGATGGGTGAGATCTCCTAAAGAAAACTACTAGAGAACAACTAGAAAAGGAACTAGAAGAAATGTGCAACAACTTGCACAAGAGAGGAGAAGAGAGAGAGTGCAAGCCTTGCACAACTCTTGTACAATAATACTTGGGACGTCCAAAGGGGGATTGCTTCCCTTTTATAGCCTCTTGCAATTCCTCTATTACTAATTCCCATAGAAGTCTCACTTCCATTAATTAGTAACCTCCTCTTTCTAATTAAAATAGAAGTCCCACTTCCATTAATAATTAGTAGCTTACTATTACCACTATTAGAAGTCTCACTTCAAATAGAAATAGTAATTCTCTAATTCCTTTCCATCTAGAGTTCTACTAGAATTAATATATATCCAATACTTGGGCTAGTGTGGGAACCACTAGGGATTCCTTAGAAAGCTGGCTCCAACTGGAACACGCGACCCCACATCTCATGTGCAATCCGGGCCCACAGTTAATTGCAAATAACTCCACTATATAAATGCAATTGAACTCCAGTCTTAGGAATAAATTACATAGAAGACCCTAAACTTCCCTATGACCACAAGTAGGCCCCTCCATTTATATCCATGGATCAATTGGACCTGTCTACCAAATTAGATCCATATCTTATTATCCTTGAGCCCCAATTAATTATAATGATCGATTGGTACCTATCCAATTAACTCTTAATCGGAATGGGTGCGCACTTACCAATGATAAATCTATTAATTGTCACAAGGGGATAATCAGGATAGGTTCCATCTTGACTATTGAATGTTCTGACAGCTCTACTACCACTCACCCAAATCACCGAGGTGTTGACCTACAATTGGCCTCACTCATTGGTGATTCAAAGCAAATGAATAGATAGAAACTTGAGTTCATTAATGTCTCAGGATTAAGAGCCTATTGCTAGGGAATTATGAGAGCAGACCTTAAAGTAAAGACAGTATTCTTAAGGTGCTTCTCATGGTCCTTCAATACATCCAATGTACCAGCATTATGATCCAGAATCTTTCATTCTGATGATCGAGACAAATCACACTATCTCATAGTGATCAAAGTGCCGCAACCTTGACAGTATGAGATGTCCAATCTCATCACTGGTTGTGAAGATATTTAAGTATAAGATTTGCTACACATATCTCCTGTATGTGGATGTCATCAATACACGTGTGTTACATCTAATATACTTGTGGAGACCGGTTCATCTCATGAACCATTATGTCATTTGTATTAGTTATGTGCAAACAAGTAATAAATCACCATTCATCTCATGAAAGGAAAGCAAGAATATATTGATAAATAAAGAAATTAATCAATATATTCATCATCTAATGGATTGAGACCATAAAACTAACATGTTTGAGTGAGAGATATACCATTTGGAATGTTAGAGAGGCACCGAGCATTCTAGGAATTATGAGAGGAAGAGATTTCAGAGATAGTTCAAATGACTTTCAGTTTGCAACAATCTTCCAGTTTATGTAGATTTCGTTAGATGAGATAGGGTTTTGGACGAAATACATGAGACTGTAATTTGTAGAGAAACTTGGGGTTGTGAAGTTGGTGTCAAAATAGAGCCAATGGAAGGATAGAGGCGATGTTGGTGATTGCAAGAAGATGGGTTGTGGAATCTTTCTCTTATAGTCACTGCCCAAATCGCTTCAAGTTGGTTATTGATCCATTCGTTCCCAGCCATTGTTTAGAACTCAATCAAACCCTCTCACTTCAAAGGGAAGTAGTTTCTTGAATCTACATTGCATCTACATTACACATGATCCTGCTTGACATGTGGATGGGTCTCTATCTTAGCAGTAGATCAAGGATGTAAAAGCTTCCTCAATGAGACACCTATGATCTTACAATGCTTTTTAATGGTCATTGATAATAGTTACGATGACCCATTGATTGCAGCTATCAAGATTCTCCCAACATAAATGGACCCATATTCGGACCCATGGATTGGAATCATATTGAGTTGCATGTGTGCGCCCCATCTACTGGGCATTACTCTACAAATGGACCCACATATAAACTTACAAGTTCTTTTTCTTCCAAGTCTTAGTAAGTATCACATAGAGAATTCCTAAAATTCAAGTAGATTGAATTTTTTGGTATGTAATTTCAGGACGAATCAAATAGAGAATTAGCAATCAAAAGCATTTTGAATTCCAACATTCCTAATTTTATGAAATCCAGCAGATATAAATTCTCCAAATTCTTGCAAGCAAATGAGCCCAAAAGTTAGATCATATAACTCCACCTTTTGATCGAGACTCCACGACTCTCAACTTCAAGTGTTCTTCGCTGTTTGTCCACGATTCTGTGATGTTGTCAGCTGTAAATCTCCAGTCTCCAATGTATTCTGCAAGGGTGCAACCCTAAGCCCGAAGCAAGATGGGTGCTATCTTTTTTATATGAAACTCTTAAACAACTTTATATCCAATAAAAATAAACGCAATACAAGCATGACAAATTTACAATTTTAGTAATATGAATTTGAATTTAGGTATACTGTCATTGGACACTAATGTTAAGGACTTTGTGTGTTGCAATTTGATGGATGAATTATCATTTAAACTTTATTTGAATTTTTACATAAGCATTGATTTTGAATATCTTGAAATCATGAATTTACTCATGCATGGTTTTATAAAGTTAAAGCTCATTTTTCATTCATGATTTGGATTTTTAATCGTCGATGCATAACTTATTAAAAATTTAGCTTAGTCATGCATGCATATGGTCTTGGGATTCAAAATCATCTTAGGCATTAAAAGGTTCATGTTTTAGAAAACACCTTGGATTGATTTAAATATGAAACAAAGCATGACTTCCATGACAAAAAAAAAAAAACCCCTTTTAGAAAATCATTTTCAAGTAAAAAACTCTGGGAATATTCAGTTAACCGGCCCTCAGTTCGGTCAGCCCTCGGTCAAAATAACATATTGACAAAAAAGTGAAGGTTTTTCACTCCGGTCTGCTGTCGGTCATCTATCAATTAACCGACATGAGTTTGTTTAACTGACATGAGGAAGTTCGATCAATTAAATTTATATTTTATAATTGTTGGAATTTGACAGTTGGGAGTTTAGTTAACCGAACTATAAGTCGGTTAACCGACTAGATAGCCGTTGGACAACTTTTTCTATATAAACTAGTTCATTCCAAGGCCAAAATTGAGAAATTAAGAGGTACTCCTTGAGGTATTTTGAGGCCAAACAAAGGGAAATGAGCTAAGGAAGGCTAGGGAAACAAAAGCTTGGAATCATGAGCTAAATCATCTAAGCAAGCTTTGTTTTCCTTATCATATATTTTCATGCTTTGCTTAAATTATTGGTAAATCTATTTTAGCATGTTAACTATGATTTGTTATATCCTTAACATGAAAGTGAATATGAATTGATTTATTATTTTGGATGCTTCACTTTGATTCACACTAAGTTGGACTCAAATTGGTATATCTAAGTGAATCATGTTTTGGGATCACCTTTGAAATCATACTTGGTTGAATTTTTTGTTGTTGTTTTCCATTACCAGAAAATCACCTTCAATCTATCTTATGTTTTGGATTCAACAACACTCACAAATCACATGTATTTGGTTTTTAAAGTTTCACACAACTTTCTTAGCATTGACAGGCATATCATTTTCAAGTTGGTTTTTTAAATTACATGTGATTTGTCCTTTTACTTCAATTAAATCTATTTTTGTGTTTTACACTTTCAAATGATTTTAGGATACATTTATTGAGTTACATTTCTAAAATTGATTGAAGTCTTTATGCATTACATGTTTTTTTGTTAAAACTTCACAACTTGCTTGAGCTAGAGAAGCATATCTTTTACAAGTTATTTTTTAACATGTGATTAGCATTCTTTCCTGTCACGGCCCCGAACCCGATTAGAGAATAAACCCGATCCGAGGTGTGAAATTTAGGGCTAATTAAAAAATTTTGCCTTTAATGCCCAAGGATTGAGGTTCGCTATGAGGATTGTGTAGTCAAGCCTCATTAACAAATAATCAACGGGATTTGTCTGGTAAACATAACATTAAACCTGTAGGAATATCAAGGCTAGTATGGATTTCATTCCATTATATATTCATGTTTCAAAAGATAAAACATATAAAGTTTATAAACATCAGGACCATCCCAAAAAACCTAGGTCCTGGTACAAAAGATATACTGTGCTAGGATAAACAAGTCCAAAAGATCTAAACCAAAAGATGAAATGAGGTGGCACGATGATGGATATCCCTGTGTAACGCGCACTAATGCCGAGAGTGATGACGTAAAACTACGTCATCGGAACCCCACTCTCGTACCTTGTCCTCCTCCCCTGGTTGAGGATCCTCTGGGATTGCCTCGGCATCCAGGTTGGCGTAATAGTGGTAGGTGTCCTCTGCACACCATGGAATAAAAGATTAACAATATGTTGGCAAGAAGATAAGCAATATACATTATTCATAACATGTTTCAAATGAGAATAAAGACAAGTATATGATTATAAGATAGCAAGGTACAAGCTAGGCATAAAGCATGAGTAATTAAAAGAATCAAGTGATAATATAAATCCTAGCAAGATAAACAAGAATAACCATCCATGAAATGCAATGCCAAGCAAGAGGAGACTTCGTCAGTGTCTTAGACATCTCACGTGGGTATAAGTGACGTCCGGCTCTAGGAGGATCCTAGCTCCCTGTCCTACGAATAACAGCACGGTCCGAGCCCCCTCCCAGCTATTCGCGCCATGGACGCTGTCCAAGCCTACTGTCCACCCTAGTGTTGGGTATCCGGCCCACTTTATGATCATTAGTCTGCAACTAGTCATGAATGCAAGATGATGATGATGGTTTGTACATGACACAAGTTCCAAGACAAATACATGTTGATAGATTTCCAAGTACAAGATAACAAGCCAAGGGCTACTCCGAATCAAGCCAAGATACAAGTCAAGTTCCCAAGTTCCATGAGTAGTCATCTTTCAAGTTTCCACACGTGTTCATCAATACAAGATAAAGGTACCTAAGGATATGCTATAAGTTTGGTCAAACCCTAATTCTACAAGTTAAGTTATAAATTATACAAGTGTACAAGATAGAGTGTATAAGGTACAACAAGCTACGGATACAAGATTCGCGAGTTAAGAGTGAACAACAAGCCAATCCTAGGTCAAGAGTTGTCCACCATCTATCGAACATGGCCCCAACGGAGTACGTATGGAGGATGAGTCAATGGTGTCCTAGTTTGGCGGGCCCATGGTGTACGGAAGCTTTTGGGAATCAATTAACTCAATTCTATACTCATTCAGCCAAGTTACATTAATATACTGAAAAATCCAGGACTACAGATGAAGCACACCAAGTCAAACGTGTTCTATTTTCATTTTCCCCAATTGGTCATGCAAGGGGTAGGGTCATAGGGTCCCACACCTAAGGTCTAAACCTAGGTTAGAGGTCCCTTTTTAAACAAAGAAAATTGGTCATTTCGGTTACCATTTGGTCATCATTTGTCCAATAGAGAGGCCCATAATTTCAGACCCATTTTGGTCATGTGTCGGTCACTGTTCGGTTGACCGAACTCCAGGATTCGGTTAAACGAACTCAACCAGTTGAAAAATCGTGCATTTTGGAATTGGAACCGAACTTGAGTTCGGTTGATCGAACCCTGACCGACCTCATGACATCCAAAACTAATATAGTTCTGTTCAGGTGATTTCTAGAGCCCTTCCACCCCAGGTCAATTTCCTCCATTCCTAAGCCTTTCCAAAGACTAAAAGCCTGCACAACAGGAGCCTCCATGCTCCCTATTCATCCCATTCCATTCCATTCAGCCATCCATATACAATTAAGGTCAATTTGCATTCAAATCGTAGCAAAATTCCTAATTGACATGTTTAACCAAATTAATCAAAACAAGCTTGGCATTTAGGGAAATTTAAGCAATTGAGATTAAAATAATTCAAAGAAGCAAGAAATATACATGCATGATAATATATAAGGCTAATCTACGTGCTTTCACCAAAGAGAGTGAAAGAGATAGAAATTGAGAGAGAAATTGAGGAGGAGAGCTCCCTGACACACCCTAGCCACAATCGCTTCAAAACACTCTTCTCCAACACCTAAAGAACACCAAGGAAGAAGAAGAGGAGGAATCCATGAACATGCAACATGGTTACAGCAACAAGGAAGGAAATTAGAGGAGAATACGTTGAGGAAAACTCACCAAATTTATATCAAGATGTAGAGGAAGAAGAGAGGAAGAGATTGGTGAGCTTGGTTGTCCTTGAGATGGCCTTTAGAACCCACATGCAAGAAGAGAGAGAGAGAGAGTGAAGGAGGAAGAAGAGAAGCTACTTCAGTTGCACCCTGAAATGAAGATGAATAGAACGAAAGTTGTAGCTGGGTTTGAGTTTAAAAATGAAGATGAAGGAGGGAAAGTCCAAAATGCCATTTTGAGTGAATTGAGAGAAATGTGATTAATTGAGGGACTTTAGGGAGTCGAATCGTGATGAGTTAAGAACGGAAGATGACGAGCGTGATGAGATCTTTCCAACGAACCCAAGTTCAGTGAAAATGGAATTTTTTGAGAAAATACCCAATTTTCCTATTAATTACAACCTAACCCCTTATTAAGACTAATTGCACTCGAAATCAAATGAAACTTTGTAAACCACTTTCAAATGATAAAAGAAACTCGCTTAGCCACTAAACCCGCCTAATTATCTAGAATCACAATTAATTAGGCTAATCGCCAATACTAGAAAACTAAACACCCTATTAAGGTTCAGGGACCTTACATTTCCTCAATCAAAAATGTTTTTATGAGCCAAAACTTTTAAAATCCTTTGGTAAAATTTATGAGCTTTCATTTTTAAAATTAATTGAGGACATCATGAATACACATTGAGCATTCATCTTTACATTCATATAGTCCATGTGTGAGTTAGATTTTTACTTTTATATCCCCCTAATCAGAGGCATTGTGTTGTGCTAAAATTGTATCTCCTCTTGTGTATGTTAGACACATTATAGAGAGAAAACGTTAGGGTTGTAAAGGTTATTGTTTAGCCTATTGAAAAGCATATAGTAGAGGTTATTGTTCACCCTTGGAAAGCATTTTGTAAAGGTTATTGCTTAGCCTATTGAAAAGTATAGATAGTGGAATGTCAGTGGGGTGTAGGAACACAAGCCGGGAGTGGATGTAGGCATTGAGGTTGAGCCACTATAAATCATCATGTCATGGTGTATACTTCGTGGTGATTTATCTTTATAGCTTCCGCCCTTAGTTTCATAATCATCACTTGTGACCAATTGATTTAAAGAAGTTAGAATTTGGCATAATTGGTCACTAATTCAAGCTACCCCCCCCCCCCCCCCCCCCCCTCTCAGGTTTGGGTCTTGGACTTTCAACTAAATACGTGTAATATCACAGATCAGGCAGCTCGGTATCCCTTTTAGCCCCCCCCCCCCCCCCCCCTCAGGTTTGGGTCTTGGACTTTCAACTAAATACGTGTAATATCACAGATCAGGTAGCTCGACATCCCTTTTAGATTCGAAAAAAGGCACAACACCGGACTCAAGATGTAAACTATCCAATGTCTCATGTCTTCTTGTGTAATATTTTTTTTTTAAATTACATTCCTCAGGGAGCTAAAATGAAATATTACTAGCATTCTAAGGGCCAGAAAAAAAAAAAAAAGAAGAAAACAACGCAAGTATAGGGGCAAAGGAATATAACCTCCTCTCTAATCAACTCCCCAATCTCCAATGCTTCACTCTTTTTAATCCCTCTCCTCTATGGTTTAATATTGAGACCACAGTTGCCATCGAGGGTGATCCTAAAAATTATTATGACGAGACATTGCGTTGTGGTTCGTGGTGCGAATTTTTTTTTTACCCAAAAGAAATCTGAAAAAATCTCTAGAAAATCTAGAATATTATAAAGTCCTAGACAAACAATATCTTTTCCATAGTAAACAATTTAAAGCAAAATATTGATTCCCCTAAGTCACAACATCATGCATCATTGTCTTATTTGAAACTTGTAATGTCCGTTTTGAATTATATATATAGCCCCCCTCTCCTCAGCTCATGTGCATGGCAGCATCCGCTCAAACGTGCCAACTACACGTGTAACTGATGAAAAGTTAAAACATGACTTAAACCCCCCCCTAGACAGCTATGAAAATGAAAACTTTCATTTGACCCACCCCGACAGCTACGAAAAGCATCTCTCCCGAGCTTTCTCTCTGTTTCCCTCTCCCGGAGTTTTCTCCATCCCGACCATCTATCTCTCTCGCAAACAGCGACTGTCTATCTCATGCTCCTCTCTCTCCTGAACATCCACTGATGCCCTTGCCCGACCGAACAGCAGGTGAGCAAGGCTCTCCATCCCTCTCTTGTTCTCTCCTTCCTTGTCTGTCTTTGGGTCTGGGACTGATTCAGGTCTAGGCCGTCGATTGATTGTCGTACCTTAGATCTTTCACTTTCTGTGTCTTCCAAAGGCGGCAACGTCTCCCTCTCTCTTTGCTAGCTAAGTGCTAACTAGGGTTTTCGGGAGCCAAAAGCAAAAGCAAATAAAGAACATCCCTATATTCTGTTGTTTCGTCATCCTTATAGTTGTGCCATATGAAGGGAAGAAATAAAATGCAAAGTAGCCCTACTAGGGTTGTATGATATGAACTGGGATTGATGAGAGAGGTGGATGGGTGTTGATTGAATTTGAGGAGTTGGGTTTGGTTGATATGTTCAATGAAGGTACTGTAAAACCCATTCCTTTATTGATTAGGGCTTGATGACCATCATGTATTTGGAGATTACATCAGTTGCGTACTCTTTGTCGCAATTCATTACACACAATACTGGACCAAGGAAGAAAATTGATTAGGACTCAGCTGAGGAAGTTGGGTGTGATTCTGAAATGCTTGGATAAGAAAATGGTAAATGATTCAATTTTTATGGCTACTGATCTTGATTTTTACTAGTTTTGATTTTTTTACATTAACACGTTTGTGGTGCAAATGTCAAAATGTTGGGACGCTGTGTTAAAAAAACGCAGTTGTGGGATGAGCAAGTCCTTTTGCATTTCTTTTTACAAGAACCTACGTCCATTCTTCATTACCTAGTATTTCTCGAAGGTGGTTGCACTTTTAAGCTATTAATTTTTTTCCTGATATGCTTTGATATCTCTATTCTTGTTATTCCAGTTATAATAATGCGTTCATTTAAATTATCTTTATTACTACTAATTGAATACTTTCTTTCCCCTGATTATCTCTATCTCTATTACTCAAATTTCATTGGTACATGTTGTTTCAAATTTGAAGTATTTTGGTCATCATTTCTCATGTCATCTTCAAGCACGTCATCGTCGCTTTCATTCTGAAACTCAGAATGGGCTCCAAAGTGCCCATGTGGATACAAGTCTATGATTCCAAAGACTTCCCGTACAACATCCAACCTTGGGGCGCAAATTTTGGAAATATCCAGATTTGAATGTAAGCTAGACTTTCAACATCACCCTTTAGTGTTATCTTTTGACTATAACATTCTTTATTGATATTATGATGTATTTTATTGTAAGGACAAAGAGGTTGTGGTCTTCTAATTTGGATTGATGAAGTTGCATTGGAGCGGATACCTAACTCAAATTCAAGATGTGGCAAAATTGAAATGAAGATGAAATGAAAGGCTCTATTGAAGAAATGAGGCTAAAATGTCAACGTCTAAGAGAAGTATAGAGCATCAAAATATGGGAAATTGACGCCCACCTTGATTTGTGTCATTGTTAGTTTTTTTGCTGTATGTATCTGGTGTTTGAAAAATGGAAGTGACAGTCTATTGGAGTTGATGTAGTTATTGTGCTTAATGATTAGGCGTACGTGCTTTGATGTAACTAATTCGGGCCTGATTATTTAAATGGAATCAACTTGAAAAATGGAGCCTGCATTTTTGTCCCCTCTATCCATGTATAATAGCTTTGATGGATTTGCAGAATGGTCTTGATACATGCTTCGATTAGAGCACATGCCCAGGAGGAAAGAGACCCAAAGCAAAAGGCCACATGCTCTACCAAATGCCCTCTTTAAGAAAGAACAATGTCTCTGTAAAGTAAGAGTCAAAAGACTTTTTCTGTGACAAGTTGTAATAGATCTAAATCCATTTTAAAAATATTTTGAAGACAGTGAGTTGGTGGGAAAATAGTGTAAACTAGGGCATATGGAAAAAGAAAAAAAAAGGAATTCAAGGGATTTTGCAAGATAGCTGTGTTGGAAATTTTGCCTGTGGAGGGCCAAACAGAATAAAGTGATTTCCAGATTAGCATCAACATTTGAGGCTGAAATAAAAAAAAGGACCTGTGATATTCTCATGTCCTTGTAAGGCAAGCCAGCATCCAATATTGATTCAGTCAGTGCCTTATGAGGTGTCATAATTAGAATAAAAAAGGACCTAAGATATTTGTTTAGTTATGCAATTAGGAATAATCAACAAGTCAAACCAAGATGTGTGCAATATCATATGCTGTAACTGATGCCAGGGGTCTTGCAATATCATTGTCCCATCCACAGGGTCAATCAAACTTTTTGTATGGTTGTGACTAAATACAAATATTCATCAAAACCACAGATAAAAACCATAATAAAAAACCCAAACCCATTTATCAAATCAATACATTAATTGAAAACCATAAGTTGCAGACAGCTTAATCTTCACCAAATCACCCAATTCATCAAAATACAGTTAGGTAATAATCATAAAAAATAGGCAATATTAGTGACAGTGGATGTCACGACCCCGGACCGGGCCCGCGGCCTAATCCGGGATCGGGACGGTTTACAAATGAATGATGATTGATGCCATAGAATATACAATATGTATCAATGAAAAATAAGATACTACCCGTGCACGTGATTTCCCATAGGTATCCGCGGTGAGGATATCACAACATAACATATTCTATTTAGGTGCGGAAGTGTGTAGCGAATTAAGTATGAAATTCACTTCCATTAACAAGGCTGATAATCTTTAAACAACTTTGTTTCAGAGTGAGCAATGAGCACATGGCATTTCCCAAATAATGTTAACATTTATACAAAAGATCATTTAATTAATATTCCCAAAATAAAGGCCAACAAAGGCCAGTACAACCAAAACAATAACTCCCAAAAGAATGAGTTAGTCGCAATCCCAAAATGTATCGCATCTCAAGGCTCGATTGAACGTCTAAACGACATCGACAGCCTGCCATTCACCTACTGGTTGCGGCTCTCCGGCCGCCTCCTCAAACTCCGCCTCGGGGTACCCGGCGTCTGGACCTGAGTACCAAAGAGTGGGTCAAACACAATGGTTTGGCAGGTGTGTGAAAGGATATACAACACAATTATAAATGAGTTTACCTTAGAAATCATTAAAACTTGTTTAAACAATATTTTTCGTAAAAGAAACACATCACTGATTAGAAACACAACGCAATATAAAGTCATGTAAGTGTATCAAGGAATCAGGAACTAGTAAGATGGCAACCACACGAAGCTAAGTCCTCTATTACCGAAGTGACAAGAGCATATCGGGGTGTTGATCTCAGTCACCAAAGTGAGGAGATTCAACGAAAATATACATATACATATAACCATACGGGACAGGGCTACGGTAGCGGGCCGGGTATCGGGAACCACGGTAGCAAGCTAGGTATCGGGACGGGACCACGGTAATAATCGGGATTGGGATTCAAACTGCAGCTGGCTGGACGGGAAGGGGATCTCCAAGTCAATGGATCAAACCGACAAGGTCGTCCAAGCTCAGTGGTGCAACTTATAGGTCACATAACAGAAATCGGGACTTGTATAAAATACGTATAATGCAATTATATATAAACGGGTGGGACGAGGGTGCTCGAAGGCACGAACATTTCTTCATTTTGGGCAATATATAACCGGGCTAACAAAGTGCTAAAATATAAATTTAGTGCTTTCGGGGATAACAAGTCATTTAACATAAATTTCGGGAATGAAAAATCATAAATCATGAATTTCGAGAGTGCATGTCAAAATTCGGGAACAAAGGAATACAATTAGACTTTCGAAATTTCGTGCCAAGTATCGAGACTCAAGATTTGTTCAAGGTGAATAGGGGTCCTGTATGTCGATTTCAGTATAAACTTGGTAGTCTTTGAGTTCTAGAGACATTTTGGGCTCTTTATACACCCTGGTAATTTCAAAACTTTGATGAATCTTTGTGATGAAGTTTCTTTTTCAAATCGGTTTCGTACATCGCCTCTTCTTTCTCTTCAAAACCTCTTTCCAAGCTCTAAAAGTGGTCCAGACCTAAGGGGGGTGCGCTCGAGTGGGCCAAAGTGCGCTTGGGCGGACCTGGGCTGTGCAAGAGGATTAACAAACAAAACGTTTGCGCGCTCGAGCGGATATGGGCCCGCTCAGGCATTCTGTTGTCTGGCACAGCAGACAGAATGCCTGTACGCTCGAGCGGCCAAACGTCCGCTTGAGCGGACAACCTGCGTGCTCGAGTGAATTAATATCCGCTCAAGCGGACAGTCATTCCTACTACCCAAGCTGTAGCCAGAATGGCTGCTGAAAGTCCTGGATCGAACCCTAGAAGGGGGGGGGGGGGGGGGGGGGGGGGTGAATAGGGTGAGCACAAAGACCTAGACCAATTTTAAAAGTCTATAACCAATTATGCTTTGGTAAATGTCAATTAATTTGAATACATGTGATGACTCTAAGAAGTACATAAGAATGTGATCTAAACATCAAGCATATGAACCATAAGCATAGATTATGAGCATCAACCATACACATGTGATCATCATTCATAGACATAAACATCCACCATAACACTAGACTTTATAGTGGTTCGGCCAACGTGCCTACATCCACTCCCGGCTTTCCCTACAGGATTTTCCACTATCTCAATATGAGGTTTGGGTTCACCTCCAACCTTGCAAAACACCACTATGCTTTTCTAGGCTTAGCATTAACCTTTACAACCACTCTTTATGCTTTTAAGGCTAAGCAATAACCTTTACAACATGAAATATTTTCTCTCAAATTTATGCCTAAATATGCATTTGGAAGAGAATAATTAAGTACAACTTAGTGTCTCTAATTAGGCTGATTTGAAAAAGAAATCTCAACTTCTATGTAAGTGCATGATGATTGAAAATTCCTAAGAATGATGCATATACATAAAACTTTCTATCTCTAAAAAATGAATGCACATAAATGATGCTAAGATGAAAAGTATGTAAGTGAGATAGAAGTTAATGAGCCACACATGTTTTAAAAGATTAACAAACTAGTTTTTGAAAGTTGTTAATTAATAACTAGTTATCTTGTTTTAGAAAACATGAAACTAAACATGTGGAACTCAAGCAAATGTTGAAGACATAAAGCTAACCATGTTTAAAGTTCTAAGCATGTTATGAAGACAACATTTGAACAAGTTAAACAAACATTTGATCATGCTATTAAATGAAACAATGATTTTAAAAACCAAGCATAAATTAATCTTGGGACAAAGGAAGCACACCCATTTGAAGAATCAAAAGTTGAAATAATGGATTAGCCCTCCTAATCTCCCTTTAGCCTAGCTTGGATTACTCCTCCTTCCTTGGTCTTCAAAGGACTCCAAAAACTCTTTGAAAAGCCAAAGGAAGCACTATATATAAAGCAAAAGAAGGCTCCAACGGTTAGTTAACGGTCATATTTAAAAAAAAAAAAACAACTTTTAGTGGGGGCCAAGGCCGCCGGTAAAAGTGGTACATTGGCCGCCGGTAAAAGTCTGATTTTCCCCAAAAAGTATTTTTCAAAGTATTTTTCTTGAGGGGACTTTGGGCCATGGAATCATGCCTGATTTAATGTTTTAAATTAATCTAAAGGAGTTTTAAAACCATGAACCTAAAATGCCTAAGATGATTTGAAACTTTTAAAACCACTGGCTTGCATGATTCAAAAATTTTCTTTTCAAAAATTAATACATCCAAGCTTAAGAACAAAACAAGCATGATACAAAAATTCTGAAAGATTTAAAACAATGCATATGACAATTTAAAAACTTAAGATTATGAATGAAGATAATGTAGAAACTTCCAAGATTAAGAATATGAATGAATGAGAGATCAAGCTATGATGAAACTGAATCTGTCCAATCAAATTGCAACAAATGAAAACCCTAACAGCTGCGTGCTCGAGCGGCTTAATGTCCGCTTGAGCGAGCAGTCATATCTACTGCCCGAAAATCGCCATCCTGACCTTTTCCTCCAAATCATTTTTCCTGCAATAGAGGCCTCTTTGCCACCCCATAACAACCAACAAACTTCTTTCAAACACCACAATATTATTCTCTACTTCCCATCACATCCAACCAAACTTCTCCATTCATTCATATTCAATCGCCAAAGAAAGAGAAAACCACCGTCCATATGATTCATCTACACTTTGACAACATAATGAATACATTTATCAAGATGCATACTAGAGAAATCAACTCATCAACATGCATTTCAAAAGTAATAGAAATCAAGGCAAGGAAGATTATGAAAACACATGTAAAAACCATTAAGAACAATTAGTGCAAAACAAGAGATTTTCATGAAACTTGTAAATGTTCAAAACTTATCCATTCATCCACTTGCCTTAGGTCTCAAATCAAGAAAATCAAGTTCTAATCGCTTTTTCCAAGCCAAGACTCCAAGTTACACAAAAACCCCCAAGATAAACCCTAAAAGAGTCAAAACAAGGAATGGGGAAGGAGAAGAAAAAGCTTAAAACAATGGAGATTGAGCTTCCCTAAGTGAAAGAGAAAACACATCTAGAAGATTGGAGAGGAAGCTTACAAGGAACTTCTCCAAGTAGGTAAGATGAGCTTCAAAAGGATCTTGAGATGAATGACTTCCCCCACAATGCTACCAATGAAGAGCTCTCAAGGAGATGAAGAGGATGACAACTTCCATTTTTGTTATTGGTACAAGGTTGGTAGTGATTGAGGTGGAAAAGCTAGAAGGAGAAGATGAAGAACACACTAGGGTTTCACAGCCTTTACTCGCATGATTTGAGCCAAGAAAGAAGATAAGGAAGATCGGTTTCTTTTTTATACTAAATAAGGGTGGGTTCCACCACTAGCAAGGCTTATGGGGTTGAAATCACAGCTTTCGGAACTTCGGATGAGTTCGATGAAGAAGGGAAAAATGATCGTCGAAATATCTAGTTTCTAAAAAGTTTATATTTTGAGGGTTCCGGGGATATTGATTTTTGAGTCCAAATTTGGTGTAAAAAGACTGTTTTGTCCCTGATATTGGAAAAGTTGGGTTTCGGGGTTTTGAACGGGCACGGGATCAACACGAAAGTTGTAGAGATTAACGAGATGAGTAAAACGGGATCGAAATACAAATTATTAGGATCTCAAATAATCCCCCGAGTATACGCAAGGTCACAAAAGGAACCCCCAAAGGGTCCCACTAATTTCTAAGGCACTCAAAATTCCCCAAAGTTAAATAAAAAGCTATTTTATTCCCAACTTAACCGAAATCCATTAATCACGCTTAGAACTAACACGCAGATTAATTAGTATTAATCGAGGTCACTCAGGTCGAGGTCTTACATCCTCCACCCCTTAGGGCGTTTGGTCCTTCAAATGAAATATACAACTCACCTCAGGTAGTAGATGTGGATACTTCTTTTGAACTTGATCTCGTAGTTCCCATGTTGCTTCTTCTGGTCCATGGTTTTCTCAAAGCACTTTCACCTAGTGAATAGTCAGTGTCCTCAACTCTTGTTCTTTCGTATCTATGATCTGGATCAACTTCTCAACATATGTAGCATCCTCTCAGATCTCCAAGGGCTCATGATTGAGTACATGCGAAGGATCGGGAGCGTACTTCTTCAACATTGACACATGGAAGACATTGTGTACGCTGGAAAGTTTGAGTGGTAAGGCTAACCTATAAACCACATCACCAATCTTGCTCACAATGTCATAAGGTCCAATGTACCTCCTG
This sequence comes from Umbellularia californica, assembly GCA_028538565.1. Lineage (NCBI taxonomy): Eukaryota > Viridiplantae > Streptophyta > Magnoliopsida > Laurales > Lauraceae > Umbellularia > Umbellularia californica. The sequence continues at coordinate 63,900,003 of JAPQWN010000001.1, forward strand.
GATAGTTTGTCTTTCTGTCCAAACCGCAACGTTCCCCTAGTCGATGATACCTTCAAGAAAACCTTATCTCCTTCCTTGAACTGTAAATCCTTTCTGTGAGAGTTTGCATAGCATTTCTATCTACTTTGGGCTACTTTCAGATGTTCTTGAATCAACTTGACTTTATCACTGGTCTCACTTACTATGGCTGGTCCATAGAAACTGCGAACGCCAACTTCTTCCCAACACACAGGTGTCCTACACCTTTTGCTATACAAAGCTTTGAAAGGCGCCATTCCAATGCTCGAATGGTAGTTGTTGTTGTAAGCCAACTCACACAACGGTAGGGCCTCATCCCGTTGAGTCTTGAAGTTTAACACACAAGCATGGAGCATGTCCTCAAGGGTCTGAATTGTTCTCTCTGACTGGCCATCTGTCTGATGGTGATAAGCCGTGCTGAACTGTAACTTCGTACCCATGGATTCATGCAACGTCTTCCAAAATCTCGAGACGAATCTGCTATTTCTGTCGGATGTGATAGAAACTGGCTGACCATGTGGACTAACAATCTCATTGACAAATAGCTCCACCAAAGGTAACATGTGCATCTTCTTTCTAGTCCTCATAGGAATGAAATGAGTTGACTTGGTGAGTCGGTCTACAATGACCCAAATTGCATTATTGCCTCTGTTGGTCCTTGGTAGTCCCAAAATAAAATCCATGATAATGTGCTCCCATTTCCATTCTGGGATCTCTAACGGTTGAAACAACCCTGGAGGCTTTTGATGCTTTGCTTTTATCAACTAGAAAGTCATACAATGGGAGACAAATGCTGCTATCTCTCTCTTCATATTGTTCCACCAGAATATACCCTTCAAATTCTGATACATTTTCGTACTGCCCGGGTGCGTGGAATACTTCGTACTGTGGGCCTCCGTCATGATGTCATTCCTCAAATCTTCAATGTTAGGTACACATAGGAGGACACGATAATACAAGACTCCGTCCACAATACGAAATTCAAGACGGTCTGCTATATGCTTTGAAATCTTGGCCAACTCTGGATCTTGTAATTGATTATCCTTGATCTTCTAGATGAAGGAAAGGTCGGATACTGACATGTTGGCTAATATCACACCATTCTTCAATGGCCGTAGATCTATTCTCAACTCCTCAAATTGCTCAAAGATACAAGTGCCACTTAGATTTGCCAAGCCTATTGCTTTTCTGCTCTAGGCATCGACAACTACATTTGCTTTCCCCGGGTGATATTTGATTGGAAAGTCATTATCCTTGATATTTTTCATCCATCTCCTCTATCTCATGTTTAATTATTTCTGAGAAAACAGGTACTGTAAGCTGTGTTAGTCGGAGTGGACTTCAAATTTTTTCTCCATAAAGATAATATCTCCACAATTTCAACGCAAAGACAACCACCGCCAACTCAAGATGATGGGTTGCATAGTTATTTTCGTGATCTTTCAACTACCGGAATCCATAAGCAGCCACTTTCCCATATTGCATTAACACACATCCAAGTTCAACATTCAAAGCATCAGTAAAAATAGTGAAACCGTTTCTTCCAAATGGTAAAGTAAGGACTGGTGCTGTAGTCCATGTCCTTTTCAGCTTCTGAAAACTCGCCTCGCACTAGTCTGTCTACACAAATGGTGCATTTTTCCTGTTCAACTTCGTCAATGGTGACGCAATCGACGAAAATCCTTGTACAAACCTCCAGTAATAGCCTGCTAATCCCATAAAACTTCTAATTCTGGACACATTCTTCGGTCTAACCCACTTCACTACTGCCTCAATCTTGGACGGATTTACTGACAATCCTTCTTTGGAGATGATGTCCCCAAAAATGCTACTTGCTCAAGCCAAAATTCACACTTATTAGCTTTGCATACAATTGGTTTTCTCTTAAAAGTTGCAATGCTATTCTTAAGTGCTCTTCATGTTCTTCCTTAGTCTTGGAGTTACCAAAATGTCATCAATAAACACTACTACAAACTGATCTAGATACTGTGCAAATATCTTGTTCATCAACGCCATGAATACTGCCGGTGCATTTGTTAACCCAAATGGCATCATAAGGAATTCATAGTGCTCATATCTCGTCCGGAAAGCTGTCTTCAATACAATTGATTCTCTGACTCTCAGCTGATGATAACTGTAAGACCCCGACCCGAGTGACTCGATTAGTACTAATTAAGTTGTGTGTTAGTGCTAAGCTTGATTAGTGATTTTGACTAAGCTTGGATTAGTATAGTTCTTTTATAGCTTTGGGGAACTTTTAGTGTCTTGTGTTTAGTGGGACCCTTTGGGGGTTCCTTTTTGATAGTCTTGCTTGCTTTTGGAGGTTACTTGATTTTCCCTTAATTCTTGTCTTGATTCCGTTTTACTTATTTTATCGATCTTTACAACTTTCATGTTGAGCCCGTACCCATTCGGAACCCCGAAACCCGATTCTCTTGCATTGAGGACAAAACAGTCTTTTTATATGAAATCTGTACCCAAAAGTCAATATCCCCGAAACCCGCGAAATATATACTTTTTGGAAACTAGATATTTCGACGATCACTTTTCTCTTCTTCGTCGATTTCGTCCGAGGTCCTGATAATAGTGATTTCAGCCCAAAAAGTTCCTAAGTGGTGGAGCCCACTTCCAATGGCTTTAAATAGAGACTCTTCTCCCTCATTTTTCCCTTTTCCAGCACAAGAGAGACTCAACCTAGGGTTTCTATCTCTTTTCTTCCTTCTTGCTTCTCCACCATCAAAGCACCACCCACCTTGCTCAAATCAAGAAATAGGAGTCATCATCTTCTTCCTCTCTTCTAGAGCTCTCCATTGATACAACATTTGAAGGAAGATCTCCATTCTAAGACCTTCTTTGATCTAGTCTTGCTCATTTGTAGAGCTTCCAAGTAAGTTTTCCCTCCTAATTTCTTAGATTTGTTTTCTCCTAGTCCTAGAGGAGCTCCATTTTTATTATTGTGAGTTTCTTCTTCTTATTTCTTGGTTTGACCCATTTTAGGGTTTGTATTTTGGGGGTTTTGTGTAGATTGTGTTCTTGACTTGGAGAAGTGATTAGAAGCTTGGATTTTCTTGTTAGAGACCTTGAAGCAAGTGGATGTCTTAGTTTTCAATGATTTCTATGATTAACATGTTTGGATTTATTGTCTCATTAATGATGGGTTTTACTTGCATTCAATATGATTTTAATGCTTTTGAAAAGGGATTGTTGAGCCATTTATTATCTTGAAATATGATTGATAGCCTTTGTTTTATCTTGTACCTAAATCTTGAATGAATCTATGTAATTGTGGGTTCTCTTTTCTTGGTGATTGAATGTGGAAAATGTATGGAGTTATTTGGATGGATTCTTGGTAGAAGCGTTGATATGGGAGAAGTGTTGAAGGTGGAATGGGAGGAACTTTTTAGCTCATGCTATTGCAGGAAAGTGATTGGAGAATGGGAGAAGTTGATTTGAGGAAAAGGAGACCTGGATCTGAACCCAGTGAAGATTTCTTATGACTGGTGGTTAGCCAGCGGTCAGCCAGCGGCTAGCCGCCTGGCGACTGGCGGTTAACCGCCAGCTAACCGAAGCAGTTTCAGTCACTTTTCCAGAGAGCTGTAACCTCCCGGTCAGCTAGCGGCTAACCGCCGAATCCATCGACGGCTAACCGCTAGCCAACCGCGTAGTTACGGTCACAATTCCAGAGAGCTGCAATCCCGCGGTCAGCCTCACGGTCAGCCAGCGGTTAACCGCTGGATCCTCTAGCGACTAACTGCCAGCTGACCGCTAGGTAACCGAATTTCCCTGAACTCTATGAATAAAAGGGGATTGAAGGGAGCTTCCATCCCATTGCTTGTGAACCTTTCTGAGAGCAATGGGTACCGCTCACCTGGGAATGTGTTCGAAGCAGAGATGAAAGGTTTGTTGGGGGCCCTTTCGAGGGAGAGAGACCACGTCATAGAGATTCATTTAAGCATTGAGGCTACTATAGTGTATAAGGAACCCGACATGTCTTCATATTCAAAGAGTACCAAGTAAATTCAAAGTAGACATACGGGATCCCTATTCACTTGAATTAGTTTTAACACTGACACTGTCTCGACATTTCGAAAGGTTACTTCACCTCCTTGTTCCCGAAATTTATGATTTATTATCTATCAATCCCGAAAACATTGAAAGCATACTTGTACTGTTTTACTAGTCTCGGCATACATGCCGACCTGACATGATAGTTGTGCCTCGAGCACCCCGTCTTGCCCGATTATAGTCTTGCACTTGAATAATTTTATACATGTCTTGATTTCCATGTTTTGACCTATGAGTCGGCACCACTAAGCTTGGATACCTTGTTAGTCTGATCCACTGACTAGGAGATCCCCCTCTTGTCCCGCCAACTGCAGTTTGGATCTTGCTACCCGGTTATTTAACCGTGGTCTTGTCCTGATACCGCAGATTGCTACTGTGGTTCCTGATGCCCGGCTCGCTACCGTGGTCATGTCTTGTATATGGTATATATGTATATGTATTTCGTTGTACCTCCTCACTTCGGTGACTGAGGTCAACGCCTTGATATGCATGCTCTATCACTTCGGTGATAGAGGATTTAGCTTCGTGTGGTTGCCATCTTGCTCGTTTCCTGATTTCCTTGGTTACCCTTACCTGTTTTACCTTGTATATATGTTTTTAACTAAATGATGCATTTACTTCATGAAAGTATTGTTTAGGCATGTTTAAATGTTTTCCAAGGTAAATGTTTTATTATGAAATGTGTTTACCTTTTTATCCACCTGCCAGACCGTCGTGTCTGACCATTTGCTTTAGTACTCAGGTCCCGTTGTTGGTTTCCTCGAGGAGGAGCCAGAGGAGGCGGTCGGAGAACCGCAGTAGCTAGTAGAGTGGCGCGCCGACGATGTTGTTTAAACATCTGGTTGCCTCGAGAGTTGCGTGACATTTTATGGGGGTGTTAGAAACTATATATTTTGGTGGTTATTGTTTTGTCCATATTGGCCTTTGTTGGCCTCTAATTTTGGGAACTGTAATTAAATGATTTATGTTCTAACTTTAACAGTATTTTTGGGTTACGCTATAGACTATTGCTCATTCTGATACTTGTTATTTAAATGCAATCAGTCTTGTTATTATGGAAATGATTTACATGCTTGATTTGCCATACGCTTCTGCAATCTTACTAAATGTTTATGTGTGTTGGAAAAATCCTCATTGCGGACACCTGTGGGAAATCACGTGCACGGGTAATGTGTGTCCTTTTATTAACCCGTGTACGCTTGATCATAAACATATCTTTAATTATTGTCATCACTCCATATGATCGCATGTCCGACCATCACCACCACATTAGTCCCGATCCCGGATTTGGTCCCTAGGCCCGGTCCGGGGTCGCGACAATAACTGGATCTCAAGTCAATCTTCGAAAAATATGAAGCACCTTGTAACTGATCAAACAATTCATCTATCCTTGGCAATGGGTACTTGTTCTTGATAGTTACTTGGTTCAATCTTCGGTAATCAATGCACATCCTCATCGAACCATCTTTCTTCTTGACAAACAAAATTGGAGCTCCCCACGACGAAATACTAGGTCTTACAAAACCTTTGTCTAACAATTCTTGCAATTGTATTTTCAATTCCCCCAATTTCGCCGGAGACATTCGATAAGGTGCAATAGAAATTGGAGCGGTTCCTGGTAACAATTCAATAGTGAAATCGATTTCTCTAATGGGTGGCAATCCTGGAATCTCTTCTGGAAAAACATACTGGAATTCCCAAACAATAGGGATCTCCTCCACCCTTTGGAACCATTTATCCTCCGTGATAAATGCCAAATAGGCTTCACATCCACTTTTTAAAAGTCTATCAGCTTTCAGTGCTGAGACAAACCATGCACGAGGATTCCTCCTCTCTCACTGAAACAACACTCCTACTGGTGTCTCGTCAAATTTGAAGGTGAAGGTCTTATGGAAACAATCCATCGTGGCATGGTACCCTGCCAACCAATCCATCCCTAGGATGATATCGAAGTCATGCATCTCTAATATGATAAGATCTGCAGGTAATATAACTTCTCCTATCCCTAGGATGATATCGAAGTCATGCATTTCTAATATGATATGATCTGCAGGTAATACAACTTCTCCTATCTGAACAGTGCAACTAAGGTAAGAGGTCCTACAGACAACTAGTTTACCTACTGGAGTTGCCACAGTCAAAACGTACTCAAGTTCTCTAGCATGCACATCAATCAACTCAGAAAATTTAGAAAAATAGGAATAAGTGTGTAGAGCCAGGGTCAAATAAAAATCCTAGCTTTAATTCCACAAACAAGAAGTGTACCTTCCACCACATTTCCCGCTGCTTTTGCATCAGCTCTATTGACCACATAAACTTGTCCTCGCTGCTGTGGCTTGATCGGAGCCTGTTGCTGCCTGCCTTGTGGGACATTCCTATTCTATTGTGGTGGACGTTGATTATGATTCTGTCCCTGTTGACGGGCCTCCTCCTGCTGTTGTGGTCTATACTAGTGCTGAGGTGCTTGTGACTGGAGTGGCCTTGCCTGATTCTAGACAACCGGTACGTTTTGAGGTGGTGCTGGAAGTTGTGCTCCCTGGGGTTGCTGATTTTGCCTATTCGGTCTTGGGCAATTTCTCATCTGATGGTCCATCGAGCCACATCTGAGGCATGCGCCTGTGACGTTACGACACTGGGTACTCTCATGGTTCTTCCCACAATGGATGCAAACTACTTGATTCTGAACATTCTGCTCTGGCCTATGCCTCTTGTATTGCTGATTTCTCTGCTGGTAGTTCTGCTGATGAGATTGCCCCTTTCCTTGGACTCTGAGGATTTTGTTGTTCAAATTCTCGAACTTGTAAGCTCTCTTGACAGCCTCTTCAAAGGCTGTAGGTGGCACTACGCCCGTAGCATCTCTTTCTATGATTGGATTTAGTCCTTCAAGGAACTTAACTATTTTCTTCTCAACGATGTTTACTTACTCCGGAGTATATCTTGACAGTCTTTCAAACTTTGTGATGTACTCTAAAACCGTCATGTTCCCTTGCACAAGCTGTTGGAACTCTACTGCCTTTTGCCTCTTGACATGGGTGGGTATGTACTTATCCCCAAACTGCCTCTTAAAATTAGCCCAAGCCACTGCATCTGCCATGGTCTTATACTCTTCTCTGACTGTCTTCCACCAAACGTCTACTAATCCGGTGAAGAGGGACGCTGCAAGTTTCACTTGCTCTCCTCCTGTGCATCGGAAGACCTCAAAGATATTCTCCGTGTGTTCTAGCCAATCGTCTGCAGCTAAAGGGTCCTCTGTCCCAACAAATTCTTTTGGAGCTCTCTTTCGAAACCGCTCAAATAGTGCATTCGGGTCATGCTCCCTTTGATTGATGACAATTTATGGGCCAGCTGGCTGAGGTGGTACTGATTCAAGCCTTCTTTGTAATACCTCTAGCAATTGCCTCTGCATCTCTGCCAACTCTCTGGAATGGTCTTCATCCTTCTTAAGCATTTGTTCTTGCAATCTAGCATGGTTCTCATTGGCTTGACGCTGCTGATCAAGCATGACTTGCATCATTTGTTGGAACTGATTCTGCATGGTTTGTTCAGAAAGATTTTCCTCAAGTGGCCCAGTGTAGTCACTATTGCTTGCGGTGGGATTGCCGTTCATTGGTCGCTTACGAGGTGGCACAATGCTACAAATCAAGATGTTAGCACGTAGTAATCAAATATAGGGTCACACATTGCTCACACGATACTAGCTAACGAAGAGTCTAACGAATCCTCGCCACGTCCTTAGGATTTCTAGTTTCTTTTAATTTCCCGAAACATGACTCGCTTTGATACCAATCAGTCACGACCCCAGACTGGGCCCGCGGGCCTAATCCGGGATCGGGATGGTTTACAAATGAATGATGATTGATGCAAAAGAATATACAATACGTACATGGGTCAATGAACAATAAGATACTACTCGTGCACGTGATTTCTCACAGGTATCCGCGGTGAGGATATCACAACAACATAATATATTCTATTTAGGTGCGGAAGTGTGTAACAAATCAAGTATAAAATTCACTTCCATTAACAAGGCTGATAACCTATAAACAACTTGGTGTCAGAGTGAGCAATGAGCACATGGCATTTCCCAAATAATGTTAAAGTTTATACAAAAGATCATTTAATTAATATTCCCAAAATAAAGGCCAACAAAGGCCAGTACAACCAAAACAATAACTCCCAAAAGAATGAGTTAGTAGCAATCCTAAAATGTATTACATCACAAGGCTCGATTGAACGTCTAAACAACATCGTCAGCCACCCATTCACGTACTGGCTGCGGCTCTCCGGCCGCCTCCTCAAACTCCGCTTCGGGATACCCGGCGTCTGGACCTGAGTACTGTTAGACCCCGACCCAGACCAACGCGATTAGTGCTAATTAAGTGAACGTTTAGTCTTAAGTGAGTCTTAGTACTAGTTGGGTTAGAATGTGATTAGACTTAGTCTGGATTATAGTTTTGGGGATTCTGAGGACGTTTAGTATGAGTCAGACACGCTCAGGGACGCCCTGAGTGCACGTGTAAGAATGGGTTTTTGTTCTAGATTTTTGATGTGGATGTGATTTTTATTTCTCTTGAATGGCCTTATTATTTATGGCAACTTTCGTTTTTAAGCTGCATGCATTTGAGGCCCAGAAACCCAAGTTTTGGCCCAATAAGGGCAAATCTGTCTTTTCATGCAAAATCTGGGCACACTTTTCGAAGTCGTGAAACCATGTCAAAAGTATACTTTTCTGAAACTAGATTTTTCGACGATCGTTTTGTTCTTCTTCGTCGACTTCATCCGGGGTCCACAAGACCATGTTTTAAGCGTTTCTAGTTCAGCTAGAGAGGGACCCACCTCTCAACCCATATAAAAAGTCTCTTACTCTCTCTCCTCCATTTTCTTCTTCCAAAAAAATCCTGCAACGGTTGCCCTAGAGTGGAGTGGAGAAGGCAGCCCCCTTCTTGGCCTTTTCTTCCTTGGATCATCTAGCAAGAAGGCTCCGATCTTCGATTCGTTTCCGCCATTCTCTTCCTCTCTTCGCGAGCTTCGATTGGGCACGTTTTAGAGCCAAACCCCTTCTACTATTCATCATCTTCAACCTCCCTTCACCTTGTTCAACGAGCTCAAGGTTAGTGTTCTTCTTTCATTCCTTCTTTTGATGTTCTTAGGCTCACCAAGAGCTTGTTTGTCATGATTTCAAACCCATTTTCGAAATGGGGGTTTATGTTGGCCAAAATGTTGATTTTTGTATGCTCCATTTTGGGGGTTTTTGGTGTAGATTTCGTGGAGCTCCCATCCTTGTTGGATTTAGTGGAGTTTGGATTGGCTTTGGTTAGAGGCAAGTAAACCTTATAGGTTTTTCATGTACATTGCATTTTTGGTTTCATTTCTTTCATTAAGACATGATTTCCCTTTGCTTGAACCTATTAATGTATGTTGTGTTTATGTTTTCTTAAGTCATTAGTAAGCTTCCTCTACTTGTGTTATTATTGATGATTCATTTAAGTTCTTAGAATCATGTCGGTTTTGAAAGTTACATGGAATTGTTATAAGAATGCCTTGATGTTTCTCTTTGGAATAAATGGACAAATTTGTGGATGGAATGCTCTTTAATGTGTGTAATGAATCCCTTGGAAAGCATGGAGGCTTGGGGAGTGCAGGTGGTAAATGTGTGGAAGTGAAGAAGGGAGAAAAAGTTGTGAAAATTCTGAACAGAATGCACTGCCCGTGCCTGTCGGTCAGCTGTCGGTCAGACTTCGGTCGACCGACAGGTCGACCGACACCAACCGAAATCTGTCGGTTCGAATTCCAGAGAGCAGCATTTCTGTCAGGACATCCCTCGGTTCGATGTCGGTCAACCGACAGGTCGACCGACAACCAACCGAGGATCTGTCGGTTCAATTTCCAGAGAGCAACATTTTCTGTCTGGTCATCTGTCGGTTCACATTCGGTCAACCGAGGATCTGTCGGTTCAATTTCCAGAGAGCAGCAATTCTGGGCTGGGCTCTGTCGGTCAAGCCTTCGGTCGACCGACAGATCGACCTCGGTTAACCGAAGGTTAACCGAGCGTTGACCGACAGTTACAAAAAGTACTGTTTTGAAGGATTTTGCAGGAATGAAAACTAGACTTGGTCTTAGACCCTTTTTGTTGACCTTGTGCACTTGAAATTTCCAAAATGTAATATACCTTCGGGGACACCAAGTTTTATTGAATTTCAACATTTGGTTTTCAATTCCACAAGGGTCAAAGATGTGGTCTTAGCCCATGCTTGATAAAGTTATGTTTGAACCTTTGTTTTTGATGCTTTATGCACCATCATGTTCTCGTCTGATTTCCAAGTGCAAGTCGTTTTCAAGATGTGCTTCAAGAATCAAAAAGGGAATCATTTATTAAGTTTGTAAGCATTAATGCTATGCTATTTTGCTAGTCTTGTTACGTCGTGCTCGTTAAATGATTTCCCTCTTGTTTTGTCGTGTTTCGATCGCGTATTGCCGTGTTTTGTGCATTCATGATATAGTGAATTTCACTGAGCTTGGACCGCCCTTTTAGCTTGATCCACTACCTGGGGGTCCTTAAACTCGTGGACTGTCTGCAGACTAGTCGTGTCTTGAATTGACACATCGTGCGTGTTCGTGGTCCGGTTCCGCGGCCGGATACCCCGTCTACCTTGTGTGGCGTGGGATCGTGTTTCTTGTCGTGCTTGTCTTGCGTGCTTGCTCTTGTCATCATGTATGACGGAGAAAGGATGAGCTCATGTGGATTTATCTTTTCATGATATTATATGTATTCGTGCTAGTTTCGTAAGCATTGAAACGTGTATTTAAACTTTGAACTGTTTTAGCATTATTTCAATTATTCATGCCTAAATTGTTTATTTGCCAAACCGTCGTGTTTGATGCTTGTATTTTGGTGTCCAGGTGCCGGTGGTTTCGCGCGTGACGAGGAGTGCCCGGAGGAGGCTGTTGAGCCACCCCCAGCACTCGAGTGGCAGCCCAACGACGTCATCTAGACGCCGGTCGGGATCGTGATTCTCGTTTCACCTAGCTTGGGTTTTGTCGGGTTGTTCTTTTTGGGATTCCATATGTTGTATTGGCCTTTGTTGGCCTCTTGGGGGTTGTGTAACTGAAAGTAAAACACTTTGTCTAAATGTTAAACTTTATTCATGCTAGGAATGCTTTGACGACATTCTCTTTTGATACCTTGTCTCCATATTATATATGTCTCTTGTATCTTATCGTTCAAGATTGTATGAATTGTTTTGCTACACGCTTCCGCATACCCATTCGTGTGAGCTCGACCCGTGTCTTGGGATCCTCACCGCGGAAACCTGTGGGAAAATAAATGAAATTATATCACAACAGCGGCGGCGGTGTGTTTTGAATAAACAGGGTCCCGGTCCGGGGTCGCGACAAGTACCAAAGAGTGGGTCAAACACAACGGTTTGGCAGGTGGGTGAAAGGATATACAACACAATTATAAATGAGTTTACCTTAGAAATCATTAAAACTTGTTTAAACAATATTTTTTGTAAAAGAAACACATCACTGATTAGAAACACAATGCAATATAAAATCATGTAAGTGTATCAAGGAATCAGGATCTAGTAAGATGGCAACCACACGAAGCTAAGTCCTCTATCACCGAAGTGACAAGAGCATATCGGGGAGTTAATCTCAGTCACCGAAGTGAGGAGATTCAACAAAAATATACATATACATATAACCATATGGGACGGGACCGCGGTAGCGAGCCAGGTATTGGGAAGCACGGTAGCAAGCCGGGTATTGGGACGGGACCACGGTAATAACCGGGTATTGGGATCCAAACTGCAGCTGGTGGGACGAGAGGTGGATCTCCAAGTCTGTGGATCAAACCGACAAGGTCGTCCAATCTTAGTGGTGCCGACTCATAGGTCACATAACAGAAATCGGGACTTGTATAAAATACATATAATGCAATTATATATAAACGGGCGGGGGGGGGGGGGGGGGGGGGTGCTCGAAGGCATGAACATTTCTTCATTTTGGGCAATGTATCACAAGGCTAACACAATGCTAAAATACAAATTTAGTGCTTTCGGGGATAACAAGTCATTTAACATAAATTTCAGGAATGACAAATCATAAATCATGAATTTCGGGAGTGCATGTCAAAATTCGGGAACAAAGGAATACAATTGAACTTTCGAAATTTTGGACCAAGTATCGGGATTCAAGATTTGTTTAAAGTAAATAGGGGTCCCGTATGTCGATTTCAGTATAAACTTGGTACTCTTTGAGTTTTAGAGACATTCTGGCCTCCTTATACACCTTGGTAATTTGAAAACTTTGATGAATGTTTGTGATGAAGTTTCTTTTTCAAACGGGCTTCGTACATCGCCTTTTCTTTCTCTTCAAAACCTCTTTCCAAGCTCTAAAAGTGGTCTAGACCTAAGGTGGGGTACGCCCGAGAGGGCCAAAGTGCACTCGAACGGACCTGGGCTGCGTAAGAGGATTAACAAACAAAAAATTTGCGTGCTGAGCGGATATGGGCCCGCTTAGGCATTCTCTTGTCTGGCACAACAGATAGAATGTCTATGCGCTCGAGCGGCGAAACATCTGCTCGAGCGGACAGCCTGTGCGCTCGAGCGGACTGATATCTGCTCGAGCACGCAATCATTTCTGTTGCCCGAGTTGTAGCCAGAATGGCTGCGAGCTCGAGCGGCCTGATGTTCGATCGAGTGAGCAGTCATTTCTGCTACCTGAAAATCGCCATCCTGACCTTTTCCTCCAAATCATTTTTCCTGCAATAAAGGCCTCCTTGCTTCCCCATAACAACCATTAAATTTCTTTCAAACACCACAACATTCTTCTCTACTTCCCATCACATCCAACCAAACTTCTCCATTCATTCATATTCAATCACCAAAGAAAGAGAAAACCACCGTCCATATGATTCATCTACACTTTGACAACATAATGGATACATTTATCAAGATGCATACTAGAGAAATCAACTCATCAACATGCATTTCAAAAGAAATAGAAATCAAGGCAAGGAAGACTATGAAAACACATGTAAAATCATTAAGAACAATTACTGCAAGACAAGCGATTTTTATGAAACATGTAAATGTTCAAAACTTATCCATTCATCCACTTGCCTTGGGTCTCAAATCAAGCAAATCAAGTTCTAATCGCTTTTTCCAAGCCAAGACTCCAAGCTACACAAAAACTCCCAAGACAAACCCTTAAAAAGTCAAAACAAGGAATGGGGAAGGAGAAGAAAAGGCTTAAAACAATGGGGATGGAGCTTCCCTAAGTGAAAGAGAAAACACATCTAGAAGATTGGAGAGGAAGCTTACAAGGAAGTTCTCCAAGTAGGTAAGATGCGCTTCAAAAGGATCTTGAGATGGATGACTTCCTCCACAATGCTATCAATGAAGAGCTCTCAAGGAGATGAAGAGGATGACAAACTTCCATTTTTGTTATTGGTGCAAGGTTGGTAGTGATTGAGGTGAAAAAGCTAGAAGGAGAAGATGAAGAACACACTAGGGTTTCACAGCCACTACTCTCATGGTTTGAGCCAAGAAAGAATATAAGGAAGATGGGTTTCTCTTTTATAGTAAATAAGGGTGGGTTCCACCACTAGCAAGGCTCATGGGACTGAAATCACAATTTTCGGGACTTGGGATGAGTTGATGAAGAAGGGAAAAACGATCGCCGAAATATCTAGTTTCTAAAAAGTATATATTTCAAGGGTTCCGGGGATATTGATTTTTGTGTCCAGATTTGGTGTAAAAAGACTGTTTTGTCACTGATGTTGGAAAAGTCGGGTTTTGGGATTTCGAACGGGCACAGAATCAACACGAAAGTTGTAGAGATTAACGAGATGAGTAAAATGGGATTAAAATACAAATTATTTGGATCTCAAATAATCCCCCGAGTACACGCATGGTCACAAAAGGAACCCCCAAAGGGTCCCACTAATTTCTAAGGCAATCAAAATTCCCTAAAGCTATATCAAAAGCTATTCTATTCCCAACCTAACCGAAATCCATTAATCACGCTCAGAACTAACACGCGACTTAGTTAGTACTAATTGAGGTCACTCGGGTCAGGGTCTTACAGTGGAGAAGTCCCATAATCGGCAAAAAACAAAAGGATCATTATAAATCCATGCCAGTTGCACCATCTTCAGAAGCCTCCATTGCTAGCATCTTCAAACTCTAGTATCATACTCCCTACATAAGCTGTCAAATAACAATTCACATTAGAAATTCTGATAAAAGAAAAAATTGAAATGTAGCCATAAAAATTGAATCCTCTACCATTTTCTTATCCAAGCATTTTAGAATCAGAGCCCTTTGAACTTGAATAGCTATTGTCTTGTGTTTGGTTTGGATCATTATCAACCAACCTGAAATTATATATCAAATGTACTATGTTAATATGCAAGATGGAAGAAAAAAAAAATCTAAAAATTAGAATCATAGACTATATACTTGTTCAGTAGCACATGACAATTTCGCTTGTCATGATTGACATCGCGTTTGTTGTAACCACTACAAAGATGCCCTTTTGTTGATTTCTCTTTCGATGATTTTAGTCTCTTTGCACGTCCTTTCGTTACAACATGCGATGCTTCTTGATATTCTACAACATCACTATCTAATCCTTTCCATGGGTGCGTGCTTGCCTCTGATGAGATGTCCAATTTTAAGTTTCACAGTTTCATTTGCACTTTGGCATGAGCATTGACTAGAATTTCGAAGCCTTCTATAGGTAGACAACCTTCGTTAAATATCGCAATAAAAGTACCTGAAATATAACGATGTCTAGCCATTAACGAGTCAGAGCCGCTGCTTTCTATTTCAACTCCATCATTATCAATAGAATTTAGTTTCGTAACTCCCTTCGTCCATCGCTTCAAGATGTAACGTTCTGGTAAATATCTTATGCTTAAACGCACCATAACAGATAATGCATGACGACACGGTATGCCTTCAAACTCAAATTTCTTTCAGGAATAGTATGCATGCATCTCTTCTTTCTTCCAGAAAACCTCTCTATTTTTTTTTCATTTTCATCTAGCAGACTTGTCACAACAAAATTACAACTGACAACATCTTTATTTACAACATCAACACCCATTGATAAGGTAATGAACAACTCATCTTGAGACTTATAAAATAAGCTTTTTATGTAGATCCTGGCCATTTGTTTTTCCATTAGTGAGCATGTTTTTAATTTAGGCATCCAATTACTACACTCAAAATCCTCCTTGTTTTCAAGATATTTTAAACGTTCCACCTTAGAGTAAAACTGTAATATGAAATCAATCAATGAATTTTTGTACTCAACATACTGCTTCACAAATGAATTCATACTTCCACTTCTTTGAATAGTTGACATGCCCGCAAAGAAATTCTCCTTCAGATATGCTAGAACCCACATATTATGGATGCTAAATATAGCTTTCAACCAATCATTGTCCACAAGGGAAGCATCTGACATGACTTCATTCCAAGAACTCTCAAATTTGAGAAGAGTATCAGATTTATGAACACTACTTTTAATCTTTTCAGCCAAACCCTCATTGTGAATATAAACCCCTCCCAAATTCGATGGCAGTTTATCCAAAATGTGCCATAGGCAATACCAATGACTTGTGTTTGGCATGACTTGTTTATGGCTTTTGTCATAGCGAAATCTTGATTCGTTATAATTCCTTTAGGTGGGCCACAAGACATGGCTTCAGGCCATTTATTAAACAATCACTCAAAAAACTACTTCTTCATTCAATAGGAACCCACATCCAAACAACGTTGTTTGACCTTGATGATTGCAACCAACAAATATGCACAAAAAATTAGCCCATAATAGTTTGTCTTATATGTTGTATCAAATGTTACAACATAACCAAAAATTTTGTATGCCAAATGAAATGTTGCATTCGCCCAAAAAATATGTGTTATCTTCTTTTCTACATCTTGATCAATATTATAAGTAAATCCATGTCTCATTTCCTCGCAATTTTCAAAGAGTTGAAACAACAGCTGACCATCTAGCCCCTTTCTCATCTCCTTATCATTTTTGCGGTGATTCTCAGCATCTCTATCTGTAAATCCAATCTTGTCTAGTCCCCCAAATTTTGAAATGAATATTTGCATTTGTTGTTTGCTTCGAATATTTGCGGTATCATATGTATTTATTTGTTGTTTCGTTGTTTCTGGAACAAACCGAAATGACCTCAACATGAATCATTTGCGATGAGTAGTGGGGGGATGGCAATGCCCAGGAACAAATTTCGACACTTCATAACCACTTGATTTATCTTTTTGCACTTGTATTTGCGCCTTACAATTTACTCGCGTTTCCATGCGACGCCTTTGAACAACATCCTTGTTAATCCAATGCTTCTCGTTTGTTTTACCCTCCTTTGAACAATAAATTGCTTCCAAACTACCTCCCCATCTTTAGTACGAGTTGAATCTTTCTTACACTAAACCCAGCTGCCTTTGCATAAACATTGTAAAATTCATATCCTTTCGTTAAATCCTCAAAATGCATTACCAATTTTGTTGTCAAATTCTCATCTACTTCCGAATAATGCAAAGCTAGTGATGAGGAGGAGGACACGTCCATATTCAAAACCCTGCACCAATTCAATGATGGCATTCATTGATGGAACGCGCTCCGAGGCGCCGTTGGGGCGGCTACCGGGGTCGGCGGAACGTGGGAGTCCGTCGGGTCCGGCCCTTTCGCGCCCTGGCGGGCCCTGAAGCGTGCATCAACATTTTTTTTGTGTGGGTGTGCCAGATTTTCTATTTTACTTGGAATTGCAAGTGGTAATCCGGAGATCAACCTTCGCAAGTAAAAAGGAAATCAACTTCTTTCAAGTTTTCCATTGCACAAATATTTAAGAAAAGAGACATTTTTTTAATTTGCCGTGAAAGGCAATTTTGTTTGGCATTTATAGCCGATTTTGGCGTTTATAGCCGATTTACAATTCTCATCAATAATGAAAGACAAGAGTTGTGATTTTTGTCTCTTTAGAAAAATACAAACTAAAATGAAAAGCAAGAAAAGGAAGATCTAACTTTTCAGGAGATTGTGGGGGACTCGTTCAGATTGACGGTCGCAAGCCATGTATGGGCTTCGCCATCATCCATGCAGATGAGAACAGAAGATGCTCTTGATTCGCTTGGCTTGGCTATAACCTCAGGTTTTTAGAGGACAAAGACCAAGAGAAGGTCCTATGTCCAATAAAAAGCTAAGTAGACGGGCTGAAAAGCCACGTCTAAGCCATTGGAGGCAGCAGGAGAAGGCAAGGACCTTGGGCGGGGGGGGGGGTGCCCCCCCAAGGGACTTTTGTCACCTTGTAGTGGTGGCCGGTGCAGAACTTCAGCAGAGTTTTTCTCTCTTTTTCTTTCTCTCAGATCTCTTTCTGATCTTTTTTTCTGATCCTCTGATTTTCTCCTCTTTTTTTCTGATCTTTTTCCGATCTCAATTTCAATGGAATGCTCTCCTATTTATAGGCCTTTGGTAGCCATTTAGGAGGGTTTATGAGCCTTAATGGCTTTAATGGGAGGAGTTACAAGATTTATTTCTTGATTTTGTAACTCCTTTTTCCTTGAATCTGATTGGCCGATGGAGATTAAGGGATTTTAATCACCTTAATTACCATAATGGGAGGAGTTTCATGGTTTAAATGCCATGAATCAATTGACTTGTAACTCCCAAATGCTTGCTTCTGATTGGGCCGTCCAAAGAAATGAATTAATGACTGCAATAAAGCTAGTCAATTAACCACATTAATTGGTCGCCGAGCAGTCGAAGAGTCGCGGGCCATGCCGTGTCTTCTGGAATTCTTCTGGCGATGATCATCGATGGATCTACATGCTGATCGACATCGGATGAACATGTAACTTCAGACATTGATAGCTAAGAGTGGGCCGGTGACATCTGTCTTGTCGATTTCACGATCGGTCGGACAGAAAGTGCACTTTCTTGGTCGACCGGTTGGCGATCTTGGAGCGATCAATGATGATTTTATGCTTTTGACGGCGGATCCGAGATGTCGTCGGATATGAGTCAATTTAGAGCACTAAAAATCACATTTTCAGGAAACCACAGGGGCCAAAGTGCGCGAAACGCGAAAAAAGACGGAAAAACGGGTCACCGGCGGAAAATCCGGTGACCCGGACCTCCATGGTCGCCGGCGACCATGGGCCATGGTCGCCGGCGACCATGGACCGGCGACCATGGGCCATGGTCGCAGGGGTCTGCGACCCTGGGGGATTTTTCCCCTTCGGAGCCCGTTTTGCGGTCGTTTTGAGGTCTTTTTCGTCGCCGTTTTCTTCTGTATTTTTCTTGACATTTCTTCTCATTTATTGGCTTGATTTCCCTGCAGAAAACTTGATGAGAATCCTTGCATTTTTAGAGTGCAAAGTTTCCAATTTTCCGGGAAAGCCGAAGACTTTGTCGCATAAAGCTGCTGATTTTCCGCCAGAAGCTGAAACTTGGTCAAACGATGTCGGAATGACCTGAAATTTGAGGTGAAGCCTCCTGAGCAATAAATAAGACCAACCATAGGCTTTTGTTTGAGTTTTGAAGCCGTTTGGGGTCCCGTCGATGCTTCACTTGATTTTGCTGCGGGGAAAATGCCGAGCTTTGATATGTGGCCAAACGATGTCCGATTGACCTGAAATTTGACGGGGAGCCTATTGGAGTCATTTTGAGACGTTCCATGGGCTCCGTTTTGGATGTCATGGTCCCGGGTTGCTCCACCGCCGGTAGGCTTGATTTTCTCTCGGAGCATCGAAACCTGGTCAAACGTTGTCAGAATGACCTGAAATTTGACGTGCAGCCTTTTGGAAGCATGTAGAAGCCACTCATGCACTTGGTTTGATGAGCGAAGGCTTCGGTGGTTCCCGCCGCCGGGAGGATTGATTTTGCTGCTCGAGCATTGATGGAGGGTCAAACGTTATCGGTTTGACTTGAAATTTGGCATGGAGCCCTTTTGAGACATGCTGGAGTCATCTGTAGGCTCTGATCGAAGTTTTGACGTCTCCGATGATGTCGCCGCCGGGAGCGCCATTTTAGCTGTCGGAGAAGTGAAGTTAGGCCAAATGTTGTCGAAATGGCCCGAAACTTCATGTGTACTCTTCTCTTGGCTATCTTGAAGGATCTTGCAGTTTTTGTTTGATTCTGACAAGATTTGAATTTTTGGAGAAATTGCATTGCCTATTTATGGCAGGTTGCGACTTCATGCAGCTTTCTTGATGTTGAAGAGGCAAAGTGACATTTTTGGTGTCAACAAATGCCCCCTCGAGGTACAGCGACGAGTTGCTTGACTTTTGTAGTCGATGTGCCTCGAAGAGATTTTTGAAGGAGAGCTTGTGTCTTGACCAAGAGTCTTTGAGCAATCTTTCCTTCGGTATAGTAGCCTTTGAGCTTCCAGGGGAATTTTATGGTAGTGAAAGGAATCACACACCATCTCGAGGCAAAGTTTTGAAGATGACATCAGGGATGTGGATTTGGGCTTTTGTTTTTGACCTTGTGACCTAACAAACTGTATGTGGCAGGTTAGGGGGTCGGGTTTTGGTTTTGACCTTGTGACCCAACAAGCTGTATGTGGCAAGTTGGGGGATCAGGATTTGGTTTTTGGTTTTGGTCTTGTGACCTAACAAGCTGTATGTGGCAAGTTAGGGGACCAGGATTTGGTTTTTGGTCACTCTTTGGGACTGTGTGGGTCCATTGGAGTGGTTTGGATTTTTGTGGAATGTCAATTTCAAGATTTTGGCTCAATTTGGTATATGAGGCTGGATGGTTTGATTTTTGGAAGCTCATGGGGCTTGGAATATGGTTCAATCAACTCAAAAGAGGCATGGAACCATTTTTGTATGCTCTTGGGTAAGAGGGATTTTTTTTCCTGACTAAAAGCCCATTTTTTTTTTTTTAGTGCCTAGGTGGTCAAACCTGGCTCATATGGGCTAGCCCATGGGACCTTAAGCTTTTTAGGATGGCTTAGATCTCATGTGGGGCCATTTTTGTAAAGAATATCTAAAGATATCTCATTTGGATAGAGAATATCTAAAAATATCTTTATGGGAGAGAATCTCTCATATTCCCTTAATTTGGGAGAGAATATCTCAAGGTATCTTTCTTTTTGGGAAGAAATCTCCAATATCCTTTTTTGTTGGAGAGAATCTCTCATTTGATTGATTTTGGGAGGAAATCTCTCAAAGACATCTTTCTTTTTGGGAAAGAATCTTTCTAATTCCTTCTCTTTTGGTAAGGTTACTAATTAGTAACACTTACCTTTCTTCTTTGTTTCCTTCTTTGATTTGCTCTCTCCTATAAAAGCAAAGGAAGGTAGGATCTCTTGCCCTTATTGCTTTCTTTTGCAACAATCTCAAGAGAGCTCCAAGGCCAAGAGTTTTTCTTCTTCAAGGATCTTCAAGCTTTTTTCTTCTTCTTCTCCATCAATGGCTTCAAGTAAGTTTTCTCTCTTTTTCTTTCAAGAAAACTTTATGTAGAGAATAGGATGGTAAAAAAGTTTCTCTTCTTCTTTTTTTTTTCTTTCTTCTTTTTTCTTTCTTTCTTTTCTTTCTATTCTTCTTCTTTTTTTTTTCTCTTCTCCACGTGATTTCTTCTTTTGTTTTTTTTTTTTTCTTTTTTTTTTTCACACGTTTTTTTTTTTCTTCTTTTTTTTTTGTGGGCCGTACGGACAGATCCGTACGGCCACGTGGCCTGATTTTTTTTTTTTTTTTTCTTTTTTCTCCCCTTTTTTTTTTGAGAAAGCTTCTTTTGTTTTTTTTTTTTTTTTTTTTTTTTTTTTTTGCTCATCATGATAATGCGTTTTTATGCAAATCTAGATGTTCATGCATGTACTTTTTGTAAATTGAATTGAGTAGCATGATGTGATAGCATACCTGAAAATCTTTGCAAATTTGGGAATTTGGAGCTCGCAGCGATGTTGAGCCCTTCTTGATTTTGCGGAGATTTTGAGGTTTCGAAAGTTTGGAGTTTCGGAGCCCGCAGCAATGTTGAGCCCATCTTCAAACTTTCTATTTCCGTCGGGGTATTTCCTTTTTCTTTGGAATTGCCCCGGAGTCATGCCAAAATTTCGCCAGATTTTTGGTGGGACAAAGTGACCCCTTTTTTTTTTTTTTTTTTTTCTTTTTTTTTTTTTTTTTTTTTTTTAGCGAAATCCTGTCATTTTGATGACGATCTTTTTCTTTTCCAACCTTTGCAGGTGGTTCCTCCAGAGCGAACAAGGGTAAAGAGCCTGCTACAAGCGTACCTCGTCGATCTGCTAGATCTTCCAATGTGGCCGTTCAGCAGGCCTGGGAGAAGGTCCACTTTGTTGAGAAGAACTTGGAAGAGTGCGATTCCCTCAATCGCGATGAGATGAGACAGCGATTGATCGCTCTCAAGAATGAGGAATTCTATAAGATCATGGTAAGCAACCGTCCTTGGGTTATGGACGATCTGAGGGTTTTACCCAAGCCTACCTTCTTCTTTGGAGATGCAGTCCCTGACGACTTGACATACCAAAGGAGATGTTTTCAGTTCTCTTACACAGCTGATGGTGAAGAGAGAACTATTTCTACCCGGTCGTCTTTTGATCGTACCATCTCGATCATGAGCCTTGCTCCCACGTGCTCTAAGAGGGAAGATCCTTCGAGCTGGGTGAAGAGGACCAGTGTGATCAAGACCGGGGTTTTTGTTGGTGGACCTTCAGGTTTTGCAGAGAAGCCACCTGTCCGTATGGACATGTTGATGCCAGCCAGCGGCTACCAGGGCTTTGATTATCCGTCGGTCGATTTGAGACCGGTGGGCCATGGCGTTTTCAGTGGTGACGGCAGTACTTGGGTGAAGCCTTTTCGACTTCGTGGCCGTTTCAATGCTGACTCCGATTGGAAGTCATGGACTGACCACACCTTGCTGATTGGGGGCGCCGTTTTGAAGGAAGCCGGGATTTTTTACGCGGTCCGCACTTTTAGGGAGACCGTGACTTTTTCCGATGATGCCTTCATGGCTATGTTGGAGTCTTTCCTCCCTCAGACCAATACCTTCGTTGTTACGAACGGTGAGATTGGTTTTTCTCTGAAGGAGTTAAGTGCTATTACTGGATTGCCCATCCTTGGCAAACTCTACGAGGAGTTCATGCCGATTGACAGCGTCCTCGAGGAGCAGTCAGAGGAGTTCAGGCTCCTATACTTTCAGCTCGTCGCCTTCTATGATTTTTTTAAGGAGGGCTCGAAAGTGAGATCCAGCAGTTGGAAGAGTTATGGCTCTTCATTCTTCAACTTCTTTGACAGCAAAGAGTCTCCTGATAGCATGACCCGGGAAGACAGGAAGAAGACTTTGGCCATGCAGGAAGAGTTGAAGGGTTTCTTCGCGAGCACAGATGCCCTTTATTCTGACATTGCACTGCGGAGAGATCTTGCTTTTTACCTCACTTATTGGCTAGGTGAGGCTGTGTTTGCTGGTGGAGATGGGACGCACATCAGGCCGCATTGTATTTTTCCGGCTTGTCAGATGGCGTTTGGAGAGCGGCTTGCTTTGGTGCCCGCTCTTTACTCCTACCTGTGTACCGAACTGCAGGCTGCTGCTTTCTTGGTTCGGCTTGGGCTCCCTATGAATAGGGTATTTTCAGCCCATATCTTTTATTCGTGGTTTGTATACCACTGTCCTGGCTTCCACCAGCTGGGTGCTGCACAGGATGATGATCCTCTGATGATTCGATTGGCTAAGGGAAAAGCCGTATCTGAATCACTTTTGTTTGCCCGCATGAGGATCCGACGGTTCAGGGACGTCGAGATGGGGCAGTCTTCAGTTAAGCTTTCTCCGGAGTTGCGGAAGAAGGCTTTTGATTTTGGTGCCTCCCGAGACTCTACCAGAGCAGGGTCGGGAAGGCATTACTCTTTGACCAATGCAGAGAAGGAGTGGCTTTTCAGCATACGGGTCGGCACGATGGTGTATCGCAGACATCTTTTCGTCGACATCCAGCCATATGTACCTTCTCGCTTTGCGCTTCAGTTGGGGTTCTCTCAAGGCGTTGTTGGAGCGCCTTCGAGTATGGTGAAGCGTTTTGGGGGTTTGCAGGATGGCAGAAATGCATGGGCTTTCTATAGTGCTGAAGACACTACTGCCACGATTTCTTATCCTGAGCTGTCGACTTTCCGAACTGCCGGCTTCACGAAGTGGTTCGCGGAGAGCTTTTTGGCATATCGGGGGCTCTCCAAGAAGGAGCTTGATGTAAAGCTGTCTTCTGGAAAAGGCATTGGGAAGTCGGATGGCGTCCGGCGAGAGGAAGTTTGGGCCTTCCTTTCTGGAGAGAAGCACAAGATAGGCTTTCTCGGTGACCAGGGCGTCATTGGTTCTGAAGCTGTTCGGGAAGTACCTGATGAGGCTTTGGAGCAGCTAGAACAGGAGGAAGCTGAGCTCGACGCTTGGATGCAAGCGGCACAGAAACGAGCTTCCGTGGAGTCTACTGGCGAAAGCAGACCATCCAGTGAGGAGTCAAGTGAGAAACCTGACTCTGATAGTGAGGCGGGTTCTTCTAGGAAGCGAACCCGTAGAGGTAAGAAGAGGAGGAGTCATCATCGCAGCGAGGGGCCACATGAGGACTCTCCTGACATGGAAATCCCTCTTACCATCAACGAGGAGGTGCCAGAGGCTGTCGACGAGCCTCCAGAGAAGAGGAGTCGTGGGGAAGAGACCATTGGTGAAGGTATGATTCTTCCTTTTTCTTTTTCTACTTCTTTCATGGGGCTTTCCATGTTCTGATTTGTTTTCTCACCCTGCTGCTGCTTTTTTCTTTTTTTTTTTTTTTTTTTTTTTTTTTAGCAGAGGATGAAGACTTGCCGATGCCTGAGGTTCCGACCGATGAGGCGGTGATGGAGCCGGTTATGGCATCTGAAGAAGAACCGAGGGACTCTGGAGTGACTCCGGAATCTCCAATTGGTATAACTTCTTTTGCTTTCTCTTTTTTTTTTTTGCCTGCGACTTGATTTGCTAACATTTTTTCTTGTCAGCTGACTTGCCATAGGATTCCGATGACTTTGAACCATCAATGGACGCAAATGTCGATGATGCTTCTGATGAGTTCATGGAGGAAGAGAGTGTTCCGCCAGTCGTCGAAGAAGGTACTTGGTAGTGATGACCCTGATGATTTTTTTTTAACAGGATCATATCATACCTTTTTGTGTTTCATTTCCAGGTTTTGAAGTGACAGAAGAGAGTCCATCGCTTTCTTCAGAACCAGAGCAAGGGATGCCAGAGGTCGATCCGGAGGTAGAGACCAGTTCAGACATGATTGAGGAGATGCCTCGTGTTGAGATTCCCTCTCCAGTCGCTCCAAGTGAAAAGAGTTCTTTTGTTACTCTTCCAATGGGACATGACATGAGCAGCCGATCAGCGGAGATGGTAGAATCTTCATCCAGTTCGTCTCTTCAATTTGCGAAGAAGGTGCTGGCTCGGGTTTTGAGTTCTTGGGTCAAGACTCTCCTTTCTGGACACTTGGAGGCAGGATTTGGCATGATCCCACATGTACAGGAGATTCTGACCGACACCGAAGAGGTTGGTCTGGATGTCACAGGTGCCAGGGCGATCGTTGATAGGATCATTGCACTGGGTGACAAGTGGTTTGAGACCATGGGTTTCCCTGACGACCAATTCTTCAAGGAGATGTTCTTGGACCCTGCTGATAAGGCTAAGTCTGACCTGAATGAGGCTACACAAAGCAAGAAGCAGCTAGTTCGGGAGAAGAACAAGGAAGAGCTAGCCATCATCGGATTGAGGCATGACCTTAACGTCCTTGATAGGGAAGTTGAGGAGGCCAGGAAACGTCTTGAGCATTTGAAGGCACAAGTCGATGCGAAGTGGGCTGCTATAACAGAGGCTCGTGACAGGGAGAGTACTCTGATCCGCAAGGTTGCAGATGCCGGTCAAGTTCTCGAGAGGAGGACTCTAGAAAACGAACGATGGCAAACTGCTGGGGAAGAGCTTCCCGGTGTAAAAGAAGGGTTACGGCATTCCCCAGCATCTCATGGCAAGTTCCTGAAGAAGCGTGCCTTGGAAACTCTGACGGCTGATGCCAAAAGTTTGCTTGAGGAGCTGAAGCTTTGGCTGGAGACCATTTTTGGCTAAGCTCCTGATTTTTTGTAGCAGAAACTATTCTTCTTTTTTTTTTGGTACCACATGTATATTTTTGGTACTCTTTTTTTGTAGTGCTTGTGAACACTTTCTTTTTTTTTTTTTGGTACCACATGTATTTTTTTTGGTACTTTTCTTTTTTTTTTTTGTAGTGCTTGTGAACACTTTCTATTTTTTTTTTTGCTTTGGTACCACATGTATTTTTTTGGTACCTTTTTTTTTTTTTTTTTTTTTGTGTTCCCTACGCTCACTCAAATCTTTTTGTGATGAAAGCAATTGCTAAATGGGATTTGATCAAAAGCTTTGTCATTTTGTGAAAATCTTTTGTCAAATAATTGTTTTGGCATGGGAGCCTGATTTTGGTTGTGGCGTGAAAGCCGATTTTGAGATGGCATGGAAGCCGAAATTTTATGGCGTAAAAGCCAAAATTTGGGTTGGCATGGAAGCCGAAATTTTGTGGCATTTACAGCCAGTTTGGTGGCATTGATAGCCAATTTGTGGCATTGATAGCCGGTTTGGTGGCATTGATAGCCAATTTGTGGCATTTATAGCCGGTTTGGTGGCATTGATAGCCAATTTGTGGCATTTATAGCCGGTTTTGACATGAGAGTCAGGTTTTTTTTTTTGTGTGGCATTTGTAGCCGAGTTTTTTGAAAACCGAGTTTTGTTTTATTGGTATGAAAGCCGATTTTGGCGTTTATAGCCGGAAATTTTTGTTTTGGCATTTATAGCCGGATTTTGGCATTTATAGCCGAGTTTTGGTTTTCAAAATGCAGGTATCGACTAAATGTCGCCTCCCCGCTGAATGGTCTTGCAAGTATCGATGGAATGTCGCTTCCTTGCTCATTCGGTTTTGCGAGTATTGATGGAATGTCACTTCCTCGCGGGTTAGGTTTTGCAAGTATCGATGGAATGTCGCTTCCTCGCGAATTGGGGTGCAAATATCGACTAAGCGTCGCTTCCCTGCTTTTCCCAAGACTTTTGGTTTTGCGGGTACTGACTTGATGTCGTTTCTCCGTGATTTTTGAAATTTGAGGTTTTCTCGAACCATTTGTAATTTTGGGTTGTGGATAGCAACTGGTATGTTGCATCTCCATGATTTTTGAAATTGGGTTGTGGATATCAACTGGTTTGTTGCTTCTCCACGGTTTTTGAAATTGGGTTGTGGATATCAACCGGTTTGTTGCTTCTCCACGGTTTTTGAAATTGGGTTGTGGATATCAACTGGTTTGTTGCTTCTCCACGGTTTTGGATTTTGCAAGTATCGACGAAATGTCGCTTCCCTGCGATTTTGGATGCAAGTATTGATGGAATGTCGCATCCTTGCTTTTTTTCAAAATTTTTTGTTTTGCGGGTACTGACTTTGATGTCGTTTCCCCACGATTTTTGAAAAACCATTTTTTTTTTGTTTAAAGACACGAGGGTCGTAAATTTTGACCTAGAACCATTTGGCGGTAAAAGGTAAGGTGGACTAGGGTGGAAATCCCTGAATCCGGATTTTTGTTTCAAACCATGAATTTTGGTTCAAGGATCGAAAGTTTTGGTCAAGTCAGGGAGAGGCTCCTAAACTTGGATTTTGTTTTTTGTTTTTGAACAATGAAACGATGAAAGTAAGCATTGTTTTTGAATCTCTAGAAATTTTGACATTTGATATGAAAATTCTAAAGAGGGTGGGTTTGACGAGCGAGTACCTGAGAACAGGTTTTGGCCATACAGGCATTGCTCTTACCCAGTTGGGTAAGTCTTCAAGGGTAGTACTGCTTCAAGAACTTGCCGTTGATAGGCAGCATACATCTGTCGCCTTCCATGTTTAGGAGGGCATATGCGCCGTTGGAGAAGACTTTGTCGATGACGTAGGGTCCCTCCCATTTTGGTTCAAATTTGCCTTTGGATTTGTGTGCGAAGACCATTGGTCTTTTTACCGCAAGAACCAAGTCACCATTTTTGTAGGCGCGTTGCCAGACCCTTTTGTCAAAAGATCCTGCCATGCGTGCTTGGTAAAGTTCAATGCTTTGTCGAGCTTCGAGCCGTCTCTCGTCGAGATTGTCCAGCTCATGGAGTCTCAATTTGACATTGCTTTCTTGAGTCATGTCATTTTGTAGAGATACCCTCAGAGAAGGAATTTGTACCTCTAGGGGCACGACAGCTTCGCATCCATAGACCAAGGAGAATGGTGTGCTATGGGTTGGTCCTCGAACGGTGGTTCGATAGGCCCACAAAGCTTCAGACAGTTTATCGCTCCAGTCTCTTTTGTGACTAGAGACCATTTTCTTGAGGATTTTGCAGAGTGTCTTGTTGAAGGCTTCTGCTAATCCGTTTGCTGCCAGATTGTATGGAGTCGAAGGACAGCTTTGAATTTTGTATTTGTCGCAAAACCTGTAGAATCGATGATCCCGGAATTGTGGTCCGTTATCATGGACGAATCTCTTGGGTATGCCGAAACGACAAATGATGTTGGTGCGTAGGAATTGAAGAACTGATGAGGTCTTCATTTCGTTGAATGCAAATGCTTCGGACCACTTGGAGAAATAATCCGTTGCGGCGAAGATGAAGCGATGACCTTTGCTTGAAGGGGGAGAGATAGGACCTATGATGTCCATGCCCCATGCTTCAAAAGGCCATGAGATTGCTGTAGGATGCAGCCATTCCGGAGGCATGTGAATGTAATCTCCGTGAACTTGGCATAGCTGGCAGCGTTTGGCAAATTGCATTGCATCAGCAACCATGGTAGGCCAATAGTAACCTAACCTTTTTATCTGATCATAGAGCTTAGGACCTGCCTGATGGGCTCCACAAAGACCAGCATGAACTTCTTTAAGTGTTTCTTCGGCCTCTTGTTGTGACAAGCAGCGTAGAAGTACTCCGTTGAAGGATTTCCTGTAGAGGATTTTTGAAGGAATATCCAAATGAAAGTTTGGGGCTCGCCTTTGTATGCTTACCCGTTCTTTTGGATCTTCAGGTAGGATTCCGAACATAGTGTAATCAATGAACGGATCCCTCCAGTCGACGATTGAAGGTTGAAGGATAGAGATCCGACTTCCAACCACTCGGTGGCATTCGGCAACTGCTTGGTGTGTGTTAAGAGGAGGGAGGATCCTTCTCTCGCACACTGTAATTTGCATGTTTTCCCCTTCCTGGATCGCCATTGATGCGGCAAGTCCGGCCAGGGCATCTGCACGGATGTTTTCACCTCTACGAATGTGGGTGATGTTGCAGATGTCAAACTTTTGCAGAAGCGATTGTGCCTTGTTGTAATAAGGCAGCAGATCGGGCTTCCTGACTTCATATTTCTGATTCATCTGGTTGACGATCAGTTGAGAGTCTCCAAAGACTTCCAGCATAGTGATACCGGATTCGATGGCGAGTTCCAATCCTAGGATCAGAGCTTGGTATTCAGCTGCATTGTTTGTGCATGGTTCCAGTAGCGAGAAAGCGTGTGGAATCATGCATTTGTCGGGGCTAACAAAGAGGATGCCAACTCCCGAGATCAGCTTTCTGTTTTCATTTGTCCTGGTTGCACCGTCAAAGTACATGTCCCAGGAGGCATTTGGTGAGGAAGTCTCCACGTTGTAGACAGGTTCGTCTGGGAGATCATCTCTGAGTGGTGAATCTTTAGGCAATGGATGCTCTGCGAGGAAATCTGCTAGAGCTTGGCCTTTGGTTGCTTTTTGTGGCACATACCTAATATCAAATTGTGACAAGAGGATGGACCATTTTGCCAGTCGGGCATTGAGAGAACCGGCCTTCGTGACAAGGACCTTCAAGAGGTTGATCCTCGAGACCAGGTAGACTGTGTTGGAAAGCAAGTAGTGACGTAGCTTTTGTACGGCGAACATCACTGCAAGGCATTCTTTTTCGACTGGAGAGTAGCGATGCTCTGCACCTACTAGCATGCGGCTGAGGTAGTATAGAGCAGCTTCTTTTCCCTCACCATTCTCTTGTGCAAGCAGAGCGCCTACAGAATGATCAAGAGCTCTTGTGTACAAGATGAATGGTTTTCCAGTGGCAGGGGCAGCTAACACTGGAGGTTTGGTCAGGTATGACTTGATATCTTGAAATGCGGCTTCGCAGTCGGTATCCCAGACAAAGTCTACACCTTTTTTCATCAATCGAGAGAATGGACGGCATTTCCCCGAAAGATTGGAGATGAACCGTCTGATGTAGGCCAATCTCCCTTGGAGCCCTTTTAGTTCTCTCAAGGTTCTTGGAGAGGGCATTTCTAGAATAGCCTTGACTTTTATGGGGTCAAGTTCTATTCCAGCCTTCCGAACCAGGAATCCGAGAAACTTACCCGACGAGACGCCGAAGAAGCATTTTAGAGGATTCATCCGCAGTTTGTGTTTGCGAAGTCGGAGGAAGACTTCCCGAAGATCTTTGAGATGGTCTTCTTTTCTTCTGCTTTTGACGGCGAGGTCATCAACGTAACATTCGACCGTCTTGTGCTGCATATCTTGGAATATTTTCATCATAGCCCTCTGATATGTGGCACCAGCATTTTTCAGACCAAATGGCATGACAGTGTAGCAATACACGCCAAATGGAGTCCGAAATGAAGTGTGTTTTTCATCCTCGGGATGCATCTTTATCTGATTGTAACCAGAGAAGCCATCCATGAATGTCATTCGCTCGAATCCGCAGGTATTATCAATCATCACCTCCGGTATGGGGAGCGGGAATTCATCTTTAGGGCAAGCGCCATTCAAGTCTCTATAGTCAATACAGACTCTGATCTGCCCATTTTTCTTTGTCACGGGGACAATGTTGGCCAACCATTCTGGATGTTGTTCCTCACGGATGAAGCCAACGCTTTTGAGTTTTTGAACTTCTTGTTCAATTTTATCCATCACATCTGGACGGAATCTTCTTTGGCCTT
The DNA here is from genome assembly GCA_028538565.1 of Umbellularia californica. Lineage (NCBI taxonomy): Eukaryota > Viridiplantae > Streptophyta > Magnoliopsida > Laurales > Lauraceae > Umbellularia > Umbellularia californica. Next base: position 63,930,091 of record JAPQWN010000001.1, read on the forward strand.
GTTTGACAGGCTTGATTTCTTCTTGAAGATTGAGTTTGTGGACTGCTATTTTGGGGTCTAAACCAGGCATTTCAGCGTAGGACCATGCAAAGCAATCAACGAACTCACGAAGAAAAGCGATATACTCGGGTAACTCATCATCCTTTATATTCTTGCTTATGAATACAGGACGTGGGTTATCAGGTGTTCCCAAGTTTATCTTTTGAACAGGATCTTCTGTCGGAAGGTTCGAAGGTGGTTCCTCCACAGTATTTTCGGAGGCTTCCAACTCAACGAAACCTTCTGGAGTTTCAACTGCATTACCAGACCAAGGCTCTGTTCCTTTCCATGGATTTTCTTGATTGGTGATCTCCTCAAGGCTTGCTATGAGATAGTCCCAATCGCCTGTTGAGTCTGGTATTTCTTTTGGAGACGAGGGTTCTTCTGGGTCAGGATGCCACAAGTCTGTATTATCGGACGATTCCTCTTTATCATCAGAGAAACCATACCAATTGGATGAGCTTCCTGGATTTTTGTCAGGTAACTCTTTAAAGAGATATCCAGGGAGATCGATGTCTTCATGGACTTGAGATGTTGAGGCTTGGTCGGTAAAACGACTTTTAAGCCTTTGTGTCAACTGTCTTAGAGGAGTGTCGGGATCATACCCTAACCCATATGAAGACTTTTCTACATGACCGTAGAGTCTCCAATCTTCCAGCTGGCTTTTGGTCAAGGCGGGCTCCAATGGCGTGAGAATACCGCGTCTTTCTCCCAAACCGACTGGGTTTTGAGCGTCAAAGCCCATTTTCTTCATAATTGCTTGTGCCATAGGACTATATAGAGATAGCTGAGGCATACCTTCATTTTGAAAAGGTTCCAGCATGAAGTTTGATGAAGAAGCGTCCGATCTATGGAAGAAGATCGGCCTTTGCTTTGGTGATGTTGCCGGAACAACAAAGGTAGCTGACATAGGATCTTCTACATCTGCAGGTGTCTCCATCGGAGTGAGAGCAGGCTGAACTTGCTGAGTGTCAGCTTGGCTTGACGATGCATCGTCTTCTGGCTCTGAGTCCGAGTCTGTGTCTTGCATGATAGACACGAGAGAGACAACAAATTTGCCCCCAGGCTTTTGTTTCGCCTTCTTCACTTTAGTCGTGATGACCAAAGGTTTTGAATTCTTGAGGGAGATAACGAAAGGAGATTGACTACTCTATTCTAATTTGCCGGAGGGTTTGTTTTCTTCCGGTGATTTTTGAGGAGCCTTGCCTTTATCTTTCTGGAGATTTTCAGCAGGGGGTGCTATTTCCTCTTCTTCTTTTTCTCCTTCATACATTTGGGAGTCTGCGAAGTGGACTTCTTTACCTTTGAAGGGTTTCCTGTCCGCAAAGACTCGATGTACCATGCCGTCGTCGCCGACAAACTTGATGCATTGATGTAGAGTTGAAGGAACAACACCATTCTCGTGTATCCAAGGACGTCCGAGAAGGATGTTGTAGCATGAGGGGGTTTTTATTGCATACACAGTGACCTCAGAGATAAGATCACCGATTTGACATTTGAACCTGATTTTGCCGATAGGCCTTTGAGTGCTCCCATCGTATCCAAAGATAGATACAGATGTGTGGCTTAGCTTGCTGGGTGGGATGCCCAACTCTTCGAGAGCCGAAGTGGAGATAAGGTTGAGTGCAGAACCTGGGTCGATCTGAACTCTATGTATCGGCATTTCTTTGATGTACCCTGTGAAGTACAGGGGTCGGTTGTGCCTTGCTTCGCCAAGTAGAGGTCTTCCTTAGTGAAGGCGATGGTTGCACTGGCTGCCTTTTGAACCGAGAGGCATTGGATGCATGATCCCTCAGTTTTCTTTTTTTCTTCTTTTAAGGAAGTTTCAGAGTTTTTGACCCGGTAGTCCATTTCAATTTGGAGGACTTGTGGGGCATGTTTGTCGACATCCTCATTCAGTTTTTGTAATTCTGAGATGAGATTATCACGAGTGCGTGGAGACATTCGTAATAAATCCAGGATGTGAAGACGTGCAGGTATGTGTTTGAAGTGCTCAACCAAGTCATACTTGAAAGCCTCCTTAGGGCCTGCATGTTCATCATTGTTGCCACTGGGGGCGCTTACAACATCTTTTCCCGAAGGATTTACATAAGTAAAGGAAGATTGGTTGTAATTTTTGTGGTAGTCCCGGCCCGAACGGGTGCCTCTACCAACTTCGAGAGCTTCTTGAGAAGGATCTTCGTTTGGAAGATTGTCTTCAGGATCAAGAGGCTGTCGTTTTTCATCTACTGGGGATGTATCTGCAGCAGAGTTGCCATCCTCAGTGATTGTGTTGCACGGAGCATTTTCCGGGAGCAAGTCCTGAACAGCATCCAGCAGCTTTTCTTCTTCGTTGACCCATCCATCACCCCAAGTTGGGTTTTCTTCATGATGATGAGTCGGGAAGAATGTGTATCCTGAAGTCACAGTCTCAGGAGAAGAAACCTGAGAGGGTGTCATCTCTGTGAAAGTCACGTGAGACGAGGTAGCTCCAGAGGATACATTGCTAGGCGTCGTCGGAGTGTAGGTAATCTCATCAAACGACGCTTCAGAAGAGCTATAGTCCTGATATATTACATTACAGGAAGCTCTGATAGGAGATGTTGCCTGCTCGGAGTCAGACTCATCCTCGGATGTAAGAGGATCGTCAATCCAGCAATGTTCTCCATTTTCAGGAGTTGAGGGAGGAGGTACCTGATGGGCTTCAGGGACTTCCGGCTCTGGATTGTGAGGAATCTCGTTGACGTGGTCTTGCTCTTGTTCTAGAGCGAGACGCTGCAAGATCCTTGCATATTCTTCAAGATCAGGCATGGGAGCCAGATCCTCTTCTTCGTCTTCTCCGTGTGGCTCAACATAGTTGATTTCCACTGGAGCAATGATAGGTGCTGGGTTAACAGCATCTTCTTGTGCAGCCTCTTGGTCTTCTTCATCATCAGACCAGGATCCTTGTGGTTGCAAGGGGTTATACCAGATTACTGGCATAAGGTGAGTTTCAGGAACCCATTCTTCATCGGAGAGATATTCTCCTGTTTCAAGAGATTCCTCCCACTCATCGGTGTAGTTGGGCTCGAATCCATCGTCGGTGTCGCTGGACTCGTATCCATCAATGGAGAATCCAACTACCGAGTTGCAAGAGTATGATGCCCCCTGCATGGCTTCTTTTTTGAATTGAGGTGGCATGAAATCACTAAGAGTGAAGTTTCTTACCGCCTTTGAAGTCTCTGGAAGGGACGTTTTTGTTGCCCCGAGTGAAGTGGTAGAGGAGGCCTCTGCTTTTTCATGGACTTCTTGTTTTGGCTGGGTCTTCTCTTGCCGTTTGAGCCTGAGGAGATGTTTCCTAGCCTGCCTTCGCTGTTGAGCTGTCGGCTTTGTTTTTACGATCTCCCAGTTTTCATCTTCCAAGAGATCGGGATGTACCCATATGGGTTGTCCGTCTGGTGTCGGGTAAGGAACCAACACTTCGGACGTTTGAATTCTTTTTATCACCTTGAAGGAAGTAGTGATCTTCTTCTTCGGTGATTTTGGTGTTTGTCCACATGACACCATGTTGACGGAGGCAGTCCCATAGTTTTTGTCAAAGGTGATGACTCCGTTTTTCCACATCTCGTTTATCTTCTCTCTCACAACAAAGCATTGATTGAGAGGATGCGAGACCATCTGGTGGTATGGACAGTACCGAGGATCATTGGTTTTGCCAACGTCTCCAGGTCTTTTGGGCTCTGGCAAAATGAGTTTGCCATTTGCTAGGAGAGCCTCAAAGATTTCTTCGACGTCTTCATCGAACGGATATTTCTTTTCTACTCGCTCTTTGAAGGCATCAGAGAGTTCAGGTCTCTTACCTGCAGCTCTATTTTCAGCTTTCTTTGGTTGCTGAGGAGCTGACTTAGTCTGCACATTGAGAACCTCCTTCTTCTTTGGTTTAGAGGTTGCAACAGCAGTCGGCTCTTTCTTTGATGATTTCTGACTGTTGAGGTCTTTGATCACCGTTTCAGCTTCCATGGAAGCTTCCAGGAGTTCCCCCAGGTTCTTTGATTTATTGCCGATGATCATGGAGCGGATTTTAGCTCTCATGTTGTTTCGGCAGATGTCGACTAGCGACGCTTGTGGCAGTACATCTGAGCATTTGTACGCCATTGCTTTCCACTTGTGAATGAAGTCATAAGTTGACTCATTCTCTCCCTGTTTTAGGCTGCAGAGCTGAGCCATAGTAACAGGATGATCCTCACCTTGGAAGTGGGTCAGGAAGCGTGTCTCCAGCATAGCCCAGTTCTGAATGGAGTTCTCCGGCAGAGTGGAGTACCAATCGAAGGCCGTACCTTTTAGGGTACTTGCAAAGAGGCGGATCTTGAGTGCATCTTGATCCGTGATAGCTCCCGTCAAGATCTTGAAGTGGATGACGTGCTGTCTGGCTGATCCTTTCCCCGTATATGTTTGGAGAGTAGGATGCTTGAATTTTGTGGGGAACGGGACCGAGTCCATCCATAAAGGATATGGTGGCTTGATCCCATGCTTTTTGAGTATATCCTCTTCTTTTGCTTTGGCGAGGATACTGTCTACGTCCTTTTTGGTAAGGGCGCGTGACTCATTTTCTTCTCCATTTTCCTCGTTATTGCCATGATTCGGAGGAGGCTCATTGTTCACCTGATTTTGGACGACAAGGAGAAGGTTTTCCATCAGAGTTTCAATCCTCTGCTGGCCTTGTTCCAACTGCTGGATGCGTGTGAGCGCATCATCTCGAGGTGGATTCTGAGGTGGCGGCTCAGAACTTGTAGCCAAGACGTTCATCCCTCGGGATTCGAACGAAGAAATCGTCCTGGTGACCGAGCTGGGGCTCATTCTTTTTGATGAAGAGCTTGATGAAGGATTACTCTCCCGTCCTTGGCTGGAAGGGGCAGGAGATTCTTCGGGATGTCTTTGTGTCCTGGTGATGCTACGGGTCACCGGACGTCGGACATGGATTTCTGATGCTGACCTTTGGCGTCTTCTGGTTTTTCCAACCATATGGACGGCAGCAACTTGGTCGGGTCTTTCTTTTTCGACCCATTTGCGGGAGACTTGAAGTGTAGGAGGCTGGGTCCTTTGCTTCTCTAGTCTCTTTTGTCGATATGACGCACGGCGGCGTGCTCGACGAGCGATTTGAGCTTTGGTCAGCTCCGGCTGGGCTCTGACGATGAAGGATGTGCTCCCTCGGGCACAGCAGCCGAGCTTGTCTTCTTTGTGGTTGGGCAAGGACAGGATATGGACCCGGTCCTTTGCCTGTTGCAGCGAAGCTTTAAACCTTTCGAGTTCGGCCCCTGTAGAGATAAAGGGTCGAACTGAAGGGGTGTAGGCCCTAGCAGGTGCTTGTAGAGGCCTAGTGATGCATGATCTGATTTTGGGCCTGTAGGAACAAGCCGGCTCATGCTGGGTTGACTTGGGAGTCAAGTTGGAGATGGGTCTCTCCTCTTTCATGTAGGCAAGAGGGTAGAACTGGTTTTCCTTGAGTGGGGCCAGGTATGCTGGCTTGGTGGAAATTTGAGACCTTCTTTGTTTTGGGGAAGGTCTTGGAGACCAAGTCTTGGGATAGACCTGGTTGTTTGTGGGTCGAGGCTTCGCGGGGGTGCCGCGGGCTTCAGGCTTTTGGGCGCTCGCCTTTGGTGTCACGGGAGTGACACGTTGAGAGGCGATCTTCTGCCTTTTGGCAGGCGCAGTTTGTTCTTCGGGAAGTGGGAATGGTCCCAGTGTCCCAAAGAAGATAGTCCGGGGAGTCGAGGTCGACCCGGAGTTCAGAGAGTTGCCGAGGGAGTTGACGCTTCGGCAGCTGGCAGGGCGCTTATGAGTGCGCGCGCTTTGCTTCTGTTGAAGCATGAGTTGGTGCTTGTTCTCATCGAAAATAATGGTTAAGGCTGCCATTGTTAGTTTCGAAAAAGTTCTGAAACAAGACCACATCCATTAGTAATCACAAGAATATAATGATCATAAATGGGAATTTCTATGGTTGTCTTTTCAAATCGCTCAAGGGATATGACCCAAGCGACATGAAGAAGGCAAAAAGCCATAGATGGTACAATTGTTCTGACAGCAAATATGGTGAGCCCAGAATGAGCGTTCCAGTGACTGCTAGAAGCAATTGTAAACCTAAATTCGACTTATCGAGAAGCAGGGCTTGCTCGAGATAAGAAGAATATAAGGTAGGAGTTACAAATGTGCCGGTCACAGATACAGTAGACCCTGAAAGGGCGTACCAGTACTGCTATGCACAAATGTTGGAGATCGCATCCATGAGATGGGATTCTTTGTTTTGAAATGTCAGAAATGGATTCGTCAAAGAGAGCAGGTGGCATTTCGATTCAAATACGGGCTCAACGATTTCCGCGAGCGCCAGTACTCAGAAGGGAAGAGACCACAATTTCTCGAATCTGAATCCAAAAGTGACGAGTTTTTGGAGATTTTTTTTTTTGAAATGATTTTTTATTTTATTTTATTTTTATTTTATTTTTTTTATTTTTTATTTTTTTTTTAAATATATTTTTTTTATTTATTTTTTTATTTTATTTTTTTTTGAAAATTTTTTGTTTTTTTTTTTTTTTTAAGATTTTTTTTTGAAAATCTTTTTTTTTTTTATTTTTATTTTTATTTTTTTTTTAATTTTTTAAGATTTAAAGACGAGAGAGTACACATAGGCCTCCTAACCCGGTCTTATGAAACCTCAATTGATAGAATTGCCCCCAGGTAAGGGTAGGATTACTTAATGAACCCGTTTGGAGGACCCTTGCCTAGAACAGTCAAGCTGTCTCCACACTCTGGACAAGGCTTTTCTTGAATCAATCGTGATCAAAGAACGCAATTGGTTTAACCTTAGTGGTCTATGTCCCTTTTTTTTATAAAAATCCCAAATAGACTCATCGAAGAGAAACGATGGCCCAAAACCTTAGTCGAACGGGCTCAACATTTCTGCAAGCACCAAAGAACGATAGGATAGGAACAAAGTTTCTCAATTTTGAATCCAAACTAAGAAAACTAATTTTTTTTTTATTTTTATTTTTTTTTAATATTTTTTTTTTTGAAATCTCTAATGAACTCATCGAAGAGAAACGATGGTCCAAAACCTTAGTCGAACGGGCTCAACATTTCTGCAAGCACCAAAGAACGATAGGATAGGATCAAGGTTTCTCAATTTTGAATCCAAACTAAGAAAACTGATTTTTTTTTTTTTTTGAAATCTCTAATGAACTCATCGAAGAGAAACGATGGCCCAAAACCTTAGTCGAACGGGCTCAACATTTCTGCAAGCACCAAAGAACGATAGGATAGGATCAAAGTTTCTCAATTTTGAATTCAAACTAAGAAAACTGATTTTTTTTTTTTTTTTGAAATCTCTAATGAACTCATCGAAGAGAAACGATGGTCCAAAACCTTAGTCGAACGGGCTCAACATTTCTGCAAGCACCAAAGAACGATAGGATAGGATCAAAGTTTCTCAATTTTGAATTCAAACTAAGAAAACTGATTTTTTTTTTTTGAAAAGAGAAAGAATGGAAACAAACTCAAAGAAATAGAAATTTTCAAAAAATCCCATCTCATGTTTTTTTTTTTTTTAGGATGCAAAATCCAACATAGGCTACCAGCTAGAAAGTAGCCAAGGAATCCGGAAAAGAAGTATAAGCATAGAGCAAAAAGTATGATATGCAAATATTTCATTTCCAAGCACCGTGTTCTCAAATGAACGAGTCCCACCGGGTGTGCCAGCTTGATGGAACGCGCTCCGAGGCGCCGCTGGGGCGGCTACCGGGGTCTGCGGAACGTGGGAGTCCGTCGGGTCCGGCCCTTTCGCGCCCTGGCGGGCCCTGAAGCGTGCATCAACATTTTTTTTGTGTGGGTGTGCCAGATTTTCTATTTTACTTGGAATTGCAAGTGGTAATCCGGAGATCAACCTTCGCAAGTAAAAAGGAAATCAACTTCTTTCAAGTTTTCCATTGCACAAATATTTAAGAAAAGAGACATTTTTTTAATTTGCCGTGAAAGGCGATTTTGTTTGGCATTTATAGCCGATTTTGGCGTTTATAGCCGATTTACAATTCTCATCAATAATGAAAGACAAGAGTTGTGATTTTTGTCTCTTTAGAAAAATACAAACTACAATGAAAAGCAAGAAAAGGAAGATCTAACTTTTCAGGAGATTGTGGGGGACTCGTTCAGATTGACGGTCGCAAGCCATGTATGGGCTTCGCCATCATCCATGCAGATGAGAACAGAAGATGCTCTTGATTCGCTTGGCTTGGCTATAACCTCAGGTTTTTAGAGGACAAAGACCAAGAGAAGGTCCTATGTCCAATAAAAAGCTAAGTAGACGGGCTGAAAAGCCACGTCTAAGCCATTGGAGGCAGCAGGAGAAGGCAAGGACCTTGGGGGGGGGGGGGGGGTGCCCCCCCAAGGGACTTTTGTCACCTTGTAGTGGTGGCCGGTGCAGAACTTCAGCAGAGTTTTTCTCTCTTTTTCTTTCTCTCAGATCTCTTTCTGATCTTTTTTTCTGATCCTCTGATTTTCTCCTCTTTTTTTCTGATCTTTTTCCGATCTCAATTTCAATGGAATGCTCTCCTATTTATAGGCCTTTGGTAGCCATTTAGGAGGGTTTATGAGCCTTAATGGCTTTAATGGGAGGAGTTACAAGATTTATTTCTTGATTTTGTAACTCCTTTTTCCTTGAATCTGATTGGCCGATGGAGATTAAGGGCTTTTAATCACCTTAATTACCATAATGGGAGGAGTTTCATGGTTTAAATGCCATGAATCAATTGACTTGTAACTCCCAAATGCTTGCTTCTGATTGGGCCGTCCAAAGAAATGAATTAATGACTGCAATAAAGCTAGTCAATTAACCACATTAATTGGTCGCCGAGCAGTCGAAGAGTCGCGGGCCATGCCGTGTCTTCTGGAATTCTTCTGGCGATGATCATCGATGGATCTACATGCTGATCGACATCGGATGAACATGTAACTTCAGACATTGATAGCTAAGAGTGGGCCGGTGACATCTGTCTTGTCGATTTCACGATCGGTCGGACAGAAAGTGCACTTTCTTGGTCGACCGGTTGGCGATCTTGGAGCGATCAATGATGATTTTATGCTTTTGACGGCGGATCCGAGATGTCGTCGGATATGAGTCAATTTAGAGCACTAAAAATCACATTTTCAGGAAACCACAGGGGCCAAAGTGCGCGAAACGCGAAAAAAGACGGAAAAAACGGGTCACCGGCGGAAAATCCGGTGACCCGGACCTCCATGGTCGCCGGCGACCATGGGCCATGGTCGCCGGCGACCATGGACCGGCGACCATGGGCCATGGTCGCAGGGGCCTGCGACCATGGGCCATGGTCGCAGGGGTCTGCGACCCTGGGGGATTTTTCCCCTTCGGAGCCCGTTTTGCGGTCGTTTTGAGGTCTTTTTCGTCGCCGTTTTCTTCTGTATTTTTCTTGACATTTCTTCTCATTTATTGGCTTGATTTCCCTGTAGAAAACTTGATGAGAATCCTTGCATTTTTAGAGTGCAAAGTTTCCAATTTTCCGGGAAAGCCGAAGACTTTGTCGCGTAAAGCTGCTGATTTTCCGCCAGAAGCTGAAACTTGGTCAAACGATGTCGGAATGACCTGAAATTTGAGGTGAAGCCTCCTGAGCAATAAATAAGACCAACCATAGGCTTTTGTTTGAGTTTTGAAGCCGTTTGGGGTCCCGTCGATGCTTCACTTGATTTTGCTGCGGGGAAAATGCCGAGCTTTGATATGTGGCCAAACGATGTCCGATTGACCTGAAATTTGACGGGGAGCCTATTGGAGTCATTTTGAGACGTTCCATGGGCTCCGTTTTGGATGTCATGGTCCCGGGTTGCTCCGCCGCCGGTAGGCTTGATTTTCTCTCGGAGCATCGAAACCTGGTCAAACGTTGTCAGAATGACCTGAAATTTGACGTGCAGCCTTTTGGAAGCATGTAGAAGCCACTCATGCACTTGGTTTGATGAGCGAAGGCTTCGGTGGTTCCCGCCGCCGGGAGGCTTGATTTTGCTGCTCGAGCATTGATGGAGGGTCAAACGTTGTCGGTTTGACTTGAAATTTGGCATGGAGCCCTTTTGAGACATGCTGGAGTCATCTGTAGGCTCTGATCGAAGTTTTGACGTCTCCGATGATGTCGCCGCCGGGAGCGCCATTTTAGTTGTCGGAGAAGTGAAGTTAGGCCAAATGTTGTCGAAATGGCCCGAAACTTCATGTGTACTCTTCTCTTGGCTATCTTGAAGGATCTTGCAGTTTTTGTTTGATTCTGACAAGATTTGAATTTTTGGAGAAATTGCATTGCCTATTTATGGCAGGTTGCGACTTCATGCAGCTTTCTTGATGTTGAAGAGGCAAAGTGACATTTTTGGTGTCAACATTCATCAATGATGGAATGAAACTAGTTTTGCATTCAAGTGAAAAAAAAATTCCACCACCAGTGTTCAATCGCCAGTTTTGCACAGGATAATGGTGAGGAAGTCAATATTTCCACCACCACCATCCTAAGAAAATATTTTAATCTCGAAAGTATATGGACCAAATTGAAATACAGGTTGAAAAGCATGATTTTGGTTCATAATACAAATATGTTGTGCAACACAGTAACTGAATTTAAATAAGAAACTTGCAAGAATGGTTCAAGACACAAGAGTGTGGTAAATCTAAATAAACCTTCATTAACTACCTACAATTTGGAATTATGATGTAAGTTCCAACTTTATAAACATAGAAGTTCTCAGTAGAAATCTATCAAATGAATTGATTTAAAAACTCAAAGAGCAGATATTATTATAGTGAATCAATCTTCATTGCCTGATTCTTCCAAAGAGAAAAATCATATTAAATTGATAGATAGTCAAATGGTGGTCTCTAATCAAGAGCAGTGGCAGTGACAACTATTTCACTGTAGCACAACTGGTTTCTATGTCAAGCTTTCCACTAAGCCCTTACTTGGGCTTGGCAATAACAGATGGGGCTGTAATTTCTTAAGACACCTAAATCCTTGTAGTCACAGGGTCATGGCTGGCAATTATTCAATTCCCTATTATTGGCTCAACTACTCTATGAAAAATAATAAAATAGATCAAGTCAGGCATGTTATTTAACCAAGATTACTTAAAAATCGGGTCCAAGTTGAAAAAAATGGCTGAGTCCAATTTGATAGGCAAAAATGACAGACCTAAACAAATACTTGTTAGGTGATAACCTGTTTCAAACTTAACATTTCAAAATCATCTAATAATCCACATAAATGCATGTAAATCACCAAGACATGGAAAGATCAGAAGCTCTAAATATGGATTTAAAAGAGAGAAAAGACCACCAGCATTCATTTTCAAACATGAATTTAAGTGGGCTCCTCCACCATTAATTTTGAGGCAGTACTTTGTCATTAGAACAGTACACCCTAACGACAATACTTCCAAACCCCTACGATAGCAAGGCCACTATTAGATGATCCAGTCCGTTTGTGGCTCAACCTTAAATAAGAATGGAAAAAAAAACATGACAATCACAGAGGAGCCGACAATGGAAACCTGCTGAGGAGAGCGCCTGCAGGCGTCGTGTCACTGTGACGAGGTCGGACTGAGACTGAGAGGGTGTCTCCGATTGCGGATTAGAGAGAGCGTGGAGGTACCTCAAATCGTTTGTTTCTTTCAGAAATGGGATGTGCAAATGAGATAGGGTTCTATTCGTTTGGGATGGAGAAACAAAATGGCGAGCCTCGACAAGTTTCTTTTAAGAAATGGGCGGGCTTTAGGTCATTGGACCCTTTCATCGATCATACGTGCAGTTAGCACATTTGAGCGGACCATGCCCTGCACATGAGCTGAGGAAAGGGGGGTTCATATATATATATATATATTAAAATATCATAAATTTCACAACATGTATTGCAACCATAATTTTGAATTAACCATTAGTGTTAAACACTTAAAGTCAAAATACTACTAGTAGTAGTGCAGTACTTAATTACTCAATCACCAAGTAAGTTGAGAGTAGATTTTAACTCTTTAAGTAATATTTACTACTATATTAAAATGAATGAATGAATTAATTAAAACAACGGAGTATAGACATAGAGGTATTGCGGTTGAGGAGGAAAGAAGCCTCCATATGAGAATCCACCAAAATCTTGCAAATCACTTAAGTTTTAGTAAAAAAGGAGGCTTGGAAAGCTCTAACACAAACTTGGGAAGCTAACCAAATGGTGTCACATCCCTGGCCCAGGTCCCCCGTAAATGGGCCTGAGCCTTGAAGTGTGACCTGCATGGGGATTGAAGTTGACCAGACTCATGCGCAATTAGCCCCCATGCGTGAGTTCCCACAAAATTCCATGCGCGAGTCATCTACAAAATCCATCACAATTTAAAACCTTTCTCGCGGAAGTTTGGATAACTCATAAAATCCACTAATCCACATAATAAGACATGGTATCTAATGCATTCCATAGTATATTTGAATAAAGGATAAAAGCATAAACATGTCCACATATAACATTAAAGTCTTAAGGAAGCATTAATGTTAAGGATTATAAAACATAAACAATCTAAAACATCTCATAGTTACATAGTCTAAACAAAAAAGGCCAACAAAAGAGAGTAAATCTGGATGTGACAGATCTCGCGTAGCATAGAGTCTATATGACATTATCGGGTGGTCACTCCACTATCCCCTGAGGTGTCTCTATGACCTTCTAAGTTTTTGGGGCAAGGGCATTGGCATCGTCACCTATAATACAAAGTGTAGCGTTGTTAGGTTACACAATCTAGCAAGTTGAATAGATATAATAAGCATAACATGTAGCTTCAAATAAATATAAATTACAAATGATCATGAAGATATCAATAAAGCGAGTACTAGGCATAATTATGCATGAATAAGCATGTAACATAAGGAATCATGTGTGATAATGTCTAATAGATGTATCCTAACAAAATGGCATTCTGCATGTGCTATATTCTTCCAATATTGGTTACATATCGCGTTGACAACAATACAAAGTAAAAAGGTTTTGAGTGAATTCGATGATCCTTTTTTAGTGTCTCATTCCTTTATATAGAATTTACAATGTCCATTATGGTCTACAATCTACTCAATTTAAAGACATACTTTTATGTATTTGTCTTTGACTGATTCATTTTTAGTATATTTTGTCTTCTCATCTAACTGAGATTTTGTATAGGCAAATGGTTGCATTGTTAATTATTATGCATGTGAGTGTCTTTTATTCTATAAAGTAGACAAGTTAGTGTGTAGAGTTCTACTTACACACGGAAGACTTATTGTCGGTTCTTATAGAATATAAGTTGTTTTTCACAATCTAGATGAATTTAGACACACCATCGATACGATTGTAGCATAATGTTTCAACAAGCTTGCCTTGGTTGCGGGAAACGGTATAGTTTCGACTCATTATGCTAGTACGGTTTGTGGGTATTGAACATGATTGTTTTTTGGGTTTATTGTCTTTATACTGACTATATAAGATGATTAACATCCAAATGGTTATTATGAGTGCTTGTACTCTTAATCCCGACATAAATAATAGACACATACTTTTAGTGTTTGGCATTTTGATTTATGAAGGAGTGAGATCTTTTAAGGGTCAACAATGTCAGTAAATTGGATGACTACACTATGTGTGTGGTGCATATTTGTTTATTGATAGAATACACGTTCCGTAATAGGGATTGATGATATCCCCTTGATGAAGCTTTTAAGTTTTGATTTATCAAACCCTACAGGTGGACTTTGTGTCTGACATATTTTAAATAAGTTAAGTGTAAGGTCTTAAGGAATTATAAAGATATCGATTAAATGTAGATGTCAGTAATTATTTAATCGATGGATATCTGAAATCTTAACGTTGGGACATTAATAAGCATTTGATAACAAGAAGCTCGAAATATTATTTTGAGAATAAGGACAGGAGTGCAATTATAATTCTTTAGTGGACTGAGTTGCAATTTATGGAACTAGGATTCTAATTTGGGTCGAATTAGGGTTTCTTGTTTCCATAAGAAGCCTATCCTTATTTTCTTCTTAAGGTCCCTATTGTAGCCTATAAATATGCTCTACTACTCTCTAGGTTATACACAAGAAAAATAAGAGAAATCTCGTTTTGAAGAGCAAAGGAGAATTCGCAGAAGAGGCCCACTCCCTGGTGCAAGTTCAACCATATAGGAATACAGTAGAAGATCTTGAGATTTTCGAATTGCTATAAGACCAAGATCAAATTAGAGAGATCTCGCAGGTATGGTTTTTAATCATGTTATCTATACATATTTCCGCAGAGATCCGTACGCAATATCGAAAGTTCCTGGTTTCTATTTTTTTCTAACAATTGGTATCATAGCCAATCTTGATACTGCATATGGATTGAAGAAAATATAATAAGATTATATGTTGCTGTAAGAAAACATGATCTGCTTTTGCTTAAGTAACCCTCGTTTTACAGCGAAGTATCTAACCTCTGTTTTGTAATAACTGAATAACTGATCTAGCTATCATAGTCACCAAGTGTGTATGTTATGTGAATGGATCCCATGAATCAAATTCGTGGTTACTGTTTTACGTATTCAATACAATTTTTTTTATAGTGATGTAATTATATTGAGATAGCATGTGAACTCCGTTCATAAGGAGGCTTAGGATTCAATGTAATTTTTTATGGTGATGTAATTATATTGAAATAGCATGTGAACTCCGTTCGTAAGGAGGCTTAGGACTGAATGTAATTTCTTAAGAAGAGGCACAGGTTTTGAAGGCAAAAATACAATTTCGAAGGAAGAACTTCATAAAAAAATTGAACTTGAACCCCGCCGGGGGACACCCCCGGACCCCCTCTGCGAAGCGCATGTTTAAAGAAGTGGGAATTATGAAGACAAAAGGATCCTACTTGACCATGATAGCTGTTGGAAGTAGGTGGGCCTCGTGGATAGGTTTTCAAAACTTTTTGACCCACTTGACTCAGGAATCAAGTACCCATAGGGCCATAAACCACATCCAGGATGAAATCCCTCCGTCTCATCAATCATGTACAATAATAAACTCTATGTAAAAGATAGAAATCAACAACACCATGCAACCAAAGTAACCCACAACAAATATAGAAGTAGATTATACCTTTGGAGCCCGATAGTGCTTTAATGGAGAATAAGACTTGCTAGTTGAAGAAACTCTTTCTTTGTAGCTAATTAGAATCTCCAAGGCCTAATTGTCTTCCACGCTATGACTAGCTATCAGATCTCTTTTCTCAAGAAGATTGGTGGAAACTTCAAGAGAAAGCCCAACTAGAAACTCCAAGGAACTAGAGAGAAAATTGTGCAACACTTGCACAATGAGGAGCCTTGGACATGAATTCCAAGAGTGAGAGAGAGAGTGGACGTCCAAGGGGGTTTGTGTTCCCCATTTTATAGCCTTTTGACAACTCCTCTTCTTACTAATAACTAATTAGAAGTCCAACTTCCATTACAAATTAGTAACTTTCTCCTTTCTAATTATTATAGTCTCACTTCCACAACAATTAGTAACTTACTATTACCACTATTAGAAGTCCTACTTCAAATAGAAATAGTAAGTTTTTAAATCCTTCCTTTTAGAGTTCAAGTAGGATTAGTATCTTTTTAACAACTTGGGCTAGTGTGGGGACCACTAGGGATTCCATAGAAAGCTGGCTCCAACTGGTACACCGCGACCCCACATCTCATGTGCAACCCGGACATCGATTAACCTGACTTTTAGGTTATTCCGATGACGTTTGACCCGACTTTGATGCTCCGAAACAAAATCAAGCCTCCCGGCTGCGAAGCTTCCCAGGACCATGACATCCAAATAGGAGCTAATGGACCGTCTCAAAAAGACTCCAATAGGTTCCCTGTCAAATTCAGGTCAATCGGATATTCGTTGACCGTACATCAGAGCGTGGCATCTCCATCACATCAAAACCAAGTCTAATGGTGACGGGACTCCACACGGCATCAAAACTCAAACAAAAGCCTATGGTTAGTCCTATCTACTGCTCAAGAGGCTTCACCTCAAATTTCAGGTCATTCCGACATCGTTTGACCTAGTTTCGACTTTTGATAGAAAATCGGCAACAAACTCTTTGGCTTTTCCAGAAAATAGGAAACTTTGTGCTCCAATTTGCACAGCTTCTCGTCAAGTTTTCTTTCGGAGAATCAAGTCAGTAAATGAGGAAAAATGTTAAGAAAAATACAGGAGAAAAAATGATAAAAAAATATCGAGAAATGGCCGAAAAACGGCAACCAAAAAGGGGGAAAATCCCGCCGGCGACCCTGGAAATCCGAGTCGCTGGATTTCCGCTGAAAGGGCCATTTTTCGATATTTTTCACGTTTTGGGAAATCCTGTCCCTGTGGTTTTCCGAAAATCTGATTTTTGATGCTCGAAATCAACCGATCTTCATCAACATCTTGGATTCACAGTCAAAAGTATGAAATTATCATTGATCGCCCCAAGATCGCCAACCGGCTGACCAAGAAAGCACACTTTTTGCCTGATCGATCGAGAAATCGACAGGACAGATGTTACCAACCCACTAGTATCAATCAATGACTCAAGTTGCATCGCCATCCGACATTAAACAACATGTGGATCCATCGGCGATCATCGCAAGAAGAATTCCAAAAGATGCGGTACGGCCTGTGACTCTTCAAGCGCCCTGACGACCACTTAATGTTGTTAATTGACCTGTTTTATGACAAATTAATGCGGTCATTAACTCATTATTTTGGACAGCCCAATTAGAATCAAGGAAACGGGAGTTACAAATCAAAGTAATCATGGCATTAAAACCATGAAACTCCTCTCGCCATGGGGATTAAAGGCGATTAAATGCCCATCATTCTCCATCGGCCAATCAAAAGAAAAAAAAATGAGTTACAAAACAAATGAATTAAAACTTGTAACTCCTCTCCATCATGGAGCATCAATGCCATCAATGCTCGTAAACCACCCCATGGCTACCAAAAGCTTATAAAAAGGGGTCATTCCAAGAAATCCAGGATCGATCCGGTAAATCCAAGAGCAATTCACACACAGAGGGCTACACAAACACAGAAAGAGCCAGAAAATCCTAAAGAAACTCTGCTGCAACACCACAAGGTGATCGAAGTCCCTTGGGGGACCACCCCCCCAAGGTCCCTCTCATCTATCCAATATGGCCTAGACATGGCTTTTCAGCCCGTCTACTCAGTTTTTTATTGGATATAGGACCTCTCTTCGGTTTTTATTCTCTAAAAATCCGAAGTCCAAGCCAAGCCAAGAAAAATCAAAGCGTCATACGTTCTCATCTGAAGGACGATGACAAAGTCCATACATGACTTGCGATTGTCGATCTGAACGAGTCCCCGCAATCTCCTGAGAAATTAGAATTCTTTTTCTTTCTTTTCTATTGTATTTTGTATTTTTCCAAAGAGACAAAAAAAAATCACAACTCTTGTCTTTCATTATTGATGAGATTTGTAAATCGCCTTGCATGGCAAAAAACCCCCTTTCACGGCAAAAAATGGCATTTCAAGGCAAAAACCGCCTTTCACGGCAAACAAAGAAAAATTACCTTTTACGGCATTTAAAAACCTTGTCTCTTTTCTTAAATATATGTGCAATGGAAAGTTAGAAAAAAAATTGATTTCCTTTCCACTTGTGAAGGTGGATCTCCGGATCATCATCTCTAAATTCCAAGTAGAATAGAAAATCTGGCATACCCGTACAAAAATGTTGATGCCCGCTTTCCTTCCACTCCGCCGGCCTCTCGGTAGCCCCGGGACGGGCGGAGGTGAGAGTGGAAACCAAAAAGCCGGGTCCATCAGATCTTATCCACACATATATCATATCTATTATACTAATGGGACCCGGTTCATTTCATGAACCATCATGTCATGTGTATTGGTCATGTGCATTAAGTAATAAAACACCATCATCTCATGAAAGGAAAGCATGATTTTATTGATAAATAAAGAAATTAATCAATTTATTACATCATCTGATGGATTGAGTCCATACAATCTAACAATAGCTAGGCTTCTTATGCTGGTTGTCATTCCTTTTTGTGCTTGGATGTCTATTATTATCATTACTTGCTAAATATGATATTAATCATGTTTAATTATGTTTAGAATGGTGTCGTAGTAAAGACATGGTTGCTTATTACTACTAGATTTTAAACTGGTCTTAATTAAACTGTTTTATAAAAACCCTCATTGTTAAATAACTAAGTGGGAGAAGGAACTTCTTAAGTTCTTACAGTCTCCATCATTGGTTTGTAGGAAATGTAATTGATTTATGTTTTGACCTTGGAGTCTCCCTCTTAATTGGATGAGTTAATTATGCAATCTCCTTTACAAACTCCCATATGGACGATTTAGGGTAATTATTAGTATAGATCTCTTCTCCATCTAATGGGACTGAATACAGAATAATAGACCTTAAATTAAATAATGGTATACACTTAACTATAAATAATAGTATGCTCTCCATTTGAACCACTTCTATTATTTATAGGACCAAAACTATGGCAACTGTTTGGTTTTACTTGGCATGGTTTGTTGCCTTGATAGTAGAACTAAAAGGTTATATCCTATCTGAACAAATTAAGTATGGTACTTGCCCTCACATCGAGGCATACTATGCATTGGTGTTTTAGATTGTTGTCGGATTCTTTTATTAATTGGCAGAGGGACCCATTTTCCTTTTATTTGAATCCAAAGATTTATTTTTACCCATCATAATTTGCTAATTATGTAAATCTTAGGTTTTAAGATGGGTGCTTTCAATCCACTTGCTGTTATTCTCAAAGAACACAAACTCACTGGACCTAATTACGTTGACTGGAAAAGAAATTTGGATATTGCGCTAAATGCTGAAGAGTACAAATATGTGCTCACTGAGGTGTGCCCAGAAAAACCTGTAAATGGATGTACCAATGAGGTAGCCATCGAGGCATATAAAAAATGGATCAAGGGTGATGAGATGGCACGATGTTACATGTTGGCATCCATGTCAAATGTTTTGCAACATCAACATCAGTCTTGTCCTACTGCCTACGACATCATGTACAATCTCAAGGAAATGTTTGGTGATCAAGATCGGGCAGCTAGACAGGTTGCTATGAAAGAACTGCTTAACACTAAGATGGCTGAAGGTACTTTTATGAGGGATCATGTTCTGAAAATGATGGGACACCTCAATGAACTATAGGTCCTTGGAGCTGAAATTGATGGGGAGACACAGATCGATATCATTCTCCAATCCTTGACTGATTCCTTTGAGAATTTTCGCTTAAATTACAACATGAATAAGCTCAATTCTTCTCTAGAGGAATTACTCAAGGAACTTCAGGCTTCTAAGGACCTTCTGAAAAAGCCACATAGTGTTCACGTTGCTGAAAAAGGTTCTGTTTCTAAGCCGAAAGGCAAAAAGAAACAGAAAAAGGGTTAGAATCGTAAGGAAGTTCCTCAAGGGGACAACAAACCACAAGGCGGAGGAAAAAGCATAAAGGCAACTGTTTTCATTGCAAGCAAGTAGGGCACTGGAAAAATCAATGTCCAACTTTTCTCAACAAAGTGAACAATAAAGGTAAATTTCATTCACTAGTTATTGAATCATGTTTGGCAGTTATATCTACCTGTACCTGGTGTGTAAATATGGGAGCCACTAATCATGTTTGCAATTCATTGCA
The DNA here is from genome assembly GCA_028538565.1 of Umbellularia californica. Classification (NCBI taxonomy): domain Eukaryota; kingdom Viridiplantae; phylum Streptophyta; class Magnoliopsida; order Laurales; family Lauraceae; genus Umbellularia; species Umbellularia californica. The sequence continues at coordinate 63,949,834 of JAPQWN010000001.1, forward strand.
AAAGGTTCCAGGAAACCAGGTAGCTAAGTGATGGTGAGATTTATTTGCCTATGGGTGATGCTACGAGAGTGGCAACAGTTGCAGTAAATGTTTGTCTAAGTTTTAATAGAGATAGGACTTTAATTTTACAAGATTGTATTTATGTTCCCTCCATAAGGAGGAATTTAATTTCTATTTCTGTAACGCCCCACCCCATACCCATGCATGATATTGTCCGCATTTGTCCACGGGCCTCACTGTTTTGCTTTTGATGGACCCCAATCTATCAAAAAAGCCTCATGCAAGGTAAGGGTGTAAGCTCTACATATAACCCCATTTACTTTCCTCTCTATAGTCGACGTGGGACTCCGGGGCATCAGATTCTACCCCCCTTAGGGTTGCACGTCTCTGTGCAGTAGCTTGCTAGTCTCTGTAGCCTACCAGCTCTCTTAGCCCGCCCACATGGAGACCCGCCCACTTGCACCAGACCATGGCAGGGGACCCACACTAGAACTAGTCAAGAGTCGGCTCTGGTACCATTTGTAACGCCCCACCCCATACCTATGCATGATATTGTCCGCTTTGGCAGATGGGCCGCACAGTTTTACTTCTGATGGGCCTCAACCCATGAAAAGGCCTCATGCAAGGTAATGGTGTAAGCTCTACATATAACCCCATTCACTTTCCTCTCTATAGTCGATGTGGGACTCTGGGGCGTCACAATTTCCAAGTTGGTTAAAGACAGATATTCTGTTTATTTTAATAAATTTGTGGTTATTAAGTACAATAAGCGTTTTATCTGTCCTTGTTCATTGGTGGATGATCTTTATATTATTAATCCTATCTCTCCTAAACTGCAACTGACCGAATCGAATAACACAACTACACTACCATGTAAGAGAAAGGAACTATCGAAATTGAACCAAACGTATCTTTGGCATTTACGCTCGGGACATATTAATCTACACCGGATTTCAGGACTGGTTGCAAATGGACCTTACATTCATTGGAAGTGGAGGTCCTTCTAGTCTGCGAATCTTGTTTAGAGGGGAAAATGACCAAGAGTCCTTTTTTGGCAAAAGGCTATAGGGCCAAAGAACCATTGGAATTGGTTCGCTTTGACCTGTGTGGCACATGAATGTCCAGGCTGGAGGTGGTTTTGAGTATTTCATTACTTTTATTGATGACTACTCAAGGTATGAGTACATTTCCTTAATGTGTTGTAAGTCCAAATGCTTTGAAAAATTCAATGAGTATAGGGCGGAAACGGAGAAGCATTTAAGTAAGAGTATCATAACATTACGATCTGATCGTGGTGGCTAGTACCTCTTTGGAGAATTTAGGGATTACTTAGCACAGGAGAGGATTACATCCTAGCTGTCTGCACCAGGTACACCTCAACAAAATGGTTCTACAGAAATTGAGGGAAGAAGGACCTACCCAAACTTTTCCATCACCGATAGCACAGGAAGAAACACCTCAAGATGGAGAACTTAGCTTTCCATTACCTCGTCGTAGTGGGAGGATTGCCGAGTCTCAAGCTGATGATACTCCAGGTGAAACCACCAACATGATGGATGACCAGCCAGATCAGCATGTTGATAGTGGCACACCAGGATTAATTTTAGCACAGCGTGACACTACTCAAACACAAACACAGGGTGTGCCTTGTCGTAATGGGAGGGTTATTCGTCAACCCGAATGGTATATGTTCTTGGGAGAGTCATACGACAGAGTCCCTAATGAGCTAGATACCGAACCCTGTAACTATAATGAAGCACTCCAAGACAAATATGCAGAACTATGGCAACAATTTATGAAATCAGAAATGGAGTCTATGTACCATAATCAAGTCTAGGATATTATAGAACCACTAGAGGGGATAAAACCTGTCGGTTGTACGTGGGTCTACAAGAAGAAAAGAGGGGTGGATGGAAAGGTTGAAACTTTCAAAGTTAGGCTTCTTGCAAAAAGGTTTACTCAGAAAGAAGGTATCAAAATGAGGAGACTTTCTCGCCAATAGCCATGCTGAAATCTATCCGGATTCTTTTATCCATTGCTGCTTATTTTGATTACGAAATTTGGCAAATGGATATCAAGACAGCTTTCCTTAATGAAAATCTTGATGAATGTATCTGTATGGTACAACCAGATGGATTCATAGCCAAAGGCCGCGAGCACATGTTGTGCAAGCTTAAGAAGTCCATTTATGGACTCAAGCAAGCATCTAGATCTTGGAACATTTGTTTTGATCAAGCCATTAAATGTTATGGTTTCGACCAAAACCCTGATGAACCATGTGTGTATAAGAGGTGCAACAGTAATGTGGTGATTTTTTTAATACTTTATGTAGATGACATACTACTCATTGGAAACGATGTCGGGGTATTGTCTTCGGTCAAAGTATGGTTGAGCAGTCAGTTCGATATGAAGGACTTGGGAGAAGCTAGTCACATTCTAGGGATCAAGCACTTGCGAGATCGGAAACAAAGAATGTTGGGCTTATCTCAAGCGGTTTATATTGTTGCGATTCTTGGTCGTTTTAGCATGCTAGATTCCAAGAAAGGATTTCTTCCTTTCAGGCATGGAATTGCTTTATCCAAGTATCAGTGTCCTAAGACACCTAATGAGATAGAAAAAATGAAGGAGTACCTTATGCTTCGGCGGTGGGAAGCCTCGTGTATGCAATGCTATGTATTAAACCTGATATTTGTTTTGCCGTTGGCATGATTGGCAGATACTAGTCTAATCCAGGGAGAGAACATTGGACTATGGTAAAGCATATACTTAAGTACCTTAAGAGGACTAAAAATTATATGTTGATTTACTAGGCCGAGAATTTGATACCCATTGGGTACACAGACTCAGACTTTCGGTCAGATAATGGTGCTAAAAAGTCGACCTCAGGATTTATATTTACCTTGGGAGGTGGAGCTATAAGTTGGAGGAGTGTCAAGCAGTCATGTACTGCTGACTCTACCATGGAGGCCGAATATGTGGCAGTGGTAGCTTCTAATGCGGCCAAGGAGGCAGTTTGGCTCAGAAACTTTTTGATGGATGTAGAAGTGGTACATTCGGTAAAATCACCTATAATACTTTATTGTGATAGTACCAGTGTAGTTGTTAATGCAAAGGAACCCAGAATGCATAAAAAGGGTAAGCACATCCAGTGCAAGTATCATCTCATACGAAAAATCGTACAGAAGGGTGACATAATTGTGACCAGGATTGCATCGGCGGACAACCTGGTAGATCCTTTCACAAAGAGCTTACCAGCAAAGAGTTTTGATAGTCTTGTGGAAGGCATGGGGTTAAAATACATGTTAGCATGGTTTTGAGTCTAAGTGGGAGATTGTTGAGAATTTATACTAAAAACATACTTTTATGTATTTGTCTTTGACTGATTCATTTTTAGTATATTTTGTCTTCTCATCTAACTGAGATTTTGTATGGGCAAATGGTTGCATTGTTAATTATTATGCATGTGAGTGTCTTTTAATTTATAAAGTAGACAAGTTGGTATGTAGAGTCCTACTTACACATGGAAGACTCATTTGTCGATTCTTATAGAATATAAGTTATTTTTCACAATCTAGATGGATTTGGACATACTATCGGTATGATTGTAGCATGATGTTTCAGCAGGCTTGTCTTGGCTGCGGGAAACGGTATAGTTTCGACTCATTATGCTAGTACGCTTTGTGTGCATTGAACATGACCTTTTTTTGGGTTTATTGTCTTTATACCGACTATATAAGATGATTACCATCTAAATGGTTATTATGAGTGCTTGTACTCTTAATCCCGACATAAATAATAGACACATACATTTAGTGTTTGGCATTTTGATTTACAAAGAAGTGAGGTCTTTTATAGGTTAAGAATCTCAGTAAATTGGATGACTACACTATGTGTATGGTGCATATTAGTTTATTGACAGAATCCACATCCCGTAATAGGGATTGATGATATCCCCTTGATGAAGATTTTAATTTTTGATTATGTCAAACCCTATAGGTGGACTTTGTGTCTGACATATCAAATAAGTCAAGGAATTATAAAGATATTGATTAAATGCAGATGTCAGTAATTATTTAATCGATAGATATCTGAAATCTTAACATGGGGAGATTAATAAGCATTTAATAACAAGAAGCTCGAAATATTATTTTGAGAATAAGGACAGGAGTGCAATTATAATTCTTTAGTGGACTGAATTATAATTTATGGAACTAGGATTCTAATTTGGGTCAAATTAGGGTTTTCTGTTTCCATAAGAAGCCTATCCTTATTTCCTTCTTAAAGTCCCTATTGTAGCCTACAAATATGTGCTACTGCTCTCTAGGTTACACACAAGAAAAATAAGAGAAATCTCATTTTGAAAAGCAAAGGAGAATTTGCAAAAGAGGCACACTCCTTGGTGCGAGTTTGAGCATATAGGAATACAGTAGAAGATCTTGAGATTTTCAAGTTGCTTAAGACCGAGTTCAAATCAGAGAGATCTCGCAGGTATGGTTTTTAATCATGTTATCTATACATATTTCCGCAAAGATCCGTATGCAATATCGAGAGTTCCTAGTTTCTACTCTTTTCTAACATCACAATCCTAAGAAAATCACTTAATATGGTATTACATAATGTTGTACAACTGTACATGGTTGGATGGCTTTGACCATCTTTACTTTTGTAAGTAGGCTGGGCCTTATTATACATATGGGGTGTGACATTGGAGAGGTTTATGACCAACTTAACATCCTCCCTCAAATTGATGATGTGCAGTCAACCAGTAGTAACTTGCTAACTAAAAAATGATTTCGTGGTCATGGTAGTGCTTTTGTAAATATATTGGCAGCCTGAAGTCCTGTAGAAATATGAGGGAGACTAATGGTGTTACGCACGTGTTCATCCCGTATGTAATGACAATTAACCTCAATATATTTGGTGCATTTATAAAACACGGGATTAGCAACAAACCTGATGGCAATAGTATTATCAGCAAAAAAGAGGTGTTGGATTTGATTATGGAAACCCAAGCTAAGAGTAGAGACCATGAAGCCAGACTATTTCAGAAGAAGCTACAAACATAGTATGATATTCTTCTTACGTGGAGGATTTGGATACTTTATCCTATTTTTTACACTTCCATGAAGTCAAGGAGTCTCCCAAATACATGCATCATCCAGCTGTAGAGCGTCGAGTATCAGGACATTCAACATTTGAGTAGGCTATCAGAGAAATAGAATTGCCAACAGGAAAGATCAAGCCACAAGCTGGAGTGCTAAGGATATAATGAATAATGGGCCAAACGTGTGAGAACCTGACCCCTAATTTCCTGGTTTAGTGTGGTTTTAATCGTGATTTGGTTTTCTCGTGGGGTTTAGTGGTTGTTTGGTTGAGTTTTGAGTTAGAATGATTTTTCATTAGCTTTGGGAAGTTTTGAGAGCCAGTGAACCTAGACAGTGACCATAGGGTCCCATTTGTTTTGCGTGGTCAGCATGGGGAGATTCTTAGTGATTCCCAAAAATTCCCATTTTTAGCTTCGTTTGACTAATCTCGCCATTCCCTACAACTTTTGTGTTAACTCCGTGCCCATTCAAAACTCCAAAAATCAGTTTTCCGGAAATCCCAAATTTTCTATTCTTTAACCCCTTTGACCAAATAGTTGACTTTTTATGTGGACCCCGGAAGTATGTCAATATTAGCCTTGTTGGAAAGATAATTTTATTCCGGACACTTTTCATGTTTTAAGTTTCTTGATCCGAGGTCTGGAAAACCCTCTAATCTCCATTACAAGTTCTACTTAGTGTGGACCCCATACCCACCCTTTTATAAAAGGGCAACTTCCACTCTTTCTCCCTCATTTCCCATTTCCATCGGCTGCAACTCTCCAGCTACAGTACCAGCAGCCTCCCTTCTTCTTTTTCTTCCATTTCTCTTGCTCAAATGAAGCCTCCAAGCCACCAATCCGACGAGGGAACTCCGGCAACTTCTTCCCCTTCATCTCCTCTCTCTTTTGACACCATTTTCGTGGGAAACCAAGGTGGGCAGCCCCTTCTCCAAGCTCCTTCTTGTTGATTAATGGCCCTAGAGGTAAGGATCTCTTTCCATCTTCTATTGTTGAGCAATGGCTTTCCCCTAGGTCCTATTTCTTAGCTTGTTTGAACCCATTCCTTCTCTTTGTTGAGTTACTATTTTTAGGGTTCTTATGGGTTGCTTTTTGGGGGTTTTTGTGTAGCTTGGAGCCTTGGCTTGGAAGAGTGTTTAGAGCTTGATTAGAGACCCAAGGCAAGTGGATTGAATGGATGTTTTAGTTTTCAATGATTTCCATGATCAAATGTTTGGATTTATTGTCTCATTAATGGCTTGTTACACTTGCATTCATTATGCTATAAATGCTTTTGGAAAGGGTTGGTTAGCTATTTAATGTCTTGAACATGATTTTAAAGTTTTATTTCATCCCTTGTCTAAGACTTGAATGGACCTATGTGGTTGTGATTCTCTTTTCTTGGTGATTGAATGTGGAAAATGGATGGAGTTATTTGGATGGATCCTTGGTAGAAGCTTTGATATGGGAGAAGTGTTGAAGGTGGAATTGGAGGAGTTTTTTAGCTCATGCTACTGCAAGAAAGTGAATGGAGAATGGGAGAAGTTGATTTGAGGAAGAAAAGACCTGAATCTGAACCCAGTGAGGAATTCCCGTGACTGGCGGTCAGCCAGCGGTTACCCAGCGGCTAGCTGTCTGGTGACTGGCGGCTAACCGCCAGCTAACCGAAGCAGTTTCGGTCACTTTTCCAGAGAGCTGTAACCTCGCGGTCAGCTAGCGGCTAACCGCCAGCCAACCGAATTGAAGCGGTCACAATTCCAGAGAGCTGCAATCCCGCGGTCAGCCTCACAGTCAGCCAGCGGTTAACCGCCAGATCCTCTAGCGGCTAACCGCCAACTGACCGCTAGGTAACCGAAATTCTCTGAATTCTATGAATGAAGGGGGGATTGAAGGGAGCTCCCATACCATTGCTTGTGAACCTTTCTGAGAGCAATATGCACCGCTCACCTGGGAATGTGTTCGAAGCAGAGATGAGAGGTTTGTTGGGGGCCCGTTCGAGAGAGAAACCACATCACAGAGAATCATTTAAGCATTGGGACTACTAATGTGTATAAGGAACCCGGCATGTCTTTCAAATTCAAAGAGTACCAAATTTTCTTTATTATACAGACATACGGGATCCCTATTCACCTTGAATGAGTTTTAAACCCCGATACCGTTCCTATATTTCGAAAGTTGTTTCACCGGTTTATTCTCGAAATTTATGAGTTGTGATTTATCCATCCCGAAAGCACTGAACTGTATTTTGTAGCATTTGTGCCAGCCCCGATATGCATGACCCGATATTGAAATGATATTTGTGCCTTGAGCACCCCGTTTCACCCGTTTATACAATTTCATCAAGTGTTTTATAGATGCCCGATTTCTTGTATATGACCTATCAATACTTGGGGCCTTGAAACATTGTTTTTTCAAGCTTAGGGAGGTATGGTTTGGAGCCCCAATGCAATGTAAGAACTTGGAAGGCATTTTATGGAGTCTGGATGAAAAGAAACCCCATTATGAAGATTCGTCAAGGATCCTTAGACTTGTCAATGTGCATAGGGATCCGAGATGTCCTTAATTCTCATTGAATACCAAGTATATGTCAAATTAGACATACGGGACCCCATTCACATTGATTTAAATCTAGGACCCTCAACGTTTGGTCCGGAAAAGTACAGAAATCCATTATGTCTTATTTAAACTCGAATTTCACTTGTACACTTTAAATCTCATATTTTATGACTAGACTTGCCCCGAAGGTATTGAGATTTATGTTTCTTTTTAGCATGTTGCTAACCCGTTTATGCCCGACCCGATACAGACATGTTTTGTACCGATGGGTACCCCGTCCCGTCACATGTATTTATTTGACCTGATTTCTTGTATATGACCCATGAGAATAAAACCTTGAGGCAATATGGGGCCAGAGCTTTGTAGTGCGAGCCCATGAGCCAAAAAGAGAGCATGCATACATGTATTTGTTTTGTTACTTGCATATAACCTATGAGTCGGTACCACTAAGCTTGGATGACCTTGTTGGTCTGATCTACCGACTTGGAGATCCCTTTCTTATCCTGCCAGCTGCAGCTTGGATCCCGCTACCCGGTTATTTAACCGTGGTCTTGTCCCGATACCGCAGATTGCTACTGTGGTTCCTGATGCCCGGCTCGCTACCGTGGTCATGTCTTGTATATAGTATATATGTATATGTAATTTCGTTGTACCTCCTCACTTCGGTGACTGAGGTCAACGCCTTGACATGCTTGCTCTTATCACTTCGGTGATAGAGGATTTAGCTTCTTGTGGTTGCCATCTTGCTTGTTCCCCGAATTCCTTAGTTACCTTTACATGCTTTACACCGCGTCCATGTTTTTAGTAAATGATTGATTTCTTTCGTGAAGATTATTGTTTAAACAGGTTTACAATGTGAGGCATTCTCGATTTGTGAAATGTTCATGTTTTATACATGCTTTAAAGGAATACATGTTTTGTCAAATATTCAGGTTTCATACCCGTTTTATATGAATACAAGATTTTGTCAGATGTTCATGATTTATTACATGTTTTATCGTTCAGTATATTGTTTATATCCTTTCACCCACCTGCCAGACCGTCGTGTCTGACCCACTACTTTGGTACTCAGGTTCGGACTTCTTCACCCGAGATGAGTGCACGTGTTGGCTGTGGAGCCATGAGCTTACAGGTGGTTTGTCGGCTATGTCACGTAGACATTGAGCTTAACATCGGTATTACGTCACATATGGGGTAGTGATCATTAGCTTGTTTTTGTATGGCTTCTGTTAGCCTTTTCTTGGGATTTGTAATTAATACACACTGTTATTTGTAACTTGAACATATACGGGAATGTAATACCCTGTTACTGTCAGCTCTGTACTTTATTGAGATGGTTTATTCCAGTCTGAGATGGGTCATTGATAAGAGGGCTATATGCTTGGGTTGAGTGCGGTGCGGAATCCAATGGCCACGGACTCCGAGTTGCAACACCACGAAAGCTTCCGCTAAATGTTCAGAGTGTGCTGGAATTTATTTATAATCCTCACACACGCGGATCTTGGGAGAAACATAATTAGTACTTCACGGACCCCGGGTTTGGGGTCGTGACAAAACGGCAGCGAGATGAAGATGTAAAGGTTTTTTCATGAACTGACTTACCAAATTAACCGCATATGAGATATCAGGTTGAGTAATGATAAGGTAGACCAAACTTCCGACTAATCGTTAATATAACGTGGCGTAAGGAAGAAGATCACTCGTATCTTTATTGAGCTTGACATGACCCCAAAAGGGGCATCCACGGGAGTGGAGTGCGAAAGTCTCGCCACCTCAATAAAATTTATTGCATATTTGTGCTAATCTAGGACTAAACCTTTATCGTCATATTAAAAGACACATTAAGTGAACTGTGGAGATGTGTGATCAAGTTAAAGTCTGTACCAGATATGATTATGTCATTAACATAAACCAAGAGCACTGTAATTCCTTTCAAAGTATGATGTAGAGACATGGAAGGATCATATGCACTCTACTGAAAATGAAGTTGAAGCAGAGTATCGCGAAAGTTTTCAAACCAAGCCCAATGTACCAGCTTTAGATTGTAAAGCGATCGTAGTAAGCAGGCAACATTACCATTGGAAGCACCTATTAGTCCTTGTGGAAGACGCATATATACTTTCTCTTTAAGATCACCATGGACAAACGCATTTGTAAGTGCCTGAATATTATGGACTTGGTTTAGACGATGATGAAGCTTTTAATGATGCTGCTTATCAAGTCTGAGAGCTGCTGGAGGTATCAATGAATATCCTGAACCTGAAAGATGAACAAAGGTCAGGGCCCCAGGCTGCTATCAGCCAAAGGCACTCCGACGCCTGAGTTAGTGCTATCACTGAACTAGGGTGAAGTGGGGAAGAAGAAAGAGGTTCAGGCAGGATAATATGTAAGTTATATCTTGCGTACCTGTTATGGACTTACCATGCAGGTATATATAGAAGAGAGTGGAAGGTTCCATAGTGGAGGTAGGTGAGGATGCTTGTCCCATCAGCCCATACTTAGGACCCTTAGTAGGGGTAAGTGAGGGTACTGTCCCATTGGAGCTTTCCTCAAATCCCTCACATAAATGTGGATGTGATCATCTGATAGGAAAAAGCCCTTATCGATGGCGAGCGGGCACCCTATCTGTCAGGGCTCTCTGCAATGTGGCTATCCCATATCATAATGGAGATTAGACGCTCAATGCCCACCTCGGTCAAGTGGACCGAAGTGGAGGTCACCGAGGTCGGGCTTGCTCGAGGTCGGGTACTGTTACAGAGACGCTCGAGGCAGAGCCCAGAAAGAGGGTGGCCGGTACACTTACCGGGACCAACTCCAAACTGGTGCCAGCTGGCACTCTGCCGAGCTGGGTGAATGAGGTCGGTGCAGCTCCTAATTGGTACTATTACCCAGGTCAGGGATAACCTCGGTATTAGATAAACACCCCCACATAATTGCCCCCTAGCTGCTGACCTCATGAGAGCTCTGGAACTAGATTGAGGTCGGGAGCTAAAAACGTGGGAGTTTTATGAATACCGAACTCGCAGCACCGTACTTTGAAATCGGCCGTTGATGTCGGATCCCCATCATGACCGTTTAATTAAGGGCTTCATTACTCCGTCGCCAACCTGTCTGCCAGAGGGCGCTGAAACCGCTGTGTCCGTTCGAGGCAATCAATCATTCTGACGGCGATTACTGCGGAAGGCGTATTGCTCCTACCACGTGTCACCATCTGGTTCGCAGTACGGCTGCTCCGAAGCGACGCACGCCTTTTGAGGCGGCGTGCTGAATGGTACCCTTGGAATTCGAAAAGGCGTCCTGCTGTCCTATAAAAGCAACACTCTCCTTCTTCCTTCTCCTATTTTGGCGTTTGATCTTTGGGGAGACTCTGCTCGAGCTCAGACCAGCCTTCTGTTTTCTTCTTTGTCTCCCTGCTTTTCTGCTTCTCTGCTTTTTACCTTGCTCTGTAAGTTTCTCCTTCCTTCGCCTTCCTTTTCAGTGCCTCTATTCCATCTTCTTCCTCTATTTAGGGTTTTCTTCTCTGTCATCCCTAGTCCTCCCAGACCTCCAAATATGGGTATTGGGGTGTATCGCTGTCTGGCTGACACCAATGGAGCCATGAATAGCTTTAGGGAGAGGTACAACATTTCAGACAACATCCGGGCTAGGTTAGATGGCCCAAAAGACCCCTGGGACGGTTACTCCTACCGAGACGGATGGATGCCTTTTCCTCTGTTCTCGGTAGTAGAGGGGGGGAGTCAGGTTCCCTGTTCACCCTCTACTTAGGGAATGTCTGGCTACATGGCACCTCGCCCCATGCCAATTAATGCCGAATAGCTATAAGATTATAATGGGGGCGGTAGAACTGAATAAGATCTTAGGCATCCACCTCGGTGTGCACGATATCGAAGACGTCTACGACGTCTGTAAATAGACAGGGGAGCCTGACCACTACGATTACCTCCGAGGAAAACCGAAGATGGTCCCCTTTGTCACTTCCCTCGAGGATTCGATGCACCACGCCGGGAGCGATAGGTTGTTCGTTGCCGGCAACTGGGAGTTCGGCGCAGAAGATACCGAGGCGGAGAGGAGGTACAGGGTACCTCGCCACTTCGGAGTTCTCCAAAGTAAATACTGAGCTCAATAGCTTGAGTCTTTCATCCATTTTCTTTATTTGCCGAACTGACGTTCTTTATCTGTCATGCAGAGGCCGGCGAGAGAAAATAGGCAGCTTGGCGTGCTGGCTGGAGGAGGAACAACGACTGGTTGGACGCTATCCAGCACTACAAAGGTCACCAAGGGAGCACTGCTTATCTCCTCTTGGGGTACGAGCCGAGATACAAATCTTACTCGAAGAGGGGGCTCGAGTTTTTAGTAACCGGGGTCAGCTACGCGCCAGAGTCGGTTGAGCAACAGTCGAGCTCCTCCGCCACCGACCGGGATCAAGTTTTTGAAGAACCTCCTTCCGGCTCAGCAGAGATGGAGAGGGGCCGTCAGGGATTCGCCACCACCAACCTCAGGGAGAAACTCCTCGGCAAACGGGCCTCCTCTTCTTCGAGGCCTGCCGACTCCTCCAGGGTCGCCTCTAGGGCTCCATCTTCTAGCTCCTCTCGTCATCATTCTACAGAAGTGAGGGAGGAGGAGAGACAAACGAAAAAGGCAAGGGGGGAAGACCCGTGCCAATCCAGGCCTCGGAAGGAGAGGGCGACGCTGTCGACCCAGGCAGAGGAGAGGAGGGAGCTCAGGCGGAGGGCCGAGGAGGAGGAGGAGGAGGACGTGGAGGAGAGAAGAGAGGAGCAGAGAAAGGAGGTGGAGTAGAGGCATGAGGAGAGAATGCCAGCGACACCCATGGGTGACGGTTCGTCTCAACAGAACCCTGCTCCACCCTTGGTGCCCCATGCTCCAGAGTTCGAGCTATGGAGGCCATCCTTCTCCCTCGGGCCAGGGGTGCCGCTGACCACCGGACATAGGTTATCCGGCAGTTCGGCAGTCGCGGCAGCGCTGGCGGGTGCGTGTGCGGTCCCGGCAGATATTGATCGGCTGAGGAAAATGAATGAGGGCGCGCTGCATATGTCCAACCTCACGTCGGCCCCGCTGGTAAGAAGCATTTCGAGTTGTCTAATTCTGTGGACTTGCTTTGAGCTCTGCTGACTCTTATCTCTTCCATCTTTTCAGGTCGTGCAAAGGTCTCAAGTGGCATTGGAGAAGTCTCATCAGAGCTGCTCTATGATCCAATCTCTGCAAGCTGACAAGCAAAAGCTTGCAGCGGCTCTAGAGGGGAGCTCGAAGCAGCTGAGGAGGTCTCACGAGGAGTACGCCAAGCTGACCGAAGAAAATGAGGGAGCCATAGAGGAGATCACTAGGATAAGTGCTGAAAATCATGAGCTCCAGGCTGTGGCGTACGAGAAGGAAAAGAGGGCTGGCCAGCTAGAGGTCGAGATGGAGGCCTTGAGGAGAGAAAAGGCCGAGACCGATGCTCTGCTGCAGGCCGAAAAGGAAGCCTTAGCTAAACTGAGAGCTGACTCCGAGGTTTCGCGGCAAGCAGAGATCGATGCCTCTTTCCAGAATGGGCTGGCCCAGGCGACCAAGCAGTATGAAGATCAACTCGTAGGGCTGGGGGAGGAGCTATTTGAAATGGGCTACTTGGCAGTGCTCAGAGAAATGGGGATCCCCGAAGGTCATCCCATTTACCAGAATCTGCCCAAGCTCCCTCGCCCCGAGCCCGAGTCGCCTGCCCCCTCATTCACCGAGGCCTCTTTTGATCCTCCAGCTGCCGAGCCCGTAGTCTCCTTCGAAACTCCTGAAGAGACTCTTCAAGCTCCAGCTGCCGAGACCACAATTGCCGATCTCGGGGCCGACAATGTGCAGGCTCTTCCTTCTGCTCCTGCTGGGGATGGTGATGGTGGTGGCGAGACTGGCGAAGTCTCTGTGATTGACGTTGAACAACTGTCATGATGTTGTCTTTTCATTTACTTTTCTGTATGTGGGGGGATTTCTTTGTACTTTTTCTTCTTCAATTTGTACAAAAATACTTCTTTGATGAATGAAATCATTTTCTGCACCAATCTATGTGCTTGAGTGTTTGTTTCTTCCATCTCTTTTCCTGTTTTGTATTTGGTCTTGTAATCAAGATAAAACAAGTAACATGAACAAAGACTAGTAATTTAAACTTGGTTCTATAACCGAAGCAGTAGGATCCTTCAACCAAGGTCAAGTGACTGAATTAGGTTCCGCAACCGTAACGAGTCAATGAGTTTGGTAAGACGAAATGAGCTGGGTCCCGTGACCAGATCTGAGATCATTGAATTTGGTTCAATTACTAGAACTGAGGGCGGCTGGTCTTGTGCCCGAGCCGAGGCAGCTGGTTCTGTAACCGAGCTGAGGGGTGGCTAGTCCTATGACCGAGCCAAGGCAGCTGGCCCTATGACCAAGCTGTGTTCATGTGCTGAGTTCCATAACTTGGCCATATTTGAAAGTAACAAAAATTCTTTAAAAAGAATCAATTTTATTGACTTCCAAAATTTGAGTATATCTTAAAACTAGTATTTCTTGAGGTACGTGGCATTCCATGGACGTGGTAGCACTCTACCCTCCATGTCCTCAAGTTTGTATGCAGACTGCCCAGCTGCCGAGGTTACCTTGAATGGCCCATGCCAGTTCGGTGCAAGTTTTCCTTCGGTGGGGTTTTTGTCTGCTGGGAGTGTCTTTTTTAAGACCAGTTCTCCAGGTGAGAACTTTCTCTCCTTGACCCTTTGATTATATCCTCTGGCCAACTGTTACTGATAAGAAGCGAGGCGAATGGCTACTGCATCCCTTCGTTCCTCAGCTAGGTCGAGCTCTGTGGCGAGGTTAGCATCGTTCTGGCCTTGATCGAACAGTTCCGACCTGAGTTTCGGGAGACCGACCTCAAGTGGAATTACATCTTCCATCCCGTAGGCCAGGGAGAAGGGTGTAGCCGAGGTTGAGCGCCTTGGGGTAGTTCTGTATGCCCAAAGGACACTTGGAATTTCCTCTACCCATCTCCCTTTGGCTCGGTCCAGTCTCTTCTTGAGTCCGTCAAGCACCACCTTGTTAGAGATTTCAGCCTGTCCATTGCTCTGGGGGTATGCTGGAGTGGAGTAGTAGTTCCTGATGCTAAGCTCTTGACAGAAGTTCTTGAAGAAATTGGAGTCGAACTGAGTCCCGTTGTCCGAGATCAAGACTCGAGGCACTCCAAATCTTGTCACAATGTTTCTCCATACAAAGTTTTTAGTATCCTTCTCGGTGATGGAGGATAGCGCTTCAGCTTCTATCCACTTGGTGAAATAGTCAGTGGCTACTATTAACCTGGGCGTCCTTCTGCATGTAAGGCCACTAGTATCCTTGGCTGATAGCTCGATAGGTCAGTGACCGACCTCCAATGTGACTGCCGCAGATCCCTTCATGGATTTCATAAAGGAAGTCTTCAACTTTGCTAGGGTGAACGCACTGGAGGTAGGGGCCACTGTAGGACTTTTTATAGAGCTTACCATCTGGAGAGAGCCAGAACCGAGCTGCTTTCAGCCTGATCTTGTGGGCCTGGTTTTTATCCTCGGGGAGCTGGTCGTCTTTGAGGTAGGAAATGAATTCGTCCATCCAGTTCGGACCGAGGTCGGCACATAGGATATGCCGAGGTGGGTAGAGCTCTATGCTTGGTCTGTCTAGTGCTTCCACTTCGACGGTCCTTTTTCTTCCTGCCTCGACAGCAAAGGTCAGGTTGGCAAGCGCGTCGGCGTGAGATTTGGAGTCCCTGCCGATTTGCCTGACTTCAGCTATTGGGAACTGAGAGAGGAGTTGCTTGGCATGGGTTAGTTAGGCTGCCATCCTATCGTCACGGGCTTGGTAGTCTCCATTCAGTTGGCTCGTCACCAGCTGTGAATCACTTAAGACCACCAGTTGTCGTGCCCCCAGAATTTTTTCATTGCCTAGCCCTGCGATTAGCGCTTCGTACTCAACTTCGTTGTTCGAAGCATTGAAGTCAAGAGTCAGAGCTTGCTCGATGACCAGGCCCTCCGGAGATTGGAGAACGATGCCTGCGCCAGCCCTCTTGGAGGTCGAGGATCCATCGACGAAGACCTTCCAGGATGAGTCAAGGAGCTGTTTCCAGGACCGCTCCTATTCTGTCTCGGTCTCGGTGGTTGCCCCCGCCTCCTTGTTCCCCAGTTCGGAGTCGAGTTGGCTCGGTACCAAACTAGGAGAGGTGAACTCCAAAATGAAGTCTGTCAGCACCTGGGCTTTGATTGCCGTTCTGGGTTGATATTGGATATCATATTGTCCCAGCTCGACAGCCCATTTGGACACTCTTCCAGAAAAGTCTGCTTTTCGGAACAGAGACTTGAGTGGATGTTCAGTAACAACCACTATGGAGTATGTCTGGAAGTAGTGCGAGAGCTTGTAAGAGGCACTGATGAGCACAAGTGCGAGTTTCTCCAATGACAGGTATCTCGTCTCGACATCCAGCAGGATCTTGCTCACGTAATAGATAGGCCTTTGCTTCCTGTCTTCTTCTCTGATGAGCACCGAGTTCACCGCGTGATCCGAGATGGACAGGTATAAGTATAAGACCTCTCCCTGCGTCGGGGTGGACAGCAGGGGAGGTGAAGAGAGGTATCGTTTGAGCTCCTAGAGGGCGCTGTCGTACTCTGGAGTCCATTGGAACCTTGAGCTCTTTTTCAAGAGCTGGAAAAAGGGACGACATTTATCTGAAGCTCTGCTAATGAAACAATTCAGTGCCGTTACCATCCCTGTGAGTCTCTGGACTTGTTTCTCCATGGTCGGACTTTGGAGGGCCTGTATTGCCGAGATCTGCTCGGGATTGGCCTCTATTCCTCGTCGCGTGACCAGGCTGCCTAGAAACTTGCCGGAGCCGACACCAAACGCACACTTGGATGCATTCAGTTTGAGCTTGAACTCTTTGAGGATGGTGAAGGTTTGACTCAGGTCCGTCAAGTGGTCCTTTGACCTTTTAGACTTAACGACCATGTCATCGATGTACACTTCGACCGTCTTACCGAGCTGGGCCTGGAACTTTTTTTTTACCAGCCTCTGCTAAGTAGCACCGGCATTTTTTAACCCAAAGGGCATCACTTTATAACAGTAGATGCCTCTAGGTGTTATGAACGCGGTCTTTTCTTCATCAGGCCCATGCATCGGAATCTGATGGTAACCTCGGTAAGCATCGAGGAAACTCATCCTGTCATGCCCGGCAGTGGCGTCAATCAATTGATCGATCTTTGGAAGTGGGAAGCTGTCTTTGGGATAGGCTTTGTTGAGGTCGGTGAAATCCACGTAGACCCTCCAGCTCCCATTCTTCTTCTTGACCACTACTGTATTGGCCAGCCACATGGGGTAGTGGACTTCCCTGATAGCTTCGGCCTCCAACAGTTTTTTGACCTCCTCGGTCACTGCCTCTGCTTGCTTGATCCCAGTCCTGCGAGTCTTTTGGACTACGGGCTTGTGTCCGGGATCCACATTCACCCTGTGGCTCATGACTTCAGGGTCGATGCCGGGCATCTCGTAGGGGGTCCAGGCGAAGACTTCCCAGTTCTGCAACAGGAAGTCGAGCAGCTCGGACCTCTCAGCTTCTGCAAGATGACTTCCGAGCAGGAAGTACCTCTCATGATCGTTGGGGTCGATCCTGACCTCGGTGAGATCTTCAACACTCTTCTGCTCGGGTGCTCGACCAACAGCTTCGAGTTCGGCCATATGGACTCGCTGCGGCTCTGCTTTGCCGGGGACCACGGCCATGAGGCATTCTTTAGCCATCTGCTGGTCGCCGCGGACTATGATCAACTTGAAGCTATCGTTCCCGTTTTGTAATGGGAACTTGAGTCTTTGGTGATGGGTGGAGGGGACAGCTTCCATGTTGTGCAGGTCCTTCCCATGATGGCATTGTATGGGGATGGTGCATCCACCACTAGGAAGTCTACTGTCATGGAGGCTCCTCCCGCTCCGACCTTGAGGGAGATCTTCCTTTTGAGGTTGATGGAACGCGCTCCGAATGCCGTGGGTGCTACCGGGGTCGGCGAACGTGGGAGTCCGTCGGGTCCGGCCCTTTCGCGCCCGGGGGGCATGAAGCGTGCATCAACATTTCTTTTGTGTTGGTGTGCCAGATTTTCTATTTTACTTGGAATTGCAAGTGGTAATCCGGAGATCAACCTTCGCAAGTAAAAAGGAAATCAACTTCTTTCAAGTTTTCCATTGCACAAATATTTAAGAAAAGAGACATTTTCTTGGTTTGCCGTGAAATGTGATTTTGTTTGGCATTTATAGCCGATTTTGGCATTTATAGCCGATTTACAATTCTCATCAATAATGAAAGACAAGAGTTGTGATTTTTGTCTCTTTTAGAAAAATACAAACTACAATGAAAAGCAAGAAAAGGAGGATCTAACTTCTCAGGAGATTGTGGGGGACTCGTTCAGATTGACGGTCGCAAGCCATGTATGGGCTTCGCCATCATCCATGCAGATGAGAACAGAGGATGCTCTTGATTCGCTTGGCTTGGCTATAACCTCAGATTTTTAGAGGACAAAGACCAAGAGGAGGTCCTATGTCCGATAAAAAGCTAAGTAGACAGGCTGAAAAGCCACGTCTAAGCCATTGGAGGCAGCGGGAAAAGGCAAGGACCTGGGGGGGGGGGGGGGGGTACCCCCCAAGGGACTTTTGTCACCTTGTAGTGGTGGCCGGTGCAGAACTTCAGCAGAGTTTTTCTCTCTTTTTCTTTCTCTCAGATTTCTGGATCTGTGGTGCTTTAGAAGTGATCTCCGATTGATCGATCCGGATTTCAATGGAATGCTCTCCTATTTATAGGCTTTTGGTAGCCATTTAGGAGAGTTTATGGGCTTTAATGGCTTTAATGGGAGGAGTTACAAGATTTATTTCTTGATTTTGTAACTCCTTTTTCCTTGAATCTGATTGGCCGATGGAGATTAAGGGCTTTTAATCATCTTTATTACCATAATGGGAGGAGTTTCATGGGTTAAATGCCATGAATCAATTGACTTGTAACTCCCAAATGCTTGCTTCTGATTGGGCCGTCCAAAGAAATGAATTAATGACTGCAATAAAGCTAGTCAATTAACCACATTAATTGGTCGCCGAGCAGTCGAAGAGTCGCGGGCCGTGCCGTGTCTTCTGGAATTCTTCTGGCGATGATCATCGATGGATCTTCATGCTGATCGACATCGGATGAACATGTAACTTCATACAGTGATAGCTAAGAGCGGGCCGGTGACATCTGTCCTGTCGATTTTTCGATCGATTGGGCGGAAAGTACACTTTTTTGGTCGACCGGTTGGCGATCAATGTTGATTTTGATACTTTTGGAGGTTGACCCGTGATTTTGACGGATGTCGGAGGACATGAGTCAATTTCAAGCACTAAAAATCACATTTTCAGGAAACCACAGGGGCCAAAGTGCGCGAAACGCGAAAAAGGACGGAAAAACGGGTCACCGGCGAAAAATCCGGTGACCCGAACTTCCATGGTCGCCGGCGACCCTGGGCCATGGTCGCGGGCTGCGACCCTGGGGGTTTTTCCCCTGTTTTTGGTCCGTTTTGTGGTCTTTTTCGTCGCCGTTTTCTTCTGTATTTTTCCTGACATTTCTTCTCATTTATTGGCTTGATTTCCCTGTAGAAAACCTGATGAGAATCCTTGCATTTTTAGAGTGCAAAGTTTCCAATTTTCCAGGAAAGCCGAAGACTTTGTCGCATAGAGCTGCTGATTTTCCGCCAGAAGCTGAAACTTGGTCAAACGATGTCGGAATGACCTGAAATTTGAGGTGGAGCCTCCTGAGCAATAAATAAGACCAACCATAGGCTTTTGTTTGAGTTTTGAAGCCGTTTGGGGTCCCGTCGATGCTTCACTTGATTTTGCTGCGGGGAAAATGCCGAGCTTTGATATGTGGCCAAACGATGTCCGATTGACCTGAAATTTGACGGGGAGCCTATCGGAGTCATTTTGAGACGTTCCATGGGCTCCGTTTTGGATGTCATGGTCCCGGGTTGCTCCGCCGCCGGTAGGCTTGATTTTCTCTCGGAGCATCGAAACCTGGTCAAACGTTGTCGGAATGACCTGAAATTTGACGTGCAGCCTTTTGGAAGCATGTTGAAGCCACTCATGCACTTGGTTTGATGAGCGAAGGCTTCGGTGGTTCCCGCCGCCGGGAGGCTTGATTTTGCTGCTCGAGCATTGATGGAGGGTCAAACGTTGTCGGTTTGACTTGAAATTTGGCATGGAGCCCTTTTGAGACATGCTGGAGTCATCCGTAGGCTCTGATCGAAGTTTTGACGTCTCCGATGATGCCGCCGCCGGGAGCGCCAATTTAGCTGTCGGAGAAGCGAAGTTAGGCCAAATGATTCTGAAATGGCCCGAAACTCCTTGTGTACTCTTCTCTTGGCTATCTTGAAGGATCTTGCAGTTTTTGTTTGATTCTGACAAGATTTGATTTTTTGGAGAAATTGCATTGCCTATTTATGGCAGGTTGCGACTTCATGCAGCTTTCTTGATGTTGAAGAGGCAAAGTGACATTTTTGGTGTCAACAAATGCCCCCTCGAGGTACAGCGACGAGTTGCTTGACTTTTGTAGTCGATGTGCCTCGAAGAGATTTTTGAAGGAGAGCTTGTGTCTTGACCAAGAGTCTTTGAGCAATCTTTCCTTTGGTAGAGTAGCCTTTGAGCTTCCAGGGGAATTTTATGGTAAATGAAAGGAATCAAGTACCATCTCGAGGCAAAGTTTTGAAGATGACATCAGGGATGTGGATTTGGGCTTTTGTTTTTTACCTTTCGCGCTCCTAACAAGCTGTATGTGGCAGGTTAGGGGGTCGGGTTTTGGTTTTGATCTTGTAGACCTAACAGGCTGTATGTGGCAAGTTAGGGGATCATGATTTGGTTTTTGGTTTTGGTCTTGTGACCTAACAAGCTGTATGTAGCAAGTTAGGGGACCAGGATTTGGTTTTTTGGTCACTCTTTGGGACTGTGTGGGTCCATTGGAGTGGTTTGGATTTTTGTGGAATGTCAATTTCAAGATTTTGGCTCAATTTGGTATATGAGGCTGGATGGTTTGATTCTTTGGAAGCTCATGGGGCTTGGAAATTTTTTGTATGGTTCAATCAACTCAAAAGAGGCATGGAACCATTTTTGTATGCTCTTGGTAAGAGGGATTTTTTTCCTGACTAAAAGCCCATTTTTTTTTTAGTGCCTAGGTGGTCAAACCTGGCTCATATGGGCTAGCCCATGGGACCTTAAGCTTTTTAGGATGGCTTAGATCTCATGTGGGGCCATTTTTATAAAGAATATCTAAAGATATCTCATTTGGATAAAGAATATCTAAAAATATCTTTATGGGAGAGAATCTCTCATCTTCCCTTAATTTGGGAGAGAATATCTCAAGGTATCTTTTTTTTTGGGAAAGAATCTCCAATCTCCTATTTTGTTGGAGAGAATCTCTTATTGATTGATTTTGGGAGAAAATCTCTCAAAGACATCTTTCTTTTTGGGAAAGAATCTTTCTAATTCCTTCTCTTTTGGTAAGGTTACTAATTAGTAACACTTACCTTTCATTTTTGTTTCCTTCTTTGATTTGCTCTCTTCTATAAAAGCAAGGAGGAGGCTAGATCTCTTGCTCTTATTGCTTTCTTTTGCAACAATCTCAAGAGAGCTCCAAGACCAAGAGTTCTTCTTCTTCAAGGATCTTCAAGCTTTTTCCTTCTTCTTCTCCATCAATGGCTTCAAGTAAGTTTTCTTTCTTTTTCTTTCAAGAAAACTCCATGTAGAGAATAGGATGGAAAAAAAGTTTCTCTTCTTTTTTTTTTTTTTTTTTTTCTTCTTTTTTTTTTTCATTTTTCTTTTCTTTCTATTCTTCTTCTCTGTTTTTTTCACGTGATTTCCTTTTTTTTTTTTTCGTGCTTCTTTCTTTCTCTTTTTTTTTTCTTTTTGCACGTTTTCTTTCTCTTTTTTTTTTTTGTTTGAGAAAGTTTCTTCTTTTTTTTTGTTCTTTTCTTTCTCCCTTTTTTTTTTGAGAAAGTTTTTTTTTTTTTTTTTTTGTGCTCATCATGATAATGCGTTTTTTATGCAAATCTAGATGTTCATGCATGTACTTTTTATAGATTTGAATTTGAGAGCATGATAGCATACCTGAAAATCTTTGCAAATTTGGGAATTTGGAGCTCGCAGCGATGTTGAGCCCTTCTTGATTTTGCGGAGATTTTGAGGTTTCGAAAGTTTGGAGTTTCGGAGCTCGCAGTGATGTTGAGCCCATCTTCAAAACTTTCTATTTCTTTCGGGGTATTTCCCTTTTCTTCGGAATTGCCCCGGAACCATGCCAAAATTTCGCCAGATTTGCTTTTAGCGAAATTCTGTCATTTTGATGATGATCTTTTTTTTTTTTTTTTTTTTTCTTTTCCAACCTTTGCAGGTGGTTCCTCCAGAACGAACAAGGGTAAAGAGCCTGCTACAAGCGTAACTCGTCGATCCGCCAGATCTTCTAATGTGGCCGTTCAGCAGGCCTGGGAGAAGGTATGATTCTTCCTTTTTCTTTTTCTGCTTCTTTCATGGGGCTTTCCATGTTCTGATTTGTTTTCTCATCCTGCTGCTGCTTTTTTTTTTTTAGCAGAGGATGAAGACTTGGCGATGCCTGAGGTTCCGACCGATGAGGCGGTGATGGAGCCGGTTATGGCATCTGAAGAAGAACCGAGGGACTCTGGAATGATTCCAGAATGTCCAATTGGTATAACTTCTTTCGCTTTCTCTTTTCTTCTTTTTTGCCTGCGACTTGATTTGCTAACACTTTTCTTGTCAGCTGACTTGCCACAGGATTCCGATGACTTTGAACCATCAATGGACGCAAATGTTGATGACGCTTCCGATGAGTTCATGGAGGAAGAGAGTGTTCCGCCAGTCTCGAAGAAGGTACTTTGTAGTGATGACCCTGATGATTTTTTTTAACAGGATCATATTCATACCTTTTTGTGTTTCATTTGCAGGTTTTGAAGTGACAGAAGAGAGTCCATCGCTTCCTTTAGAACCAGAGCAAGGGATGCCAGAGGTCGATCCGGAGGTAGAGACTCCTACAACCAGTTCTGACGCGATAGAGGAGATACCTCATGCTGAGATTCCTTCTCCAATGGCTCCAAGTGGAAAGAGTTCCTTTGTTACTCTTCCAATGGGACATGACATGAGCAGCCGATCAGCGGAGAAGGGTGAATCTTCATCCAGTTCGTCTCTTCAATTTGCGAAGAAGGTGCTGGCTCGGGTTTTGAGTTCTTGGATCATGACTCTCCTTTCTGGACACTTGGAGGCAGGATTTAGCATGATCCCACATGTACAGGAGATTCTCACTGATACCGAAGAGGTTGGTCTTCATGTCACAGGTGCCAGGGCGATCGTTGATAGGATCATTGCACCGGGTGACAAGTGGTTTGAGACCATGGATTTCCCTGACGACCAATTCTTCAAGGAGATGTTCTTGGACCCTGCTGATAAGGCTAAGTCCGACCTGAATGAGGCTAAACAAAGCAGGAAGCAGGTAGTCCGAGAGAAGAATAAGGAAGAGCTAGTCATCCTTGGATTAAAGCGCGACCTTGACATCCTTGATGGAGAGTCATTTTTGAAAGCCAAGTTTTGGTTTGTCGGCGTGAAAGCCAATTTTTTGTGGCATTGATAGCCGGTTTGTGGCAATTATAGCCGGTTTTGGCGTTTATAGCCGAGTTTTGGTTTTCAAAATGCAGGTATCGACTAAATGTCGCCTCCCCGCTGAATGGTCTTGCAAGTATCGATGGAATGTCGCTTCCTTGCTCATTCGGTTTTGCGAGTATTGATGGAATGTCACTTCCTCGTGGGTTAGGTTTTGCGAGTATCGATGGAATGTCGCTTCCTCGCGGGCTGGGGTGTAAATATCGACTAAGCGTCGCTTCCCTGCGTTTCCCAAAACTTTTGGTTTTGTGGGTACTGACTTGATGTCGTTTCTCTGCGATTTTTTGAGGTTTTCTCGAACCATTTGTAATTTTGGTTGTGGATAGCAACTGGTATGTTGCATCTCCACGATTTTTGAAATTAGGTTGTGGATATCAACTGGTTTGTTGCTTCTCCACGATTTTAGGTTTTCTCGAACCTTTGAAATTTGGGTTGTGGATATCAACTGAAATGTTGTGTCTCCACGATTTTTAGGTTTTTTCGAACCTTTTTTTGAAATTTGGGTCATGGATATCAACTGATATGTTGCGTCTCCACGGTTTTTGGATTTTGCAAGTATCGACGAAATGTCGCTTCCCTGCGATTTTGGGTGCAAGTATCGATGGAATGTCGCATCCTTGTTTTTTTTCAAAATTTTTGTTTTGCGGGTACTGACTTTGATGTCGTTTCCCCACGATTTTCGAAAAACCATTTTTTTTTTGTTTAAAGACACGAGGGTCGTAAATTTTGACCTAGAACCATTTGGCGGTAAAAGGTAAGGTGGACTAGGGTGGAAATCCCTGAATCCGGATTTTTGTTTCAAACCATGAATTTTGGTTCAAGGATCGAAAGTTTTGGTCAAGTCAGGGAGAGGCTCCTAAACTTGGATTTTTTTGTTTTTGAACAATGAAACGATAAAAGTAAGCATTGTTTTTGAATCTCTAGAAATTTTGACATTTGATATGAAAATTCTAAAGAGAGTGGGTTTGACGAGCGAGTACCTGAGAACAGGTTTTGGCCATACAGGCATTGCTCTTACCCAGTTGGGTAAGTCTTCAAGGGTAGTACCGCTTCAAGAACTTGCCGTTGATAGGCAGCATACATCTGTCGCCTTCCATGTTTAGGAGGGCATATGCGCCGTTGGAGAAGACCTTGTCGATGACGTAGGGTCCCTCCCATTTTGGTTCAAATTTGCCTTTGGATTTGTGTGCGAAGACCATTGGTCTTTTTACCGCAAGAACCAAGTCACCCTTTTTGTAGGCGCGTTGCCGGACCCTTTTGTCAAAAGATCCTGCCATGCGTGCTTGGTAAAGTTCAATGCTTTGTCGAGCTTCGAGCCGTCTCTCGTCGAGATTGTCCAGCTCATGGAGTCGCAATTTGACATTGCTTTCTTGAGTCATGTCATTTTGTAGAGATACCCTCAGAGAAGGAATTTGTACCTCTAGGGGCACGACAGCTTCTCATCCATAGACCAATGAGAATGGTGTGCTATGGGTTGGTCCTCGAACGGTGGTTCGATAGGCCCACAAGGCTTCAGACAGTTTGTCGCTCCAGTCTCTTTTGTGACTAGAGACCATTTTCTTTAGGATTTTGCAGAGTGTCTTGTTGAAGGCTTCTGCTAATCCGTTTGCTGCCGGATTGTATGGAGTCAAAGGACAGCTTTGAATTTTGTATTTGTCGCAGAACCTGTAGAATCGATGATCCCGGAATTGTGGTTCGTTATCATGGACGAATCTTTTAGGTATGCCGAAACGACAAATGATGTTGGTGCGCAGGAATTGAAGGACTGATGAGGTCTTCATTTCGTTGAACGCAAATGCTTCCGACCACTTGGAAAAATAATCCGTTGCGGCGAAGATGAAGCGATGACCTTTGCTTGAAGGGGGAGAGATAGGACCTATGATGTTCATGCCCCATGCTTCAAAAGGCCACGAGATTGCTGTAGGGTGTAGCCATTCCGGAGGCATGTGAATGTAATCTCCGTGAACTTGGCATAGCTGGCAGCGTTTGGCAAATTGCATTGCATCAGCTACCATGGTAGGCCAATAGTAATCTAACCTTTTTATCTGATCATAGAGCTTAGGACCTGCCTGATGGGCTCCACAAAGACCAGCATGAACTTCTTTAAGTGTTTCTTCGGCCTCTTGTTGTGACAAGCAGCGTAGAAGTACTCCGTTGAAGGATTTCCTGTAGAGGATTTTTGAAGGAATATCCAAATGAAAGTTTGGGGCTCGCCTTTGTATGCTTACCCGTTCTTTTGGATCTTCAGGTAGGATTCCGAACATAGTGTAATCAATGAACGGATCCCTCCAGTCGCCGATTGAAGGTTGAAGGATAGAGATCCGACTTCCAACCACTCGGTGGCATTCAGCAACTGCTTGGTGTGTGTTAAGAGGAGGGAGGATCCTTCTCTCCCACACTGTAATTTGCATGTTTTCCCCTTCCTGGATCGCCATTGATGCGGCAAGTCCGACCAGGGCATCTGCACGGATGTTTTCACCTCTACGAATGTGGGTGATGTGACAGATGTCAAACTTTTACAGAAGCGATTGTGCCTTGTTGTGATAAGGCAGCAGATCGGGCTTCCTGACTTCATATATCTGATTCATCTGGTTGACGATCAGTTGAGAGTCTCCAAAGACTTCCAGCATAGTGATACCGGATTCGATGGCGAGTTCCAATCCTAGGATCAGAGCTTGGTATTCAGCTGCATTGTTTGTGCATGGTTCCAGTAGCGAGAAAGCGTGTGGAATCATGTATTTGTCGGGGCTAACAAAGAGGATGCCAACTCCCGAGATCAGCTTTCTTTTTTCATTTGTCCTGGTTGCACCGTCAAAGTACATGTCCCAGGAGGCATTTGGTGAGGAAGTCTCAACGTTGTAGACAGGTTCGTCTGGGAGATCATCTCTGAGTGGAGAATCTTTAGGCAATGGATGCTCTGCGAGAAAGTCTGCTAGAGCTTGGCCTTTGATTGCTTTTTGTGGTACATACCTAATATCAAATTGTGAAAAGAGGATGGACCATTTTGCCAGTCGGGCATTGAGAGAACCGGCCTTCGTGACAAGGACCTTCAAGAGGTTGATCCTCGAGACTAGGTAGACTGTGTTGGAAAGCAAGTAGTGACATAGCTTTTGTACGGTGAACATCACTGCAAGGCATTCCTTTTCGACTGGGGAGTAGCGATGCTCTGCACCTACTAGCATGCGGCTGAGGTAGTATAGAGCAGCTTCTTTTCTTTCATCATTTTCTTGTGCAAGCAGAGCACCCAGAGAGTGATCAAGGGCTCTTGTGTACAAGATGAATGGTTTTCCAGTGGCAGGGGCAGCTAACACTGGAGGTTTGGTCAGGTATGACTTGATATCTTGAAATGTGGCTTCACAGTCGGCATCCCAGACAAAGTCTACACCCTTTTTCATCAATCGAGAGAATGGACGGCATTTCCCCGAAAGATTGGAGATGAACCGTCTGATGTAGGCCAATCTCCCTTGGAGCCCTTTTAATTCTCTCAAGGTTCTTGGAGAGGGCATTTCTAGAATAGCTTTGACTTTTATGGGGTTAAGTTCTATTCCAGCTTTCCGAACAAGGAATCCAAGAAACTTACCCGACGAGACGCCGAAGAAGCATTTTAGAGGATTCATCCGCAGTTTGTGTTTGCGGAGTCGGAGGAAGACTTCCCGAAGATCTTTGAGATGGTCTTCTTTTCTTCTGCTTTTGACGGCGAGGTCATCAACGTAACATTCGACCGTCTTGTGCTGCATATCTTGGAATATTTTCATCATAGCCCTCTGATATGTGGCACCAGCATTTTTCAGACCAAATGGCATGACAGTGTAGCAATACACGCCAAATGGAGTCCGAAATGAAGTGTGTTTTTCATCCTCGGGATGCATTTTTATCTGATTGTAACCAGAGAAGCCATCCATGAATGTCATTCGCTCGAATCCGCAGGTATTGTCAATCATCACCTCCGGTATGGGGAGCGGGAATTCATCTTTAGGGCAAGCGCCATTCAAGTCTCTATAGTCAATACAGACTCTGATCTGCCCATTTTCCTTTGTCACGGGGACAATGTTGGCCAACCATTCTGGATGTTGTTCCTCACGGATGAAGCCGACGCTTTTGAGCTTTTGAACTTCTTGTTCAATTTTATCCATCACATCTGGACGGAATCTTCTTTGGCCTTGTTTGACAGGCTTGATTTCTTCTTGAAGATTGAGTTTGTGGACTGCTACTTTTGGGTCTAAACCAGGCATTTCAGCGTAGGACCATGCAAAGCAATCAACGAACTCACGAAGAAAAGCGATATACTCGGGTAACTCATCATCCTTTATATTCTTGCTTATGAATACAGGACGTGGGTTATCTGGTGTTCCCAAGTCTATCTTTTCAACAGGATCTTCTGTTAGAAGGTTCGAAGGTGGTTCCTCCACAATATTTTCGGAGGCTTCCAGCTCAACAAAACCTTCTGGGATTCCAAGGGCATTTGTAGACCGAGGGTTTGTTCCTTTCCACGGGTCTTCTTGATTGGTGATCTTCTCAAGGCTCGCTATGAGATGGTCCCAATCGCCTGTCGAAACTAGGTCGAAGTAAGGTACTTCTTTTGTAGACGAGGGCTCTTCTGGGTCAGAGTAGCACAAGTCTGTATTATCGGACGATTCCTCTTTATCATCAGAGAAATCGTACCAATTGGATGAGCTTCCTGGATCTTTGTCAGGTAACTCTTTAAAGAGATATCCAGGGAGATCGATGTCTTCGTGGACTTGAGATGTTGAGGCTTGGTCGGTAAAACGACTTTTAAGCTTTTGTGTCAACTGTCTCAGAGGAGTGTCGGGATCATACCCTAACCCATATGAAGACTTTTCTACATGACCGTAGAGTCTCCAATCTTCCAGCTGGCTTTTGGTTAAGGCGGGCCCCAATGGTGTGAGAATACCACGTCTTTCTCCCAAACCGACTGGGTTTTGAGCGTCATAGCCCATTTTCTTCATAATTTCTTGTGCCACAGGACTATATAGAGATAAGCTGAGGCATACCTTCATTTTGGAAAGGTTCCAGCATGGAGTTTGATGAAGAAGCGTCCCATCTGTGGAAGAAGATCGGCCTTTTCTTTGGTGATGTTGCCGGAACAACAAAGGAAGCATACGTAGGATCTTCTACGTCAGCAGGTGTCTCCATCGGAGTGAGAGCAAGCTGAACTTGTTGAGTGTCAGCTTAGCTTGACGAGGTGTCGTCTTCTGGCTCTGAGTCCGAATCAGTGTCTTGCTTGATAGACACGAAAGAGACAACAAATTTGCCCCCAGGCTTTTGCTTTGCCTTCTTCACTCTGGTTGTGATGACCAAAGGTTTTGAAGATTTGAGGGAGATGACGAAGGGAGGTTGACTGCTCTCTTCGGATTTACCGGAGTGTTTGTTTTCTTCCGGTGATTTTTGAGGAGCCTTGCCTTTATCTTTCTGGAGATTTTCAGCAAAGGGTGTTATTTCCTCTTTTTCTTCTTTTTCGCCTTCATACATTTGGGAGTCTGCGAAGTGGACTTCTTTACCTTTGAAGGGTCTTCTGTCCGCAAACACTCGATGTACCATGCCGTCATCGCCGACGAACTTGATGCATTGATGTAGAGTTGAAGGGACAACACCATTCTCGTGTATCCAGGGGCGTCCGAGAAGGATGTTGTAGCATGAAGGGGTTTTTATTGCATATACAGTGACTTCAGAGATAAGATCACCGATCTGCAATTTGAACCTGATTTTGCCGATAGGCCTTTGAGTACTCCCATCGTATCCAAAGATAGATACAGATGTGTGGCTTAGCTTGCTGGGTGGGATGCCCAACTCTTCGAGAGCCGAAGTGGAGATGAGGTTGAGTGCAGAACCTGGGTCGACCTGAACTCTGTGTATAGGCATTTCCTTGATGTACCTTGTGAAGTACAGGGGTCGGTTGTGCCTTGCTTCGCCAAGTAGGAGGTCGTCCTTTGTGAAGGCAATAGTTGCACTGGCTACTTTTTGCACCGAGAGGCATTCAATGCATGATCCCTCAGTTTTCTTTTCTCCCTTTAAGGAAGTTTCAGAGTTTTTGACCCGGTAGTCCATTTCAATTTGGAGGACTTGTGGGGCATGTTTGTCGACATCCTCATTCAGTTTTTGTAATTCTAAGATGAGATTATCACGAGTGCGTGGAGACATTCGTAATAAATCCAGGATGTGCAGTCGTGCAGGTATGTGTTTGAAGTGCTCAACCAAGTCATACTTGAAAGCCTCCTTGGGGCCTGCATGTTCATTGTTTTTGCCACTGGGGGCGCTTACAACATCTTTTCCCGAAGGATTTACATAAGTAAAGGAAGATTGGTTGTAATTCTTGTGGTAGTCCCGGCTCGAGCGGGTGCCTCTACCAACTTCGAGAGCTTCTTGAAAGGGTCTTCGCTTGGAAGATTGTCCTCAGGATCAAGAGGCTGTCGTTTCTCATTTACTGAGGATGCGTCTGCAGCAGAATTGCCATCCTCAGTGATTGTGTTGCACGGAGCATTTTTCGGGAGCAAGTCCTAAACAGCATCTAGCAGCTTTTCTTCTGTGTTGACTATTTCATCATCCCAAGCATCATTATCTGGGTTTTCTTCATGATGATCAGTCGGGAAGAATGTGTATCCTGAAGTCACAGTCTCAGGAGAAGAAACCTGAGAGGGTGTCATCTCTGTGAAAGTCACGTGAGACGAGGTAGCTCCAGAGGATCATTGCTAGGCGTCGTCGGAGTATAGGTAATCTCATCAGACGACGCTTCAGAAGAGCTATAGTCCTGATATATTACATTACAGGAAGCTCTGATAGGAGATGTTGTCTGCTCGGAGTCAGACTCATCCTCAGATGTAAGAGGATCGTCTACCCAGCAGTTTTCTCCATTTTCAGGAGTTGAGGGAGGAGGTACCTGGTGGGCTTCAGGGACTTCCGGCTCTGGATTGTGAGGAATCTCGTTGACGCGGTCTTGCTCTTGTTCTAGAGCGAGACGCTGCAAGATCCTTGCATATTCTTCAAGATCAGGTATGGGAGCCAGATCCTCTTCTTCGTCTTCTCCGTGCGGCTCAACATAGTTGATTTCCACTGGAGCAACGACAGGTGCTGGGTTAACAGCATCTTCTTGTGCAGCCTCTTGGTCTTCTTCATCATCAGACCAGGATCCTTGTGGTTGCAAGGGGTTATACCAGATTACTGGCATAAGGTGAGTTTCAGGAACCCATTCTTCGTCAGAGAAATACTCTCCTGTTGCAAGAGATTCCTCCCACTCGTCGGTGTAGTTGGGCCCGAATCCATCGTCGGTGTCGCTGGACTCGTATCCATCAATGGAGAATCCAACTACCGAGTTGCAAGAGTATGATGCCCCCTGCATGGCTTCTTTTTTGAATTGAGGTGGCATGAAATCACTGAGAGTGAAGTTTCTTACCGCCTTTGAAGTCTCTGGAAGGGACGTTTTTGTTGCCCCGAGTGAAGTGGTAGAGGAGGCCTCTGCCTTTTCATGGACTTCTTGTTTTGGCTGGGTCTTCTCTTGCCGTTTGAGCCTGAGGAGATGTTTCCTAGCCTGCCTTCGCTGTTGAGCTGTCAGCTTTGTTTTGACGATCTCCCAGTTTTCATCTTCCAGGAGATCGGGATGTACCCATATAGGTTGTCCATCTGGTGTTGGATAGGGAACCAGTTCCTCGGACGCTTGAATTTTGTTTATCGCCATGAAGGAAGTAGTGATCTTCTTCTTCGGTGATTTTGGTATTTGTCCACATGACACCATGTTGACGGAGGCAGTACCATAGTTTTTGTCAAATGTGATGACTCCGTTTTTCCACATCTCGTTTATCTTCTCTCTCACAACAAAGCATTGATTGAGAGGATGCAAGACCATCTGGTGGTATGGACAAAACCGAGGATCATTGGTTTTGCCAACATCGCCCGGTCTTTTGGGTTCAGGCAAGGTGAGCTTGCCGTTTGCCACGAGAGCCTCAAAGATTTCTTCGACGTCTTCATCGAACGGGTATTTCTTTTCTACTCGCTCTTTGAAGGCATCAGAGAGTTCAGGTCTCTTACCCGCAGCTCTGTTTTCAGCTTTCTTTGGTTGCTGAGGAGCTGACTTGGTTTGCACATTGAGGACCTCTTTCTTCTTTGGTTTAGAGGTTACAACGGCGGTTGGCTCTTTTCTTGATGACTTCTGACTGTTGAGGTCTTTAATCACCGTTTCAGCTTCCATAGAAGCTTCCAGGAGTTCTCCCAGGTTTTTTGATTTGTTGCCGATGATCATGGAACGTATTCTGGCTCTCATGTTGTTTCGGCAGATGTCGACTAGCGACGCCTGTGGCAATACATCTGAACATTTGTATGCCATTGCTTTCCACTTGTGAATGAAGTCATAAGTTGACTCATTCTCTCCCTGTTTTAGGCTGCAGAGCTGAGCCATAGTAACAGGATGATCCTCACCTTGGAAGTGGGTCAGGAAGCGTGTCTCTAGCATAGCCCAGTTCTGAATGGAGTTCTCCGGAAGAGTGGAGTACCAATCGAAGGCCGTACCTTTTAGGGTACTTGCAAAGAGGCGGATCTTGAGTGCATCTTGATCCGCGATAGCTCCCGTCAAAATCTTGAAGTGGATGACGTGCTGTCTGGCTGATCCTTTCCCCGTATATGTTTGGAGAGTGGGATGTTTGAATTTTGTGGGGAACGGGACCGAGTCCATCCATAAAGGATATGGTGGCTTGATCCCATGCTCCTTGAGTATATCCTCTTCTTTTGCTTTGGCGAGGATACTGTCTACGTCCTTTTTGGTAAGGGCGCGTGACTCATTTTCTTCTCCATTTCCCTCGTTATTGCTATGATTCGGAGGAGGCTCATTGTTCACCTGATTTTGGACAACAAGGAGAAGGTTTTCCATCAGAGTTTCAATCCTCTGCTGGCCTTGTTCCAACTGCTGGATGCGTGTGAGCGCATCATCTTGAGGTGGATTCTGAGGTGGTGGCTCAGAACTTGTAGCCAAGACGTTCATCCCTCGAGACTCGAACGAAGAAACCGTCCTGGTGACTGAGCTGAGGCTCATTCTTTTTTATGAAGAGCTTGATGAAGGATTACTCTCCCGTCCTTGGCTGGAAGGGGCAGGAGATTCTTCGGGATGTCTTTGTGTCCTGGTGACGCTACGGGTCACCGGACGTCGGACATGGATTTTTTATGCTGACTTTTGGCGTCTTCTGGTTTTTCCAACCATATGGACGGCAGCAACTTGGTCGGGTCTTTCTTTTTCGACCCATTTGTGGGAGACTTGAAGTGTAGGAGGCTGGGTCCGTTGCTTCTCTAGTCTCTTTTGTCGATATGACGCACGACGGCGTGCTCGACGAGCGATTTGAGCTTCAGTCAGCTCTGGCTGGGCTCTGACGATGAAGGATGTGCTCCCTCGGGCGCAGCAGCCGAGCTTGTCTTCTTTGTAGCTAGGCAAGGACAGGATCCGGACCCGGTCCTTTGCCTGTTGCTGTTGACACCAAAAATGTCACTTTGCCTCTTCAACATCAAGAAAGCTACATGAAGTCGCAACCTGCCATAAATAGGCAATGCAACTTCTCCAAAAAATCAAATCTTGTCAGAATCAAACAAAAACTGCAAGATCCTTCAAGATAGCCAAGAGAAGAGTACACATGAAGTTTCGGGCCATTTCAGAATCATTTGGCCTAACTTCGCTTCTCTGACAGCTAAAATGGCGCTCCCGGCGGCGACATCATCGGAGATGTCAAAACTTCGATCAGAGCCTACAGATGACTCCAGCATGTCCCAAAAGGGCTCCATGCCAAATTTCAATTCAAACCGACAACGTTTGACCCTCCATCAATGCTCGAGCAGCAAAATCAAGCCTCCCGGCGGCGGGAACCACCGAAGCCTTCGCTCATCAAACCAAGTGCAAGAGTGGCTTCAACATGCTTCCAAAATGCTGCACGTCAAATTTCAGGTCATTCTGACAACGTTTGACCAGGTTTCGATGCTCCGAGAGAAAATCAAGCCTACCGGCGGCGGAGCAACCCGGGACCATGACATCCAAAACGGAGCCCATGGAACGTCTCAAAATGACTCCAATAGGCTCCCCGTCAAATTTCAGGTCAATCGGACATCGTTTAGCCACATATCAAAGCTCGGCATTTTCCCCGCAGCAAAATCAAGTGAAGCATCGACGGGACCCCAAACGGCTTCAAAACTCAAACAAAAGCCTATGGTTGGTCTTATTTATTGCTCAGGAGGCTTCACCTCAAATTTCAGGTCATTCCGACATCGTTTGACCAAGTTTCAGCTTCTGGCGGAAAATCAGCAGCTTTACACGACAAAGTCTTCGGCTTTCCCGGAAAATTGGAAACTATGCACTCTAAAAATGCAAGGATTCTCATCAGGTTTTCTACAGGGAAATCAAGCCAATAAATGAGAAGAAATGTCAGGAAAAATACAGAAGAAAACGGCGACGAAAAAGACCTCAAAACGACCGCAAAACGGGCTCCGAAGGGGAAAAATTCCCCCAGGGTCGCAGGCCCCTGCGACCATGGCCCATGGTCGCCGGCCCATGGTCGCCGGCGACCATGGAAGTCCGGGTCACCGGATTTTCCGCCGGTGACCCGTTTTTCCGTCTTTTTTCGCGTTTCGCGCACTTTGGCCCCTGTGGTTTCCTGAAAATGTGATTTTTAGTGCTTGAAATTGACTCATATCCTCCGACATCCGTCAAAATCACGGGTCAACCTCCAAAAGCATAAAATCATCATTGATCGCTCCAAGATCGCCAACCGGTCGACCAAAAAAAGTGCTCTTTCTGTCCGACCGATCGAGAAATCGACAAGACAGATGTCACCGGCCCGCTCTTAGCTATCAATGTCTGAAGTTACATGTTCATCCGATGTCGATCAGCATGAAGATCCATCGATGATCATCGCCAGAAGAATTCCAGAAGACACGGCACGGCCCGCGACTCTTCGACTGCTCGGCGACCAATTAATGTGGTTAATTGACTAGCTTTATTATAGTCATTAATTCATTTCTTTGGACGGCCCAATCAGAAGCAAGCATTTGGGAGTTACAAGTCAATTGATTCATGGCATTTAAACCATGAAACTCCTCCCATTATGGTAATTAAGGTGATTAAAAACCCTTAATCTCCATCGGCCAATCAGATTCAAGGAAAAAGGAGTTACAAAATCAAGAAATAAATCTTGTAACTCCTCCCATTAAAGCCATTAAGGCTCATAAAAGCTCTCCTAAATGGCTACCAAAAGCCTATAAATAGGAGAGCATTCCATTGAAATCAGGATCAGAGAAAATCAGAAAAAAAGATCAGAAAAAGATCTGAGAGAAAGAAAAAGAGAGAAAAACTCTGCTGAAGTTCTGCACCGGCCACCACTACAAGGTGACAAAAGTCCCTTGGGGGGTACCCCCCCCCCCCCCCCCAAGGTCCTTGCCTTCTCCTGCTGCCTCCAATGGCTTAGACGTGGCTTTTCAGCCCGTTTACTTAGCTTTTTATTGGACATAGGACCTTCTCTTGGTCTTTGTCCTCTAAAAATCTGAGGTTATAGCCAAGCCAAGCGAATCAAGAGCATCCTCTGTTCTCATCTGCATGGATGATGGCGAAGCCCATACATGGCTTGCGACCGTCAATCTGAACGAATCCCCCACAATCTCCTGAAAAGTTAGATCTTCCTTTTCTTGCTTTTCATTGTAGTTTGTATTTTTCTAAAGAGACAAAAATCACAACTCTTGTCTTTCATTATTGATAAGAATTGTAAATCGGCTATAAACGCCACAAAATCGGCTATAAATGCCAAACAAAATCGCCTTTCACGGCAAATTAAGAAAATGTCTCTTTTCTTAAATATTTGTGCAATGGAAAACTTGAAAGAAGTTGATTTCCTTTTTACTTGCGAAGGTTGATCTCCGGATTACCACTTGCAATTCCAAGTAAAATAGAAAATCTGGCACACCCACACAAAAAAAAATGTTGATGCACGCTTCAGGCCCGCCAGGGCGCGAAAGGGTCGGACCCGACGGACTCCCACGTTCCGCCGACCCCGGTAGCCGCCCCACGGCGCCTCGGAGCGCGTTCCATCAAGCTGGCACACCCGGTGGGACTCGTTCATTTGAGAACATGGTGCTTGGAAATGAAATATTTGCATACCATATTTTTGCTCTATGCTTATACTTCTTTTCCGGATTCCTTGGCTACTTTCTAGCTGGTAGCCTATGTTGGATTTTGCACCCAAAAAACATGAGATGGGATTTTTTGGAAATTTCTATTTCTTTGAGTTTGTTTCCATTCTTTCTCTTTTCAAAAAAAAAAAATCAGTTTTCTTAGTTTGAATTCAAAATTGAGAAACTTTGATCCTATCCTATCGTTCTTTGGTGCTTGCAGAAATGTTGAGCCCGTTCGACTAAGGTTTTGGACCATCGTTTCTCTTCGATGAGTTCATTAGAGATTTCAAAAAAAAAAATAAAAAATAAAAAAAAAATCAGCTTTCTTAGTTTGGATTCAAAATTGAGAAACCTTGATCCTATCCTATCGTTCTTTGGTGCTTGCAGAAATGTTGAGCCCGTTCGACTAAGGTTTTGGACCATCGTTTCTCTTCGATGAGTTCATTAGAGATTTCAAAAAAATAAAAAAAAAATAAAAAAAAATCAGTTTTCTTAGTTTGAATTCAAAATTGAGAAACTTTGATCCTATCCTATCGTTCTTTGGTGCTTGCAGAAATGTTGAGCCCGTTCGACTAAGGTTTTGGGCCATCGTTTCTCTTCGATGAGTTCATTAGAGATTTCAAAAAAAATCAAAAAATCAGTTTTCTTAGTTCTGATTCAAAATTGAGAAGCTTTGATCCTATCCTATCGTTCTTTGGTGCTTGCAGAAATGTTGAGCCCGTTCGACTAAGGTTTTGGGCCATCGTTTCTCTTCGATGAGTCTATTTGGGATTTTTTATAAAGAAGGACATAGACCACTAAGGTTAAACCAATTGCGTTCTTTGATCACGATTGATTCAAGAAAAGCCTTGTCCAGAGTGTGGAGACAGCTTGACTGTTCTAGGCAAGGGTCCTCCAAACCGGTTCATTAAGTAATCCTACCCTTACCTGGGGGCAATTCTATCAATTGAGGTTTCATAAGACCGGGTTAGGAGGCCTATGTGTACTCTCTCGTCTTTAAATCTTAAAAAAATTAAAATCAAAATAAAAAAAAATAAAAAAAAGATTTTCAAAAAAAATCTTAAAAAAAAAAAAACAACAAAAATTTTCAAAAAAAAATAAAATAAAAAAAAATAAATAAAAAATATTTTTTTTTTAAAAAAATAAAAAAATATATAAAAAAAATATAAAATAAAAGAAATCATTTCAAAAAAAAAAATCTCCAAAAACTCGTCACTTTTGATTTCAGATCTGAGAAATTTTGGTTTCTTCTTTTCTGAGCACTGGCGCTCGCGGAAATCGCCGAGACCGTGTTCAGATCAGAATACCATTTGCTCTCCTTGATGGAACCAATCTTGACATTTCAAAAAAAAAAAAAAAAAACTCGTCACTTTTGGATTCAGATTCGAGAAATTGTGGTCTCTTCCCTTCTGAGTACTGGCGCTCGTTGAGCCCGTATTTGAATCGGAATGCCACCTGCTCTCTTTGACGAATCCATTTCTGACATTTCAAAACAAAGAATCCCATCTCATGGATGCGATCTCCAACATTTGTGCCTAGCAATACTGGTACGCCCTTTCAGGGTCTACTGTATCTGTGACCGGCACATTTGTAACTCCTACCTTATATTCTTCTTATCTCGAGCAAGCCCTGCTTCTCGATAAGTCGAATTTAGGCTTACAATTGCTTCTAGCAGTCACTGGAACGCTCATTCTGGGCTCACCATACTTGCTGTCAGAACAATTGTACCATCTATGGCTTTTTGCCTTCTTCATGTCGCTTGGGTCATATCCCTTGAGCGATTTGAAAAGACAACCATAGAAATTCTCATTTATGATCATTATATTCTTGTGATTACTAATGGATGTGGTCTTGTTTCAGAATTTTTTCGAAACTAACAATGGCAGCCTTAACCATTATCTTCGATGAGAACAAGCACCAACTCATGCTTCAACAGAAGCAAACCGAGCGCACTTACAAGCGCCCTGCCAGCTGCCGAAGCGTCAACTCCCTCGGCAACTCTCTGAACTCCGGGTCGACCTCGACTCCCCGGACCATCGTCTTCGGGACACTGGGACCATTCCCACTTCCCGAAGAACAAGCTGCGCCTGCCAAAAAGTCGAAGATCGCCTCTTAACGTGTCACTCTCGTGACACCAAAGGCGAAAGCCCAAAAGCCCGAAGCCCGCGGCACCCCCGCGAAGCCTCGACCAACAACCAACCAGGTCTACCCTAAGACTTGGTCTCCAAGACCTTCCCCAAAACAAAGGAGGTCTCAAACCTCCACCAAGCCAGCATACCTGGCCCCACTCAAGGAGAACCAGTTCTACCCTCTTGCCTACATGAAACAGGAGAGACCCATCTCCAGCCTGACTCCCAAGTCGACCCAGCATGAACCGGCTTGCTCCCACAAGCCCAGAATCAGATCACGCATCACCAGGCCTCTACAAGCACCTGCTAAGGCCTACACTCCTTCGGTTCAACCCTTTATCTCTACAGGGGCCGAACTTGAAAAATTCAAAGCTTCGCTGCAACAGGCAAAGGACCGGGTCCGGATCCCGTCCTTGCCTAGCTACAAAGAAGACAGGCTCGGCTGCTGCGCCCGAGGGAGCACATCCTTCATCGTCAGAGCCCAGCCAGAGCTGACCAAAGCTCAAATCGCTCGTCGAGCACGCCGCCGTGCGTCATATCGACAAAAGAGACTAGAGAAGCAAAGGACCCAGCCTCCTACACTTCAAGTCTCCCGCAAATGGGTCGAAAAAGAAAGACCCGACCAAGTTACTGCCGTCCATATGGTTGGAAAAACCAGAAGACGCCAAAGGTCAGCATCAAAAATCCATGTCCGACGTCCGGTGACCCGTAGCGTCACCAGGACACAAAGACATCCCGAAGAATCTCCTGCCCCTTCCAGCCAAGGACGGGAGAGTAATCCTTCATCAAGCTCTTCATCAAAAAGAATGAGCCCCAACTCGGTCACCAGGACGATTTCTTCATTCGAATCCCGAGGGATGAACGTCTTGGCTACAAGTTCTGAGCCGCCACCTCAGAATCCACCTCGAGATGATGCGCTCACACGCATCTAGCAGTTGGAACAAGGCCAGCAGAGGATTGAAACTCTGATGGAAAACCTTCTCCTTGTCGTCCAAAATCAGGTGAACAATGAGCCTCCTCCGAATCATAGCAATAACGAGGGAAATGGAGAAGAAAATGAGTCACGCGCCCTTACCAAAAAGGACGTAGACAGTATCCTCGCCAAAGCTAAAGAAGAGGATATACTCAAAGAACATGGGATCAAGCCACCATATCCTTTATGGATGGACTCGGTCCCGTTCCCCACAAAATTCAAGCATCCTACTCTCCAAACATATACGGGGAAAGGATCAGCCAGACAGCACGTCATCCACTTCAAGATCTTGACGGGAGCTATCGCGGATCAAGATGCACTCAAGATTCGCCTCTTTGCAAGTACCCTAAAAGGTACGGCCTTCGATTGGTACTCCACTCTTCCGGAGAACTCCATTCAGAACTGGGCTATGCTGGAGACACGCTTCCTGACCCACTTCCAAGGTGAGGATCATCCTGTTACTATGGCTCAGCTCTGCAGCCTAAAACAGGGAGAGAATGAGTCAACTTATGACTTCATTCACAAGTGGAAAGCAATGGCGTACAAATGCTCAGATGTACTGCCACAAGCGTCGCTAGTCGACATCTGCCGTAACAACATGAGAGCTAAAATCCGCTCCATGATCATCGGCAATAAATCAAAGAACCTGGGGGAACTCCTCGAAGCTTCCATGGAAGCTGAAATGGTGATCAAAGACCTCAACAGTCAGAAGTCATCAAGAAAAGAGCCAACCGCCATTGCAACCTCTAAACCAAAGAAGAAAGAGGTCCTTAATGTGCAAACCAAGTCAGCTCCTCAGCAACCAAAGAAAGCTGAAAATAGAGCTGCAGGTAAGAGACCTGAACTCTCTAATGCCTTCAAAGAGCGAGTAGAAAAGAAATATCCGTTCGATGAAGACGTCGAAGAAATCTTTGAGGCTCTCGTGGCAAACGGCAAGCTCGCCTTGCCTGAACCCAAAAGACCTGGAGACGTTGGCAAAACCAATGATCCTCGGTACTGTCCATACCACCAGATGGTCTCGCATCCTCTCAATCAATGCTTTGTTGTGAGAGAGAAAATAAACGAGATGTGGAAAAACGGAGTCATCACCTTTGACAAAAATTATGGGACTGCCTCCGTCAACATGGTGTCATGTGGACAAATACCAAAATCACCGAAGAAGAAGATCACTACTTCCTTCAAGGTGGTAAAAAGAATTCAAACGTCCGAAGTGTTGGTTCCTTGCCCGACACCAGACGGACAACCCATATGGGTACATCCCGATCTCCTGGAAGATGAAAACTGGGAGATCGTCAAA
The DNA here is from genome assembly GCA_028538565.1 of Umbellularia californica. Taxonomy (NCBI): domain Eukaryota; kingdom Viridiplantae; phylum Streptophyta; class Magnoliopsida; order Laurales; family Lauraceae; genus Umbellularia; species Umbellularia californica. The sequence goes on from JAPQWN010000001.1 coordinate 63,989,709, forward strand.
ACAAAGCCAACAGCTCGGCAGCGAAGGCAGGCTAAGAAACATCTCCTCAAGCTCAAACGGCAAGAGAAGACCCAGCCAAAACAAGAAGTCAGAGGCCTCCTCTACCACTTCACTCGGGGCAACAGAAACGTCCCTTCCAGAGACTTCAAAGGCGGTAAGAAACTTCACTCTCAGTGATTTCATGCCACCTCAATTCAAAAAAGAAGCCATGCAGGGGGCATCATACTCTTGCAACTCGGTAGTTGGATTCTCCATTGATGGATACGAGTCCAGCGACACCGACGATGGATTCGAGCCCAACTACACCGATGAGTGGGAGGAATCTCTTGAAACAGGAGAATATCTCTCCGATGAAGAATGGGTTCCTGAAACTCACCTTATGCCAGTAATCTGGTATAACCCCTTGCAACCACAAGGATCCTGGTCTGATGATGAAGAAGACCAAGAGGCTGTACAAGAAGATGCTGTTAACCCAGCACCTGTCATTGCTCCAGTGGAAATCAACTATGTTGAGCCACACGGAGAAGACGAAGAAGAGGATCTGGCTCCCATGCCTGATCTTGAAGAATATGCAAGGATCTTGCAGCGTCTCGCTCTAGAACAAGAGCAAGATCGTGTTAACGAGCCTCCTCGCAACCCAGAGCCTGCAGTCCCTGAAGATAATCAGGTACATCCACCCTTAACTCCTGAAAATGGAGAACATTGCTGGATAGATGATCCTCTTACATCCGAGGATGAGTCTGACTCCGAGCAGGCAACATCTCCTATCAGAGCTTCCTGTAATGTAATATATCAGGACTATAGCTCTTCTGAAGCGTCGTCTGATGAGATTACCTACACTCCGACGACGCCTAGCAATGTATCCTCTGGAGCTACCTCGTCTCACGTGACTTTCACAGAGATGACACCCTCTCAGGTTTCTTCTCCTGAGACTGTGACTTCAGGATACACATTCTTCCCGACTCATCATCATGAAGAAAACCCAACTTGGGGTGATGGATGGGTCAACGAAGAAGAAAAGCTGCTGGATGCTGTTCAGGACTTGCTCCCGGAAAATGCTCCGTGCAACACAATCACTGAGGATGGCAACTCTGCTGCAGATACATCCCCAGTAGATGAAAAACGACAGCCTCTTGATCCTGAAGACAATCTTCCAAACAAAGATCCTTCTCAAGAAGCTCTCGAAGTTGGTAGAGGCACCCGTTCGGGCCGGGACTACCACAAAAATTACAACCAATCTTCCTTTACTTATGTAAATCCTTCGGGAAAAGATGTTGTAGGCGCCCCTAGTGGCAACAATGATGAACATGCAGGCCCTAAGGAGGCTTTCAAGTATGACTTGGTTGAGCACTTCAAACACATACCTGCACGTCTTCACATCCTGGATTTATTACGAATGTCTCCACGCACTCGTGATAGTCTCATCTCAGAATTACAAAAACTGAATGAGGATGTCGACAAACATGCCCCACAAGTCCTACAAATTGAAATGGACTACCGGGTCAAAAACTCAGAAACCTCCTTAAAAGGAGAAAAAGAGAAAAGCGAGGGATCATGCATCCAATGCCTCTCGGTTCAAAAGGCAGCCAGTGCAACCATCGCCTTCACTAAGGAAGACCTCCTACTTGGCGAAGCAAGGCACAACCGACCCCTGTACTTCACAGGGTACATCAAAGAAATGCCGATACATAGAGTTCAGATCGACCCAGGTTCTGCACTCAACCTTATCTCCACTTCGGCTCTTGAAGAGTTGGGCATCCCACCCAGCAAGCTAAGCCACACATCTGTATCTATCTTTGGATACGATGGGAGCACTCAAAGGCCTATCGGCAAAATCAGGTTCAAATTGCAAATCGGTGATCTTATCTCTGAGGTCACTGTGTATGCAATAAAAACCCCCTCATGCTACAACATCCTTCTCGGACGTCCTTGGATACACGAGAACGGTGTTGTCCCTTCAACTCTACATCAATGCATCAAGTTCGTCGGCGACGACGGCATGGTACATCGTGTCTTTGCGGACAGAAAACCCTTCAAAGGTAAAGAAGTCCACTTCGCAGACTCCCAGATGTATGAAGGAGAAAAAGAAGAAGAGGAAATAGCACCCCCTGCTGAAAATCTCCAGAAAGATAAAGGCAAGGCTCCTCAAAAATCACCGGAAGAAAACAAACCCTCCGGCAAATTAGAAGAGAGTAGTCAATCTCCCTTCGTTATCTCCCTCAAGAATTCAAAACCTTTGGTCATCACGACTAAAGTGAAGAAGGCGAAACAAAAGCCTGGGGGCAAATTTGTTGTCTCTCTCGTGTCTATCATGCAAGACACAGACTCGGACTCAGAGCCAGAAGACAATGCATCGTCAAGCCAAGCTGACGCTCAGCATGTTCAGCCTGCTCTCGCTCCGATGGAGACACCTGCTGATGTAGAAGATCCTACGTCTGCTACCTTTGTTGTTCCGACAACATCACCAAAGCAAAGGCCGATCTTCTTCCATAGATCGGACGCTTCTTCATCAAACTCCATGCTGGAACCTTTCCAAAATGAAGGTATGCCTCAGCTATCTCTATATAGTCCTGTGGCACAAGCAATTATGAAGAAAATGGGCTATGACGCTCAAAACCCAGTCGGTTTGGGAGAAAGACGCGGTATTCTCACGCCATTGGAGCCCGCCTTGACCAAAAGCCAGCTGGAAGATTGGAGACTCTACGAATATGTAGAAAAGTCTTCACATGGGTTAGGATATGATCCTGATACCCCCCTGAGACAGTTGACACAAAAGCTTAAAAGTCGTTTTACCGACCAAGCCTCAACATCTCAAGTCCACGAAGACATCGATCTCCCTGGAAATCTCTTTAAAGAGTTACCTGACAAAGATCCAGGAAGCTCATCCAATTTGTACGATTTCTCTGATGATAAAGAGGAATCGTCCGATAATACAGACTTGTGCTATTCTAACCCAGAAGAACCCTCGTCTCCAAAAGAAATACCAGACTCAACAGGCGATTGGGACTATCTCATAGCAAGCCTTGAGGAGATCACCAATCAAGAAAATCCATGGAAAGGAACAGAGCCTTGGTCTGGTAATGCAGTCGAAGCTCCAGAAGGTTTCGTTGAGTTGGAAGCCTCCGAAAATATTGTGGAGGAACCACCTTCGAACCTTCCGACAGAAGATCCTGTTGAAAAGATAAACTTGGAACACCTGATAACCCACGTCCTGTATTCATAAGCAAGAATATAAAGGATGATGAGTTACCCGAGTATATCGCTTTTCTTCGTGAGTTCGTTGATTGCTTTGCATGGTCCTATGCTGAAATGCCTGGTTTAGACCCCAAAGTAGCAGTCCACAAACTCAATCTTCAAGAAGAAGTCAAGCCTGTCAAACAAGGCCAAAGAAGATTCCGTCCAGATGTGATGGATAAAATTGAACAAGAAGTTCAAAAACTCAAAAGCGTTGGCTTCATCCGTGAGGAACAACATCCAGAGTGGTTGGCCAATATTGTCCCCGTGACAAAGAAAAATGGGCAGATCAGGGTCTGTATTGACTATAGAGACCTGAATGGCGCTTGCCCTAAAGATGAATTCCCGCTCCCCATACCGGAGGTGATGATTGACAATACCTGCGGATTCGAGTGAATGACATTCATGGATGGCTTCTCTGGTTACAATCAGATAAAGATGCATCCCAAGGATGAAAAACACACTTCATTTCGGACTCCATTTGGAGTGTATTGCTACACTGTCATGCCATTTGGTCTGAAAAATGCTGGTGCCACATATCAGAGGGCTATGATGAAAATATTCCAAGATATGCAGCACAAGACGGTCGAATGTTACGTTGATGACCTCGCCGTCAAAAGCAGAAGAAAAGAAGACCATCTCAAAGATCTTCGGGAAGTCTTCCTCCGACTTCGCAAACACAAACTGCGGATGAATCCTCTAAAATGCTTCTTCGGCGTCTCGTCGGGTAAGTTTCTCGGATTCCTTGTTCGGAAAGCTGGAATAGAACTTGACCCCATAAAAGTCAAGGCTATTCTAGAAATGCCCTCTCCAAGAACCTTGAGAGAACTAAAAGGGCTTCAAGGGAGATTGGCCTACATCAGACGGTTCATCTCCAATCTTTCGGGGAAATGCCGTCCATTCTCTCGATTGATGAAAAAGGGTGTAGACTTTGTCTGGGATGCCGACTGTGAAGCCGCATTTCAAGATATCAAGTCATACATGACCAAACCTCCAGTGTTAGCTGCCCCTGCCACTGGAAAACCATTCATCTTGTACACAAGAGCCCTTGATCACTCTCTGGGTGCTCTGCTTGCACAAGAAAATGATGAAAGAAAAGAAGCTGCTCTATACTACCTCAGCCGCATGCTAGTAGGTGCAGAGCATCGCTACTCCCCAGTCGAAAAGGAATGCCTTGCAGTGATGTTTGCCGTACAAAAGCTACGTCACTACTTGCTTTCCAACACAGTCTACCTCGTCTCAAGGATCAACCTCTTGAAGGTCCTTGTCACGAAGGCCGGTTCTCTCAATGCCCGACTGGCAAAATGGTCCATCCTCTTGTCACAATTTGATATTAGGTATGTACCACAAAAAGCAATCAAAGGCCAAGCTCTAGCAGACTTTCTCGCAGAGCATCCATTGCCTAAAGATTCTCCACTCAGAGATGATCTCCCAGACGAACATGTCTACAACGTGGAGACTTTCTCACCAAATGCCTCCTGGGACATGTACTTTGACGGTGCAACCAGGACAAATGAAAACAGAAAGCTGATCTCGGGAGTTGGCATCTTCTTTGTTAGCCCTGACAAATACATGATTCCACACGCTTTCTCGCTACTGGAACCATGCACAAACAATGCAGCTGAATACCAAGCTCTGATCCTAGGATTGGAACTCGCCATTGAATCCGGTATCACCATGCTGGAAGTCTTTGGAGACTCTCAACTGATCGTCAACCAGATGAATCAGAAATATGAAGTCAGGAAGCCCGATCTGCTGCCTTATTACAACAAGGCACAATCGCTTCTGTAAAAGTTTGACATCTGCAACATCACCCACATTCGTAGAGGTGAAAACATCCGTGCAGATGCCCTTGCCGGACTTGCCGCATCAATGGCGATCCAGGAAGGGGAAAACATGCAAATTACAGTGTGCGAGAGAAGGATCCTCCCTCCTCTTAACACACACCAAGCAGTTGCTGAATGCCACCGAGTGGTTGGAAGTCGGATCTCTATCCTTCAACCTTCAATTGGCGACTGGCGGGATCCGTTCATTGATTACACTATGTTCGGAATCCTACCTGAAGATCCAAAAGAACGGGTAAGCATCCAAAGGCGAGCCCCAAACTTTCATTTGGATATCCCTTCAAAAATCCTTTACAGGAAATCCTTCAATGGAGTACTCCTACGCTGCTTGTCACAACAAGAAGCCGAAGAAACACTCAAAGAAGTTCATGCTGGTCTTTGTGGAGCCCATCAGGCAGGTCCTAAGCTCTATGATCAGATAAAAAGGTTAGGTTACTATTGGCCTACCATGGTTGCTGATGCAATGCAATTTGCCAAATGCTGCCAGCTATGCCAAGTTCACGGAGATTACATTCACATGCCTCCGGAATGGCTGCATCCTACAGCAATCTCATGGCCTTTTGAAGCATGGGGCATGGACATCATAGGTCCTATCTCTCCCCCTTCAAGCAAAGGTCATCGCTTCATCTTCGCCGCTACGGATTATTTCTCCAAGTGGTCAGAAGCATTTGCGTTCAACGAAATGAAGACCTCATCAGTTCTTCAATTCCTACGCACCAACATCATTTGTCGTTTCGGCATACCCAAGAGATTCGTCCATGATAACGGACCACAATTCCGGGATCATCGATTCTACAGGTTTTGCGACAAATACAAAATTCAAAGCTGTCCTTCGACTCCATATAATCCGGCAGCAAATGGATTAGCAGAAGCCTTCAACAAGACACTCTGCAAAATCCTCAAGAAAATGGTCTCTAGTCACAAAAGAGACTGGAGCGACAAACTGTCTGAAGCTTTGTGGGCCTATCGAACCACCGTTCGAGGACCAACCCATAGTACACCATTCTCCTTGGTCTATGGATGCGAAGCTGTCGTGCCCCTAGAGGTACAAATTCCTTCTCTGAGGGTATCTCTACAAAATGACATGACTCAAGAAAGCAATGTCAAATTGCGACTCCATGAGCTGGACAATCTCGACGAGAGACGGCTCGAAGCTCGACAAAGCATTGAACTTTCCCAAGCACGCATGGCAGGATCTTTTGACAAAAAGGTCAGGCAACGCGCCTACAAAAAGGGTGACTTGGTTCTTGCGGTAAAAAGACCAATGGTCTTCGCACACAAATCCAAAGGCAAATTTGAACCAAAATGGGAGGGACCCTACGTCATCGACAAAGTCTTCTCCAACGGCGCATATGCCCTCCTAAACATGGAAGGCGACAGATGTATGCTGCCTATCAACGGCAAGTTCTTGAAGCGGTACTACCCTTGAAGACTTACCCAACTGGGTAAGAGCAATGCCTGTATGGCCAAAACCTGTTCTCAGGTACTCGCTCGTCAAACCCACTCTCTTTAGAATTTTCATATCAAATGTCAAAATTTCTAGAGATTCAAAAACAATGCTTACTTTCATCGTTTCATTGTTCAAAAACAAAAAAAAAAATCCAAGTTTAGGAGCCTCTCCCTGACTTGACCAAAACTTTCAATCCTTGAACCAAAATTCATGGTTTGAAACAAAAATCCGGATTCAGGGATTTCCACCCTAGTCCACCTTACCTTTTACCGCCAAATGGTTCTAGGTCAAAATTTACGACCCTCATGTCTTTAAACAAAAAAAAAAATGGTTTTTCAAAAATCGTGGGGAAACGACATCAAAGTCAGTACCCGCAAAACAAAAATTTTGAAAAAAAAGCAAGGATGCGACATTCCATCGATACTTGCACCCAAAATCGCAGGGAAGCGACATTTCGTCGATACTTACAAAATCCAAAAACCGTGGAGAAGCAACAAACCAGTTGATATCCACAACCCAATTTCCAAAATCGTGGAGACACAACATTTCAGTTGATATCCACAACCCAAATTTCAAAGGTTCGAGAAAACCTAAAATCGTGGAGAAGCAACAAACCAGTTGATATCCACAACCCAATTTCAAAAATCGTGGAGATGCAACATACCAGTTGCTATCCACAACCCAAAATTACAAATGGTTCGAGAAAACCTCAAATTTCAAAAATCGCGGGGAAACGACATCAAGTCAGTACCCGCAAAACCAAAAGTCTTGGGAAAAGCAAGGAAGCGACGCTTAGTCGATATTTGCACCCCAATTCGCGAGGAAGCGACATTCCATCGATACTTGCAAAACCTAACCCGCGAGGAAGTGACATTCCATCAATACTCGCAAAACCGAATGAGCAAGGAAGCGACATTCCATCGATACTTGCAAGACCATTCAGCGGGGAGGCGACATTTAGTCGATACCTGCATTTTGAAAGCCAAAAAAAAATCTGGCTATAAACGCCAAAACCTGGCTCTTATGCCAAAAACCGGCTATCAATGCCACCAAATCGGCTATAAATGCCACACAAAAAAAACTGACTCTCATGTCAAAACAGGCTATAAATGCCACAAACCGGCTATCAATGCCACGAAAATTGGCTTTCACGCCGACAAACCAAAACTTGGCTTTCAAAAAATGGCTATCAATGCCACCAAACCGGCTATAAATGCCACAAATTGGCTATCAATGCCACCAAACCGGCTATAAATGCCACAAATTGGCTATCAATGCCACCAAACTGGCTATAGATGCCACAAAACAAACACCGGCTTCCATGCCAACCCAAATTTTGGCTTTTACGCCATAAAATTTCGGCTTCCATGCCATCTCAAAATTGGCTCCCATGCCACGAACAAAATTTTTGGCTCTTATGCCATCTCAAAAATCGGCTTTCATGCCAATAAAATAAAACTTGGCTTTCAAAAAATGGCTATCAATGCCACCAAACCGGCTATAAATGCCACAAATTGGCTATCAATGCCACCAAACCGGCTATAAATGCCACAAATTGGCTATCAATGCCACCAAACTGGCTATAGATGCCACAAAACAAACACCGGCTTCCATGCCAACCCAAATTTTGGCTTTTATGCCATAAAATTTCGGCTTCCATGCCATCTCAAAATTGGCTCCCATGCCACGAACAAAATTTTTGGCTCTTATGCCATCTCAAAAATCGGCTATAAATGCCACACACAAAAAAAAAAAAAAAAAAAAAAAAAAACCTGACTCTCATGTCAAAACTGGCTGTAAATGCCACAAAAATCCTGCTTTCATGCCAAATTCGTTTCCCCTACCAAAACAACCATTTGACAAAAGATTTTCACAAAATGACAAAGCTTTTGATCAAATCCCATTTAGCAATTGCTTTCATCACAAAAAGATTTGAGTGAGCGTAGGGAACAAAAAAAAAGGTACCAAAAAAATACATGTGGTACCAAAGCAAAAAAAAAAAAATAGAAAGTGTTCACAAGCACTACAAAAAAAAAAAAAAAAGTACCAAAAAAATACATGTGGTACCAAAAAAAAAAAAAAGAGAAAGTGTTCACAAGCACTACAAAAAAAAGAGTACCAAAAAATACATGTGGTACCAAAGAAAAAGAAGAATGGTTTCTGCTATAAAAAATCAGGAGCTCAGCCAAAAATGGTCTCGAGCCAAAGCTTCAGTTCCTCAAGCAAACTTTTGGCCTCAGCCGTCAGAGTTTCCAAGGCACGCTTCTTCAGGAACTTGCCATGAGATGCTGGCGAATGCCGTAACCCTTCTTTTACACCGGGAAGCTTTTCCCCAGCAGTTTGCCATTGCTCGTTCTCTAGAGTCCTCCTCTCAAGAACTTGACCGGCATCTGCAACCCTGCGAATCAGAGTACTCTCCCTGTCACGAGCCTCTGTTATAGCAGTCCACTTAGCATCAACTTGTGCCTTCAAATGCTCGAGATGCTTCCTGGCCATTTCGACCTCTCCATCAAGGATGTCAAGGTCGCGCTTTAATCCAAGGATGACTAGCTCTTCCTTATTCTTCTCTCGGACTACCTGCTTCCTGCTTTGTTTAGCCTCATTCAGGTCGGACTTAGCCTTATCAGCAGGGTCCAAGAACATCTCCTTGAAGAATTGGTCGTCAGGGAAACCCATGGTCTCAAACCACTTGTCACCCAGTGCAATGATCCTATCAACGGTCGCCCTGGCACCTGTGACATCCAGACCAACCTCTTCGGTGTCAGTCAGAATCTCCTGTACATGTGGGATCATGCCAAATCCTGCCTCCAAGTGTCCAGAAAGGAGAGTCTTGACCCAAGAACTCAAAACCCGAGCCAGCACCTTCTTCGCAAATTGAAGAGACGAACTGGATGAAGATTCACCCTTCTCCGCTGATCGGCTGCTCATGTCATGTCCCATTGGAAGAGTAACAAAAGAACTCTTTTCACTTGGAGCCACTGGAGAGGGAATCTCAACACGAGGCATCTCCTCAATCATGTCTGAACTGGTCTCTACCTCCGGATCGACCTCTGGCATCCCTTGCTCTGGTTCTGAAGAAAGCGATGGACTCTCTTCTGTCACTTCAAAACCTGCAAATGAAACACAAAAAGGTATGAATATGATCCTGTTAAAAAAAAAAAAAAAAAAAAAAAAAAAAAAAAAAAACCATCAGGGTCATCACTACAAAGTACCTTCTTCGACGACTGGCGGAACACTCTCTTCCTCCATGAACTCATCGGAAGCATCATCAACATTTGCGTCCATTGATGGTTCAAAGTCATCGGAATCTTGTGGCGAGTCAGCTGGCAAAAAAAAAAAATGTTAGCAAATCAAGTCGCAGGCAAAAAAAAAAAAAAAAAGAAAAGAGAAAGCGAAAGAAGTTATACCAATTGGAGGTTCCAGAGTCATTCCAGAGTCCCTCGGTTCTTCTTCAGACGCCATAACCGGCTCCATCACCGCCTCATCGGTTGGAACCTCAGGCATCGGCAAGTCTTCATCCTCTGCTAAAAGAAAAGCAGCAGCAGGGTGAGAAAATAAATCAGAACATGGAAAGCCCCATGAAAGAAGTAGAAAAGGAAAAGGAGGGATCATACCTTCACCGATGGTCTCTTCTTCCCGAATCCTCTTCTCCGGAGGTTCGTCAGCTTCCCCTGGCACCTCCTCATTGACAGTGAGAGGGACTTCCACATTAGGAGAGTCTTCGTCCCGCCCCATGTGACGCTGACTCCTCCTCCTCTTCTTACCTCTACGGGTTCGCTTCCTAGAAGAACCCGCCCCACTATCAGAGTCAGGTTTCTCACTTGACTCCTCACTGGATGGTCTGCTCTCGCCAGTAGACTCCACGGAAGCTCGCCTCAGTGCCGTTTGCATCCAAGCGCCGAGCTCAGCTTCCTCCTGTTCTAGCTACTCCAAAGCCTCATCAGGTACTTCCCGAACAGCTTCAGAACCAATGACGCCCTGGTCACCGAGAAAGCCTATCTTGTGCTTCTCTCCAGAAAGGAAGGCCCAAACTTCCTCTCGCCGGACGCCATCCGACTTCCCAATGCCTTTTCCAGAAGACAGCTTTACATCAAGCTCCTTCTTGGAAAGCCCCCGATATGCCAAAAAGCTCTCCGCGAACCACTTCGTGAAGCCGGCAGTTCGGAAAGTCGACAGCTCAGGATAAGAAATCGTGGCAGTAGTGTCTTCAGCACTATAGAAAGCCCATGCATTTCTGCCATCCTGCAAACCCCCAAAACACTTCACCATACTCGAAGGCGCTCCAACAACGCCTTGAGAGAAGCCCAACTGAAGCGCAAAGCGAGAAGGTACATACGGCTGGATGTCGACGAAAAGATGTCTACGGTACACCATCGTGCCGACTCGTATGCTGAAAAGCCACTCCTTCTCTGCATTGGTCAAAGAGTAATGCCTTCCCGACCCTGCTCTGGTAGAGTCTCGGGAGGCACCAAAATCAAAAGCCTTCTTCCGCAACTCCGGAGAAAGCTTAACTGAAGACTGCCCCATCTCGACGTCCCTGAACCGTCGGATCCTCATGCGGGCAAACAAAAGTGATTCAGATACGGCTTTTCCCTTAGCCAATCGAATCATCAGAGGATCATCATCCTGTGCAGCACCCAGCTGGTGGAAGCCAGGACAGTGGTATACAAACCACGAATAAAAGATATGGGCTGAAAATACCCTATTCATAGGGAGCCCAAACCGAACCAAGAAAGCAGCAGCCTGCAGTTTGGTACACAAGTAGGAGTAAAGAACGGGCACCAAAGCAAGCCGCTCTCCAAACGCCATCTGACAAGCCGGAAAAATACAATGCGGCCTGATGTGCGTCCCATCTCCACCAGCAAAAATAGCCTCACCCGGCCAAACAGTGAGGTAAACAGCAAGATCTCTCCGCAGTGTAATGTCAGAACAAATGGCATCTGTGCTCGCGAAGAAACTCTTCAACTCTTCCTGCATGGCCGAAGTCTTCTTCCTGTCTTCCCGGGTCATGCTATCAGAAGACTCTTTGCTGTCAAAGAAGTTGAAGAATGAAGAGCCATAACTCTTCCAACTGCTGGATCTCACTTTCGAGCCCTCCTTCAAAAAATCATAGAAGGCGACGAGCTGAAAGTATAGGAGCCTGAACTCCTCTGACTGCTCCTCAAGGACGCTGTCAATCGGCATGAACTCCTCGTAGAGTTTGCCAAGGATGGGCAATCCAGTAATAGCACTCAACTCCTTCAGAGAAAAACCAACCTCACCATTCGTGACAACGAAGGTATTGGTCTGAGGGAGGAAAGACTCCAACATAGCCATGAAGGCATCATCGGAAAAGGTCACGGTCTCCCTAAAAGCACGGACCGCGTCAAAAATCCCGGCTTCCTTCAAAACGGCGCCCCCAATCAGCAAGGTGTGGTCAGTCCATGACTTCCAATCGGAGTCAACATTGAAACGGCCACGAAGTCGAAAAGGCTTCACCCAAGTACTGCCGTCACCGCTGAAAACGCCAAGGCCCACCGGTCTCAAATCGACCGACGGATAATCAGAGCCCTGGTAGCCGCTGGCTGGCATCAACATGTCCATACGGACAGGTGGCTTCTCCGCATATCCGGAGGGTCCACTAACAAAAACCCCGGTCTTGATCACACTGGTCCTCTTCACCCAGCTCGGAGGATCTTCCCTCTTAGGGCACGTGGGAGAAAGGCTCAGGATCGAGATGGTCCGGTCAAAAGACGACCGGGTAGAAATAGTTCTCTCCTCACCATTTGCTGTGTAAGAGAACTGAAAACATCTCCTTTGGTATTTCAAGTCGTCAGGGACTGCATCTCCAAAGAAGAAGGTAGGCTTGGGTAAAACCCTCAGATCGTCCATAACCCAAGGATGGTTGCTTACCATGATCTTATAGAACTCCTCATCCTTGAGAGCGATCAATCGCTGTCTCATCTCATCGCGATTGAGGGAATCGCACTCTTCCAAGTTCTTCTCAACAAACTGGACCTTCTCCCAGGCTTGCTGAACGGCCACATTGGAAGATCTAGCAGATCGACGAGGTACGCTTGTAGCAGGCTCTTTACCCTTGTTCGCTCTGGAGGAACCACCTGCAAAGGTTGGAAAAGAAAAAGATCGTCATCAAAATGACAGGATTTCGCTAAAAAAAAGGGGTCACTTTGTCCCACCAAAAATCTGGGGAAATTTTGGCATGACTCCGAGGCAATTCCAAAGAAAAAGGAAATACCCCGACGGAAATAGAAAGTTTGAAGATGGGCTCAACATTGCTGCGGGCTCCGAAACTCCAAACTTTCGAAACCTCAAAATCTCCGCAAAATCAAGAAGGGCTCAACATCGCTGCGAGCTCCAAATTCCCAAATTTGCAAAGATTTTCAGGTATGCTATCATGCTCAATCTACAAAAAGTACATGCATGGACATCTACATTTGCATAAAAACGCATTATCATGATGAGCAAAAAAAAAAAAGAAAAAAAAAAAAAAAAAAAAAAAAAAAAAAAAAAAACTTTCTCAAAAAAAAAGGGGGAGAAAGAAAAGAACAAAAAAAAAAGGAAGAAACTTTCTCAAAAAAAAAGAAGAAAGAAAACAGCAAAAAAAAAAAAAAAAAAAAATCAGGCCACGTGTACGGATCTGTCCGTACGGCCCACAAAAAAAAAAAAAAAAAAAAAAAAAAAAAAAAAAAAAAAAAAAAGAAGAAAAAAAAAACGTGTGAAAAAAAAAACAAAAGAAGAAATCACGTGGAAAAGAGGAAAAAAAGGGAAGAAGAATAGAAAGAAAGAAAAAAGAAAAAGAAAAAAAAAGAGAAGAGAAACTTTCTTTTTTTACCATCCTATTCTCTACATAGAGTTTTCTTGAAAGAAAAAGAAAGAAAACTTACTTGAAGCCATTGATGGAGAAGAAGAAAGCTTGAAGATCCTTGAAGAAGAAAAACTCTTGGCCTTGGAGCTCTCTTGAGATTGTTGCAAAAGAAAGCAATAAGAGCAAGAGATCCTACCTTCCTTTGCTTTTATAGAAGAGAGCAAATCAAAGAAGGAAACAAAGAAGAAAGGTAAGTGTTACTAATTAGTAACCTTACCAAAAGAGAAGGAATTAGAAAGATTCTTTCCCAAAAAGAAAGATGTCTTTGAGAGATTTCCTCCCAAAATCAATCAAATGAGAGATTCTCTCCAACAAAATAGGATATTGAAGATTCTTTCCCAAAAAGAAAGATACCTTGAGATATTCTCTCCCAAATTAAGGGAATATGAGAGATTCTCTCCCATAAAGATATTTTTAGATATTCTCTATCCAAATGAGATATCTTTAGATATTCTTTACAAAAATGACCCCACATGAGATCTAAGCCATCCTAAAAAGCTTAAGGTCCCATGGGTTAGCCCATATGAGCCAGGTTTGACCACCTAGGCACTAATAAAAAAAAAAAAAAAATTTGGGCTTTTAGTCAGGAAAAAATCCCTCTTACCAAGAGCATACAATAATGGTTCCATGCCTCTTTTGAGTTGATTGAACCATACAAAAAATTCCAAGCCCATGAGCTTCCAAAGAATCAAACCATCCAGCCTCATATACCAAATTGAGCCAAAATCTTGAAATTGACATTCCACAAAAATCCAAACCACTCCAATGGACCCACACAGTCCCAAAGAGTGACCAAAAACCAAATCCTGGTCCCCTAACTTGCCACATACAGCTTGTTAGGTCATAAGACCAAAACCAAAAACCAAATCATGATCCCCCAACTTGCCACATACAGCTTGTTGGGTCACAAGGTCAAAACCAAAACCCGATCCCCTAACCTGCCATATATAGCTGGTTAGGTCACAAGATCAAAAACAGAAACCCAAATCCACATCCCTGATGTCATCTTCAAAACTTTGCCTCGAGATGGTATTTGATTCCTTTCATTACCATAAAATTCCCCTGGAAGCTCAAAGGCTACTCTACCAAAGGAAGGATTGCTCAAAGACTCTTGGTCAAGACACAAGCTCTCCTTCAAAAATCTCTTCGAGGCACATCGACTACAAAAGTCAAGCAACTCGTCGCTGTACCTCGAGGGGGCATTTGTTGACACCAAAAATGTCACTTTGCCTCTTCAACATCAAGAAAGCTACATGAAGTCGCAACCTGCCATAAATAGGCAATGCAACTTCTCCAAAAAATCAAATCTTGTCAGAATCAAACAAAAACTGCAAGATCCTTCAAGATAGCCAAGAGAAGAGTACACATGAAGTTTCGGGCCATTTCAGAATCATTTGGCCTAACTTCGCTTCTCCGACAGCTAAAATGGCGCTCCCGGCGGCGACATCATCGGAGATGTCAAAACTTCGATCAGAGCCTACAGATGACTCCAGCATGTCCCAAAAGGGCTCCATGCCAAATTTCAAGTCAAACCGACAACGTTTGACCCTCCATCAATGCTCGAGCAGCAAAATCAAGCCTCCCGGCGGCGGGAACCACCGAAGCCTTCGCTCATCAAACCAAGTGCATGAGTGGCTTCAACATGCTTCCAAAAGGCTGCACGTCAAATTTCAGGTCATTCTGACAACGTTTGACCAGGTTTCGATGCTCCGAGAGAAAATCAAGCCTACCGGCGGCGGAGCAACCCGGGACCATGACATCCAAAACGGAGCCCATGGAACGTCTCAAAATGACTCCAATAGGCTCCCCGTCAAATTTCAGGTCAATCGGACATCGTTTGGCCACATATCAAAGCTCGGCATTTTCCCCGCAGCAAAATCAAGTGAAGCATCGACGGGACCCCAAACGGCTTCAAAACTCAAACAAAAGCCTATGGTTGGTCTTATTTATTGCTCAGGAGGCTTCACCTCAAATTTCAGGTCATTCCGACATCGTTTGACCAAGTTTCAGCTTCTGGCGGAAAATCAGCAGCTTTACACGACAAAGTCTTCGGCTTTCCCGGAAAATTGGAAACTTTGCACTCTAAAAATGCAAGGATTCTCATCAGGTTTTCTAGTGTCCCGAAGATGATGGTCCGGGGAGTCGAGGTCGGCCCGGAGTTCAGAGAGTTGCCGAGGGAGTTGACGCTTCGGCAGCTGGCAGGGCGCTTGTAAGTGCGCTCGGTTTGCTTCTGTTGAAGCATGAGTTGGTGCTTGTTCTCATCGAAGATAATGGTTAAGGCTGCCATTGTTAGTTTCGAAAAAGTTCTGAAACAAGACCACATCCATTAGTAATCACAAGAATATAATGATCATAAATGGGAATTTCTATGGTTGTCTTTTCAAATCGCTCAAGGGATATGACCCAAGCGACATGAAGAAGGCAAAAAGCCATAGATGGTACAATTGTTCTGACAGCAAGTATGGTGAGCCCAGGATGAGCGTTCCAGTGACTGCTAGAAGCAATTGTAAACCTAAATTCGATTTATCGAGAAGCAGGGCTTGCTCGAGATAAGAAGAATATAAGGTAGGAGTTACAAATGTGCCGGTCACAGATACAGTAGACCCTGAAAGGGCTACCAGTGTTGCTAGGCACAAATGTTGGAGATCGCATCCATGAGATGGGATTCTTTGTTTTAAAAGGTCAGAAATGGATTCGTCAAAGAGAGCAGGTGGCATTCCGATTCAAATACGGGCTCAACGATTTCCGCGAGCGCCAGTACTCAGAAGGGAAGAGACCACAATTTCTCGAATCTGAATCCAAAAGTGACGAGTTTTTTTTTTTGAAATGTCAAGATTGGTTCCATCAATGAGAGCAAATGGTATTCTGATCTGAACACGGTCTCGGCGATTTCCGCGAGCGCCAGTGCTCAGAAAAGAAGAAACCAAAATTTCTCAGATCTGAAATCAAAAGTGACGAGTTTTTGGAGATTTTTTTTTTGAAATGATTTTTTTTTATTTTATTATTTTTATTTTTTTTATTTTTTTTCAAAAAAAATATATTTTTATTTATTATTTTTTTTATTTTTATTTTTTTTTGAAGATTTTTGTTTTTTTAAGATTTTTTTTTTGAAAATCTTTTTATTTATTTATTTATTTATTTTTAATTAATTTTTCTAAGATTTAAAGACGAGAGAGTACACATAGGCCTCCTAACCCGGTCTTATGAAACCTCAATTGATAGAATTGCCCCCAGGTAAGGGTAGGATTACTTAATGAACCCGTTTGGAGGACCGTTGCCTAGAACAGTCAAGCTGTCTCCACACTCTGGACAAGGCTTTTCTTGAATCAATCGTGATCAAAGAACGCAATTGGTTTAACCTTAGTGGTCTATGTCTTTTTTTTCAAATCCCAAATAGACTCATCGAAGAGAAACGATGGCCCAAAACCTTAGTCGAACGGGCTCAACATTTCTGCAAGCACCAAAGAACGATAGGATAGGATCAAAGTTTCTCAATTTTGAATCCGAACTAAGAAAACTGATTTTTCTTTTAATTTTTTTTTGAAATCTCTAATGAACTCATCGAAGAGAAACGATGGTCCAAAACCTTAGTCGAACGGGCTCAACATTTCTGCAAGCACCAAAGAACGATAGGATAGGATCAAAGTTTCTCAATTTTGAATTCAAACTAAGAAAACTGATTTTTTTTTTAAAAGAGAAAGAATGGAAACAAACTCAAAGAAATAGAAATTTCCAAAAAATCCCATCTCATTTTTTTTTAGGATGCAAAATCCAACATAGGCTACCAGCTAGAAAGTAGCCAAGGAATTCGGAAAAGAAGTATAAGCATAGAGCAAAAAGTATGATATGCAAATATTTCATTTCCGAGCACCGTGTTCTCAAATGAACGAGTCCCACCGGGTGTGCCAGCTTGATGGAACGCGCTCCGAATGCCGTGGGTGCTACCGGGGTCGGCGAACGTGGGAGTCCGTCGGGTCCGGCCCTTTCGCGCCCGGGGGGCATGAAGCGTGCATCAACATTTCTTTTGTGTGGGTGTGCCAGATTTCCTATTTTACTTGGAATTGCAAGTGGTAATCCGGAGATCAACCTTCGCAAGTAAAAAGGAAATCAACTTCTTTCAAGTTTTCCATTGTACAAATATTTAAGAAAAGAGACATTTTCTTGGTTTGCCGTGAAATGCGATTTTGTTTGGCATTTATAGCCGATTTTGGCGTTTATAGCCGATTTACAATTCTCATCAATAATGAAAGACAAGAGTTGTGATTTTTGTCTCTTTTAGAAAAATACAAACTACAATGAAAAGCAAGAAAAGGAGGATCTAACTTCTCAGGAGATTGTAGGGGACTCGTTCAGATTGACGGTCGCAAGCCATGTATGGGCTTCGCCGTCATCCATGCAGATGAGAACAGAGGATGCTCTTGATTCGCTTGGCTTGGCTATAACCTCAGATTTTTAGAGGACAAAGACCAAGAGGAGGTCCTATGTCCGATAAAAAGCTAAGTAGACAGGCTGAAAAGCCACGTCTAAGCCATTGGAGGCAGCGGGAAAAGGCAAGGACCTTGGGGGGGGTACCCCCCAAGGGACTTTTGTCACCTTGTAGTGGTGGCCGGTGCAGAACTTCAGCAGAGTTTTTCTCTCTTTTTCTTTCTCTCAGATTTCTGGATTTGTGGTGCTTTGGAAGTGATCTCCGATTGATCGATCCGGATTTCAATGGAATGCTCTCCTATTTATAGGCTTTTGGTAGCCATTTAGGAGAGTTTATGGGCTTTAATGGCTTTAATGGGAGGAGTTACAAGATTTATTTCTTGATTTTGTAACTCCTTTTTCCTTGAATCTGATTGGCCGATGGAGATTAAGGGCTTTTAATCACCTTAATTACCATAATGGGAGGAGTTTCATGGGTTAAATGCCATGAATCAATTGACTTGTAACTCCCAAATCCTTGCTTCTGATTGGGCCGTCCAAAGAAATGAATTAATGACTGCAATAAAGCTAGTCAATTAACCACATTAATTGGTCGCCGAGCAGTCGAAGAGTCGCGGGCCGTGCCGAGTCTTCTGGAATTCTTCTGGCGATGATCATCGATGGATCTTCATGCTGATCGACATCGGATGAATATGTAACTTCAGACAGTGATAGCTAAGAGCGGGCCGGTGACATCTGTCCTGTCGATTTTTCGATCGATTGGGCGGAAAGTACACTTTTTTGGTTGACCGGTTGGCGATCAATGTTGATTTTGATACTTTTGGAGGTTGACCCGTGATTTTGACGGATGTCGGAGGACATGAGTCAATTTCAAGCACTAAAAATCACATTTTCAGGAAACCACAGGGGCCAAAGTGCGCGAAACGCGAAAAAGGACGGAAAAACGGGTCACCGGCGAAAAATCCGGTGACCCAGACTTCCATGGTCGCCGGCGACCATGGGCCAGGGTCGCCGGCGACCATGGGCCAGGGTCGCCGGCGACCCTGGGCCATGGTCGCGGGCTGCGACCCTGGGGGTTTTTCCCCTGTTTTTGGTCCGTTTTGTGGTCTTTTTCGTCGCCGTTTTCTTCTGTATTTTTCCTGACATTTCTTCTCATTTATTGGCTTGATTTCCCTGTAGAAAACTTGATGAGAATCCTTGCATTTTTAGAGTGTAAAGTTTCCAATTTTCCAGGAAAGCCGAAGACTTTGTCGCATAGAGCTGCTGATTTTCCGCCAGAAGCTGAAACTTGGTCAAACGATGTCGGAATGACCTGAAATTTGAGGTGGAGCCTCCTGAGCAATAAATAAGACCAACCATAGGCTTTTGTTTGAGTTTTGAAGCCGTTTGGGGTCCCGTCGATGCTTCACTTGATTTTGCTGCGGGGAAAATGCCGAGCTTTGATATGTGGCCAAACGATGTCCGATTGACCTGAAATTTGACGGGGAGCCTATTGGAGTCATTTTGAGACGTTCCATGGGCTTCGTTTTGGATGTCATGGTCCCGGGTTGCTCCGCCGCCGGTAGGCTTGATTTTCTCTCGGAGCATCGAAACCTGGTCAAACGTTGTCGGAATGACCTGAAATTTGACGTGCAGCCTTTTGGAAGCATGTTGAAGCCACTCATGCACTTGGTTTGATGAGCGAAGGCTTTGGTGGTTCCCGCCGCCGGGAGGCTTGATTTTGCTGCTCGAGCATTGATGGAGGGTCAAACGTTGTCGGTTTGACTTGAAATTTGGCATGGAGCCCTTTTGAGACATGCTGGAGTCATCCGTAGGCTCTGATCGAAGTTTTGACGTCTTCGATGATGTCGCCGCCAGGAGCACCAATTTAGCTGTCGGAGAAGTGAAGTTAGGCCAAATGATTCTGAAATGGCCCGAAACTCCTTGTGTACTCCTCTCTTGGCTGTCTTGAAGGATCTTGCAGTTTTTGTTTGATTCTGACAAGATTTGATTTTTTGGAGAAGTTACATTTCCTATTTATGGCAGGTTGCGACTTCATGCAGCTTTCTTGATGTTGAAGAGGCAAAGTGACATTTTTGGTGTCAACAGAGGTATACAGACTTGGAGCTGAAACCCGCCAGTGGGGTGCGGGCTTCCTATAGGTCCTCCTCTTTCAGACCCAGCTTCTTGAAACAGTCGTAATAGAGGATTTCCGAGGAGCTCCCAGGGTCCACGAGGATCCTTTTGACATTAAAGTTGGCCAACCTTAGAGTCAAGAGCAGGGAATAATTGTGGGGTAGCTGGACCCCATCCAAGTCTTCGTCAGAGAACCAAATATTTGGCCTCTCTTTCCTTGCCTTTTTGCTTAGGGACCGAGCTCAGCCGTCATCACTTGTTTGCCGTGCTGGGCCCTCCTGACCTCAGTACGAGCCTGGCCGCTTCCCTTAGGAGCAGAAGCTAGGTGAATGACATTGATGGTCCCTTCCGGCTCATCGATGTCCCGATCATCGGGCTGGTGTTGTTGAGCGCGGTTTACTTTGCCCTCCTCCTTGACGAGGTCCTTCAGATGCCCGTCCTTTACGAGCCTTTCGAGGTGTGCCTTGAAGGCGTGGCAGTCCTCGTTCTGTGCCCATTCTACTTATGGTAGCCATAGAACTTGCTCTGATCTCGGGAGGAGGCATCGCCTTTCATAGGCTAGGGCCATTTGAAGAAGGGTTGCGTCTGGATCTTGCCGAGGAGCTTGTAAATAGGTTCCTTGAAGATGGTATTGACGGCCTTGTAAGAGGCACCACTTGACTTAGGCTTTGAGCTGCCTCCCGAGGTGGGAGCAAAGCGCGGTACCGAGCCAGATGGTTCTCTGTTTCGGTCTGCCTCCCTCTTGGCCAACTTCTTTTCCTTCTTAGAGGGTCGGTCCTCCTGCCAGAAACTATGGCTCTCCCGAGCTTGGGCCTCGTCTTCTTCTTGCTCGACGAACTGATTCACCCGGGCCATTAGTGCTTTCACCAAGACCACGGGGAACTGCACCAGATCCCTTCGAAGCTCGTTGCCTGGCAACAGGGCTTGTTGGAAGGACTTGATGGCTACTTCGTCATTGGCGTCCTCGATCTGGCTGTAAATGGTCCAGAACCTTTTGGCGAACCGAGTGATATTTTCGGCTGGCCTCATTCTGATGGCCATCAGGACGGAGTCCGTCTTCGGGATGACCTGGTGCGCTTGGAACTTCTCGACGAAGGAGTTTCGGAGCTGCTGCCAGCTCAAAATCGACCCCTCGGAGAGCGCGCAGAACCACCGAAGTGGGAGGTCGCCTAGACTGGAGGAGAAGACCTTGCAGTCTAGGTTGCCGTCGCCGCCATACACCGACATTTTCTAGGTGAAGTGTCGGAGGTGTGCTTCGGGGTTCGAGGTCCCATCATAGAGGTTGAACCTCGAGACGCTGAACTTTTCAGGGAGGGCGTGATCCCTGATCTCTCGAAAGAAAGGAGATGTGCCGTGATTGTCACTATCTTTGGTAGCTAGCCGACCTCAGGTGAGGCCAGCAAACTCCATACTCTGCTGCACAGCCTGCTTGATTTGCTGATTGATCCAATCCGTCATGTCGGGATCGGCTTCTCGTCTA
Organism: Umbellularia californica; assembly: GCA_028538565.1. Classification (NCBI taxonomy): domain Eukaryota; kingdom Viridiplantae; phylum Streptophyta; class Magnoliopsida; order Laurales; family Lauraceae; genus Umbellularia; species Umbellularia californica. Next base: position 64,011,122 of record JAPQWN010000001.1, read on the forward strand.
AGCCTCTGGCGCTGCTGCTGATGGTCAGCGCTGGCGTGGGTGCTGCTCGAGCCTTCGTCACGGGCTCGGTCACGCCTCTTGTTGTCCAGGACTTGCCTCAAGTCCAGACGAGCTCTAGGAGCCTTTCGGGCTCGCTGCTGTGCAGGAGGCACAAGCATAGTCCCGGCCGGGTCCTTCTCTTTCCCTCCGAGCTGCCGTTGGAGCTGGAGGATCTGGGCTCTTTGTTCTTCAATGATGAGGTTTTGAGCCCTGATTGCTTCGGTGTGTGCCTCGTCGTCTTCCTCCAGGACCATGTCGTCGTCGCCCTCGTCGTCAAGGTGCACGTGGTCCTCCTCCACATGGTCCTGGTGATGAGGCTGTCGTGATCTGGACAGTGCTGGAGTCTTGCCTCGTCGGGAACATTCCTGAGGAGGAACATCCCTGCGGAGCTGCTCCAGTAAGATGACGTCCTGACGAGGATGCTCCGCCTGGGAGGTATTTGGCTGAACTCGTTCCAGAACGGGGCCGTGACGAGGAGATGCTGTTGCACCTCTCGACGAGGAGATCATTGATTAAATGCGCGGTTCAAAATGTTGACCTTGTGATTGTTTAAGTACTATTGACCAAGATTGCATCAAAATGTGGCTTGCTTTGTTGAGAAATGATATACATAATACAAGCCAAATCTAAAAGGCTGAACAACAGAATAAAGGCCTGTATATGTCACTTCCAAGTCCACACATCCCAAGGCACATGGGAGGATGTTGGTATGTATTTTGGCCTCAGAACAACTGCACATACAAGGTGTTGGAAAATTGTGTGGCCCGACTACCATGGGGCCCATGCCAGATTGAGCTCGACGATTTGCCACGGATGAACTCCCAACAAGTCTTGATCTGGTTGAGTCGGATAAGGATCAAACTCTTGGTGGTAGAGTTTGGATCGAGTTCAAACTCTTGGTTTGGCAGAATTTCCCACGCTGGTCAAGAGATGTGGGATTTCAGGAGAGGTAGAATCCAGATAGAGATGTAAATCCTAGTGATTGCTCTATTTAAGGAAGATGGGAACCCTTGCTTCTGATTATCCAGAGATCTGAGAGTATTCGCAGCAAGTTTACAGGTCTGTAACCGTAACGCACAAGGTTCTCGACGAGTTCGGTTCCGACACCCATCTGAGATCAGCAATTTCTTTCATTTGGTATCATAGCCTGATCTGTGCGTTTGACGGTTCGGATCTTGTGATAAGGATGTGGATCGACGAGATCTCAGTCATCTTCTTCGTGAGTTCCATCTCGGGTTAGGTTTTCTGCAACGAAGCTAAAAAAGGAGGAAGATAATTGAACTTCTGTCCATTGTGCCAAGGACCACACGTTCTGTCTCTTTTTCAATTTTTGCCCATTGCTGCAAGGAGGAAGAAAAGTTGCAACTGTCCTTTCCATACATATTGTCCTTTTCAATCTCAGCATAAACTTTTGCAAGGAGGGAAGCCTCAGGATGTGCGTCGGTAATTTTTTTTTTGTTCCAACGCAAGACAGAACAGGTCGGGTCAGGCCAGAGATCCAAACCAACCCGTCTTCAGCCCGGCCCACGTTGCTGCAATAGAAGCTGTTGAGCACTGGTACAATGACGTCAACACAATGCAGTTGCTGACGCAAGCTCGGGCCTGGGTCTCATCAGTCAATCGAAAGTTTGACCAGCCGCAACTCCTTCATCTGACCTCCGATCGACAAGCGATTTGGATCTGCGGATTCGTGGCAACGAGCACTATTTGGTAGATGCAATAGATCGGTATTCCAATGCTCAGAACTTTTTTTGGACTACAATCACGGTCAGTGGTATCTAGACTTTATTTATATTTTAAAAATATGTCTACTGCTAAATCTACTCTGCACGCTCTTGCTCAGGTTGATATTTTCAATGGGAGGAACTTACCCATTTGGAAACATCGGATGGATGCCTTATTGCACTTTGAGGGTCTTTCTTATGTTATTAAAGAAAAGACACCTGCGAAGCCTGTTGATGATGCTTCCAAGGAAGATAAAGATCTCTATGATACTTGGGAATATGATAATGAATCAACAAGGCATCTGTTACTTGGATTTGTTTCCAATGATTTGGTCAAGCAATTTGAGCAACCGGCTTCAGCAAAAGAAATTTATTATCAAATAATTGTGAAATATAATGCATCCACTGTGTCCCACCTTATGGAGGCATTATCAAATTATGTTAATTATAAAATGCCTGAAGGAACTTCGATCCAATGACCACATTGACTAGATGAATATAAGATTAAGTAATTTGATTGCTTTGGGAAGGGATATGGACCAAGAGTTGCAGCGATTGTATCTGTTGCAAAGTCTCACACCTTCATGGGAAAATGTTTCTCAGACTCTAAGCCTCTAGAAAACACTGACCGTTAAAGATATTAAGGCTGAATTAATTGCTGAAGGACAAAGGCAAGCTGCCCATGGTGTTGTGCCTACTGCTTTGCTTACCTAAATCAATTCTGCTGTGGCTCGATGGCTACTATGGGGAAAAGAAAGTATAAGGGCAAAGGGAAAGCAAAGGTGCAACAAAAGAAAAAGGGTCATTGCTTTATTTGCGGGAAGCCTGGGCACTTTCATGCGGATTGTCCGGATAAAAATAAAAAGAAAAAGGGAGAGAATGGGCAACAGAACATGGTACCACATGGAAATAAAGATTATATTGATATGATCACGGAATCAATAATGGTGGACACCAATAAAAGCAACTAGTGGATCAATTCAGGGGCTACTCGGCACATCTTGAGGACCAAAGCAAGCTTCATTGAATTCTAAGAAATTAAAGCGGGAGAACATAATATATATATATATGGGGAATGAGACATTTTGCGATGTGTTGGGGGTGGGGAAAGTCAAAATTCCCCGGTCAACCGGAAAATCGTTGTATTTGTCAAATGTCTTCTTCGCTCCCGACATGAGGAGGAGCATGGCTTCTGTCAGCCAGCTTGCATCTTGTGGTTTTGAAATTAGGTTCACTACTGATAAGGCTACTATTGGGCTCAATGGAAAATTTTGTATTTCTAGTTTGCTTCATGACAAATTGTATTTGCTGGACACTTCTAAAGTTACAATGAAATCTAGTTCCAATTATTTTGTGTATGAATGAATGTGTTAATGGTTTGGCATTATTATAGCACTATGGATTATGACACATTAACAAGAACAGAATAATTAGAGTGGTTAGGGATGGACTTTTACCTGATATTGGAAAAGTGGAATACCCTACATGTGAACCATGTCTAAGTGGGAAAATGGTCAAGAAACCATTCCCAAAGGGAACTAGGAATTCAAAATTGTTAAACCTGATTCACACAGATACATGTGGACCTTTAAATATTCATACTAGGAGGGGAGGTGTATTCCATTACCTTCATTGATGACTTCAGTAGATATGGTTATATCTACTTGATTAAATATAAACATGAGGCATTAAGATTTTTTCAAATATATGCTGCTGAAGTTCAGAATCAAAAGGGTAAGAAAATTAAACGGATTTGATCCGATAGAGGGGGGAGTACACTTTTAAGCTATTTAAAGAATATTGTGCAAAATAGGGAATCATACATGAGTATGCGATCCCTTACACCTCACAACAAAATGGCGTGGTTGAATGTCGAAATTGAACACTTTTGGACATGGTTAGTGATGGACCCGGCCTTTCGTCCTCTCCTTCCGCCCCGAGGGCTGCCGGGGCACGATGGAGGAGAAAAGGCGGGTATCAACATTTTTTGTACGGGTATGCCAGATTTTCTATTCTACTTGGAATTTGAAGTGGTGATTATCCAGAGATTCACCTTCACAAGTAGAAAGGAAATCGATCATTCTTTCTAACTTTTCAAATTGCATAAATATTTAAGAAAAGAGACAAGTTTGAGAATGCCGTAAGAGGCGTTTTTTTTGTGTTTGTTTGCCGTGAAAGGCGATTTTGTGCCGTGAAAGGTGATTTACAAATCTCATCAATAATGAAAGACAAGAATTGTGAATTTTTGTCTCTTTAAAAAATACAAAGTACAATAGAAAAGGAAGAAAATGGATCTAACTTCTCAGGAGATTGTGGGGACATGTTCAGATCGACGGTCGCAAGTCATGTATGGACTTCGCCATCGTCTTTCCGATGAGAACGCTTGATGTTTCGATTTTTTTGTCTTGGCTTGGACCTCAGTTTTTTAGAGGATAAAGACCAAAGGGAGGTCCTATATCCAATAAAAAAATTGAGTAAACGGGCTAAAAAGCCGCGTTTATGCCATGTTGGATAGAAGGAGAGGAAGAGCTTTGCCTTAGAGGGGTGGCCCCCCAAGGGACTTCGATCACCTTGTGCCGTTGCAGCAGAGTTTCTTCAAGATTTTTTGACTCTCTCTGTGTCTATGAATTTCTTGGATTTTTCCAGGATTTTTTTGGATCAGGACCGTATCCTTTCTTTTTGGAATGACTCCCCTTTTATAGCCTTTCGGTGTTCATAAGGTGGGTTTATCAGCATTAATGGCAATGATGCTCCATGATGAGAGGAGTTACAAGTTTTTATTTCTTGATTTTGTAACTCCTATTTCTTGGCTTGTGATTGGCCGATGGAGAATGATGGGCATTTAATCGCCTTTAATCTCCATGATGAGGGGAGTTTCATGGTTTTAATGCCATGATTGCTTGGACTTGTAACTCCTATTTGCGTGCTTCTGATTGGGCCATCCAAAATAATGAGTTAATGACCGCATTAAGTTGTCATAAAGCGGGTCAATTAACGGCATTAAGTGGTCACCGGGGCATTTGAAGAGTCGCGGGCCGCGCCACGTCTTTTGAAATTTTTCTTGTGATGATCGCCGATGGATCCATATGTTGTTTGATGTCGGATTGCGATGCAATTTCAGACATTGATTGATGTTAGTGGGCCGGTGACATCTCTCTTGTCGATTTCTCGATCGGTCAGACAGAAAGTGCACTTTCTTGGTCAGCCGGTCGGCGATCTTGGAGCGATCAGTGATGATATCATGCTCTTGACGGCGGATCCGAGATTTTGGCGAAGATCAGTCGTTTTCAAGCATCAAGAATTGGATTTTCAGAAAATCACAGGGGTAGGAACTCTCGAAATGCGAAAAAGATTGAAAAATGGACCATCCGGCAGAAAATCCGGCGACCCGAATTTCCAGGGTCGCCGGCGACCATGGGGGTTTTGTCCCCTTTGGTCGCCGCTCCGTTATTCGGTCATTTCTTCTTCTTTTTCGTTCCTTTTTTCTTCTATATTTTTCTTGACATTTTTCCTCAATTATCGACTTGATTTTCTTGGAGAAAACTTGATGAGAACCCGCGCAAAACCCGAGCACAAAGTTTCCCATTTTTTGGAAAAGCTGAAGACTTTGTAGCCGATTTTCCGTCAAGAGTCGAAACTAGGTCAAACGATGTCGGAATGACCTGAAATTTGAGGTGAAGCCTCTTGAATAGTAGATAGGACCAACCATGGGCTTTTATTTGAGTTTTGAAACCGTTTGGGGTCCCGTCGCTACTAGACTTGATTTTGCCGCGAGGAAAATGTCGAGCTTTGATGTGCTGTCAACCGATGTCCATTGACCTGAAATTTGACAGGGAGCCTATTGGAGTCATTTTGAGACGATCTATTAGCTCCGTTTTGGATGTCATGGTCCCGGGGTGCTCCGCCGCCGATAGGCTTGATTTTGCTTCGGAGCGTTGAAGTCTGGTCAAATGTTGTCGGAATGACCTGAAATTTGACGTGCAGCCCTTTAGAAGAATGTTGAAGCCACTCATATACTTTGTTTGATAAGTAATGGCCTCGGTGGTTCTCGCCGAGAGGCTTGTAGTTACTGCTCGAGGGTTGATGGAGGGTCAAACGTTGTCAGTTTGACTTGAAATTTGACAAGAAGCCTTTTGGAGGTATTTTGGAACCATCCGTAAGCTTCGATCGAAGTTTTGATGTCTTCGATACTGTCGCCGCTTGGAGCGCCTGTTTACTTGTCGGAGGAGTGAAGTTAGGCCAAATGATGTCGGAATGGCCCGAAACTTCCTGTGTACCCCTCTTTTGGCTGTCCTGAAGGATCTTGCAGTTTTTGTTTGATTCCGACAAGATCTAATGCTTGAAGTAGCATTGCCTGTTTGTAGTAGCATGCTGCTTCATGTGGCTTCTTGATGTTGATGAGACATAGTGACTTTTTTTGTGTCAACAAATGCCCCCTCGAGGTAAGCAACGAGTAGTTTTTGGAGTCGATGTGCCTCGAAGGGAAACTTGAAGGAGAGCTTCTGACTTGACCAAGAGTCTTGAGCTTTTTTTTTTTTTTAATAGCCTTTTGAGTTTCCGGGGGAATTTTAAGGTAGTGAGAGGGGTCACATACCATCTCAAGGCAAAGTTTTGAAAATGACATGGGTGATTTGGATTTTTGGGTTTTGGATTTTCTCTTTTAACCTTGTGAACCTAAAGGCTTTATGTGGCACATTAGGCGGTCAAGAAAGGCCTTTTTGGTTTTTGACCTTGTGACCTAACAAGCTGTATGTGGCAGGTTAGGGGGTCTGGGTTTGATTTTTTATTTTGACCTTGTGACCCAACAAGCAGTATGTGGCATGTTGGGAGGTCAAATTTGGTTTTTGGTTTTTGTTTTGGTTTTGGTTTTGGTCTTGTGACCTAACAAGCTGTATATGGCGAGTTAGGGGACCAGGGTTTGGATTTTTGTGGAATGTCAATTTCAAGGTTTTGCCTTAATTTGGTTCATGAGGTTGGATGGTTTGGTTTTTGGAAACTCATGAGGCTTTCTCTCTCTCTCTCTCTTTTTTTTTTTTTTTTTTTGAATGGCCTAATCAACTCAAAAGAGGCATGGAACCATTTTTTTTTTTTTTTTTTTTTTGTATGCTCTTGGTAAGAGGAATGTTTTGACTAAAAGCCACTTTTAGTGCCTAGGTGGTCAAACCTGGCTCATGTGGGCTAACCTATGGAACCTTAAGCTTTGAAGATGGCTTAGATCTCATATGGTGTTATTTTTGTAAGAATATCTAAAAATATCTCTTTTGTGTAAAGAATATCTAAAAATATCCTTACTTGGAGAGAATCTCTCAAGTTTCCTTGTTTTTGGGAGAGATTTTCTCAAAGTATCTTTCTTTTGGGAAAGTTACTAAATTTTAGCACTTATCTCCTTTCTTTTCTCCGTGTTTCCTCTTTTGGTTTGCTCTCTTCTATAAAAGCAAGGGGAGGTTGATTCTTTTCCTCCATTACTTTCTTTTTGCAAGAATCTTCAAGAGAGCTCCAAGATCAAAAACTCCTCTTTGTCTTCAAGGATCTTCAAACTTTTTCTTCTTCTTCTCCATCAATGGCTTCAAGTAAGTTTTCTTCCTTCACAAGAAAACTCCATTGTAGAAGTAGGAAAGTTTATTTCTTTTCTTTTCTTTGCCTTTTTTCTTTTCTTTTTCTTTTTTCTTTTCAAGCACGTTTTTTCCTCTTCTTTTTTTTTTTTTTTTTTCGTGCTTCTTCTTTCTTTCTCTTCTTTTTTTTTCTCTTTTTTCTTTTCTTTCTTTTTTTTGTCAAGCATGTGTTTTTTTTCTTTTTTTTTTCGGGGTTTTCCTTCTTCTCTTTTTTTTTTTTGGTTTTTTATTCTCTCCTTTTTTTTTCACTATTTTTTTTTCTTCTTTTCTTCTTTTTTTTTCTTTTGGGCCGTACGGATCTGGCCGTACGGCCACGTGGCCATGGGCCAGGCCTTTGGGCTAGCAAAAAAAAAAATTTTTTTAATAGGTTTTCTCTCTTTCTTCTTTTTTTTTTCTTTTTGCTCACCATGATAATGAGGTTATGCAATTGCAAGATATTCATGCATTTTTTTTTTATGCATCAAGATAAAAGGCTAGAGTCTCTAGGTCAAGCCAACATGATTTTTGACTTGGACAAAGTTTGATTGGTTTTGACCAAATTGGGTTGGAATTGGCAAAACTTTGGTCAAGGTTTTCCTAGCTTCTAATGCATGATGATTTTCTTTGATGCATTATTTTTAGTAAATTGACTTGGAAGCATGATGATGTATACCTGGAAATCTTTTGCAAGTATTAAGATTTGGAGCTCGCAACGATGTTGAGCCCTTTCTTGGTCTTGCGGGATTTTGAGGAACTTTGCAAGTTTTGGATTTTGGAGCTCGCAGCAATGATGAGCCCTTTTCCAATTTTGCGGACATTTGATAAGACTGGCTTGTTCTCGCAGCAATGTTTGAGTTCAAGCCTTCTTTGAGAATCTTTCACTGACTATGAGGTTGCAGCGATGTTGAGCTCATCTCCAAGCTTCCTGTCTTGTTCGGGGTGTTTCCCTCTTCGGAATTGCCCCAGAACCATGCCAAAATTTCACTAGAACTTTTTTTTAGCAAAATTCTATCATTTTAATGATGATTGATCTTTGTTTTTTTTTCCATCCTCTGCAGGTAGTTCTTCCAGAATAAACAAGGGTAAGGGGCCTGTTACTAACACACCTCGTCGGTCTACCAGATCTTCTAATGCGGCCGTTCAGTAGGCCTGGGAGAAGGTCCAGTTTGTTGAGAAGAACTTGGAAGAATGTGATTCCCTCAATCGTGATGAGATGAGATAGCGATTGATCGCTCTCAAGGATGAGGAATTCTACAAGATTGCGGTAAGCAACCATCCTTGGGTTACGGACGATCAGAGCATTGTGCCCAAGCCTACCTTTTTCTTCGGTGATGCAGTCCCTGACGACTTGACATACCAAAGGAGATGTTTTCAGTTCCCTTACACGGCAGATGGTGAGGAGAGAACTATTTCGACCCGGTTGACCTTCGATCGAACCATCTCAATCATGAGCCTTTCTCCCACATGCCCTAAGAGGGAGGATCCTTCGAGTTGGGTGAAGATGACTAGTGTGATCAAGACCGGGGTTTTCGTTGGCGGCTCTTCCGGTTTTGCAGAGAAGTCGCTTGTCCATATGGACATGTTGATGCCAGCCAGTGGCTACCAAGGTTCTGATCATCTGTCGTTCGATTTGAGACCGGTGGGCATTGGCATTTTTCGGGGTGAAGCCTTTTCGACTTCGTGGCCGTTTCAGTGCTGACTCAAGCTAGGAATCATGGATTGATCACACCCTGAAGGTTGGCGGGGCCATTTTGCGAGAAGCCGAGATTTTTGATACGGTTCGCGCTTTTTGGCAAACCGTGGTTTTCTCCAATGAGGCTTTCATGGCCATGCTGGAGTCATTCCTTCCACAAACCAACACATTCATTGTTACGAATGGTGAGATTGGTTTTTCTATGAAGGAATTGAGCGCCATCACCGGGCTGCCTATCCTCGGCAAACTCTATGAGGAGTTCATGCCTATTGACAGTGTCCTTGAGGAGCAGTCTGAGGAGTTCAGGCTTTTGTACTTTCAGCTCGTCGCCTTCTATGATTTTTTTAAGGAGAAGGAGGGCTCGAAAGTCAGGTGCAGCAGTTGGAAGAGTTATAGCTCCAACTTTTTTGACAGCGGGGAGTCTTCTGATAGCATGGCTCAGGATGCTAGGGCTAAAAACCCGAGTTTGAAGAAGATCTCCGCCATGCGAGAAGATTTGAGGAAATTCTTCGCAAGCGCAGACGCCATTTATCCTGACATTGCATTGCGGAGAGATGTCGTTGTTTACCTTACTTATTGGCTAGGTGAGGTTGTTTTTGCTGGAGAAAATGGAACGCACATCAGGCCGCATTGTATTTTTCCGGCTTGTCAGATGGCATTCGGAGAGCGGCTGGCTTTGGTGCCTGCTCTTTACTCCTACTTATGTACCGAATTGCAGGCTGCTGCTTTTTTGGTTCGGCTTGTGCTCCCTATGAACAGGGTATTTTCCGCCCACATCTTCTATTTGTGGTATGTATACCACTGTCCTAGCTTCCATCGGTTGAGAGTTGCACAGGATGATGACCCTTTTATGATTCATTTGGCCAGAGGGACAGCTGTTTCTGAATCTCTTTTGTCTGCCCGTTTAAGAATCCGACGGTTCAGGGATGTCGAGATTAGGCAGTCTTCAGTGAAGCTTTCTCCGGGTCTGCGGAAGAAAGCTTTTGATTTTGGTGTCTCCCGTGATTCTACCAGGGCAGGGTCGGGAAGACATTATGCTTTAACAAACGCAGAGAAGAGATGGTTTTTCAACATACGGGTTGGTACGATGGTGTACCGTAGACATATTTTTGTTGATATCCAGTCGTATGTCCCTTTGCGTTTTGCATTGCAGCTTGGCTTCTCTCAAGGTGTTGTTGGAGCACCTTCGAGCATGGTTAAGCGTTTTGGAGGTTTACAGGATGGGAGGAATGCATGGGCTTTTTACAGTGCGGAGGACACTACCGCCATGATTTCCTATCCTGAGTTGCCCATTTTCCGGACTTCTGGTTTCACGAAGTGGTTTGTGGAGAACTTTTCAGTGTACCGGGGACTTTCCAAAAAGGAGCTTGATGTCAAGCAATCTCCTGGTAAAGGTCTTGGCAGATCAGATGGTGTCCGTCAAGAGGAAGTTTTGGCTTTCCTCTCTGGAGAGAAGCACAAGATAAGCTTTCTCAATGAGCAGGACGTCATCAGATCAGGAGCTACACAAGGGATTCCTGGCGAGGTCTTGAAACAGCTGGAAGAGGAGGAGGCCAAGATCGACACTTGGATGCAAGGGGAGCGCACTAAGGCTTCCATGGAGTCTACTGGGAAAAGCAAACCATCCCATGAGGACTCTAATGAGAGACCTGATGTTGATAATGGGGCAGGATCTTCGAGCAGACCGTCTCACAAAAGTAAGAGGAAGAGGGGACAATGCCGTAATATGAGACGGCAGGAAAGCCCTCCTGATCTAGAAGTTCCTCTCACCATTGCTGAGGAGGTGTCTGGGGATGCTGACGAGCCTCCAGAGAAAAGGAGCCGAGAAGAGGAGACGGCTGGTATGATTCTCCTTCTTTCTGTTTACGCTTCTTTTCTCATATGAGAGATTTTTGTTTTGATCCGCTGCTTTCTTTCTTTTGACAGAGGATGATGATTTGGTGATGCCCGAGGTTCCGGCCAATGAGGCGATGACGGATCCGGTCGCGGCATCTGAGGAAGAGCCAAGGGACGCTGGAGTGGTTCCAGAATTTTCACCTGGTATGATTTCTTTTGTTTTTCTTCCCTTTTTGTTTGTGCTGTCATTTGCCAACATGTTGCTTTGTTTTCTTGTTAGCTCACTTGCCAGAGGATTCTGACGACTTCGAGCCATCCATGGATGCAGCCTTTGACGATGCTTCAGATGAGCTCAGAGAGGCAGAAAGTACTTCGCCGGTCGTCGAAGAAGGTATTTTGTAGTAATAATCTCGATATTGATTTTTGACAAGATCATATTCATACCTTTTTATCTTTTATTGACAGATTGTGAAGTAGCAGGAGAAGTTCCTCCGTTTTCCTTAGGGCCAGAACAGGAGATACCTACAGCCGATCCAGAAGTAAGGGCGTCTTCTACTTTCAACGAGTCAGCTTCTTCAATTGGAAAGAGCTTATTGATTACTCCTCCTACGGGGCATGACATGGGCAATCGGGCGCCGGAGCATGGCGAGTCCTCGTCTAGGCCGCACCTTCAGTATGCAAAGAAGGTGTTGAAGAGTGTTTTGAGCTCATGGGTTGAGACTCTCTCTTCAGGCCACTTTGAAGCTGGTTTTGGCATGATCAAGCATGTGCATGACATTCTTACTGATAGCGAAGAAGTCGGTCTGGACATTGCAAGTGCCAAGGCTTTTGTTAATGAAGTCATTACTTTGGGGAACAAGTGAACTGAGACCAAGAGTTTCCCAGATGGTGACTTCTTTAATGAGATGTTTATGAAGCCTTCCAGCAAGGTCAAAGCTGAGTTGACTGACATCTCGCGGACTCAGAAGCAGTTCGTTCGGGAGAGGAATGTTACCGAGCTGGCCATCATGGAGCTAAAACAAGACCTGAACCGCCTTGATAAGGAGGTTGTCGAGGCTAGACAGCATCTTGAACTTTTGGAGGAAGAAGCTGCTGCCAAATGGACCGCCATTGTGGAACCTCGTGCCAAGGAGGGGACTCTTATTCTTCAGGTTGAGGAGGGTGAAAGTAATCTCCGGAGGAAGACTCAGGAATATGAGCAATGGCAGACTCTCTGGGAAGAACTTCCTCGTGCTCCCGATGGGTCGCGGCGTTCTGCCGCATTTTATAGAAATGTTTTGAAGAAGCATGCTAGAAAACTTTGGAGGCTAAGGCCAAGAGTCTGCTTGAGGAGTTGAATCTTTGGTTGAAGACCATGTTAGACTGAGCTCTTGAGTTGTAGCAAACTCTTTTTTTCTTCTTTTTTGGTACCTCTATGTATAAACATTTTTGGTACTATATTTTTTATATTCTCTCCTTTCACTTAAATCATTCTTTTGACGAAAACAAATTTAAACAAGAGCTGAATGGGAATGTTTGTTTGAGAATTTGATCAAAAGGTTGTCATTTTGTGAAAATCTTTTGTCAAAGGGTTGTTTTGGGCATGAAAGCCAAACTTTGTGGCAAAAGCCTGGTTTTTTGATGGCTTGAAAGCCAAGATTTTGAGATGGCATGGAAGCCGAATTTTATGGCGTAAGAGCCAAAATTTGTTTGTGGCATGGAAGCCAAAGTTTTTGAGATGACATGAAAGCCGAATTTTGAATTGGCATGAGAGCCGAATTTTGAATTGGCATGAGAGCCAGGTGTTGTGTGGCATAGGAGCCGATTTTGTTTTGTGGAATAAGAGCCAAAATCTTGGGATGGCATGAGAGCCAAAGTTTTTTTTTTTTTTTTTGTGGCATGGAAGCCAAATGTTTTTTGTGTGAGGCATGGAAGCCAAAATTTTGAGATGGCATGAAAGTCGAATTTTGTTTGTTGTTTTTTTTTTGTTTTGTTTTGGCATGGGAACCAGATTTTTGAAAATCAAGTTTTGTTTTGTTGGCATGAAAGCCGATTTTTGGCATTTATAGCCTGATTTTGGCGTTTATAGCCGACTTTTTGGCATTTATAGCCTGATTTTGGAATTTATATCCTGGTTTTGTCGTTTATAGCCGGGTTTTTGGCATCGATAGCCGGGTTTTCGGTTTTCAAAATGCAAGTATCAACCAAAGGTTGCCTCCCTGCTGAATGGTCTTGCAAGTATCGATGAAATGTCGCTTCCTTGCTCATTCGGTTTGCGAGTATCGATGGAATGTCGCTTCCTCGCTGATTGGGGTGCAAGTATCGACTACGCGTCGCTTCCTTGCTCTTTCGGTTTGCGAGTATCGATGGAATATCGCTTCCTCGCGGGATTGGGGTGCATGTATCGACTAAGTGTCGCTTCTTTGTTTTTTTTTTCAAAAATTCTGGTTTTGCGGGTATCGACTGAATGTCGCTTCCCCACGATTTTCGAAATTTAAGGTTTTCTCGAATCATTTGAAATTTGGGTTGATATCAACTGGAATGTTGCGTCTCCACGATTTTGAAATTTGAAATTTTGCAAGTATCGATGAGGTGTTGCTTCCTTGTGATTTTTAAGGTTTTGGAAGTATCGAATGGGGTTCGCATCCTCCCGATTTTTGGGTTTTGTGAGTATCGACTGAGTGTCGCTTCCCCGCGGTTTCGAAAAACCATTTTTGTTTAAAGACACGAGGGTCATAAATTTTGACTTAAAACCATTTTTGGTGGGGCGGACTAGGGTGGAAATTGCTAAGTCCTGATTTTTGTTTCAAACCATGAATTTTGGGTTCAAGGATCGAAAATTTTGGTCAAGTTCGGGAAGAGGCTTCTAAACTTGGATTTTTGGTTTTGATTTTTTTTTTTTGAACAATGAAACGATGAAAGTAAGCATTGTTTTGAGATTTTTTTTTTTTAGAAATTTCAACATAAAGATGAAAATTTCAAAAAAGGTGGGTTTGACGAGCAAGTACCTGGGAATAGGCTTTGGCCGTGTAGGCATCACTCTGACCCGTTGGAGGAAGTCTTCAAGGGTAGTACCGCTTCAAGAATTTGCCATTGATGGGCAGTATACATCTGTCACCTTCCATGTTTAGAAGAGCGTATGCGCCGTTAGAGAAGACTTTCTCAATGACGAAGGGTCCCTCCCATTTTGGTTCGAATTTGCCTTCGGAATTGTGGGCAAAGACTATGGGTCTTTTTACTGCAAGAACCAAGTCGCCCTTTTTGTAAGCGCGTTGCCTGACCTTCTTGTTGAAAGATCCTGCCATGAGTGCTTAGTACAGCTCAATGCTTTGTAGAGCTTCGAGCCGTCTCTCGTCGAGATTATCCAGCTCTTGGACTCTCAGTTTGACATTGCTTTCTTGCGTCATGTCATTTTGCAAAGATATCCTTAAGGAAGGAATTTGTACTTCCAAAGGAACAACAGCTTCGCATCCATAGACTAGAGAGAATGGTGTGCTATGGGTTGGTCCTCGAACGGTGGTTCGATAGGCCTACAAAGCTTCAGGTAGTTTGTCGCCCCAGTCTCTTTTGTGACTAGAGACCATTTTCTTGAGAATTTTGCAGAGTGTCTTGTTGAAGGCTTTTGCTAGTCCGTTCGCTACCGGATTATATGGAGTCGAAGGACAACTTTGGATTTTGTACTTGTCGCAGAACCTATAGAATCTGTGATCTCGGAATTGTGGTCCGTTATCATGGACGAATCTTTTAGGCATGCCGAAGCGAAAAATAATGTTGGTGAACAAGAATTGAAGGACTGATGAGGTCTTCATTTCGCTGAGCGCAAATGCTTCTGACCACTTGGAGAAATAATCCGTAGCGGTGAAGATGAAGCGATGACCATTGCTTGATGGGGGAGAGATAGGACCTATGATGTCTATATCCCAGGCTGCGAAAGGCCATGAGATTGCTGTAGGATATAGTCATTCTGGAGGCATGTGGACATAATTTCCATGAATTTGGCATTGTTGGTAGCACTCAGCAAATCGCATTGCGTTAGCTACCATGGTAGGCCAATAATAACCCAACCTTTTTATCTGATCGTAGAGCTTAGGACCAGCCTGATGGGCTCCACAGAGACCAACATGTACTTCTTTGAGAGTTTCTTCAGCCTCTTGTTGTGATAAGCAGCGTAGAAGTACTCTGTTGAAGGATTTTCTGTAAAGTGTTTTTGAAGGAATATTCAAATGAAAGTTTTGGGGCACATCTTTGGATGCTTACCTACTCTTTTAGATCTTTAAGTAGGATTCCGAACATAATGTAATCAACGAACGGATTCCTCCAATCACCGATCGGAGGTTTGAGGATGGACATCCGACTCCCAACCAATTGGTGGCATTCAGCAACTGCTCGGTGTGTGTTAAGAGGATGGAGAATCCTTCTTTGACACACTGTGATTTGCATGTTTTCCCCTTCTTGGGTTGCCATGGATGTGGCAAGACCGGCCAGGGCATCTGCACGGATGTTTTCACCTCTGAGGATGTAGGTGATGTGACAGATGTTGAACTTTTGTAGAAGTCACTGCGCCTTGTTATAATAAGGCAGCAAATCAGGCTTCCTGACTTCAAATTTCTAATTCATCCGGTTGACGATCAGTTGAGAGTCCCCAAAAACTTCCAGCACGGTGATACCAGATTCGAGGGCGAGTTCCAATCCTATAATCAGGGCTTAGTACTCAGCTGCATTATTTGAACATGGTTCCAGTAGCGAGAAAGCATATGGAATCATGTATTTGTCGGGGCTGACAAAGAGGATGCCAATTCCCGATATCTTTTTTCTTTTTTCATTTGTCCTGGTTGCGCCGTCAAAGTGCATGTCCCAGGGAGCA
Source organism: Umbellularia californica (assembly GCA_028538565.1). Lineage (NCBI taxonomy): Eukaryota > Viridiplantae > Streptophyta > Magnoliopsida > Laurales > Lauraceae > Umbellularia > Umbellularia californica. The sequence continues at coordinate 64,026,848 of JAPQWN010000001.1, forward strand.
TTTGATAAAGAAGTTCCCACGTTGTAGACAAATTCGTCTGGGAGATCATCCCTGAGTGGAGAATCTTTTGGCAATGGGTGCTCTACAAGAAAGTCTGCTAGAGCTTGGCCTTTGATTACTTGTTGTGGTACATACCTAATATCAAACTGCGATAGAAGGATGGACCAATTTGCCAGTCGGGCATTGAGAGAACCTGCTTTTGTGACAAAGACCTTTAAGAGGTTGATCCTCGAAACCAGGTAGACTGTGTTGGACAGCAGGTAGTGACGTAGCTTTTTTACGGCAAACATCACTGCAAGGCATTCTTTTTCGACTGGAGAGTAGCGATGCTCTGCACCTACCAACATGTGGCTAAGGTAATATAGAGCGGCTTCTTTTCCCTCGTCGTTTTCTTGTGCGAGTAGAGCACCCAAAGAGTAGTCAAGAGCTCTTGTGTACAAGATGAATAGTTTTTCAGTTGTGGGGGCAGCCAACATTAGAGGTTTTGTCAAGTATGTTTTAATGTCTTGAAATGCCGCTTCACATTTAGTATCCCAAACAAAGTCCACACCTTTCTTCATCAAGCGAGAGAATGGACGACACTTCCATGATAAATTGGAGATGAACCGTCAGATGTATGCCAATCTTCCTTGAAGCCCTTTTGGTTCTCTTAGGGTCCTTGGAGATGGCATTTCCAGGATAGCCTTGACTTTGGTGGGGTCAAGTTCTATTCCAGCTTTTCGAACTATGAATCCGAGAAACTCACCCGATGTAACACCGAAGAAGCATTGTAATGGATTCATCAGCAATTTGTGTTTGCGAAATCGGAGGAACACTTCTCGAAGATCGTTGAGATGGTCTTCCTTTCTTCTCCTTTTGATGGCGAGGTCGTCAACATAGCATTCGACCGTCTTGTGCTGCATATCTTGGAATATTTTCATCATAGCCCTCTGATATGTTGCACCTGCATTTTTCAAACCAAATGGCATGACAGTGTAGTAATACACGCCAAATGGAGTCCGAAATGATGTATATGTTTCATTTTCAGGATGCATCTTTATCTGATTGTATCCAGATAATCCATCCATGAATGTCATTTGCCCAAACCCACAGGTATTGTCAATCATCACCTCGGGTATGGGGAGCGGGAATTCATCTTTAGGGCACGATTTATTCAGGTCCTTGTAGTCGATACAGACCCTTATCTACCCATTTTTCTTTATCACGGGGTCGATGTTGGCAACCCATTCAAGATGTTGTTCTTCGCGGATGAAGCCAATGCTTTTGAGTTTCTGAACTTCTTGTTCAATTTTGTCCATCACGTTAGGACGGAATCTTCTTTGGCCTTGCTTGACAGGCTTGATTTCTTTTTGCAAGTTGAGCTTGTGGACTGCTATTTTGGGGTCTAAGCCAAGCATTTCAGCATAAGACCATGCAAAACAATCAACAAACTCACGAAGAAAAGAGATATACTCGGGTAACCCATCATCCTTTATATTCTTGCTTATGAATACAGGATGTGGGTTATCAGGTGTTCCCAAGTCTATCTTTTAAACAGGATCTTCTGTTGGAAGGTTTGAATGTGGTTCCTCCACAATATTTTCGGAGGCTTCCAACTCAACAAGACCTTTTAAAGCATTTATAGACCAAGGCTTTGTTTCTGTCCATGGGTCTTCTTGATCAGTACTCTTCTCAAGACTTGCAATGAGATGGTCCCAAGCACCTGTTGGAACTGGGTCGAAGTAGGGTACTTCTTTTGGAGACGATGGTTCTTCTAGGTCAGAAAACCACACGTCTGTGTCATCGAACAATTCATCTTCATTATCATAGAAATTATACCAATTGGAGGAGCTTCCTGGATCCTTGACGGGTGACTCTTCGAAGAGATATTTAGGGAGATCAATGTCTTCATAGACACGAGATGTTGGGGCTTGGTCGGCAAAACGACTTTGCAGCCTTTGTATCAACTGTCTCATGGGAGTGGTAGGATCATAACCCAACCCGTATGAAGACTTGTTTTTATGACGGTAGAGTTTCCAATCTGCCGGTTGACTTTTGGTTAGGGTGGGTTCCAATAGTGTGAGAATACCACGGCCACCTCCCAAACCAGTTGGATTTTGAGCGTCGTATCCCATTTTCTTCATGATAGCTTGTGCCATTGGACTATACAGGGATAGCAGAGGCATACCTTTGTTTTGGAAAGGTTCAAGCGGAGAACTTGGTGGAGAGACTCCCAATCTGTGGAAGAAGATTATTTTTTCTTCGCCGAAGTTGCGGGAACGACAAAGGAAGCAGACGTAGGATCTTCTACATCAACAGGTGTCTCCAATAGAGTGAGAGATAGCTGAACTTGCTGAGTATCGGCTTGGCTTAACGCCTTGTCATCTTCTGGCTCTGAGTCCGAATCTGCGTCATGCATAATAGACACAAAGGAGACAGTGAACTTACACCCAGCCTTTTGTTTTATCTTCTTTACTTTGGTGGTGATTACCAAAGGTTTTGATGTTTCTAGAGAGATCACGAAGGGAGCTTGACTGCTTACTTCGAGTTTACTGGAAGGTTTGTTTGCTTCCGATGATTGCTGAGGAGCCTTGTCCTTATCTTTCTAGAGATTTTCGGCAAGGAGTGTTGTTTCTTCCTCCTGTTCTTCTTTTCCATTTTTATACATTTGAGCATCTGTAAAATGGACGTCTCTGCCTTTAAAAGGCTTTTTATCTGCAAACACTCGATGTATCAAGCTGTTGTTGCCAACGAACTTAATGCACTGATGTAGAGTTGAAGGGACGACACCATTCTCATATATCCAGAGGCATCCAAGAAGGATATTGTAGCATGAAAGGGTCCTTATTGCATATACAGTGACTTCAGAAATAAGATCACCGATTTGCAATTTGAACCTGATTTTGCCGATAGGCCTTTGACCGCTGCCGTCATATCCGAATATGGATACTGACGTGTGACTCAACTTGCTAGGTGGGATTCCCAGCTCTTCAAGTGCCGAAATAGAGATAAGGTTGAAGCAGAACCTGGGTCGATCTGGACTCTGTGTACTGGCATTTCTTTGACGTACCCTGTGAGGTATAAGGGTCGGTTGTTCTTTGTCTTGCCCATGTTTAAAATCTCGGTCTCGATCGCGGTATCGGCCGGGCTGAAAAACCGATATGATATCGGTATCGGTCGCGGATATCGGTCCATCGCGGTCGTCTCGGTGTGAATTTTTTTTTTAATCAAAAAAAAGTTGTAAAAATATCCAAAAAATCCAGAATATTAGAAAATGATGGAATACAATATTTTTTTCCATTAGTAACAACAATAAATCAAAATCTCGGTCACCTTAAATTATGAATCCTGTCTGTGTCACAGTTCGCTGTCTTCTTTAGTATTTCATATAATGCAACCATTATTGATGCTCATGATCAATTTATTAGTGTAAAATATAAGAAAATAAAGATAACATATCAATCATCATTTAATACTAACATAGTTATGATGAAATCCCCAAAAAATGATATATAATAATTCAAATATTAAAAAATCCGAAAATAAAAAAAATTGGAAAAGAAGTTCAAAATCATGTGTATGAGTAGATCTAGCATGAAAGTATGTAGATCTAACTTCTAAATGAAGAACACAACACAAATGACAAACCCAATGATTTCTATACTTCATCTAAAAAATTAAAAAAAAAACCACATAATAAAATGCTTTAGGTTGATTTTCTCTTACCTTAGATAATATTTTCTTCAAAAAATTAATGTGGGATTTGAAAATATGCAAGAGGGAGTAGGGCTGCTGCTATGGGTAGTAAGGAAATGAGAAGAGAGGAGAAGAAGATGAAGATGGGGAAAAAGTTACAAAAATTAGGGTTTTTACCCTTTTTATATCATCTCTACCGATATTTTAAAATATCGGCCGAGATACCAGTTCACAGGATATAAATATCATATCGGCCGATATTTTGCGATTTATTGGGGATATTTTGCCGAGACCGATATCTCAGCGAGATATCGGGTTGATATCGGCCGAGATTTTAATCCATGGTCTCGCCTAGCAGGAGGTCATCCTTATCGAAGGCAATTGTTGTACTAGCTGCTTTTTGAACCGAGAGGCACTCAATGCTTGGTCCCTCAGCTTTCTTCTTTTCTCCCTTTGAGGAAGTACTTGATTTTTTGACCCTATATTCCATTTCAATTTGTAGGACTTGTGGGGCATGTTTGTCGACATCCGCATTTAGCCTTTGTAGTTATGAAATGAAACTATCACGATTTTGTAGAGACATTCGTAATAAGTCAAGGATGTGCAGTCATGTAGGTATGTGTTTGAAGTGCTCAATCAAGTCATACTTGAAAGCCTCCTTCGGGCCTACATTCTCATTATTATTACCACTTGGGGCGCTTACAACTTGCTTTCCTGAAGGATTTATATAAGAAGAAGACGGTTGGTTGTAATTTTTGTGGTAATCCCGGCCAGAGCGGGTACCTCTACCAACTTCAAGAGCTTCTAGAGAAGGGTCTTCTTTTGGAAGACCACTTTCAGCATCAAGGGGTTGATCCTTGTCATTTGCTGAAGACGTCTCTGTAGCACCATTGCCGTCTTCAGTGATTGTGTTGCACAGAGCATTTTCGGGGAACAAGTCCTGAACAGCATCCAGCAACTTTTCTTCTCTATTGAGTAATTTATCGGTACAGACATCGTCTATGAGATCGGGTATCTGGGACCAATCGTCTGGATTTTCGTTAAAGAAGACTTCATTGGCAGGAGCTTCTCCAAGTTGATCAGCAAAGAGGTGTGAGCTCTGATGTCACAGTTTCAAGAGACGAAGGCTGAGAAGATGATATCTCAGTAGAAGCCACCTGAGAAGATGTAGCTCCGGAAGATATACTACCAGTTGGGGAGTACGTGTCTTCAGAAGCTTCAGAGGCACTATCATCTTGAGCTATCGCATTGCAGGTTATCCTGATAAAAGATGCCCCTAGTATAGACTGTTGGGTGCCAGACTCATCCTCAAAAGTAGCAGTTTTCTCCATTTTCAGGTTATCCTGATAAAAGATGCCCCTCAGGTTATCGATCCAGCAGTTTTCTCCATTTTCAGGAGTTGAAGGAGGGAGTTCCTGTTGATTCTCAAGGACTTCTGGTTCTAGATTTTGATCTTGACGAAGGTCGTTGATGCGATCTTGCTCCTACTCTATGGCAAGATATTGCAAGATTATTACATATTCTTCAAGATCAGGCATAGGAGCCAAATCTTCTTCGTCATCTGCTCCTTGTGGTTCATCAATGTCGAGTTCCACTGGAGCATTGGCTGGTGCCGGGTCGACAGCATTTTCTTGAACAGCATCTTGGCCTTCTTCATCATCAGACCAAGATCATTGTGGCTGTAATGGGTTATACCAGATTACTGGCATAAGATGAGACTCGGGAATTTATTCCTCATCGGAGAGGTACTCTCCTGTATCAAGGGATTCTTCCCACTCATCGGTATCACTGGCAGTATCAATAGACTCATATCCATTCATGGAGAATCCAATTACCGAATTGCAGGAGTATGATGCCCCCTGCGTAGTTTCATTTTTGTAATAAGGTGGCATGAAATCACCAAGGGTGAATTTGCTTACCGCCTTTGAAGTCTTGGGAAGGGATTCTTCCGTCGCCCCTAGTGAAGCAGTGGAAGAGGTTTCTGCCTTTTCAAGGACTTCCTATTTTGGTTGAGACTTTTGCTGTTATTTGAGCTTGCGGAGTTGTCTCTTGGCTTGCCTTCGCTGTTGAGCGGTCAGCTTTGTTTTGACGATCTCCCAATTTTCATCTTCTAGGAGATCGGGATACACCCATATGGGTTGTCCATCTGGTGTTGGATAGGGAACCAACTCTTGGGACGTTTGAGCCATTTTTATCACCTTGAATGAAGTGGTGATCTTTTCCTTCGGTGACCTTGAAGTTTGCCCACATGACACCATGTTGACGGAGGCAGACCCGTAGTTTTTGTCAAAGGTAATGGCAACGTTTTTCCACATCTCATTGATCTTCTCTCTCACAATGAAGCATTGATTGAGAGGATGCGAGACCATCTGATGGTATGGACAATACCGGGGATCGTTGGTTTTGCCAACATCTCCCGGTCTTTTGGGCTCAGGCAAGGTGAGTTTGCCATTTGCTAAGAGAGCCTCGAAGATTTCTTCAACATCTTCATCGAATGGGTATTTCTTTTCTACACGTTCTTTGAAGGCATCAGAGAGTTCAGGTCTTTTACCTGAAGCTTTTTTTTCAGCTTTCTCTAGATGTTGAGGAGCTGACTTGGTCTACACATTGAGAACCTCTTTTTTCTTTGGTTTGAGGTCGTAATGGCAGTCGGCTCTTTCTTTGATGATTTCTGACTGTTGAGGTCTTTGATCACCATTTCAGCCTCCATTGAAGCTTCTAGGAGTTCTCCCAAGTTCTTTGATTCGTTGTTGATGATCATGGAGCGGATCCTTGCTCTCATGTTGTTACGGCAGATGTCGACTAGCGATGCTTGTGACAGTACATCTGAGCATTTGTACGCCATTGCCTTCCACTTGTGAATGAAGTCGTATGTTGACTCATTCTCACCCTGTTTTAGGCTACAGAGTTGAGCCATAATAGCAGGATGATCCTGTTAGATTGTATGGACTCAATCCATCAGATGATGTGATAAATTGATTAGTTTCTTTATTTATCAATAAAATCATGCTTTACTTTCATAAGATGAATGTTATTTTATTACTTTATGCACATGACCAATACATATGAGATAATGGTTCATGAGTTGAACCGGGTTCCATTAGTATATTAAATGTGATATATGTGTATGGATGAGATCCACACACGGGAGATATATGTCACAAATCTTATACTTAAATATCTTCACAACCAGTGATGAGACTGGGCATCTCATTTGACAAGGTTGTAGCACTTTGATCATTATGAGATAGTGTGATTTGTCTCGATCATCAGAATGGAAGATTCTGGATCAATGTGCTGGTACATTGAATGTATTGAAGGACCATGAGAAGAACCTTATGGAATTCCGTCTCAATAATAAGGTATGCTCTCATAATTCCCTAGCAATAGGCTCTCAATCCTAAGACATTGATGAACTAAAGTTTCGATCTATTCATTTTCTTTGAGTCACCAATGAGTGAGGCCAACTATAGGTCAACACCTCGGTGTCTTGGGTATGTGGTAGTAGGACTGTGGGAACATTGAATGATCAAGATGGAATCTATCTCTATTATCCCCTTGTGCCAATTAATGGATTTGTCATTAGTAAGTGCGCACCCATCTCGATTAAGAGTTAATTGGATGGTACTGATGATCATAGTGATTAATTGGGGCTCAATGATAATAAGATGTGGAACTAAGATTGAAAGAGACAGATTTATTCCAATTGATCCATAGATATTGATAGAGGGGCCTACTTGTGGTAATTGAGAAGTTTAGGGTCTTCATTGTAATTTATTCCTAAGACTAGAGTGTAGTTGCATTTATATAGTGGTGTTATTTGCAATTAACTGTGGGCCCGGATTGCACATAAGATGTAGGGTCACGTGTCCCAGTTGGAGCCAGCTTTCTAAGGAATCCCTAGTGGTCCCCACGCTAGCCCAAGTTATTAGAAAGATACTAATTTTAGTAAAACTCTAAAAGGAAATAGAAAGTTACTATTTCTATTAGAAGTGAGACTTCTAATAGTGGTAATAGTAAGTTACTAATTATAATAGAAGTGAGACTTCTATTTTAGAAAGAAGAGAGTTCCTAATTGTTAGAGAAGTAAGACTTCCATTTCAATTAGATAACAAAGAAGAGAAGCTTGCTTTTGGCAATAAATAGAGGACATAAGAGGTCTTGGTCGTCCCATGTAAAAACCTACCTAGGGATTCACGCCCATGCCTTTTGTGCAAGAGTTGCACATGTTTTGTCTTCTCTCTTCCCTCTTCTAGTTTCCTTGAGAGCTTTCTCTTGGAGATCCCACTCATCTTCTTGAGAAAAGAGAATCTGATAAGGGTCATAGCGTGGAAGATCAAAAGGTCTTGGAGATTCCTATTTGATAAGTGAAAGAGTTTCATCATCAAATAAAGACGCAAATTCTCCATTAGAGCACAACCGAGCTCTAAAGGTATAATCTACTTCGTTGCATGTTGTAGTTTTTATGGATGCTTGTTGGCTGCTTGTTTCTATCTCTTAGATAGTTTTATTTACTGTACATGATCTTGAGATTGAGGGTTATGCATCCTGAATTGGGTTTTTGGCCTTATGGGTACTTGATCCCTGTATCAAGTGGATCAAAAGTTTTGAAAATCTATCCACGATGCCCACCTACTTCCAACAGATCCTCACCTTGAAAGCGGGTCAGGAAGCGTGTCACGCCCCCAAAACCGGGATCCGATCCCGGGGACGCGAATATGGGGAATTTGTATTTCCCCTCCCAGGATCCGCGTGTGTGAGGATGACAAAATTCACAACACATCAAAATATTTCGCGGAAGCTCTACAAGACGTTACGACCTAAAATCCGTATCCATCGGGTTCTGTGTCGTACTCGATCTGTCAGCATAAGATTATCATAAACATATTTAAACTCAGACTCGAACAATTCATAATATCAAAATATACAAAGCTGATAGTAACAGGCTAGTCATTACCCAAACATATTCAAGTTACAAATTAACGAGTACATTAATTACAATTCCCAAGAAAAAGGCTAACAAAAGCCGTACACAAAAGCGAGCTAAAACAAATACTACCCAAGGGTGTAACGTAACTCCGGAGTCAAGCATGACGTCTACATGACATCGCTGACACAAAAAGCCTGCAAAACTCGTGGCTCAACAACCAAATCAGAGTCAAGGGTGTAACAAATCATATGTCACAAATCGCTGACCCAAGGGTGTAATGTAACTCAGGAGTCAAACAAGGACCTGCTATCTACTCTGCACACGAACTAGCTCAAAATAAGGACCTGCTATCTAGAGCACCAAAGCAGAAGAATATCAGACACGACGGTCTGGCAGGTGATCAATATAGGCAAGAGCATAAACAAATTTGAAGTTTAAAGGAAACAAGAACTAAAAACAATCTATTAAACTTGAAACAGATTTACAAGATTTAAAAACAATGCATGAACAAGATACTTATTAAGAAATCACGAGTGCATGAACAATATACGAAACAAGACATGAATACATATAATATCATGATTAGTAAATCCACAAAGAGCCCATCCTTTCTCCATCATACATGATGACAAGAGTAAGCACGCACGACAAGCACGACACGATCCCACATATACGGGGAATTTCCGGCCGTGGAACCGGAACACGAATACGCACGATGTGTCATTCAAGACACGACTAGTCTGCGGACAGTCCACATGTTTAAGGACCCCCAGATAGTGGATCAAGCTAAAAGGGCAGTCCAAGCTCAGTGGTACTCACTTATATCATGAATGCACAAAATATGGCGATACACGTTCGAGAACACGACAAAACAAGAGGGAAATCATTTAACAAGCACGACACGACGAGGCTAGCAAAATAGCATAATATAAATGCTTAACAAACTTAAGAAATGATTCCCTTTTGATTCTTGAAACACGTCTTAAATACAAGCTTATACTTGAAATTCAAACGAAAACACGATGATGCACGAAGCATCAAAACAAGCACTTTGATCCATGAAACAAATCTCCAAACAAACTTATACTTGGAATTCAAGGCGAGTACACGAGGATGTACATAACATCAAAACAGAAGTTCAAACACGAAATCTATCAAGTTTAGGCTAAGACCATTCATTGACCCTTGTGGAGTTGAAACCCAAATGTCGGAGTTTTGACAATGGTTGGTGCCCCAGAAGTTATAGTACATTTTGGAATTCCAAGTGCACAAAGTCAACAAAAAGGTCTAAAACCTAGTCTAGTTTTCCTTCTCGCAAAAATCCTTCAAAACAGTACTTTTGGTGAAATTTCGGTCAGTCCTCGGTTACCTGTCGGTCAACCGAGGTTGATGTGTCGGTTGACCGACAGCTGACCGACGGCTGGCCGACAAGTCTCAGTCCAGAAATGTAGCTCTCGGGAAAAGGGACCGACAAGTACTCGGTTGGTTGTCGGTCGACCTTTCGGTCAACCGACAGCTGACCGAGAGTCCTCCTGAAAAAATGTTGCTCTCTGGAATTTGAACCGACAGGTCTCGGTTGGCTGTCGGTCGACCTATCGGTCAACCGACAGCTGACCAACACCTGACCGACAGTACATGGACAGTGCCTTTCGAGTCAAATTTTTCACAACTTCTTTCCTTCTTCATTCACATATTCGAACCACCTGCACTCCCCAAGCCTTCATGCTTTCCAAGGGATACATTTCTCACATTTTTAAAGCATTCCATCAACAAATAAACCATTCATTCTATAAAAAGACATCAAGACATTTTCAAGTATAAAATCATGAAATTTACGAGACTAAACACGATTCTAAAAGCTTGAAGAAATCATTGATAACAAGACAAGTGAAGAAGCTAAAACCCATGACTTGAAAGAGCATGAACATGACTTGCATTATGAAATTAAACATAGAAAACATGTCTTAATGAAAGTATTAAAACCATAATGAAACCATAAAGCAATAAACATGAGAAATCCTATAAAGATCACTTGCCTTGGGTCAAAGTGAGGAGAAAATCACTCAAGAGTGGTCTCTACTAGATCTCTAGCTCCAATCCTACAAAAGCCCCAAAAAAACCCAAAGAGAAAACCCTAGCAAAATCAATCCTATGCATAACTCCAAGAAAACTCTTTGCATAAAAGAGGAAAATACTCTAAATGGTTCGGAAAACAAGAATCTCAAGCAATAAATGCCATTGCTAACCTTTAAAACCTTGAACCAAGAAGAAGAGCTTGAAAGAGGGCTTTATCCTAGCTCAAATCCTTTGAAAAATGCATCCTAGGAAAGCTTGAGAGAAAAGGAAGAAGGTGGGGAGATCATTCCTCCATTTGGCACACAAGATGCAAGCATATAGGAGGAAAGAGAGAGAAAAGGTGTGGCTGGAAAAGGGTTCCAGCCACAGCTGGAATAGTTGCAGGAAAATGGGAGAAGAAGAAGAAGGGTTTAGCCCTTTTATAAAGTGGGCAAGTGGGTCCCATGGGCCCCAATCTTCAAGGGATTAAAACAAGTGTTTGTGGGACCCAAACAAAGACGACGAAGAAGACAAAATTGCTCGTTGAAATATCTACTTTCCAAAAAGTACATTTTCCCCAATTTCTGGAATTTTCGAAATTTATGGACAGATTTAGTGAAAATTGTCATTTTTGCCTTTTTTCTCGAAAAACATGATTTCTGAGCCTCAAATCCAAATGGATAAAACATGAAAGCTGTTTATAACGATAAAATGAGTTGAAAGGAATAAAAATTGGAATTTTTAGAAACCAAGAATAAATTCTCACAAAAATACAATTTACAAGGGTTGGGTCAAAACAAAGTCAACGGTCTTTTAAAACTCTCCAAAGTTATGGAAAATCTATTCAAACTCCAAAACAAAGTCAAATCAACTCTAATCTTGTTTAAAAAGCTAAGTCATGATTAAAATAATGCTAAACCCGAAAATTGAGGGTCGGGGTCTTACAATTTGGTCCTCCAAATTCCCTAACAACTAGGACAAGAAGACGAGACAAACAGGGTCTCCCCCACTAGAAGAAAAACAGATCGAGCCGATAAAATAATGGCTAGCCAAAACAAAATGCACACGACCTAAGGAGTCCTCACCACACGTCTTAAGGTTACTAGAGTGTTTTATTTCCTAGAAACCTGCCCGCTCTGATACCAGTCTGTCACGCCCCCAAAACCGGGATCCGATCTCGGGGACACGAATATGGGGAATTTGTATTTCCCCTTCCAGGATCCGCGTGTGTGAGGATGACAAAATTCACAACACATCAAAATATTTCGTGGAAGCTCTACAAGACGTTACGACCCGGAATCTGTATCCATCGGGTTCCGTGTCGTACTCGATCTGTCAGCATAAGATTATCATAAACATATTTAAACTCAGACTGGAACAATTCATAATATCAAAATATACAGAGCTGACAGTAACAGGCTAGTCGTTACCCAAACATATTCAAGTTACAAATTAACAGTACATTAATTACAATTCCCAAGAAAAAGGCTAACAAAAGCCGTACACAAAAGCGAGCTAAAACAAATACTACCCAAGGGTGTAACGTAACTCCGGAGTCAAGCATGACGTCTACATGACATCGCTGACACAAAAAGCCTGCAAAACTCGTGGCTCAACAGCCCTTTGCACACGAACTAGCTCAAAGCAAGGACCTGCTAACTAGAGCACCAAAGTAGAAGAATATCAGACACGACGGTCTGGCAGGTGATCAATATAGGCAAGAGCATAAAAAAAATTAAAGTTTAAAGGAAACAATAACTAAAAACAATTTATTGAACTTGAAACGGATTTACAAGGTTCAAAAACGATGCATGAACAAGATACTTATCAAGAAATCACGAGTACATACACGATACACGAAACAAGACATGAATACATATAATATCATGATTAGTAAATCCACAAAGAGCCCATCCTTTCTCCATCATACATGATGATAAGCACGCACGACAAGCACGACACGATAAACACGATCCCACGCCACACAAGGTAGACGGGGTGTCCGGCCGCGGAACCGGACCGCGAACACGCACGATGTGTAATATAATACACGACTAGTCTGCAGACAGTCCACATATTTAAGGACCCCTAGATAGTGGATCAAGCTAAAAGGGCAGTCCAAGCTCAATGGTAATCACTTATATCATGAATGCACAAAACACGGCAATACTTATTCGAGGACACGTCAAAACAAGAGGGAAATCATTTAACAAGCACGACACGACGAGACTAGCAAAATAGCATAATATAAATGCTTATCAAACTTAAGAATGATTCCCTTTTTCTTATTCTTGAAACACGTCTTAAAACGAGCTTATTCTTGAAATTCAAACGAATGCACAATGATGCATGAAGCATCAAAACAAGAGTTTTGGTTCTTGAAACAACTCTTCAAACGAACTTGTACTTGAAAATCAAACGAGTACTCGATGATGTACGTAACATTAAAACAGAAGTTCAAACACGAAATCTATCAAGTTTAGGCTAAGACCATTCATTGACCCTTGTGGAATTGAAACCCAAATGTCGGAATTTAGACGAGATTTGGCGCCCCAGAAGTTATAGTACATTTTGGAATTCCAAGTGCACAAAGTCAATAAAAAGGTCTAAAACCTAGTCTAGTTTTCATTCCCGCAAAAATCCTTCAAAACAGTACTTTTTGTAACTGTCAGTCTGGTTGAAGCATCTCTACCGGTAGAACTACCGGTTTGAGCACTTCTACAGGTAGAACTACCGGTTTAAGAACCTCTACCGGTAGAACTTCTGGTAGACCAAGGGTTCTCAATTTCCTCAACTCTCTGCCAAAATTCGAGCCACTTCTACCGGTAGAACTTCCGGTTTAAGCACCTCTACCGGTAGAACTTCTGGTAGACTAAGGGTTTTCAATTTCCTCAACTCCCTGCCAAAATTCGAGCCACTTCTACTGGTAGAACTTATGAAGTTCAATTTTTTTCACACTTCTCTCCCTTCTTCACTTCCACATTTTCACCACCTGCACTCCCCAAGCCTACATGCTTTCCAAGGGATACATTTCACACATTTTAAAAGCATTCCATCCACAAATATACCATTCATTCTATAGAAAAGACATCAAAGTATTTTCATGTACAAAATCATAAAACTTACAAGACTAAACATGGTTCTAAGAGCTTGAAGAATCATTGATAACAAGACAAGTGAAGAACCTAAAACCCATGACTTGAAAGAGCATGAACATGACTTGCATTATGAAATTAAACATAGAGAACATGTCTTAATGAAATATTGAAACCATAATGAAAACATAAAACAATATACATGAGAAATCCTATAAAGATCACTTGCCTCAATCCAATGCCAAGGAAAACTCCATAAAAACTCAACCAAAGAGAAGATCCACTAAATCTACACAAAAGTCCCAAAATAGAACACATAAAAAAATCACATTTTTGGTCATCACAAACCCCCATTTCGAAAATGGGTTTGAAAACATGTAAAACAAGCTCTAAGTGAGCTAAAGAACATCAAATGAAAAGATGGGTCCAAGCTCTAACCTTGAGCTAGCTGAACTTGATGAAGAGAGGTTGAAGATGATGAATAGTGAAATGGTTTGGCTCCAAAAACACTCCAAATGAAGCTTGAGAAGAGAGGAAGAGATTGACGGAGTCGGATCGGGGATTGGAGCTCTCTTGCTAGATGATTCGAGGGGAAAAGACCAAGAGAAAAGGCTTTCTCTCCTCTTCACTCTAGGTCAAGACCGGTGCAGAGATTTGGGGAAGAAGAATGGAGGAGAGAGAATAGGAGGGTATATATAGTGTCTGGAAGGTGGGTCCCAATGCAGTAGAACTTGAAACAATTAAAACATGGTCTTGCGGATCCTGGATGAAATCGACAAAGAAGAACAAAACGATCGTCGAAAAATCTAGTTTTCAAAAAGTATATTTTCCCCAATTTCTGGAATTTTCGAAATTTATGGACAGATTTAGTGAAATTTGTCATTTTTGCCCTTTTTCTCGAAAAACACGATTTTTGAGTATTAAATCAAGGTGGTCAAAACATGAAAGTTGTTTGTAACAATAAAATGGGTCAAAAGGAATAAAATTTGGAATTTTTAGAAAAGAAAGAATAAATTCTCACAAAAATACAATTTACAAGGGTTGGATCAAAACAAAGTCAACGGTCTTTTAAAACTCTCCAAAGTTATGAAAAATCTATTCAAACTCAAAAACAAAGTCAAATCAACTCTAATCTTGTTTAAAAAGCTAAATCATGATTAAAACAATGCTAAACCCGAAAATTGACGGTTGGGGTCTTACAAAGCGTGTCTCCAGCATGGCCCAGTTTTGGATGGAGTTTTCCGGCAGAGTGGAGTACCAATCAAAGGCCGTACCTTTTAGGGTACTTTCAAAGAGACAGATCTTGAGGGCATCTTGATCTGCGATAACTCCTGTCAGGATCTTGAAGCGGATGACATGCTTTCTAGCTGAACATTTCCCCGTAAATGTCTGAAGAGTGGGTTGTTTGAATTTTGCAAGGAACGGAACCGAGTCCATCCATAGGGGATAGGGTGGCTTGATCCCATGTTCCTTCAGTGTATCCTCTTCTTTGCTTTTGCAAGGATATCGTCCACGTCCTTTTTGGTAAGGGCGCGTGACTCATTGTTTTCTGCATTGGCCCCGTCATCTTAATGATTCGAAGGAGTTTCATTGTTAGGTGGACGCTGTAAAGTGAGAAGGAGGTTTTCCATCAGAGCCTCAATTCTCTGTTGTCCTTGCTCCAACTGCTGGATGCGTGCAATTGTCATCATGCGATGGATTGTGAGGTGGTTCAGAGCCTGTAGCCAGGACTTCATCCCTTGGGATTCGAACGAAGAAATCGTCCTGGTGACTGAGCTGGGGCTCATTCTTTTGGTAGAAGAGCTTGAGGAAGGGCTACTCCAGTGTCCTTGGCTTGAAGGACTGGAGGATTCTTCCAAATGTCTTCGTGTCCTGGAGACGCTGTGAGTCACCGGACGTCTAACATGAATTTTGGTTACTGACTTCTGGCTTTTTTGGTTTTGCCAACCATATGGACAACAACAACTTGGTCGGGTCTTTCTTTTTCGACCCATTTTTTAGAGACCTGGAAGGTAGAATGCTGGGTTCTTTGCTTCTCTAGTATCTTTTGTCGATATGCCGCGCGGCGATGTATACAACGAGCAATTTGAGCTTCGGTGAGCTCTGGCTGGGCTCTAGCGACGAAGGATGTAGTCCCCCATGCGCAGCAGCCGAGCTTGTCTTCTTTGAAGCTAGGCATGGACAGGATCCGGACAGGATCCTTTGCCTGTCATAGCGAGGCTTTGAATTTTGTGAGCTCGGCCCCTATTGAAATGAAGGGTCGACTCGTAGGAGTATAGGCTTTAGCGGGTTTTTGCGGAGGCCTAACGATGCAGGATTTGATTTTGGGCTTGTAGGAGCAAGCCGACTCATACTGGATTGGTTTGTTTGTTTGGCGGAGGGTAGGTTTCTCCTCTTTCATGTAAGAGAGAGGGTAGAACTGGTTCTCCTTGAGAGGGACCAGGTACGCTGGCTTTGTAAAAGTTTGGGACCTCCTTTGTTTTGGTGAAGGTCTCGGGGACTAGGTCTTGGGGTAAACCTGGTTTCTTGTAGGTTAAGGCTTCGTGAGAGCTCCACGGTCTTCAAGCTTCTTTGTGTTCGCCCTTCGTGCCATGTTAGTGACACATTGTGGGGCGGTTTTCTGCTTCTTGGCAGGTACAGTTTCTTCTGCGGGGAGTGGGAATGGTCCCAGTGACCCGAAGACGATGGTCCGGGGAGTAGAGGTCGACCCGGTGTTTTGAGAGTTGTCAAGGGAGATGACGCTTCGACAATTAGCAAGGCGCTTATGAGTGCGATTGTTTTGCTTATCTTGAAGCATGAGCTGGTACTTGTTCTCATCAAAAGTGATGGTCAATGAAGCTGCCATTGTTAGTTTGGAAAACTTGTGAAACAAGACCACATCCATTAGTAATCACAAGAATATGGTGATCATAAATGGAGAAAAACTATGGTTTTGTCTTTTCAAAATGCAAGATGGGACATGGCCCAGCCCAAGCAAGATGAAGAAAGCGAAAAGCCATAGAGGGTACAATTGGTCTAAAAATGCAAGTATGGTAAGCTCAGGGTGAGCGTTCCAGTGACTGCTAGAAGCAATTGTAGACCTTAATTCAAATTACCAAGAAGCAAGGCTCACTTGAGGTAAAATGATATAAGGTTGGAGATACAAATGTGTCGGTCGCGAATACAGTAGACCCGAAAAGGCGTACTAGCACCGCTAGGCACAAATGTTGCAAATCGCATCCTTAGAAAGGGCACGATATGGGATTTTTTTTGAAAGGTCGGATTTGGATTCATAAAGGAGAGAAATGGGTGTTCCAATCCGAACAAAGGCTCAAACATTTTTGTGAGCACTAAGTCCGAAAGGGAAAGAACCAGAATTTCTCAGATGTGAATCCAATAATGATGGAAGTTTTTTTTTTGAAAAGTCAAGGTTGAATTCATCAAAGAGAGCAAATGGTGTTCCAATCCGAACAAAGGCTCAACATTTCTACGAGCACTGAATCCGAAAAGGAAAGAACCATAATTTCTCGGATGTGAATCCAATATTGACGGAAGTTTTTTTTTTTTTTCAAAAGGTCAAGATTGAATTCGTCAAAGAGAGCAAATGGTGTTCCAATCCGAACAAAGGCTCAACATTTCTGCGAGCGCTGAATCCGAAAGGGAAAGAACCAAGATTTCTCAATTCTGAATTCAAAAGTGATCAAAGTCTTTTTTTTTAAAGATTTTTTTTGAAAGGTGCACACAAATTTCCAATTCGGTCTTATGAAACTTTTGTGGATAGATCAGCCCCCAGGTAAGGGTAGGATTACTTAATGAACCCGTTTGGAGGACCCTTGCCTCGAACAGTCTAGCTGCCTCCACACTTTGGACAAGGCTTTTCTTAGATCCACTTTGGTCAAAGAACGCAACTGGTGTAACCCTAGTGTTTTTTGTTTTAACTCTTCTTTTTGTTTTTTTTTTTTTGAAAGGTTTCTAATGAACTCATCAAAGAGAGCGAATGGTGTTCCAATCCGAACAAAGGCTCAAACATTTCTGCGAGCGCTAAATCCGAAAGGGAAAAACCAAAGTTTCTCAAATTTGAGTCCAAAAGAGAGAAAACTAATTTTTTTTTTTTTTTTTGAAAGAGTTTGAAATGAAGATTTTTTTGTTTTGAAAACCCCTATCGGTATCGGACTCACCAAAGAGAAAAAAGATGGCCCAATCCCCGAGATGAACAATAGCTGCAAACATTTCTGTGAGCTATCAAGTTTGAAGAGGAAAAGATCAAAATTTCTCAAAATTGAATATAAGAAAGAGAAATCAGATTTTTTTTTTTTTTTTGCACCGAGAAAGAATGAATGAAATCCCATCTCATGTTTTTTTTAGATGCAAGATCCAACATAGGCCACCAACTAGAACGGAGACAAGGAATTGAAGCATCACGTTCTCAAATTGAACGTGTCCCACTGGGTGTGCCAACTTGATGGACCCGGCCTTTCGTCCTCTCCTTCCGCCCCGAGGGCTACCGGGGTCCGGCGGAGGAGAAAAAGCGGGTATCAACATTTTTTGTACGGGTATGCCATATTTTTTATTCTACATGGAATTTGAAGTGGTGATGATCCGGAGATTCACCTTCACAAGTAGAAAGGAAATCGATCTTTCTTTCTAACTTTTCAAATTGCATAAATATTTAAGAAAAGAGACAAGTTTGACAATGCCGTAAGAGGCCTTTTTTTGTGTTTGTTTGCCATGAAAAGCGATTTGGTGCCGTGAAAGGCGATTTTGTCCCTTGAAAGGCGATTTACAAATCTCATCAATAATGAAAGACAAGATTTGTGATTTTTTGTCTCTTTAAAAAATACAGAGTACAATAGAAAAGGAAGAAAATGGGTCTAACTTCTCAGGAGATTATGGGGACATGTTCAGATCGACGGTCGCAAGTCATGTATGGACTTCGCCATCGTCCTTCAGATGAGAACGCTTGATGTTTTGATTCTTTTGGCATGGCTTGGACCTCAGTTTTTTAGAGGATAAAGACCAAGGGGAGGTCCTATATCCAATAAAAAAAATGAGTAAACGGGCTGAAAAGCCATGTTTATGCCATGTTGGATAGAAGGAGAGGAAGAGCTTTGCCTTGGAGGGGTGGCCCCCCAAGGGACTTTGATCACCATGTGGCGTTGCTGATGGACCCGGAAAGGAAATCTTCCGTCCTCTCCCTCCGCACCCCGGGGGCTGACCTGGGTCTCGGCGGAGGAGGGAAAATCTCGGGCATCAACATTTTTTGTACGGGTATGCCAGATTTACTTTCTACTTGGAATTTGGAATGGTGATAATCCGGAGATTCACCTTCACAAGTGGAAAGGAAATCAATCCTTTTTTCTAACTCTTCAAATTGCATTAATATTAAGAAAAGAGACAAGTTTGTTTTTTTAGAATGCCGTAGGAGGCGTTTTTGTTTGTTTGCCATAAAAGGCGATTTTGCCGTGAAAGGCGATTTTACAAAACTCATCAAATGTGAAAAACAAGAATTGTGATTTCTTTTTGTCTCTTTAAGAAATACAAACTATAATAGAAAAGCAAGAAAAGGGATCTAACTTCTAAGGAGATTGTGGGGACACGTTGAGATCGACGGTCGCAAGTCATGTGTGGGCTTCGCCATCGTCCTTCAAATGAGAACATGTAATGCTTTGATTCTTTGGCTTGGCTCCTAACCTCAGTTTTTTAAAAGACAAGGACCAGGAGAAGGTCCTATATCCAATGAAAAACCAAGTAAACGGGCTGAAAAGTCGCGTTTAGGCCATGTTGGAGAAGGAGGAGACCTTAGGGGGGTGGCCCCCCAAGGGACGTTGATCACCTTGTGGTGCTTCCAGGAGCAAAGTAGCAGAACTTCGTCTCTCTCTTGGATTTTCTGGATTTTCAGAGCTTGCACTTGGGATCTATTTTCGTCATTGCTTTCTTCTTGGAATGGACCTCCTTTTATATGCTTTTGGTAGCCATGAGGTGTTTATTGGCATTGATGGCTATAATGAAAGAATTGATGAGGAGTTACAAATTGATTTTGTAACTCCTTTTTCATGGCTTGTGATTGGCCGATGAAGGTAGTGGGCTTTTAATTGCCTTTATGCTTCATGATGATGGGAGTTTCATGGGTTTAATGCCATGATTACTTGGATTTGTAACTCCCAAATGCTTGAATCTGATTGGGCCGTCCAAAATAATGAGTTAACAACCGCATTAAGTTGTCATAAACGGGTCAATTAACGTCATTAAGTGGTCGCCCAGGCATATGAAGAGTCGCGGGCCGCGTTGCGCCTTTTGAGATTCTTCTTCCGATCATCACAGGTGGATCCACGCATTGTTTGATGTCGGATTGCGATGCAATTTCAGACATTAGTTGATGTTGGTGGGCGGGTGACATCTGTCTTGTCGATTTCACGATCGGTCGGACAGAAAGTGCACTTTCTTGGTCAGCCGGTTGGCGATCTTGAGGCGATCGGTGATGATTTCATGCTTTTGACGGCGGATTCCAGATGTCAATGAAGATCAGTGGTTTTCAAGCACCAAACATTGGATTTTCAGAAAATCACAGAGGCCGGAACACCTGAAACGCGAAAATCATCGAAAAACGGACGTTTTGGTGCAAAATCTGGTGACCCGGATTTGCAGGGTCGCCGGTGACCTTGGCTTAGGGTTTTTTGCCCTTTGGTCGCCGAGCTCCGTTTTCGGCCGATTTTGCGTCTTTTTCGTTCCTTTTTTCTTATGTATTTTTCTTGAAATTTTTCCTCAATTATTGACTTCATTTTCTTGGAGAAAACTTGACAAGAACCCGCACAAAATCGGAGCACAGAGTTTCCCATTTTTCGGGAAAGCCGAAGACTTTGTAGCCGATTTTCCGTCAAGAGTCGAAACTAGGTCAAACGATGTCGGAATGACCTGAAAATTGAGGTGAAGCTTCTTGAGCAGTGGATAGGACCAACCATGGGCTTTTATTTGAGTTTTGAAGCCGTTTGGGGTCCCATCGATGCTTCACATGATTTTGCTGCGGGGAAAATGCCAAGCTTTGATATGTGGTCAAACGATGTCCGATTGACCTGAAATTTGACGGGGAGCCTATTGGATTCATTTTGAGACGTTCCATGGGCTCCGTTTTGGATGTCATGGTCCCGGGTTGCTCCACCGCCGGTAGGCTTGATTTTCTCTCGGAGCATCGAAACCTGGTCAAACGTTGTCGGAATGACCTGAAATTCGACGTTCAGCCTTTTGGAAGCATGTTGAAGCCACTCATGTACTTTGTTTGATGAGTGATGGCTTCGGTGGTTCCCGCCGCAGGGAGGCTTGATTTTGCTGCTCGAGCATTGATGGAGGGTCAAACGTTGTCGGTTTGACTTGAAATTTGGCGTGGAGCCCTTTGAAGACATTCTGGACTCATCCGTAGGCTCTAATCGAAGTTTTGGCGTCTTCGATGATGTCGCTGCTGGGAGCGCTTGTTTATCTATCGGAGCAGTGAAGTTGGGCCAAACGATGTCGGAATGGCCCGAAACCTCAGGTGTACCCCTCTTTTGACTGTCTTGAAGGATCCTTCAGTTTCTGTCTGATTCTGACAAAATCTGATGCTTGAAGTTGCCTTGCCTATTTTTAGCAGGTTGCAGCTTCACGAGGCTTCTTGATGTTGAGGAGACATAGTGTCTTTTTTTGTGTCAACAAATGCCCCCTCAAGGTACAGCGACGAGTAGCTTTTTGGAGTCGATGTGCCTCGAAGAGAAACTTGGAGGAGAGTTTCCAACTTGACCAAGAGTCTTGAGCATTATTTTTTTTTTAATAGCCTTCTGAGTCTCCGGGGGATTTTATGGTAGTGAGAGGAATCACGTACCATCTCAAGGCAAAGTTTTGAAAATGACATGGGGTATTTGGATTTTGGGTTTTAGATTTTGGTTTTTGACCTTGTGACCTAACAAGCTGTATGTGGCAGGTTAGGGGGTCGGGGTTTGATTTTGATTTTGACCTTGTGACCCAACAAGCTATATGTGGCAGGTTGGGGGGTCAGATTTGAGTTTTTGGTTTTGGTTTGTTTTGGATTTTGATTTTCGTTTTGTCTTGTGACCTAACAAGTTGTATGTGGCGAGCTAGGGGACCGGAATTTGGTTTTGTGAAATGCCAATTTCAAGATTTTGGCTCAATTTGGTTCATGTGGTTAGATGGTTTGGTTTTTGGAAACTCATGAGACTTTCTTTTCTCTTTTTTTTTAATGGTCCCATCAACTCAAAAGAGGCATGGGACTTTTTTTTTTTTTTTTTGCTCTTGGTAAGAGGAATATTTTGACTAAAAGCCACTTTTAGTGCCTAGGTGGTCAAACCTGGCTCATATGGGCTAACCCATGGGACCTTAGGCTTTGGAGATGGCCTAGATCTCATATGGTGTCATATTTGTAAAGAATATCTAAAATATCTCTTTTGTGTAGAGAATATCTAAAAATATCTTTACTTGGAGAGAATTTCTCAAGTTTTCTTTTTGTGGAAAGATTCCCTCAAAATATCTTTCTTTTTGGGAAAGTAGCTAAATTTTAGCACTTACCTCCTTTCTTTCTCCTTGTTTCCTCTTTTGGGTTGGTCTCTTCTATAAAAGCAAGAGGGTTCATGCTTTTGCTCCATTGCTTTCTTTTTGCAAGAAATCTTCAAGAGTGCTCTCCAAGATAAGAAGTGCTTCCTCTTCTATAAGGATCTCCAAGCTTTCCTTCTTCTTCTCCATCAATGGCTTCAAGTAAGTTTTCTTCCTCCTCAAGAATCTCCATTGTAGAAGTAGCTTCTTCATTTTTTTTCTTTTCTTCTCTTCTTCTTTTTTTTTCTTTTTCTCTTCTTTCTTTTTTTTCTTTAAGTACGTTTTTCTTTTCTTTTTTTTTTTCGTGCTTTTCTTCTTTTTTTTTTTCTCACTGTTTTCTCTTCTTTTTTTTCCGTGAACTTTTTTTTTTCTTTCTGTTTTTTTTTTAACACTGATTTTTTTTTCTTTTCTTTTTTTTTCAGCGTTTTTCTCTTCTTCTTTTTTTTTGCTGTTTGTTTTTTTTTTTTTCTTGGCTGTACGGACGGCCTGCCACGTGGTAGTGGGCCACGGCTTGTGGGCCAGAAAAATTTTTTTTTCTCTCTCTCTTTCTTTTTCTTTTTCCTTGTTTGCTCACCATGATAATGAGGCTATGCAATTTCAATATGTATGCATTTTTTTTTTGTTTGATGCATCAAGATAGAAGGCTAGAGTCTCTAGGTCAAGCCAATATGATTTTTGACTTGGACAAAGTTTGATTGGTTTTGACCAAATTGGGTTGGAATTGGTCAAACTTTGATCAAGGTTTTCCTAGCATCTAATGCATGATGATATTCTTTGATGCATGATTTTTGTAAATGGATTTGGAAGTATGATAATGCATACCTGAAAATCTTTTGCAAGTATCAGGATTTTGAGCTCGCAGCGATTTTGAGCTTGCAGCGATGTTGAGCTCTTTCTTGGTCTTACTGGATTTTAAAGAAGTTTGCAACTTTTGGATTCTGAAGCTCGCAGCAATGTTGAGCTCTTTTTCAGATTTTGCGGAAGTTTAATGAGATTGGCTTGTTCTCGCAGCGATGTTGAGTTCAAGCCTTCTTTGAGAATTCTCCACTGACTATGAGCTCGCAGCGATGTTGAGCTCATCTTCAGGCTTCTTATCTTTTTCGGAGTATGTTCCTTTTCATCGGAATTGCCCAGGAACCATGTCAAAATTTTGCTAGAATTTTTGTAGCAGAATTCTGTCATTTTGATGTTGATTGATCTTTTCTCTTCCATCTTTTGCAGGCAGTTCTTCTAGAACGAACAAGGGTAAAGGTCCTGTTACTGACGCACCTCGTCGGTCTGCTAGATCTTCCAATGCTGCCGTTCAGCAGGCTTGGGAGAAGCTCCAGTTTGTTTGAGAAGAACTTGGAAGAGTGTGATTCCCTCAATCGTGATGAGATGAGACAGCGATTGATCGCTCTCAAAGATGAGAAGTTCTACAAGATCATGGTAAGCGGTCGTCCTTGGGTTACGGACGATCAGAGCGTTGTGCTCAAGCCTACCTTCTTCTTCGGTGATGTAGTCCCCGACGACTTGACATACCAAAGGAGATGTTTTCAGTTCTCTTACACAGCAGATGGTGAGGAGAGAACTATTTCTACCCGGTCGTCTTTTGATCGGACCATCTCGATCCTGAGCCTTTCTCCCACGTGCCCTAAGAGGGAAGATCCTCCGAGCTGGGTGAAGAGGACCAGTGTGATCAAGACCGGGGTTTTTGTTGGTGGACCCTCCGGTTTTGCAGAGAAGCCACCTGTCCGTATGGACATGTTGATGCCAACCAGTGGCTACCAAAGTTCTGATCATCCATCGGTCGATTTGAGACCGGTGGGCCTTGGCGTTTTTCACGGTGACGGCAGCAATTGGGTGAAGCCTTTTCGACTTCGTTGCCGTTTCAGTGCTGACTCGAGCTGGGAGTCATGGACTGATCACACCCTGAGGATTGGTGAGGCCGTTCTTCGGGAGGCCGAGATTTTTGATGCGGTTCGCGCTTTTCGGCAAACCGTCGTTTTCTCCGATGAGGCTTTGACGGCCATGATGGAGTCATTCCTTCCACAAACCAACACCTTCATTGTGACGAATGGTGAGATTGGTTTTTCTTTGAAGGAACTGCGCGCCATCACCGGATTGCCTATCCTCGGCAAACTCTATGAGGAGTTTATGCCTATTGACAGCGTCCTTGAGGAGCAATCTGAGGAGTTTAAGCTTGTGTACTTTCAGCTCGTCGCCTTCTATGATTTTTTGAAGGAGAAGGAGGGCTCGAAAGTTAGATGCAGCAGTTGGAGAAGTTGCAGCTCCAACTTTTTTGACAGCGGGGATTCTTCTGATGGCATGGCCCAGGATGCTAGGGCTAAAACATCAAGTTTGAAGAAGATCGCTGCTATGCGAGAAGATTTGAAGAAGTTCTTCGCAAGCACGGATGCCATTTATCCTGACATTGCGTTGCGAAGAGATCTCGCTGTTTACCTCACTTACTGGCTGGGTGAGGCTGTTTTTGCTGGAGGAGATGGGACGCACATCAGGCCGCACTGTATTTTTCCGGCTTGTCAGATGGCGTTTGGAGAGCGGCTGGCTTTGGTACCTGCTCTTTACTCCTATTTGTGTACCGAACTGCAGGCTGCTGGAGAGCTGCAGGCTTGTCAGATGGCGTTTGGAGAGCTGGCCACCTTCCGGACTGCTGGCTTCACGAAGTGGTTCGTGGAGAGCTTTTCAGTGTACCGGGGGCTTTCCAAGAAAGAGCTCGATATTAAGCAATCTCCTGGGAAAGGTCTTGGCAAATCGGATGGTGTCCGTCGGGAGGAAGTTTTGGCCTTCCTTTCTGGAGAGAAACACAAGATAGGCTTTCTCAACGGGCAGGACATCATCAAATCAGGAGCTGCACAGGGGATTCCTGGTGAGGTCTTGAGACAGCTGGAGGAGGAGGAGGCCGAGATTGATGCTATGATACAGGCAGAGCATACGAAGGCTTCCATGGAGTCTACTGAGAAAAGTAAACCATCCAGTGAGGACTCTTGTGAGAGGCCTGATGTTGATAGTGGGACAAGATCGTCGAGCAGATTGACCTGCCGAGGCAAGAGGAGGAGAGGACAACGCCGTAACATGAGACTGCACGATAGTCCTTCTGATCGTGAAGTTCCTCTCACCATTGCTGAGGAGGTGTCTGAGGATGCTGACGAGCCTACGGAGAAGAGAAGCAGAGAAGAGGAGACAGCTGGCATGACCCTCTTTCTTTCCTTTGTTTCTTCTTTTTTTTTCTTGTAAAGATTTTGTTTTGATCCGTTGCCTCTTTTTTTTTTCTAACAGAGGACGATGACCTGGTGATGCCCGAGGTTCTGGCCGATGAGGCAATGACGGATCCAGTTGTGGCATCTGAGGAAGAGCCCAGGGACTCTGGAGTGGTTCCAGAACCTTCACCTGGTATGATTTGCTTTGGCTTTTGCTTTTTTTTTTCTTCTTTTGCTGTCATTTGCTAACATGTAGCTGACTTGCCAGAGGATTCCAACGATTTTGAGCCATCTATGGACGCAACTTTTGACGATGCTTTGGATGAGCTCAAAGAGGCAGAGAGTACTCCGCCGGTCGTCAAAGCAGGTATATTTGCAATAATAATCTTGATATATTTTTGACAAGATTATATTCATACCTTTTTGTCTTTTCTTTTTTTTTTTCTTTGACAGATTGTGAAGCAGCAGGAGAGATTCCTCCGTCTTCCTCAGAGCCAGAACAGGGGATACCTGCTGCTAATCCAGGAGTAGGGACTTCTCCTTCTTTCAATGAGTCAGCTTCTTCCGTTGGAAAGAGTTTATTGATTACTCTTCCAATGGAGCATGACGTGGGCAGTCGGGCACCAGAGCATGGCGAATCCTCATCTGCACCGCACCTTCAATATGCAAGGAAGGTGTTGAAGACTGTCTTGAGCTCATGGGTTGAGACTCTGTCTTCAGGTCATTTGGAAACTGGTTTTGGCATGATCAAGCATGTGCAGGACATCCTCGCTGATAGCAAAGAAGTCGGTCTGGACATCGCAAGCGCCAAGGATTTTGTTGAGGAGATCATCACCTTGGGGAGCAAATGGACTGAGACCAAGAGTTTCCCAGATGGTGACTTCTTTGATGAGATGTTCATAAAACCTTCCAGCAAAGTCAAAGCTGAGCTGACTGAGGTCACGAAGACTCGGAGGCAGATCGTTCGGGAGAAGAACGTTACCGAGTTATCCATCATGGGGCTGAAGCAAGACTTGGACCGCCTTGATAAGGAGGTTGTCGAGGCTAGGCAACGTCTTAATCTTTTAGAGGAAGATGCTGCTGCCAAATGGACCGCTATTGTGGAGGCTCGTGACAAGGAGGGGACTCTCATTCCCCAGGTTGAGGAAGCTGAAGGTAATGTTCGGAGGAAGACTCAAGAACATGAGCAGTGGCAAGTCCTCTGGGAAGAACTTCCTCGTGCTGCAGATGGGACACGGCATTCGGCCGCGTTTTATGGGGATATTTTGAAGAAGCGTGGCCAAAAAACTTTGGAAGTTAAGGCCAAGGGTCTGCTTGAGGAGTTGAACCTTTGGTTGAAGACCATGTCGGATTGAGCTCTTGAGTTGTAACAAACTCTTTTCTTCTTCCCTTTTTGGTACCTCCATGTATAAACAATTTTGGTACTATATTTTGTATCCCCTTCCTTTCATTTTGTGAAAATCTTTTGTCAAAGAGTTGTTTTGGGCATGAAACCCAATTTTGTGGCGAAAAGCCTGGTTTTTTTATGGTTTGAAAACCAAATTTTGGATGGCATAAAAGCCTAATGTTGTGGCGAAGAGCCAAAATTTGTTTTACAGCATGGGAGCCAAAATTTTTGGATGGCGTGAAAGCCGAATTTTGGAATGGCATAGAAGCCGAATTTTGGAATGGCATAGAAGCCAAATTTTGTTTTGTTTGTCTTGGCATTTATAACCGAATTTTGGCATTTATAGCCAGATTTTGGCGTTTATAGCCGATTTTTTTGGCGTTTATAACCGAATTTTTTTTTGTTTTGGCATTTATAGCCGACTTTTGGCGTTTATAGCAGAATTTTGTTTTGTTTTGTTTTGGCATTTATAGCCGAATTTTTGAAAACCAAGTTTTTGTTTTGTTGGCGTGAAAGCCGATTTTGGCGTTTATAGCTGAATTTTTTTTCGTTTTGGCATTTATAGCCGAATTTTGGCATTTATAGCCGGATTTTGGCGTTTATAGCCGAGTTTTGGCGTTTATAGCCGAATTTTGGTTTTCAAAATGCAGGTATCAACTAAATGTCGCCTCCCCGCTGAATGGCCTTGCAAGTATCGATGGAATGTCGCTTCCTTGCTCATTCGGTTTTGCGAGTATTGATGGAATGTCACTTCCTCGCGAGGCTGGGTTTTGCGAGTATCGATGGATTGTCGCTTTCTCGCAAATTGGGGTGCAAATATCAACTAAGCGTCGCTTCCGTGCTTTTCCCAAAACTTTTGGTTTTGCGGGTACTGACTTGGTGTCGTTTCCCCGCGATTTTTGAAATTTGAGGTTTTCTCGAACCATTTGAAATTTGGGTTGTGGATAGCAACTAGTATGTACGCACTCCACGATTTTTTGAAATTTGGGTTGTGGATATCAACTGGTTTGTTGCTTCTCCACGATTTTTGAAATTTTACAATTATCAAATGGGGTTCGCTTCCTTATGATTTTTTGGGTTTTAGAAGTATCGAATGGGGTTCACATCCTTCCGGTTTTTTGGGTTTTGCGAGTATCGACTAAGTGTCGCTTCCCCACGGTTTCTAAAAACCAATTTTTTTTGTTTAGAGACACGAGAGTCATAAATTTTGGCTTAAAACCATTTCGGTTGTAAAAGCCAAGGTAGACTAGGGTGAAAATTCCTGAGTCCTGGTTTTTGTTTCAAACCATGAATTTTGGGTTCAAGGATCGAAAATTTTGGTCAAGTCTGGGAAGAGGCTCCTAAACTTGGATTTTGGATTTGATTTTTCTTTTGAACAATGAAACGATGAAAGTAAGCATTGTTTTGAGAGATTGTTTTTTTGGAAACTTCAACATAAAGCTGAAAATTTCAAAAGGGGTGGGTTTGACGAGCAAGTACCTTGGAAATACGCTTTAGCCGTGTAGATATTGCTCTGACCTGTTTGAGGAAGTCTTCAAGGGTAGTACCGCTTCAAGAACTTGCCGTTGATGGGTAGCATACATCTGTCTCCTTCCATGTTTAGAAGAGCGTATGCACCGTTGGAGAAGACTTTGTCGATGACGAAGGGTCCCTCCCATTTTGGTTTGAGTTTGCCTTTGGATTTATGGGCAAAGACTATGGGTCTTTTTACTGCAAGAACCAAGTCACCTTTTTTGTAGGCGCGTTGCCTGACCTTTTTGTCGAAAGATCCTGCCATGCGTGCTTGGTACAACTCAATGCTTTGTAGAGCTTCGAGTCGTCTTCCATCGAGATTATCCAGCTCTTGGAGTCTCAATTTGACATTGCTTTCTTGCGTCATGTCATTTTGCAGAGATACCCTTAAGGAAGGAATTTGCACTTCCAAAGGAACAACAGCTTCGCATCCATAGGCCAAGGAGAATGGTGTGCTATGGGTTAGTCCTCGAACGGTGGTTCGATAGGCCCACAAAGCTTCTAGTAGTTTGTCACCCCAATCTCTTTTGTGACTAGAGACCATTTTCTTGAGAATTTTGCAGTGTCTTGTTGAAGGCTTCTGCTAGTCCGTTCGCTGCTGGATTATATGGAGTCGAAGGACAACTTTGGATTTTGTACTTGTCGCAAAACCTGTAAAATCTGTGATCCCGGAATTGTGGTCCGTTATCATGGACGAATCTTTTAGGTATGCCGAAGCGACAAATAATGTTGGTGCGTAAGAACTGAAGGACTGATGAAGTCTTCATTTCGCTGAGCGCAAATGCTTCTGACCACTTGGAGAAATAATCTGTAGCGGCGAAGATGAAGCGATGACCTTTGCTTGATGGGGGAGAAATACGACCTATGATGTCCATACCCCAGGCTTCGAAAGGCCATGAGATTGTTGTTGGATATAGCCATTCTGGAGGCATGTGGACATAATCTCCGTGAATCTAGCATTTCTGGCAGCGCTTGGCAAATTGCATTGCATCGGCTACCATGGTAGGCCAATAATAACCTAGCCTTTTTATCTGGTTGTAGAGCTTGGGGCCAGCCTGATGGGCTCCACAAAGACCAGCATGAACTTCTTTGAGAGTTTCCTCAGCCTCTTGTTGTGACAAGCAGCGTAGGAGTACTCCGTTGAAGGATTTTCTGTAAAGTGCTTTTGAACGTATATCCAAATGAAAGTTCGGGGCTCGTCTTTGGATGCTTACCCGCTCTTTTGGATCTTCAGGTAGGATTCCGAACATGATATAATCAATGAACGGATCTCTCCAGTCGCCAATCGGAGGTTTGAGGATGGACATCCGACTTCCAACCACTTGCTGGCATTCAGCAACTGCTTGGTGTGCGTTGAGAGGAGGGAGAATCCTTCTTTGACACACTGTGACTTGCATGTTTTCCCCTTCTTGGATTGCCATGGATGCGGCGAGTCCGGCCAGGGCATCTGCACGGATGTTTTCACTTCTAAGGATGTGGATGATATGACAGATGTTGAATTTTTGTCGAAGCAGCTGCGCCTTGTTGTAGTAAGGTAGCAAATCAGGCTTCCTAACTTCATATTTCTGATTCATCTGGTTGACGATCAGTTGAGAGTCCCCAAAAGCTTCCAACATGGTGATGCCAAATTCGAGGGCGAGTTCCAATCCTCAATCAGGGCTTAGTACTCAGCTGAATTGTTTGAACATGGTTCCAGTAGCGAGAAGGCGTGTGGAATCATGTATTTGTCGGGACTGACAAAGAAGATGCCAATTCCCGATATTTGCTTTCCTTTTTCATTTGTCCTGGTTGCACCGTCAAAGTACATGTCCCAGGAAGCTTTTGATAAGGAAGTTTCCACATTGTAGACAAATTCGTCTGGGAGATCATCCCTGAGTGGAGAATCTTTAGGCAATGGATGCTCTGCGAGGAAGTCTGCTAGAGCTTGGCCTTTGATTGCTTTTTGTGGTACATACTTAATATTAAACTGTGATAGAAGAATGGACCATTTTGCCAGTCGGGCATTGAGAGAACCTACTTTTGTGACAAGGACCTTTAGGAGGTTGATCCTCGAAATCAGGTAGACTGTATTCGACAGCAGATAGTGACGCAGCTTTTGTACAGCGAACATTACTGCAAGGCATTCTTTTTCGACTGGGGAGTAGTGATGCTCTGCACCTACCATCATGCGGCTAAGGTAATATAGAGCAGCTTCTTTTCCGTCGTCGTTTTCTTGTGCGAGCACAGCACCCAAAGAGTGGTCGAGAGCTCTTGTGTACAAGATAAATGGTTTTCCAGTTGTGGGGGCAGCCAGCACTGGAGGTTTGGTGAGGTATGCTTTGATGTCTTGAAATGCATTTTGACATTCAGCATCCCAGACAAAGTCGACGCCTTTCTTCATCAGGCGAGAGAATGGACGGCATTTCCCTGATAGATTGGAGATGAACGGTCGAATGTAGGCCAGCCTTCCTTGAAACCCTTTTAATTCTCTTAGGGTTCTGGGAGATGGCATTTCCAGGATAGCCTTGACTTTGGTAGGGTCAAGTTCTATTCCAGCTTTCCGTACTATGAATCCGAGAAACTTACCCGATGAGACACCGAAGAAGCACTTTAGTGGATTCATCCGCAATTTGTGTTTGCGAAGTCGGAGGAAGACTTCTCGAAGATCATCGAGATGGTCTTCTTTTCTTCTGCTTTTGATGGCGAGGTCATCAACATAGTATTCGACCATTTTGTACTGCATATCTTGGAATATTTTCATCATAGCCCTCTGATATGTTGCACCTGCATTTTTCAGACAAAATGACATGACAGTGTAGCAATACACGCCAAATGGTGTGCGAAATGACGTATGCCTTTCGTCTTCAAGATGCATCTTTATCTGATTCTAGCCAGAGAACCATCCATGAATGTCATTCGCTCGAACCCATAGGTGTTGTCGATCATCACCTCTGGTATGGGGAGCAGGAATTCATCTTTAGAACATGCATTATTCAGGTCTCTGTAGTCGATACAGACCCTTATCTGCCCATTTTTCTTTGTCACGGGGACGATATTGGCCAACCATTCAGGATGCTGTTCCTCGCGGATGAAGCCAATGTTTTTGAGTTTCTGAACTTCTTGTTCGATTTTGTCCATCACGTCGGGACGGAATCTTCTTTGGCCTTGTTTGACAGGCTTGATTTCTTTTTGCAAGTTGAGCTTGTGGACTGCTACTTTGGGATCCAGGCCAGGCATTTCGGCATAAGACCATGCAAAGCAATCAACGAACTCGCGAAGAAAAGAGATATACTCGGGTAACTCATCATCCTTTATTTTCTTGCTTAAGAATACAGGACGTGGGTTATTAGATGCTCCCAAGTCTATCTTTTGAAAAGGGTCTTCTGTTGGAAGGTTTGAAGGTGGTTCCTCCACAATATTTTCGGAGGCTTCCAACTCAACAAGACCTTCTGGAGTGCCAGAGGCATTTTCAGACTGGGGCTCTTGTAAGACCCCGACCCTCAATTTTTGGGTTTAGCATTGTTTTAATTGTGATTTAGCTTTTTAAACAAGATTAGAGATGATTTGACTTTGTTTTTGAGTTTGAATAGATTTTTCATAACTTTGGAGAGTTTTAAAAGACCATTGACTTTGTTTTGACCCAACCCTTGTAAATTGTATTTTTCTGAGAATTTATTCTTGGTTTGTAAAAATTCCAATTTTTATTCCTTTCGACCCATTTTATTGTTATAAACAACTTTCATGTTTTGACCATCTTGATTTAATACTCAGAAATCGCGTTTTTCGAGAAAAAGGGCAAAAATGACAATTTTCACTAAATCTGTCCATAAATTTCGAAAATTCCAGAAATTGGGGAAAATATACTTTTTGGAAACTAGATATTTTGAGGATCATTTTAGTCTTCTTCGTCGATTTCATCCGGGGCCCGCAAGACCATGATTTAGCCATTTTAAGTTTCAGCTGAATGGGTCCCATTTTCAAGTCACTTAAGTTGTCTTCCTCCTCTTCCATGCCCATTTCTCAAATTCCTGCAACTTCTTGACCTAGGGCTGGGAGAGAAAACCCTCTTTTTCCCCAAGCTTCTTTCTCTTGGACCTATGGCTAGGAAGCTCCATTTGCAAATCTAAAAACGTGGTTTTCTTCCTCTCAACTCGAGCTCTCCTTTACACCCATCTAGTTGAGGATTTCAGCTGAGCACCCACTTCATTTTCTTCATCTCTTCTTTTTTGGGCAGCCATTGGTAAGAGCTTGAACCCATCTCTTCCATGGAGTTTATTTAGCTCATAAAGAGCTCTTTTCTCTAACTTTCAAACCCATTTTCGAAATGGGGGTTTGTGGTGACCAAAATGTGATTTTTGTGTGTTCTATTCTGGGGCTTTTGTGTAGATTTCGTGGATCAACTCTTTGATTTGGATTTGTGAAAGATTTGCTTGGCATTTGGACAAAGGCAAGTAATCATTTTGGGTTTTTATGATGTATTATGATTTTTGACATTTTGCCTTGAGAAAATGATGCCCTTATTTCTAAGTTTTTCCATTTCATTTTATGTTTGAATCTCTCTTAGTTTGCTTAATCATGTCAAGCGTGGTTACTAATTATTTTCCTAATCTTGAGGTCTTGTCTTGATTGGAAGCATATATCTTGCTTAATGGTTTACAAGTTGTTTAGTAACATGATTTTATAATGAATGATTTTGATGACTTGAAGGTTTAGATTGAAATATGAATGGTTTATTGTGCATGGAATGTTTTAAAAATGTGAGAAATGTATCCCTTGGAAAGCATGAAGGCTTGGGGAGTGCAGGTGGTTCGAATATGTGGATAAAGAAGGGAAGAAGTTGTGAAAAATCTGACTCGAAATGCACTGTCCGTGTACTGTCGGTCAGGTGTCGGTCAGCTGTCGGTTGACCGATAGGTCGACCGACAGCCAACCGAGACCTGTCGGTTCAAATTCCAGAGAGCAACATTTTGTCAGGAGGACTGTCGGTCAGCTGTCGGTTGACCGAAAGGTCGACCGACGGCCAACCGAGTACTTGTCGGTCCCTCTTTCCGAGAGCTGCATTTCTGGACTGAGACTTGTCGGCCAACCGTCGGTCGGCTGTCGGTCAACCGACACATCAACCTCGGTTGACCGATAGGTAACCGAGGACTGACCGAAATTTTACCAAAAGTACTGTTTTGAAGGATTTTTGCGAGAAGGAAAACTAGACTAGGTTTTAGACCTTTTTGTTGACTTTGTGCACTTGGAATTCCAAAATGTACTATAACTTCTGGGGCACCAAACCTTGTCAAAACTCCGACATTTGGGTTTCAACTCCACAAAGGTCAATGAATGGTCTTAGCCTAAACTTGATAGATTTCGTGTTTGAACTTCTGTTTTGATGTTACGTACATCCTCGTGTACTCGCCTTGAATTTCAAGTATAAGTTTGTTTGGAGATTTGTTTCATGGATCAAAGTGCTTGTTTTGATGCTTTGTGCATCATCGTGCATTCATTTGAATTTCAAGTATAAGCTTGTATTTAAGACGTGTTTCAAGAATCGTGTTTCAAGAATCAAAAGGGAATCATTTCTTAAGTTTGTTAAGCATTTATATTATGCTATTTTGCTAGCCTTGTCGTGACGTGTTTGACAAATGATTTCCCTCTTGTTTTGTCGTGTTCTCGAACGTGTATCGCCATGTTTTATGCATTCATGATATAAGTGAGTACCACTGAGCTTGGACTGCCCTTTTAGCTTGATCCACTACCTGGGGGTCCTTAAACAACGTGGATTGTCTGCAGACTAGTCGTGTCTTGAATGACACATCGTGCGTGTTCGTGGTCCGGTTCCGCGGCCGGACACCCCGTCTACCTTGTGTGGCGTGGGATCGTGTTTATCATGTCGTGCTTGTCGTGCGTGCTTACTCTTGTCATCATGTATGACGGAGAAAGGATGGGCTCTTTGTGGATTTACTAATCATGATATTATATGTATTCATGTCTTGTTTCGTATATCGTGCATGCACTAGTGATTTCTTGATAAGTATCTTGCACATGCATTGTTTTTAAATCTTGGAAACTTGTTTCAAGTTCAATAAAGTGTTTTTAGTTATTGTTTCCTTTAAACTTCGATTTTGTTTATGCTCTTGCCTATTTTGATCACCTGCCAGACCGTCGTGTCTGATATACTTCTACTTTGGTGCTCTGGATAGCAGGTCCTTGTTTTGAGCTAGTTCGCGTGTAGAGGGCTGTTGAGCCACGAATTTTGTAGTCTTGTTGTGTCAGCGATGTCATGTTGACGTCATGCTTGACTCCGGAGTTACGTTACACCATTGGGTAGTATTTGTTCTAGCTTGTTTTTGTGTACGGCTTTTGTTAGCCTTTTTCGTGGGAATTGTAATTAATGTACTCGTTAATTTGTAATTTGAATATGTTTGGGTAATGATAAGCCTGTTACTGTCAGCTCTGTATGTTTTGATATTATGATTAGCTCCAGTCTGAATTGAATATTACTGTGAAAATCTTGTCCTGACAGATCGAGTACGACACGGAACCCAATGGATACGGATTCCGGGTCGTAACGTCTTGTATAGCTTCCGCGAAATATTTAGATGTGTTGTGAATTTTGTCATCCTCACACACGCGGATCCTGGGAAGGGGATATACAAATCCCCCATACTCGCGTCCCCGAGATCGGATCCCGGTTTTGGGGGCGTGACAGCTCTGTTTCTGTCCATGAATCTTCTTGATCAGTATCCTTCTCAAGGCTTGCAATGAGATGGTCCCAATCATTTGCTGGAATTGGGTTGAAGTAAGGTACTTCTTTTGGAGACGATGGTTCTTCTGAGTCAGAAAACCGCTCGTCTGTATCATCGGGCAATTCCTCTTTATTATCAGAGAAATTATACCAATTGGAGGAGCTTTCAGGATTTTTGACAAGTAACTCCTCAAAGAGATATCCAGAGATATCGATGTCTTCATGAGATGTTGAGGCTTGGTCGGTAAAGCGACTTTGTAGCCATGGTGTCAACTGTCTCATAGGAGCGGTAGGATCATACCCCAACCCATATGAAGACTTGCCCTTTTGAAGGTGGATTCTCCAATCTTCTGGTTGACTTTTGATCGGGGTGGGTTCCAATGGTGTGAGAATACCACGGCCACCTCCCAAACCAGTCGGATTTTGAGCGTCGTAGCCCATTTTCTTCATGATAGCTTGTGCCATTGGACTATACAGGGATAGCTGAGGCATACCTTTGTTTTGGAAAGGTTCAAGCAGAGAGTTCAGTGGAGATGCTCCCGATCTATGGAAGAAGATTGTTTTTTCTTCTGGCGAAGTTGCCGGAATAACAAAGGAAGCAGACATAGGGTCTTCTATGTCTGCAAGTGTCTCCAATGGAGTGAGAGTGAGCTGACCTTGCTGAGTATCAGCTTGGCTTGATGTTGTGTCATCTTCTGGCTCTGACTCTGAGTCTGTGTCATGCATAATAGACACAAAGAAGACAGTGAAGTTGCCCCCAGTCTTTTGTTTTGTCTTCTTTGCTTTGGAAGTGATTACCAAAGGCTTTGGAGATTTGAAGGAGACGACGAAGGGAGCTTGGCCGCTTACTTCGAGTTTGGTGGAGGGTTTGTTTACCTCCGATGATTGCTGAGGAGCCTTGCCTTTATCTTTCTGGAGACTGTCGGCAAGGTGAATTGTTTTTTCCTCCTGTTCTTCTTTTCCATCTTTATACATTTGAGCATCTGCAAAATGGACATCTCTGCCTTTGAAGGGCTTTTTGTCTGCAAACACTCGGTGTATCAAGCCATCATTGCCAACGAACTTGATGCACTGATGTAGAGTTGAAGGGACGACACCATTGTCATGTATCCAGGGGCGTCCAAGGAGTATATTGTAGCATGAAGGGGTCCTTATCGCATATACGGTGACTTCAAAAATAAGATCACCGATTTGCAATTTGAACCTGATTTTGCCGAAAGGCCTTTGAGCGCTCCCGTCATATCCGAAGATGGATACGGACGTATGACTCAGCTTGCTAGGTGGGATGCCCAGCTCTTCGAGTGCCGAAGTAGAGATGAGGTTGAGTGCAGAACCTGGATCGATCTGAACTCTGTGTACTGGCATTTCTTTGACGTACCCTGTAAAGTACAAGGGTCGGTTGAGCTTTGTTTCGCCTAGGAGGAAGTCATCCTTGTCGAAGGCAATTGTTGCACTTGCTGCTTTTTGTACCGAGAGGCATTCATTGCTTGATCCTTCAGTTTTCTTCTTTTCTCCCTTTGAGGGAGTATTTGATTTTTTGACCCTATAGTCCATTTCAATTTGTAGGACTTGTGGGGCATGTTTGTCAACATCCGCATTCGGCCTTTGTAATTCTGAAATGAGACTATCATGAGTTTGTGGAGACATTCGCAATAAGTCAAGGATGTGCAGACGTGCAGGTATGTGTTTGAAGTGCTTAATCAAGTCGTACTTGAAAGCCTCCTTCGGGCCTGTATTTTCATTATTATTGCCATTTGGGGCGCTTACAACTTGCTTTCCCAAAGGATTTACATAAGAAAAAAAGGGTTGATTGTAATTTTTGTGGTAATCCCGGCCAGAACGGGTACCTCTACCAACTTCAAGAGCCTCTAGAGAAGGGCCTTCTTTTGGAAGATCGTTCTCAGGATCAAGAGGTTGATCCTTTGCTGAGGGCGTCTCTGTAACAGCATTGGCGTCTTCAGTGATTGTGTTGCACGGAGCAATTTCCGGGAACAAGTCCTGAACAGTAACTGACAACTTTTCTTTATTAGCCCAGACATCGCCCGTGGGATCGAGTATCTGGGACCAGTTGACTGATTTTCATTGAAGAAGATTTCATTGGCAGAAGTTTCTTCAAGATGATCAATTGGGAGAGGCTTGAGTTCTGATGTTACAGCTTCAGGAGACGAGGGCTGAGAGGATGTTATCTCAGTGGAAGTCACCTGAGAGGATGTAGCTCTGGAAGATACGCTACCGGTTGGGGAGTACGTGTCTTCGGAAGCTTCAGAGGCACTGTCGTCCTGAGCTATTGCATTGCAGGTTATCCTGACAGGAGATGCCCCCAGTGTAGACTGTTGGGAATCGGACTCATCCTCAGATGTAAGAGGATCATCGATCCAACTGTTTTCTCCATTTTCAGGAGTTGAGGGAGAAAGTTTCCGTTGATTTTCAAGGACTTCCAATTCTGGATCATGACGAAGATTGATGCGATCCTGCTCCTTCTCTATGGCAAGATGTTGCAAGATTCTTGCATATTCCTCAAGATCAGGCATAGGAGCCAAACCTTCTTCGTCATCCGCTCCTCGTGGTTCGCCCATGTTGGGTTCCACTGAAGCATTTGCTGGTGCTGGATCAACAGCGTTTTCTTGAACAGGGCCCTGGTCTTCTTCATCATCAGTCCAAGATCCTTGTGGCTGTAATGGGTTAGACCAGATTACTGGCATAAGATGAGACTCGGGAATCCATTCCTCGTCGGAGAGGTATTCTCCTGTTTCAAGGGATTCTTCCCACTCATCTATATCACTGGCAGTATCACTGGACTCGTATCCATTCATGGAGAATCCAACTACCGAGTTGCAAGAGTATGATGCCTCCTGCACATTTTCATTTTTGTATAGAGGTGGCATGAAATCATCAAGAGTGAATTTTCTTACCGCCTTGGAGGTTTTGGGAAGAGATTCTTCCGTCGTCCCTAGTGAAGCAGTGGAAGAAGTTTCTGCTTTTTCAAGGACTTCTTGTTTTGGTTAAGACTTCTGCTGCTGTTTGAAGTTTGAGCCATTTTTATCACCTTGAATAAAGTAGTGATCTTCTCCTTCGGTGACTTTGAAGTTTGACGACATGACACCATGTTGACAGAGGCGGGGCCATAGTTTTTATCAAAGGTTATGACTCCGTTTTTCGACATCTCATTGATCTTCTCTCTCACAACGAAGCATTGATTGAGAGGATGTGAGATCATCTGATGGTATAGACAGTATCGGGGATCATTGGTTTTGCCAACATCTCCCGGTCTTTTGGGCTCTGGCAAAATGAGTTTGCCATTTGCTAGGAGAGCCTCAAAGATTTTCTTCAACATCTTCATCGAACGGATATTTCTTTTCTACACGTTCTTTGAACGCATCAGAGAGTTCAGTCCTTTTTCTTGTAGTTTTGTTTTCAGGTTTCTTTGGTTGCTGAGGAGTTGACTTAGTCTGCACATTGAGAACCTCCTTTTTCTTTGGTTTTGAGGTTGTAACAGCAGTCGGCTCTTTCTTTGATGATTTTTTACTATTGAGGTCTTTGATCACCATTTCAGCTTCCATGGAAGCTTCGAGGAGTTCTCCCAGGTTCTTTGATTTGTTGCCGATGATCATGGAGCGAATTTCTGCTCTCATATTGTTACGGCAGATGTCGACTAGCGACGCTTGTGGCAGTACATCTAAGCATTTGTACGCCATTGCCTTCCATTTGTGAATGAAGTCGTATGTTGACTCATTCTCTCCCTGTTTTAGGCTGCAGAGTTAAGCTATAGTAACAGGATGATCCTCACCTTGGAAGTGAGTCAGGAAGCGTGTCTCTAGCATAGCCCAGTTCTGAATGGAGTTCTCCGGCAGAGTGGAGTACCAATCAAAGGCTGTACCTTTTAGGGTACTTGCAAATAGGCGAATCTTGAAGGCATCTTGACCCGCAATAGCTCCCGTCAGGATCTTGAAATGGACGACATGCTGTCTGGCTGAACCTTTCTCAGTATATGTCTGGAGAGTAGGTTGTTTGAATTTTGCAGGGAATGGAACCGAGTCCATCCATAAAGGGTAGGGTGGCTTGATCCCATGTTCCTTCAATGTATCCTCTTCTTTTGCTTTTGCAAGGATATCGTCCACGTCCTTTCTGGTAAGGGCGCGAGACTCATTGTTTTCTGCATTACCCTCATCATCTTCATGATTCGAAGGGGTTTCATTGTTAGGTGGTGGACACTGTAGAGTGAGAATAAGGTTTTCCATCAGAGCCTCAATTCTCTGTTGTCCTTGCTCCAACTGTTGGATGCGTGCGGTTACGTCATCATGTTGTGGAGGCGGCTCAGAACTTGTAGCCAAGACGTTCATCCCTCGGGATTCGAACGAAGAAATCGTCCTGGTGACTGAGCTGGGGCTCATTCTTCTGGATGAAGAATTTGAGGAGTGGTTACTCCGGTGTCCTCGGCTTGGAGGAGTGGAAGATTCTTCCAGATGTGTCCGAGTCTGAGAGACGTTTCGAGTCACCGGACGTCTAACACTGATTTTTGTTGCTAACTTCTAGCGTTTTCTGGTTTTGCCAACCATATGAACAGCAACAAATTGGTCGGGTCTTTCTTTTTCGACCCATTTGTTTGAGACATGGAGAGTAGAACGCTAGGTTTTTTGTTTCTTGAGTCTCTTTTGTCGATATGCAGTGCGGCGACGCATACAACGAGCAATTTGAGCTTCAGTCAGCTCTGGCTAGGCTCTGGCGATGAAGGATGTAGTCTCTCGTGCTCAGCGGCCGAGTTTGTCTTCTTTGAAGCTTGGCAATGACAGAATCTGGACGCGGTCCTTTACCTGTCGTAATGAAGACTTGAATTTTGCGAGCTCGGCCCCTGATGAGATGAAGGGTCGACTCGCGGGAGTGCAGGCTTCAGCATGTTTTTGCATAGGCCTAATGATGCAGGATTTAATTTTTGGCTTGTAGGAGCAAGCCAGCTCATGATGATTTTGTTTGTTTTTTGGGCGGAGGGTAGGTTTCTCCTCTTTCATGTAAGAGAGAGGGTAGAACTGATTCTCCTTGAGAGGGGTCAGGTATGCTGGCTTTGCAGATGTTTGGGACCTTCGTTGCTTTGGTGAAGATCTCGGGGACCAAGTTTTGGTGTAAACCTGGTTTTTTGTGGGTTGAGGCTTCGTGGGAACGCCACGGGCTTCAAGCTTCTTGGTGTTCACCCTTGGTGTCATTTTAGTGACACGTTGCGGGGCGGTTTTCTACTTCTTGGCAGGTACAGTGTCTTCTGCGGGAAGTGGGAATGGTCCCAGCGATCCGAAGACAATGGTCTGGGGAGTTGAAGTTGACCCGGTGTTTGGAGAGTTGTCGAGGGAGATGACGCTTCGGCAACTAGCAGGGCGCTTTTGCTTGTTTTGCTTGTCTTGAAGCATAAGCCGGTACCTGTTCTCATCGAAAGTGATGGTCAATGAAGCTGCCATTGTTAGTATTGGAAAACTTCTGAAACAAGACCAAATCCATTAGTAATCACAAGAATATGGTGATCATAAATGGAGAACAACTATGGTTTTGTCTTTTCAAATCACTTGAGGGGACATGGCCCAACCCAAGGACAATGAAGAAGGCAAAAAAGCCATAGTGAGCGTTCCAGTGACTGCTAGAAGCAATTGTAGACCTTAATTCAAATTACCGAGAAGCAAGGCTCACTCGAGGTAAAATGATATAAGGTTGGAGATACAAATGTGTCGGTCGCGAATACAGTAGACCCGAAAGGGCGTACTAGCACCGCTAGGCACAAATGTTGCAAATCACATCCTTGGAAAGGACACGAGATGGGATTTTTTTAAAAGGTCAAATTTGGATTCATAAAAGAGAGCAAATGGTGTTCCAATCCAAACAAAGGCTCAACATTTCTGCGTGCGCTAAATTCAGAAGGGAAGGAACCAGAATTTCTCGGATGTGAATCCAGTAATGATGGAAGTTTTTTTTTTTTTTTTTGAAGGGTCAAGATTGAATCCATCAAAGAGAGCAAATGGTGTTCCGTTTCAAACAAAGGCTCAACATTTCTGCGAGCGCTAAATCCGAAAGGGAGGGAACCAAAATTTCTCAACTCTGAACTCAAAAGTGACGGAAGTTTTTTTTTTTTTTTTTTGAAAGGTCAAGATTGAATTCATCAAAGAGAGCAAATGGTGTTCCGTTTTGAACAAAGGCTCAACATTTCTGCGAGCGCTAAATCCGAAAAGGAGGGAACCAAGATTTCTCAACTCTGAACTCAAAAGTGACGGAAGTTTTTTTTGAAAGGTCAAGATTGAATTCATCGAAGAGAGCAAATGGTGTTCCGTTTCGAACAAAGGCTCAACATTTCTGCGAACGTTAAATTCGAAAGGGAGGGAACCAAGATTTCTCAACTCTAAATTCAAAAGTGAAAGAAGTTTTTTTTTTTTTAAAGATTTTTTCTTTAGAGGATTTTTTTTTAAAGGTACACATAGATTTCCAATTCGATCTTATGAAACCTTAGTAGATAGATCAGCCCCCAGGTAAGGGTAGGATTACTTAATAAACCTGTTTGGAGGACCCTTGCCTCGAACAGTCTGGCTGTCTCCACACTCTGGACAAGACTTTTCTTAAATCCACTCTGGACAACTCTTTTTTGAAAGGTTTTTAATAAACTCATCAAAGAGAACGAATGGTGTTCCAATCCGAACAAAGGCTCAACATTTCTGCAAGCGCTAAATCCGAAAGGGAAGGAACCAAGGTTTCTCAAATTTGAATGCAAAAGAGAGAAAACTAATTTTTATTTTGAAATTATAATTTTTTTTTTGAAATCCCAATTGGACTCATCAAAGAGAAAAGATGGCCCAATCCCCGATATGAACGATAGCTGCGAACATTTCTGTGAGCTATCAAGTTCAAAGAGGAGAGGATTAAAATTTCTCAAAGTTGAATCTTGAGAAAGAGAGACCATTTTTTTTTTGAAAGAATTTGAAATGAAGGTTTTTTTTTTTTTTTTGAAATCCCAATTGTACTCATCAAAGAGAAAAGATGGCCCAATCCCCGATATGAACGATAGCTGCGAACATTTCTGTGAGCTATCAAGTTCGAAGAGGGAAGGATCAAAATTTCTCAAGGTTGAGTTTTTAAGAAAAAGAGATCAGATTTGTTTTTTTTTTTTTTTGAAGTGAGAAAGAACAATTGAAATCCAATCTCATGTTTTTTTTTTTAGATGCAAGATGCAACATAGGCCACCAACTAGAAAGGAGCCAAGGGATCAAAGCATCACGTTCTCAAGTCAACGTGTCCCACCGGGTGTACCAACTTAATGGACCCGAAAAGGGAATCTTCCGTCCTCTCCCTCCGCACCCCGGGGGCTGACCTGGGTCTCAGCGGAGGAGGGAAAATCTCGGGCATCAACATTTTTTGTACGGGTATGCCAGATTAACTTTCTACTTGGAATTTGGAATGGTAATAATCCGGAGATTCACCTTCACAAGTGCAAAGGAAATCAATCCTTTTTTCTAACTCTTCAAATTGCATTAATATTAAGAAAAGAGACAAGTTTGTTTTTTTAGAATGCCGTAGGAGGCGTTTTTGTTTGTTTGCCGAAAAGGCAATTTTGCCGTGAAAGGCGATTTTACAAAACTCATCAAATGTGAAAGACAAGAATTGTGATTTCTTTTTGTCTCTTTAAGAAATATAAACTACAATAGAAAATGAAGAAAAGGGATCTAACTTCTCAGGAGATTGTGGGGATACATTGAGATCGACGGTCGCAAGTCATGTGTGGGCTTCGCCATCGTCCTTCAAATGAGAACATGTGATGCTTTGATTCTTTGGCTCAACTCCTAACCTCGGTTTTTTAAAAGACAAGGACCAAGAGAATGTCCTATATCCAATGAAAAACCAAGTAAACGGGATGAAAAGCCGCGTTTAGGCCATGTTGGAGAAGGAGGAGACCTTGGCGGGGTGGCCCTCCAAAGGACGTTGATCACCTTGTGGTGCTTCCGGGAGCAAAGTAGCAGAACTTCGTCTCTCTCTTGGATTTTCTGGATTTTCAGAGCTTGCACTTGGGATCTATTTTCGTCATTGCTTTCTTCTTGGAATGGACCTCCTTTTATATGCTTTTGGTAGCCATGAGGTGTTTATTGGCATTGATGGCAATGATGAAAGAATTGATGAGGAGTTACAAATTGATTTTGTAACTCCTTTTTCATGGCTTGTGATTGGCCGATGAAAGTAGTGGGCTTTTAATTGCCTTTACGCTTCATGATGATGGGAGTTTCATGGGTTTAATGCCATGATTACTTGGATTTGTAACTCCCAAATGCTTGAATCTGATTGGGCCGTCCAAAATAATGAGTTAACAACCGCATTAAGTTGTCATAAACGGGTCAATTAACGTCATTAAGTGGTCGCCCAGGCATATGAAGAGTCGCGGGCCACGTTGCGCCTTTTGAGATTCTTCTTCCGATCATCACAGGTGGATCCACGCATTGTTTGATGTCGGATTGTGATGCAATTTCAGACATTAGTTGATGTTGGTGGGCGGGTGACATCTGTCTTGTCGATTTCACGATCGGTCGGACAGAAAGTGCACTTCCTTGGTCAGCCGGTTGGCGATCTTGAGGCGATCGGTGATGATTTCATGCTTTTGACGGCGGATCCGAGATGTCGACGAAGATCAGTGGTTTTCAAGCACCAAACATTGGATTTTCAGAAAATCACAGAAGCCGGAACACCCGAAACGCGAAAAC
Organism: Umbellularia californica; assembly: GCA_028538565.1. Lineage (NCBI taxonomy): Eukaryota > Viridiplantae > Streptophyta > Magnoliopsida > Laurales > Lauraceae > Umbellularia > Umbellularia californica. The sequence goes on from JAPQWN010000001.1 coordinate 64,070,684, forward strand.
CATTGAAAAACGGACGTTTTGGTGCAAAATCCGGTGACCCGGATTTGCAGGGTCGCCGACGACCATGGGCCAGGGTCGCCGGCGACCATGGGGTTTTTTGCCCTTTGGTCGCCGAGCTCCGTTTTCGGCCGATTTTGCGTCTTTTTCGTTCCTTTTTTCTTCTGTATTTTTCTTGACATTTTTCCTCAATTATTGACTTCATTTTCTTGGAGAAAACTTGACGAGAACCTGCACGAAATCAGAGCACAGAGTTTCCCATTTTTCGGGAAAGCCGAAGACTTTGTAGCCGATTTTCCGTCAAGAGTCGAAACTAGGTCAAATGATGTCGGAATGACCTGAAAATTGAGGTGAAGCTTCTTGAGCAGTGGATAGGACCAACCATGGGCTTTTATTTGAGTATTGAAGCCGTTTGGGGTCCCATCGATGCTTCACTTGATTTTGTTGCGGGGAAAATGCCGAGCTTTGATATGTGGTCAAACGATGTCCGATTGACCTGAAATTTGACGGGGAGCCTATTGGACTCATTTTGAGACGTTCCATGGGCTCTGTTTTGGATGTCATGGTCCCGGGTTGCTCCACCGCCGGTAGGCTTGATTTTCTCTAGGAGCATAGAAACCTGGTCAAACGTTGTCGGAATGACTTGAAATTCGACGTGCAGCCTTTTGGAAGCATGTTGAAGCCACTCATGTACTTTGTTTGATGAGTGATGGCTTCGGTGGTTCCCGCCGCCGGGAGGTTTGATTTTGCTGCTCGAGCATTGATGGAGGGTCAAACGTTGTCGGTTTGAATTGAAATTTGGCGTGGAGCCCTTTGAAGACATTCTGGAGTCATCTGTAGGCTCTGATCGAAGTTTTGGCGTCTTTGATGATGTCGCCGCCGGGAGCTCTTGTTTATCTATTAGAGCAGTGAAGTTGGGCCAAACGATTTCGGAATGGCCCGAAACCTCAAGTGTACCCCTCTTTTGGTTGTCTTGAATGATCCTTCAGTTTCTGCCTGATTCTGACAAAATCTGATGCTTGAAGTAGCCTTGCCTATTTTTAGCAGGATGCAGCTTCATGAGCCTTCTTGATGTTAAGGAGACATAGTTACTTTTTTGGTGTCAACAGTTGCAATAGAGTTTCTTCAGGATTTTCTGACTCTCTCTGTGTCTATGAATTTCTTGGATTTTTTCAGGATTTTTTTGGATCGAGATCGTATCCTTTCTTCTTGGAATGACTCCCCTTTTATAGCCTTTTGGAGGCCATAAGGTGGGTTTATGAGCATTGATGGCATTGATGGCATTGATGCTCCATAATGAGAGGAGTTACAAGTTTTTATTTCTTGATTTTGTAACTCCTTTTTCTTGGCTTGTGATTAACCGATAGAGAATGATGGGCATTTAATCGCCTTTAATCTCCATGATGAGGGGAGTTTCATGGTTTTAATGCCATGATTGCTTGGACTTGTAACTCTCATTTGTTTGCTTCTGATTGGGCCGTCCAAAATAATGGGTTAATGACCGCATTAAGTTGTCATAAAGCGGGCCAATTAACGGCATTCAGTGGTCGCCAGGGCATTTGAAGAGTCGCGGGCCGCACCGCGTCTTTTGAAACTCTTCTTGTGATGATCACCGATGGATCCACATGTTGTTTGATATCGGATTGCGATGCAATTTCAGACATTGATTGATGTTAGTGGGCCGGTGACATCCATCTCGTCGATTTCCCGATCGGTCGGACAGAAAGTGTACTTTCTTGGTCAGTCGGTCAGCGATCTTGGAGCGATCAGTGATGATTTCATGCTCTTGATGGTGGATCCAAGATTTTGGCGAAGATCAGTCGTTTTTAAGCATCAAGAATTGGATTTTCAGAAAATCACAGAAGCTGGAACTCTCAAAACACGAAAAAGATCGGAAAACGGGCCATCCAGCGGAAAATCCAGCAACCTGGATTTCCAGGGTCACCGGCGACCATGCACCCACGGTCACTGGCAACCATGGAGCAAGGTCGCCGGCGACCATAGGCTATGGTCGCCGGCGATCATGGGGGTTTTGTCCCCTTTGGTCGCCACTCCGTTTTTCGGTTGTTTCTTCTTCTTTTTCGTTCCTTTTTTCTTCTGTAATTTTCTTGAAATTTTTCCTCAATTATCGACTTGATTTTCTTGGAGAAAACTTGACGAGAACCCGCGCAAAACCGGAGCTCAAAGTTTCCCATTTTTTGGAAAAGCCGAAGACTTTGTAGCCGATTTTCCGTCAAGAGTCGAAACTAGGTCAAACGATATCGGAATGACCTGAAATTTGAGGTGAAGCCTCTTGAGCAGTCGATAGGAACCAAACATGGGCTTTTATTTGAGTTTTGAAGCCGTTTGGGGTCCCGTCACTGCTAGACTTGATTTTGCCGCGAGGAAAATGTCGAGCTTTGATGTGCGGTCAACCGATGTTCGATTGACCTGAAATTTAACAGGGAGCCTATTGGAGTCATTTTGAGATGACCCATTAGCTCCGTTTTGGATGTCATAATTGTTGGAAGTAGGTTAGCCTCGTGGATAGATTTTCAAACTTTTGACCCACTTGACTCAGGGATCAAGTACCCATAAGGCCAAGAAACCCAATTCAGGATCCATGTCCTCAATCTCAGCCATCATGATCAGTAAATAAACCTATCAAGAAGATAGACCAGCAACCAACAAACATCCATAAAATCTACAACATGCAACGAAGTATATTATACCTTTGGAGCTCGGTTATACTCTAATGGAGAAGTTGCGTCTTTCTTTGATGTAGAACACTTCTACAAAATCAGAATCTCCAACACCTCTTAGCCTTCCACGCTATGGCCCGAATCAGATCTCCTTTCTCAAAAAGATTAGTGGAATCTCCAAGAGAAAACCCAACTCGAAACTCTAAGGAACTAGAAGAGTAAAAAAGAAGTGCAGCAATTGCACAAAGGGGCTGGACGTTTTCTACTCCAATTAGATAGACGTCCATGAGGGGTATCATTCCCTTTTATAACCTTTCGAGCCTCCTCCTTTCCTAATTGAAATAGAAGTTTCACTTCCACAACAATTAGTAAGTATACTATTACCACTATTAAAAGTCATACTTCAAATAGAAATAGTAACTTTCTAATTCCTTCCTTTTAGAGTTCAAGTAGGATTAGTATCTTTCTGATAACCTGGACTAGCGTGGAGACGACTAGGGATTCCATAGAAAGCTTGCTCCAACTGGGACACCGCGACCCCACATCTTATGTGCAATCCGGGCCCACAGTTAATTACAAATAACACCACTATATAAATGCAATTGCACTCCAGTCTTAAGAATAAATTACAATGAAGACCCTAAACTTCCCGATAACCACAAGTAGGCCCCTCTATCAATATCCATTGATCAATTGGAATAAATCTGTCTCATCCAATCTTAGTTCCACATCTTATTATCCTTGAGCCTCAATTAATCACTGTGATCATTAGTACCATCCAATTAACTCTTAATCGAGATGGGTGCGCACTTACTAATGACAAATCCATTAATTGGCACAAGGGGATAATAGAGATAGATTCCATCTTGAACATTCAATGTTCCCACAGTCCTACTACCACATACCCAAGACACCGAGGTGTTGACCTATAGTTGGCCTCACTCATTGGTGACTCGAAGCAAATGAATAGATAGAAACTTGAGTTCATCGATGTCTTATGATTTAGAGCCTATTGCTAGGGAATTATGAGAGCATACCTTATTATTGAGACGGATTTACATAAGGTGCTTCTCATAGTCCTTCAATACATCCAATACACCAGCACAATGATCCAGAATCTTACATTCTAATGATCAAGATAAATCACACTATCTCATAGTGATCAAAGTAATAAAATAACATTCATCTCATGAAAGTAAAGCATGATTTTATTGATAAATAAAGAAATTAATCAATTTATCACATCAACTAATAGATTGAGTCCATACAATCTAACAATGGTCCCGGGGTGCTCCGCCACCGGTAGATTTGATTTTGTTTCGGAGCGTCGAAGTCTGGTCAAATGTTGTCGAAATGACCTGAAATTCGACGTGCAACCCTTTGGAAGCATGTTGAAGCCACTCATATACTTTGTTTGATGAGTGATGGCCTCGTGGTTCTCGCCGCCGAGAGGCTTGATTTTGCTGCTCGAGGGTTGATGGAGGGTCAAACGTTGTCGGTTTGACTAGAAATTTGACAAGAAGCCTTTTGGATTTTGGAACCATCCGTAAGCTTCGATCGAAATTTTGATGTCTTCGATACTGTCGCCGTCGAGAGCGCCTATTTAGCTGTCGGAGGAGTGAAGTTAGGCCAAATGATGTCGAAATGGCCCGAAACTTCATGTGTACCCCTCTTTTGGCTGTCTTGAATGATCTTGTAGTTTTTGTTTGATTCCGACAAGATCTGATGCTTGAAGTAGCATTGCCTGTTTGTAGTAGCATGCTGCTTCATGTGGCTTCTTGATGTTGAGGAGACATTGTGACTTTTTTGGTGTCAATAGTTAGGTCCATGATTAACCACGCGGAACTTCTGCTGTATTTGTGGGGAGAGGCAAATAATACTGCACAATATATATTTAACAGGGTGCCCTCTAAATTTGTGCCCAAGACCTCATATGAGTTATGGACTGGAGCCAAACCTAAAATGAGACATATAAAAGTTTGGGGCTGCCCCGTACATGTCCTGTTACCACCACAGGAAAGACACAAACTGCAGGAAAAAATGAGAAGGAATTGCTCGTTTGTTGGCTACCCAAGTCATTCAAAAGGATATCATGTGTATGATAATGATAATAAAATAATCTTGGAATGTCGAGATGTGTATTTCCTTGAGAATCCAACGGTTAATCATAGAGATAGACTACGGATAGTGGATTTCTATGAGATCTCGAAGGATAAGGATGTTCAAACGAGTGGGGGCTCCGACGTGGTTGACGTTGGAAATGCAACTCATGGCCAGGGCCCACTTGATGAGGAACAACCAGAACTTAGTGGCCCAGTTTGGATATATCTGGATGATTATTGCAGTCTAGTGGAAACCGTAGAGGATTTGGGTCCTACATCCTACTCTCAAGCAATCAATGGGTATGATGTTGAACATTGGATGAATGCTATGGGAGAGGAAATTGAATCAATTCATAAGAACCAGGTGTGGCAATTAGTCGATCTACCCAAAGGTCGAAAGGCCATCGGTTGTAAATGGGTTCTTAAAAAGAAATTCAATTCGGATGGTTCCTTGGATAAATACAAAGCACGGTTGGTGGCCAAGGGTTTCACGCAAGTGGAAGGAATTGATTACGACGAAACTTTCTCCTCGATTGTAAAATTCCAACCCATTTGGACCCTTATGGCGATTGTGGTTTATCATGACTTGAAATTGCACCAAATGGATGTAAAAACTGCTTTCTTGAATGGCAAATTGGATGAAGAGATTTACATGAAACAACCTGAAGGTTTTTTTGTGCAAGGTCATGAGGACAAGGTGTACAAATTACAAAAGGCACTTTATGGACTTAAACGGTCATAGAGGCAGTGGTACAAGAAATTTCACCAGGTCATAAATGAAATTGGTTTTGTCTTCAATATTGTTGATATATGTTTCTATGTTAAACGTAGTGGGAGTAATTATTTATATTTGTCATTGTATGTGGATGACATCCTGATTGCTGGTGACGATTTGGATGCCGTCAATGGAATCAAAAAATAGTTGAAGTCAAGATTTGAGATGAAGGACATGGGTGAGGCTAAATATGTACTAGGCATAAAGATCACCTATGACCAGCCGAATCAGTTATTGACTTTGTCACAGGAATCCTATTTGGAAACTGTGTTAAAACGATTTGATATGATGATGTGCAAGCCAGTCGATACTCCCATTAGCAAAAGTGAAAAATTGTTCAGCAAACAGGAGCTCACGACTGAGAAAGATAAGGCAATAATGAGGGGCAAGCCTCATGCTCAGGTTGTGGGAAGCATCATGTATGCGATGCTGTGTACGAGACCGGATGTTGCATTCGGCATGAGTCTCGTGAGTAGATTCCTAAGGAACCCTGGATTACCTCATTGGTATGCGGTTAAGAGGATTCTACGGTACACCAAAGGCACCTTGAAGTTGCAACTATGTTATCAAGGTGATGACCTGAAATTGCATGGCTATTCTAATGCGGATTACACCGATGACTTAGACAAATGAAAGTCAACCACAGGCTATGTGTATACTCTGGGGGGAGGTGCGATCTCTTTGGGTAGCAAGAAGCAGACCTCAACGGCCATGTCTACGGCCGGGGCAGAGTATATAGGCTGTAATACCGCAGTTCAAGAGGTTATCTGGTTAAGAAACTTTTTATTTGGTATTGATTTAATCAGTGAGGTTCAGCCTGGCCCGATGAACGCAGATAGTACGTCTGCCATCTCAATAGTGATTGAGCCAAAATTTAACAGCCAATCAAAGCATGTTGAGATAAAATATCATTTTGTCCATGAGAAGGCTGAGAATGGAGAAATTGAAATTTCTTATTTGCCTTCTAAAGAATTGATGGCTGATGCTCTCGCCAAATTGTTGCCTGCGAAAGAATTTGAGAGGCATGTGATGTGCATGGGACTCAAATACATTTGATGTACATTGGCACCCTTGTTAACCATGGCATTCGTGCCAAGTGGGAGATTGTTGGAAAATTGTGTGGCCCGACTACCATGGGGCCTATGCCAGATCGAGCCCGGCGATTTGCCGCAGATGAACTCCCAACAAGTATTGATCTGGTTGAGTCAGATAAGGATCAAACTCTTGGTTGTAGAGTTTGGATCGAGTTCAGACTCCCGGTTTGGCAGATTTCCCACGCTAGTCAAGAGATGTGGGATTCTAGAAGAGGTAAAATCTGGATAGAGATGTAACTCCTAGGGATTGCTCTATTTAAGGGAAATGGAAACCCTTGCTTCTGTTCATATAGAGATCTCAGAGTATTCACAGCGAGTTCGCAGGTCTGCCTCACACCGAAACGCACAAGGTTCTGGGCGAATTTGGTTCCGACACGTATCTGGGATCAGCAATTTCTTTCATAAGGTTGCGGCTCTGTTTACATTGTCATATATTGGTTTTAAAATGAAACATTTAATTTCATGTAAGAAGATCAACGGTGCATCCAATGCGGCTTGAATGTATTTAGTGAGGTGGTCAGGTTACATGGTGCTTCAAAAAGCACATCATCGGATCATGATAGCAAGTTTGTCAGTCACTTTTGGTGAACTTCAAGGAAGTAAATGTTTGCTTTCACCGTGCCTATTTTTCACACAAATGGTCAAATGGAAGTGGAGAGACGTAGTTTGGTGAGAGCATATTAGGGAGTCTGGTGCATGGCAAGCCTACAAAATGGTAAACAAATCCAAGAACAGGACCACTAGAATAAGCCCATTTGCAATTGTGTACGAGGGCAAGTCCAACCAACATGGTGGACTTCATTCCCATATCAAACCCAAATAAGCAGATACAATAGCAAGTTTTCCACCAGATAGAGAAGAACTCTTTTGGTTGGGAGAGGGCTATTGATAAATATGGACAGAATATGACATTTAAGTGTAGGAGATCTTCTGCAGGTCTACATGTTGGATATTTTCTAAAACCCAATTATTTAGAAAAATAAATTTTAAGAGACATTTGAAAGTGTTTTTTCAAAATCAAGTGTTTTGTGCCCTTTGGATGAGATGTGTCTTTTGGGCCTATTTGAATGGATGTGACCCAATCCTAAAGGATGTTTTTAACATTATAAATTGAAGTGATTTAAAGTTTTCCAAAGTATTCAAGAAGATCCAAATGAGTATAATGCAATAATTTCAGGAGCATATTGTCTATGAGTATTTTATTCTCTTTTATTTTTACTTTGATTTTAAGGGCAATTCCACATTTCTGATTCTAGTGTGCAGGCTTCGAATCAGAGTTGGGCATTGTATCCTGGGGACATAATTTCTTCAAAACCACCTGCATGTGGGAAATTGATGTCTTTAAGAAAGCATCTTAATTGGTGTGCCTTGTCCATTTTTATTGCTGTCTTAGATTAATTTCTCACATTCACAATCATTCACTTTTATACACTAATTATTTATACTAACTGTTTATTTGATTTTATGATTGCACATTCTTCGTAATTAATTTCCCCAACAGTTTAAAGACATCAATTTTTCATATCACGAAGAAAGTTGCAATCATGAGTAAGTGTGATCCTTTCAATTTCAAGAGAAGTGAGCAATTGTTGGTAAGTGAACTTCAAATGTTTTATGTCATTTTGAAGGAACGTGTGTCTCACAAGTATGTATAAATTTCATGCAGTAAGTGAAACTTTATATGTGGATTTATAAGGGGGTCCTGATTCACTTCATGTATTTAGAAATATCATTATGTGATGTAATCTATCCTAGTGTGCATTACGTTTCTCTGCATATTGTTAAATTGCCACAAATTCATATAATCATTGCACATCTTTCTCATTATATCAATTCTTGTTGTAGCACTGACCGCTATGTATTCAAATGTGTGTAGAACTTTCTGCCGCCCAAGTTGTATTTGAAAATATACCTTTCAAAGACGTGGGGTAATGGACTCCTATTGAATTATAAAAATATTTTTTGAGGCTATGATGATACAAAGAGGGATTTTTATCACAATTTTCAAATAACTCTGTTTCCATTTTTATGGCTAGATTCCAACTCTTTGGGAATGAGAAGAAGAGTACAGTGATTCATCCATCCAAGAGATTTGTCCCTTCCCTAAACCAACAACACCCCATACCTATATAGCCACTTATTATCTACCCAGTGCCTTTTTCAAGACCGGTAACAATGTCAGAAAGGAAGAGTGGTTCCTTATATCCAAGAGATGTGTCTCTTCTATAACCATCCTTTGTTGTTAAAAATAAACTACTTTTTGAATACCCATTCTTAATACCTATTAATTCAAATATAGTTAATTTCTCTTGAGAAAAAGGATACGCCATCATTTCCATTTAGCAGGCCCATGATGACTAAAAATGCTTGTGAGGCTCTCTATTTATGCCCAAGTTTATTTTTTATATACCTTTGGGTTCTTTAAATGTTGGCCATAAAATTTAACTTCATTTATTTTACTTGTTATATGTGGGATCTAAAACTTTTGAGTTAACACATTGCAATATTATTTGCAAATGGACTTTATTAATTTTGAACTATATTTTTGCATTTGGCATTTTAAAGATCATTATGTAGTCAATTGATTTGATCCATTGATGAGATCAAGTGAGATTAATTCATCTCTTTGGGCTTAGCCATTTGAGAAAATATATATATTAATTAATGGCTTATGAGATTACATGTTGGATTATATGATGTATTTTTGCATCATCAATTTTATATACTTTTACAAATTATAACATGATTAATTATCAATTGAAGAATGAAATAATAATCCTTTTCTTGTGTTAGTATTTTTAACTGATGCAGCATATAGGTAATCTATGATTGGATGACATTTCTTGTATTGTGGATAGTGCATCATCAACATCATCCATTAGATCATATTGCAGATCGTGTTCACTGCATCATCGACCATATCACAGAATCATGGATATTGCATCATCATCTTTGGATCAAAGTACATATTGTGGATATGAATAATAAAAGAATAAATGCGGTAACCAATCGAGGTACTTCTTTCATCAACAAATGACAATGATGGACACAGGTGAAATTGAGGTAAATGAAGAACAAGATTGTGGTGAATACCCCCCAATTTCTCAATGTGATTTTATATCATTATGAGAATCTAAACCTCGAGGGAGATGACTTTACCGACATAGAGGGATGGTCCTGGCCATAGCCTACTCTTAACTTCTAAGTTAGAGTTCAAAGAAAATTTGGTCAGATGTATTGTCCGCTAGAGGATATATTGAGACATTCCTTGCGGTGCACATTTATTTGGAACTAGTGGGGGAAATTGATGTGTTCCAAATTTGCCCATCTCTGAGGTTCGTGCACTGTTTAGCTTTCGCCTATGTTAGGCTGGACTTTTAGTCCTTAACAGACTCATGGCTTAGTACGGAGTGAGCGAAAGCACTTCTAATGGGTTTGCCTTTACGAATATGGAGGTCATTGGCCGCCTCCCATAGGTCTTGTCAGTAAGACTCTAGAGCATTCGCTAAGACTAGGACTAGCACATGGCCTATGAAATAGCGCGGCATGTAGAATATGGATGCCCAACCATATTGTATAATGTGAATATGTATCGTGAACTTCACTTAGGTTACTCACTTTCACACTAAGGTTTTATGATACATATTCTATCCTCATATTCAAGGGACATCCACCTGTGAGGGATGCATTATACAGTTTTTTTTGTTGGATATTTTCTAAAATCCAATTATTTAAAAAAATAAATTCCAAGAGACATTTGAAAGTGTCTTTTCAAAATTAAGTGTTTTGTGCCCTTTGGATGAGATGTGTCTTTTGGGCCTACTTGAATGGATGTGACCCAGTCCTAAGGGACGTTTTCAACATTATAAATTGAAGTGATTTAAAGTTTTCCAAAGTATTCAAGAAGATCCAAATGAGTATAATGCAGTAATTTCAGGAACATATTGTCTATGAGTATTTTATTTTCTTTTATTTTACTTTGATTTTAAGGGCAATTCCATATTTCTGATTCTAGTGTGCACTCTTCGAATCAGAGTTGGGCATTGTATCTTGGGGACCTAATTTCTTCAAAACCACCTGCATGTGGGAAATTGATGTCTTTCTCACATTCACAATCATTCACTTTTATACACTAATTATTTATACTAACTGTTTATTTGATTTTATGATTGCACATTCTTCGTAAGTAATTTCCCCAACACTACATGAGGAAGGAAACGTTTCCAGCAAGTTCCTACGACAAGTTCAAACAAAAGAAGATCGGGTTTTAAGGTGCTAAAGCAGATCAGATCAATGATCCAACAAAATCTTGACTACCCAGTGGTATTAACACATTAAATGTGCTTAATGTGGCAGGGCCTACTGGACATACAGCATTGGAACCTGCAGACATCAATGGTGAAACTGCAGACTCAAGATTGGGTCCTTTTCAACTGAAGGATTGTGAGTTTTAAGAAAATTTAGACATGAAAGGCCACATCACAGCCTGCACAACAGAGTACCTAAATTTGATAAAGCCCATGGATACTTTACCCATGCGTGAGGTGCCTAGGGCCTCCATGGGACCCATAGCCTGCATGTCCAGGTCAAATGGGACCATAAGCCAACACATCCATCCCTATAGGCCTGCGTTTGCGTTACTTAGAGCAACAGCCTAAATTCAATTAAATGTAGTAATTGCTTTAGCATCATATAGAACGGTAGCAAGAATAGACTACGCGCCTGACTGGATGAATTTTCTTCAAATTTTATGACTTAAGTAAAACCTAGGACTCCTCTTGCCACAGGTTCGTAGTGAATAGTGATGTGAGTCTGGCACGGACTTTTCTTCCTACTGAGTTACATGCTTAAGATTCCCTTCTGGTTATGCTATTCCCAATAGAAGACTAGCACAATAACCCGAGCTCAACATGGCATGTCCATGCATTCCAAATTAAAATATTCACATATTAAAAAGGTTATAAGAGTACCTCTTTCCATAGAGCAAGTGACATAAATTGGAAATAGAAGAATTGGAGTTGAAAAAGGAAAAAATATGCATTAAGTCAACATTACAACTGACATTCAAAATTAAAGCCAAAATCCTCTTCTTTAATATATTATAATTGGAAAAAAAGAGAATATGACAAGAGTTTGGCACATTGCAGATAGAAGATGACAATACAGAGGGAGAGAGATTGACGTATCTTGTTCCTTCAACATGAGTATAAGAGCCATTTAACAATTTGACACAGCCACTATCAGAAGAGGAGTTCATACTATCAATGATAAAAGGAATTAAATACTGGTGCTGGTCCCTAACTTGGTCCATACCAGCATTGGAATACCCATCCATCGGACCAGCAAAGAAATCATTAGAGAAAGACATAAATATCGTTGGGGGGGTGGGTGGGGTGTGAATAAAATAAAGCAGCAGTATGTACAAATGTGAATGCAACCATTTATTTCTGTATGAATCAATGTTGGTTTTATTTATGTATTTATTTTTATTGTTGACAGGCTATTCATCACTCTATTTAATGACCATTTATCAGTAAACATAATAAAGCATCCAAACATGCCAAATATACAGATCTAAGGTGTTTCAATTATTATGGCTACAACATAGTATTAGAGAGAGACACCGGGTTTAATGAAAAATGAATTAACTTATCAATAAAAAAACACTTTAAACATATTAAGGATTCATGGATAAGATGCCAAATCCACGAATGCTTTCATGACTTCTGATTTCTGAAACAATGCACGATAAAAGAACCAAAAAAGAAAAAAAAAAAAAAGGGAAAGGAAAAATCTCACCTTTTCCCGAGATGCCAATCCCTGTTCCCTTCAGCTTGGTATTGATTTGTGAAATCATGCAGATTTGTTGATTTTCAAGAAATAATCCAAGATAGGATTGTAGAAAATAACGACACTAAATGAGTAAAAGCTGATACACCTAACTCATCAAGAATAGAGGGATAAGAAACTCTCAATGGCAGCAAGACAACGTGGTTCTGCTATCTCATCCTCGAGAAATTTGTTAGAATAGCCGGAGGTAGGCTTTGTTATGCGGACTCTCTCAGCATCACTTAAAACAGTTTGGGCATATGGAAAACATGATCAACGCCATTAATCTCCACAAATGTGCACAACATCAATGTTAAGTGATCCCACCATGTGTAAAAAAAGCAACCCCCAATTCAGAGTAGATTTTTAATTACGGGAGCTCATGGCAAAGGGGACACAGTGCTCACTATTGCGACACTCAGGTAAGGTAGACATTTTATCCGTACAATAGGACAAACTGGCCACCGCCCAATATCTCTGCTAGAGCACTAATACAGGGACTCCAGTCTCCGACTAAATGCCAATTACGACTGCAACATTTACACTGGTTCATAACCATCCGAACCAACTCCACATTCCATGACTGTCCAAACCAACTCTAACACTCGTCAAATGGGGTTGTCAAACACCACAAGCAGAAACTGCAAGGTAAACCACTTATCAACTCAAATTAGGATATCCAAAAACTCACAAGACGGATCAATTTTTTCACAAAAGAGCCAGCTATGCAGCTAGCTTAAACTTGATGTCACGGAACAGTTGGACATTTGACTCCATGCTTCACAAGACCTTCAAACAAAACCAGATCAGTCTCCAATCCATGTCCAAATTAATCTAAACCACCAATATTCATCAAGAAACATCCAAAGACCTGTTCAGCACCTTATCTACCAACCCAAAAAAATAAAATAAAATGAACGGCCAGTATCTAGTGAAAAAATGGTATAGAACATCTCAAATCTCAACAAATCTGAGTCCAACTTACAAATGTTGGAGCACATCAAAACAAACAGACTGAACCAAATGAACAACCGAAAAGGCTCCATACAACTTTTTTCCAAGGTAACTTATACTGATTTTCTCAAAAACATATTTCGAAAACTAATTTAAAAATCCTAAAAAAATAAATAATAAGCGTTAAGGTACCATATTTTCCCCCAGTTTGGTAATGCCTGACTATATATGGTCCTGATATAATCAGTGGGCCCCATACATGTGTTCTCGTATCAAGTTGCCATTCAAAGGAGCAAGGAGTGGAAGATCTAGGGTTTGTAGGGAAAAGGAAAAATAAATGACCAAGAAGAGACAGAAACAAAAAATGATTAAGGATGATCAAAAATCATACACCAAGCTGGGCTATAAGACCCTGCCAATAGATCCCTCCTAATTTGCAACTTCCACTACATGGGGCAAGGAGAAACCACCAACTGATAATATAGATCAAGATTCCATTAATAATCACCCATGCCAAGGGAACTTTGTCACTTAGAGTGAGTCGCCCACTACAGTAACTTGTACTGCATCCATCAAGGATGCTGACTACATCCGAAGCTGTAACTTCAGCCTCACAAGAATTAGAACTCTGTAAGGGCCCAAATAATTGTAAACTTGAACGCAATTAGAATCCACGACCACCCAAATAACCTATAGGCTCAGTCGTTTAAAATTATGGTTTTATATTTCTCAAATGACTAAAAATTTTGTGCGAAACCACAAATGCAACCATTATGCATCAAAACATGCAAGTTTTGAATAGGAGACCTAAGAGTTTGTCAATTGGAGGCTAAATAATGCAAACAAAACATGGCAACAGCCCATGGCTCGGTGAAAGGTGCTCACTTTTGCAACCTTGAGGTTGCAGGTTCTGAGTTGCATTACCAATCAGAAAAATGCAAACAATATGAAAAAAAAAAAAAAATGAAACCTTCATGGATTGCTTAACCTGATCTCAATGAAGACATGAGAAAATATAGCCCAGTTGCAATCATTAAGGCCTAAAATGATGTGGTAATGAAACAAATTCTACTTGGCTCGGGTTCAGTGAAACATGGAGAAACATTGACTATAACTGAATTTGAACAATCAATGGTAATGTAACATACTATTTTCAAACATTTTAAAACATGGTGAATTTGATGTGGGCCAACAACCAATTGGTTGGGCTTGAACCAAATTTGTCATGGCATAAGGCTTAATGGGATTAAACACATCATATTCATAGGACATCATAGGGGCATAATATGTGACATGGTGTAGGGAATTTAAGGGTGGCTAAACATGGATTTAAAAGCAGGCCCCGCTCGTAAGATTGTCAAAGGATGTGTAACACAATATGACTTCTTGTAATATTCAAGCTCCTCAATAATAATGATTTTTATAAACATTATGGTTGTGGACAACATAGTGTGATGTGAATTACTGCTTTTAAGTAATATTGTAGTTTACTTACCTCATTGTAGTATAGAGAACTAGTGATTATGTTTCTTTGTATTTTTCTTTTTTATATAGAATAATGGTCTCCTGTGTGTGTGTGTATATATATATGGGAGGTGCTCTTGTGAGAGACACTCTCACCTTACTATGAGAGATAAGGTGAGGGCCATCACATCCATGAGGTGCTCTTGTGAGAGACACTCTCACCTTACTATGAGAGATAAAGGTGGGGGCCCTCACATTTAAGTTGTTGGCATTGGATATGGATGTGAGGGCCCCCACATTATCTCTTATAGTAAGGTAAGAGTGTCTCTCACGAGAGCATCTCCCATATATATATATATATATATATATATATATATATATTTGTCTAGTTGAACGGCAAGTAGTGATCATGTTAATTTTTCCCTCTTCTTAAGATTGCCACTTTAGACTCTTTAGCATTAATTTTTGGAGTTGAGAATGCAAGTAACAGTTTTACATGGTCACATAAACAAGGCCTAAAAATCATTCGATTAGCATATGGAAATAATATATTGCATTCTTGGTCTAGAAGAGATAAATTAAATATATGTAGCTTATAAGTTGCTTTCACCTTCAATATTTTTCATGTTCTTCTAAATTTACATTTTTTTAATTTTAGTATTTTTTTAAAATGAAACAAAGAAATGACAAATTGGTTGAAATGCTTCCGTTTGACTTACTTTGGAGTCAAAACTGAAACAGATTCCAAAAGGACAATGACAACTATCACAAACACTCAACCTAGCATTCTTTCAAGATCAAATGCAGGCTTCCCCTTTGCCTTCAAATGAGTCATAGTAATACAAATGGAATTGGAATTGTTTCATAAGGTGCAGGCTGCAAGCAGATGCCCAAAGGATACCACAACTTATAAGAACAAAACAAGAACCATGATGCTTCCATCTATTCTCAAACAGCCTTAGCATCACCAAGTTCATCCAAAGCTGATAGGTCGAAGCAACCGGGCCCAGGTCCCACATGGGGGACCCAATGAAATATATGATTTTGTTTCTTATTTTATTTCCTTACTAAATTGTAATTAGGATTAGCTAACTAATGTTAATAACCAGTAGCACCAAAAGCTCGACTTGTTAGTGAATGACATGACAATTTATATCAACAACCCCACCCCACCCCTCCTTGAACGGGAAGCCGTTCAAATTCGAAACCCAACAAACAGGCGGAACAGATAGACCAAACAGACAGACAGAGGTACATGCCTCCTAGAGATTTCAAACTCTTGACCTCTAACTATGCTACCATGTTAATAACCAGAAAAACCAAAAGCTCGAGCTGTTAGTTAACGACATAGCAATTTATATCAACAGCTAATTCCACTAGGAGTATTTAGTTTCCTGGTTCCGTTAGGAGTCTCGGATTGTAAGGATCTGGTTTCCTCTCTCTCTCTCTCTCTCTCTCTATATATATATATATATATATTTATATAGACACACACGACATTAGATGGGAGTTGAAGATTAATAGAAGTTACCCTTCATAGGTTTATGTTTCCTTTGAGGTTACTTTTCCTTTCCTGATGGTGTCATTCAGACATTATTTTACGTGCTTCAGCACTTTCAACCTTTATGATCCAAACCATTCCATAGAGCTCGCATCAATTTCATATCAGCAGCATAGATCACAAGATGTGATGTTGCCATCATACTTGCTGCAGCGACACATCACTTCTTCTTCCCATTGTCATTTCCTGAAAGAGTCCCATCGTTCGGAAAAAAGGTGCCAGTGATCTAGCACGGGTCACAAGATGACCAGGCTCATCTCGAAACTCAAAGAGATAGAGAGAGGAAAATGCCCATCCATCGAGTATTAAGTCCAGAAAATTTTTTCACAAAAAAAAAAAATCTGCTTTTTGTCTTTTTGTGGAGCGCAACAGAAAGAACAGAAGCACACAATTCCCAAGCAATTATTGGATCTCGGTCAAAGTGTTCAAACAACAACGGTTAGTATCATTTAAATTTCAAATATTTCCAATATATCAACTTCTTCTCTTTCTATCTTTCCTTTTTTTTCTTCTGTTTTAGAGAATTCCATATTCCCAATTACAGTGGTAATTATGCCAAAATTTCCAGAAATTTTCAACTATAAGAACTTTTCTTATAAAAAAAAAAATCAATCACAATCGATTCCTTTTTCCCAGTTTCTAAAATCCAATGTTCTTAATCTAGTCTTGGAGTTCAAACATTTTTAAGTCCCTTAAATTATGGACTTAGACAACTTAAAAGACAACCAAGTCATGGAATAACATCTTTTGTTTAACAAGCATTGTAAATGGGCAAGTTTGCATTGTTGTGATTGGTGGGGAAGTGTCACAGCCCCGCACAACTCAGCATAATAATGTCCTCTTTGGCCACGTGCACGCGTAGGGACTTCCTAGGAGGTCACCCATCTTGGTACCTCTCCCGCCCGAGCCAGCTTAACTTCAGAGTTCTTATGGGATCCGGGGGCCTCATGGCGACGCATTATGTTGAGTTAAGATGGGGTTTGACTTAAAAGCCCATGGCCAGGGCTCGGATATTTCTGATGTGAGACTTGGATAAAGCCCCATATAGTGCTAACCCTCCACCCTTACCCTCGTGGATTCCCCTTTCTTGGCTTGCAGGATCACCTAAGTTGATCTTACCTCAAGGAATTACCCAGGTGGACTGGGGTCACACACTCTCCCCCATCGGAAATAAAGCCGTCATCGGCTCTGATACCAATTGTCACAGCCCCACTCAATGATGCAATTCAGCATAATATTGCCCGCTTTGGCACAAATGCGCGCGTGAGGACTTCCCAGGCGGTCACCCATCTTGGAACTGCTTCCGCCCGAGCATGCTTAACTTTGGAGTTCTTATGAGCTTAACTTCGGAGTTCTTCTGGGATCCAAGGCGGGACGACTTTAAAATGGGCCATGTTGAGTTAAGACGAGGTTTGACTTATAAGCCCAGGGCTAAGACTGGATATTCCTTATGTGAAAATTAGACACAGCCTCACAATGCTAACAGAAGCACTCCACCCTTAGCCATGCGGATTCCTCTTTTCTCGAATCACACTATCACTTGACCTGATCTTGCCTCAAGGGATTACTCAAGCAAATTGGGGTCTTACACTAATGTAAGGACCCATCCCCAAAAATAATATTTAATTGATTTTGAAAATTAAATAATGAAATTAATTCAATTAGGGGAATGCAATCAACATTTGGGAATTAGGGGCACAATTTGATTTAAGTGCAATTTAGATATTTCGGATGATTAATTAAATAGTTTGGAAAGAATCAAATAGTTAAGAATTAAGTAACTATTATTTATACGATTTAAATATAATTTAGTAATTATTATTGAGTAATTAATATTAAAAATAAGCCTAAATGAAGAAAACTAATGCTCGAATTAGTTTGATTAACATACCTTCTAATGAAAGTAAACATGAGAGAATAATTAGATTTATTCTAGTTGCAAAATAGAATTTATTAACATTTAAATAATAGAAATCCGGAATTAAATATTATAAATATGATGATACCGTCTAACATAATTATAGGTTCAATGATGATCTTTTATCATTCAATAATTGGATTAAACAAATAATTATGTGAATGCATCTAGAAATTACAGTAGAAATTAACAAACAATATAAGGGGCCCAGATATGGGACCCACTAGGTTAATATGGGCTGGTTGGGCTAGGTGACAGCGTAACTCTTAGGGCTTGGCTAAGGTTAGTAAGGCCCATTAGAAATTCTAATAGGAAACCAATCAAAAGATGTAGGACCCATGGTTGTAATGAAACTACAACTCATTAACGCTTCCCTGAAAAGAATCTCACCGCAGCCCTGCAACCCACAAAACTCATGCAAAACACACCCTCTCTCCCATCAGATCTCTCTAGGTAAGGCTTTTTTCTTCGTTCTCTCTTTATATCCATTGGATCTCTCTTGCTAGGTAAGGTTCTTTCTTCCCTATCTCTTTATATCCTTTTAGTTTCTCACTAGTATTCACACGCCCCTCTTGTTATCTCCTTCTCTAATTAGGGTTTTCGATTTGAAACCCTAGTAAGGGTTACGAATTGGTAAAAAACACAAGGAATCGAATGATTGACTTAGGACTTTGTCGTACTAATCGTTTTTCACTAAACTCAACAAATAAGGCAAGTAAACAAATCCAAATTTACTATTCATGCATGATTTTCTACTTTCATTCTTGTATATTCTATTCCAGAAACCCTAACGAAAGCCTGAATATTGTGTATGGTAACCACGCCCATTCTATAGATGCCTTTTGGGCTTCTATCAAGTTGAAAGGGTATCAACTAGAATGCCCATACGTAATATTCAGGCTTTGGTTAGGGTTTTTAGAATAGAATATACAAGAATCAAAGAAGGAAATCATGTATGAATAGCTAATTTTGATTTGTTTACTTGCCTTATTTTCAAATCGAAAACCCTAATTAGAGGAGGAGATAATAAGAGGGGCGAGAAACCAAAAGAATATGAAGAGAGATGGACAAAGAACGTTACCTAGAGGGAGATCCAAGGGAGAAAGTGAGTTTTCGATGAAGAGAGGGGGTGTGTTTGGCGTGAGTTTTGTGGGATGCACGGGATGCTGTGAGAGGGAGTTGTAGCTTCATTACAACTATGGGTCCTATATGAGTTGGGACTCTTTCTTTTGATTGGTTTCCCATTAGAATTATTAATGGGCCTTACAAACCTTAACCAAGCCCTAAGGGTTATGCATCCACCAAACCTAACCAGCTGTGCACCACTAGTGGGTCCTATCTTTGGGCCCCTCATGTTATTTGCTAATTTCTAATGTAACTTCTAGATGCACTCACACCATTATTAGTTTAATCCAATTATTTTATGATTAAAGAGCATCACTAAAGCTACAATTATGTCATATTTATTATTATATTTATCATCATATTTATACTATTTAATTCCTAATTTCTATTATTTAAATGCTAATATATTCATATAAATTATATAAGATTCTATTATGCAAGTAGAATAATTCTAATAATTCCCACATGTTTATTTTCATAAATAGGTATGTTAATAAAACTAAATTGAGCATTAGTTTTCTTTATTCAGGCTTATTTTTTATATTAATTACTCAATAATAATTACTAAATTATATTAAAATCCTATAAATAATTCTTACTTAATTCTTAACAATTTGATTCTTTCCAAATTATTTAACTAATCATCCAAAATTTCTAAATTGCACTTAAATCAAATCGTGCCCTCATCCCAAATGATGATTGCATTCCTCTAATTTAATTAATTTCATTATTTAATTTTCAAAAGCAATTAAATATTATTTCTAGGGACGGGTCATTCTAAGAAGCTCTGACAACATCATATCAGATGCTCCTATGGATCGTATAAAGCTAAAGGCACACCATCGCCCCTATTTTGTTCGCAGATTAATGACAGATTATGAGGCGCATGTACAACATACATGTCAAGTACTTTTGCTGTCAGTGAATATAGGACACAATGTGGTGTGATGTAGTACCAATGGATACTGAGGATATTTTACTAAGGCTATGGATGTACAACTAGAACAGAATCTATGGGATTCCAAACAATAATTACACATCTGTTCACAAGGTTAAAACATCCACACTACATCCCTATGAATCCGGAATCACCAAAAAGAGGATAAAAAGGCAGTGTTACAAAAGAATCGCTTCAAGTATGCAGCATCTATAGAGGTAATGCAAGCTAAACTCTTTACCAACCCAAGGGGAATAATGCAAAGCCAAAGGGCCGATGCAACCAAACCCATGGCCACATGGGAGCCAATGAAGTCTAGGATTTTGTTTCTTTTTTTATTTCCTTATTGAGTTGTAATTAGGATTAGCTTTCTAGTTCTGGTAGGAGTCAGTATTTAGTTTCCTCATTTAGTTAGTAGTCTTGGATTGTAGGGTTTGTTTTCCTATATATATGAGCATCGTAATACCTTAGAATGGAGTTGAAGATTAATAAAAGTTACAGTTTGCCGGTTTCTTTTCCCTTTTGAGGTTTGTTTCTTCTCTCTCTCTCTCTCTCTCTCTTTTAAGACACTGTTTTACATGCTTTGGCACTTTCATCCTCTACAATCCAAATATTTATCTAGGGTTTGCATAACCACTATAACCCCAAAGAGGGGGAAGAAAATAATCCGAACCGCTGTAGCTTGAGGCAAAAAAATTAGCAAATGGTAAACACCCTACATTCTCAAGGCAACAAATGAATACATTGATTAAACTATGATAACCACTTACCACGTGTACTAATAATATGATAGTCTAGTCAATCCTTGTAATCTAGCATAAGCAATCTACGATCCAAATTCCAAACATTCCCTAGGCTTTGCATCACAAGCATAACCCAAAAGATGGGGAAGAAAATAACCCAAACTGTTGTAGGTTGAGGCAAAGAATTAGCAAATGGAGAACACTCCCTGCATCTTTAAGGCATAAAATGAATACATTTATTATACTATGGTAACCACTTATCAAGTGTGCTAATAATATGATGGTCTAGTCAATCCTTGTAATCTAGCAAAAGCAAGGTCGTGAGCTTGGACCCGTATACACCAAATAAGGAAATCGTTGTTGAAAATGTAGTCAGCACTAAGATGCCCATAAAAGGATTTAGCTGAACAATTTCCCCTAATACCCAACATCCAAATGTGTCTATCCACCCATACAGAGGAATGCAGTGACAGCTAAGATCTGTCAACAGAGAATACAACTTCTATTTCAGCAATTGGAAGGTTTCTTCTGAAAATAGGGGCCCACACAACACTATCACCACTTCTAACAAAATACACCCAACTGAGGTGACCTTTCTTCACTTTTCTTTTTTACCCTACCAAAAGCAAGATTATCTAGAGATAAATAGTGTTCCCATAACAAACAAGGGCCACACATTGACACCAAGGTTCCTTCTGAAAAAACATATCAAACTACAACCACCATAATGAAATTGATGTAAGAATCAAACCTGGAGGCACGAATAAGGAGGAAAGGGGATCTCTAAACATCTCTCTAAGATTTCTATTTTCTCATAGCAATGTTTCTCTCTATAAGGTTGATTTTAGTCATTTGACTAAAACCATCATTATTATATAATATTGTCTCTAGGATTTTCATTAAACACCCACTCGTAAGATTAGGTTTTTTCTTGTAACAATGTTTCTTCTGTTTTTTTTTTTTTTACCATACTGACAAGCTTACAAATGAGACAAGCAAAAACCACACAACACAAAACAAGACAACACCAAAGAAAACAGGAAACTAAAGGGAAACAACACCGAACTAAGGCCCTGCATTAGAGAGGGCCACTTCTTTCCAATTTCGCATTATTTGATCCAAGGAGTAGCCTTTGAAATGCTGACTAATGATTACCTAAGAAGAAACCAAGAACTTAATCTTTTCTAACAAGGATCTGCAATTCTCAGACCTCCCCTCAAAACATCTTGAATTTCTTTCCTTCCATAAGATCCAAATAACTGCTAAAAAGGACAACCTCCATGACTCATTCCCCTTGGGCAATCCTATTGGAGGAGACCATGCTTGATAAAGCTCTAGGATGCACTTTGGGAAGACCAAACTACACCCAAACCAGTGAACCACTGATCTCCAAATCACCTGAGCAACATGACAATTCAAAAGGAGGTGGTCCACCAATTCCTCATTCCCCAAGCACATGGGACAACAATTGACCACAATCTTCCCTCTTCGCCCTAGATTATCCACAGTAAGGATTGTTTTACGAAGAGCTATCCATCCAAAAACCACAACTCTAGGCGGAGCCTTAATTTTCCAAATGCTACCCACGGAGCTATTTGAATCTACCCCTCTGGCTAAGGCTAAGGAAAAAGAAGAGACTGAAAATAAACCATCCTTGGAAAAAGAAGAGATTGATTAAGGAAATAAATTGGTCTTCCTCATGCTCTTTAAGGTTTCTCCTCAAAATTGGGCTCCATACTTTCTGCTCACCAGAAGTCAACAAATAGCAATGAACCCTAGCATCATAATTAAGAGCGCATTTGAAGATGTCAGGGAATTGCCTTGCCAATGGTCATTCTCCAAGCCACCTGTCATGCCAGAATAAAACCTTCTCACCCGATCCAACTCGATATGTAATATTCTTCATGAAGCTCTCTTTGACCCCTTCCAAATAGCCGAGGCTTTCTATAGGACATCTTGAACATCCCATCCATTTCTAGAAATACCGTATTTCCCCGCAGTAATTGTTTCCAAAGACCATCTGATTCATCTCCTAGCCTCCATAACCACTTTCCAAGTAAAGGTAGGTTCATTTGTCTAAGGGGTCTTATCCCCAACCCTCCCTCTTCCTTTGATTTACAAACCGAGGTCCAGTCAACTAAGTGAAATTTCTTCTGTTCACTCCTTCAGTGCCACAAGAAATCCTGTTGCAGCTTCTCAATTAGATTAATGATTGAAACCGGGAACTTGAACATAGATAGAAAATACACCGGAAGGTTTGCCATCACAAATTTGATTAGACTCTACCTTCTATGCATAAGTAATTTGCCTTCCACATGGATAACTTTCTCTCAACTCTTTCCACCACCGGATTCCACACATCCTTTCTAACAGATCCCAAACACAGAGGCAACCCTAAATAAGAAACCAGAATGGACCCCACCTTACATCCCAACAGATCTGCAGATTGATATAGTAGTGCTTCCCCAACTCTTATTCCAATCAGCTCACTTTTGAAAAAGTTAATTTTGAAGCCTGACACAACCTCAAAACATAGAAGAATTGCTTTGACATTCCATATCTTATCTTCATCTGCCTTGCAGAAAATCAAATTGTCACTTGCAGTAACATAGAAGAATTGCTTTGACATTCCTTATCCGATCTTCATCTGCCTTGCAGAAAATCAAATTGTCATTTGCATACTGCAAGTGAGTGACCAGAGGGACTGCATCAGCCACTTTAAATCCTCCTAGAAGACCTTCCGTTGCAGCCTTGTTCACCATTCTACCCAAAAGCTTCTACTACTATAACAAAAATAAACGGAGATAAGAGGATCACCTTGCCTAAGACCCCTTTCAGCAGGAAAGAAACCTTTAGAGGATCCATTTATCATAATAGAAAACCAAGCTGAAGAGACACATTGCTGAACCCAACCTCTCCATTTCTCTCCAAAACCCATTCTTCGAAGCAAATATTGTAGAAAAATCCACTCTATCGTAGGCCTTCTCCAAATCCAGCTTTCAAATTAACTAGGGGTGCACATGGGCGGTTCGGATCATTTTGGAGGGGAAACCATCAACCAAACCGAACCCATCGGATTTCTATTTTCCCAAACTGAACCGCCCATGTGCTCAAACCAAACTAAACCGGTTCGGTTCGGTTATGGTTTTTTTTATTTTTTTATTTTTTGTTATTTTTTTCACACAAAAAAAAAAATTGCAGTTCAAACTAGGTCCATCAAATAGAATGATGAGAAGCTGTAATGAACACTAAAATATATTTCATAATTCGTTTCAACCGAAGCATACATCAAACGATGGATGAACTCTTTCCATCCATCATCCAGTCGTGTGATTGAATGGCCCAGGCCAGGTTCGGCCAACTTTTCAGGCCAATGAGCTGAAGCATACACCAACAAAATGGTCAGGCACGTACCTATTTCTCTACATAAAGCCTAGACTAGACTACATTGCTTCATCTAGACCAATGAATCCAACACAGAAGGAACTAGATTTTTTTTTTTTTTTTTTTTTGCGCCAGCAACATGGGTTCAAATGGAATGTAGCCCCAATTTTGAACTAATTGAAATGAGCCTCTTCATAATTCACTTTCTCTCAGGTCATGCCAAACCCTTCAGCGGCGCTAAAAACCCAATAATGCACACTTCTTGTAGAACTTTCATCAAACATGTAACATGCAAGTAGAATATACAAGCGCTTCCCCTAAGGCTAAAATAGTCAAAACTCAATACTCAAGTTAATACATACAGTCGGTTCAATTTAGGCAGTTAACCGAGGGTTCAAACCGATAACCGACAGATGTAAGGCGATTTCAATGATTTTCAAACCGTTGGCCAAACCAATCTACATAAAACCGATCCGAATCGCCCGGTTCAATTGGTTCGGTTCGGTTTTGCGGTGATACTGGATTTTTTGTGCAGCCCTAAAATTAACCCTGGTTTTCTCTCTTTATTCCTCGAGTGCACACATTCATTTGCCACCAAGACTCCATCTAGACTCCAAGGTTTTGTCATTTGACTCAATTTATCTCAAGTAACTATATTGTCTAAGAAGAGGATCTCTAATGTAAGAGTCAAACATGGGCCACGTATAAGGAGGAAAGGGGATCTCTAAACATCTCTTTAAGATTTCTATTTTCTCATAGCAATGTTTCTCCTCTATAAGGTTGTTTGTCATTTGACTAAACCATCTTTATTAGATAATAGTCTCTAGGATTTTCATTAAACATCCGCTCTTAGATTTTTTTTTTTCCCGTGTAACAATGTTTCTCCTCTCCAAGGCTTTGTCATTTGACTTGATTGATCTCAGGTAACTAAATTGTCCAATGCTTAGCATGACTACATAAAAAATGAAAAATGAAATAATTTGTAGTTCTCTCTTTAGTAAGACATGTTTCTAACCCTATTTTCTTCTATCTTCATCAGGTAATGAATGTCTAACCATAATGTCACTACATTTTAATGACTAGCATCCCCTAAATTGTATCTTTTATGTCAATCTATCATGCTTTAAATTGCTTTCATGCTTGCTTCATAGCCCCTACTAGCTACCATGTTTTCCTCAAACTAGATCGCGATGGGACTTTTTTAAGGAGGGAGGGACTAGCTACCATGTTTTCCTCACACTAGATCGCAACGGGACTTTTCTAAGGAGAGAGAGAGAGAGAGAGAGAGAGAGAGAGAGAGAGAGAACATGCCCGTACACTTTACTCTGTCCAAAGCTGCATCCATAAGACAATAGTGTTGCATTTTTTTTTTTTTTTTCCTCAACAGCCTCCACACTTTGTCCTCCACACATGCAGATTAAAAATCTACTTCTAATAATCCTACTCATCATGATCATCATCAAAGCCCTATCTCATCAATCTCAACTTTATAAGTTTTAACTTTCCATTCAACCCTACTCATCATGATCATCATTGAAGCCCTATCTCATCAACTTCAGCTTTATAAGTTCTACTTTCCACTCAACCCTACTTTTCTCACTGCTTCATTTAAGGCCATTAATGGTCTCCCTTGCCCTCTTTTCCTAGTACCTGAACTTGTATCCTTCAACTGACATTCTTTGATTCTTTTCCTTTATTGGAGCTACATGGAGTGTCGTCTTATGTTCTCATTCCTAATACTAACTTCTATTTTTGCAACTCCATATGTCCCTAACAGCATGCACATTTCTGAAACAAGTATACTTTTCTCCTTTCTCCATTGCCTAACATTCAGCATTACATAGCATTGCATGGCTAACTGTCTCCTTGTAAAAACACACCTTTATTCCTTTTCAAAAAAAAAAAAAAAAAAAAATGCTCTTTATTCAAAGTAGCACCCAACAAGATCGTAACAAGACACTTGCGTTTCTCTACTTCGCTCACCCATCACAACCTTATTTTAAATATCCAACTCAAACCTTCCATTTTGCTTGATAGTTACTCCCAGATACCAAAATTTATAAAAAAACAATGACAATAAATTATTTCAGGTTTTATTGGAATTTTTTATTTTCCTTGCTCTTGAATTTCCTGTCCTTCCACTTCATACATTCTATCTGACTCTAAAGCCTTTCTCCAAAGTTTTAGCCAGCCATTTGCTTTTTTTTTTTTACCTAGTCTCACTAATGAGTACCATATCCTCCCTAACCAAGTGCTCCAAAGAACAATCCCTTATTAAGTTGTCCATAAGAACATAAATAACGGCATAACATAGATCCTTGACGTAAACAACTCTAAGAACTCAGACATCTCCCCACATAGTTCTCACTCTTCTTTCCTACCATTCAATAGCTTCTCACTTACCACTCTCTTTCATTCCTCTTATTTCCAAAGCACGTGTTTCAGGAAGTCCCAAGCATTTCCTTTAGGTAAAATCAACTAAGCATCTCATTTCTATCAGTTATTCAAGATACCACATGAAGCCATTTTCTTAACACCTTTTGTGAGAGAGACATATCCTTGTCATGGCTCAAAGTAATGTTATTGGTGGCCATTTCAATCAGTCCAAAAAAGTAATAAGTATCTGCAGAATGCAGATATGCAGTGATCATCAATCATAGCAAACTGTAGAGGTGTGATTCTTTCCCAAAAAGTTCAAAAAATATACTAAAATATCAACTGTACTGTAAAATAAGAGATTTTGATGTTTATCTGGGTTCCCATGTAGTACACGAGTATGCATCGGACATGAAAATGCCATGTAGGTCCCGTATTGCTATTTGACCATAAACTGTTGAATGAGTTGATTCGTATCCACTACATTGGCTATGCATAAGTCACATCAACAGCGATTCATGAGCTACTTCAGTTTTTCACTAATTAAATTGAAACTCATACCATATGAAGACTAAATTACAAAACTCACTCAATTTCCAAGTATGAAGCAAAAAAACTGAAACAAATGAAGCAAGATGATTACTAGATATGGAATATAGAAGTAGAAAAAATAGTTGTTATTGATTGATGAACCCTAATTAGGGTATTAGACTCGAGAGTATAAAACATAGTATCTATCACAATAAAAATGAAAAATAAGGGGCTCAACATTACAGTTAGCTAAAAAAAGCAAAGATTTAAGAATTTCAACATATTAGAGAACAATTAAAATGCAGAGGCTTGACATTTTGTAGCTTGTAATCATGTTATTGATGCTCAAATATAACTATGAATGCCACAAAAAATGATTCTACCAACTCTTCTTTAAAATACTTTGAAATCAAGTGAAAGAAAGAGAGATTCTTGTCAGGTTGCTTTTATAAGCTCATAACAGTCTGTGATTGCAATGGCTGATAATTGCGATGCATACAAAATTATCAGCACAAGCCACAAACCAAACAAAACCCTAATAAGAAGCAATCACTATTTTGAACCATGCTTCTTTCTGTATTGTTCTCATATCCACTATTTGTTGCTTATATGATTTTGAATTAAGAGCCATCCCCTACAATTACCCTGTAGCACATGTTAAGAGATAAATTTCTTTCTTATTGGTAACATGACTTGAACCTGCAATCTCGTGGTTGCAACAATGAGCACCTTCAACAGTGTAACAGGCTATTGTCTACCCTAGGCTTCAACTTTTGAATAAAACGAATAACAACAAAACAAATTAGTACATCCAACAGTTTTAGATGTATTTGGATTTTTTAGACTTTTTTCACAAATTTCTCATAATCTATGAAGAATTAAAATATGAAACTAAATGTCCTGAAATTTGCCATTAATACAAGAATATAATTCAATAAAAGTTTGGAAAAAGCTTTTGACCATTTTGATCAAGATTTTCATGGGAGTATATGTTACACTAAATGCGCTCTAGGGTAAGGTTGAACACTACAAAATGGAATTGCATCTCTAAAGCTTGCTGTGTTATGTTAGTAGAAGGATTGTCGATTGTCATATTCAAAGGATCTAACAGAATGAGACAAGGTGACCCCCTTGTTAAACAAGGCCCAAGGCCCAAGGCCCATGGAAGACTTACTTAGTTATTTCTCACGTTGAGATTGTGACAGATGTACATGGTCCTTTTATTTAGTAGCTTTCCTATCTTAGATAGTTGAGTAATTGTTTTCCTATCTCTAGTAGAATTGTGGTTCTATTAGAACTAAAATAGATATTGCTGTAATATATATAGGGATGACTTCTCTTGAATAAACAAGACAATACGTTCTGTATTGATTCAACAAGGCTCTGTGTTCATAAATTCTGTCATGGTATCAGAGCTTAGTTCAAGGAAACCTTGTTTTTGATTCTACATAGCATCAAGGAAATAAGAGATCATCGCTGATCATCCCTGATCATCACAGATCCTCTCAGATCAAGACGTGGCCCACTTTAGATCGTCATCAGCACCTCTGCAAATCCCTTCCACCTTGATCGACTGATTATTCTTGACATTCTTGAGATTTATTCAGAATTTTTTGCTGCCTCGAGGTAGGACTTTTGCCTATTTTTCTGGGTTTCCGAAATCTTGCACCAGTTTTCATCTCCACCGTCCAATTTCTTGGATTCTCATCTGATTTGGGTGGGATTTGGTTCAGAGGACACGAAAAAGGCTTCTCCTTCTTCCCATGTGATCTGATCCCATCATCAATCCATCTGTGGGCCACCAGACCAGATCCTGTGCAGAATTTCAGGACGCCTGGGCTAATTCTGGCACTCTGATCACCTCTGGCCCACCACAAATCCGTCAGACACTCAGAAATCCTTTCTTAAGGTTCGTCTGATACTTCTGGGAATTATAGAATCCTAAGGCTTACTGATCTAGTAACCTTCTGCACTCACAAACAGTTTTTCATCTTACTGTTCTTGCTTTGATTACTGTTTTTACTGTTTCCATCCAATTTTTTTCAATCTAACATTGAGATGGAGAAATCTGAGGTTAGTTTGATCAAGTTCACTGGCAAGAATTACCCTGCCTGGTCCTTCCAATTTCAAATATATCTAGAAGCAAAGGAATTATGGGGATTTGTTTCTGGCACGGACCCTAAACCCACTGAGGATGAGAAGAAAATCTCCTCTTGGTATACTAAAGATGCCAAAATCAAATCCTGGATTCTGGGATCTGTTGAGCCGCATCTGATAATGAATCTCAAGCCTTACCCCACTTCGAAATCCATGTGGGGGTATTTGAAGCAAATATATCATCAAGATAACTCTGCCAGACAATTCCATCTTGAATGTGCAATTGCTGAATATACACAAGGGAATTTGTCCATACAAGACTACTATTCAGGTTTCCGTACACTCTGGTCAGAATACGATAGTATTAAGTATGTGGATGTGGCTGACAATGTGTTGCCAGTTATTCAAGACCTTCAGGCCTCTAGTCAGCGAGATCAGTTTTTGATGAAACTGCGGAATGAGTTTGAAAGTGTCCGATCTGCTCTGATGAATCGGACGCCTCTACCTTCATTAGATGTCTGCTTGAATGAGCTCTTACGCGAAGAACAGCGCCTTATGACCTCGGCTCATATTGCTCAACAGAAAACTGATACCTATTCAGTTGCGTTCTCGGCCAATAAAACTTCGCAGCCTCCGCCTCGAGACTTGAGCAAAACCCAATGCTACAGTTGTCAGAAATTTGGGCACCTTGCCTCTCAGTGCAAACAGAAAGTCTGCAGTTTCTGTAAAAAGTCGGGACATATCATCTCTGAATGTCGTCGCCGTCCACCACGTCCGTCAACACAGTATCAGACTCCACAATATCCGGCTCAGCAGTATCAGAATTCACAGTCTCAGACTCCACACGCATATGTGGCTTCCTCGGTTATGCCTGCTCCTCCATCTGCCTCGCAGCCTGGGCCCTCATCATCTCTCACTCCTGAATTAGTACAACAAATGATTATCAATGCCCTCTCTGCCTTTGGTCTCTCAGGTAAGTCACCTTCCTCTTCTACTTGGTTCATTGATTCCGGGGCCTCTAATCATATGTCAAATTCCCCCACCCCTTTCTCCAATATGACAAGTTACAATAGCCATCTTCAAATACAAACTGCTGACGGTGGACATGTTCCCATTACTGCTGTCGGCGATATCCCTGGTCCCATCCCATTGAGAAATGTTTACTTTTGTCCTAATTTAACTTCCAACCTATTGTCAGTAGGACAACTTGTTGAAAATAATTATAACATCTCTTTCTCTTCTTCTGGTTGTGTTGTGCAGGACCAGATGTCAGGGAGGGAGATCGCGAGGGGGCCTAAGTGTGGACGCTTGTTTCCGCTGGATTTTTCTAAAATTTCTAGGAATCAATTTGACAATAATGTGTTTTGTTTTTCTCTTAGAGATAATTGCCGATTGTGGCATAATAGACTCAGACATCCTAATTCCAAGGCTTTGTCCCTTATGTTAAATTCTGGTTTATTAAATAAATCTTTTGGTTTATCTTCTTGTGTGCCTTTTGATTGTGCTACTTGTAAAATGGGAAAGAGCAAAACTCTTCCGTTTCCTCATTCCACTTCACACACCTCTCAGTGTTTTGATTTAGTTCATAGTGATGTATGGGGAATTGCTCCTGCTCTTTCCCACGCTCATTATAAATATTTTGTGACTTTTATTGATGATTTCAGTCGCTTCACATGGGTCTATTTTCTGCATTCAAAATCTGATGTTTTTAATGTTTTTAAAATCTTTTTGGCTTATGTTGAAAATCAATTTTCCACCTGCATTAAAATTTTGCGATCTGATTCAGGCGGGGAATATATGTCCTCTGACTTTCAACGGTTTTTTCAAAACAAAGGCATTATTTCTCAAAGATCTTGTCCTTATACCCCCCAGCAGAATGGAATCGCTGAAAGGAAAAATCGACATCTCCTTGATGTCACTCGTTCCCTTCTTCTGGAATCATCGGTTCCTACTCGTTTTTGGGTTGAGGCACTAGCTACAGCCGCTCATCTTATCAATCGTATGCCTTCAACCTCCATTGAGAATCAAAGCCCATATTACCGTTTGTACAAGACCGCTCCATCTTATGAGGATCTTCATGTTTTTGGCTCCACCTGTTTTGTGCACTTGCCTTCTTCTGAGAGGACAAAACTCACGGCACAATCAGCTAAGTGTGTGTTTTTAGGTTATGCACCCTTCCAGAAAGGATTCCTTTGTTATGATCCTCACATTCGTCGTTTACGTACTTCTAGGAATGTCATTTTCTTTGAACATCAGTATTTTTTTCAAAAACATATTGACCCTCCTGGCTCCTCTTTTGTGTCATTACCTGGTTTTTCTGATGACCCGTCAATTGTTCGTTTTAATCCTAACTTTGTGTATCACAGACGGAACAGCACAGCGCCTACCAGGGATCCCCCTCCTGATCTTCCTCTGGCATCCGGTCCACCACCGGCAGTTGATCCATCCGGACATCCTCCACTGCGTCGCTCCACTCGGATATCGGTACCGCCAGCCCGTTATGGGTTCTCCCACACTTCCCTCATGGCCACTTTATCTTCCTCCTCCATTCCCCAATCCTATTCTCAGGCTGTGCAGGACCCCTGTTGGAACAAAGCTATGCAAGATGAATTGGATGCGTTAGCGCACAATCATACGTGGGATATTGTACCATCTCCTGTGGGTGTCAAACCTATTGGCTGTAAGTGGGTCTTTTCTCTCAAGTTAAAATCTGATGGATCTTTAGATCGATATAAGGCGCGTCTTGTCGCTCTTGGAAATCGACAGGAATATGGCATTGATTATGATGAGACTTTTGCTCCGGTTGCCAAGATGACCACCGTCCGCACTATTCTTGCTGTTGCTGCATCTCAATCTTGGCCTCTCTATCAAATGGATGTCAAAAATGCGTTTCTCCATGGTGATCTCAAAGAAGATGTTTATATGCGTTTGCCTCAGGGATGCTCATCTGGGAAGGGTATGGTTGCCAAACTTCGTCGCTCCCTCTATGGTTTGAAACAAGCACCTCGCGCATGGTTTGAAAAATTTCAGGCTGCTCTTCTACGCTTGGATTTTCATCCAAGCCCATATGATCCTTCTCTATTTTTACATCATGCTCCTTCCGGGATCACTGTAGTACTTGTCTATGTTGATGATATCGTCATTACTGGTCCTAATGCACCCATGATTCAAGAGCTCCAAGCCTCTCTTAGTGAGACATTTCACATGAAGGATCTCGGCCCCCTTCACTATTTCCTCGGTCTTGAGGTTCATCAATCGGCTAAAGGCATAGTTCTCAATCAGCACAAATACACTATTGATCTCATTGGTTTTGCTGGTCTTACTGCTTCCGCTCCAGTTGATACGCCAATCGAACTAAATGTCAAACTCAGTCGAGAGGAGGGTGATCTTCTTTCAGATCCTACTGCATATCGCCAGTTAGTTGGTAGCCTGATCTACCTCACTAACACTCGTCCTGATATCTCTTATGCAGTCAACCTGATGAGTCAGTTCATGACTACTCCTCGTCATCTACATATGGCTGCTGTTCGCCGCATCATTCGGTACCTTATTCGGACACCAACTCGCGGGTTGTTTTTTTCATCCAACAATCCTCTATCTCTCAGCGCTTATTCCGATGCTGATTGGGCTGGGTGTCCGGATACTCGCAGATCGACAACAGGTTGGTGCATGTTTTTGGGAGATAGTCTGATTTCTTGGAAATGCAAGAAACATGAAAAAGTTTCCAAATCTTCTACCGAGGCTGAGTACCGAGCCATGTCTGCTGCATGTTCTGAAATTCTTTGGCTACGCGGACTCCTTTCCGACATTGGTTTTCCTGCGCAAGGTGCTACCCCCCTCTCTGCGGATAATACTAGTGCTATTCGGATTACTGAAAATCCGATTTTTCATGAACGCACTAAGCACATTGAGGTTGATTGTCACTTCATCCGTGATGAACTCAAGCGCGGTGTCATTAGTCTCCCACATGTCTCCACTGAGCTTCAACTTGCTGATATTCTTACTAAAGGCCTTCCACGACCACGTCACCAATTCTTGGTTAGCAAATTGATGCTTGTTGATTCTCCCGCATCAATTTGAGGGGGGGTGTTAAACAAGGCCCAAGGCCCAAGGCCCATGGAAGACTTACTTAGTTATTTCTCACGTTGAGATTGTGACAGATGTACATGGTCCTTTTATTTAGTAGCTTTCCTATCTTAGATAGTTGAGTAATTGTTTTCCTATCTCTAGTAGAATTGTGGTTCTATTAGAACTAAAATAGATATTGCTGTAATATATATAGGGATGACTTCTCTTGAATAAACAAGACAATACGTTCTGTATTGATTCAACAAGGCTCTGTGTTCATAAATTCTGTCACCCCTCTCTGTGTTCCTCTTCACTATATGATGCAATCCTAGGGTTAGGGTTAGGATACAAGTGCCGGGGCATAATTAGGGTTCCCACTAGAACAATCACGATAAAGACAATCTCCACGATAAACCCACGCAGGGAAATTTTATTAACTCAAAAACCACTAAGATCATTGATCTCTACAAGGCTATATTTATAATAACAAAAACTTAAGGGCTAAGAAATCAACCCTAATCAAACTAGGAAACAAGAACAAAATCCTATCCAAATTAGA
This sequence comes from Umbellularia californica, assembly GCA_028538565.1. Classification (NCBI taxonomy): domain Eukaryota; kingdom Viridiplantae; phylum Streptophyta; class Magnoliopsida; order Laurales; family Lauraceae; genus Umbellularia; species Umbellularia californica. Next base: position 64,104,879 of record JAPQWN010000001.1, read on the forward strand.
AACCTAATTTTAATTACACTCTTTGCTAAAAATAAATCTAATAACAATTAAAAATCAGAATTTCATGGGTCCCACATGTGGCCCACAAGTATTGTTGCAATGACATTATTGCTGCTGCATCATTATAGTGGCAAAAGGTTTTTGGAAGGCTTAGGGAAAGAGCTCATGTAGAGCTACCAATTAAAATTGGAATTGAAGAATGGGAATCATTCATCTTTATGTCACAGAAGACACCATGTTTTTAGCAAAGCATAGGTTGGAAAAGTGGAGACTTCCAAATAAAATTGAGTTTACCTCACTAACTAGGAGGACATGCCAAACCCTAAGAATAATGGGTTTGTATCTAAGAAAATTACAAACACGAACTAGAACTGATTAAAAGCAAGTAGGAGATGAAAGAAAATTTCAATGGAGAAAGGGGGTTATCTCCAAAATGTGAGGAAGGTGTCGAAGGTAGAAATTGGATAGAGTTTGTAGGTCTAACTGTTCATGGTTCTTGAAAGGGATTACTCGATTGCATGAGTCAGTGTCTCAGTTACCTACAGAGATCTATTCAAGGGGATCCATTTTGTTGCTAGGGAAGGATCTAAGGCCCAATATTGAGAAGACTTATGGGAGGGTTACACAGATTGTGAAGTGGTGTGGTTCTTAAAAAGGCCTCACACATGTAGGGTTTAAGTTTTTCAAGTGGTAAAAGTGGTGTAGCTTCTTGAGTACTAATACTTTTGAGTCAAACTCCATATCTTCTTGAGTTTTAAAGAAATATTTTTAAGTCAAAGTCCACTAAGTATGAGTATTTATTATCTGTTCTTAACAATGCATTTATTTTCAAGGAGTTTGGCAATGGGGCCCATTCAAGAATTTTCCTACTAATTCTTTCTTTAACACTCAGGCCTTTCCCGTGTTATGCGCCCCCCCCCCCCCCCCCGCGTACTTGCTCTTGCAACTAGTATGGCTAGCATAGTTTTCAAAATTGGAATCGTATTACAGATTGTACATACCCATGAATCAAATCGAATCGAATCGTAGGATTTTTTTTATTTTTCTAAAAAAATGAAAAATAATTTAAAATTAAAAGAAAACGAAAAAAGTAATTATTCATAACCATCCATTTTCCATTTATAGCAGTAAAAATATAATGACACGTAAGTCTATCACACAATCATATCAAGAACATCATGACATATAATAATATATATATATATATATGAAATAAAGGATGTGTAAATAGTTAAATAAGTTTGAGAATCACAACTCCAGCTCCCGCTCCCATACACCCTGCCAAGGATGGTTTCCAGTTTCCTCTCCTAGCCACTAGGCCAACTAAGCAAAAAAAATAGTTAAATAAGTTTAAAGTATACATATATATTTTTATTATCTTTAAAGCAAAATATAAAAATAAAAATAAAATTCAAACCATCAATCTTACATAGTAGGATATCTCTTAAAGTTAAGAAAGTGTTCGTGAGGAAAAAAAAAAACCAAAATAGATTGAAAAAAGACGAAGATATAGACAAGCAGCATATATATAGTCGAATGCTTTAGTTAAATTCATGTTCTTTATTCATCTTTAAAACTTCATCAAAGCTGCAAAAATTCTTAGGAGTTTTCGTTAACTACTAAGTAACCTTTTAAAAATAAAAGCGCTAAAGAAAGAAAAAAAAGTAAAAGATTATTAATATTAACTTATTGGTTGTAGTTATTCTCACTTAGCCGAATCGCTCGAATCACAAGATTCGATGAAACGAGTATCGAATCGTATGATTCACACCTGAATCCTAAGATTCATTTGTAAATGGGGTTCGTTGCATAGATACGAATCGTTTTCCTTAAAATTCAAGATACGAATCATGGGATTCTGATAACTATGATGACTAGTCCTCGAGGGTGGAAGCTTTTTCTTAGGCTACTATTTTCAAAAGGATTCTTACTAGCAACAATCTACAGAGGGAATTGTATTTCCATGTGTATGCCTTCTATGCCTACTTTACAAGGAAGGTACCAGTCACTGATGTGTTCATTATATGTGAGTTTGCAAGTAGCAATGGCAAAATGGTAAATTGATTTGGGTCCAGTAGATTTTCACCTGATCATTAGAAGCATTACTTATTTTTTACATGGTCCATTCCAAAAGATGGCAAGATTTCATATAAGATTAATCAATTCACAATATTGTGGTCTTTGTGGATGCAACAAAAGAATTTCCACCTATGATGCACGGATACTTCAAAATGGGCAACGTATCGTATCCGATACTTCACTTTTTACATGTAAAATCCGTATCCCCGTCATATCTATGGCGTGTCCCTGCCGTATCTGGGCATCATAGATTTCCACTAACAAAGGGAGGATAAAGAGGCCTTTGACCTCATCAAGGTTCAGAGAAGCTCATTAGGCAATTCAAAGAATTCAAATATTTAAGACATTTGTTTGCTTATTATCGAGGAGAAATCAGAATGAATGAAGTCAAGAACATTGGCGTCTACCCCAGTTAGGTCATGGAAGTTTATCATTCATGGGACTGCTGAAGGTTAACTGTTCATTGAGATCACAGGGGGGGTGAGGTTTTCATCACTTTCTGATGGGTTTTGGAGAGACCGTGTCCTTTGGTACTACGATACTACGACATTTTAAAGACAACTTCTCTAGACATCTTAAAATTGAAAGTGACTCAGAGATGCTATTCATTGGACAAGAAACAAAGGGAGAGGAAGATGAAAACTCATGTCCATTCAAGGAGAAATTTTGGGATATGAATACATCAACATCATTTCCTTTAACCACACAAATAGAAGAGCTAATGACGTGGTAAATTAATGGAGGGTGGATCAATGAGGAGTATTCAAATACATCTTGAAGTCATTCCAAGGGAGTCTTCATACATTGGACATGCCAAGGCATCTTCACTCAAGGCTAAGAGATATTTTCTTCACTGGCTCGAGAAAGTAAGAGATCTTCATCAAATTACTTTGGAAAGTCTGACTTCACACAGACAACTAGCCAACAGTCTTGGCTCCTATTTTTTTGGAAAGGTAAGTATATGTATTTCCAAAGAGAATAGGAACAACAAAGAATAAGAGGAAAGCTCTCAACACTTGCCACCTCAAACCAAAGAAGCAACCAAAGAGAGCTAACCAACAAAACAAAGAAGCCCACAGGCCGGGCCAACCAATCAAAAAAAGTTTACATGCCAAAATAATGGTGATTTTTTATGTTGATTAGTAGGCCTCAACACCCTTTTAATTAGTGCAAAAAGCTCCCTTCAAAGTCAGACTCAAAAGTGGGGAAAGCGCCCCAAATTTTTGGACTCAAAGAGCCCAAAAAGTGATCGGACATTGGGTCCAACCACCCCATTAATCGCACATGGGCCTGTAGCCCCATGTCCGACTAAAATCTGATTGGACATGGGAACACAAGGGGCCTAATGTCCAATCAACACAGGGATGCCCCTGTGGGGCCCTTTTTCATGTGATTTGAAGCCCACCTTTCACACTATTACCAAGACATTTTGAGGACTAAATTATCATCCTTTGGGCCATTGTTTGCCCTCCCTAGTTGACCAATTAGGGGACTCAAAACTTGGTTCTTTAAGATGAGAATCTTAGACTTAATTAGGGACCTTTGGACTTGTAAATCGGAATTGCTTCGGGATGAGCTTGAAACTAGCAGAAGCTATAGTTTGAGCTGATTATCACCCCCAGGAGTTGTCTGGAGAAGTGCCCACACATTTCTAAGTCTAGTGTATGCTGACTTAAGGTTGAATGTCAACCATCTTCTAAAGCACCAAGTGACTTGTAAACCATGGCATTTGGGCCTTAAGCATGCATAGAGTGGAATAGCCTTGCGTTGGCTCATCAATGGCGACCATGACACTAAGTTAATACTTTGTAAGGGTTCCTTAATTGTTAAATAGGTTGGTGTCAATCATAGCACAAGGTACTCATTTATTCACATGCGAGGCACATGTAAACCCCTTTTACGCTTAGCTCATACCTGTATCCTACCTATGACTCACCTGAGCTTAGTGCAGCTGATTCTAGTACTTTTGAGTCAGGTCCTTCAGTTTGCGTGCATCTTGGTGCCGCATCTACCCTTGGACTGACAGGATCCTCGTAGTGGTTTACGAGGATGGTGAGTTTGCCCAGGATGCTATGCTACCTTCCATGTAAACCTGATCCGCCTTGACCTTTTCACCCATTTCGGGCATCCATTTCCTACCGAAATGCTGTATGTTTGAACTTAGGACAAATGGCCATCTTCACGCACTAAGTCCAGTCAATTTGGCCCAGTTTTGGTAAGTTTAATCCAGTTTGGCTTGTTTAGCCTCGTGTGTCCATTTTACTTAATTAACCGGTCCCTTAGAATGTTAAGTAAAGCCTGATATGTTCGTACAAGTACTTGATGGTTCCGTATCCTATTTTGCCCGTGCCCTTTCCGGATATGGACCCGCTGGACCTTTGCATTGTACTATCACCTCTATGCTCGGTAGGTCTGCAAAGGTAACCCTCTGTCGCGGACACCGAAGCTTTTGAAAGGCTATGTACGTATATCATTTATCATGCCGCTTGTCTTTCCATAGCCGCGCCGCAGAGCTACTATGCGATTGTGATTTTGTCTGCCTTTCCACAGCCACACCCCAGAGCTACTGTGCGATTGAGATCTACCAGCTTATCACGGAAAGCCGATAGGTCCACAAGGTTTACCACCTGTCACGAGCACCGCCGACACCATAAGGTTGGGATCATGGATAAAAATATCGGCCACTACGCTACATATCGGCCATAGCGGTGGCCACCGCCACACTATGGTCGATTTATCGGTTGTCGCACCCGTAGCGGCCCGTAGAGGTTGCTATTTACCTGTAGCGGCCGCTACGTTACGTATCGGCCGCGACAAACAATCAAATGTAAAAAAAAAAAAAAAGACCTCTGCTGGCTCAGGGAGATGAAGAGAGGGAGGAATAAGGGAAAAAAAGGGACATCAGCTATAGAAACATACCTGGAAGCAGCATCATGCAACAGCAGGAGCACCATGCAGCAGCACCAGCACCAGCATGAGCACAGGCAGCAGCACCAGCATGCACCAGCAGCAGCACCAACGACAGCATCACTGCCAGGCAGCACAGTCTCCTCTTCTCTTCTTCTTCTTCATTTTTTTTTCTTTCTTCCACTTTTCCTTCCCCTCTTCTTTGTCTTTCTCGAGCCCATGTTTTTTCTTTTCCCTATAACTTTTGAGCCTGCCGTTTTGGGAAAAGAATTAGGGCATTAAAAGCCCCTCTTGTTTTTTCTTTTCCCTATAACTCCTGAGCCTGCTGTTTTGGGAAAAGAATTAGGGCATTAAAAGCCCCTCTTTAGGTCCCTCCAATATTTACTAAGTAGGGTAGGGCCCCACATTGGGCTCACCTTATGAAAGATATAAATAAAGATTAAATGGGCCCCACAGTGGCCCACCTTATGAAAGTTATAGATAAAAATCAAATGGGCCCCTCAGGTATTAAAATAGAAAAAATCATGGCTTAGCCAAATTAATAAAAATTAGGGGCTTACCCAAATTTTACTCTAATTAGAAATAGAGCTCAATCAAATTTTACTCTAACCAGAAATAGAGACATAGCCACCGTTCACACTAATTGAAAATAAAGTCTAAACAAATTTCACACTAATTGAAGAAAGGCTCTAGCAAAATTTTACCCTAATAGAAAATAGGGCTCAACCAAATAATCTCCTTTCAATAGGAAATAGGACCCTAACCAAAGTACTCTCTAATAGGAAATAGTGGCTCAACCTAAGGCCCTAATCAAATTTTTCTTTAACTGAAAATTTAAAACTATATATATATATATATATACATTTCAAAATAGGACTCAGAAATGTGATATTCTAAGCAACAATGGTGATAATATTCTTATGACATTGTTTGATTACAAACACAAATATATGTGGAAAAAAATAATCATTACTACTATTTTCTATTCAGACAACAATATAGGACCTCATAATGAGGGCACCACTATGCCCCATTTTCTTACCTACTTTTGCAAAAGAACCACATTTTCTTTCATTTTACAATTTTCTGGATTTTCTGGAATTTTTTTCAGATTTTTTGGGCGATTTTTTCAAATCGCATCGCTACGTAGCGCTCACTTCGTAGAGATTTGGCAGCGGGCCACTACACCCGCCACTACCACTATTTTCATCCTTGGTTGGGATGCATTGCATTGAATTTCACTGCATCATGTTTATATATGTATATAACCTTTTGCTAGGATTGCCTGATGTTAGCTTCGTATTGATTTGATTCCACAAGTATTTCTACTCCAGCATGTTTTGCTTAGTTGTCCTTTATTACTTTCATATGATCACATGTCTTTCGATTCAATATTGATGCAAACATGCTATGCCATTTATATTGAGTATTTGCCAAGACAGTCATACCTGACAATGTACTACACTTTGGTGCTATAGGTAACAACTCCCATGCCCTTCCATGAGGAGGCGGCGGCGGCGGAACCATAGGGTTTAGTCGAGTGGAGTGTAGACGATGTCTTGTAGAGCATCGTAATGGTGCCAGAGATCTACTATCACATCTTTTGGGTTTATTTTAGTTCTTTTGTACTTTTTTCTATGACTGTATTTTTGTAGGCCATTTCTTTTAGGTTGTACATAACATACTTTTGTATTAACAACTTTGATATTAATGGGAATGCCTTCTATTGGAATTACGCTTACTCTGATATTCTGTTTCATTATTATTTTATACCAATGCTCATTTATTGTGGACAATGGTTGGTTACACAAGCCTCCGCCGAATTTCGGAAATGCACAGATTGAGAGATCATATCTTGAATCATTCTTGGGCGGAATCATGTGTAATTAACCCAAGTCCACGACCCAGCCCCGCCTAATCCCCAGTTTGCGGGCTGAGTCACAACAACTTTAATCCAAGACAATCCCATTAGTAGGGCCAGATCCATCCTTAGCTCCAAGGCACGACAAAAGACCCAGGTCATCAGAGCAATACAACAAGCCTCCTCTAAGGGCGTGTTTGGCTGTGTGGTGAAGTGAGGTGAGGTGAGGTAAAGCCTCCATTATCCAGACAACAAAAGACAATGGACCACATCAAAAGTACATAATTTCAAAATTCCCTCCATCTTTTTCAAAAAAAGTCAAAAAAGCAACCTCCTTTCTCCACTAAAAGACAAAAAAGCTCCATTTTTTTTATATAAAAAGTCAAAAAGATTCCATACCAAACAACTAAAAACAAAACACCATCATAACACCTTATATTTTATTCTCTTGATTTGATGCTTCACCTCACCATACTTCAATTCACCATACATCCAAACAAGCCCTAAGGGAATATTGTCCAATTGGATAGGTCCATAGTAAGAGCGGAAACAAGGGGATTTATTATTGAAACCAAAGAGATCATGTCATCATCTTCCTCCGTCATCTCTAAACAATTTAAAACCCTAACACCACCATCATCTTCCTCTGAATCATCATCCCATAACCATCTGAGCTTAAATTCAATGAAGCTCTGCAAGCTCCATCTGACACCTACAAACGAGACTGAAGAGCTCTGCCCAACTGATTTCCACCATCTTCTTTCTCCATCCCGACCAATCCCTGAGATCATCCAGCCATAAGAGTATCTCCTTCGGAGTCTCTTGGATTTCGCCTTTCAGCACCTTCACTCTGCCATATAGATTTTAAGATCAACCATTGCTGTGTGAGCCATACAGCCTTCCGACAGTTTGAAAACACCATCCCTCCACACATAGAGAGGGACAACTATAAAAAGCACACATGTGCCATAAAGGCATGCCCAAAACTTCAATCCATGTTTCAACTACAATGAAAAGGGACAATTCAATATCTTCCACACAATGAAGGACTTCTCCATTTCTTTATCCGAAAGGAATTGCATCCACACCATTGAAGGATCCAACAGTTTCACTTTCACATGCATTTTAACCCACCAAAATTGCAGCCAGGATTCAACCTGTACCAACCCATTTTCAGAAGATTTTAAGAAGCCAACCAAGCTATGGCTAATGGTTTTCCTTCCTTCATTGATCACTCAAGGGGCCACAAAAGAAGAACCATTCGTTGAAGTCTCCCAGTCCCATATTGACTTCATCTTTGGGAATCAACAATAGATATATGAAGATCGTGATCTCTTGTTACAAAGTCAACAATTGAAGCATCTAATGGTCAAATGATGCATCCGAGCTAAATGAAAACATGAGAAGAAAGGACACCTCCAATCTACTTCTAAGTGGAGGAAAAGATCGAATCAAGCTTCCAAGCCACGATAAGAGAATAGAGATCAACAAGAGAATCGGAAGTTTGTGTGATTAATTTTCGATCTAGGAGGGCATTTACCTTGAGGTCAAGTTCTCTCCAAGACAGGGAGAACTAATGTAGGCCAGATTTGAACCTGGATCTCTTTGAAAATTACCAAGCAATTAACTCGACGGACTGCCGAAGTTGAGTTTTTCCATGCTTGAGAGAGTTGATGCAGTACGGACTAGGATTAGGTCAACTGAGCCAACCCATTGACCCATTGGGTTCAGCCCACAGGCCCGATTTGACTAAGAGGGACTGTGCTTTCTCTTCAATCCTATTTCTATTTTCTATTTCTGTTAGGGTTTCTATTATATGTGTTTCTATTTTATTTAAACTTCATGTTTAGGAAAGTCTCAAGAGTCTGAGTAATAGAGAGGACCAATCTGAGATACACACACGCAAACCCCTCATTACAATGTATGCTTACTATTATCAATTAAAGATTCCTCCGAGTTTTCTCTCGGATTGTGGTGTTAATCTTTGTTGTGCGCGTGCCATAGTACCTGAATCCATCTTTGGATTCGATCAACCCCATCTGTGGTGTTGATCTATTTGATGGCAAATCTGGGGATACACCACCAGCATCTTGTCTTAGGACCTAACTCTATTAAAAGAGTTCAGACTTCTAGTCCAAGGATTTTCACGATGAATCACTTCGAGAGAATTTCCTGAAGCTCTGCAGAAGACTTATTTGGAGTCTTGGCTTTGATCTTGAAGGCTGTGACCATCTAGCCTGTACAAAGGGGCACCAAGACTCCTCCCAAATCTAGATATTTGCACCCTAATTTTCATGCCTTCCCACAACTTGCTTCTAGAAAGATCAATAGCTTTCTCTGCTTCCGACTTCATTCCAACTAGATGAAGGCAAAACCCTTGCACTTCCCACGACCTTTATCCGTAGGGATAAAAGAATCCAGAGGATTCTCTTTAGATAAAACTTCCTAAGATACAAGATTGAAATTGGTTGGATCTGTAACATTATTGTAATACTAATATCCTTATTCAATATGTGCCCAAGTAATGCTTATGGGTCTTTTTAGTCAATTCAGCCTATGTTGGTCCTTTTCTTTTCTTTTTCTTGGGCCTTCTTTGATAATTCCTTTTTAGCCAACATCTTGCATCATAAATAATTTAGTAAAGCATGAGGTAAAGTGATTTGACATGTTTTATAGGACAATTAGTTTTGGAAGATGACACCATGATCTTAACAAAAATGGACATGCAAGAGGTTTGATCAATGGTTGGAAATGTAATGCAATTTCAGAAATAAAAATAAAATATAGATTTTAACTTTCAAAAACTTGGCTATCACACTTACAAAAAGTGGCACACTCTTGTCCATTGAGACAGCTAGTCATGATATGAACATGCCAAATGTGTGACATGGATAAGTTACTAGTTAACTATTTCGAGATCAGTTAGAAATCAAAGTTGAACATGCCTGGGCACATATGTAGAGGAGAATGGTTCTAGCAAATGTCTAAAGATCATATATAAACACCTCTCCAATTATCTTTCTTTCCATTTGGAGGAGTATGATTCTCTTGACTTTGGAAATTTTCTACAGTCCACCAAAAAAGTCCACATAGCTTCTAGGTGAAGTTCATTAATCCAATAGATACAACTAGTTATGGATAAGGCATCTGAAGAGTCAGCCTCAATGGTTATTTCTTACTGTATAATCTATAACAATGAAATGGAAGGAAACACATCAAACCGTTAGAAATGAACAGCATAGCCCAATTTCAGCAATTGCATTATCCATGAACAGCCGACCATGTGGCCCTCGTTAGCCAACCATAGGAAATCCATATGGTCATTTAACGTACAGGATCCACACTCCCATGTGGGACTTTCGAAATGTCATCATTTTTACCTTAAAAGGGATAACATGGTTTTGGTTTATTTTGAAACACAAACCATCAAGGACTATCATTTCTTCCGATAAGAACAATAAACTACTGATATACATGTAAATTCTACTCTCAACACCCTAGAATGAGTTTATGGTTAGTTATCATCAGTTTAGTTTGAAGTTGGTTCCCTAATGAAGACAAAAATAACCCATGGACACGTTAGAAATACAATCTCAACCAGCAGAACAAACTAGGAACTGAGAAACAAATGCGAAACACAAATGCAAAGCATATTGGGAAGGAAAATTCACTATTATGCAAAAAGCATCCGGACCATTCTGTTCCAACCAAAACTTGCGGGTAGATAGGCAAAATTAATAAAGATTCAGAAAAGAAAAGAGCACAGACCATATCAGACATGTACATTTCCATTTCCTCAATGGCCAATTCTTCACCATCGAACATCATGAAAAGCCCTTTCTAAGCTTCTGAATCGAACAGTACATCTTTCTTCGCGACCCAACTGCATTTATCCCCATATCCTTTAGATCCTCCAAAGTAAGAAGGGGCAGTACCTCCTCATCCACCTCATGAATTTCAAAGACCTGAGCGTAGCGACCGAGCCCCAATTCATTCAGCCATGACCGCACCCTGTCATCATGCGATGACTGGAACCTCCTCTCGCGTCCCCCGTTCTGCTCCAAGCTCGTCCCACACCTCCAATCCCCGCCTTCCATATCAGATGGCACATCGAGCTCCTCCACAGCATCTGGCTCCCTAATCTCCAAAACCCTCGTTCTAAACCCTCTTCTTGGAAAACCCCCTTCTTTCTCACTCCCATGCACATGCCCCTGCAGCTCCACAGCGGTGGTGTTCTCCATCGAGCGAATAGGGCTGTGTTCTTTTGATGGGGTTTCTGATCCTTCGGGATCGAAATCTCGAAACCCTTCATCATCCCCAGCACCGGCAGCGGCGGCATCCCCACTCAATTTCTCATGCTCTCCTTCACCTCCTTCCACTCTCAAAACCCAATTCGTCCTCACCCTTTTGGTTCCCGCCATCGATCCTCTCTTCTGCTTCAGCTCCCTCCCTTTCCGGCTGCCGGTCAGCCCCCCGGATGCCGGGGCAGAATCCAAATCACCACCAGATGTGTTCCTTTCATCAATCAACTCCTGGGTCTCGTGGGAATCCCCGTTTCCGATATTAGTGAGTGGCCGCGTCTTCGACGACGACGTTGCCGCCTTTCCGACCATCAGTTCTTTGGGTAGGAGGTGGCCGTGGCGGGAGACCTTCCATTGCTTGTTCTTGCGGTAATACGCTTCGTAGGAGATGACCGCCGCAGCTGATGGCTCCCCTATGTCGCCCAATCGGACGCTCGGCCTGCGCTGCCGCTTGGAGCCCAGGGAAGGGCCGGGGTTTTCCGATGCCATCCCACCGTTCGTGGGAGCATCGGATTGTGACTGAAAATCCGCCATTTTTCAAGTTTTAATTTAGAAGAAATAGGCAGAGGAAGAAGAAGGAAGGAAGGGATGTCAGTTTTTTCGAAAAGACCCTCTTCAGAGGTTTCTCAATCTTCCCTCTATATCTAGAATGTTTTAGTAGAAATTTCAATGGAAATGTTTTTTTGTGGAAATATTCTTTCTTTGTCAGAGAAGAGAAGAGGAGAAGAGGAAAATGATGGGGGTGAGAGAGAGAGAGAGTGGAGAAGGTAAACTAAAAGATCTGCGAGGGAAGGAAGGAGAAGATGAGAGCAAGGGGTAAAAAAGAAAGAAAGGAGGGGAGATGGGATTTTGGAGTGGAGCTGCTGCTATTTAAGTGAAGGGCTTTTTGATGGAAGGGCACGTGCCTAAGGAGGGACAGAAAAATCCAGGCGCTATCTTTATGTGTAGGAGCAGGAGGAGTTTCCTTTTATGTGTAGGAATAGGAGTAGGACTAGGACTAGGACTAGGAATTGCTTCGGTCATTAGTCGTGAGGAGGTGCCTGGACCGCGCTGATGTTGCAAGTCATCCAGACTGTAGATCCTCCATCGAAGCAAGTTTAGGAATTAGGAGTACATACAATAAAATTATGAGAACTTCACGGAAAAAACCCATTCAATGCGTGTGCACGAAAATGAACATTATATTTCCAATTACTAGTGGAGCCTGCACGTGCCAAGGAACTTAGATAGCATTTGGTTCGCTGAAATAATTATAGAAAGGAATGGAATGGAGATCGAAATGACAATAAAATGGAATGAGAGAAGAATAGTCAATTCCATTCCAGCGTTTGGTACGCTGAGGAATCAACCAAGTAATGGAATTCTGATTCATATTCCTGTGTTTGGTACGCTGGAATGCTGCCTGAAATAGAATCAAATTTACATAAGATTGACCAAAATACCCTTATTAGATTCTACTGTCACATTTGCATTGTTTGTGGTGGATGATTTAGGGGTGGGCCCCATAAAGGTGTAGTGAAAAAGTTTGTAATTTCTCATAATAATATATTATTATATTATATTATACTATTTGGGGGTGAGCCCCACAATGTGTAGTGAAAAAGTTTGCGTTATAATATTTTTGGGGTGGGCCTTACAAAGGTGTAGTGAAAATTTTTGTAATTTCTCAAAATAATATATTCTTATATTATATTATAATATTTAAGCGTGTGCCCCACAATGGTTGGGTGAAAAAGATATTATATTATTATTATTATTATATAATAATATATTATTATATTTTATTATAATATTTTGGGTGGGCCCCACAATGGTTGGGTGAAAAAGATATTACATTATTATTATGATATAATAATAATTTATTATATTTTATTATAATATTTTGGATGGGCCCCACAATAGTTGGGTGAAAAAGATATTACATTATTATTATTATGATATAATAATAATATTACAAGCAAGGGTATTTTTGTCTCAACAAAAAGTAAGAAATGAATGGAATGGTAATTCCTTCCGATCTTAAATGGAATGGTGATTCCCTCACATAAAGGAATGGGATTCCGGAGGTAATGGCCATTCCACTCTTTTTTGGCGAACCAAACGCTGGAATAGTCATTCCACATTCCATTCCGACCTCCATTCACGCGAACCAAACGCTACCTTACTCTTTCAGTATGATAATCTGAAAAAATAAAGTTATTGAAAAACTCAATATTAACTATCCCAATGGAGAATGATTATGTAACAAATTAAATAATTTACAATCACTCATTATTCTTATGGAATTTAGTAAAAGCTTCAATAGAAAAAAGTAAGAAGAAGATTGAATAACAAGATATATGGAAGGAAACTAATTTTAAAAAAAAAGTTGAAAACTAACATTTTCTGGCCATACATGATTATGGCAAAACACTCAGTAATTTCAATATAGATCGATAGTCCGGCCTATTTCCAATTAAAATTTGTCTAAAACTTAGCACCAAATACATACCAAATTGAATGAAACAAAATACTAACCAACCAAATTAATACCCTACTCATAACTTTAAACGAATCAACAACAAATCACAAGGATTCCAAGCAATCTTTGGCATTCTCATCCCTTCCTCTGACAAGCAAATCGTGTCTTTACAGGCATTGGGATTGATGTTGAAATTCTCTACACATAAAAATCTCAACTGAAATTTCTCATTTGAGTTCTTACAATGAATGGACAAATTCTTCAAACACAACCCTTTTCATAATCATTTGAGCTAAGCATTTCATCGAAATATAATAATATTAAGTGGGCCCATAGATGTGTAGTTCTCTTTGATTATATATATATAATAATAATACTAAGTGGGGCCCACATAAGTGTAGAGAAAAAGCATGACAAGTTCTTATACTAAGTGGGGCTCACAAATGTGTAGTTCTCTTTTATTATATATATATATATAATATAATAATACTAAGTGGGGCCTACAGATGTGTAGATGTAGAGTAAAAGCATGACAAGTTCTTCTACTAAGTGGGGCTTATAGATGTGTAGTTCTCGTTTTATTATATATATAATATAATAATACTAAGTGGGGCATACAGATATTATAATAATACTAAGTAGGGCCCACAAATTTGTAGATGTAGAGAAAAACTTTGACAACTTCTTCTACGAAGTGGGGCCCATAGATGTGTAGTTCTCTTTTATTTTATACATATATATAATATAATAATACAAAGTGGGGCCCACATATGTGTAGTTCTCTTATATTTTTTATATATATAATATAATAATACTAAGTGGGGCCCACAGATGACTAAATGTAGAGAAAAGGCATGACAAGTTCTACTAAGTGGGGCCACAGACATGTAGTTCTCCTTTATTATAAATATATATAATAATACTAAGTGAGGCCCATAGATATTTAGAGAAAAAGCATGACAAGTTCTTCTCTTTTATTGGGGCCCACATATGTGTAGTTTTCTTTTATTTTATATATATATATATATAATATCATAATACTAAGTGGGGCCCACATATGCGTAGAGAAAAAGCACAACACTATTTTTTTCTTTTATAATAAGGGCATAGATATTATATGATTATTATTATAATATAATAAGAATATATTATTATATTATATTATAATATTTGGGAGGGACCACAGGGGTGTAGTGAAAAAGTATGCAACTTCTCTTCTCTTTTATAATAAGGGTATAGATATAGATTTTATATTATTATATAATAATAATATATTATTATATTATACTATATTATATTATAAGATTTGGGGGTGCGCCAACAAAGGTGTAGTGAAAAAGTTTGTAATTTTTCCTCTTTTATAACAGTATATAAGATAAGATAAGATAAGATAAAATTGTAGATAGATAATAATATTTGGGGTGGGCCCCATAAAGGTGTAATGAAAAAGTTTGTAATTTCTCATAATAATATATTATTATATTATACTATACTATTTGGGGGTGGGCCCCACAATGGTGTAGTGAAAAAGTTTGCATTATAATATTTGGGGTTGGGCCCCACAAAGGTATAGTGAAAAAGTTCGCAATTTCTCATAATAATATATTACTATATTATATTATTATATTTGGGGGTGGGCCCCACAATGGTGTAGTGAAAAACAGTTTGCAACTTTCCCTCTTTTATAATAGTAGTAGATAGTAAATATTTGGAGGTGGGCCCCACAATGGTGTATTAAAAAAGTTTATATTATAATATTTTGGGGTGGGTCCCACAAAGGTGTAGTGAAAAAGTGTCACAGCCCCGCCCAACTCAACATGAAATTGTCCGCTTTGGCTCACGTGCACGCGCGGGGACTTCGCAGGAGGTCACCCATCCTAAAACTGCTCCCGTCCGAGCACGCTTAACTACGGAGTTCTTACAGTTTTCAGGGTCACACGGTTTTAAAAAAGCCTCATACTAAGTTAATACGGGGTTTGAGTTATAAGCCCAGGGTTAGGACTTGGATATTTCTAATGCGGGCTAACGGAAACTCACCGTTTGAAGCCCGTGGTTAACACGCTCCGCCCCGTGGTTAAGGGTGCCGCCCGGACCAAGTTCTCACATTCTCCCCCACCGGAAATAAAGCCATCCTCGGCTCTCTGATACCAATTGTCACAGCCCCGCCCAACTCAGCATGAAATTGTCCGCTTTGGCCCACGTGCACGCACGGAGACTTCCCAGGAGGTCACCCATCCTAGTACTGCTCCCGTCCGAGCACGCTTAACTACGGAGTTCTTACGGTTTTCGGGGCCGCACGGTTTTAAAATGCATCATACTAAGTTAATACGGGGTTTGACTTATAATCTCAGGGTTAGGACTTGGATATTTCTAATGCGGGCTAATGGAGACTCACCGTTTGAAGCCCGTGGTTGACACGCTCCGCCCCGTGGTTAAGGGTACCGCCCGGACCAAGTTCTCACAAAAAGTTTGCAATTTCTCAAAATAATATATTATTATATTATATTATAATATTTGGGGGTGGGCCCCACAATGGTGTAGTGAAAAAGTTTGCAATTTCTCATAATAATATATTATTATATTATATGATACTATTTGGGGGTGGGCCCCACAATGGTGTAGTGAAAAAGTTTGCATTATAATATTTGGGGTTGGGCCCAACAAAGGTGTGGTTAAAAAGTTTGCAATTTCTCATAATAATATATTATGATATTATATTATAATATTTGGGGGTGGGCCCCACAATGGTGTAGTGAAAAAAGTTTGCAACTTTCCCTTTTTTATAATAGTAGTAGATAATCAATAGTAGATAGCAGATATTTAGAGGTGGGCCCCACAATGGTGTAGTGAAAAAGTTTGCATTATAATATTTTGGGGTGGGCCCCCACAAAGGTGTAGTGAAAAATTTTGCAATTTCTCAAAATAATATATTCTTATATTATATTATAATATTTGGGGGTGGGCCCCACAATGGTATAGTGAAAAAGTTTGTATGAGATAGATAGATAGATAATAAGGGTATAGATATTATATTATTATTATTATTATTATTATTATTATTATTATATAATATATGATTATATTTTATTATAATATTTTGGATGGGCCCCACAGTAGTGTGGTGAAAGAACCATGCAAGATAGCATCTTTTATAATAGTAGATATAGATAGATAAATAAATATAATATTTTCGGTGGGCCCCACAATGGTTGGGTGAAAAAGATATTATATTATTATTATTATTAATATGTAATAATAATATATTATTATATGTTATTATAATATTTTGGGTGGGTCCCACAATGGTTGGGTGAAAAAGATATTATATTATTATTATGATATAATAATAATAATACTTTATTATATTTTATTATAATATTTTGGGTGGGCCCCACAATGGTTGGTTGAAAAAAAATTGCAACTATGCCTCTTTTATAAGAGTAGATATAGATTATAATATTTGTTGGGGGTGGGCCCCACAATGGTGTAGTGAAAAAGTTTGTATGAGATAGATAGATAATAAGGGTATATATATTATATTATTATTATTATTATTATATAATATATGATTATATTTTATTATAATATTTTGGGTGGGCCCCACAGTAGTGTGGTGAAAGAACCATGCAAGATAGCCTCTTTTATAATAGTATAGATATAGATAGATAAATAGATATAATATTTTCGGTGGGCCCCACAATGGTTGGGTGAAAAAGATATTATATTATTATTATTATTATTCTGATATAATAATAATATATTATTATATGTTATTATAATATTTTGGGTGAGTCTCACAATGGTTGGGTGAAAAAGATATTATATTATTATTATTATGATATAATAATAATATTTTATTATAATATTTTGGGTGGGCCCCACAATGGTTGGTTGAAAAACAATTGCAACTATGCCTTTTTTATAAGAGTAGAGATATAGGATAATGGCCTCCTTTTATATTTTAACCTTTTTTATTATTATTTGTCTTTTTGACTTAACGACGATATAGTCGCTCGATTCAATTTAATAATGATATTACTGCTTGTGCCTCCTCCTTGTATATTTCTCTTTTTCCTCATTTTTCTCCATTTCTCTATTCTCTTTTCACCCAGCCCACCACCCCCAACACCACTCTACCCTCACAAACTTAACTCATTTCCCCCTCACCAATCAAACCCTCCCATTCCCCTGCCTCTCAACATATGCGACCAACTCAAAAGCAAAACGAGTGAACCCATCACCAATTTCATTCACCCAACACAATCATCACACCCATCACACATCTCATTTTCTCCCAACACAACCAGGCTAAAAGAGGCCCTTTCTTAATCCACCTGGTCCCAAAAGCTGAAAATTATCAGTGCTCATCACTAACTCGATCGAATCCTTTTTTCAATCACTAACTGTAGTTTAAAAATAATTTTCATTCTCATGTGATCATATCATTCAATAACATTATGTAAAACCGCTTTACCAAATTTGAGGAAGAGATTAGCATCCGAGTTACAACTCAACGTTGCACAGGCTAGTGCATTCGGCCTCTTGAGGCTTGCGTATCAGCCCATGTAACTTAGTGTTATTAGTGGGGGCACCTGCTTTGGTGAATTGGCCTGATGCACAAGGGATCTAAGGACATTTACAACTTCATGTATTGTCGGCCTGCTGGATGCTTGTCTCTTGGTGCAAGGGAAGAGTGAGCTGGAATACTTTCGTCAACTGTTTCTACGTTTGTATCTAGCCCCGATATCGCTGTTCAGTAAAAATGGCAAAAAAAAGTGAAAATTGGCGGGAGAGACTTTACTGTCACCCAAGAACTACAAGGGCCTTTTTCGTGTGCAAGACATCTAGGATTTTTTTTTTTATCATAAAATCCTCAAAACTTAAAAAGTCATCTTCTTTTTTCTTACAAGAGTCTCCACATGCTCTTTGACCTAACAAGAAGTCAAGGTACACGCATGACCCCACAACACACATGCACTAGGTAAATTTGGGGGGTATCGAACATACAACCAAGAACCAAATCCATGTCTTATGCCAACAAACCAACACTTTAGTTGATGTCTACATAGTTTTGACATAGATTTTCTTTAAAAATAGTTTTGATATACTTTTCCATCACCATCTTCTGAAAAAGTCTCTCCATTGTTATTCATATATGCCTAAAGCAATGTGTAAGACCTTAACCCTTCTTAACTGCAATTAGTATCTAATTCATGATTATTAAATGCTAAATGTATTATTTTGCATGTTTGTAATATTGGTTAGGTAGATTCGAGGGGTTTTGAGCTAAACTAGGTAGTTTGAGGACCTTTTTGTAATTTCGGATTTGTACTTTGAGGACCTTTTTGTAATTTTAGATTTTCATGTGATGGGTAGTTTGTAGCTTTAGAAATAGCTCAATGTTGGGTCAATTAAGTATAGAATTTCATAACAAGCAACTTTCGTGTTTTGACCCAATCCATTTGAAGTCGTTAAAGCCAATTTGAAGTCATTAAAGCCCGTTTCTAGTCCATTTAATAATGATAAACTGATAGTTGCAATCACACAATTCAATCTTGGTGATTAATAGGGAACCCAACTAATTTTAGCAGTATGAGACTCACCTAATGTTGGCAATCATGTTGAAGCCCCTTAGTGTGACATAATTAGGACCCACTTAATATTGATAATTAACAAGGGCTATGTAATTGTGAGAAGATCCTACTTTAAGCATTGTGGGGCCAATCTAATATTAGGAATCATAATTGCACTCCTATAAGGATCATTGATGCTAAAACTTATAGTGGGTCGCTATAATTAATGGTTGCCCATGCAATCTTTCGTATTGAGGAAAGGTTTTTTAACATGAGATTATTTTATATAGTATATCCTTGAATAATCTAATATGAAGGTTTTTGGAAGAAAGTGGGATATTGTAAGATACTTTGTAAGTTATCCAAACACATCATTTTTTTGGTGAATAGATTATATTCTAAACTGCTGGATAATATAGCAAAATCTCATGAAATAACTTGTTTCCAAACACCCCCTAAACTCAATATCTAAGAATGGGAACATTCTCATCACATTCTATATATGCATTGAAAGTCCGGGATCATAACTCTAAAGGGGGAGGTGAATAGGGTGGGCTTCAACTTAGTGACAAATTATGCATAATTTTAAACTTCTTTAATTCAACTAATCACTAGTGATGATTATGAAACTAAATGCGGAAGATAACAAAAATAATCATTACAAAGTATTCATCATTACACAATGATTTACAGTGGTTCGGCCTCAATGTATATATCTACTATGGGCTTGTGATCCTACACCCCACCAGATTTCCACTATATATGCTTTTCAATAGGCTAAGCAATAACATTTACATTATGCTTTCTAAGGCTAAGCAATAACCTCTTGGGTTTTATGGTTCACCCCTAACCATAAATTTATGCTTTTCTAAGACTAAGCAATAACCTACACAAAAGTTGATTTCTCAAAGAAGTGTCAACACAAACACTTTAAGAGATTACAATTAAAGCTCAAATACAATGCTTCTTAATTAGGCAAATATGAAAATGTAAATCTAATTCTCACACACACTATATGAATGCAAAGATGAATGGTCAAATGTGTATGTATGATGTCCTCAATCAATTTGAAAATGAAAGCTCATAAAAATTTATGATTGAGGTAAGAATGCTAATAACATGTTAAAAGACAACTTGTAAAAATATGATACAAGCAATGCAAGTTGTATTGAAATTCCAAATCTAAAACATGTGATGTATAAGCATAGTTGTTTTCAAAACAAATTAATTTGCATATGAGTTCATGGAATGAAAACAACTAGCTAGAGATCCAACCAAGTATGAGATTCATGCTATGAGAGAAATCAAATTTTAATAAAGCATGTAACCATTCATATGAAAGTTAAAACAAACTTAGTTTGAATCTAAATGAATAATTCAAAACAACAAAGCACTTCAAAGTGAAATACATGTAATGGATTTATCAAATCATAGTTAGCATGCTAAAATAGATGTTTAAAATATTTAAACAAAGCATGAAATGGTATAATAAGGAAAACTAAGCTTACATAGATGATTTACTTATTATTCTAAGATTTAGCTTCCCTTTTCACCAACTAGCCTCCCTTAGCTCATTCCCCTTTGTTTAGCCTCAAAACACCTCAAGGAGTATCCCTTGTGTCGAGACCCCGGACCGGGAGCCCGGGCCCGCGACGGGGGTGTTGCCAATGACATCAACTTCCCACAGGTTCCCGCGGTGAGGATCCCGGAGACACGGGACAAACTCATTAGAACAATGGTTTTGCGGAAGCGTATAACAAATCGCGTCAAGATAAGACATAAGATAAAGAAACCACACTTAAGAATAATAATTATCAAAGCATGTATTCAGAGAGGGAAAAATAAGCAGGACGATTCCCAGTTACATTCAAGTTTAGAGTTAATAGAAGTATATTGTTAAGTACAACCCAATAAGAGGCCAATAAGGCCAATCCAATACCAAAAGAATCAAAATATAAAACCCTTCCCAAAAGATACACGTCTCAAGGACCCTCCCGACGCCTAGATGACGTCGTCGGGCTGCCACTCACGAGCTGGGGGTGGCTCAACAGCCTCCTCCTGACGCTCCTCCTCAGGGGCAAAGGCGTCCTCACCTAAGCACCAAAAGTACAAGAATCAAACACAACGGTTTGACAAGAAATCAATTTAGATACATGTATTTAAAACTGTTGAAAGAGAAGTATTTCTGAAAATATATACTGAACTTAAAACAATTGCAGAACTAAGATGCATTTCAGATAAGCAAAACTAACATGAATACTTATAATATCATGAATAGATAATCCCACAATGAGCCCATCCTTCCTCCATCATATAGAATGAAGAGAGAAAGCAGAACAGAAACAGAAGCAGAACAGAGCAAAACAGGATCCCGTACCATAAAAGGTAGGCGGGTACCGGCAGCGTTACCGGTCAAAACAGGTTGTATATATAATATACGACTAATCTGCAGAAAGTCCAAGTGTTTAAAGACCCCCAGACGGTGGATCAGACTGAAAGGGCAGTCTAAGCTCAGTGGTGTTCATCATAAGTCATGAATGCATAAAACGAAGCTAACATGTACAAAACAGATCGAAAATAGGGAAATCATCATCAGAACAGGGCGAAACAAAACTAATCAGGAGTAGCATAAGCTATAGCAAAACTGAACTTATGAAATGATTCCCTTATTGGTTCTTGAAACCGCTCAAAACAAGACTGAAGCTTGTAAATCAAAACAGGTGCAAAACGCTAGTTTTCGGGTCAAGACTGAGAGTCTAAACAAAATCCTCAAGCATATGTATTAAGCCCCTCTATTTGACCCTCATGTATTTGACACTAAAATGTCGTATTGAGAAATATTTGGTGCTTCCGAAGTTAGGAGACATTCCGAGATCTAATGCATGATGTCAAGCTAAAAGCCCTTAATCATATTCTAGTTTTCATTCCCAAGGAAAATTCAACAAAATAGGCAAAAACTGAATTTCGGTTGGCTCGCGGTCACCTGTCGGCTAGCCGCAGAAAAACAGATCTGCTAGCCGCCAGCTGACCGCAGGGTCCCAAATAGAAAATAACAGCATACTGGAAATGCAACCGAAAATGTTCGGTCACTTGACGGCTAGCCGCAGAGGTGCAAGGCGGTTAGCCGCCAGCAGACCGTTAGTTGACCGTCAGAACCCATTCTGCTACAGAACTCTGTGTTTCTAGCCGCGAGATTTCAGCGACCTGACGGTTGCCTTGGCGGTTAGCCGTGGTCAAATCTTCGGCTAGCCGCCAGGGCTATCCAAAATTTGCCGCTTTCTGGATTTCGAACCGTAACCGGGTCGATTAGCCGCCGATCACCATCCGGCTAGCCGCCAGGTGACCGTTAGCTCGGGAAAGGCCATCTCAGTTACCAAACTCTGGCATTGTCTTCTCCAAAACAATACAAATCCAACTAAAATGATACTGAACTAAACAAATACATTCAAATCAGGCTAAAACACATAAATGCAAGCTGAAAGATGGATTTCCAAAACAAACATCACTTTTCTATGAATACAAATACAACCCCTAAAAATCATATTTGCGCTAAAATGAGTTCCATACTCAAGCATTCATTAAATGGACTAAAAAGATAACTTGCCTTAGAGAAAGAAACCCTCTCCAAATGCTCTATTCAAGATTGAAGTCAAATCTACAAAAACCCTAAGAAGAACTTCAAAACCCTAGCATTTGCAAACAAAGGAACCCATTTTGAAAAAGGGTTTGTAAACATGAAAAACAAGGGCTTAGGAAGATGAAAGGAACTCCATAGAAGAGATTGATGAAGCCCTTACCTAAAAATGGTCAAACAAGAAGAAATGGAGAAGAAATGTAACTAGCCAAGTCGAAAAGTCCGACAAAGTAGGTCCACGGAGAGCTTGGAAGATGAGGAAGACAAAGGGGAGATCCAAGCTTCTATCCAAGTTCAAACGATTGAGCTCCAAGGAGGAAAAGATGAAGAGAAAAAGAGAAGGGAAAACTCCTCAAGCTCTGGCACGATGAAAAGTCCACGGAAATGCAAGGTGAGTGAGAGTGAAGAGAGAAAAGAGATTAATATGGCTTGGGTGCGGGGCCCCTAGAGTCTGGAACTTCAAACGGCTAAAACATGATCTTGCGGGCCCCGGACAAGGTTGACGAAGAAGGGTAAAATGATCCTTGAAAAATCTAGTTTCCAAAAAGTATATTTTTAACATGGTTTCGACATCTCAAAAATCGTGTCCAGATTTGGGTGTAAAAGACAAATCCTACCATTTTGATCAAAAACACAGATTCCAGGCCTCGTACACTGACGAGTAAAATACGGAAATCAAAGTAAACAATAAAACCACTCAAGATAAATCAAAATCACAATCAAAACAGAAATCTATGCTTATCCTCCCATTCTTACACGTACACTCAGGACCTTCCTGAGTTTGTCTGAATCAACAAACGCTCTCAAAATTCCCAAAACTAACACCAAGACTAAACACTATTCTAATCCCACGAATACTAAACCTCTTAAAACTAAACACTTACTTAATTAACACTAATCGAGTTAGTCTGGGACGGGGTCTGACATCCTCCACCCCTTAGGATATTTGGTCCACCAAATAGAAACAGTCTTACCTCAGGCAACAAATGTGGGTACTTTTGCTGAACTTGATCTCTCAATTCCTATGTTGCTTTTCCGGTTCATGATTTTCCCAAAGTACTTTCACCCAGTGAATAGTTCGATTTCTCAATTCTTGTTCCTTGGTATCTACGATTCTGCTCGGCCTTTCAACATATGATGCATCTTCCCGGATTTCTAATGGCTCGTGCTGTAGTACATGAGCTGGGTTAGGAACATACTTCTTTAGCATGGAGACATGAAATACATTGTGTACCCTGGACAATTCCGGCGGTAGAGCGAGTCTGTACGCAACTTCTCCAACCTTGCTCAGAATTTCATACGGCCCAATATATCTCCTTGCTAGCTTGCCCTTCTGACTGAATCTCAGAGTCCCCCTAACTGGTGATACCTTCAAGAATACTTTGTCACCCTCCTGAAACTGTAAGTCCCTTCGACGAGTGTCATCAAAACTTTTCTGTCTACTTCGGGCGATCCTTAAACGATCTTGTATCTGTTACAGTGTTTATTTTGTTGCAATTTGATAGGATGTATTCATCTTCATAAGCTTGTCCTCTCATTCATTCATGTTCTCCTTCATGGTTTTGTTTTTACAAAGTTATGCATGGTCTTTCAAAATATTCTTAAGTTCTCAAAGCTTTCTGTTCAGTCTTGGTATACTTCATTTTAAAAGCTTTGAATTTGTTTAGCTCTTTAAAATCCTTCAGACGTTCAGAATTTCTGTGTGTTTGGCCTGTCGGTCAGGTGTCGGCTAACCGACAGTGAACCGAGTTTAACCGAGACGGTGTCGGTTAGAATTCCAGAGAGGTTCATTTTCAATCATTTGTTGTTACTCTCTGGTCGGTCAGGGTGTCGGTCAAGGTTCGGTTAACCGACCCTCATTCAAAACCTAACCGAAGTTCTCACGGTTCGATTTCCAGAGAGCTGTTTTCTGAACTGATTTGTTCTGTCGGTTAATGTGTCGGTCACCCCTCGGTTAACCGAACAAGTTCGGTCAACCGACCATGCTTTATGTCAGCTAAAAATTTGAAATTATGACCGTTGGCAAGTGACCGTTGGGGGTGTCGGTTAACCGACCCCTGTATGTCGGCTAACCGACGCCTAGCCGTTAGAACAACTTTTTCTATAAAAAGTGGTTTTCTCTTTTGGAAAAGTTGCTGAACTTTGGGGGATTTTCAAGAGTAAGGAAGAGCAACTTTTCAAGTACCTATGTGAAGGGATTATGAAGCCATCTCATTAGTTTCAACCTTTGATCTTCAAAATGGGAGTGCTTCTCTTCTCTTTAAATTTCAAAAACATGCTCTTTTCTTAAACCTTTGTGTTTCTTTTTAAGGCATGATCATAGAGTTGCTTGTATCCTTGTGTAGTTGATTTTCATAACATGTTTCATCTTTTAAAGTCTATTTGATTTATGAAATCAACTTATGTTTTGTTTTCACATGAGTTTTTCAAAACCTAGTTTTCAAAATCAACTTGTTTATCTTGTGATTACTTCTTTCAATATACAAGTTTGATCTTTATAAAAACCATGTGTAAATCATTCTACTCTTTGTCTCACATATGATTAGCATCTTTGAATCATCTTGAATTTCCTTTTCTAAAAAGAGTTTGAATGTTTTTCTAGAACTTGCATTTACTACACTCTTTGTCATTCATTTGCATGCATCTAGAAGTTTAGTTTTTCATTTTCATATCAGCCTATTTAGAGGCAAATCTTAGTGCTTGATTTGTTCTCTTATCCATGCATATTGAGGCATATTTCATAAGAGAAAAATCTAAGTTGTAAAGGTTAGTGCTTAGCCTTGAAAAGCATTTGTTGTGGTTGTAAAGGTTTATACTTAGCCTTGAAAAGCATAATGATGTATGTACGTGTAAGGTTTGAGGTGATCCTAAACCTTAAATTGATTAGTGAAAATCCGGTAGGGTTACCGGGAGTGGATGTAGGCAATTTGGCCGAACCACTATAATTGATTGTGTTATGGTGATTGATCTTTTACTTTTATTTCATGAATGATATACTTATGCTTAAGTAGTCATTAAATAGAGAATGTGGCTATATGAATGCTTAGGATTGAATATCTAGGAGTCATCTCTCTTCATCAAAGCATAATGTATTTAAAAGTGAAAGAAATTTAAAAGTTGTTTAAGTTCTTAGGAGTAATCCTATTCACCCCCCCCTCTAGGATTCGATCTTGGACTTTCAGTATCAATTTGACCTTGTCACTCGTCTCTCCAACTATCGTCGGTCCATGAAAACTACGTACACCGACTTCTTCCCAACAAACTGGGGTTCTGCATCTTCTACCATAAAGTGCTTCAAAAGGTGCCATGCCGATGCTAAAATGATAGCTATTGTTATATGCGAACTCACAAAGTGGCAAGTACTCATTCCACTGGACCTTGAAATCCAGTATACAAGCAAGCAACATATCTTCCAAAGTCTGTATAGTGCACTTAGATTGACCATCTGTCTATGGGTGGTACGCTGTGCTGAACTGTAGCTTGGTGCCCATGGATTCCTGTAGAGTCTTCCAAAACCTTGAAACAAATCTGCTATCTCGGTCGGAGGTGATGGATACTGGCTGACCATGTCTGCTGACAATCTCATTAACAAATAGTTCTGCAAGTGGAGCCATGTGCATCTTAGTCCCTGTCTTCATTGGAATGAAGTGAGCAGTCTTCGTGAGACGATCAACAATGATCCAAATCGCATTATTCCCCTTCTTAGTAGTCGGCAGACCGGAAACAAAATCCATGGTGAGGTGTTCTTATTTCCACTCCGGAATCTCTAATGGCTGTAGCAAGTCAGGGGGTTTTTGATGCTCTGCTTTAATCAGTTGACAGGTTAAGCAACGGGACACAAAAGCTGCTATTTCTCGTTTCGTATTATTACACCAAAAACGGTTCTTCAAGTTGTGGTACATCTTTGTGCTACCCGGATGCATAGAGTACTTTGTACTGTGGGCTTCGGTTATCAACTCATTTTTCAATTCATCCACATTTGGCACACACAACCGGTCGCGAAAGTATAGTACTCCGCTCACTATCCTGAAATCTGGACGCTCTGCAATATGCTCCACAATCTTTGCTAAGTCCGGGTCCTGCAATTGACTATCCTTGATCTTCTGGATGAAGGTGGGTTCCGATACTGTCATATTTGCTAACATTACACCACCGATTTTCTGCTCAAAGCGTCAGCTACTACGTTCACTTTCCTCGGATGGTATTTGATTGGAAAATCATAGTCTTTAATGTACTCCATCCATCGCCTCTGCCTCATGTTCAATTCCTTTTGCGAAAACAAGTATTGTAAACTCCGGTGGTCTGAATGGACTTCAAATTTTTCTCCGTAGAGATAGTGTCTCCACATCTTCAAGGCAAAAACGATTGCTGCTAATTCCAAGTCATGAGTTGCATAGTTCTTCTCGTGATCCTTTAACTGCCTCAAGCCGTAGGCGATCACTTTACCATTCTGCATCAATACACAGCCTAGTCCCACATTCGAAGCATCCGTAAAAACAATAAATCCGCCACTACCCGACGGTCAGGTGAGGATTGGGGCTGTAGTTAGTCTCTTCTCCAACTCTTGAAAATTGGCCTCACATTGATCTGTCCATACAAACGGTACACCTTTCCGAGTCAACTTTGTCAAGGGTGCTGCAATAGATGAAAAACCTTGGACAAATCTCCGGTAATAGCCTGCTAATCCCAAAAAGCTTCTGATTTCTGTCACATTACTTGACTTCTTCCAATTGACAACTGCTTCTATCTTGGATGGGTCCACTGATAAACCTTCCTTGGAGATGATGTGGCCTAGAAAAGCAACATGCTTTAGCCAAAATTCGCATTTACTGAGCTTCGCATACAGCTGATTGTCCCTCAGAAGTTGTAGTGAAGTCCTCAAGTGCTCTTCATGCTCTGCCTGACTCTTGGAATACACGAGGACATCATCGATGAAAACCACTGTGGAGTGATCCAAATGTTGTGCAAAGACCTTGTTCATGAGAGTCATGAATACTGCGGGTGCATTAGTCAACCCAAAAGGCATCACCAAAAATTCTTAGTGCCCATATCTTGTTCGAAAAGCTGTTTTTGGAATATCTGAGTCTCTAACCTGATGGAACGCGCTCCGAGGCGCCGTGGGGCGGCTACCGGGGTCGGCGGAACGTGGGAGTCCGTCGGGTCCGGCCCTTTCGCGCCCTGGCGGGCCCTGAAGCATGCATCCACATTTTTTTTTTGTGTGGGTGTGCCAGATTTTCTATTTTACTTGGAATTGCAAGTGGTAATCCGGAGATCAACCTTCGCAAGTAAAAAGGAAATCAACTTCTTTCAAGTTTTCCATTGCACAAATATTTAAGAAAAGAGACATTTTCTTGGTTTGCCGTGAAAGGCGATTTTGTTTGGCATTTATAGCCGATTTTGGCGTTTATAGCCGATTTACAATTCTTATCAATAATGAAAGACAAGAGTTGTGATTTTTGTCTCTTTAGAAAAATACAAATAACAATGAAAAGCAAGAAAAAGAAGATCTAACTTTTCAGGAGATTGTGGGGGACTCGTTCAGATTGACGGTCGCAAGCCATGTGTGGGCTTCGCCATCATCCATGCAGATAAGAACAGAAGATGCTCTTGATTCGCTTGGCTTGGCTATAACCTCAGATTTTTAGAGGACAAAGACCAAGAGAAGGTCCTATGTCCAATAAAAAGCTAAGTAAACGGGCTGAAAAGCCACGTCTAAGCCATTGGAGGCAGCAGGAGAAGGCAAGGACCTTGGGGGGGTACCCCCCAAGGGACTTTTGTCACCTTGTAGTGGTGGCCGGTGCAGAACTTCAGCAGAGTTTTTCTCTCTTTTTCTTTCTCTCAGATCTCTTTCTGATCTTTTTTTTCTGATTTTCTCTCTGATTTTCTCCTCTTTTTTCTGATCCCCATTTCAATGGAATGCTCTCTTATTTATAGGCCTTTGGTAGCCATTTAGGAGGGTTTATGAGCCTTAATGGCTTTAATGGGAGGAGTTACAAGATTTATTTCTTGATTTTGTAACTCCTTTTTCCTTGAATCTGATTGGCCGATGGAGATTAAGGGCTTTTAATCACCTTAATTACCATAATGGGAGGAGTTTCATGGTTTAAATGCCATGAATCAATTGACTTGTAACTCCCAAATGCTTGCTTCTGATTGGGCCGTCCAAAGAAATGAATTAATGACTGCAATAAAGCTAGTCAATTAACCACATTAATTGGTCGCCGAGCAGTCGAAGAGTCGCGGGCCATGCCGTGTCTTCTGGAATTCTTCTGGCGATGATCATCGATGGATCTACATGCTGATCGACATCGGATGAACATGTAACTTCAGACATTGATAGCTAAGAGTGGGCCGGTGACATCTGTCTTGTCGATTTCACGATCGGTCGGACAGAAAGTGCACTTTCTTGGTCGACCGGTTGGCGATCTTGGAGCGATTAATGATGATTTTATGCTTTTGACGGCGGATCCGAGATGTCGTCGGATATGAGTCAATTTAAAGCACTAAAAATCACATTTTCAGGAAACCACAGGGGCCAAAGTGCGCGAAACGCGAAAAAAGACGGAAAAACGGGTCACCGGCGGAAAATCCGGTGACCCGGACCTCCATGGTCGCAGGGGCCTGCGACCATGGGCCATGGTCGCAGGGGTCTGCGACCCTGGGGGATTTTTCCCCTTCGGAGCCCGTTTTGCGGTCGTTTTGAGGTCTTTTTCGTCGCCGTTTTCTTCTGTATTTTTCTTGACATTTCTTCTCATTTATTGGCTTGATTTCCCTGTAGAAAACTTGATGAGAATCCTTGCATTTTTAGAGTGCAAAGTTTCCAATTTTCCGGGAAAGCCGAAGACTTTGTCGCGTAGAGCTGCTGATTTTCCGCCAGAAGCTGAAACTTGGTCAAACGATGTCGGAATGACCTGAAATTTGAGGTGAAGCCTCCTGAGCAATAAATAAGACCAACCATAGGCTTTTGTTTGAGTTTTGAAGCCGTTTGGGGTCCCGTCGATGCTTCACTTGATTTTGCTGCGGGGAAAATGCCGAGCTTTGATATGTGGCCAAACGATGTCCGATTGACCTGAAATTTGACGGGGAGCCTATTGGAGTCATTTTGAGACGTTCCATGGGCTCCGTTTTGGATGTCATGGTCCCGGGTTGCTCCGCCGCCGGTAGGCTTGATTTTCTCTCGGAGCATCGAAACCTGGTCAAACGTTGTCGGAATGACCTGAAATTCGACGTGCAGCCTTTTGGAAGCATGTTGAAGCCACTCATGCACTTGGTTTGATGAGCGAAGGCTTCGGTGGTTCCCGCCGCCGGGAGGCTTGATTTTGCTGCTCGAGCATTGATGGAGGGTCAAACGTTGTCGGTTTGACTTGAAATTTGGCATGGAGCCTTTTGGATGCATTTTGAGATCATCCACAGGCTCTGATCGGGAATTTGATGTCTCCGATGCTGTCGCCGCCGAGAGCTCCTGTTTAGCTGTCGGAGAAGTGAAGTTAGGCCAAATGTTGTCGAAATGGCCCGAAACTTCATGTGTACTCTTCTCTTGGCTATCTTGAAGGATCTTGCAGTTTTTGTTTGATTCTGACAAGATTTGAATTTTTGGAGAAATTGCATTGCCTATTTATGGCAGGTTGCGACTTCATGCAGCTTTCTTGATGTTGAAGAGGCAAAGCGACATTTTTTGTGTCAACAAATGCCCCCTCGAGGTACAGCGACGAGTTGCTTGACTTTTGTAGTCGATGTGCCTCGAAGAGAGTTTTGAAGGAGAGCTTGTGTCTCGACCAAGAGTCTTTGAGCAATCCTTCCTTTGGTAGAGTAGCCTTTGAGCTTTCAGGGGAATTTTATGGTAGTGAAAGGAATCACACACCATCTCGAGGCAAAGTTTTGAAGATGACATCAGGGATGTGGATTTGGGTTTCTGTTTTTGATCTTGTGACCTAACCAGCTATATATGGCAGGTTAGGGGATCGGGTTTTGGTTTTGACCTTGTGACCCAACAAGCTGTATGTGGCAAGTTGGGGGATCTTGATTTGGTTTTTGGTTTTGGTCTTGTGACCTAACAAGCTGTATGTGGTAAGTTAGGGGACCAGGATTTGGTTTTTGGTCACTCTTTGGGACTATGTGGGTCCATTGGAGTGGTTTGGATTTTTGTGGAATGTCAATTTCAAGATTTTGGCTCAATTTGGTATATGAGGCTGGATGGTTTGATTTTTGGAAGCTCATGGGGCTTGGGATTTTTTTGTATGGTTCAATCAACTCAAAAGAGGCATGGAACCATTATTGTATGCTCTTGGTAAGAGGATTTTTTCTGACTAAAAGCCCATTTTTTTTTTTTTTTTTTTTTTTAGTGCCTAGGTGGTCAAACCTGGCTCATATGGGCTAGCCCATGGGACCTTAAGCTTTTTAGGATGGCTTAGATCTCATGTGGGGCCATTTTTGTAAAGAATATCTAAAGATATCTCATTTGGATAGAGAATATCTAAAAATATCTTTAATTGGAGAGAATCTCTCATCTTCCCTTAATTTGGGAGAGAATATCTCAAGGTATCTTTCTTTTTGGGAAAGAATCTCCAATCTCCTATTTTGTTGGAGAGAATCTCTCATTTGATTTGATTTTGGGAGGAAATCTCTCAAAGACATCTTTCTTTTTGGGAAAGAATCTTTCTAATTCCTTCTCTTTTGGTAAGGTTACTAATTAGTAACACTTACCTTTCTTCTTTGTTTCCTTCTTTGATTTGCTCTCCTATAAAAGCAAAGGAAGGTAGGATCTCTTGCTCTTATTGCTTTCTTTTGCAACAATCTCAAGAGAGCTCCAAGACCAAGAGTTTTTCTTCTTCAAGGATCTTCAAGCTTTTTCCTTCTTCTTCTCCATCAATGGCTTCAAGTAAGTTTTTTTTCTTTTTCTTTCAAGAAAACTCTATGTAGAGAATAGGATGGTAAAGAAAGTTTCTCTTCTCTTTTCTTTTTTTCTTTCTTCTTTTTTTTTCTTTCTATTCTTCTTCTCTTTTTTTTTTCTTTTCTTTTTTTTTTCCACTTGATTTCTGTTTTTTTTTTTTCACGTGTGTCTCTTTTCTCTTTTTTTTTTTTTTTTTTTTTTTTTGTGGGCCGTACGGACAGATCCGTACGGCCACGTGGCCTGATTTTTTTTTTTTTTGAGAAAGTTTCTTTTATTTTTTTTTTCTTTTCTTTCTCCCTCTTTTTTTGAGAAAGTTTCTTTTTTTTTTTTTTTTTTGCTCATCATGATAATGCGTTTTTATGCAAATCTAGATGTTCATGCATGTACTTTTTGTAGATTGAGCATGATAGCATACCTGAAAATCTTTGCAAATTTGGGAATTTGGAGCTCGCAGCGATGTTGAGCCCTTCTTGATTTTGCGGAGATTTTGAGGTTTCGAAAGTTTGGAGTTTCGGAGCCCGCAGCAATGTTGAGCCCATCTTCAAACTTTCTATTTCCGTCGGGGTATTTCCTTTTTCTTTGGAATTGCCCCGGAGTCATGCCAAAATTTCGCCAGATTTTTGGTGGGACAAAGTGACCCCTTTTTTTTTTAGCGAAATCCTGTCATTTTGATGACGATCTTTTTCTTTTCCAACCTTTGCAGGTGGTTCCTCCAGAGCGAACAAGGGTAAAGAGCCTGCTACAAGCGTACCTCGTCGATCTGCTAGATCTTCCAATGTGGCCGTTCAGCAAGCCTGGGAGAAGGTCCAGTTTGTTGAGAAGAACTTGGAAGAGTGCGATTCCCTCAATCGCGATGAGATGAGACAGCGATTGATTGCTCTCAAGGATGAGGAGTTCTATAAGATCATGGTAAGCAACCGTCCTTGGGTTATGGACGATCTGAGGGTTTTACCCAAGCCTACCTTCTTCTTTGGAGATGCAGTCCCTGACGACTTGACATACCAAAGGAGATGTTTTCAGTTCTCTTACACAGCAAATGGTGAGGAGAGAACTATTTCTACCCGGTCGTCTTTTGACCGGACCATCTCGATCCTGAGCCTTTCTCCCACGTGCCCTAAGAGGGAAGATCCTCCGAGCTGGGTGAAGAGGACCAGTGTGATCAAGACCGGGGTTTTTGTTGGTGGACCTTCTGGTTTTGCGGAGAAACCACCTGTCCGTATGGACGTGTTGATGCCAGCCAGTGGCTATCAGGGCTCTGATTACCCGTCGGTCGATTTGGGACCGGTAGGCCTTGGCATTTTCAGCGGTGACGGCAGCAATTGGGTGAAGCCTTTTCGACTTCGTGGCCGTTTCAATGCTGACTCCGATTGGAAGTCATGGACTGATCGCGTCCTGCTGATTGGTGGCACCATTTTGAAGGAAGCCGGGATTTTTGACGCGGTCCGCGCTTTTAGGGAGACCGTGACTTTTTCCGATGATGCCTTCATGGCTATGTTGGAGTCTTTCCTCCCTCAGACCAATACCTTCGTTGTCACGAATGGTGAGGTTGGTTTTTCTCTGAAGGAGTTGAGTGCTATTACTGGATTGCCCATCCTTGGCAAACTCTACGAGGAGTTCATGCCGATTGACAGCGTCCTTGAGGAGCAGTCAAAGGAGTTTAGGCTCCTATACTTTCAGCTCGTCGCCTTCTATGATTTTTTGAAGGAGGGCTCGAAAGTGAGATCCAGCAGTTGGAAGAGTTATGGCTCTTCATTCTTCAACTTCTTTGACAGCAAAGAGTCTTCTGATAGCATGACCCGGGAAGACAGGAAGAAGACTTCGGTCATGCAGGAAGAGTTGAAGGGTTTCTTCGCGAGCACAGATGCCATTTGTTCTGACATTGCATTGCGGAGAGATCTTGCTTTTTACCTCACTTTTTGGCTAGGTGAGGCTATTTTTGCTGGTGGAGATGGGACGCACATCAGGCCGCATTGTATTTTTCCGGCTTGTCAAATGGCGTTTGGAGAGCGGCTTGCTTTGGTGCCCGCTCTTTACTCCTACCTGTGTACCAAACTGCAGGCTGCTGCTTTCTTGGTTCGGCTTGGGCTCCCTATGAATAGGGTATTTTCAGCCCATATCTTTTATTCGTGGTTTGTATACCACTGTCCTGGCTTCCACCAGCTGGGTGCTGCACAGGATGATGATCCTCTGATGATTCGATTGGCTAAGGGAAAAGCCGTATCTGAATCACTTTTGTTTGCCCGCATGAGGATCCGACGGTTCAGGGACGTCGAGATGGGGCAGTCTTCAGTTAAGCTTTCTCCGGAGTTACTGAAGAAGGCTTTTGATTTTGGTTCCTCCCGAGACTCTACCAGAGCAGGGTCGGGAAGGCATTACTCTTTGACCAATGCAGAGAAGGAGTGGCTTTTCAGCATACGAGTCGGCACGATGGTGTACCGTAGACATCTTTTCGTCGACATCCAGCCGTATGTACCTTCTCGCTTTGCGCTTCAGTTGGGCTTCTCTCAAGGCGTTGTTGGAGCGCCTTCGAGTATGGTGAAGCGTTTTGGGGGTTTGCAGGATGGCAGAAATGCATGGGCTTTCTATAGTGCTGAAGACACTACTGCCACGATTTCTTATCCTGAGCTGTCGACTTTCCGAACTGCCGGCTTCACGAAGTGGTTCGCGGAGAGCTTTTTGGCATATCGGGGGCTTTCCAAGAAGGAGCTTGATGTAAAGCTGTCTTCTGGAAAAGGCATTGGGAAGTCGGATGGCGTCCGGCGAGAGGAAGTTTGGGCCTTCCTTTCTGGAGAGAAGCACAAGATAGGCTTTCTCGGTGACCAGGGCGTCATTGGTTCTGAAGCTGTTCGGGAAGTACCTGATGAGGCTTTGGAGCAGCTAGAACAGGAGGAAGCTGAGCTCGACGCTTGGATGCAAGCGGCACAGAGACGAGCTTCCGTGGGTCTACTGGCGAGAGCAGACCATCCAGTGAGGAGTCAAGTGAGAAACCTGACTCTGATAGTGGGGCGGGTTCTTCTAGGAAGCGAACCCGTAGAGGTAAGAAGAGGAGGAGTCATCATCGCAGCGAGGGGCCACATGAGGACTCTCCTGACATGGAAATCCCTCTTACCATCAACGAGGAGGTGCCAGAGGCTGTCGACGAGCCTCCAGAGAAGAGGAGTCGTGGGGAAGAGACCATTGGTGAAGGTATGATTCTTCCTTTTTCTTCTTTCATGGGGCTTTCCATGTTCTGATTTGTTTTCTCACCCTGCTGCTGCTTTTTTTTTTTTTTAACAGAGGATGAAGACTTGCCGATGCCTGAGGTTCCGACCGATGAGGCGGTGATGGAGCCGGTTATGGCATCTGAAGAAGAATCGAGGGACTCTGGAATGATTCCAGAATCTCCAATTGGTATAACTTCTTTCGCTTTCTCTTTTTTTTTTTTTTTGCTTGCGACTTGATTTGCTAACATTTTTCTTGTCAGCTGACTCGCCACAAGATTCCGATGACTTTGAACCATCAATGGATGCAAATGTTGATGATGCTTCTGATGAGTTCATGGAGGAAGAGAGTGTCCCGCCAGTCGTCAAAGAAGGTACTTTGTAGTGATGACCCTGATGGTTTTTTTTTTTAACAGGATCATATTCATACCTTTTTGTGTTTCATTTGCAGGTTTTGAAGTGACAGAAGAGAGTCCATCGCCTCCTTCAGAACCAGAGCAAGGGATGCCAGAGGTCTATCCGGAGGTAGAGACCAGTTCTGACATGATTGAGGAGATGCCTCGTGTTGAGATTCCCTCTCCAGTGGCTCCAAGTGGAAAGAGTTCTTTTGTTACTCTTCCAATGGGACATGACATGAGCAGCCGATCAGCGGAGAAGGGTGAATCTTCATCCAGTTCGTCTCTTCAATTTGCGAAGAAGGTGCTGGCTCGGGTTTTGAGTTCTTGGGTCAAGACTCTCCTTTCTGGACACTTGGAGGCAGGATTTGGCATGATCCCACATGTACAGGAGATTCTGACCGACACCGAAGAGGTTGGTCTGGATGTCACAGGTGCCAGGGCGATCGTTGATAGGATCATTGCACTGGGTGACAAGTGGTTTGAGACCATGGATTTCCCTGACGACCAATTCTTCAAGGAGATGTTCTTGGACCCTGCTGATAAGGCTAAGTCTGACCTGAATGAGGCTACACAAAGCAAGAAGCAGCTAGTTCGGGAGAAGAACAAGGAAGAGCTAGCCATCATCGGATTGAGGCATGACCTTAACGTCCTTGATAGGGAAGTTGAGGAGGCCAGGAAACGTCTTGAGCATTTGAAGGCACAAGTCGATGCGAAGTGGGCTGCTATAACAGAGGCTCGTGACAGGGAGAGTACTCTGATTCGCAGGGTTGCAGATGCCGGTCAAGTTCTCGAGAGGAGGACTCTAGAAAACGAACGATGGCAAACTGCTGGGGAAGAGCTTCCCGGCGTAAAAGAAGGGTTACGGCATTCGCCAGCATCTCATGGCAAGTTCCTGAAGAAGCGTGCCTTGGAAACTCTGACGGCTGAGGCCAAAAGTTTGCTTGAGGAGCTGAAGCTTTGGCTGGAGACCATTTTTGGCTGAGCTCCTGATTTTTTATAGCAAAAACCATTCTTCTTTTTTTTGGTACCACATGTATTTTTTGGTACTCTTTTTTTTTGTAGTGCTTGTGAACACTTTCTTTTTTTTTTGGTACCACATGTATTTTTTTTGGTACTTTTCTTTTTTTTTTTTGTAGTGCTTGTGAACACTTTCTATTTTTTTTTTTTTTGCTTTGGTACCACATGTATTTTTTTGGTACCTTTTTTTTTTTTTGTTGTTCCCTACGCTCACTCAAATCTTTTTGTGATGAAAGCAATTGCTAAATGGGATTTGATCAAAAGCTTTGTCATTTTGTGAAAATCTTTTGTCAAATAATTGTTTTGGCATGGGAGCCTGATTTTGGTTGTAGCGTGAAAGCCGATTTTGAGATGGCATGGAAGCCGAAATTTTATGGCATAAAAGCCAAAATTTGGGTTGGCATGGAAGCCGAAATTTTGTGGCATTTACAGCCAGTTTGGTGGCATTGATAGCCAATTTGTGGCATTGATAGCCGGTTTGGTGGCATTGATAGCCGGGTTTTTTGAAAGCCAAGTTTTGTTTTGTTGGCATGAAAGCCGATTTTTTGTGGCATTGATAGCCGGTTTGTGGCATTTATAGCCGGTTTTGACATGAGAGTCAGGTTTTTTTTTTGTGTGGCATTTGTAGCCGAGTTTTTTTTTGAAAACCAAGTTTTGTTTTGTCGGCGTGAAAGCCAATTTTTCGTGGCATTGATAGCCGGTTTGTGGCATTTATAGCCGTTTTTGACATGAGAGTCAGTTTTTTTTTTTTGTGTGTGGCATTTATAGCCGATTTTTTTTGAAAACCAAGTTTTGTTTTAGCATGAAAGCCGATTTTTCGTGGCATTGATAGCCGGTTTGTGGCATTTATAGCCGGTTTTGACATGAGAGTCAGTTTTTTTTTTTTTGTGTGTGGCATTTATAGCCGATTTTTTTTGAAAACCAAGTTTTGTTTTAGCATGAAAGCCGATTTTGGCGTTTATAGCCGGAAATTTTTGTTTTGGCATTTATAGCCAGATTTTGGCATTTATAGCCGAGTTTTGGTTTTCAAAATGCAGGTATCGACTAAATGTCGCCTCCCCGCTGAATGGTCTTGCAAGTATCGATGGAATGTCGCTTCCTTGCTCATTCGATTTTGCGAGTATTGATGGAATGTCACTTCCTCGCGGGTTAGGTTTTGCAAGTATCGATGGAATGTCGCTTCCTCGCGAATTGGGGTGCAAATATCGACTAAGCGTCGCTTCCCTGCTTTTCCCAAAACTTTTGGTTTTGCGGGTACTGACTTGATGTCGTTTCTCCGCGATTTTTGAAATTTGAGGTTTTCTCGAACCATTTGAAATTTGGGTTGTGGATAGCAACTGAAATGTTGCGTCTCCACGATTTTAGAGGTTTTGGAAGTATCAAATGGGGTTCGCATCCTTCCGATTTTTTGAGTTTTGCGAGTATCGACTAAGTGTCACTTCCCCCCGGTTTTTGAAAAACCATTTTTTTGTTTAAAGACACGAGGGTCGTAAATTTTGACCTAAAACCATTTGGCGGTAAAAGGTAAGGTGGACTAGGGTGGAAATCCCTGAATCCGGATTTTTGTTTCAAACCATGAATTTTGGTTCAAGGATCGAAAGTTTTGGTTAAGTCAGGGAGAGGCTCCTAAACTTGGATTTTTTTGTTTTTTTTTTTTGAACAATGAAACGGTAAAAGTAAGCATTGTTTTTGAATCTCTAGAAATTTTGACATTTGATATGAAAATTCTAAAAAGAGTGGGTTTGACGAGCGAGTACCTGAGAACAAGTTTTGGCCATACAGGCATTGCTCTTACCCAGTTGGGTAAGTCTTCAAGGGTAGTACCGCTTCAAGAACTTGCCGTTGATAGGCAGTATACATCTGTCGCCTTCCATGTTTAGGAGGGCATATGCGCCGTTGGAGAAGACTTTGTCGATGACGTAGGGTCCCTCCCATTTTGGTTCAAATTTGCCTTTGGATTTGTGTGCGAAGACCATTGGTCTTTTTACCGCAAGAACCAAGTCACCCTTTTTGTAGGCGCGTTGCCGGACCCTTTTGTCAAAAGATCCTGCCATGCGTGCTTGGTAAAGTTCAATGCTTTGTCGAGCTTCGAGCCGTCTCTCGTCGAGATTGTCCAGCTCATGGAGTCGCAATTTGACATTGCTTTCTTGAGTCATGTCATTTTGTAGAGATACCCTCAGAGAAGGAATTTGTACCTCTAGGGGCACGACAGCTTCGCATCCATAGACCAAGGAGAATGGTGTGCTATGGGTTGGTCCTCGAACGGTGGTTCGATAGGCCCACAAAGCTTCAGACAGTTTGTCGCTCCAGTCTCTTTTGTGACTAAAGACCATTTTCTTGAGGATTTTGCAGAGTGTCTTGTTGAAAGCTTCTGCTAATCCGTTTGCTGCCGGATTGTATGGAGTCGAAGGACAGCTTTGAATTTTGTATTTGTCGCAAAACCTGTAGAATCGATGATCCCGGAATTGTGGTCCGTTATCATGGACGAATCTCTTGGGTATGCCGAAACGACAAATGATGTTGGTGCGCAGGAACTGAAGAACTGATGAGGTCTTCATTTCGTTGAACGCAAATGCTTCTGACCACTTGGAGAAATAATCCGTAGCGGCGAAGATGAAGCGATGACCTTTGCTTGAAGGGGGAGAGATAGGACCTATGATGTCCATGCCCCATGCTTCAAAAGGCCATGAGATTGCTGTAGGATGCAGCCATTCCGGAGGCATGTGAATGTAATCTCCGTGAACTTGGCATAGCTGGCAGCGTTTGGCAAACTGCATTGCATCAGCTACCATGGTAGGCCAATAGTAACCTAACCTTTTTATCTGATCATAGAGCTTAGGACCTGCCTGATGGGCTCCACAAAGACCAGCATGAACTTCTTTGAGTGTTTCTTCGGCCTCTTGTTGTGACAAGCAGCGTAGAAGTACTCCGTTGAAGGATTTCCTGTAGAGGATTTTTGAAGGAATATCCAAATGAAAGTTTGGGGCTCGCCTTTGTATGCTTACCTGTTCTTTTGGATCTTCAGGTAGGATTCCGAACATAGTGTAATCAATGAACGGATCCCTCCAGTCGCCGATTGAAGGTTGAAGGATAGAGATCCGACTTCCAACCACTCGGTGGCATTCAGCAACTGCTTGGTGTGTGTTAAGAGGAGGGAGGATCCTTCTCTCGCACACTGTAATTTGCATGTTTTCCCCTTCCTGGATCGCCATTGATGCGGCAAGTCCGGCCAGGGCATCTGCACGGATATTTTCACCTCTACGAATGTGGGTGATGTTGCAGATGTCAAACTTTTGCAGAAGCGATTGTGCCTTGTTGTAATAAGGCAGCAGATCGGGCTTCCTGACTTCATATTTCTGATTCATCTGGTTGACGATCAGTTGAGAGTCTCCAAAGACTTCCAGCATGGTGATACCGGATTCGATGGCGAGTTCCAATCCTAGGATCAGAGCTTGGTATTCAGCTGCATTGTTTGTGCATGGTTCCAGTAGCGAGAAAGCGTGTGGAATCATGCATTTGTCGGGGCTAACAAAGAGGATGCCAACTCCCGAGATCAGCTTTCTGTTTTCATTTGTCCTGGTTGCACCGTCAAAGTACATGTCCCAGGAGGCATTTGGTGAGGAAGTCTCCACGTTGTAGACAGGTTCGTCTGGGAGATCATCTCTGAGTGGTGAATCTTTAGGCAATGGATGCTCTGCGAGGAAATCTGCTAGAGCTTGGCCTTTGATTGCTTTTTGTGGAACATACCTAATATCAAATTGTGACAAGAGGATGGACCATTTTGCCAGTCGGGCATTGAGAGAACCGGCCTTCGTGACAAGGACCTTCAAGAGGTTGATCCTCGAGACCAGGTAGACTGTGTTGGAAAGCAAGTAGTGACGTAGCTTTTGTACGGCGAACATCACTGCAAGGCATTCTTTTTCGACTAGAGAGTAGCGATGCTCTGCACCTACTAGCATGCGGCTGAGGTAGTATAGAGCAACTTCTTTTCCCTCACCATTCTCTTGTGCAAGCAGAGCGCCTACAGAATGATCAAGAGCTCTTGTGTACAAGATGAATGGTTTTCCAGTGGCAGGAGCAGCTAACACTGGAGGTTTGGTCAGGTATGACTTGATATCTTGAAATGCGGCTTCACAGTCGGCATCCCAGACAAAGTCTACACCCTTTTTCATCAATCGAGAGAATGGACGGCATTTCCCCGAAAGATTGGAGATGAACCGTCTGATGTAGGCCAATCTCCCTTGGAGCCCTTTTAGTTCTCTTAGGGTTCTTGGAGAGGGCATTTCTAGAATAGCCTTGACTTTTATGGGGTCAAGTTCTATTCCAGCTTTCCGAACAAGGAATCCGAGAAACTTACCCGACGAGACGCCAAAGAAGCATTTTAGAGGATTCATCCGCAGTTTGTGTTTGCGAAGTCGGAGGAAGACTTCCCGAAGATCTTTGAGATGGTCTTCTTTTCTTCTGCTTTTGACGGCGAGGTCATCAACGTAACATTCGACCGTCTTGTGCTGCATATCTTGGAATATTTTCATCATAGCCCTCTGATATGTGGCACCAGCATTTTTCAGACCAAATGGCATGACAGTGTAGCAATACACGCCAAATGGAGTCCGAAATGAAGTGTGTTTTTCATCCTCGGGATGCATCTTTATCTGATTGTAACCAGAGAAGCCATCCATGAATGTCATTCGCTCGAATCCGCAGGTATTGTCAATCATCACCTCCGGTATGGGGAGCGGGAATTCATCTTTAGGGCAAGCGCCATTCAAGTCTCTATAGTCAATACAGACTCTGATCTGCCAATTCTTCTTTGTCACGGGGACAATATTGGCCAACCACTCTGGATGTTGTTCCTCACGGATGAAGCCCACGCTTTTGAGTTTTTGAACTTCTTGTTCAATTTTATCCATCACATCTGGACGGAATCTTCTTTGGCCTTGTTTGACAGGATTGACGTCTTCTTGAAGGTTGAGTTTGTGGACTGCTACTTTGGGGTCTAAACCAGGCATTTCAGCGTAGGACCATGCAAAGCAATCAACGAACTCACGAAGAAAAGCGATATACTCGGGTAACTCATCATCCTTTATATTCTTGCTTATGAATACAGGACGTGGGTTATCTGGTGTTCCCAAGTCTATCTTTTCAACAGGATCTTCTGTCGGAAGGTTCGAAGGTGGTTCCTCCACAATATTTTCGGAGACTTCCAACTCAACGAAACCTTCTGGAGTTTCAACTGCATTAACAGACCAAGGCTCTGTTCCTTTCCATGGATTTTCTTGATTGGTGATCTCCTCAAGGCTTGCTATGAGATAGTCCCAATCGCCTGTTGAGTCTGGTATTTCTTTTGGAGACGAGGGTTCTTCTGGGTCAGGATGCCACAAGTCTGTATTATCGGACGATTCCTCTTTATCATCAGAGAAATCATACCAATTGGATGAGCTTCCTGGATCTTTGTTAGGTAACTCTTTAAAGAGATTTCCAGGGAGATCGATGTCTTCGTGGACTTTAGATGTTGAGGCTTGGTCGGTAAAACGACTTTTAAGCCTTTGTGTCAACTGTCTCAGAGGAGTGTCGGGATCATACCCTAACCCATATGAAGACTTTTCTACATGACCGTAGAGTCTCCAATCTTTCAGCTGGCTTTTGGTCAAGGCGGGCTCCAATGGCGTGAGAATACCGCGTCTTTCTCCCAAACCGACTGGGTTTTGAGCGTCATAGCCCATTTTCTTCATAATTGCTTGTGCCACAGGACTATATAGAGATAGCTGAGGCATACCTTCATTTTGAAAAGGTTCCAGCATGGAGTTTGATGAAGAAGCATCCGATCTATGGAAGAAGATCGGCCTTTGCTTTGGTGATGTTGTCGGAACAACAAAGGTAGCAGACGTAGGATCTTCTACATCAGCAGGTGTCTCCATCGGAGTGAGAGTAGGCTGAACTTGCTGAGTGTCAGCTTGGCTTGACGATGCATCGTCTTCTGGCTCTGAGTCCGAGTCTGTGTCTTGCATGATAGACACGAGAGAAACAACAAATTTGCCCCCAGACTTTTGTTTCGCCTTCTTCACTTTAGTCGTGATGACCAAAGGTTTTGAAGATTTGAGGGAGATGACGAAGGGAGATTGACTACTCTCTTCTAATTTGCCGGAGGGGTTGTTTTCTTCCGGTGATTTTTGAGGAGCCTTGCCTTTATCTTTCTGGAGATTTTCAGCAGGGGGTGCTGTTTCCTCTTCTTCTTTTTCTCCTTCATACATCTGGGAGTCTGCGAAGTGGACTTCTTTACCTTTGAAGGGTTTTCTGTCCGCAAAGACACGATGTACCATGCCGTCGTCGCCGACGAACTTGATGCATTGATGTAGAGTTGAAGGAACAACACCATTCTCGTGTATCCAAGGACGTCCGAGAAGGATGTTGTAGCATGAGGGGGTTTTTATTGCATACACAGTGACCTCAGAGATGAGATCACCGATTTGCAATTTAAACCTGATTTTGCCGATAGGCCTTTGAGTGCTCCCATCGTATCCAAAGATAGATACAGATGTGTGGCTTAGCTTGCTGGGTGGGATGCCCAACTCTTCAAGAGCCGAAGCGGAGATAAGGTTGAGTGCAGAACCTGGGTCGATCTGAACTCTATGTATCGGCATTTCTTTGATGTACCCTGTGAAGTACAGGGGTCGGTTGTGCCTTGCTTCGCCAAGTAGGAGGTCTTCCTTAGTGAAGGCGATGGTTGCATTGGCTGCCTTTTGAACCGAGAGGCATTGGATGCATGATCCCTCAGTTTTCTTTTCTCCCTTTGAGGAAGTTTCAGAGTTTTTGACCCGGTAGTCCATTTCAATTTGGAGGACTTGCGGGGCATGTTTGTCGACATCCTCATTCAGTTTTTGTAATTCTGAGATGAGATTATCACGAGTGCGTGGAGACATTCGTAATAAATCCAGGATGTGAAGACGTGCAGGTATGTGTTTGAAGTGCTCAACCAAGTCATACTTGAAAGCCTCCTTAGGGCCTGCATGTTCATCATTGTTGCCACTGGGGGCGCTTACAACATCTTTTCCCGAAGGATTTACATAAGTAAAGGAAGATTGGTTGTAATTTTTGTGGTAGTCCCGGCCCGAATGGGTGCCTCTACCAACTTCGAGAGCTTCTTGAGAAGGATCTTTGTTTGGAAGATTGTCTTCAGGATCAAGAGGATGTCGTTTTTCATCTACTGGGGATGTATCTGCAGCAGAGTTGCCATCCTCAGTGATTGTGTTGCACGGAGCATTTTCCGGGAGCAAGTCCTGAACAGCATCCAGCAGCTTTTCTTCTTCGTTGACCCATCCATCACCCCAAGTTGGGTTTTCTTCATGATGATGAGTCGGGAAGAATGTGTATCCTGAAGTCACAGTCTCAGGAGAAGAAACCTGAGAGGGTGTCATCTCTGTGAAAGTCACGTGAGACGAGGTAGCTCCAGAGGATACATTGCTAGGCGTCGTCGGAGTGTAGGTAATCTCATCAGACGACGCTTCAGAAGAGCTATAGTCCTGATATATTACATTACAGGAAGCTCTGATAGGAGATGTTGCCTGCTCGGAGTCAGACTCATCCTCGGATGTAAGAGGATCATCTATCCAGCAATGTTCTCCATTTTCAGGAGTTAAGGGTGGATGTACCTGATTATCTTCAGGGACTTCAGGCTCTGGGTTGCGAGGAGGCTCGTTAACACGATCTTGCTCTTGTTCTAGAGCGAGACGCTGCAAGATCCTTGCATATTCTTCAAGATCAGGCATGGGAGCCAGATCCTCTTCTTCGTCTTCTCCGTGTGGCTCAACATAGTTGATTTCCACTGGAGCAATGACAGGTGCTGGGTTAACAGCATCTTCTTGTACAGCCTCTTGGTCTTCTTCATCATCAGACCAGGATCCTTGTGGTTGCAAGGGGTTATACCAGATTACTGGCATAAGGTGAGTTTCAGGAACCCATTCTTCGTCGGAGAGATATTCTCCTGTTTCAAGAGATTCCTCCCACTCATCGGTGTAGTTGGGCTCGAATCCATCGTCGGTGTCGCTGGGCGCGTATCCATCAATGGAGAATCCAACTACCGAGTTGCAAGAGTATGATGCCCCCTGCATGGCTTCTTTTTTGAATTGAGGTGGCATGAAATCACTGAGAGTGAAGTTTCTTACCGCCTTTGAAGTCTCTGGAAGGGACGTTTCTGTTGCCCCGAGTGAAGTGGTAGAGGAGGCCTCTGCCTTTTCATGGACTTCTTGTTTTGGCTGGGTCTTCTCTTGCCGTTTGAGCCTGAGGAGATGTTTCCTAGCCTGCCTTCGCTGTTGAGCTGTCGGCTTTGTTTTTACGATCTCCCAGTTTTCATCTTCCAGGAGATCGGGATGTACCCATATGGGTTGTCCGTTTGGTGTCGGGCAAGGAACCAACACTTCGGACGTTTGAATTCTTTTTATCACCTTGAAGGAAGTAGTGATCTTCTTCTTCGGTGATTTTGGTGTTTGTCCACATGACACCATGTTGACGGAGGCAGTACCATAGTTTTTGTCAAAGGTGATGACTCCGTTTTTCCACATCTCGTTTATCTTCTCTCTCACAACAAAGCATTGATTGA
Organism: Umbellularia californica; assembly: GCA_028538565.1. Classification (NCBI taxonomy): domain Eukaryota; kingdom Viridiplantae; phylum Streptophyta; class Magnoliopsida; order Laurales; family Lauraceae; genus Umbellularia; species Umbellularia californica. Next base: position 64,149,796 of record JAPQWN010000001.1, read on the forward strand.
GAGGATGCGAGACCATCTGGTGGTATGGACAGTACCGAGGATCGTTGGTTTTGCCAACATCGCCCGGTCTTTTGGGTTCAGGCAAGGTGAGCTTGCCGTTTGCCAGGAGAGCCTCAAAGATTTCTTCGACGTCTTCATCGAACGGATATTTCTTTTCTACTCGCTCTTTGAAGGCATCAGAGAGTTCAGGTCTCTTACCTGCAGCTCTATTTTCAGCTTTCTTTGGTTGCTGAGGAGCTGACTTGGTTTGCACATTAAGGACCTCTTTCTTCTTTGGTTTAGAGGTTGCAATGGCGGTTGGCTCTTTTCTTGATGACTTCTGACGTTGAGGTCTTTAATCACCGCTTCAGCTTCCATAGAAGCTTCCAGGAGTTCTCCCAGGTTTTTTGATTTATTGCCGATGATCATGGAGCGTATTCTGGCTCTCATGTTGTTTCGGCAGATGTCGACTAGCGACGCTTGTGGCAGTACATCTGAGCATTTGTACGCCATTGCTTTCCACTTGTGAATGAAGTCATAAGTTGACTCATTCTCTCCCTGTTTTAGGCTGCAGAGTTGAGCCATAGTAACAGGATGATCCTCACCTTGGAAGTGGGTCAGGAAGCGTGTCTCCAGCATAGCCCAGTTCTGAATGGAGTTCTCCGGAAGAGTGGAGTACCAATCGAAGGCCGTACCTTTTAGGGTACTTGCAAAGAGGCGAATCTTGAGTGCATCTTGATCCGCGATAGCTCCCGTCAAGATCTTGAAGTGGATGACGTGCTGTCTGGCTGATCCTTTCCCCGTATATGTTTGGAGAGTAGGATGCTTGAATTTTGTGGGGAACGGGACCGAGTCCATCCATAAAGGATATGGTGGCTTGATCCCATGCTCTTTGAGTATATCCTCTTCTTTTGCTTTGGCGAGGATACTGTCTACGTCCTTTTTGGTAAGGGCGCGTGACTCATTTTCTTCTCCATTTTCCTCGTTATTGCCATGATTCGGAGGAGGCTCATTGTTCACCTGATTTTGGACGACAAGGAGAAGGTTTTCCATCAGAGTTTCAATCCTCTGCTGGCCTTGTTCCAACTGCTGGATGCGTGTGAGCGCATCATGTCGAGGTGGATTCTGAGGTGGCGGCTCAGTACTTGTAGCCAAGACGTTCATCCCTCGGGATTCGAACGAAGAAATCGTCCTGGTGACCGAGCTGGGGCTCATTCTTTTTGATGAAGAGCTTGATGAAGGATTACTCTCCCGTCCTTGGCTGGAAGGGGCAGGAGATTCTTCGGGATGTCTTTGTGTCTTGGTGACGCTACGGGTCACCGGACGTCGGACATGGATTTTTGATGCTGACCTTTGGCGTCTTCTGGTTTTTCCAACCATATGGACGGCAGCAACTTGGTCGGGTCTTTCTTTTTCGACCCATTTGTGGGAGACTTGAAGTGTAGGAGGCTGGGTCCGTTGCTTCTCTAGTCTCTTTTGTCGATATGAAGCACGGCGGAGTGCTCGACGAGCGATTTGAGCTTCAGTCAGCTCTGGCTGGGCTCTGACGATGAAGGATGTGCTCCCTCGGGCGCAGCAGCCGAGCCTGTCTTCTTTGTAGCTAGGCAAGGACAGGATCCGGACCCGGTCCTTTGCCTGTTGCAGCGAAGCTTTAAACCTTTCGAGTTCGGCCCCTGTAGAGATGAAGGGTCGAACTGAAGGAGTGTAGGCCTTGGCAGGTGCTTGTAGAGGCCTGGTGATGCGTGATCTGATTCTGGGCTTGTGGGAGCAAGCCGGTTCATGCTGGGTTGACTTGGGAGTCAAGTTGGAGATGGGTCTCTCCTCTTTCATGTAGGCAAGAGGGTAGAACTGGTTCTCCTTGAGTGGGGCCAGGTATGCTGGCTTGGTGGAGGTTTGAGACCTTCTTTGTTTTGGGGAAGGTCTTGGAGACCAAGTCTTGGTATAGACCTGGTTGGTTGTTGGTCGAGGCTTCGCGGGGGTGCCGCGGGCTTCGGGCGTTCGAGCGCTCGCCTTTGGTGTCACGGGAGTGACACGTTGAGAGGCAATCTTCTGCTTTTTAGCAGGCGCAGCTTGTTCTTCGGGAAGTGGGAATGGTCCCAGTGTCCCGAAGACGATGGTCCGGGGAGTCGAGGTCGACCCGGAGTTCAGAGAGTTGCCGAGGGAGTTGACGCTTCGGCAGCTGGCAGGGCGCTTGTAAGTGCGCTCGGTTTGCTTCTGTTGAAGCATGAGTTAGTGCTTGTTCTCATCGAAGATAATGGTTAAGGCTGCCATTGTTAGTTTCGAAAAAGTTCTGAAACAAGACCACATCCATTAGTAATCACAAGAATATAATGATCATAAATGGGAATTTCTATGGTTGTCTTTTCAAATCGCTCAAGGGATATGACCCAAGCGACATGAAGAAGGCAAAAAGCCATAGATGGTACAATTGTTCTGACAGCAAGTATGGTGAGCCCAGAATGAGCGTTCCAGTGACTGCTAGAAGCAATTGTAAACCTAAATTCGACTTATCGAGAAGCAGGGCTTGCTCGAGATAAGAAGAATATAAGGTAGGAGTTACAAATGTGCCGGTCACAGATACAGTAGACCCTGAAAGGGCGTACCAGTACTGCTATGCACAAATGTTGGAGATCGCATCCATGAGATGGGATTCTTTGTTTTGAAATGTCAGAAATGGATTCGTCAAAGAGAGCAGGTGGCATTCCGATTCAAATACGGGCTCAATTATTTCCGCGAGCGCCAGTACTCAGAAGGGAAGAGACCACAATTTCTCGAATCTGAATCCAAAAGTGACGAGTTTTTGGAGATTTTTTTTTTTAAATGATTTTTTTTTATTTTATTTATTTTATTTTTTTTTATTTTTTATTTTTTTAAAATATTTTTTTATTTATTTTATTTATTTTATTTTATTTTATTTTTTGAAAATTTTTGTTTTTTTTTTTTTTTTTAAGATTTTTTTTTGAAAATCTTTTTTTATTTTTTTTATTTTTTTTTTAATTTTTTAAGATTTAAAGACGAGAGAGTACACATAGGCCTCCTAACCCGGTCTTATGAAACCTCAATTGATAGAATTGCCCCCAGGTAAGGGTAGGATTACTTAATGAACCCGTTTGGAGGACCCTTACCTAGAACAGTCAAGCTGTCTCCACACTCTGGACAAGGCTTTTCTTGAATCAATCGTGATCAAAGAACGCAATTGGTTTAACCTTAGTGGTCTATGTCCTTTTTTTTTTATAAAAATCCCAAATAGACTCATCGAAGAGAAACGATGGCCCAAAACCTTAGTCGAACGGGCTCAACATTTCTGCAAGCACCAAAGAACGATAGGATAGGATCAAGGTTTCTCAATTTTGAATCCAAACTAAGAAAGCTGATTTTTTGATTTTTTTTTTTGAAATCTCTAATGAACTCATCGAAGAGAAACGATGGCCCAAAACCTTAGTCGAACGGGCTCAACATTTCTGCAAGCACCAAAGAACGATAGGATAGGATCAAAGTTTCTCAATTTTGAATTCAAACTAAGAAAACTGATTTATTTATTTATTTATATTTTTTTTTTGAAATCTCTAATGAACTCATCGAAGAGAAACGATGGTCCAAAACCTTAGTCGAACGGGCTCAACATTTCTGCAAGCACCAAAGAACGATAGGATAGGATCAAAGTTTCTCAATTTTGAATTCAAACTAAGAAAACTGATTTTTTTATTTATTTATATATTTTTTTTTGAAATCTCTAATGAACTCATCGAAGAGAAACGATGGCCCAAAACCTTAGTCGAACGGGCTCAACATTTCTGCAAGCACCAAAGAACGATAGGATAGGATCAAAGTTTCTCAATTTTGAATTCAAACTAAGAAAACTGATTATTTTTTTTTTGGAAAGAGAAAGAGTGGAAACAAACTTAAAGAAGTAGAAATTTCCAAAAATCCCATCTCATTTTTTTTTTAGGATGCAAAATCCAACATAGGCCACCAGCTAGAAAGTAGCCAAGGAATCTGGAGAAGAAGTATAAGCATAGAGCAAAAATATGGTATGCAAATATTTCATTTCCAAGCACCGTGTTCTCAAATGAACGAGTCCCACCGGGTGTGCCAGCTTGATGGAACGCGCTCCGAGGCGCCGTGGGGCGGCTACCGGGGTCGGCGGAACGTGGGAGTCCGTCGGGTCCGGCCCTTTCGCGCCCTGGCGGGCCCTGAAGCGTGCATCCACATTTTTTTTTTGTGTGGGTGTGCCAGATTTTCTATTTTACTTGGAATTGCAAGTGGTAATCCGGAGATCAACCTTCGCAAGTAAAAAGGAAATCAACTTCTTTCAAGTTTTCCATTGCACAAATATTTAAGAAAAGAGACATTTTCTTGGTTTGCCGTGAAAGGCGATTTTGTTTGGCATTTATAGCCGATTTTGGCGTTTATAGCCGATTTACAATTCTTATCAATAATGAAAGACAAGAGTTGTGATTTTTGTCTCTTTAGAAAAATACAAATAACAATGAAAAGCAAGAAAAGGAAGATCTAACTTTTCAGGAGATTGTGGGGGACTCGTTCAGATTGACGGTCGCAAGCCATGTGTGGGCTTCGCCATCATCCATGCAGATGAGAACAGAAGATGCTCTTGATTCGCTTGGCTTGGCTATAACCTCAGATTTTTAGAGGACAAAGACCAAGAGAAGGTCCTATGTCCAATAAAAAGCTAAGTAAACGGGCTGAAAAGTCACGTCTAAGCCATTGGAGGCAGCAGGAGAAGGCAAGGACCTTTGGGGGGGGGGGGGGGGGGTACCCCCCAAGGGACTTTTGTCACCTTGTAGTGGTGGCCGGTGCAGAACTTCAGCAGAGTTTTTCTCTCTTTTTCTTTCTCTCAGATCTCTTTCTGATCTTTTTTTTCTGATTTTCTCTCTGATTTTCTCCTCTTTTTTCTGATCCCCATTTCAATGGAATGCTCTCTTATTTATAGGCCTTTGGTAGCCATTTAGGAGGGTTTATGAGCCTTAATGGCTTTAATGGGAGGAGTTACAAGATTTATTTCTTGATTTTGTAACTCCTTTTTCCTTGAATCTAATTGGCCGATGGAGATTAAGGGCTTTTAATCACCTTAATTACCATAATGGGAGGAGTTTCATGGTTTAAATGCCATGAATCAATTGACTTGTAACTCCCAAATGCTTGCTTCTGATTGGGCCGTCCAAAGAAATGAATTAATGACTGCAATAAAGCTAGTCAATTAACCACATTAATTGGTCGCCGAGCAGTCGAAGAGTCGCGGGCCATGCCGTGTCTTCTGGAATTCTTCTGGCGATGATCATCGATGGATCTACATGCTGATCGACATCGGATGAACATGTAACTTCAGACATTGATAGCTAAGAGTGGGCCGGTGACATCTGTCTTGTCGATTTCACGATCGGTCGGACAGAAAGTGCACTTTCTTGGTCGACCGGTTGGCGATCTTGGAGCGATTAATGATGATTTTATGCTTTTGACGGCGGATCCGAGATGTCGTCGGATATGAGTCAATTTAAAGCACTAAAAATCACATTTTCAGGAAACCACAGGGGCCAAAGTGCGCGAAACGCGAAAAAAGACGGAAAAACGGGTCACCGGCGGAAAATCCGGTGACCCGGACCTCCATGGTTGCCGGCGACCATGGACCGGCGACCATGGGCCATGGTCGCAGGGGCCTGCGACCATGGGCCATGGTCGCAGGGGTCTGCGACCCTGGGGGATTTTTCCCCTTCGGAGCCCGTTTTGCGGTCGTTTTGAGGTCTTTTTCGTCGCCGTTTTCTTCTGTATTTTTCTTGACATTTCTTCTCATTTATTGGCTTGATTTCCCTGTAGAAAACTTGATGAGAATCCTTGCATTTTTAGAGTGCAAAGTTTCCAATTTTCCGGGAAAGCCGAAGACTTTGTCGCGTAGAGCTGCTGATTTTCCGCCAGAAGCTGAAACTTGGTCAAACGATGTCGGAATGACCTGAAATTTGAGGTGAAGCCTCCTGAGCAATAAATAAGACCAACCATAGGCTTTTGTTTGAGTTTTGAAGCCGTTTGGGGTCCCGTCGATGCTTCACTTGATTTTACTGCGGGGAAAATGCCGAGCTTTGATATGTGGCCAAACGATGTCCGATTGACCTGAAATTTGACGGGGAGCCTATTGGAGTCATTTTGAGACGTTCCATGGGCTCCGTTTTGGATGTCATGGTCCCGGGTTGCTCCGCCGCCGGTAGGCTTGATTTTCTCTCGGAGCATCGAAACCTGGTCAAACGTTGTCGGAATGACCTGAAATTCGACGTGCAGCCTTTTGGAAGCATGTTGAAGCCACTCATGCACTTGGTTTGATGAGGGAAGGCTTCGGTGGTTCCCGCCGCCGGGAGGCTTGATTTTGCTGCTCGAGCATTGATGGAGGGTCAAACGTTGTCGGTTTGACTTGAAATTTGGCATGGAGCCTTTTGGATGCATTTTGAGATCATCCATAGGCTCTGATCGGGAATTTGATGTCTCCGATGCTGTCGCCGCCGAGAGCTCCTGTTTAGCTGTCGGAGAAGTGAAGTTAGGCCAAATGTTGTCGAAATGGCCCGAAACTTCATGTGTACTCTTCTCTTGGCTATCTTGAAGGATCTTGCAGTTTTTGTTTGATTCTGACAAGATTTGAATTTTTGGAGAAATTGCATTGCCTATTTATGGCAGGTTGCGACTTCATGCAGCTTTCTTGATGTTGAAGAGGCAAAGCGACATTTTTGGTGTCAACATAACCCTCAACTGATGGTATCAGGATCTCAAGTCTACTTGGAAAAATACTCTGCTCCTTGTAATTGATCAAACAATTCATCTATCATTGGCAACGGATACTTGTTCTTGACAGTCATGTGGTTCAATCTCCTATAGTCAATGAATATTCTCAAGCTTCCATCTCTCTTTTTCACAAATAGCACCGGTGCTCCCCAAGGTGAAACACTTGGCTTAATGAAGCCTTTACTCAACAATTCCTGCAATTGGAGTTTTAACTCTCCCAATTTTGCTGGAGCCATTCTGTAAGGTGCTATGGAGATTGGAGTTGATCCTGGTAGAAGCTCAATTGTGAACTCAACCTCTCTAATTGGCGGTAATCCCGGGATTTCTTCTGGAAAAACGTCTGGGAAATCACATACCACGGGGATATCCTCCACCCCTTGGAACTGTTTATCCTCCGTGATAAATGCAATATAGGCTTCGCAGCCACTCTGCACTAATCGGTTGGCTTTCAAAGCTGAGATGAATCATACCTGTGTTTTCTTCTTATCTCCCTGAATCATCAGATTTGCCTGCGCTCCTTTCAACTGAAATGTAATAGTCTTGGCAAAACAGTCCATCGTTGCATGATATGCTTCTAACCAATCCATGCCTAAGATGATATCGAAATCATGCATGTCCAAAACAATGAGGTTCGCTGGTAAAACAGCTTGGCCTAGGGAGATTGGGCAATTGGGGTAATAGGTTCTACAAGTAACCTGTTTACCTACTGGTGTGGTGACAATCAAAATAAAATCAAGTTCTCTAGGTGGATTATCTATTTTCCTTGTAAAAAGAGGAGACAAAAAGGAATGGGTAGATCCGGGATCAAATAAAATCTGTGCTTCTACTCTACAAACAAGAAGTGTACCTTCCACCACGTCTCCTGCAACTTCTGCATCCACACGGTTGAGATGATATGCCCTCCCTTGCTGCTGTGGCCTGATCGGTGCCTAATTCTGTCTGCCTTGCATATTCCTGTTCTGCTGGGGAGGACGAGCAAATTGATTCTGACCCTGTGGCCTGCCCTGCTGCTGCTGCTGAGGCTGCCTAGCCCGATTCTGAACTGGTGGTTGGTTTTGAGGTGCCACTGGTCGTTGCTGCTGGTTCCTATTGGCTTGATCCCGTACAACTGGGCAATCCCTGATTGCATGATCCAACGCTCCACATCTGAAACAAGCTCCTGCGGCTCTGCGACACTGACTAGTCTCATGATTCTTTCCACAATGCCCACATGCTACTTGCCATGGAGGATTCTGATCTTGCCTTGGCTTTTTGTTCTGTTGTTGCCTCTGATTCTGCTGTTGGTACTGCTGTTTCCTGTCCTGAATAATCAGGTTGTTAATATTCTCAAATCTGTATGCCCGTTTGACAGCTTCATCATAGGTGACTGGTGGAACAACTCCTATAGCATCTCTCATGATGATCGGATTCAGCCCTTCCAAAAATTTGGCTATCTTTTTCTGCTCCGTGTCAATAAGCTCTGTAGCATATCTGGCAAGCCTTTCGAACTTTGTAACGTACTCTAGGACTGTCATACTGCCTTGTTTGAGCTGCTGAAACTCAACGGCTTTCTGTCTCCTGACATGTGAAGGAATATACTTGTCCTGAAATTGTATCTTGAATGCTGCCCATGCATATTCGTTAGCCATTGTCATATACGGTTCCTTGACCGTCTGCCACCACTGATCTGCAAGCCCAAAGAATAAGGAAGCTGTAAGGTTGACCTTCTGCCTTCCTGTGCATGTAAATACATCAAAGATCTTCTCGGTGTTCGCCAATCAGTCATCTGCAACTAACGGGTCCTCATGCCCGGAGAATTCCTTGGGTGCTCTCTTCCTGAATCTCTCAAATAGTAAATTAGGGTCATGATCCCTCTGGTTGAAAACGAAATTCGGACTGGGAGGTTGCATAGGTGGAACTTGTTGCCTATTCTGTAAAACTTCCAAGAGTTGTCTCTGGACTTGGGCCATTTCTTCATCCTTCTTTGCCATTTGTTCTTGAAATTTTGCTTTAGTTTCATTAGCCTGTCTCTGTTGCTCTAGCATGGCCTGCATGAGTTCTTGAAACTGTGATGCGGTAGGTTCACTGGCCGGGTCTGTGTTATTCGGATTACTACCCGAAGCATTGTTATTTGGAGCTTTTTTTGGAGGCATGATGCTGTAAAACAAAACGTTAGTACACAATAATATGGTCGGGGTTGGTTTCTAAATCTATACGAAAAGATCTAACGAGCTCACGGATCCTCACCACGACCCTAAGATTTTCTAGTTTCTTTTAAGTGCCTGAAACATGTCCCGCTCTGATACCAGCTCTGTCGCAACCCCGGACCGGGAGCTCGGGCCCGCGACGGGGGTGTTGCCAATGACATCAACTTCCCACAGGTTCCCGCGGTGAGGATCCCGGAGACACGGGACAAACTCACTAGAACAATGGTTTTGCGGAAGCGTGTAGCAAATCGCGTCAAGATAAGACATAAGATAAAGAAACCACACTTAAGAATAATAATTATCAAAGCATGTATTCAGAGAGGGAAAAATAATCAGGACGATTCCCAGTTACATTCAAGTTTAGAGTTAACAGAAGTATATTGTTAAGTACAACCCAATAAGAGGCCAATACAATACCAAAAGAATCAAAATATAAAACTCTTCCCAAAAGATGCACGTCTCAAGGACCCTCCCGACGCCTAGATGACGTCGTTGGGCTGCCACTCACGAGCTGGGGGTGGCTCAACAGCCTCTTCCTGATGCTCCTCCTCAGGGGCAAAGGCATCCTCACCTAAGCACCAAAAGTACAAGAATCAAACACAACGGTTTGGCAAGAAATCAATTTAGATACATATATTTAAAACTGTTGAAAGAGAAGTACTTCTGAAAACATATACTAAACTTAAAACAATTGCAGAACTATGATGCATTTCAGATAAGCAAAACTAACATGAATACTTATAATATCATGAATAGATAATCCCACAATGAGCCCATCCTTCCTCCATCATATAGAATGAAGAGAGAAAGCAGAATAGAAACAGAAGCAGAACAGAGCAAAACAGGACCCCGTACCATAAAAGGTAGGCGGGTACCGGCCACGTTACAGGTCAGAACAGGATGTATATATAATATACGACTAATCTGCAGAAAGTCCAAGTGTTTAAAGACCCCCAGACAGTGGATCAGACAAAAAGGGCAGTCTAAGCTCAGTGGTGTTTATCATAAGTCATGAATGCATAAAACGAAGCTAACATGTACAAAACAGATCGAAAATAGGGAAATCATCATCAGAATAGGGCGAAACAAAACTAATCAGGAGTAGTATAAGCTATAGCAAAACTGAACTTATGAAATGATTCCCTTATTGGTTCTTGAAACCGCTCAAAACAAGACTGAAGCTTGTAAATCAAAACAGGTGCAAAACGCTAATTTTCGGGTCAAGACTGAGAGTCTAAACAAAATCCTCAAGCATATGTATTAAGCCCCTCTATTTGACCCTCATGTATTTGACACTAAAATGTCGTATTGAGAAATATTTGGTGCTTCCGAAGTTAGGAGACATTCCGAGATCTAATGCATGATGTCAAGCTAAAAGCCCTTAATCATATTCTAGTTTTCATTCCCAAGGAAAATCCAACAAAATAGGCAAAAACTGAATTTCGGTTGGCTCGCGGTCACCTGTCGGCTAGCCGCAGAAAAACAGATCGGCTAGCCACCAGCTGACCGCAGGATCCCAAACAGAAAATAACAGCATACTGGAAATGTAACCGAAAATGTTCGGTCACTTGCCGGCTAGCCGCAGAGGTGCAAGGCGGTTAGCCACCAGCTGACTGTTAGCTGACAGTCAGAACCCATTCTGCTACAGAACTCTGTGTTTCTAGCCGCGAGATTTCGGCGACCTGACGGTTGCCTTGGCGGTTAGCCGTGGTCAAATCTTCGGCTAGCCGCCAGGGCTATCCAAAATTTGCCGCTTTCTGGATTTCGAACCGTAATCGGGTCGGTTAGCCGCCGATCACCATCTGGCTAGCCGCCAGGTGACCGCTAGCTCGGGAAAGGCCATCTCAGTTACCAAACTCTGGCACTGTCTTCTCCAAAACAATACAAATCCAACTAAAATGATACGGCACTAAACAAATACATTCAAATCAGGCTAAAACACATAAATGCAAGTTGAAAGATGGATTTCCAAAACAAACATCACTTTTCTATGAATACAAATACAACCCCTAAAAATCATATTTGGGTTAAAATGAGTTCCATACTCAAGCATTCATTAAATGGACTAAAAAGATAACTTGCCTTAGAGAAAGAAGCCCTCTCCAAATGCTCTATTCAAGATTGAAGTCAAATCTACGAAAGCCCTAAGAAGAATTCAAAACTCTAGCATTTGCAAACAAAGGAACCCATTTTGAAAAAGGGTTTGTAAACATGAAAAACAAGGGCTTAGGAAGATGAAAGGAACTCCATAGAAGAGATTGATGAAGCCCTTACCTAAAAATGGCCAAACAAGAAGAAATGGAGAAGAAATGTAACTAGCCAAGTCGAAAAGTCCGACAAAGTAGGTCCACGGAGAGCTTGGAAGATGAGGAAGACAAAGGGGAGATCCAAGCTTCTATCCAAGTTCAAACGATTGAGCTCCAAGGAGGAAAAGATGAAGAGGAAAAGAGAAGGGAAAACTCCTCAAGCTCTGGCACGATGAAAAGTCCACGGAAATGCAAGGTGAGTGAGAGTGAAGAGACAAAAGAGATTAATATGGCTTGGGTGTGGGGCCCCTAGAGTCTGGAACTTCAAATGACTAAAACATGATCTTGCGGGCCCCGGACAAGGTCGACGAAGAAGGGTAAATGATCCTTGAAAAATCTAGTTTCCAAAAAGTATATTTTTAACATGGTTTCGATATCTCAAAAATCGTGTCCAGATTTGGGTGTAAAAGACAAATCCTATCATTTTGATCAAAAACACAGATTCCAGGCCTCGTACACTGACGAGTAAAATACGGAAATCAAAGTAAACAATAAAACCACTCAAGATAAATCAAAATCACAATAAAAAAAGAAATCTATGCTTATCCTTCCATTCTTACACGTACACTCAGGACCTTCCTGAGTTTGTCTGAATCAACAAATGCTCTCAAAATTCCCAAAACTAACACCAAGACTAAACACTATTCTAATCTCACGAATACTAAACCTCTTAAAACTAAACACTCACTTAATTAACACTAATCGGGTTAGTCTGGGACGGGGTCTGACACCTTGGATCGTCAAATTTGGCTTTGGAATGAACTTCAATTTATAGAAAAAGTTGCCCAATGGCTAGCTTGTCGGCTAACCGACTTCAAGTTCGGTTAACCGAACTCCCAATAGTCATAATTTATGAAAGTTCGCTGACAAAAAAATGCTTGTCGGTTCACCAAACTAAAGTTTGGTCGACCGACAGATGACCAACAGCTGACCAAAGTTCCTTAATATCACATATGACACATTTTGGATTCCGGACCGACAGCTGACCGAAGTCGGTTCGGTCTATGTTCGGTTAACCGACATCTTGAGTTCGGTTGACCGATAACTGTTACGAAGTACTATAACACCAAAAAAGTTTCGCATACTTAAAAAGCTACTCCAAAGTATTTTGCTAATGGGAGTTATGGGCTATGGAATCAAGCTTGGAAACATATTTTAAAACAATCTAAGAGTTTTAAAAACATGAAACCTAAAATGCCTAGGATTATTTGAAAGTTTTAAAACCATAGGCATGCTTGATACATAAAATTTCTTCTTAAACTAAATGTATCCAATTTTTAAATCCAAAACATGCATGAATCATTATTTCTAAAAGTCTTAAAAACAATGCAGGTGTAAATCAAGATTTCAAGTTTTTCAAAATCAATGCTCATCTGAAAATTCAAATGATGCTAAAATGATAGTGCATCCATCAAATTGCAAAACACAAAATCCCTAACATACATGGGAATAATACCAAATGGGCTCTACTTGACCAAGGAGGAGGAAAGCAGTAATAACCACAGCACCATAGTCAACGCCATCTCGGATGGTGTGTTTCGGTGGAGAATAGATCTCTCAAATTTTCTTTTGTAATTGGTGTGTTGTCTCAAATCATAGTTGTTTTTGTTTAGTTTTCTTTGCATAAAGAGATCATATAATTATGGGATGAATTGACAGGAAATATTTGATTGATCTTAATTGAATTTGAAGGATTTGCATTTCTCTTCTAAGAGATTTTCATTGTTTGTCTAGGGATAGATTTCCACAGTGAATTGAGCAATTTGTTGGAATTTCTAATCTTTCTAAAAGTCTTTAAAATAGAATCTGTTATATTTGCGAGTTCTTTTCCCCCCTTCCTTCTCATTTGAACTTTCATTGGAATGAATGTTGGACACTGTTTTATTATCTCTGAGTTGTAGTGATTTGTGTTGGGAGTGATAATCATGAATTGAAATTAAACAATAGAAATTTTTTTTTCTTGTCTACATAAAATATTGGTTATCTATTTTTTTAATTGAATTGAAGGCGTTTAGTTTTCTCCCGTTTTGGAAGGATTTATTCTTTAAGTATATGAAGTTGATGTAGGAAGATATTGGCCATCTCACTTTCATTGTCATGTGGTTTCTCATGTGGTAACATTGGAAGAATAAGTTTCTTCTACTCAATTAATGTGACTTTGGGAAGGAGTTTGGTATTATTCTGAATTTCTTGGAACTCTTAGTAATTATGTTGCCTAGTAACTAGTTCTTAGTAAGTTGTGTTTGCTTTAGAAGTCTTAGTTGACAACATACTAAGTTGTGGTATTGAATGCAGTTAACTTGTATTTGTTTTGGGAGTATAAGTTGACTATTTAGAAAGTTGTAATATTGAATATAACTATCCTTGGGATTAAGCATGTATTCATGAGAGGAGTGCTATATATATCTTGTAAGAGTCTAATGGTGTGGTAGATTATGTTTGTTTCATTTTGATTAATCTTAATTTAGTGGAGAGCTTGACTCCTCTCTTTTATCCTTCATTATATCTTGTTGTGATTGATGTTTCTTCTTGCCGTCTCTATTGTAGCTTTCCCTCATCAGTTTCATTGATAGCTATTGCTTTTTTCTTGTTTTGGATTTTGGATGGTTCTTTATTAAGATGTTGATAATCACTATTTCCATTTTGTATAGATTTTTCATTTTTTATCGGTGATGAAAGCAATATATTAAAGATTAATAGAGATGCAACATAAACAAAAACTCATCACAAAGATATGAAAGGAGTGGTACAAAAGAATATTACTACCATTACTTGGATTTAAGACAATCAATTCTCATTTACTGAAAAAAATGATAATCAGTTTTCAAAAAGAGGGTTGTCAATGTCTATTTGTCGTTCTTTTTTATTCTTTATTTTTATATCTAGTATGAATTTGGAAATGTGCGTGAAGTAAAAGAATATTCAGAAGTCTAATATTTTGGTCCATTTCTCATGGATGCACTGCACTGTTCTATTTGCATCTTTGATTTTTCTTTTTAGATGTATTCTTATTCTTCCGCCATGTGGTTTGGATGAAATATCTAATTATTATTCATTGAATTTTTGTGATTCTCCTTATGCTTCTAATCTACTAGCTATTTTCAGTTAACAGTTGTCGCGACCCCGGACCGGGTCCGCGGACCAAATCCGGGATCGGGACTGATTGTGATGAAGCCAATGATATAATCATATGGGGTGATGACAATAATTAAAATATGTTTATGATCAAGCGTACACGGGTTAACAAAAGAACACTCATTACCCGTGCACGTGATTTCCCACAGGTGTCCGCGGTGAGGATTTTCCAACACACATAACCATATAGTATAATTGCGGAAGCGTATGGTAAATCATGCATATATTTCATTTCCCAAAATATCAAGGCTGATTACATTTGAATATGAGTATCAGAATGAGTAATGTCCTAAAGCATAACCCAAAAGTACATATTTAAGTTTAATCAGAAGATCAGTTAATTACAGTTCCCAAAAATAGGGGCCAATAAAGGCCAATATAAACAAAATAATAACCACCAGAAAACTATCCAAACAATCCCCCAAAATGTTTCGCAACTCGGCAGCCCGATGTTTACATAACATCGTCAGCACGCCACTCAACTAGCGGCTGCGGTTCTCCGACCGCCTCCTCTGGCTCCTCCTCGGGGAAACCAACAACGGGACCTGAGTACCAAAGCAAAGGGGTCAAACACGACGGTCTGGCAGGTAGATGAAAAGATAAAAATATTTAATCATAAAAACCTTTACCTTGGAAAACATGTAAACCTGTTTAAACAATGGCTTTCAAAGGTAAATGTATCATTTAATTGAAAACACACATGCAGTAATAAAACATGGAAGGTAACCAAGGAAATCAGGAAACGAGCAAGATGGCAACCACACAAAGCTAAATCCTCTATCACCAGAGTGATAGAGCAAGCAAGTCAAGGCGTTGACCTCAGTCACCTAAGTGAGGAGGTACAACGAGATACATATACATATATATACTATATACAAGACATGACCACGGTAGCGAGCCGGGCATCAGGAACCACAGTAGCAATCTGCGGTATCAGGACAAGACCACGGTTAAATAACCGGGTAGCAAGATCCAAACTGCAGTTGGCGGGACAAGAGGGGGATCACCTAGTCAGCAGATCAGACTAACAAGGTATCCAAGCTTAGTGGTGCCGACTCATAGGTCAAAACATGGAAATCAGGACATGTGTAACGTAAATCAAGTACAAGGCTATATTCGGGCAAGACATGGGTGCTCAAGGCACAGCTATCATATCAGGTCTGGCATGTATATCAAAGCTAGCAAAATAGTACAAGTATACTTTCAAAGCTTTCGGGATGATAGATTCCAAAACATCAATTTCGAGAATAACAAGATAAGGTACCCTTTTGAACAGCCAAGACAGAGTCGGGTTAGAACTAATCCAAGTGAATAGGGATCCCGTACGCTTATCTTACAATTGCTTGATACTCTTTGAATTTGGAGGCATTCCGGGCTCCTTAGGCACTTGGAGATTTCCAAAACTTCAATGGATCCTTGTGATTATGGTTTCTTTCTCGTTTGAGTTTCAAACAACAGTTATGAGTCTTCTCATCACGATAGGGACGTTAACCAACCTCCCTCCATATCTAGGATATTTCATTGTCTGCTCCAAAGTGGCCCCAGATGAACTGTACACGTCGCTCGAGCGATGTGCTCTCTGGAATGGCTTTCTGGGAGGGTTCGCTCGAGCGGACATGGAGTTCGCTCGAGCGGACCTGCTCAGTTCAGGACGGCACGAGCGAATGATTTGTGCGCTCGAGCCGACCATTCTCTGGATGGCTGTTGGAGGAGTTCGCTCGAGCGGACATGGGGTTCGCACGAGCGAACAACTCTCTGGAATGACACGAACCCTTCCTAGGCAGTTCGCTCGAGCGATGTGTCAAGTTCGCTCGAGCGAACTGTCCAGAACTGGGTTTCGTGGACAGCTCTTTTCTCCATTCTTCTCTTCTTACAAACCCACACTTCTTGAGATCCTAACATACATCAAAGAGGGCATGTAAGCACCTCAACATCCTCTTCAAACTCCATCAAAGCTTCTCACAACCTCCACAATGATTCATTCATTCATACATTTTCTCATTCAATCAAAAGAGAAAGACATAACCACAATTACATAGATTCATTCAAGTCTTTAAGCACAAGATAAACAAAGGCTATCAATCATATCTCAAGATAATAAATGGGCTCAACAACCCCTTTTTAAAACATTAAAACCACATTGAATGCAAGTAAAAACTCATCATAAATGATACAATAAATCCAACATTTGATCATGGAAATCACTTTAAAACTAAACATCCACTTGCCTCAAGGTCTCTAATCAAGAAATCCAAGCTCTAATCCACTCTTCCAAGCCAAATACCAAGCTACACCAAAAACCCCCAAAAACAAACCTTAAAATGGGTCAAACCAAGAAACAAGAAGAAGAACTCACAATAAAGAAGATAGAGCTCTTCTAAGACTAGAAGAACAAGAATCTAAGAGATTAGGGAGGAAGCTTACTTGTAGGTTCTTCAAATGGATAAGGTGAGCTCAATGTGGGTCTAAAATGGGTGGTTTCCTTCCTCAAATGGTATCAAGGAGAAGCTTGCAAGGAGGGGAAGAAGGTTGAGATCTCCATTTCTTGATTTGAGTAAGGTGGGGTGGTGCTTGATGGTGGAGAAGCAAGAAGAAGAAGGGAAAGAAGCAAGGAAACCCTAGATTTGTGCTTGTGCTGGAAAAAGGGTAAATGGGGAGAAGGGTTCTATATTTAAAGCCATTTGGAGTGGGTTCCACCATCTAGAAACTCTTTGGGCTGAAATCACTATTATCGGGACCTCGGACGAAATCGACGAAGAAGAGAAAAGTGATCGTCGAAATATCTATTTTCTAAAAGTACATGTTTCGCGGGTTTCGAGGATATCGAGTGTTGGGTACAGATTTCATGTAAAAAGACTGTTTTGCCCTCAAAGCAAGAAGATCGGTTTTCGGGGTTCCGGATGGTCACGGGCTCAACATGAAAGTTGTAAGGATCGACAAAATAAGTAAAACGGGATCAAGCCAAGAATTAGGGGAAAAGCAAGTAACCTCCAAAAGCTAGCAAGACTAACAAAAGGAAACCCCCAAAGGGTCCCACTAAACACAAGACACTAAAAATAATTCCCCAAAGCTATCAAGAACTATACTAATCCAAGTTTAGTCAAAACCACTAATCAAGCTTAGCACTAACACACAACTTAATTAGCACTAATCGAGTCACTCGGGTTGGGGTCTTACAACAGTGTTATGATCTAGGGCCTACAAGAGGAGATCAATCAAGCACAAGAAGAACACGGATTTACGTGGTTCGGCTTTTGGCCTACGTCCACGGGAAGACGGGAGAAATCACTATGCAATCAGAGGTATGTACAACCTAGAGACTCTGCTTTTAATTTATAATATCAGCCCCAAACCTTGTTACACCCAAATCCAACTTCTAATTACAGTAGAACTACTATAATAGACCTACTTCTAATCAGAGTACAACTTGGGCAATCCAGGGGCCCGATTAACCAAGACTTACTAATTTCTAGTGAGCCATACAAACTAACAAATCTCCACATAGGCGAACATTGAAGCTGATCCTCATGCGCAAAACACGTCTCACCGTCTCCACCTGCCCCTGAGGGCACTCAGGTACTGAGCACACCGATCAAGTCCAAGCAATGCTTGAACTTGAATTTAACCCATTTCTTCATGAATGCACCAAATCGCTTGTACCATTGTTCAGAAACTTGCTTCGACCCGTACAATGATTTCTTCAAACTGCATACATGACCAGGAACCTTTGTCTGCACTCTACCTGCACAGGAAGCTCCTTCCTCTTCTTCGTAGAACCGCTTGCATCCGATGGCCTGATCTTCCTCATCAAGAGACTCTATCTCTTCAGTCATAGTTGCTGCATGTTGACTACTTTTCAGCCCTTCCATTGAATCAAGAGACTCAGTCGTCAATGCGTATGCAACCATATCATCACGGCCACTGTCTGATGTCGACGCGTACATCATCATATCCTCGAAACCGTATCTAACTAGCGGTTTCCTTTCTCTCTGCGGTCTACCTGTCTGCGGCAACTGCGGCTCTGTCCACTGCATCAGCTGTACAGTCTGACTATCCCCTATATCCCGGGAGGAGCCAGATGCACTCTCCTTCCTCATTAGGATGTCGAACTCCACCTGAACGGTGTCACTGCTGCTACCTACTTTTGTCTCCTCTACTTGCTTACTCGCTTCGAGTAAAGCATCCTCATGAAATGTAACATCCTCGCTAATGATAAATCTGGGTGAATCCTTATCAGTACACCACAACCTGTATCCTTTCACTCCAGAAGCATATCCCACCAAGATGCACTTCACAACCCTTGGTTCTAACTTATCGGTTTTCATGCGAGCATAAGCTGGACAACCAAAGATCCTCAAGTTAGAATAATCAGCTGGATTATCTGACCACATTTCTTCCGGTGTTTTGCAACCAATCTTTGTGTGTGGAGACCTATTGATCAAGTAGCCTGCAGCATTTACTGCCTCAGCCCAAAAGGCCATGGACAATCCTGCAGTAAACAACATACAACGAGCTCTTTCCAAGATCGTTTTGTTTATCCTCTTTGCAACTTCATTCTGCTGTGGAGTTTCTGTAGTGGTGTAATACCGAACTATACCATGATCCGTGCAATAGTTCTCAAACTCTGTCGATCTGTACTCCTTGCCATTACCTGTCATCAACTTCTTCACCTTCTTGCCAGTCTGTTTCTCAACTATTTCCTTCCATCGCTTGAATGTAACAAAGGTCTGATCCTTCGTCTTCAGAGTATAAACACAGACTTTCCTTGAATAATCATTAATAAAAGTCAGCATAAACCGGGACCCGCCCTTGGAGCAAATCTTAGAAGGCCCCCATACATCTAAGTGAATATAATCAAGGATACATTTCGTGCGATGAATACCTGTCTTGAAATTGACATTTCGATGCTTTCCAAAGATGCATCTCTTACAGAAATCCAACTTGCTGGTCTTCGTGCCACATAGCAAATTCCGATTGCTCAGTATTACCAATCCCTTCTCACTAATGTGACCCAGGTGCAAGTGCCATAAGCGCGTTGAGACAGATTCATGGTCATCTGAGGAAGACACTACAGCTCCACCTGTAATAGTATTTCCGGACAAAACATACAGGTTTCCAATTCTATTACCTCTCATAAGAACCAGAGCACCCTTCACAACCTTTATAACTCCACCTTCAGCTGAGAACTTACAACCGTCGGAGTTCAAGGTACCAAGAGAAACAAGATTTTTTTTTTCAGATCAGGAACATGTCGAACTTCTGCCAACGTTCTAATGATCCCATCATGCATCTTGATTTTCACTGTTCCAATTCCAACCGTCTTACATGCAACATTGTTGCCCAGTAAGACACTACCACCGTCGATTTCTCTATAAGTGATAAACCAGTCCCTATTGGGACACATATGGTAGGAACAACCCGAATCAAGAATCCATTCATCCTAATGATGAATTTCATTTTTAATCATAGAAAGTGCATTATCGGAAACATAATCTGATCTTCCATCTGCAACATTGACTGAATCATCGGATGATGAATCTTTTATTATTTCTTTCCCTTTCTTCTGCCTTTCGAGACCGTTTTTTCTTATGTGCCCTTTTTTTATGGCAATAATAACATTCAATGTTTTTCCTGTTGGATCTACGTTTGCCTTTACTATTGGAGTCTTTTGTTCTTCCTCGTACTACCAAA
The DNA here is from genome assembly GCA_028538565.1 of Umbellularia californica. NCBI lineage: Eukaryota > Viridiplantae > Streptophyta > Magnoliopsida > Laurales > Lauraceae > Umbellularia > Umbellularia californica. The sequence goes on from JAPQWN010000001.1 coordinate 64,169,876, forward strand.
CCCTCACCTGAACCATCATTGTCAACCGAAACCTTTTTCAACTCCTTAGAGTTCAAGGCTGCCTCTACATCCTCTTTGGACAGAGTATCTCTACCATACATCATGATATCAACAAAATGCTCATATGAGGGTGGTAATGAGCACAACAACATGATAGCTTGGTCCTCATCATCAATTTTAACATTGATATTTTCCAGATCCATAATAGCTTTTGTGAAAGAATCAATGTGAGTTGAAATAGACGTACCTTCCTGCATTTGTAGGGTGAACAATCGCTTTTTCAGGTACAAGCGATTCGTAAGAGACTTCGTGATATACAAGTTCTCCAACTTCTGCCATATGCCAGCAGCAGTTCTCTCTTGAGCAACTTTTCGCAGTACACCATCGCTTAGAAACAGCAGAATCTGACCATACGCCTTCTCTAGCAACTCTTCCTTCTCTTCATCTGACAATTTGTCAGGCAAAGCATTCTTTCCTTTCAAAGCTTTCTGCAGCCCATTCTGAACTAGTAAAGCATACATCTTCAAACGCCATAGACCGAAGTCGTTGTTTTCGTCGAATTTTTCAATCTCAAATTTAGCAGCCATTCTGAGAATCGTTCATGGTACCTGTGTAGATCTGGTCACCACGAGCACGCTAGAAGAAACGGACCTGAAATCCGACTCCGGATGGCTAAGATATCGCAGAAACAAGTTTCTACTCTCCAATCAGTCAATCTCCTTCGTTGACCATTGAACAACCAATCTTCTTCCACAAATGCGTAGATCTGCTCGCAACAAGTCCGTAGGTTCAAATGGATCTCAAATCAGACTCCGGATCGTCAAGATATCGCGAAAACAATTTTCAGCCTTTGATCTAGTCAAACAGCCTTTGAACGTATCGTGCTGACGTTAGTGCCTTTTTGCTTTCAGGCTTCACTACACGGGTCAGGTCTGACCTAACTTGACCCGACCCGGACTGGCTACTGGACTTTCTGAAACGGGTTAGGCTTGACCTGACCTGGACCAACCCGGGACTACTGCGGGCCCGGCCCACCTCCTCTTCTTATCTGTTCTGAGACATAACAAGAACTTCTGCACCTTCTTCTCCCGTTCTCCGACTTCCACGGCCTAGGCACGGCCAAAAGCAACGGCGGCAACCTTCCTTCTCCGCAACACGCAGCGTCAACTCCGGCAAAGATTTCAGCGTGACATGGGGCCCAGCCAAACTCAAACCGCCTCTTCCTGCTGTCTGTCTTCTTCCTCTCCGACGATGGCACAGAGCAGGAGATGCTTCTTCCTTGGTTCTGGTTGCTCAAAGGCGATGAAAAGCGACAAACGGCATAGGCGGAATGGAGTCCGTTCTTCTTTTTTGCTGCAACAAACGAAACCAGGCGCAGGGCACCTCTCTCTGCCTGTTCTTTACAACACGAGTAATCTTTCGGACCCTTGTTCTTCTTCTCCGGCAGCGTCAGTAACAGGTTCCCCTCCGGTTCTCAGATTTCGGCGATCAGAGATCAAGAAAACCAATAGAGATCGTCCTTCTTCGACGATCGTGACCCACCAATAAATCTATCGATCTTTGCACGATCAATGGACCTTTCGAAGTCCGAATCAACGGATCTCCTCCGATCATGTCCAAATTTCTTTGATACAAGTTTGTTGTGATCTAGGGCCTACAAGAAGAGATCAATCACGCACAAGAAGAACACGGATTTACGTGGTTCGGCTTTTGGCCTACGTCCACGGGAAGACAGGAGAAATCACTATGCAATCAAAGGTATATACAAACTAGAGACTCTGGTTTCTATTTATAATATCAGCCCCAAACCCTGTTACACCCAAACCCAACTTCTAATCACAGTAGAACTACTATAATAGACCTACTTCTAATCAGAGTACAACTTGGGCAATCCAGGGGCCCGGTTAACCAAGACTTACTAATTTCTAGTGAGCCATACAAACTAACAAACAGTTTTGCCAAAGGACACCATATTGGTATGCTCCATCTTCTTTTGTTTGTTAGAGTACTCTCTTTGATGTCCTTCGATTTCTCCTCTTAAATTATTTTTTAATTATGAGTTGCATTAAGCAGAAGGTAAAGGATGAGAATATATGGTCTGCTATTTGATGTACTGTGGAGATATTTTCCCAAGGGATGTCATTGTTGCTATTACAACTATTAAAACCAAGAGAATGCTTTAGTTTGTTGACTGGTTAGCTTCTAATTATAACAAATTAGTAATTCTTTTCCTCATTTTAATCCATTCTCTATGGGTTTTTACAGAGCATCATGTCTATTTTTATCCTTTTTTATAGCTATGATCAAATGTAGTATTGATGCAGTTTCTTCGTACATACCACAAGAAAGAACAAAACCAAGTTTCTTCACAATCCACCATATAATCCATAATTGAAGAAATCTAAACAATCACCATGTATATGAGAAATACTCCAAATGATGGAAAAGCCAGTCTTCAGAGTTATGGTATGGTCTTCCTTAATAAGGAGGAAGCCAAATTTATAATAAGTATAAAACCCAACTAAATATAAGCCATATGACACTATTATTGGATTATGAACATAGTTATTAATTTCGTTTCGTTTCTGTCGAAATGGCCGAAATTTTTCGTTTCGGTCATGTGGCCAAAATTTTTTCGGTTTGAATTTCAGTCAATCTCGGTCAAAATTCAAGATTTCGGCCAAAATTCGAGATTTCGGCCGAAATGTGACTTTTCGGCCAAAATGAGATTTTACATAATTAATTTTTTAAACATTGTTTACACATATATATATTTTGTATTTCTTATATTTTCACAAAATATAATTTCAAAAAAATTACTATAATGGATTAAATCTATATTTATTATTTTTTCTATTTTTTTACTTATATATGTATATATATTATGTTATATTTTCTCCTAAATGTAATTTCGAAAAGTTTCACCAAAATCCCGAATAGGTCGAAACTTTTCATTTTGTAGGCTATAGCGAAATGAGGTCCGAAACGATATTAACAACTATGATTATGAGTTCCTAAGTAAAATAATAGTAGAGAAAATTTAATGATGGGTAATCTAACTTCATAAATTGTATGTTGATTTTTTTAAAAGGAATACTTCAGATATAAAATTAGTTTAGGACCTATGTCTTGTCCATCCTTTTGATGTGGGTTTTAATTAAAAATCATTAGTTTACTTTTTATGTTATTTACGCATTGGGCTAGGGTTCGGAATTGTTGTTGTTGTTGTTGTTTTTTTTTTTTTTTTTTTTCATTTTTTGAAAAATATAGAGAAATCATGATGATGGATAGTCTTTTCTTTAATTATATGTATTTTTTTTATTGATTCCTAGGATTAAGCTGGAGATTTCTATTATGAAAACAATTAAGTACCCAAATGTTGTTCATCTTTTAAATTAGCTTTCTGATTGAATATCATTTATGTATATTATATATATAAGTTATGCATGTTTTTATTTTTTGGATTTTGTTTAAGGTATTCCATGAATAAATATTATTTATCCATATTACATCTCTTTTTATTTCTAACTTATTTAATGTCATTGGTTTTTGGATTTTGTATTAAAGGTTATTGGGTTTTCATTTTCATGTTAATGACATGCAATACCAAGATATATTTTGCGTTAGAGTATGTGAGAGGAAGAGAGCTCTTGTGCTAAATTGTAGCTCTCTCAATCTCCCTTAGACACATTTGAAATATTTTTCTAGATAACTATTTTGTCAAAACAACTACCTTTTACAAAACAATAGCCACTTTTATAATCTTTTCTCCTTTTTAATATTAATTTGGGTTTTTTACGAAAAATTTAGTTTTAAACACTAATTACACGAATTGATTGATTAAGAACAATACTAGAACATCGAATTAGGGTGTCATACGTAGCCAAAAGACCAACTTGTCCCATAACGATATTGTTAGTGCTCCTTAAACAAAAAAAAAAAAAAAAACTCTTTTCATTTTCTTCCCCTTCTTCCATTGAACGATATCGTTAGGGCTTGTTCCAATAAAATGCCCCCTTTGCAATTCCCCACCCCCTTTCCCTGGTTTCTATATTATCCCTTTCTTCGGAGTTCCCAGTTCGCTATCTGATGTACGACAAAGAGAGAGCCTCGGAACTTGGTCCCAATTATGGACGAGCGACAACATAATGGATGAACCTCTTTTATCACAAATACCAAAATGCATACTAATAATCTATTCCATAGGCCTTGTAGGTTGTACCTACAACTCCAGCATTAAGTTCTTTGCTGTTGTGAGAGCACTCTGAAGTTGGATCTCTCTTTGCAATTGATGGTAGAAATGATACTTTTCCAACTGCTACTTTAATATGACATTGAGAGCGATAACGTGTTTGCTATGCACAAAGAGATTATAGATTTTGGAAAAGAAATGGGAAATGAAAATGGAGAAGAGAGATTTTGAGTTGCAGAGAGCAAAAGATGAGATGCCATTTTACTTGGTAGGATAAGGCAAATGATATCATTTAGAGAAGAGGAGGGGAAAGCTTAACAATGAGCCCTAATGATATTGTTTGGGGAAGAAGACTATAATAATGTTTTTTTTTTAAATGAGTTCTAACAATATTGTTCCAGGGAAAATTAGTCTTTTGGCTGCATACAACACCCTAATTGGATATTTTAGGGTCTTTCTTAATCAATTTGTGTAAATAGGGTTTATGACAATTTCTTTTGTAAAAATTCTTACTAATTTTGATCTTTCACTGTATTTCAGTAGAAATGAACTTGTATATGAAATTCTGAGAGGAAACTCTTATTAGTTGGTTTCTAGGTTCTTTCTCATTTTCTATTCTTTAATATGATTGCAATAGATTAGAATTGTTAAATGCATTTCCGTTTTGAGGCCAAGAGATCCCAATTTTCTTTACTCTTTGGTAAGATATATATATATATATATATATGGAGAATATTCATGTGCATCTATCTCTCACCATAGGGTAAGAGACACTTACATAATTGGAAATATTCATGTGCAAAAGAGGAAAAACCATATATGATCATATGCAGAAAAAGAATGTACATGTGCAAAGAGGGAAAGCCATGTAAGTGTCCCTCACCCTATGGCGAGGGATGGATGCACATGAATGCCCCACAATATATATATATATTATAGGGATTTATTCAGGTGAGAACAGTTCTCACATGAATTGTGAGAAGTCTGATCACAGTTGTTGGATTATTAAAATGATCCAACGGCTAAGGCACAACATATTAAAAGTAAATGAAAATGGAACCCATCCATTTTATTTTCATTTCCCCCTCTTCTGACGAAAAAAATCCAAAATCTCCTCTCAGAACTAACTCTTGCTCTCGCCCTTAGCAACGACGATGAAGGCTATCTAAGACTCCTTCTATTTCTCTTTTTCTCTACCTTGTCTCTCTCTCTCTCTCTCTCTCTCTCTCTCTTAAGGTGTCCCTTGTTCCATATCCTCATTCTCTCACATCCGAGTTTATCACTCTACCAAATGCCAAACCCTATACCCCTAAATCTCTATATCCTAAACCCCAAATCCTTGCGGCTTACAACATTTAATTCCCTAAGACCCAATATCCTAAATCCCCAAGCATTCAAAGTCCCCGACCTTAAATCCCCAAATTTGTATTCGAGAAAAGCCTAAATCGCCAAAATCTCATAACCAATAAATCGATGTCCCTAACCTGCCATTGGCTTCGAGTATGGAGTGATTTGTGATTCTTTGTTTTGTAGGCTTCAGAATACTATTATGGTGTAATGCTATTTTTCCAATAGTCTCTACCCTTGTTAAGAGGTATTATTCCAATTATCCTGTATTATACATATTTTTTTCACCTGTGCTCTATGTACTTGACTCACATTAAGGTGCTTAGATGATGCAATTTCATATCTATTTCACATTTTATCAGCTTCACAATGAGCAGACAAAGCTAAGGTTTTAATTCACGATTGATTCTATTGATTATCTCTAATGTAAATAGGATGAAGAGGACAAAGAACTTGATTTTTTTATTGAAGGGTGGTTTGGCCAGCTACAAGGTGCAATTGGAACTGCAAGAATCTGCTAATATGCAAGCCCTTCTCAAACTACAAGTGTTTCCCAGAAAACCATTGAAGAGCTCTTTGCTTAGGTGACAAAAATCCGAGGCTGACAGAGACAAATATGCATGATTTGGCAGAATGTATTAACATTCCAATAAGATTCAATTGTTTTGTTTGGGTAACTGTAGATGCAAAATAAAGCTGAAAATTGACTTGGGTTGTATATGAGGTGTTGTGCTGAAAATTAGGTGCCATGTGATAACACAAAGGTGTTGGCATGTTGTATATGAGGGTGGTTTTTTTTTTTTTTTTTTTTTTTTTTTTTTTTTTTTTTTCAGGTGCTTTGTATGAGCATTGTATATGATACACTTATTTTAGAGCAAACAACAAAAATGGATTTCACTAGGTGTTAGATTTTAGCAAAGAATTAATCGTGAAAAATACAGCCAAAGGACAAAGTTTCATATGTAAGTGCTCTTTTATTTGGATAGAGTTGTGAACGTGGAATTAAATTAATTATAGGAGGGCCTTAAGTTAATTATTTAGGTTACTAATATCGGTCCTTACCACATGTGAGGTCTACCGCATGGTGGTCCTTCCCATATCCCTTTCATACTGAATATAAGTGGGTGATTGAGTGCACATTCAAGTTGCAAATATGTTAATCTAGCTTCAAGAGGAAAGTATTTCCAACATGCATTGTTGCATGCTTCAAGCCAAGGTGGGCCTAATATCATGGAAATTTCTGCAACTGGTTGGTTGCTGGATTTTGATCTCTTTGTATATCTCATACACCAAAAGATAAATAATACATTCAATCCAATAGAAATTCCTCAATGAAGTAATTCAGATGTTAATAATGGCTAGTTGCAAATTTGCCGCGTCATAATTCAAATATGTTCTTGGAACTGATAATTATAGTGAGCATACCATCTGAAGAAGCTTAAATGCCAGGTTTTCAATCATCCTCATCTCTGTGATTACTCTCCATTTACATAGTGCTTTTCAACATCCATTAACTCAATGAGCACAAATATAAACATACAACTCAACTAGATGGCAAAATGAGAAGCAACTGATCCAAGACATCATCTTTAAAATTATAGAACATCAATACACCGTAAACCCTATAAAAACTAATTCAGATTGAAGGCTTATAAAAGAAAAAATATATCGCTTCATTTGTTATCCACGCCATGCAGTTGGTTGAAGGAAAAAAAATGGCATTTTGGTGAAAAAAAATGGCATTTTGGTAAAAAAAATTAAGCGAAACTTGGGTTTGAATAGAGGTCACTTCCAAATGCTTAGGCATTTAATTTGGTGGTTCTATAATCCATTTTGAAAAAAAAAATGGAGAAAAAAAAAAAAAATACTCACTGAAGGGTTTCAAATTGAAGAGAATGGGATAGAGCAAGAATAGAGAGAATGGGAGCTAGACAAATCTAACAAAACTAAATTTATATCGTAACAAGGAGTTGGGGTTTGAGGAGAAAGAGAGGAGAGAATCCCCACTTGACTAATTTGGATTAGTTCTCACGAAGAAAACCCAACATTGGATTTGTTGGTGAAAGGGGACTATCGTTTGGATTTTGAAAGTTAGAAGTCATGGAAATATGAGGGGAGATTAGATCCTACTAGACTAACCACGGGAAACGGAGAGAGAGCAGAGAGCGCCTTTTTTGAATTCATCACTGGTTACTTCTCATAGGTGGGAATGGGATGCACGAAAACAGAGTCTACCGTGGATTAGATCTGACACAACAAGGGGGAAGAGAGATGGGAGAGACAAAATAGTATTTTGTTTGGCTGATAGAGATGAGGGAGAGCGATTTTTCATTTTTCGGAGAAGATGCAAGGTAAGGTTTCGTTCGGATTTGTTTTGTTTTGTTTTTTTTCCCTGAGAAGAGGGCGGCATTGTACCTTGGCTGTTGGATCATTTTAAGGATCCAGTGGCTCTGACCAGACTTCTCAAAATTCATTTGAGAACTTTTCTCACCTGAATAAATCCCTTATATATATATATATATATATATATATATATATATATATGTGTGTGTGTGTGTTTCTCAAACACTTCCTATTGAGTGACTTAGGGATTTGACCCCTTTTCTTTTTTTTTTTTTATTTATCACAAACATTGGTTTAAGTCTAGCCATTTTTATGACATTGTCATGCAGTAGAATTGACCTTAGCTTTTGTCTTTTTTTTTGTTTCATAATTCATATTTAATGGTTGACCACTACATTGAGATAGGTTGGTAGTTGTGAGGAGTTTTTTTTTTTTTTTTTTTTTTTTTAATAACAGAAATTGATGTAGTTAAATGGGATGTAGATGTTTATGGGATTTGTGGTTTGGTGATATGGGCATGGAAGATGGCTTATTGGAAGATATATATCAAATAAAAAAGATAGAAGATAGCTCATTGGAAGATGGGTGTTTTAATAAACAAAAACTATTAACAAAAAGATGCTCTGTGGTGTAGTGGTAGGGTTGCTCATTTGAAATTCATATTGTTCTGAGTTCGAGTGTTAGCACATACCATGATTAATTTTTATCATGTCATTAAAAATACATGGGTCGGGTTGGGTCCAAAAAGTGTGCTTTATCTCTGCCCCGACCTAATTTACCTCGACCCGACTCGTTTGCTAGAGTCAAACTAAATTAAATTGATGAGTCAAAATCAATTGAAGCGAATTGGAACTTATTTCTACTTCGCTTCATATATATATATTAAAATTGCAAGATGGCTAATTCATACCTAAATGAACTGATCGTACATTCATGAAGTTTGATGTTTATCTACCGTTGTCTTCATCATTGCTTGTGGACTTCTTAAACTTGGACTTTTAGACTTGCGAGTACCAGGGTTGGAACTAGGAAGTTTGGGTGGGTTGCGGGGATTTGCATTTGTAGAAGAACAAAATATCCACATAAAGAAAAATGGGGATTTATTATCTGCCCTCTCTAGTTCCCCACCATGTTGAGTCAGACCTCGCCGAGTCCTCGTCCTAATTACATTTTCCTCTTCTTATTTTGGACAATCCCTCTCTCAAATCTCAAACCCAAACAGGATAAATCCCTTAAAACCCTCTTTCAGACCCTAATCCAATACGCCCTCTTTCTTAAATCCTAGCCCAACAAACTCTCTCGCAATAATGCCCTCTTGCCTTTCCTCTCATATGAAAAACAATTCAATGTGACTCAGTAAAGTCTAATTGGAACCCCAATCGAGTTTGTTGAGGTTGAGTTGACTCATTGACTCGAGGATTTAACTTGGAGAGTCATATCCATCTTTTAATTTTATTCTAAGAAATTAAAATGTGAAGTCTTCCAAAAAAAAAAAAAGTATGAACAATACAATAAGTAGTAAAAATAATTGGAAAAAAAAATCAAAGTTATTGAATTTATGGATCCATCGCCATCTAGTAGTATCAAGAGCGGGGGCGGACCCAGAAAATGGAATTAGGGGGGGCCAAATGAAAATTATTAAAAGAAAATCTTGACAATTTAGGAGTAAAAGTAAAAAATTACAAAAAATTTAGTAGTAAAAAGTAAAAATTTTAAAACTTAGGGGGGGCCATGGCATGTAGGTCCGCCCCTGATCAAGAGGATTCAATAACCATATTAATCTTATTAAACTTAGAAGCTAAGATGAAAGCTTTTATTTGGTTGTTGAATGACGGTATATAAGAATAATAAAACAAAAATATAGAAAAGATAAAGGTTAATGAAACTCTGAGACTAAGATAAAGTAAAACGTTTTCACTAAAAATCAGTAGTAAAATTTTATGTGGCTTGGTAAGATTTTATAGTAAAAACAGTACTAAAAACAATTCCAGCTACCAAAACTTTAACTTTACCAAGTTTCGTTGGTCAACAGAAGTGTAGAAGTAAAGTTTTAGCTACCCAAAAGGTTTACTTGAGACCCCAAAAATAATCTCACTTTACCTTATTTACCTTATGAAAACAAATGCATCTTTACTTAACCTTAAACTTCAGTCTTTAGTAACCTAACCATTTCTTTTGCATCAATTTGACATTTACTTCATTTGTACATAAAATAAACATAACTGAGAGTAGGGTTTTTAAAATTTTACCTTTTTACTCATCATAATTACTTGAGCAGGCTGTTTTAAAGAACGGCCGGCTTGTCCTTCGTTGAACCACAATGCTTGGGTTGATTCATATGTAATGGCCCCAATGTAATGGCTTTGATAAACTGGTGCAGGTAACGGAGCAAGCCATATGGACATTATATACTGCTTCAGAAAGGGATTGTCATCGGAATAGTAGCAAAGGCCAGCTGCCGACTCCAAATAGCACGCAGCTAATAAGATCTAGGCCAGTTTTCTTGCCTTTAGCAAAACAGATTCACATGGGTCGATGCATGCTCAAATGCCGCATTATAGACCCAGCCCAGCCCAAATGTGTATGAAATCGTTAAAATGGTAAAGACAAATTTCCAACCGGCGTCGACCAAACTATCTCAGACAAAATTTAGACCTAATGACCAAAGAGACTGGACATGAAAATAGGAGTCCAGTGACTCGCTTGAGAGGACACTAGGCGTTGCACAACTTGTAATTAAAAGTGTCAAACCATTCAAGAAAATTAATTAGTACAAGTCCAGCTAGGTTGCATTGATTTATCAAACCCCAAGGCCCTAGAAGCGTCATCATTATCCAAGCTGGTTTGACACACCAGGATAATATTGGAATTGAGAATTTAACAACTATGATCATCATCCAAGCTGGGTTTTTGCATCCATCAATTCCACTATAAGGCCAAACCAGAATGACGACCAGAATAAAAACCCAAGCTGACATTGGCAATTATGATGATCATCCTCATTTCAGCAGTATGCCATCAAACTAGGCTGTCAAAAGTACAACCAATCTGAAATTTGTTAGGATCAATGCACTTCTTGGGTGGAATAAGGATCCGAAGGTGATATAAAAGTACACTAATATTAGAAGGAAGCATAATGAACAGAAAAAATGTAATAAATAAAAAAATAATAATAGGAAAGTCATGTCTATTTCATCTTGTTCAGCACTTTCACCTTAAGAAAGAAAAACCCAGCCCAAGCTTGCTAGGCAATATATCAAGTGAGAGACCCGTTTGAGAAAACTGGAGGACTAAGTTCTGTTGCTATTTCTGTTTGGTGACACTCCAAATGGGCAGCTGCAAGGTAACCTCCACAAATTCTCATACTGTAAAACCATACTGACAGAATCCTAGCCATTCATTGCTTAAGCTTTCCACCTCTGGATGTGAAATATGTATGTGTCCAGTTGGCTATATTCTCAGCAACTCCGCATTCCATCAGGTCTTTCCTCACTACTTGAATCTTGGATGTTGTGGAGCAAAAGAAAATAATTCATTGTGAAAATATAAACACCTGAAACTTTCGAGAGGCATTGAATTATCATGGGGACTGATAACCAAATCAGCATTCGAACAAATGATGAGATTTAGGCACAGCGGCTCCCTTGTGTGGAACCTGATCATTCTTCCAACAGAGTTTAAGTAGAAAACTAAAGGTGCATAGCCATTCTCATCTTCTGAAAAACCTTTCTCATTTATATTTTCTTGATGGTGCAGGATCCTGATCGAGGTATAGAGGGTATACAGTGTCAAAAATAACCCGAGCAAGTGTATGCCGGACCTCTTGCAGCCCACCTTGGGCTAAACACTCATAGTTGATCTTGCTCCCTATCTTAGGAACAAAATCCTTCTCCTTACCATTCCTTCCCACACACCCGAAGATCTTGCATACTTTCAAATACACTGACAATGGGATGAGCACCTGCAAGAATCAAATATAAAGTCACCATCAGAAACATGATCACCGATCCCGGGTTGTAGACTTGTACTACATACATCATGGATCCATAACCATTTCAACTGTTGATGACAATAATGTTAAAGACCCGATTCACACCAAAGCAGGAGATGTACCGTCAAGGAGGACCAATGGGTACCTCAGGTGCTTATTTTCAATTAAAGTTAAATAAGACTTGGGCCCATTTACTATATGTTAGTTCTGGGCCCTTTTTCTCAATTTCAATGGTTAAGATATTTAATAGCATGGGCACGAGCCCCGCTATGATTTACACTCCTCGCTGGAATATGGTAAAAAGAGAAAATAAAAATAATAACATTAGAGCCCCAATTGAGAGGGGCTTTGGTAGAAACAAGAAAAAAGAAAAACATGTCACCGCAATACGAAGGATGTTGTGCACCATCACTTCACATAAGCCCTTGTCATATGAAAATCCCAGAGCATTACTTTCCCCAAGGCCTCAATCAAACCAAGAGAAGAATGGGAAGATGGAAAGAGAGGAGGAGAGGAGAAGAGAGAAAGACGGTGAGCGGTGATGGCAACTGGCAACCTTCCAATGGTGATGAATGATGATGAGAGGCAAGCAATGTACTATGAACTGCAAGCAGTTCCTTCCCCCTCCCTCTCTCCCTCCTTCCTTTCTTCCCTTTTTAATTGTTCTTTCTTTGACTGTATCGAGCCCTAGCCCCTTTAAATTAAAAAAAAAAAAAAACTCTCAAGCATTTCCTGCAGAATCCATTTCAGCCATTTTGCCTGATATCCATAGACTTCAACCGAAAAATACAAAATGAACCGAAAATTGTGGCAAAAAAGTTATGAAGCGTTTTTGGCTTCGGCAGGACAACCAAAACGAATTTTGTCATCCATTTTGGCCTAAATAAAACAGCATTAACAACTATGCCCAAATGCCCAAGCATCATTCAAACCTTTTATTAATGGAGACAGGACAATGTGATTGTGCCTCACATTCGCAATTATGGGTGCACAATTTATATTTCTTGAGGCTCAAGAACCTGCAGTTAACCTTGAAAAGAGAATCTTTCCAAGAATTCCTTGTTCACCTCAGTGAAAGTTGGAAATCATCACCATACACATGGCTATACAGTCAGTAAATCTAAACCATCCACTCTGGACCTCGATGTGAAGGTACACAATCTGATATTCACAATAGTCGGGCAACCACTGCAACCAAAAGTACTTAAATGTCCGCTTGAAAGAAACAGATGGAATAGGTAGGAACTTGTCAATCCTGAAATTTCTGATTTTTAGCAGGAAATGTAGAGCCAATTACCAATATGTTGCAGTTCCTATTCCCACAGCACGCTAAAGCCAAAGTTTTTGTACAACATAAACCTTTAAATAGGTTAATCAGGTATTTCCATCACTTGATTGTGTACTGGATGCATAATATGGCATTAGACACTTTGGGATAAAAAATAAAAAAAAAAGATCCACATTAGGAAACTTGTATCATATCAAGAAATAGTTGAATCCATGATTTTAGGAAATAGTGGAATCCACGATTTTAGAATAACAGTAATGAGTCTCTATGCATGGGTTTTGTGATTCAGAGCTTTGTATCTAGACTTTCTAGGATGTAATATTTCTCCTGAGATTTTTCCACTACGTTGTTGAGGAATAAGCAGGGAAAAGAAAGTACCAGGTCTGACTGCGAAGCTTGAGGGTATTTTGCCATAGCCTGTGAGACAAAATGCTCATCTGTCATCATGCTCAATGCACCTTTCACTGACGACGCAAGATCCAATACCTCATCCATCAATTCACTGTCAGAGTCCAGTGGCTGAGGTTCAAGTAGTTCACTGAAACTGCTATCATAGGGTCTGGTAATTCCCCTCGCTATGTTTACTGCTTCTACCAGATCTCCCCCATTGTGGATGGCAAGGGTGAACGTAGCAACCGTCAAAGGGTCACAAGGTTCACTATCCAATGCTAGATGGAAAGCTAATATTCCAACCCTGTAGAATTCATACACAACTGGTAAGCACTTAATAACCAACAATAACAATGTACAATGAAAATCTCAGTAACAATGAAGTGGAAAGTGAACAGATATGTTTATTCATAAAGATTTTACTGAATTGGATGTACTACAAACCACAACTGCCTTCAGTATTTTAAGATTTAAGACGATGGATGAAAATCTCAGTAACAATGAAGTGGAAAGTGAACAAATCATGCTTATTCATAAAGATTTTACTGAATCGGATGTTTACTCCAAACCACGACTGCCTTGAGTATTTTAAGATATAAGACGATGGATGGCTAAGCATTCTTCAGCGTATTTCGAAGTGGCATGGAATTGTCAGTAACACTAGCAGGATTTTTTATATATTTTTTTCTTTTTGAACGGTAACTGATAAATTGTACTCCATAAGAACATTTGCAGGAACTTCAAAAATCCAAATGCCCTGATCGATAACCTTGACTAGCACTAATAAAAATTCTTTTAAAAAGACAACAAAACAGTATTTAACACAATATATTTTAGGAATTCACACAACCCAACTACAGCCCTAAAAACTTGCAGACTGCTTGCAGGCATATTTATTATGTTCATCATCTCTCATAGACAAAACTCTGAATGTATATAAACACATTTTCTTCAATAAACGAAAATACATAATTTACTGCCCCAGCACAAATGCATATATGTACCCTCGGCTGATATGAATATATATCAGGCATGCAACTCCAAGAAGCCATATATGCCACATATACATACATATATATATATATATATATATATAGACACACACACACAAAGTATATTGTGATTGTTTATACATATACATATACATATACATATAGTGGATATATATACATATATCTCCCTATATATATAATATAAAGAAATGTCCATGAATTTTTAAAAATTAATCCTGGACAACATATGGGGTTAATGCTTTCCTGTGGTGAATAATTGAGATACATTTAATGGGGCCCACCTGGATGAGTGCTGTGTGTTACACAGACCCAAGGCCTAAGGCCCAAGGCCCATGAAAGTTTAGCTATATCTCACGTGGAGAGATGTGTTGACAGAATTGTACATTACATGTTATATTTTAGTAGCTTTCCTATCTTAGCTAGTTGTTTAATAAGCTTTCCTATCTCTAGATGGATGATTGTAGTTCTCTTAGAACTAGAATACCTCTTGATGTAATACCTATATATAGTTGTGACTTCTCTCAAATAAACACACGACAGTATATTCTAAGTATTGTTTTCAACAACCATGGCTCTCAAGGATCTGTGTTCATGAAATTGTCATGGTATCAGAGCGAAGTTCATGAAAACCTTGTTTTTGATTTTACATAGTATCAAGGCGATAAGAGATCATCGCTGATCATTCCTGATCATCACAGATCCTCTCAGATCAAGACGTGGCCCACTTTAGATCGTCATCAGCTCGTCTGCAAAACCCTTCTACCATGGTCGACTGGAATTATCCAACTTTATGGTGATTGTTTCAAGATTTTATGAACATCAGAGGTAGGCCATCTACTAAATTCTAGGGTTTTTCAATTTTCTCAATAAGATTCAATCTCAGCCGTCTAGATTCTCAGATCTCGATCCTTTTTGAGGATTTCTTCTTCCATCAGTTGCGGATTTTTCATCTCATCTCATCCCTTCCCTCTGATCTGTCCTAAGATCATCTGGTGGGTCCCACGAACAAAACCCAAGGTCTATGCATGGTCGTCAGGCACTGTTCTGGGCTATTTTGAGGTGCTGCGTCACACGACTGTTCTGGGAACAGTTTCTGGTTCTATTTCTGCATTGTTTTCTGCTTTCTGCCTGGATTTCTGCTGCTTACTAGTTTGCTACTTGCTGCTGTGTTCAGTACGTGCAACTACTGCTGTTGTTTTCTCTTGACAGGGCCTGTTATGCACAAATTTTTGTGCTGGTTTTGGTTTTACATAGTTTCTCTTCACTGATTGCTCAGTCTTATCACTATTAAATCATCTCTTTTGGCCAACATCATTTGCAATGGAAAAATCTGAGGTTACCTTGATCCGATTCACGGGAAAGAACTACCCTGCTTGGTCTTTTCAGTTCCAAATATACCTTGAAGCTAAAGAATTATGGGGATATATTTCTGGTTCGGACCCTATACCTACGGAGGATGAGAATACTAAAGATGCCAAAATCAAAACCTGGATTACAGGATCCGTTGAGCCTCATCTGATCATGAACCTCAAACCCTACCCCACTTCTAAAGACATGTGGGGGTATCTGCAGCAAGTGTACCATCAAGATAACTCCGCACGTCAATTTCACCTTGAATGTGCGATTGCTGAATATGCACAAGGGACCTTATCAATCCAAGACTACTATTCGGGATTCCAGACACTATGGTTGGAATACGATAGTATTAAGTATGCAGGCGTGGCTGCAAATGTTTTGATCGTCATTCGCGATCTTTAGGCCTCTAGTCAGCGGGATCAATTTTTGATGAAATTACGGACTGAATATGAAAGTGTCCGATCTGCCCTGATGAATCGGACGCCTCTACGTTCCTTAGCTGTTTGCTTGAATGAACTCTTACGCGAAGAATAGCACCTTACGACCTCGGCTCATATTGCTCAACAAAAGACTGAAACCTATTCAGTCGCGTTCTCGGCAAATTCTCAACCTCCGCCTCGAGACTTGAGCAAAACCCAATGCTACAGTTGTCAGAAATTTGGGCATATTGCATCTCAATGTAAACAGAAAGTCTGCAGTTACTGTAAAAAGTCGGGACATATCATCTCTGAATGTCGCCGCCGTCCACCGACGCAGTATCAGACTCCACAGTATCCGGCTCCGCAGTATCAGAATCCACAGTCTCAGACTCCGCATGCGTATGTGGCTTCTTCGGTTATGCCTGTTCCTATATCTGCACCCCCACAGCCTGGGCCCTCATCATCTCTCACTCCTGAATTGGTTCAACAAATGATTATCAATGCCCTATCTGCCTTTGGTCTCTCAGGTAAGTCACCTTCATCTTCTACTTGGTTCCTTGATTCAGGGGCATCTAATCATATGACGTATTCCCACACCCCTTTCTCCAATATGACAAGTTACAATGGCCATTTTCAAATACAAACCGCTGACGGCGGACATGTTCCTATTACTCTATCGGAGATATCCCTGGTCCCATCCCATTGAGACATGTTTATCTATGTCCTAATTTAACTTCCAACCTATTATCAGTCGGGCAACTTGTTGAAAATAACTATAACATCTCCTTTTCTTCTTCTGGTTGTGTTGTGCAGGACCAGATGTCCAGGAAGGAGATCACGATGACAATATGAGAGAGAGAAATCGTTTTGTGCTGAAATGTCCTCCCTTTTGAGGGTCGACTGTCCTTCATTTAAATAGGGACTGAAGGCCCTAATCAATTTACAAAGTCAATCTAGATCCTAATAATTAGCTGTCCTAATTACAATCAATTGACATAATGTAATCTATCTAGATCCTAATAATTAGCTAACAACTATAGTATGTACATGAGGCTTTGACTAAAGATAAGTATAAAGAATGGGCCTAATGGGCCTGCAAGCTTGGGCTTGGAACACCAACATTAACACCCCCCCTCAAATTGATGCCGATGAATCAACAAGCATCAATTTGTCAGTCAAGAATTGATGGCGTGGTCGAGGAAGTGCTTTGGTAAAAATATCAGCAGTCTGGAGACTTGAGGAGATGAACGGAAGGGAAATAACATCGCGTAGATATTCATCCCTGATAAAATGGCAAGCCACCTCGATGTGTTTAGTTCTCTCATGAAATACTGGATTCTCAGTAATCCGAATGGCACTGGTGTTATCCGCATGTAATGGTGTAGAAGATTTCTGGGAAAAACCAAGTTCCTCAAGAAGACCACGAAGCCATATAATTTCTGAGCATGCGGCAGACATGGCCCGGTATTCTGCCTCAGTTGATGATTTTGAAACTCTGTCCTGTTTCTTCACTTTCCATGAAATAAGAGCATCACCTAAGAACATGCACCAGCCCGTGGTGGACCTACGAGTATCAGGACAACCTGCCCAATCAGCATCAAAATAGGCAGACAAAGTCATCGGAGAGCCAACAGGAAAAAACAAGCCTCTGTGAGAAGTGCCAAGAAGATAACGAATAATACGGCGAACAGCTGCTAAATGAAGATGATGGGGCTTGGTCATATATTGACTCATCAAGTTGACTGCATAACTGATGTCAAGCCGAGTAGTAGTCAAATATATAAGACTACCGACAAGCTGACGATAATAAGTCGGATCAGAAAGGGGATCACCACTGTCACTATGGAGTTTAAGATTCAGTTCCAGAGGAGTATCCACTGGTGTGGATTTTGACAAACCTGCGGAATCAATTAAATCCATAGTATACTTATGTTGATGCAAAATCAACCCCTTCTCAGAGTGATGAACTTCCAATCCCAAAAAATATTGCAGAGGGCCCAGATCCTTCATATGAAAAGATTGATGCAGAGAAAATTGGAGATCTTGAATCGTGGCTGTATCTGTGCCAGTGATGATGATATCGTCTACATAGACGAGAAGAATGGTGATTCTTGTGGATTTGTGATGCAAAAACAAAGATGGATCATAAGGACTCTGCTGAAACTGTAGCTTGAGTAACGCATCTTTGAATTTGTCAAACCATGCTCGTGGTGCTTGTTTTAGCCCATACAAAGATCGTTTTAGAAGAGCAACTTGATCTTCTGATGGTTTTGGAAAACCTTGAGGCAAGCGCATGTAAACTTCCTCTTTAAGATCACCATGAAGAAATGCATTTTTCACATCAAATTGAAAAAGAGGCCAGGCTTGAGATGCAGCTATGGCAAGGATGGTGCGAACAGTGGTCATCTTTGCAACAGGCGCAAACGTTTCTTCGTAGTCTATGCCATATTCCTGTCGGTTGCCAAGGGCCACAAGCCTAGCTTTGTATCTATCCAAAGTACCATCTGCCTTTAATTTGATAGAGTAAACCCATTTACTCCCAATAGGTTTAACCGAAGCTGGGCAAGGAACAGTAATCCAGGTTTGGTTCTGCTGTAGAGCACTAAGTTCTTCTTCCATAGCCTGTCTCCAGCACTCCTGTTTTGCTGCTTGTGAATATGAAGTAGGAATGGAAACAGAGGATAAAGTAGCAAAATATGAAGAATGAGAGAAACCGTATCGATCCGGTGGACGAGATACACGAACAGAACGACGAATAGCAAGTTGAGGTGAAGTTGATGCTGGAGCAGGATTCGGGACCGGTTCTTGCAAAAGAGGCAAAGTAGTGGCATTTGTTCCTTGTCGACGAGTATACACCTTGTCCGGATGAAATCGCAAAGGTGAAGGAAGACATTCATCATCAAAGGATGGTACTTTAGAAAAGGAGATTTCTGGAGATGAATCAGGATGAGAATGAAAAAGATACTGATGTTCAAAAAAAACAACATTCCTAGAAATGCGAATACGCTTGGAGGTGGGGTCATAACAAACAAAACCCTTTTGGTGGGAAGCATAACCAAGGAAGGCACATTTTACAGATTGTGCAGATAACTTGGAACGTTCATGTGGGGGAAGATGAGCAAAACAAACACAACCAAAAGTGTGGAAATTTGTGTATTGTGGTTCAGTTTTGAAAAGACGAAAATATGGAGATGTGTTTTGTAGTTTTGGAGAAGGAAGTCGGTTGATGATATGAGCAGCAGTGGTTAAAGCTTCTGGCCAAAATCTAGGTGGAACGGAGGATTCTAATAATAAACACCTGACCATGTCTAGAAGATGACGATTTTTCCGTTCTGCAACACCATTCTGTTGGGGAGTATAGGGACAAGTCCGTTGGGATATAATCCCTCTGTCTTGTAAATATTCCTGAAATTGATTCGACACATATTCCCCCCCTGAGTCGGTTCGAAGAACCTTAATACATGTTGAAAATTGATTTTGAACATAATTCAAGAATTTTTTAAACACCTCAAAGACTTCAGATTTGGCATGTAGAAAATAAATCCATGTAAAACGGCTATAATCATCAATGAAAGTGACGAAATACTTATACTGTGAATGAGAAATAATCGGTGCAACACCCCAAACATCACTATGTATTAAATCAAAACTTTTTGTCGCAGAAGAAACATGTAATGGAAAAGGCAAAGTTTTACTCTTTCCCAACTTACAAGTGGTGCAATCAAGAGCAACATCTGATGATAAAAACTTCATTTTATTAATATGACCAGAATTTAACAAGGATAACAAAATGGTTGAATTGGGATGGCCTAATCTATTGTGCCACAACTGCACATTATTCCTAGAGACAACTGATAAAACAAACAAAGACATATCTGGATTTGGTGGTACGATGTGAAGAGGAAACAAACGCCCATACTTAGGCCCCTTCACTATTACCTTCCCCGTCTCCTGATCCTGCACCACACAACCAGAGGAGGAAAAAGAAACTTTGCAGTTATTATCAACCAATTGACCAACAAAGATTAAATTGGTAGACAGATTTTTGGAACAAAAAACATCATGTAAAGGTAGAGAATGAGAAATATCACCAACAGAGGTAATTGGTATTGTGGTACCATTAGCAGCATGGACCTGAATTTGGCCATCATATGGTTTAATTGTGGAGAAGTTTTTGGATGATGATGTCATATGATTGGAGGCACCAGAATCAAAATACCAGTGAGAGGGAGATTGAATTTTACCAGATATACCAAGAGTGGAAAAAGCCTGGAGAATCATCTGTTGGATCATTTCAGGGGAGACTGGAGCAGCAGAAGCAGGTGCCGAAGAAGGTGCGGGAGATGAATCAATAGTGCCAGTAGCAGTAATTGCCTGGTAAGCTTTCGGATTTCTGTTTTGAGGACGTTTGCGGCATTCATTGATTGAATGTCCAGATGCTTTGCAATAATTGCAGATCCGCTGCTTGCACTGATTTGCATAATGGCCGAAAGTTTGACACTTGAAGCACTGCACTTTACTCAGATCTCTGTTTGGTTGCTTCCCCTTGGAAGAATAAGCAACATTCACTGATGAGTTTGGTGAATGAAAGGCAGTGGGTACACTATAGGCAACATCCACAGCACCCGGATTAGCTTGGTGGAGCACACCAGATTGTGTTAATTGTCTCTGTTCCTCTCGCAGTAATTCATTGAGACAGTCATCCAGTGAAGGAGAAGGGACCCTACTCATGAGATTAGATCTGACTGATTCATACTGAGGCCTTAATTTCATAAGAAATTGATCCCGCTGACTAGTTGCTAGTATTATTTGCAATTCGGGAAGAGCTTGTGCAGAAATATTGGCATATTTGATTTCATTTAATTCTGTCCATAAATTCTGAAAACCAGAATAATATTCCTGAATGGAAGAAGTCCCTTGCATATAAGTCGCAATTTCAAATTCTAACTGATACTGTCGAGCAGAATTCCCCTGATGATACACTGTTTTCAGATATTCCCACATATCTTTGGCAGATTTGTAAGGTTTCAAATTTAGGAAGAATTGTGGTTCCATGGAGCCGAGAATCCAAGTTTTGACCTTAGCATCTTTTGTGTTCCATGACAGAATTTTTTTCTCATCTTCTGTTGGTTTTGGATCAGTGCCAGAGATATGGCCCCATAACTCTTTACCCTCTAGATAAAGTTCAAATTGAAAAGCCCAAGAGGGATAATTTTTGCCATTAAACTTGATTAAGGTGATTTCAGATTTCTCCATTTGTAACAAGATGCAGATAAACCAGCAGAACAGAACAACCCACAACACAGCCGAGATGCAGAAAAAACACTAGCCAAAATCGGAGATTGAGATGACCACGCGGGGCCCACAGATATTGGAAAAAACAGGTAGAATTCGAAAAGAACCACAGACAGCAGCACTGAACACAGCACAGCACACAAAACAAAACAAAAAACACAGTAGCACCCAGCACAGTAGTACCCAGCACAGAAATATTGGCACGTCTTGGTCGTTAGTGGTCTGGATGACCACGTGGGCCCCAGATGATGATCAGAAGGCTGATCAGATAATGAGGATGACAGCACAATAAAAAACCGCCACTAATGGAGGAAGACCCACTCCAAAAAAATCAAGATCCACAAAAATGGACGGCCGTGATGAAATCTTCTTGATAAAACAGAAATATCACAAAAAATGATAGATGGCCTACCTCTGATGAGCCATAAGTCTTGAAAAACTCATCATAAATAAGTAGAGCACCAGACGACCCAGATGGTTGAATCCGCTGATATGGTGATTCTGATCACAAGTGGGCCACGTCAGAATCTGAGTTGATCAGGGACAGTCTGGTTGATCAGAGTGAAAAGAGAAGGTCTGAAAGACTTCTAGATCCTGGAAGAGGACTATCAGAAGAAGCTGATGACAGATCACGTGTGGGCCACAACTGATCTGGGATGATCAGGGATGATCAAAGAAGATCAATGGCTTCCAAAGCTTGGAAGAGGACTAGGAAAGATCACAGCTGATGCAGGAAGCTTCGAAACAGATCCGGGATCTGTTATTTCTAGGAGAGATTGATTTCCACTCTCTTGAAATCAATCACAAGCTTCGAAAATTTTTTGGTAGCTCTGATACCATGACAATATGAGAGAGAGAAATCGTTTTGTGCTGAAATGTCCTCCCTTTTGAGGGTCGACTGTCCTTCATTTAAATAGGGACTGAAGGCCCTAATCAATTTACAAAGTCAATCTAGATCCTAATAATTAGCTGTCCTAATTACAATCAATTGACATAATGTAATCTATCTAGATCCTAATAATTAGCTAACAACTATAGTATGTACATGAGGCTTTGACTAAAGATAAGTATAAAGAATGGGCCTAATGGGCCTGCAAGCTTGGGCTTGGAACACCAACATTAACACACGAGGGGGCCTAAGTATGGACGCTTGTTTCCGCTGGATTTTTCTAAAATTTCTAGGAATCAATTTGACAATAATGTGTTTTGTTTTTCTCTTAAAGATAATTACCAGTTGTGGCACAATAGACCCGGACATCCTAATTCCAAGGCTTTGTCCCTTATGTTAAATTCTGGTTTATTAAATAAATATCTTGGTTTTTCTTGTGTGCCTTTTGATTGTGCTACTTGTAAAATGGGAAAGAGCAAAACTCTTCCGTTTCCTCATTCCACTTCACACACCTCTCAGTGTTTTGATTTAGTTCACAGTGATGTATGGGGAATTGCTCCAGCTCTTTCCCATGCTCACTATAAATATTTTGTGGCTTTTATTGATGATTTCAGTCGGTTCACATGGGTCTACTTCCTGCATTCCAAATCTGATGTTTTTAATGTTTTTCAAATTTTTTTAGCTTATATTGAGAATCAATTTTCCACCTGCATTAAAATCTTGCGATCTGATTCTGGTGGGAAATGTGTCTTCCGATTTTCAACGGTTTTTGCAAAACAAAAGCATTATCTCTCAAAGAACTTGTCCTTTTACTCCCCAGCAGAATGGAATCGCTGAACGGAAAAATAGACATCTCCTTGATGTCACTCGTTCCCTTCTTCTGGAATCATCGGTTCCTACTCGTTTTTGGGTTGAGGCACTGGCTACGGCAGCTCATCTTATCAATCGTCTGCCCTCAATCTCCATTGAGAATCAAAGCCCATATTACCGCTTGTACAAGACCTCTCCATCCTATGATGATCTTCATGTTTTTGGCTCCGTTTGTTTTGTGCACATGCCTCCCTCTGAGAGGACAAAACTAACGGCACAATCCGCTCAGTGTGTGTTCTTAGGTTATGCTCCCTTCCAAAAAGGGTTCCTTTGTTATGATCCTCACATTCGTCGTTTACGTACCTCTAGGAATGTCGTTTTCTTTGAACATTAGTATTTTTTTCAAAAACACATCGATCCTCCTAATGACTCCTCTTGTGTCATTACCTGGTTTTTCTGACGACTCGTCAGTTGTTCGATTTAACCCTAAATTTGTGTATCACAGAAGGAATAGCGCAGCGCCTACCAGGGATTCCCCTCCTGATCCTCCTCCGGCACCCGGTCCACAACCGGCACCTAATCCCTCTGGACATCCTTCACTGCGTCGCTCCACTCGCATTTCGGTCCCACCAGCCCGTTATGGGTTCTCCCATACTTCCTTAATGGCCACATTGTCTTCCTCTTTCATTCCCCAATCCTATTCTCAGGCTGTGCAGGATCCATGTTGGAACAAGGCTATGCAAGATGAATTGGATGCTTTAGCGCAAAATCATACGTGGGATATTGTCCCATCTCCTGTGGGTGTCAAACCTATTGGCTGTAAGTGGGTTTTTTTCTCTCAAGTTAAACTCTGATGGCACGTTAGATCGATATAAGGCGCGTCTTGTCGCTCTTGGAAATCGGCAGGAATATGGCATTGATTATGATGAAACTTTTGCTCCGGTTGCCAAGATGACCACCGTCCGCACTATTCTTGCTGTTGCTGCCTCTCAGTCTTGGCCTCTTTATCAAATGGATGTTAAAAATGCGTTTCTCCATGGTGATCTCAAAGAAGATGTTTATATGCGTCTGCCTCAGGGCTGCTCCTCTAGGAACGGTATGGTTGCCAAACTTCGTCGCTCCCTCTATGGTCTGAAACAAGCTCCTCGTGCCTGGTTTGAGAAATTTCAAGCTGCTCTCCTCCACTTGGATTTTCATCCAAGCCCGTATGATCCTTCTATGTTTTTACATCATGCTCCATCCGGGATCACTGTACTCCTTGTCTATGTTGATGACATTGTCATTACTGGTCCTAATGCCAATATGATTCAGAAGCTCCAAGCGTCTCTTCGGGAGACATTTCACATGAAGGATCTTGGCCCCCTACACTATTTCCTTGGTCTTGAAGTTCATCAATCGCCTCGAGGTATCGTTCTCAATCAGCACAAATACACTGTTGATCTCATTGCCTTGGCTGGTCTTACTACTTCCGCTCCGGTAGATACCCCAGTTGAACTGAATGTCAAACTCAGTAAAGAGGAGGGTGACCTTCTTCCAAATCCTACCACATATCGCCAGTTAGTTGGTAGCTTGATCTACCTCACGATCACTCGCCCGGATATTTCCTATGCGGTCAACCTCATGAGTCAATTCATGACTGCTCCTCGTCATCTTCATCTGGCTGCTGTTCGCCGCATCATTTGGTACCTTATTCGGACACCAACTCGTGGGTTGTTTTTTCCATCACACAATCCTCTATCTCTCAGAGCTTATTCCGATGCTGATTGGGCTGGGTGTCCGGATACTCGTAGATCGACAACAGGATGGTGCATGTTTTTGGGTAATAGTCTGATTTCTTGGAAATGCAAGAAACATGAAAAAGTTTCCAAATCTTCTACTGAGGCTGAGTACCGAGCCATGTTTGCTGCGTGTTCCGAAATTCTTTGGCTACGCGGACTCCTTTCCGACATTGGTTTTCCATCGGATGGTGCTACCCCCCTCTATGCGGATAATACAAGTGCTATTCGGATTACTGAAAATCCGGTTTTTTATGAACGCACTAAGCACATCGAGGTTGACTGTCACTTCATCCGTGACGAATTTAAGCGCGGTGTCATTAATCTTCCGCATGTCTCCACCGAGCTTCAACTTGCTGATATTCTTACTAAAGGCCTTCCACGACCACGTCATTAGTTCTTGGTTAGCAAATTGATGCTTATTGATTCTCCCGCATCAATTTGAGGAGGGTGTTACACAGACCCAAGGCCCAAGGCCCATGAAAGTTTAGCTATATCTCACTTGGAGAGATGTGTTGACAGAATTGTACATTACATGTTATATTTTGGTAGCTTTCCTATCTTAGCTAGTTGTTTAATAAGCTTTCCTATCTTAGCTAGTTGTTTAATAAGCTTTCCTATCTCTAGATGGATGATTGTAGTTCTCTTAGAACTAGAATACCTCTTGATGTAATACCTATATATAGTTGTGACTTCTCTCAAATAAACACACGACAGTATATTCTAAGTATTGTTTTCAACAACCATGGCTCTCAAGGATCTGTGTTCATGAAATTGTCACTGTGAAGGGCGGGGATAATTAAAAGATCTTAATGGAGGCTAGGTTATCCAGATGGCCCCATAATCTCACTCAAATCAACATCTCACCATAGCATCTCCTCACTGAGATAGTCAGATGACTTTATGGGGCCCACCCAAATGAAAGCCACTTGTAAGGTCCCAACCCTAATTGCATAGTGATTTTAGTTAATTGTATTGTTAGCTAATTAAGTGGGATTAGTGGTTGAGCGAGTTTGTTTAAGTGCTAGAAAGGTGTCCGCGGAGTTTGATACAAAACGGAGCGCACTTGATGGTAGTAGGGGGTAGTTTGCAATTTAAGGAAAATGGGCTAGTGTGTTGATTATGGAACATTAATGGATGAGGGCTACTCCTTATGGATATTGATGACTGATTCTTGATGGTATGGATGACTAGAAGTAGTTCCTCACTGTTTATAGTACTATGGACTTGGAAACCTAGCCAGACACAGTTTTCTTGTATTCTCAAGTTAGGAACCGCTCAACTGTATTAGTCCAACCATAGATAGGACCCTCTCTGGAAAGGACATGTCATGGCTTCTGCAAAATGGTGTGTGGGCAGGCGGCATCGTTCATGAGATGTAGGACAGTCACATTCGGCTTGGATGTCATCGATATGTCCGAGAGGTGGTTTGGATACGATCGAAGTCGGGACCGTGGCGCATTGGTATGCTACTTGAACGTCATTGGTACCCCCGAGAGGTGGTTGGACATCGTCGGAGTCCTTTTTATTATTGCATTGCATTTAACTGGCAGTCATCCCTAGGACCTTAGCATATGTGGATGCCTTTATTGCTAGGATTATGCGGAATGCTCTCCTTATCATATTATTCATGCTTTATGCCTAGTCATTGTACATTGCTACTCACATGATCTACAACACTTGTCCATTACTTCTTATTGATAGATTTTGTTTTTTGTATATTGCTTATTCACCTGCCTGACTTTATGTCTGATGATGCTATACTTGGTGTGCAGACTGTTAATGAGGCCCAAACTCACAGGCCCAATTAGGCCCAGTCATTGTATTATTAGTCAAAGCACACATGTACATACTTAATTTATTAGCTATTCTTCAGGATCTGAGATATGATTAGATATTGTAATTGGATGTAATTAGGGCATTCAGCCCCTATATATATGAGATACAATCGACCCTCAAGGGGAGAGCATTCAGCACATTTATTCTGGTTCATCTCTCTTACTGATATGGTATCAGAGCGAGGTTCAGTCGACAACTATTGCTTCAATTATTTTTTCTTCAAGATCCAATGACTTGTGGATCCTCCTAGTCATCTTCCAAGATCTGGAAGCCTTTCAGAGATTGTTTTCTTCAGCCTGATCGTCTGTGATCATACCTGGTCAACTCAGATTAGCCGTGGCCCACCTGCGATCATCATCACCATTTCAGCGGAATCAGCCCATCTTGGTCGCCTGGCTCTCTACTTATTTATGAAGATTTTTTCATGATTTATGGATCATCCGAGGTAGGTCTTCTACTATTTTTTGTGGAAATTCAGTTTTGTCCACTTGTTTTCATCTCAGCCGTCCAATATTTTGGATTTAGATCTGTTCTGCTTGGGACCACTGCCAATAGTTGCGAAAATAGTTTACCCTTCCATCCCCACTCTTTGATTTGATCATTGATCATCTGCTGGGGCCCATGTGGGCATTCTCCCACTGACGTCAAAGACGTTTTTGTGCACTGTTGGGTTTTTTGTGCACTGTTTGGTTTCTACGTCTGTTTTCTACTGCTGGGTTTCTTGCTGTCCATTTTCTTTTGGTCTCTTGCTGCCTATTAGCTACATATATCTGCTGTTACACCATTCCCATCATCAGATCTGTCCACTGATCACTTGGTGAGGCCCACATACAGATCTACACAATCCTGACAGGATCGTCTGTGTCATTCTGTGCACCGTTCATTCTGTGGCTCCGGGAAATATTCTGGGCATCTTCAAACACAGATCTTGGCTTGATCAGAGGATTTGCTGCTGTGTGCTTGGTTTGTTCATCATTTTGCTGGTTCATCTGAATCATTGTTACAAATGGAGAAATCTGAAATCAACCTAATCAAGTTTAATGGCAAAAATTATCCATCTTGGGCTTTTCAATTTGAACTTTACTTAAAGGGTAAAGAATTATGGGGCCATATCTCTGGAATGGATCCAAAACCAACAGAAGATGAGAAGAAAATTATGTCCTGGAACACAAAAGATGATAAGATCAAATCTTGGATTCTCGGGTCCATGGAACCCCAATTCTTCATGAATTTGAAACCATACAAAACTGCCAAAGATATGTGGGACTATCTACAAAAAGTGTATCATCAGGGGAATTCTGCCAGATAGTATCAATTGGAATTTGAAATTGCCAATTATATGCAAGGGACTTCTTCCATTCAAGAATATTATTCTGGTTTCCAGAATTTATGGACAGAATTAGATGAAATCAAATATGCAAATATCTCTGCACAGGCTCTTCCTGAATTGCACATCATACAATCAACTAGTCATCGGGATCAATTTCTTATGAAATTAAGGCCTTAGTATGAATCGGTCAGATCTAATCTCATGAGTAGGGTACCTTCTCCATCACTAGATGAGTGTCTCAATGAATTACTGCGGGAGGAACAAAGACAATTGACTCAATCTAGTGTGCTCCAACAAGCTACCCCTGGTGTTATTGATGTTGCCTATAGTGTGTCCACTCCTTATCAACCATCGAACTCACCAGTACCTGTTGCTTATTCTAACAAGGGAAAGCAACCAAGCAGAGATATTAGTAAAGTTCAGTGCTTCAAGTGTCAGAATTTTGGCCATTATGCAAATCAGTGCAAGCAGCGGATCTGCAATTATTGCAAAGCATCTGGACATTCAATCAATGAATGCCGCAAACGCCCTGAGCACAGAAATCCAAGAGTTTACCAGGCGATGACTGCTACTTCTGGCATTATTGATTCATCTTCCATATCTTCTTCTGCCCCTGTTTCTGCTGCTCCAGTTACCCTTGACATGATCCAACAGATGATCCTCCAGGCCTTTTCCACTCTTGGTATCTCTGGTAAAATCCCTCTCTCTCACTGGTATTTTGATTCTGGTGCCTCCAATCATATGACATCATCATCTAACCACTTCTCCACAATTAAACCATATGATGGACGGATTCAGGTCCATGCTGCTAATGGTACCACAATACCAATTACCTCTGTTGGTGATATTTCTCATTCTCTACCCTTACACGATGTTTTCTGTTCACCATCTCTTTCTACCGATTTAATCTCTGTCGGTCAATTGGTTGATGATCATTGCAATGTTTCTTTTTCCTCCTCTGGTTGTGTTGTGCAGGATCAAGAGACGGGGGAGGTGATAACGAAGGGGCCTAAGTGTGGGCGTTTGTTTCCTCTTCCCATAGTAACACCGAATCCAGATATGTCTTTGTTTGCTTTATCAGTTGTCTCTAAAAAAATTGTGGCACAATAGGTTAGGCCATCCCAATTCAACAGTTTTGTTATCTTTGTTAAATTCTGGTCATATCAATAAAAAGAAGTTTTTATCATCAGATGTTGCTCTTGATTGCACCACTTGTAAGCTGGGAAAGAGTAAAACTTTGCCTTTTCCATTACATGTTTCTTCTGCTACCAAATGTTTTGATTTAATACATAGTGATGTTTGGGGTGTTGCACCAATTATTTCTCATTCACAGTATAAGTAATTTGTGACTTTCATTGATGATTATAGCCGTTTTACATGGGTTTATTTTCTACATGCCAAATCTGAAGTCTTTGATGTGTTTAAAAAATTCATGAATTATGTTCAAAATCAATTTTCAACATGTATTAAGGTTCTTCGTGGTATTAAATGGAACAGTATAGAGAAGGCCAGAACTGTGCGAACTACCGCGGGATTAAATTGATGTATTAAGGAGATATTCAGAACTGTGCGAACTACCGCGGGATTAAATTGATGAGCCATACGATGAAATTATGGGAGAGAGTTATTGAGAGAAGACTAAGAAGAACAACAAACATTTCAGATAATCAATTTGGTTTCATGCCTGGGAGATCAACCATGGAGGCTATCTTTCTCCTGAGGAGGTTAATGGAACAGTATAGAGAAGGCCAGAAAGATTTACATATGGTGTTCATTGACTTGGAGAAGGCCTATGACCGGGTTCCTAGGGAGATTCTATGGGGAGTACTGGAAAAGAAAAGAGTGTGTGTCGCATATATTGAGGCGATAAAGGATATGTATGATAGAGCCGTGACATCTATAAGGACGACTGGCGGAGAGACTAAGGAGTTTCCTATCACGATTGGTCTACACCAAGGCTCAGCGTTAAGCCCGTACTTATTTGCCCTAGTTATCGATGAGATTACAAGACATATTCAGGATGAGGTGCCGTGGTGTATGCTATTTGCAGATGACATTGTTTTAGTAGATGAGACGAGAGAAGGAGTGAATGCTAAGCTAGAAGTATGGCGGAAAACGTTAGAGACAAAAGGGTTTAGGCTAAGTCGATGCAAGACGGAATATATGGAGTGCAAGTTTAGCCAAAGTAGGACACTTGGTAACATAAAAGTAAGTTTAGGCACACAAAAGATTGTAGAGAAAGAAAACTTTAGGTACCTTGGATCGATGGTGCAACAGGATGGAGGGATTGATACTGATGTAAGTCACAGGATTCAGGCCGGGTGGACCAAATGGAGGAGTGCTTCGGGGGTCTTGTGTGATCGGAAAGTCCCCCTCAAGGTTAAAGGAAAGTATTATAAGGTGGCGGTAAGACCAGCATTGTTATATGGATCAGAGTGTTGGGCAGTAAAGCATAATCATGTTAAGAAGATGGAAGTTGCGGAGATGAGAATGCTAAGATGGATGTGCGGGATCACAAGGAGAGATAGGATTAGGAATGAGGAGATTAGGGGCAAAGTAGGAATAGCATCGATTGGAGATAAAATGAGAGAAAATCGACTAAGATGGTTTGGCCATGTTAGAAGGCGTCCAATGGAAGCACCTGTTAAAAGGTGTGAAGGCATAGAGATTGCCAGGAGTAGGAGAGGGAGAGGGAGACCCAAGAGAAGTTGGAAAGAAACTATTAAACATGACCTTGCCTACATGGATCTAACGGAGGACATGGCCCTAAACAGATTTGATTGGCGTCGTCAAATCCATATAGCCGACCCCACTTAGTGGGAAAAGGCTTGGTTTGGTTTGGTTTGGTTTGGTTATTAAGGTTCTTCGTACAGACTCGGGGGGGGGGGGGGGGGGGGGGGGGAATATGTGTCTACACAATTTCAGGAATTTTTACAAGACAAAGGGATCTTATCCCAAAGGACTTGTCTCTACACTCCCCAACAGAATGGTGTTGCAGAACGGAAAAATCGTCATCTTCTAGACATGGTCAGGTGTTTATTATTAGAATCCTCCGTTCCACCTAGATTTTGGCCAGAAGCTTTAACCACTGCTACTCATATCATCAACCGCCTTCCTTCTCCAAATATTCAAAACACATCTCCACATTTCCGTCTTTTCAAAACTAAACCACAATACACACATTTCCACACTTTTGGCTGTGTTTGTTTTGTTCATCTTCCTACACATGAACGTTCCAAATTATCCGCACAATCTGCGAAATGTGCCTTTCTTGGTTATGCTTCCCAACAAAAAGGTTTTATTTGTTATGACCCCACCTCCAAGCGTATTCGGATTTCTAGAAATGTCGTCTTCTTTGAAAACCAGTCCCTATTTCAGTCTTATCCTGATTCATCTCCCGAAATCTCTTTTTTTAAAGTACCATCCTTTGATGATGAATGCCTTCCTTCACCTCTGTGATTTCATCCGGACAAGGTGTATGCTCGTCGACAAGGAACAAATGCCCCTACTTTGCCTCTTCTGCAAGAACCGGCCCCGAATCCTGCTCCAGCATCAGATCCACATCAACTTGCTATTCGTCGTTCTTCTCGTATACGCCCACCAGATCGATACGGTTTTTCTCATTCTTCATATTTCGCTACTTTATCCTCGGTTTCCATTCCCACTTCTTATTCACAAGCAGCAAAGCAGGAATGCTGGAGACAGGCTATGGAAGAAGAACTTAATGCTCTACAGCAGAACCAAACCTGGGTTGTTGTTCCATGCCCAGCCAAGGTTAAACCTATTGGGAGTAAATGGATTTACTCTATCAAATTGAAGGCCGATGGTACTTTGGATAGATACAAGGCAAGGCTTGTGGCCCTTGGCAACAAATAGGAATATGGCATCGACTACGAAGAAACTTTTACGCCTGTCGCAAAGATGACCATAGTTCACACCATCCTTGCCATAGCTGCATCTCAATCTTGGCCCCTTTTCCAATTTGATGTGAAAAACGCCTTTCTTCATGGTGACCTTAAAGAGGAAGTTCACATGCGACTGCCTCCAGGTTTTCCAAACCCATCCGACGGACAAGTTGCTCTTTTGAAACGGTCCTTGTATGGGCTAAAACAAGCACCAACAAGCACCAAGAGCATGGTTTGACAAATTCAAGGATGTTTTACTCAAGCTGCAGTTTCAACAGAGTCCTTCTGATCCATCATTGTTTTACTTCAGAAATCTACAGGACTCACCATTCTTCTAGTCTATGTAGATGATATCATCATCACTGGCACAGATATAGCCATGATTCAAGATCTTCAAGTTTCTTTGCATCAATCCTTTCAAATGAAGGATCTGGGTCCTCTGCAATACTTTTTGGGATTGGAAGTTCATCACTCTGAGAAGGGGTTGATTTTGCATCAACATAAGTATACTATGGATTTAATTGAATCAGTAGGCCTGTCAAACTCCACACCAGTGGATACCCCTCTGGAACTGAATCTTAAACTCCATAGTGACAGTGGTGATCCCCTTCCTGATCCGACATATTATCGACAGCTTGTCGGTAGTCTTATATATTTGACTACTACTCGACCTGACATCAGTTATGCAGTCAACTTGATGAGTCAGTATATGACCAAGCCCCATCATCTACATTTAGCAGCTGTTCGACAAATTATTCGTTATCTTCTTGGCACTTCTCACAGAGGCTTGTTTTTTCCTGTTGATTCTCCAATGACATTGACTGCCTATTCTGATGCTGATTGGGCAGGTTGCCCTGATACTCATAGGTCCACAACGGGCTAGTGCATGTTCTTAGGTGATGCTCTTATTTCATGGAAAGTGAAAAAATAGGACAGTTTCTAAATCATCAACTGAGGCAGAATACTGGGCCATGTCTGCCGCATGCTCCGAAATTATATGGCTTCTTGGACTTCTTGCGGAACTTGGCTTCTCACAATCCTCTCCCACACCATTACATGCGGATAACACCAGTGCCATTCGGATTACTGAAAATCCAGTGTTTCATGAGAGAACTAAACACATCGAGGTTGCTTGCCATTTTATCAGGGATGAATATCTACGCGATGTTATTTCTCTTCCGTTCATCTCCTCCAGCCTCCAAGTTGCTGATATTTTTACCAAAGCACTTCCACGACCTCGTCATCAATTCTTAACAGACAAATTGATGCTGGTTGATTCATCGGCATCAATTTGAGGGGGGTGTTAATTAGGCCCAAACTCACAGGCCCAGTTAGGCCCAGTCATTGTATTATTAGTCAAAGCACACATGTACATAATTTATTAGCTATTCTTCAGGATCTGAGATATGATTAGATATTGTAATTGGATGTAATTAGGGCATTCAGCTCCTATATATATGAGATACAATCGACCCTCAACGGGAGAGCATTCAGCACATTTATTCTGGTTCATCTCTCTTACTAATACAGACAACACCACTACCTATGACCTGGAGATCGAGGCAGTCCCAGAGAATTCGCAGCCGACAGAGTTCCCTGAGTGGTGTGCCGATAACGTGCAGTAGTGTCATCTTTCTTGGCACTGAGTGCTTCACTGGGGGGGTTTATTTTAGGAGTTGATACCCGTTATTTTGTTCATTTTTAAATTCCTTTTGTGTATGGCCTAGGTTTTTGGGATGCTCATTGTAATTAAACTTTTGGTTATTTTGTATAAACTCAAATATAGAAATGAAAGTTATGCTTTGCTCCTTTATGATGTTTCTTTTATTTCATTGCTAGTTTGTTTAACTATGGTGAGAGCTTCAGCGGGTTGATTAAGAAATTGAAACACACCATCCTCACAACGGACTTTGATCCTTTGGGACCGTGATTGGGGGCCACATTCTTATATTGTTGGAAAAAATTTAATTGGCCCCTAATCTCACACCCCCGACCCGGTTTATCTCCTAATTAGGTATGTGGGCATGACACCAACCATGAAGAGCAAATAATAGAAATCTCTTAACTGGGCTAGCTCTATGCAACAAAATAATCAACCCATTTTTTTTATGTAGCCATTAAAACATTGGGGGTCCACAAAATACTTGTGATCATCAGATCATGACATTGTAGAGCCCATCCTCTAATCCATAAAATTTCCGACTCCCCTTATCTCAGTGATATGCATGCATCAAGGTTTCACCACTAGAAGAGTTGTAGATAGTTCGCAGAGGAATATTACTTTAACATAAAGGAACCAGTAAAAAAAAGTGGTGCTAAAGACCATCAAGCAGATCACCAGAAAGACGGACTTGTCTTATAAGTTTCTAACGTTTTCTACTCGTGAATAAAATGAAAGATGCTATGATGTATCACATTTAGATGTTAATGCCTTTCTTTTTTAAGGGAAATGGAGCTACTTATGTAACATTTTACTCTCTCCTTCTCTGGTGCCTTTGCTTTGTATTATGACCAATAATAGTTCTAGTCTCTAATAAAAACATAGTAATTTCCATTACTTGATAGGAAAAGAAACAAAGGGAAAGAGAACAAAGGTTATTGTAGAATATATATATTGTAGAACATAGATATTACAAACGGGAGGCAGTTTGCTTCTCTTCTCTCATCATTTCTTGTCTTCTCAGTCCAAGTTCAGGAGCTGTGCTTAAGGATTGGGTTGATTTGAGCTTTTGGTTAATTCCTTCTGAAGATTTGAAGGCTTTTGCTTTTGTCCTCGGTCAGAATTTTTATCTTGTTTCTAGTTAGGTTTTAGCCCACACTGTTTTTAGGGCTGGCCTTTCTGTTTGCTTCCATTGGATGTATTCTTTCTTCTCCTTCTCCTGGGGCTTTGCCCCTTATCTTTCTTTCAATACAATTTACCAATTAGCAAAAAAAACGAAAGGGAGACAGTTGCAGAATTTCAGACTACAAAATTATTCAACCCCCAAAATTTCTTCAAATGCTTCAAAATGATAACAAAAACTAGAAAATGAAAAATAAAACCACAGAACGATTACTTACCATAGGCTACTATGGCACGGTTTGTCAGGTGCAAGAAGTTTATCCAAGTTGGAAAATAGCGTCTGCACATGAGTTTATCAATTAGACATTCTGTTATGAGACAGAACTCATTAGTAATTTCAGGAAAATATGGAAGATAGAAAAAGTGAGGGGCTTTTTTGTAATTGTAAAAATATAAACTTGTAGTCGCCCAACCCTAGTGGACACAACTGTATGATTTTTATTCTCAATTTAATTTGTAGTATTAGGCAGAATGTGAATGTGAGTAGTTAGCAATAGAGAAATTGGCAAGGCACACCAATTAAGATGCTTTCTTAAAGACAGCAACTTCTCACATACAGGTGTTATTTGTTGGTTTTGATAAAATTTTGTCCCCAAATAAAGACTGAATGGGCTGGCCGAATCTGATTCAAGTGTCAACTGAAGAAAGGACAGTATGACTGAATGCTGCAGAAGGTATTAATTATCCAAATTTTTATTAAGTTGGCACTTAATTAGAGGAGTGTAGCAACAGAGAGTATTTTTTAGGGTTTTTGCAATGTTTGGGCTTGCCAAATCTAGTGGGAGTGTCAACCAAAGAAAATATAGGTAGATTGCATCCTGTAGCAGGTGCTTTACCAAGTTCTTGTTATCTCAGCACTCAATTAGAGGTGTGCAGCATTAGAAGGAATTCTCTCAAGGTGTGTTCACCCAACACTCTATATCTAGGGCTGACAGCAGCCAGACAATGTTGACATCAGGAATTAAACGACCTAGCCAGGGCCTGAAAATTGGATATTATCATGTAAAATAGCTGATCAGTCCCTTTTACATACCTATTAGTCAATTTAAGTGTGCCTATGGTGGTGTGATTTTTCCCAGAAAGAAATTATGTCTGATCTTGATGTGTGCAGCCAACCAAGTTTATTTCAATCTGATTTTGAGGAAAGTGAGTTAAATAAATCACAGTAGCGCAGGGTCAAGTATCTTGGTAGAGTTCTAGAGGACTGTTTTTAAGAAGAAGGAGAAATTGATGCAGGATAGACCTCAAAGGCCACATGTGTAGGGCCCAAGATTGTTTAGGGATTTCCTATTTTACTTAATTAATAATTTTAATGAGTTGTAATTAGGATAGGATTCTAGTCTGATTAGTTTCCTAGTTTGTTTAGGTTTCTTAGGCCCTAATATTCGTTTTCTTATTTATATGGCATTTTAGAAATTGGAATTTCAAAGCTTGATTAATAGAAGTTGGGTTTTCCCATCGGGGTGCGACCTTGCTATCGCCTCAGCGGAGACTTGTTGAAGTGTTTGCAGACACGTGCTTCGGCACCATTATTGTCCTTCGACACTTCCACACAAGGCCTAACCTGGGCCTGCATCAGTTTGGGTTCTACCTAACATGTTTCTAAGGTCCAAGAGTCAATGGGAAAAGTTAGGAATCAAATCTCAAGAAAATAGGGTCAAAATAGCCCTCAAATAGAGGACTGCAGAGTGAACTAGGGGGGACTACTGAGCGGCAATCAGGGTGGACTGCCGACTGTTTCACAGTTAGCCTCTCAGCCATCCATGATTGTGCTCTTGGCTAGCGGTGGACACTGCACGGCTAGCCGTGAAGCCACATAATAGTAGTCAGTGGTTCAACTGCTGGGGAAGAATTTTGATCTTTTTCTCCCTTTTTCTTAGCCCATCTAGAGGGGAACGTTGGGGCACTTGTTAGGGATAATTTGTGCATCCATTTAAACCCTCAATTACTTACAAAATATAATTAAAATTGCAAATCAACAATGAACTAGAAATTTGGGTTTTCTAAGCTTAACACATTTAATAATTGATAATCAAATAACTTGCAAACACATGATGAAATTTGAATTTGATGACTTGCCTTAGGTTTCTGGACTTCTAAAAACAAAGAAGAAACACCTTAATCCCCTGTGGGACCCGTGTAAAATGCCAAAAAGCCGATCACC
This sequence comes from Umbellularia californica, assembly GCA_028538565.1. Classification (NCBI taxonomy): domain Eukaryota; kingdom Viridiplantae; phylum Streptophyta; class Magnoliopsida; order Laurales; family Lauraceae; genus Umbellularia; species Umbellularia californica. Next base: position 64,207,064 of record JAPQWN010000001.1, read on the forward strand.
CTATAAAAGACCCAAAAATTGGAAAACGGGAGAGGGATTGGAATTTGGCCACAAAAATCGGGGTACAAGGCTAACAATCTACCCTCTGCAACATACTAAAAATTCAGAGCAATCTGTTACCTAGAAGCGCTCCAAAACCGCTAAGGTTGTCGCGGGAGGGGGGTAGTCCAACACAGAATTCGATGAAAAAGTACGTGGACATGCTCAAAGGTGAGGTGAAACTTTCTATCATATCAGAAATTCAATTCGCCGAAGAAACAAAGATGATTTTGAGCTGGAACATGGTTGCTGGGAGTAGCTTGGGAGAGAAGAAAGAATGAATGAAATGGCTGGGATCTTCATTGCTTTTTATAGAGTTTTTTTTTTTTTTTGGAAAATTACAAGTTTCCACTAATTGAGTGGACACGATGAATTTGGCTGAAACAAGGGTCTTTCACACCTCGAAAGGGTGTTGAGTTTTTATGAAAGTTACTCCAAATTAAATTAGCTTTCCAACAATCCCAAAATCATAATTTTTGGAGACTTCCGGCGAAAACTCAACTTTTGTGGAAATGACTACTATGTCCCAAGTTAAACGAAAACTCACGAAATGCAAGGTTTCCGGACATCAAATGGCCACTAGTTGAACGCCAAAGTTGTTCGGCATAACTCGGACTATCTAACGAACCTAAGCTGATATTTTTATGAAATACCCAAAATACCCTCAACAACACTTGTCAAAAGTACCAAACTACCATGTCGGAACTTGGTCTAAATGCAGTTACACCAATTCGAACACTACTTAAACGCTAAGACCTAATTAATTAACCATTACACACTTAATTAGCATCTAAACGGGATAATTAGGTTGGGGTCTTACATCCTCCCCCACTTAAAACATTTGGTCCTTCAAATAAAAATTTACAATCCACATACCTCAAAATGAAACCGGCTGGTGATTCCTCACTTCATAGTATTTCACTAGTATTGACTTTTCAAGTTTTGGTACATCTTGTTACCATAGTTATCAATTCCGTTCCGTTCCGGCCAATTCCAGCTGGAACTTCCAGGATTTGGCTTGGGGCGGAATGGAATACCCCATACAAACATTCTGGCTGGTTCCGGCCGGATTTAGGTCATTCCGGAATGACTGAGAAAGGACTGTTCCGGCCGGAGATGGTACAGCCACTCTTCTCCACAGCCACTTGATTGGTGGAGCAGGAGAAGAAAAAAATAAAAGAAAATAAGAAGCAGCAGCAGCAGCAGCATACCTGTAATGGCCGAGCAGCAGCAGTTGTTGCGTGGTCGCATAAAGAAGCAACCGCAGCAGTCGATCAAAGCAGAAAGCAGAGCCATTTCATAGAGTGAAGAAGCAACCTCTCTCTCTCTTTGCCCGAGCCAGAACAAACAACTTTTTATATATTATTATTATTATTGTTTTGTGTTTCTCTCTCTAGCTGTGCTGTGCAGCAGCTTTTCTGCTTTTTTGTAATTGCTGTTGTCTCTCTGAGACCTCCCACCTGTCCCATAATTTTATTGGTTTTTGCTAAACTTTGTACTCTTTTTCTACTGCTGAGAGAGAAGGTTTCCTCTCTTTCTACTGCCGAATGAGAAGGTTTTTTATTATTTCCTCTCTCTCTCTCTCCGGACAGCTTATTAAATGATCCTCTCTTATTCCCTGCTGCCAACAGTAAAAAGAAAGCTTTTGGCGAAGTCCTCTTTCCCAGGAACTTGTCTTTTCTATGAGTTGTACATCACCTTCTCTTTTATTAGTTGTATACTGTCAAAAAGCACATTCCCTTGTTTATTAACTTAAATACAGTCAAACTGATCTCTTATTTTTACATATACGCTAAATATATCTAAACATTTCATGTGGAGTGTATTATTTAAAACTTTAAAATCTGATTTTTCAATATATGTATATATATATATATTCTCTTCAATTGCATCTTTTCCAAAACGGAATGAAGGAATTGACCGGAACACCGGAGCATTCCACTACGAGGCCAAACCGGAACGGAATTGACAACTATGCTTCTTACTACTTGGGCGTACTATATATCTCATATGGTGTGCCTTTATCGCCGCCCCATTCTTGAAATCATCCACCTTTTGCACACGCACACTATCTCAAAAGTATTATACATCACTTGCAATCTTGAGTTATGGATGCGATCTCCATGGAATCAATCAATAGTCCAACTTTTGAGATACTCGGGTCTAGAAAAGCGGCTTGAACTGGAGTAAATTCACACTTACTCGACTTAGCGTACCGAATGGTAATCCTCAATAACTGCAAGGAAGTCTTTAAGTGGTATTTGCGTCCTACATTGACTAGCAAAATGCGCGCGTTCTCTTGTCAACTCTATCAACGACGACGAAAAGATCGAAAATCCACCAACAATCCTTCTCTTTCAGAAAATCTACATTTCTATGCTATTCTCAACACAAAAACACTATAACGTGGGTATTGAGACATTAAATTCTCCTCCACTAGAGGAATTTGGTCCCCCAAATCCATTACTACATGGAAAAGTCTTCTCTTTCAAAGAGGACAGGGTCTAAAAAGAGAAAGACTATGCTAGGTACCTTACTACGGTTGGGGGCATACCTTTAACAACAATTGCAGCCTGACGTTTCTGATGATGTTGTTGCCCTCGTTGAGAAGCTTGTGCTTGTAGGGGGTTCTGCTTGTGTGGGCACTTCTCAAGTACATGGTCCAGCGAACCACATTGAAAACAGGCTCCACTAATATGATGGCACTTCTCCAAGTCACGATTCTTCCCACAATAGTGGCAACTAAAAATCTTGCACCGTTGGGTACTTGTCCTAGCCTTCTTGCTGTGCTGGTTGCGCTGATTACCATTCCTAGATCCTGTTGGTTGCGAAATATCATGTTCATTCGCCTTAGCATGACTCCTACTCTCCTCTTCTGACTAAAAGGCTCTGCGAACTGTGTAATCAAAAGTTTGAGGGTTCACAGATGCATCATGTTGCACAGATGGCTTAAGTCATTTGATAAACTGTTCTTACCTTTCTGTCCTCTGAATTATTCAAATCCTGGGCGGAATGTGGAAGTCTTGTAAATTCACAGATATACTCTGCGACGGACATATCCCCTTGTTGCAACTGCCCAAACTCACATCAGGGTGCTATAACAGGTTGTGCTTGTTGTTGGAGGAATGTGAGGAATTGTTCTTGAAACAACGCTTGGTTTTCAATCAATTGAACTTGTCCTTCACTCAGTGGGCCTCACCGTAATTGAGACCCATCGCCCATCTCATTGAAATTTGATTCACTCAGTGGGCCTCACCATAATTGAGCCCTAAACTGAAATAAAAATTCCACTCAAAACAAATCCTTAATCAAATTTCTACAGATATATATATATATATATATATATATATTCATTTATTTATATTTATATTTTTCCGAAACATAAGTCCCAAAAATTTCACCGAAATTTCCGAATCGGCCGAAATTCTTCATTTAGAGGCTAAAACAAAATGGCGTCTGAAAGGAAATTCACAACTATGACTCCATGCCATCAATACCATCAAGGCCCAGTCATCAATGCTGCTTGTCTCCTTTTTATATCTCGTGTGGAGATTATTCAGTTATGGCATAGTTGATACTTGTGCCCGGGTTGTGGGCGTTATGGTGGATTTCAAGTCCTAATATTTTTTGGTGGCCTGCTGATTTTTTGCCTGCTCATATGGGGTATGCCCCATGGGGATTTGCCTACTATTATGGTTAGGTAATCCTTTATGTAATTTTCTTTTGTGGTAATGAATGGACTAACTTAACTTTCAAAAAACAAAAGAACATCCATGAGTAGTCCTCGTTAAGAACAATCTCCACTCAAGCCACTAGCCACAAACAACCATCAAGATCACCGGAAACACACTGGGGATCCTAGGTAAACTCTAGGTCCTTGGTCTTGATTCACAACTGTTACAAATACGATGAGAGAACATGCTCAAAACATGTAAAGAATACCACAAGAAATGTAAACATCAACGTATAAGTGATTCACAAGTCAAGGAGTCATTACAAGTCATTCCTAGATAATTGATTACCATCTATGTACGGAGTGCAGTACCATTAATCCTGCACGGTCCCAGAAGCCGTGATGTCCTTGGATGAGCCCTTGATGTCTCTGATGGTAATGGACTTCAATGACTTCAAGTTCCATGCACCTTTGACTTGATATCGAACTTCGTACACCTTCCAGACAACCCGTAAGAGTAACGTAAGCTCAAATGTCTCTCACTCCATATCTCCCATTTGGTCCTCACTAGGTAAGGTTAAGAGTCCCACAAATAAGGTCAAAAGTCAATGTTAAAGTATCCTTAAGTACGAAACACATTGCTCTTACAGTCAGTTGTAAACCCTTTACAGTTAGCAGCTATGATGCTCGGATATGGACATGGATATGGATATGGGACACGGGAACGAGCGTCCGATACGTCAACTTAGAAAAATCAGGACACGGATACGGGTACGACATTCCTATAAATATATAAATATAAATATTTAATTGGAGTTTATTTTAAATGGATTATTTTCTTTTTTGCTGGAGCTGTCAAACTAGAGAAAATATCTTTAAAGAGTAAAGATTTTTTTTATTTTGCTGCTGTTTTTTTTTTTTTATTATAGCTAGGCCGAGCTTGACTCGATCTCAAGCCCACAAGATGGGCCTTGCCTCACTTGAAATTGGAGTGGGGAACATGTGGGCCTTGCCTCACTTTGAAATAAGAGTGGGACTTTGGGAGACGCGTGATGCTTGCCTCACTTGAAATTGGAGTGGGAAACATACCCACGTGACAAAAAAAAAAAAAAAGATAAAGAAAGAGCACTTTCTGTCTGCCCTTGACGAGAAGAGAGATGGGGAGAGGGAGAAAAGGGCAGGCGACAAGATCTTCGCGGTTGATGGTGGCAGACGATGGAGATGGTGGTCGGCTGTGGCGACGTCGGTGCAGGTATGTTACTTTTTTTCTGTTTCTCCTCTCCTCTGTTTTTTTTTTTTTTTTTTTTTTTCTTTTTCTCTGGGTTTGGGTGATGGGGGGTGAAGGGGAAGGGGTTCGTCACAGAGGAAGGGAGAGGGGGGGGGGGGGGGTGTTTGGAAGATGGATTTCCTCTATTTTCGGTTTATTTTTATATTAAATACGAGACAGCTGTATCCCCATTTTTTTGCGCTGTATCCATACCGTGTCTTACGGTATCCCGTACCCATACCCGTATTGTACTGCAATGGGTGAATTTCCGTATCTGGGTATCATAGGTTAGCAGTATAGCTAGTCTTAGAATAAAAAGATTGAGACCATGTCCCATATTGCTACAATATTTCTATTAGTCTGAAACAAAGCTGCTCTCTTGATGGGTACAATGAGCCGTAGGTTTTTTCTACGGGTGGGGGTTCAGTTAGCTGCCACAGCTAGTCGTAAGCCAACTATAGAACAACCTGACAATCAGGAGTTCTTAGAGTATGCTCAGGGTCACCTTCCATAACTGAATCTGTAGAATTACCGTCAGTCGTATGAGTCTTATGGCAATAGATATCGGAATCCTACGATTAGTATCCCAAATCCTAACGAAAACAATTCGTATCTATGCAACGAATCCCATTCGCAAATGAATCTTACGATTCATGTGTGAATCTTACAATTCGATACTCGTATCATTGAATCTTACAATTCAAGCTATTTGGCTAAGCCAGAATAACTACAACCAATAAGTTAAGAGTAACAATCTTTTTTTTTTTTTTTAAATGGTTATTTAGTAGTTAACAAATCCTTTTAAGAATTTTTGCGGCTTTGGGGAGGTTTTAGAAATGATTAAAAGCATTCGATGGTGCATATAGAGCTTGTTTATATCTTATTTTATTTTAATCTTTCTGTTTTTTTTATTAATATTAATATTATTATTTTTTATTGACGAACACTTTCTTAACTTCAAGAGAAATCCTACTACGTAAGATTGATGGTTTGAATTTTGATTTTACTTTTATATGTTGATTTAAAGATAAAAATAAATAAATATATATTTACACCCTAAACTTATTCAACTATTTACACGTATCATTTATTATGTATTAATATGGTATCATTTATTATGTATTAATATGTCATGATATTCTTGATATAATTATATGATAGACTTATTTTTCATTGTATTTATACTGCTATAAATGGGAAAATGGATGGTTATGAATAACTACTTTTTTCTTTTTCCTTTTCCTTTTAATTTTTAATTATTTGCATTTTTTATTAATAAAATACAAAATCTTACGATTCGATTCAATTCATGGATATGAAAGACTTGCGACATGATTCTGATTTTCAAAACTATGCTTCCAGCCAGCCGTTAGCTCCTAGAAACTTGAATTCTTAAGCCAATTCAATTCAAAATTGTGTTTTTTCACCCACACTTCAATATCCCACCTGTAGCATACATAAATATGAGCCTAGCTTCTTCGTTCACACCCCCAACCAACCACATTAAAGTCCATTCAATTAAAAATCCTACCTCTAGCATGTATAACCAATCCAACATAAGTGAGCTTCCAAAATGGGTAGCTAGGAGGATTAAAGTACAAGAATCATCAAGTAATCACATGCATATCAAATTCTTAATGTTTATTCACTTGCATTGATGTACAGAAGAAATGAAAAGGAAAACTCTAGCTCACAAGCTCTAAAACTCAAGCCCAATTTCCAAAACCACTACTACAATACTCCTAGAACACAAATAAAGAAGAAAGAAGATCTAAGCTACATGCAACTACATACACAACCCTAGAAACCAAAGAGACGAATTTGGAAAGGAATTCATGGATGCAAACTCACCAAATTTGAGGAAAATGGCAAGGAGAACCCAAGGAAGGAGAAGATGATGCTAGCTTGGCTTGGAATTGAGCCTCTAAGCTTGATTTGGTTCCTTGGTTGATGAGAACTTAGAATGCAAGAAGGAAGGAAAAGGAATGAAATTTGGGGATGACAGCTTATATTTGGTGGGATTATTTATGGGATTTTCAAAATAATCCTTAAGTCATGGGTTTTTGGAAACTACAGAAAATGATGGGCTTCGAGGGGTCAGATCACAAGAAGTTCGAAACTAAAAGTTCGGAAACGAGACAATCTACCCAACAAACCCAAAGTTGGCGAATTCTGAATTTACAAATAAAAAAAACCCTCACAAGTTTCTAAATTGCAAACTATTCCCCACTACCACCAAACGCGCTGCGAATCGGACTGAACTTCGCACACACCATCCTAACACTAAACCAAATCCACTCACCCTCTAATCCCACTTAATTAGCTAGAAGCACAATTAATTAAAATAAATACGCGTAATTAGGGTCAAAACCTTACAGTAATTAGGTATCAAAGCAAAACTCAATCCTCCGATTTGTGTTGTGAATCTATCTCTCTAATCATGCTTCCGCAAAGAGCACGCGGTCACAGGCAAGGTGTTGAGAGTAAGGATCAAAATAGCGGTTGCGGCTGGCATAGCGGCTAGTGGCCAAAAAGTTATGTAGCAGGCCATACGTTGTGGTTGCAGTGATACGTCGTGGGATGACGGTGTGAATTTTTTAAGTAGCCAAAATTTTTTGAATCTGGTGTAGCAGCCAATCTTGTAAGGAGAGGGAGAGGGAGACCCAAGAGAAGTTGGAAAGAAACTATTAAACACGACCTTGCCTACATGGATCTAACGGAGGACATGGCCCTAAACAGATTTGATTGGCGTCGTCAAATCCATATAGCCGACCCCACCTAGTGGGAAAAGGCTTGGTTTGGTTTGGTTTGGTTTGGTGTAGCAGCCAATCTTGTACTGTTTTAGTGATTTGGAACCATGTAAGGGTAGAAACAACTTTAGAAAAGGTTATTGAGGAGAAAAAATAGTAAAATAGTGTTTTAAATTAAAACTACTTTACTAGGTTTTAGATTGTAACGCCGCTATTTTCAAAATAACATAGTGGCATCAACCGCTACAGCCGATAATGTGGCCTCTACGTCGCTATTTTGAGCCATGATTAAGAGGGACGTGGGTCATGAACCAAATCCAAAAGATGTTGAGATTCAAAATATAAGGCAACAAGTTGAATGACTAACCCAACACTTAGAGCATCTTAAGTGTCCAAATCATCGTGAGGATATTAACGATGAATCGGATGCCGAGAAATTTATCAACCCGTTACACAGTCGGTCTCTAGTGAGAAGACGACGGCACATGGAACATCACGAAGACAAAGATCGGAGTTTGAATATTAAAGTGGAAATTACTAAGTATAATGACACCTGAAGGGAATGAATTCTACGATTGGCTAAACACTGTAGAAAAAATATTTGCATACAATGATTTGGCTGATTATAAGAAATTGAAGTTTGTGACCACTAAACTTTGTGGAAAGTCATATGCGTGGTGGGAACAGCTTTAGAAATTCCATCAACGGATGGGAAAGTCGCCGATCACTTCGTCGGAAAAGATGACTAAGTATATGAAGGGATATTTTCTTCCCCCCACCTATAGACCAACAATTTTGATGCGGCTTAAGATTTCCAAACCAAAGCCGCACAAAGTTAAGGATTTAGATAAAAAGAAGCAAGACCAAAAAATTGTGTGTTTGTGTGTGAGAACTTAACAGATGCCTAACTCAAGCTATATCCAAGAAGTAAATATAAAATTCCATGCAATCAACTTTTTAAAAAGATTAAAAGTTAAACTGAAAAATATATCAAGAAGCAGTTTACTGTATCAAAAGTCATAGAAACAGTCAGTATTCGCACATACCAGAAGCATGTTAGATCGTTTATCGCGCCTCCGAAAACCTTGGGAAACAAAATATGCTGCCTGCTGAGTGCAGTCATATCACATGATCTGAAGAAATGCTGTGTAATATGTAGATAGATACAGAATTACACACAAGTTGAAGAAAATTGAAACCACATACTTGAAAGGGTAGAAGAATCTCAAGGAGACCGAATTTCCATAGTAATCTCAGTGAAGCTTCTGCAGACCCAAATGCCAGCATATAATTCATTTCCATGAGGAGCCTTCCCTGTAGTGTTATGCCAACGGAAAAATATAGAGATCAGAGGTCCCATTGTATCTGACAATGCAATGCAAAACTTAACTTTGAAAAGAGAATTGTAAAGAAAAGAATAGCACTCCAGATACCGTATCAAGTCTTAAAATTGAGTGAGAGAAGTCCACCACAGACTTAGCAGTTTCTCTTGTAAAGCGAAAGCCTAAACGAGCAGCAATTCTGACAGCGCGTAGAATGCGAGCTTCATAATAATAATATAATAATAAGATACATTATTGGTGTTAGAGAATCTTTGCAGCCATGGGCAGATAAAGTTGACCAAATACAGATTCTTCAAATTTTTAGTTGAACAAAAAAAAAAAAAAAAAAAAAGACAGGTTGATTATAACTCATAAGGAACAATAAAGAGATGCTCACCGCAGTCCTCCTTAAAAGAATTATGTGCAGGGATTACAGTTCGAACCTAGGAAGGCAGAAAACCAAGATAAGCACAAAAAAGCAGGAAAAATTACCAAAGTAGCTCAATGAAATTGGAAATGTCAAGAAATACATGCACACTTTAGCTTTTTTAATATCATCCATTCCTCCCATGTAGTCGTAGACAATATTAGTATATGGATCAAACATCAACCTGTGCCAAAAGAGACATAAGGGGTGAAAAAGTAAAATGAAATGGCATTAAAAATACTTCCATATGTCAATGACATGCATTGCATTTTCAAAACTAGTAAATATACTAAGTCAAATTAGTAACCCGTTAATTGTGAAATCCCGTCCCAAGCAATTCCTCCAGCGAACAAAATCATGTTTGTTGCATCCAGAAGGTCTTTCAACAGAGTAACTCCAGTCCCTGCCAGCTTTTCTTCCAAAGGTGCTAAAACTTGATACCTATTCCATAGACCAACAGGCAAGGTTAATGGTAGGGAAAATAGAACAATATGAAACCAACAAGAATCATTGTACCATCTTCAGTTGTCAACAGGACTTCTCACAATTGATACGACCATGAAGAGACAAATAAAGATTTGTGGAAAACTTGGATGAATCCCTTGGTTGATCCTTCCTCCATTATATAATCTCTTTCAGCCTTAATCAAGGCAATTACAACCTAATACAATCTATGTATATGGAAAGTGAATATGTTACAAGTTTATAATCATGGAAAGAGGATATGTTACAGTCAACTCAATTATCCCACGTGATGGGTCAGTCTGTACAAGAAATGGCCCTAGTGGGCTTTGTGGGCCAGCTGGTGTTAACACCCCCCCTCAAATTGATGCTGGTCAAGCAGGAGCAATTTGCGAACCAGGAACTCATGGTGAGGCCTAGGTAACCCTTTTGTGAAGATGTCTACAAGTTGGAGTTCACTGGAAACATGTGGGAGACTAATGACATCACGATCATATTCATCCCGGATAAAGTGACAATCCACCTCAATATGTTTTGTACGCTCATGAAAAACCGGATTCTCAGTGAGACGTATGGCACTTGTATTATCAGCATGAAGAGGGATAGCTGAGGTTTGAGGAAAACCAAGATCTGTAAGTAAACCACGAAGCCAAAGGATCTTGGAGCAGGCAGAGGACATAGCACGATATTCAGATTCAGTGGAAGATTTTGAGACCCTTTCCTGCTTTTTGCATTTCCAAGAGATGAGTGATTCACCCAGATACACACACCAGCCCGTGGTGGATCTGCGAGTATCCTGACATCCTGCCCAGTCTGCATCAGAATAAGCATTAAGAGTAAGTGGTGTGCCAACAGGGAAAAACAATCCTCGTGTCGAAGAACCAAGAATATATCGAATGATCCGTTTGACAGCCACCAGATGGTGATGACGTGGCGTCGTCATGAATTGACTAACAACATTGACTGCATAAGAGATGTCGGGCCTAGTGATAGTCAAGTAGACAAGACTTCCGACTAAGCGTCTATAAGTTGTTGGATCAGAGAGGAGATCGCCATCATCTTTTCGGAGCTTCAAATTGACCTCCAATGGAGTGTCCACAGTAGTGGCTCCATGTAGTCCAGCAAGTTCAATGAGATCAGTAGCATACTTATGTTGATGCAGAAAGAGGCCTTTTCGAGATTGCTGTACCTCAAGGCCCAAAAAATATGTTAAGGGGCCAAGATCCTTCATATGGAATGCAGACTGAAGTGACCGTTGCAGATCATGAATCATGTTACTATGAGTCCCAGTGATGATAATATCATCCACGTACACTAGAAGTAATGTAGTACCCTGTGGAGAAATATTTATAAACAGCGATGGATCATAAGGACTCTGAGCAAAACCAAGATGAAGCATAGTAGAGCGAAACTTCTCAAACCAGGCTCTGGGTGCTTGTTTGAGACCATATAAGGATCGACGGAGCTTAGCCACTTCAGTTTTGCAGGTAGACTTAGAACCCGGAGGGAGGCGCATGTAAACCTCTTCTTTAAGATCTCCATGGAGGAAAGCATTTTTCACATCCATTTGATAAAGTGGCCATGACCTAGATGCGGCATTAGCCAGGATGACGCGTACAGTTGTCATTTTGGCAACCGGAGCAAATGTCTCATCGTAATCAATGCCATATTCTTGACGGTTGCCGAGAGCCACTAAGCGAGCTTTATAACGAGCCAAGGTCCCATCAGGATTCAACTTGATAGAGTAAACCCATTTGCATCCAATGGGTTTGACGGATGGAGGACATCGAACAATATCCCATGTATGATTGCCTTCTAGCGCCTCAAGTTCTTCCTGCATAGCGTTACGCCAACACTCATGTTGCACTGCCTGGGAAAAATGATTAGGTATTTGAACAGACAGAAGAGTAGTGAGTAATGATGTGTGGGTGAAACCAAACCTATCAGGAGGTCGAGAAATGCGAGAAGAGCGGCGGAGTTGAATGGACTGAGATATATCGGGTGCAGGGGCAGGATCAGAGGTTGAGGAAGTGATATTGTCGGGAGGCTCGGGCACATTAGTATTTTCCCGTCTTCGTCGTTCATACACAAGAATAGGTTTAGAGTTATCCACAGGAGAAATAGAAGTCTCTTCGAAGGTAGGGACCAATGAAATCAAAGGAGATGGATCATTTTAATGATGATGTTGTAAAAAAAATTGATTTTCAAAAAACACCACATTGCGAGAAACCCTTATGCGTTTTACTTTGGGATCATAACATAAGAAGCCTTTTTGATCATTTGCATAACCTAAAAATGCGCACTTGGAGGACTGGGCAGAGAGTTTTGTTCGTTCTGCCGAAGGTAGAAGAACAAAACATATACAGCCAAAAGTACGAAGATGAGAGTACGTGGGATGCTTTTGGAACAAACGAAAATAAGGTGTTTCATTTTGAATTCTAGGTGAAGGTAGTCTATTCATGACATGAACAGCTGTGGAGAGAGCCTCGGGCCAAAATTTTGCAGGAACTGATGATTCTATGAGGAGTGAGCGAACAATATCCAGGAGGTGTCTATTCTTCCGCTCGGACACCCCATTTTGTTGAGGTGTATAAGGACACGTTTTTTGAGAAATTATCCCTTTGTGTTGTAAGAAATTTCGAAAATCATTTGATAGATATTCACCCCCAGAATTTGTGCGAAGTGTTTTAATGGAAGTGGAAAATTGATTCTCAACATATGATAGAAAAACTTTAAAAGTAGTAAACACTTCAGATTTGGAATGTAAAAAATAAATCCATGTAAATCGACTGTAATCATCTATAAATGTGACAAAATACTTAAAATGAGAATGTGATGTCACGGGTGCTATTCCCCATACATCACTGTGTACAAGATCAAAACACTTTAATGCTAAGGATGTATGAAGAGGAAAAGGAAGAGTCTTGCTTTTATCCATTTTACAACTAGAACAATTAAATGAAACATCTTGAAGAGCAATTTTATTATCAAGTAACAAACCAGATTTAAATAAAGAAAGCAAAGTCCGTGAATTAGGATGGCCTAATCTATGATGCCACATCTGACATTTATTAAAACTAGAATCTGAAAACAAAGCAGAAGCAACTAAATGCCTATCTTGTGTAGATAGCTGCAACGGAAAAAGACGTCCATGCTTAGGTCCCTTCGCTATCACCGTCCCCGACGCTTGATCCTGCACCACACAACCAAAACGAGAAAAGGAGACACAGCAATTATGGTCAACTAGTTGGCCAACAGATAATAAATTTGTAGATAATTTGGGAGAAAGAAACACATGATTCAAAGGTAATGGGTGTGGGATTTCGCCAATGGTAGTAATGGGTATACTGCCACCATCGGCAGTGCTGATTCGGAGATTTCCTTTATAGGGTTGGAGTTTAGACAATTGTTTGGAAGAGTTTGTCATATGATTAGAAGCCCCCGAATCCAAATACCATGTGGTGTCTGATTTTTTAGTGTTACCTGAGAGACCAAGTGCAGAGAAAGCATTTACTATCATTTGCTGGACCATTTCTGGTGTAAGAGATGAAGAGGAGGAAACAGGTATGGCAGGCATCAATGCATTGGCATTAGGCATTGCAGGCATCACTGTATTAGCATAGGAGGAATCATCTAATGTTGCCATGTGAGCTTTTTGAGATGGACCTTGGGGTCGTTGCCGACATTCTGGAAGAACATGACCTTTGCATTTGCAGTAAGTGCAGAACTTCTGAGTACATTGAGTGGCTACATGTCCAAATTTCTGACAACAATAACACTGTACTTTGGCCATATCTCGGTTCTGCTGTTTGGGTTGTGCAACATAGGCAGCAGTCATTGGACCTGTGGAAATAGCTTGTTGAAGAGCAGCCTGGGTTGCAAGACGCTGTTCCTCACGAAGGAGCTCTCCTAAGCAAGTATCAATAGATGGGGGGGGCACCCTGCTCATCAGATTTGAACGTACTTGTTCGAATTCAGATCTAAGTTTCATCAAGAATTGATCCCTCTGGCTAGTGGAATGAATGGTTTGAACTACTGCAAGCGAGGCATCAGGTAGACTGGAGTATATAATCTCAGTATAGTCCGTCCATAAGCGAATAAAATGTGAATAATACTCTTGAATGGACCGTGTCCCCTGAGTAAACTGAGAAAGCTCATGTTCCAAGTGGAACTGTCGTGCTGAATTATCTTGTTGGTAAATCTGTTTTAGATAATCCCACATTCCTTTTGCTGTTTTATAGGGTCTGAGATTCAGGATGTATTGCGGGTCCACTGACCCCAGAAGCCAAGTCATTATTTGAGCATCTTTGGTCTCCCATTTGGAGACTGCCTTCACATCGTCTAAAGGCTTTGGATCGGTCCCATCTACATGACCCCATAATTCTTTTCCCTTAAGGTATATCTGAAACTGAAAGGCCCATGATGTGTAATTGGCTCCAGTAAATTTAATGAGAGAGGTCTCACCTTTTTCCATAACAATCAAGCAGATAAAAAATAGAGAGAATCCTTGAGTGTAATGCTACCTCCAGTAGGTAACAGCAGCTAGATGTGCAACAGTTTGTACAAGAAACAGTTCAGTTGTCTAAGTTTTCAGACTGTCGACACCTGTTGTGGGGTCCACTGGAAGATCTGATCCTTGATCAGAGATGAATCCCAGATACTATATGCAATCAAGTAAGAAGAGAAGTCTTGATGTAACAATACCCCAGCAGTAAGTCCGAAACACAATCAGCAGAAAGACATAACACAGATTTGCAAAAAATTGCAAAAAAAACAGCCAGGCGACCTTGTTTGTGATGGTTGATACTCAAGGTGGGGTCCACAGATGGACCTGATCTTAGATCAGAGATGTGTCCAGGTCAGATAGATTAGATGCTTATTATCCCCAGACGAAATTACAAGGAAATCCAACGTACATCAACAAATTTGGACGGTGCTGATCAAAACAGTTTCAAAAAACCGGTGATGCACGAGCTGGGCTAAAAGACAGTCCTCTGATGTTCAAAAAAATCTGAGAAAATTCCTATTATTCTTAGGAATATCAGGCGACCATGCTGGGACCAAAGTTCTGAGTGCCTTTAATGATCGTTTGTGGGCCAGCGATGAGCATTCTATGAAACAGGGTGCCTGCCGACCCTATTTTTAGCCACTAGATTTGATTGTGGGGACCACAGTGATTCCAGTTAACCAATCAGATCTCCCTGGATGGAAGAGAATGATTCTCTGCTTCTAATGAACCAAGTCTCACCCAATTTGGATGAGAATCCAAGAAATTGGACGGCTGAGATGAAAACTATTGTGAAAAACAGGAATTCCACAAAGGTGTTCAGAAATCCTACCTCGAGGCAGCAAAAAATTCTTGAAAAATCACCAAAATGCCCAGGATAACCAGTCGACTGTCATAGATAGGATTGTTGAGGGTATCTTGATCATCGCAGGTGGGCCACCGTTGTAACCGGGCTGATCTGACGGTTGTGCCTTGCAGATGACTAAAAAAAACTCCAGGAATACAGATCTAGATCTGTATTGATCAAGCTATGAGTGAGATTTAGTGCTCACTATTAAAGGAGATGCACAATGAAACCATTGAAGCTCTGATACCATGATACGACCATGAAGAGACAAATAAAGATTTGTGGAAAACTTGGATGAATCCCTTGGTTGATCCTTCCTCCATTATATAATCTCTTTCAGCCTTAATCAAGGCAATTACAACCTAATACAATCTATGTATATGGAAAGTGAATATGTTACAAGTTTATAATCATGGAAAGAGGATATGTTACAGTCAACTCAATTATCCCACGTGATGGGTCAGTCTGTACAAGAAATGGGCCTAGTGGGCTTTGTGGGCCAGCTGGTGTTAACAACAATTATGAGAGAGAGAGCAATGAAAACATGTGAATGGTTTGTACTAAAAGTTTATCATAGGAAAAGGTGTGCAGGAGAGAAGGTTGGAGGCTCCAATTGAGGATAAACTATGCAGTAAAAACCACCTAGTTAATGATAACCAACAATTTATGAGCCCATAAATTTAACAGTAACTTTGGATGATTCAGACCAACCACATCACTGTGATCGTAATAAAATTTGGGCATATGCCAATTCATTGGATGAGGTGGGTCACACAGAAATATTGCACATTAACTTACACATGTAAGTCCCTAGATCATTCCTACATGCATACACATTGCAGAAGCTATAGGGTTCTTAAAAGGCGTTTATAGAACACAAACCTCCACAATGGAGTCATTGACATGCACATGGCAGATTGGAAATCGCTTTCCAACTATTTCACTTCGTGAAAATGTTTTAGTTACCTGCAAATGGTGATCAAATTTATAATAATAAGTCAAACATCAGTTTTAAAGCACTATCAAAGTCTAATGTCCAACAATAAGCATCCATTGACAGGCATTGTCATGGACCTACCATCAAAACTTGTACATAACAATATGCATTATTTTAACTTTGAGTGAGTCACAATAAATTATTGTAAGCACTAAATAAAGTTTCGGCAAATGTCAGACATAACAATAATACAAGGAGAAAGTTTATTCAGGAACTATATTATTTTATATTATTTTAATTTTTGAAAGATAACTTTCATTAAAGCAAGCAGTACAAGAAAGGGACACTGAAAAGATTAAAGAAAAACCAGAAAGACAAAAACCAAGCCAACACCAAGGGCACCAGCAGAAATAGAAAGAGAACAAAGAAAAAAAATTAAAAAAAGCCCTTAACAAAGACCAGTCACTCCTCTTCAATTCCTCATAATTTGATCAACAGAGTAGCCCTTGAAAGAGCTACTTAGCATCACCCAGAAGGCAACTCCAAATTTGATTCTGCCCAACAAAGTATCGAATCAGTAGCGACCCCCTCAAAACACCTTGAGTTTCTCTCCTTCATACGATCCAAATTACCACAATAAAAGATAGCATCCACATCTCCTTCCCTCTAGGAGATCGTGATGGGCACTTCGATGCTTGGAATAGAGCTATGACGCAATTTGGAAATACCCAGCTGCACCCAAAGCCGTCAGTCAATCAGATAACTACTTAGGGTCTCGTCCGTTATACAATTCAACAGCAAGTGATCAATAGTTTCCTCATCGCAAAAGTACATAGGACATCCATTTACCATTACCTTCCCTTCCATATGATCCAAATTACCACAATAACAGATAGCCTCCACATCTCCTTCCCTCTAGGAGATCATGATGGGCACTTCAAAGCCTGGAATAGAGCTACGACACAATTCGGAAAAACCCAGCTGCACCCAAAGCCGACAATCATAGAACTCCATAGGGTTTGGTCTGTTTTACAATTCAACAGCAAGTGATCAACAGTTTCCTCCTCACACAAGCACATAGGACATCCATTTACCAGTACCTTCCCTCTCCGCCTAAAATTGTCCATAGTAAGAATTCTCTTTTGGAGTGCTAACCACCCAAAGACTGCCATTCTCGGAGGGGACTTTAACCTCCAAATACCTGCCACAGAGCTCCTTCTACCAGCCCTTCTGGTGATGAATGTGAAGAAAGAAGAGATAGAGAAAGAAACATCATCGGAGGTTTTTCACATCCTCTCATCCCCTCCTTCCGACAAATGAACCCCACTGAAGATCTAGAAGTGATACATATTGATCCATTTCACCCTCCTTGTGGTTTCTCATCAAGATAGGGGTCCAAGCCCTTTGCTCCACTGACCTCGATAGGTAACAATGAATCCTAGCCTTCTTATTAACAACGCAATTAAAAGGTCTGAAAATTGAAAAGCCAGCGGACGATCACCAATCCACTTGTCAAGCCAGAAAATAACTCTCTCCTGATCCAACGCTGTAACCAATATGCTTCATAAAGCTCTCCTTAACAGAAAGGATACCTCTCCAAATAGCAGATGCTTTAAAGCAGGGCTCCTAAACGTCCCAGCGACCTCTCGAGAAGCCGTATTACCTCATCAACAATTTGACGCCGGCAGTGGCGGAGCTAGGATTTTCTTTCAGAGGGGGCAAGAGACGAACGTCAATGACGAAAGAAAAGAAAATTTAAGAATGGGATCAAATGATATTGACGGGAAATTTCTTAATGCAGTCATTTCTTTTGTGGCCCACTATCAATTTTAAAGCCCTACGATAAAAAAAAAGTCCCCGCATCAGTCTCACAAGAATTTCATGAAGCCACTCGGCGGGCCCACTTATGAAAAGTCTAAATCAATAAAAAAAAGCCTCCTCATGTAGTGTATAGTCCTTATCAGATTTTATTTAAATGGCCCACTATGATCAATAACTTTTAAAACATTGAAATAAAACGAATTTAAATATTGTATATACTTGAAAGTGGGCTTATTGGAGTTGGGCTTTTCATAAAAGAGGGTATTTTCCGTGGGATTTGGATTTTCTCAAGTGTGGAGCCTTTCTTTGTTTTTATTTTTTTTTATTTTGAGTTTTATGAGTTAATTTTGTTATTAATGATACGCTCAACCCAATGTGGGACCATCTCCTATTAAAGAAGTCTCACTAGAAGGGTATTCATTTTGAGTCTATTAGGATTTTCATTATGAGAGGGGGGGGCGGGGGGGGGGGGGGGTGGGGGGGCACTATGGATTTGCATTTTCTTTATTAATTTTCCTATGAGATGGATATCCATAGAATTCAGACTTACAAAGGAGATAGACATGGACCAGTGTTGAGAAACTCATTTCGGACGTTCCAGTTGGGCCACCAAACCAAAACATTTTGCCCTGATTTGGGATTTTGGCATAACTTTTTGGAAATATATATATATATATAAAGTGAAAAATTTGATAGGGCTCTCTTTCCTATTTTCTAAAAGTTAAATTTTTTAACTCAAAATGTTTTTTTCATTTCTTTTAAAAAAAGAACAAGCCATGCCCCTTTTATAGAAGTCTTGACCCAGCCCCTTCATAAAAATTTTCGGCCCAGCCAGCCCCATTATGGTCTCAGCCCAGTCCCTTTATAAATTTTTTCAGCCCAGCCTCCTTAATAAAATCTCGGCCCCCCTTAACACTCTTACTCCAGCCCTTTTTTCGAACTTTTTCCCTAGCCCTTTTTCTCTAAGGAATGAGCTTGCCAGAGAAGAATAAGAGATAATAGGGGACGAAGATGGCAGCAGCAGCAAGGGACGACGATGGCAGCAGCGGCAGGGGACGGTGCCGAGAGCATTGCAGGTACCATCTGCTTTCTCCCTTTTTTTTTTTCGTACAACCAGCACTCCTCTCTATTTTCTTTTCTTTTCTTTTCTTTTTTTAAAATTTGGCAGAAACCCTAGGTTTCAACCATTTTGGCCGAAATCCAAAATCTCCAACTGAATTTTCAGAGTTCGGTCAAATCGGACCAAATTTTGGAACGAGATTTTTAAAAGGGGGTTGCTTGGTTTGGTCCACTGACTGGACCGAAATTATTCAGCGAATTCAGCCGAACTGAAACGAATTTCGTAACTAAGCACGTGACTCCATTCTTATCTTTTTTGGATAAAAGTGAGACAAAAATGCCCTCATTACTTAGAGAATATCTCCACAAGTTGTTAAGGAAAAAGAAAAATGAGGTACACCTCATTTTTCACCTCATTTTTCTCATCTTACACAAAAGCAAAGGTGACAGTCGAAAAGGGGCAATTCGACTCCCCTCACACCGCCACTGGATGCCAAAGGCCTTCTAATTCATCACCGACTATGACATAAGAAATCCCTCTAAATTTTCTCAATTCGGTTAATTACTGAAATAGGACATTTAAGAAGAGAGAAGTAATACACTGGAATATTTTCCAAAGTTGCCTTTATAAGAGTGACCCTTCTTTCTATGGATAAGTAGTTGGCTTACCAAGTAGAAAGCTTTTTCTCCACCACCAAATTCCACACCTCGTTTTTAGCAGAGCCTAGACATAAAGGCAACCCAAGATAGGTTGCCAGAAAATTCCCCACCTTGCAACCTGATGTAGGCTCTAGGGTTAGGGCTTGCGTAGATGCCAAGTACGTGTCTACAGACACCTCAAATTATCTCTGCATAGATTTCTAACAGAGGAAAATCGCTCCAAGGGAAAATCCCAATTTTTATACAATTCCAAATATGAGATTATAATCTCTACAATGCAATATAAATAGGCAAAGTAAACTTAGGGCCTAAGAAAACCTAATCTAATAATAGAAACTATCCTAATCAAACTAGGAAACCAAATAAATAAGAATGCTAATCCTAATTACAATAAAATTAGGAAGCTACTAAAAAAATAAATACTCTAAAAACTATGTTGGGTGGGACCATTGGTGGAGTGGTGGCCCGTTCTGCATCACAACCAAACAATGTTGCAAGTTTACACATGACACCTTACTCCACTCTTAACTTCTATTGGCTCACTTTTGAAAAAACAATTCATTTTCAAACCTAATATCACCTCAAAGCATAAGAGAATTGCTTTCGCATTCTTAATTTGTTCATCACTTCACAAAAGATCAAGGTGTCCTCTGCAAACTGTGAGTGAGTTATCGCATGAGAAGCAACATTTGCTCTAAAGCCTCCAAATCTATGTACTTAGATATGGGTACGGACACTGACACTGATACAGGGATCAGAGATACGACTCCTCACTTTTGAAAATCTAGGACACAGATACAGTTATGGGTGTACTAATTTTTTCTTTAGATCACTTTTGAATCAATAAAATTATCATTATTTTCGTCCCTTTCTAGCATTTTTTACGGTGAGAAGTAAAAATATTCAAAATACTATATGAAATAAAGGACTTCATAAGTAGGATATGCTAAACTTGTTCCCTAAAGGTATCGCTGCAGTGTCAGGTACCAATACAAGTGTCGTATCGGTCCGATATGGATACGTTGGGCTTGTACAAGTATCCAGGTATCATAGCTCCAAATAGACCTTCATTTGCTGCCAACCTAGCATTCTACTTAAACCTTCACCTACTATAACAAAAGGGAAAGGGGATAAACGGTTTCCTTACCCTAGACTCCTTTGAGCTGGGAAGAAGCCTTTAGGGGATCCATTGGTCAGAACAAAGAAACATGCCAAGGATGCACATGCCTGAATCCACCCCCTCCATTTAGCTCTAAAACTCATCCTTCTAAGGAGGTGTTGAAGGAAGTTCCAATCCACTCTACCATAAGCTTTTTCAACGTCCAATCTGCGCATAAGTCCCAGGAGATTTTCCTTATTACTTTAATGAATACATTCGTTAGCCAAAAAAAAAAAAAAAAACCCTTCTAAAAGCCTCTTGCGCTTTGGATATTATACCTAGTAAAATTTTCTTCGACTTTCTTACAAGAATCTTGGCTAGGATCTTGTAACAACTACCCATAAGACTAATGGGTCTATAATCTTTGAGACCGAGTTCCCCCTCATTCTTAGGAATGAGTGCAATGAAAGACGCTCCTAGGTCTCCTCTCGAAAACTTCACTCTTTGATGTTGTTCTTCCAGAAAAGCTAGAATATCATCCTTGAGCACATACCAAAAGCGCTAGAAAAAGGCCATGGGGAAACCATTTGGCCACGGGGCCTTATCTTCCACTAAGGCAGAGATCGCATCTCTAATCTCATCTTCCTCAACTCCCTTTCTAACCAGCGAGCCGCCTCCTCCCCAATAGCATTAAAGCCCAGATTATCTAGAGTTGGTCGATCCTACTTTTCCTCCGAATAAAGTGATGCAAAATAATCTGTTATGTGCTTGATAATCTCTTCTTTTCCAGCCTTTTGTCCCCATTCATAATTGCGGAAATCATGTTTCTTCTTTTTCATGATGCAATCCCAAGGAAGAACTTGGTACTTTTATCACCTTCATCTAGATCTTTGCCTCCATTTGATTTCTTCTTTCCTAACCTTTATGTGAAACTCTTCCTTGAGATTCAGTTTAATCTTCCCTTCTTCCAGCAACACTGATACAAAGAATTCATCAATCAAACTATTACTGATAGCTATATACCGAGGGTCCCACAGCACAAACAGACCACCTTGTTCCCACAGCATCCTGAGATTCCCACTTGACATTCCTTCTTCCACATACTTCCTTCACAGTTGATTCAGACTTCTTTCAACTTTGTTTCCTACTATAAAGCAATCTGAACCTTCTGCCTTCTCACCATCTGTTTCACCACCTACCTACGCATGGCTCCCCCAAGACTTCTAACATTCAGCAACATTATCTTCATTTGTAAACCACAATTCCCGTCCCTTTCTGCCACTCTTGTTGAATTGCAATCTTAACTCCTCCTGCTCCTTGATCTTGTCATAATTTATTGAACAACATGAGTTGTTTAATTCTCTAACCCTTTTTCTCTTAGACCTCACTTTTACACTAATGTCCCTATTCTATTTCTCCTTTTTTTTTTTTCAAAAGCTATCAGTGGAACCATCCTCCTTTTGAAACCTCCACAGACAGGCCAATTTTAAGATCCCCAACACTTTAATTGCGTAACTAACAGTAATTAATTGTGCTAGTTAGTTCATTAAGTGGGTTTAAAGGTTAATAAACTTAGTTTGAGGGTTAGGACAGTATTTGAATAAGCTTTGGGAAGTTTTGAGAGCGTTTGAGCCTAGTTCGAGGCCTTTAGGGACCTAGTCATCATTTCAAGAAAAGCTGGGGGGGGGGGCGGGGGGGGGGGGGGCGCGGGCGGCACGGTTCTGCAGTTTTCAAAACATGGATTCCTTGGACTCGTTGGAAAGTAAAAATTATTTCATGAACTTTTCCCTGTTGAACCAAACCCATCTGACGCCCAGAACTCAAGTTTGTTACCCAACTCCAATTTTAGGTCATGGGCCCCACTCTCCACTACCTTCTTTATAAGCTCTCTCTCCCACCCTCCCTCCCTCTCCATTTTCTTCCATTTCCATCAAGACTCCCAGCTGAGCCTCTCTCTCCTCCCTCACTCATTTATCCTCCAAAGTTTCTCTAACTTCTTGTCATTCCGAGACCCGACACCGCAATCACATTCCTCACCCTATTCCCTCTCCAAAGACCCTATTTTCGTGTGTTTCCAAGTTTGACTGCCCCTCTCATCACTGAAATAAGTTCAATTGAAGGCCCTATAGGTGAGATCTCTTCCCCATCTTTTAAACCATGCTAGAGAAGGCCATAGGGACCTTGGATTCCAATGTGCATAGCCTAACTCTGTCCTTCATAGTTTTCCAATTTTGGAGTGTTCTAAGGTAGAATTTTGGGGTTTTTGTTCTTCGGTTGTTCTCAGATTGGAGGCTTGGATTGAGTGTTTGGGAGCTAGGAAGACCATGGCAAGTAATTAAATTGAGTCACATACCATCCATGCTATGTTTTAGATGATGCTATATGGTAGACACCATAGTTAGCTCCTTTGTTTGGGGTTCAATGATAGTTGTTTGACTGCTGAACCCAGGCCATTCAGAAGCCGAATGGCTTGGTGGCCCACTAGCTGAATGAAGAACAGCCAGTCGGCTAGTGCCTAACAGGGGCCTGTTTGATTTTTGGGTCAGGTTGAGAGTACTTTTTACTCGATTTTGCTTCCCTCTTGCCCATTGTTTAAGGATTTGAGACACTCATTTCGGACTTTAAATTGCCTCCCTAACTGATCCATTTGATGGGTCTAAGCCCTATTCTTTTGCTTGGAACCATGGACCAAAGGACTTAGAAATTGACCGATGACCTAGACATGCACTTATAATCAGACTTTTGGCCTTAAGGGGTTCTGTTTGAGCTGACACTCACCTCTGGAGGGTTCTCCGGAGACACGTTGTAAATGGAGTTGAGGATACGCGTGGTTAGGATTTCGGATGCCAAGCACCTTCCGAAGCACTAAGGACTCACGTTCCCCGACATCCGAACCCTAAATGCATGTAAGGTCAAATCTTACTACCCTAGCATGTTAATGTCAACCTGAGACTTAGGTTAGTGATTTGTAAAGGTTCCTTGACTGTATTAATAGTTGATATCAGTCTTACGTACCTGGTGCTCATCTATTCGTGTACATGGCGATGTACATTCCTTATAAGATCAGTTGTAGACATTCACGTTACATTCCCGGCCTTATTATAGTAGTTTGGCTTTGTAAGTCATGCTTTGGGGAGTAGCGCTCATTGAATTGCCCGCTTTTTTTGTTAGATGACAGGATCCTAGGCTAGAGTGTATGGGGTTGGCAAGCACGTACTCGATGCACTACGCCCATCCTCGTTCACTGGATCAGACTTATATCTTTCTACCCTTTCGGGTTAGACCATTTCATGCCAAAATGTTGTCCAACTGTTTCATATTCTTGTGCTTTGTCCAGTCGTGTTAGCCCAGATTTATTGGTCTTAGTGGGAATTGTAGTAAGTATATGCCAGTTCAGTCAATTTGCCCAAATTTGCCCGTCTTGGTGTCTAGTTAGCTAGTTTTGGATTTCGTAAGGGCTACTCACTTTGATAAGCATGCTTTTGCTAATCTTAGCCTATTTTGTAGTTCCCGGTTTTCTTATTGTCCATGAGTCATTTAAACCTTGAGGGATGTGAGAGTATGAGATAACCATGGACCTGGTATCCTAGAAGAGTTGAAGGTGGCCATTTGGGCTATGACCCCCCTTGACAGAATCGAGGCACATGTAAACCTTGAGCCCTTGGGGTGCTTACAGACACCCAATGAGACCTCGAACTCCACGGAGAGATTGAGATAATAAAAATAGAACGGACCTAGAACCTCACCTTGAATTATCGAGTTGACACCACTTTGCTTTGATTCCATTTCGGTCGAGCCCGACTGCCGTGGGGTTTGGACTTGTTATTATCACTATCTGCAGTATTTTTCTTGCTTGACACGCACTTGCTGGTGCTGCACACAGTACCTGATTTGATGGCCACGTAGTAAACACACTTCTGGGAGTGGCTTAATATCATTATATATTTGTTACTTGACTGTTTGACTCTCTCCATGATCACGACCATGTAGTTGCCAATTTGCTAAAAAAAATATGTATCGTCTTAGACCTATCTTACATTGACGCTATGTTAGTTTTTGCTTAGTTTTACTATTCATGCACTACTTGCCTAGTTGTAGACTTTATATGGATCCTGTTACAATTATTTGTCTTTATATTCATATTTGCAGTAAACATGCCATTTATTCAATTTTATCACCTGTCAGGTCGTTGTGCTTGAATTTACCCTTGGTGTTGTAGGTTTTAACCCCCTCACCCTCGCCTCAAGGCGGAGCTTGCGGAGGTGGCTAAGGAGCCGAAGCGGGTGGGTGGGTGGTGTGCTGACAATGTCATTTGGACATTGAGTCTTGCTCTGAGCTATGGTATCACTTTTGGGGAGTTGGCATGTGCATTTTGGGTTTATTTCTGACGTATTGGCTTTTGTTAGCCCTTTTCTGTTTGGGTTGTAATTAATGCATCCTTTTATATTTGTGACTTAAAAATAGTTTGGGAAATGAAATATCCTAGTTTAATGCCTTGCTCTGTATCTTCTTGTATGTTCTTGTTTATGTATTACACCGTCTGATGAAACATTATATAATAGTAAGCATATGCTTAAGCAACTTGAGTTGTGACCTAGAATCCAATGGCCAAGGACTTCGGGCAACAACGCCACATAAGCTTCCGCGAAATGTTTATCTTAGTGATGGACTTTTTATATCCTCACACATGCGGATCCTAGGGTGGAAATATTATTATCACACTAAAACCCAGCTCGCGCCCCTAGAAGCGGATAGTTCTGGTAATCTGGTATGTGGGTGTGACACCGATAGCCTCTCCATAATGAACCACTTTCTCATACAGCCATTCCATTTCAAAGTCACTTGATTTCAACCCTCTATCCTTCGAAAAATCTTCCGAAGATTCCCTAACTTTCCCAACTCATAAGCCAGCTTGGAGCAGCCACACCAACAAGTTCCTTGAAGCCTTTATCTGTGGTCACCGTGGCGGCCGAGTCCGCTACGTTGCGGGTGGGCCCCCCAGCCGGCCCTAGCCCATTCCCTTTTCACTTATTCTCACAGTAACTCCTCCTTCACTGCTGTGAAAGCCTCCCAACTCCTAAGTTTCAACTCATTTTCAAGATTTTACTACAAGACAGTACAAGTGAGTAACACCAAATTCGAAGGAATCAAACACAAACAACTACAAGATCCAAGGCCCAAGCTTCCATTCCATCTAGGTAGGTTTTTCTTTTAGATTTTTTTCTAGTCTTTTAACTTTTGAGATCATCTATTCATCTCTTTCTAAGAGTCCAAGTACGATAAAATGCTTCCTTGCCTTGTAATATGATGAGATCTATGTTTCGCTTTCATCATGCACACATATTTTTATTTTTATTTTATTTTTTGCTATTTTTTATTTTCGGATTTTTTTTATTTTTTGAAAAAAAAAATTGATTACTCATGGACAACCCATGAAACCACTTGAAAATGCATTGTAAATTGATAGATCTATGTTTCCCATAGATCAATCCATAACGTTTTGAATGTTTATTGCTTTTTTTATTTTTGGATTTATTTATTTTTGAAAAAAAAAGTGAATAGTCATGGACAACCAATGAAAAGACTTGAAAATTGCTTGTAAATGATAGATCTATGTTTCCCATAGATCAATTCATCACATTTTAAATGTTTATTGATTTTTCTCCATTTTTTATTTTCAGATTTATTTATTTTTTGAAAAAAAATGTGAATAGTCATGGACAACCAATGAAAAAACTTGGAAATTGCTTGTAAATGATAGATCTATGTTTCCCAAAGATCAATCCATCACATTTTAAATGTATATTGATTTTTCTATATTTTTAATTTTCGAATTTATTTATTATTGAAAAAAAAATGTGAATACACATGGACAACCAATGAAAAAACTTGGAAATTGCTTGTAAATGATAGATCTATGTTTCCCATAGATGAATCCATCACATTTTAAATGTTTATTAATTTTTCTCTATTTTTTATTTTCGGATTTATTTATTTTTAAAAAAAAAAAAAAGTGAATACTCGTGGATAACCAATGAAAAAACTTGGAAATTGCTTGTAAATGATAGATTTATGTTTCCCATAGATCAATCCATCACATTTTGAATGCTTATTGATTTTTCTCTATTTTTTATTTTCGGATTTATTTATGTTTTGAAAAAAAATGTGAATACTCATGGACAACCCATGAAACCACTTGGAAATGCATTCTAAATGATAGATCTATATATTCCAACATATATTACTTGTTTTGTTACTTGTTTGATTTTTTAATTTTGGATTTTTGTTATTTTTTGAAAAAAAATATTTTTAATAATGGAATGCCAATCAAATGTATTGAAAAATGCTCATAAAAGTAATATCTATGTTTGGCATAGATCAATCCAAGATATCTTTGTCTTTTCCTATTTCTATTTTATTTTCTTATTTTCTGATTTTTTAAGTTTTTGAAAAAAATTTATACTTTTAAATAATGAAATACCAATTAAATGTCAAGAAAATGATTCCTAAGCGTTAGATATGTGTTTCCTCTAACATGTTTCTTTGTTTTTTTAATTTTTAACATACTACTAGTTCATATTTATAGCCAGGAATTCAGTCTATTTGTGTTTGCCAATTGATAAGTTAAAATGCCTCGTGATATTGATCCCACATTGAGCTTTGGTGAGGCAGTTGAGAATAATAGGTTGAAAATCAAATGCAAGTTTTGTGGGAAAGTGACCAATGGGGGCATTACAAAATTCAAGCACCACTTGGGCCATATTCCTGGCAATGTTGCTGGCTATAATGAAGTACCAAGGGAAGTCAGGGAATAAATGAAAGCTTTGGTTGGCCAAAACAAATCTAGAAAAGTAGAGATGAAAGAAAAGAGGCGGCAAGATGTTGATGCTGCCCGTTATGATGTATTTGGGGATGAATACTTTGATGAGGATGAAGATGCACAGATGGAGGCTGCACGCCGAGAGTCCATCATGAGTCAACAAGAAAAACATGAATGTCGTGCATTTGCTGGAAGCAAATATTATGATGCAGGGGGCTCATCTACTACTGTGCCAAGCATGGGTAAAGGCATTGCGGGGTGCGGGGTCCATGCGTAGGGCATTTAGCACCTGGGAATGGGATGTTGATGTAAAAAGTATCTCAACTAGAAGAGCAGTTCCTCCCCCTGTTGATCCTCTAGCACATAGAAAAGAAGGAGTGTAACGCCCAACCCATCCCCATGCATGATATTGTCCATTTTGGGCCATGGGCCTCACGATTTTGTTTCTGATGGGCCTCAACCCATCAAAAGGCCTCATACAAGATAAGGGTGTAAGCTCTACATATAACCCCATTCAATTTCCTCTCAATAGTCGGGTCACTTTCCTCTCAATAGTTGATGTGGGACTCCGGGGCGTCACAATCCACCCCCCTTAAGGCTGCACGTCCCTATGCAGTAGTCTGCCAGCTCTCTTGACCCACCCACATGGAGACCTGCCCACTTGCACCAGACCACGGCAAGAGACCCACACTCGAACTAGTTGAGAGTCGGCTCTGATACCATTTGTAACGCCCCACCCCATACCCATGCATGATATTGTCCGCTTTGGCCTACGGGCCTCACGGTTTTGCTTCTGATGGGCCTCAACCCATCAAAAGGTCTCATGCAAGATCAAGGTGTAAAATCTACATATAACCCCATTCACTTTCCTCTCTATAGTCTCGATGGGGGATTCCGGGGCGTCACATTCCACCCCCTTATTTCCTCTCTATAGTCGATGTGGGACCCCCTTAAGGATGCACGTCCCTGTGCAGTAGCCTGCCAGCCCTCTTGGCTGGCCCACATGGAAACCTGCCCACTTGCACCATATCACAGCTGGAGACCCACACTCAAACTAGTCGAGAGTCGGCTCTGATACCATTTGTAACGCCCCACCCCATATCCATGCATGATATTGTCCGCTTTGGCCTACGGGCCCCATGGTTTTGTTTCTGATGGGCCTTAACCCATCAAAAGGCCTCATGTAAGATAAAGGTGTAAGCTCTACATATAACCCCATTCACTTCCCTCTCAATAGTCGATGTGGGACTCCGAGGCGTCACAGGGAGCTAAATAACCAAAAATATCTAGTGTTGTAAAATGGGTAATGAAAGCTGTAAGAGATAGATTAGCCAAAGCTACAACAAAATGGCTAATTCACAAGAACATACCACCTACAACAGTAGATTTCCCATATTTCCAAACTATTCTTGATGTTGCCGTCGAAGCTGGGAGGGGTATACAGGCGCCCTTCGTATGATGTGGGCACTGAATATCTTGAAGAAGAATATACAGAAATAAAGGCTTGGGTGGAAAAGTTTAGGCCCATGTGGCAACAGAATGGTGTTACCATCATGTGTGACAGGTGGACCAGTGGCATCCAAACACAATTAATAAACTTTTTGGTGTATTCAGTCGCTGGGACCGTCTTTGTGAAGTCCATTGATGCAACTAAACATAGACGGACGGCCACATATATAAATACTCTTATGGATAAAGTTGTAGAGAGTGTGGGAGAGGAGCATATTGTACAGATTGTTACAGATAATGGCACCAATTTTTGAAGTTAATGGAGAAGAGGACTCATTTATTCTGGACCCCATGTGCAGCACACTGCATAGATCTCATCTTGGAAGAGATTAGAAGAAAGACAAAAATGGCTTCATTGATCAAGGCATGTAGAAGAATTACAAGATTTATATATGATCATTCATGGGTGTTAAGCTTGATGAAAAAATACACAAACAACCATGCCTTGCTATGTCCAGGATTAACTAGGTTTGCAACCGATTTTCTGGCTATGAAA
The DNA here is from genome assembly GCA_028538565.1 of Umbellularia californica. Lineage (NCBI taxonomy): Eukaryota > Viridiplantae > Streptophyta > Magnoliopsida > Laurales > Lauraceae > Umbellularia > Umbellularia californica. Next base: position 64,236,759 of record JAPQWN010000001.1, read on the forward strand.
AGCCTTGTAAGGTTTAGAATGGAGCTCATTCAGATATTTGCATCAGAAGAATGGCTTCGATCGAAATGGGGCAATGCAACTAGTGGTTCGGAGTTTGAAGTCCCAAATCTGATGAGTGACAATAAATTTTGGAAGAAAGTGAGGAAGGTATTAAAGGTTTTTGAGCCTTTAGTTAAAGTGTTGCGGCTTGTAAATGGTAATAACAAGCCAACAATGGGCTTTATATATGAAGCAATGGATCGGGCAAAGCAAGCCATTATGGAAAATGTTAGATATCACGAGAAATATATTAACATTATTGATGCCGTTGGAACGATCAGTTGCACCATCCATTGCATGCTGTAGGTAATTAATATATATCTTTGAATTTGAGACTTTATTGTTTTCCTAACTAATGTATTTGTTATCTTGTTTGCTCACAGTACATTCTACATATTTATAATGTAGGTTATTTTTTGAATCTCGAATTTTATTACCGCAATGTCGAAATACAGACCGAAGCAATAGATACGGACTTGCAGGTAGGATTACGGGAGGTATTGAAGAGATTGTTAAATCCAAATGACCAAATTGATGCCATACAAGAGGTGAGTGGGTGGTTTATGGTTACTTAAGAGAATTTAATTATGCTGCCAAGTGCTAATTGCCATACATGCTGTAGGGGTTTATTGACTTATTTCTAATTTTCACATTGTAGATATCTATGTACACATAAAGGAGAGGAACCTTTGTTGACCCTCTTGTGATACGATCGAGTGGAAGGATGCCACCTGGTATGACTATGAACAAAAGACCCCACCCAATAGTCTTGAATCTTGATCTATTTATCTTAATTGATTAGAAGGACTTGAGGGTTACGAATATCTAATTTTCTTTATTTATTTTTTGCATTTCAGCTGATAAGTGGATGAATTTTGGAGAGAGTGCTCCACATCCAAGGAGAGCGGCTGTTCGCATCCTTAGTCAAACTACATCTTCCAACTATGAGAGAAATTGGAGCACTTTCTCTTTGATCCACATGAAGGCCAAGAATCGGCTTACCATGTAGAAAATCAAAAAACTTGTATACTGTCATTACAATCTGAAGTTGAGAAACAGAACCACGGAGAGAAGGGCAAGGGATGATCCTGCTTATTGTCCTATAAAATTGGATCACATATTCAAAGAGGACGATCCCTTTCTCCCATGGCTAGCCGAGATAGAGGATCCACCATGGTTTAAAATCGTGGTTTGCGGTCATCGCGTCGCGGTTCGTGGTCATCGTGGCCCATCACGGGGAGAATTTTTATTTGACCCCAACAAAATCCGAAAAAATATCCAAAAAATCCGAAATATTATAAAATGATAGAAACTAATGTTTTTTCACATTAGTGCACACTTTAAAGCAAAATAATCGTCCTCTCAAGTTATAACATCCTGTATCATTGCTGTATCGATGTATATACTAAAATAAGCTGAAATATCATAAATTTGACATAATGCAACCATAATTTTGGGCAAACAAATAGTGTTAAACATTTGATCCACAAGTATGGTAATTTTGGGCAAACTAATAAATTTTACTAGTAAGTACTATGGTCTATAAATCACAAGTATTCACAACATAATGGCATCATTATTTTGTTTTATTGTAGATCCATGCTACCTTTTGATCCTACATGCATATCTTTTTTTTTTTTATATATATTGTTATTTTTATTTTTGGATTTATATGATTTAAAAAAAAAAAACATTATCACTTATGGAAAAATCATGGAAGTATGAAACAACTTGAAAATAGCTTCATATTGTTAGATCTATGTTTCCCATAGATCATTCCAACATATATTGCTTGTTTTTCATTTTCTTCCTTTTTTTAATTTTAGATTATTTTATTTTTGTAAAAAAAATATTTTTAGTAATTGAATGCCAATCAAATCTTGAAAAGGGCTCCTAGATTTTAGATCTATGTTCCCCATAGATCATTCCAACATATATTGCTTGTTTTTCAATTTTTTTTCTTTTTTTATTTTCGGATTTTTTTATTTTTGTAAAAAAAATATTTTTAGTAATGGAATGCCAATCAAATGTATTGAAAAACGCTCCTAAATGTTTTGAATTTGTTTGGCATAGATCATTCCAACATTTCTTTGTCTGAACCCCTGTTTTTTTCTTTTTTATTTTTAGATTTATTTATTTTTTGAAGGAAAAAATGCCTTAACTAATTCATTACCCATTATATTTTTTTGAATTATATTTATGTTTGGCATAGATCAATCCAACATATATTTGTCTTTTCCTAATTTTATTTTATTTCCTTATTTTTGGATTTTTTTAAATTTTTGAAGAAAAATTGTACTTTAATTAATGAAATACCAATTAAATGTCAAGAGAGTGATTCCTAAGTGTTAGATATATGTTTCCACTAACATGTTTTTTTTTTTTTTATTTAATTTTTAACATACTACTTGTTCATTTTTATAGGTATCCAGTCTTCTATTGTGTATTTGTGTTTGCCAATTGATAACTTAAAATGCCTCGTGACATTGATCCCGCATAGAGCTTTGGTGAGGCAGTTGAGAACAACATGCTGAAAATCAAATGCAAGTTTTGTAGGAAAGTGACCAATGGGGGCATTACAAGATTCAAGCACCACTTGGGCCACATTTCTGGCAATGTTGCTGGCTGTACCAAAGTACCAAGGGAAGTCAGGGAACAAATGAAAGCTTTGATTGGCAAAAACAAAGCTTGAAAAGTAGAGATAAAAGAAAATAGGCAGCAAGATGTTGATGCTGGCCGTTATGATGTATTCAGGGATGAAGGTTTTGATGATGAAGATGCACAAATGGAGGCTGCATGCCGAGAGTCCATCATGAGTCACCAAGAAGAGTATGAACGTCATGCATTTGCTGGAAGCAGGAAATATTATGATACAGGGGGCTCATATGCTGTGCCAAGCAAGGGAAAGGGCATTGAGGGGGCCATGCGTAGGGCATTTAACACCCAGGAACGGGATGATGTAGAAGTTATTTCTACTAGAAGAGCAGTTCCTCCCCCTGTTGATCCTCTAGCACATAGAAAATAGGGGGCTAAACAACCACATATATATCAAGTGTTATGAAAGGGGTGATGAAGGGTGCAAGAGATAGGTTAGCCAAAACTACAGCAAAATGGCTAATTCACAAGAATATACCAGCTACAGCCAATAGATTCCCCCTATTTCCAAACAATTCTTGATGTTGCCGACGAAGTTGGGCGGAGAATACAGTCGCCCTCTATTTATTATGTGGGCACTAAATATCTCGAAGAAGAATATAAAGAAATAAAGGCATGCGTGGAGACCTTTAGGCCCATGTGGCAACATAATGGGGTCACCATTATATGTGATGGGTGGACCAGCGGCACACAAACACAATTAATAAACTTTTTGGTACAATCAGTCGGTGGGTGTTTTTGTGAAGTCCGTGGATTCATCTGAACATAGATGGACAGCTAAATATATATACACTCTTACGGATAAAGTTGTAGAGAGTGTGGGAGAGGAGCATATTGTACAGATTGTTACAGATAATGACGCCAATTCCAAGGCAGCTGGTAAGATGTTGGAGAATAAGAGGCCCCATCTATTTTGGACTCTATGTGCAGCACACTGTATATAGATCTCATTATGGAAGATATTGGAAAGAAGAAGAAAATTGTTTAAGTTATCAAGGCATGTAGAGGCATTATCAAATTTATTTATGATCATTCATGGCTTTTGAGCTTGATGAAAAGATTCACAAATAACCATGCTTTGATATGTCTGGGATCAACTAGGTTTTCAATCATTTCATTGCGATGGAGAGCCTTGTAAGGTTTAGAACAAAGCTGATTCAAATGTTTGCATCAGAGGAATGACTTTGTTCTAAAAGTGGGCCAATGCAACAAGTGGTCCGAAATTTGAGATCCTTAACTTGATGAGGGACAATAAACTTTGGAAGAAAGTGTCTAATTTATTAAAGGTTTATGAGCCTTTAGTTAGAGTGTTGCGACTTGTAGATGGTAATGACAAGCCAACAATGGGATATATATATATATATATATATATATGAAGCAATGGATCGGTCTAAGCAAGCTATCATGGAAAATGTCGACCAACTGCACCATCCATTGCATGCTGCAGGTACTCAATAACAATATCATTATTTGAATGAAGTTTATTTTCTTAATCCTGAATTCTACTACCCCAATGCCCAACACCACAACGATGCAATAGAAACGGAGTTGAGGGTAGGACTAAGGCAAGTGTTGAAGAAATTGTGGGGAGCTGATGATCAAATCTAAGCCATCCAGGAAGTGAGTTAGTGATTGAGATTTGAGATGACATATGTATATGCTTGAGATAGGTCCATTAAACATGTATGGTTTATTGATTTATTCTTAATTTTCACATTGTAAATATCTACATACACACAAAGGAGAGGAGGCTTTGTTGACCCTCTTGTAATAAGGGTGATTGGAAAGACGCCACCTGGTTTGAACAAAAGACCTAATCACCCAACCTATTAGGCCTTTGTTATTTATCTCTCAATTGATTAGAAGGACTTAAGGGATATCTAATTTTATTTATTTACACTGAATTTTAGCTGATTGGTGGATAAATTTTGGAGAGGATACTCCAAATCTAAGGAGAGCGGCTGTTAGCATCCTTAGTCAAGTTACAACTTCAAACTGTGAAAGGAATTGGAGCACTTTCTCCTTGAACCACACAAAGTCCAGGAATCGACTTACCATGCAAAAACTCAACAAGCTGGTATACTGCCATTACAATTTGAAGTTGAGAAACAGAACAAGAGAAAGGAAGGCAAGAGATGATTCGAGCTATTGTCCTAATAGTTTGGATAACATTTTCAGAGAGGACGATCCCTTGCTCCCATGGATAGCCAAGATAGAGGATCCATTGCCAGATTTAGATCCAGGCTTTCAAGAGGTTAGAGATTTGCTTGATGAAGAAGTGGATGAGGCAGAGGGTGCCCAACTTGGAGGAGAAGGCTCAAGTGCACAGCCGCACCCACAACCTAAAGGGAAAGAACCTGCTCATGTTGTGTCATCTTCTGAGAGGACGAGTACCACCGTCTCTTCGAGTAGCCATGGGGGAGGAGATATGGGAGATGGAGCAGGAGACACTAATGGGACAGGTGTTATTAGTGAATACTACCAACATGATCAGGAAGATGCCATTCCTGTAGAGGAGATACGGGACTTTCTGGAAAGAATGGAAGGAAACCGTGGTTATCAACGGCGTCGGAGAGTCTCACCACCTACTCCTGGAGGTAATAATGAACAAGGAAATATGGGTGGAGGTGTTGGAGGACAACAAGCAGCATTATGGGCTGATTCGTGGAACCCTAGTTACAGTGGACAAGGACCTTCACAGTATTTTCCATATGGTCAAATGCAACAAGGAGAAGAATAGTCTTCTGTTTCAAGATCTTACTCATATGGTGACTATGGTGGAACGCAATATAATAGATATCCACCTCCTCCCCCAAGTTACGATGATGCGGCTGCCTTCTTTGGATTTGTGGATCCCAATGCTCATCAATATCAAATGCAATATGGTGCAAATAGAAATGATAACACTGATGGGGATGATGAGGATACCATGCCTTGAATCTTGGTAGACATTTCTTTTGGTGGTGACCAAGGTATTCCTATTTCCTTCACCAACTCTCTACTATGTTATTTCTAAATTGGTATTGAACTGTTGCGTGTCGAATTGTTGATCACTTCATTCACTTGATTGAATTTGAAGTTTGAACCTTGAACCTTGAAGTATTGATCATTTGATTGTTCAATGTTCACTAATCACCTAACTCTTAAGTCTTATGCCTTTATTTCATGTTCTAGTTTTTTTTTTTTTTTTTTTTTTTTTAAGATCTTTTCATTACTTTCTAAGTTAGCATGACTAAGAAACATGAATACAGGTGAAAAAACTAATTATTACTATTATTTTCTATTTATACAATGATACAGGACCTCATATATTAAGGGCACCGCTACACCCCCTTTTCTTACTTACTTTTGCAAAAGAACCACATTTTCTTTCATTTTACAACTTCCTCGATTTTTTGGAATTTTTTCAGATTTTTTTGGCGAGTATTTAAAATCACACCGCTATGCGGCTACGCTACCCACTTCGTAGCGGTTTGGCAGTGGGCCGCTACGCATGCCGCCACCGCTATTTTCATCCTTGCCTTGACCTCTTTCTAAATTGTTTTCTTATCCACCTCCAATGTTCGGCCAAGACAGCCCCCTACCGATCTGTGAATGCCCTTGTCCCACACCTAAAGCGGCAAGCGTTTTATCTTCACCCAAGAGGAGATCAGGGGTGATCCCAGCCACTCCATCTTTCCAACATTGAGAAAGGACAAAGGAGACTGAATAGGCATTCAAAAGAAAAAAAAAAGACAAAGGAGATTGAATCCCTTCAGATTCAGCAAATTTCATAACTTCTTCTACTTGCTTTTCCAAAGATAATTAAATATAAACCACCTGGTCTTCCAACAGCTGATTGTTGACTGGCATCTTTCCCCAACATTGCTCTGACAAGAGTTCAGTCTGCTGGATTCCATCTGTTTTTGGTTTTCAAAAACTCAACCAAGCTGCAGTAAAGATCCCCCTTTTTTTTTTGGCTCCTTTATCACCCACAGGGCCAGTCTAACTCCTCTTTCAGACCCTGCATCAATTATCCAACCAACAACTTTTGGTTTGAGATTTCCAACCCAAACCTCATTTCTGTTAACAACATTGGTCTTCACTAGGCTAGGATTGTCCTTTCTGGAAACTTGCGGTTCTCTTCTTATCCTCTTTTCCTGCCTGTAGACAATATCGAGCCATATTCACTCAGATCCCCCTTCCGCCTCAAGATCTCCTTGCTGCCAGATCTATGGCATTTGTTTCTTCCGTACTACTAGCAAACCTGACAAAGGCAAAACCCTTTTGTCTCCTACTCCCCTGCTCTGTAGAACATGGCCTCAAGTTTTACCAAGGAGATATGCAAAGGTTAGTTGGAGAAAAAAACTGAAGAGGTCTCCTCCCTCGTTCTCCTAACCTGTGGTGGGAGAAAGGGTTTTAGACGATGATCTCCCCTTCTTCCATCGTTGAATCCTAAGTCTTGCTTCCTCGTGTGTCTCTCCATCTCCTTTCCATGCAATTCAAGTTTAGATTTCCAGATTCATCATGAACTATATCATCTAAAATGATGTTTCAAGCCAGGCCCCTGGTACCCACCACCCAAACAAAAACAAGAAAATAACCATGGCATAAAGAAGGAACATAGTAAGGTAATAAGGACAAAAAACAAAACCAAAAAGGCTAGAGACAGAGAAACCACGAGCAATAAACAGGAACAAAAAACAAGTACAAAAGAAAAGACTGCTCTTCAGATAAAAGGTCTAACAACCACGGAAGAGCCACAGTCATTTATGAACCTTTTAAAATTATTCTGAACAACCTTCGCATTCAACTTGCGGTCATTCAATGCCCTGAAACCTTTCGTTTTGCAGTTTTGTGCTTTAGTAGAGACAGTCATCTTCGTAAAAGTTGAGTTTTCTCTGGGAACCTCTAAATATGTCATTCCTCGGTTCGTCGGAAAGATAATTTAATTTCGAGAAACTTTTGTTCTTGACCTGAGACCATCCGAGAATCTGAAGACCTCCGTTTTGCCGAAACGAGTTGTCACTTAAGTCGGGACGTATCCATCATTTCTTGATTTCCTGATTTATAAGCCACACGACTCAGCCCTTGTTTCCTTCTTCTTCTCCATGGATCTATCAGTTGGTACAAACCCCACCAATCCCCCCCCCCCCCCCCCCCCCCCCAAAATGAACGCTTTGCTGCGGATTTGGACTCCAGAAATCGTAAGAGCACCTCGATCAACCCTCCCTCCTTTTTTCGTGCAAGCTCGTCCAAGGGAGCCCCTTCATTTAGCTGTTTCGCCTGTATTGTTGTCCATGCGATGAGTTCCATTCTTGTCATACATCCATGGGTGTCTTAATAATATATCACCATTGTCCATTGGTAGCACATCGCACCAAACTATATCTTTGTAGTCCTCACCAATGGAAAAGTAAATAGGCAATCATGCCACACTTGCACTCAATTACTTGTCATGAGATATCTAGCAAAATAGGGACGATAATGCCTTCGAGCGTTCAGCTTCTAATTGTAAAGATAGTGGGTCTGTTCAGCCCATTGGACCAACCCAAACTCAAACCAAGCCCATTTGACCCAGTCATGGGACAAATCTGTACAAATATTCTTCATTATCTTCATGACTGGGACAAATCTGTACAAATATTCTTCATTAACTTTATCAGTTGTATTTCCATTTATAGCTAGCATATCGCCCAAGCAATGGGTTATTATAGAACGTAAATCACCCAATCAATGGGTCAAACTTACTGTATTTAGACTTAGTGGTTTATTTAAAGTCATGATGGCATCACAATGGATCCATCAAAAATTCCAATCAATATTTCCTGTTTGTCTTATTCGCTTTGTGACTGATATCAATCAAGATGTATCAGAGCTCTGAAGATCCTCTGCAGAAAGAGTTTTCATCGTCCTGCATAAAGGAGGTCAGATCTGGAGTGTGGCCCATGAGTATCACTAGCTACAATTTTATCTGCACAGTAAGGTCGTTCAAACCCTGTGAGTATTTCTGAATTTTTTTCAGAACTTTCTAGAGATCAGAAGTGGGTCTTCTACTAGATTCCTTGATTTTTCCAGCTTTTTGTGCATCGATTTCATCACATCCGTGCAAATTTCTGGATTTCGATCCAAATTCTGTCAAACTTGGACTGTTGCAGCATTAGAGGATTGTCTGTCAAGAGGCCCAGTTCAGCTCTCTTATTGTACAAACCCAGGCCCAATGATATCCAGCCCAGCTGTAATATATGTAGGATATAGTCAAGATTGTACAGGTCATATCCATGTTTAAATTAGATTATGATTGCTGATTTATAGCCTAGAAAAGGCATGTAATATCTATATATTGAATGGAAATCTCAACCAGAGATAGAGTTTACAATCCAATATTTCTCTCTTCTGTGTTCGTGTCATGGTATCAGAGCTATCTTCGACAACATTGGCATGGTCCAGTGCTTCATTCTCTTCAAGTTATAGGGGTCCTTAGATCCCTCCTAGTTCATCTTCCATCTCTGGAAGCTATCGAAGAAGCCTCTCATCAGTCTGATCAACGCTGATCATCTTGGATCAAACGTGGCCCATCTGAGATCTACATCACGGCAACAGCGGCATAAGCCAATTAGAGTCGCCTGGTCTTCCTCTTATTTTTGGTGATTTTTCCAGCATTTTTGGCTCATCAGAGGTAGGCCATCTACCATTTTCTTTGGTATTTCAGTTTTGTCCCAAAGTTTTCATCACAGCCGTTCAAAATTTTGTGGATTTTAATCCATTTTGAGTGGGACTTCTTCCAATAGTTGCGAAAATCTTCTGCCCTTTCATCCCCAGCCTCTGATCTGTCCATAGATCATCTGGTGGGGCCCATGTGGAAATTCTTCCACTAACAACAAGGCTCGATCTGGGTGTTCTGCACTGTTCTGTGCATCGATTTGGGTATTCTGCACTGTTCTGTGTATTCTTCTGCTTCTTCACTATTCTGCACTGTATTGTGGATATTTTTTGGCTCTGCTGCTGTTATTTCTCTTGCCAGATTTATATCTACAGCCTCTTGTTTCTCTCATTTAGATTGTTTATTGTGGATCTGTCTTAATATTTGAGACTAATGGAGAAATCTGAACTTACACTAATTAAGTTCAATGGGAAAAATTATACCTCATGGTCTTACCAATTTCAAGTTTACTTGGAAGGCAAGGAAATGTGGGGACATATATCTGGAACAGATCCGAAGCCCCAAGATGATGAAAGAAAAATTTTATCTTGGAATACTAAAGATGCCAAAATAAAAACCTGGATACTTGGATCTGTGGAACCTCAGTATATACTCAATCTCAAACCGTACAAAACTTCCAAGGGCATGTGGGAGTACTTGAAGAAAGTATCATCAAGGGAATTCTGCCCGTCAGTATCAACTTGAGCTTGAGATTGCTCAATATTCTCAAGGCACATCTTCCATTCAAGATTATTACTCCGGTTTTCTGAATTTGTGGGCTGAATATGATGAAATAAAATATGCTAACGTCTCTGATGCAACACTCGTAGAGATTCAGCAGCTACAAAACATCAATCATCACGACCAGTTTCTTATGAAATTAAGACCGGAATATGAAGCTGTCCGTTCTAGTCTTATGAGCAGGGTCCCTTCTCCTTCCTTAGATGAATGTCTTAATGAACTTCTGTGTGAAGAACAGAGCCAAATAACTCAACAAACATTGAAACAGCATGTCTCCACCCCTCCTCTTGAGGTTGCTTATGTTACTAATAGCCTTCCTTTAGATCGGTGGCCTATGCTGCTAAAGGAAATTCTCAGGGACGTGACTTAAGCAAAGTTCAATGCTATGGTTGCAAGCCGTTTGGTCATCATGCATCACAGTGCAAACAGAAATTTTGCAATTACTGCAAAGCCAATGGGCATGTTATTGCTGAATGCAGAAAGAGGCCACAAAATTGCACTTCTCGAGCCTATCATACTACCACTGCAACTGTCTCTTCCGATGCTACTGCTTCTCCAACAGTCATGTCTTCACACCCACCTGCTTCTAGCCCCACACCTTCAATCACTCCTGAGGCTATCCAACAAATGATCATTAATGCTTTTTCAGCTCTTGGAATTTCAGGTAATCATCCGAATGCATCCACTCCATGGTATTTTGATTCCGGTGCTTCAAATCATATGACTTCATCTACCGCTCATCTTTCTAATATTCAAAAGTATACCGGTGATCAACAAATTCATACTGCGGATGGTGAACATCTTCCCATTCTTGCCGTTGGTGATGCTTCAAATTCTATACCTCTGAAACATGTTTTTCTTTCTCCATCTTTAACCACCAATCTTATCTCTGTGGGACAACTTGATGATGATGATTGTAATGTCCATTTTTCTCGCTCTGGTTGTGTTGTGCAGGATCAAGCGTCGGGGAGAGTGATCGCGAAGGGGCCTAAATGTGGTCGTCTTTTTCCTATTCACCTGTCTTCTCACGCTCCTAATAAAAATGTTTTTGCTTTTTCTAGTCTATCTTCTCAGGATGTTTGGAGGCTCTGGCACAACAGATTAGGCCATCCTCATGCTAAGATGTTATCTTTCACGATGAATAATGGGATCATTCATAATAATAAAGTCTCTTTTCGTTCTACTGATTGTGCAACTTGCAAACTTGGTAAAAGTAAGATACTTCCTTTTCCTATGCATCATTCCGTGGCTTCTGCATGTTTTGACATTATTCATAGTGATGTATGGGGCATTACTCCAGTAATTTCTCATACTAACTACAAATATTTTGTCACATTTATAGATGATCATAGTCGTTTCACATGGGTGTATTTTTTGCATTCCAAATCGGAAGTCTTTGATGTTTTCACAAAATTCCTTGCTTATGTTGAGAATCAGTTTTCTACAAGTATCAAGATTCTTCGCTCTAATTCCGGGGGAGAGTATATGTCCCACCGATTTCAAAATTTCTTGCAAACCAAAGGAGTTTTATCACAGAGATCATGTCCATATACTCCTCAACAGAATGGAGTTGCCGAACGGAAAAACAAGCATCTTCTTGATACCATTCGTTCCCTTCTTTTAGAATCATTGGTTCCGGCTAAGTTTTGGCCAGAAGCATTAACTACTGCTGTTCACTTAATCAATCGTCTCCCCTCACAGATGCTATCTTATCAGTCTCCATATTATAGACTTTTCAACTCCGAACCGACATACACTCATTAGCGCACCTTTGGTTGTGTGTGCTTTGTTCATCTACCTCCAACTGAACGAACAAAGCTGACAGCTCAATCCGTAAAGTGCGCTTTCTTGGGCTATGCTTCTCAGCAAAAGGGCTTTCTTTGTTATGATCCAGTTATTCATCGCATCCGAGTTACTCGGAATGTCATTTTTTTAGAAAATCAGCTTTTCTTTCCAAATCACAAAGATTCATTTCCTTTTATCTTCCTCTTACCCAATTTTACTGATGATGTTGATCCACCTCTCCTCGTCTATGAAAGGCGTCGTCACAAAGATGTTCCACAGCTGCCATCCCCTACGGATCATTCCCCGCCGCCTGATCCGCCACCAGAACCCGATCCTTCTTCTGCTCCTGCTCCATCGTCGATTCAACTAAGGCGATCCACTCGCCACACTCGTCCCCCTGACAAATATGGCTTCACTCACACTTCTTTACTTGCTGCCTTATCTACTGTTACTATTCCTAACTCGTATTCGCAGGCTGTGAAACATGACTGTTGGAAGAAAGCTATGCAGGAAGAGTTAGATGCTCTTCAGGCAAATCACACATGGGATATTGTGTCTTGTCCATCTCATGTAAAACCCATCGGCTGTAAATGGGTTTTTTCCATCAAACTTAAACCTGATGGCTCGTTGGATCGTCATAAGGCACGCCTAGTCGCACTTGGTAATCGCCAAGCATATGGTATTGACTATGATGAGACATTTGCTCCGGTCGCAAAAATGACTACGGTTCATATTGTGTTAGCAATTGCAGCTTCACAGTCATGGCCTCTTTATCAGTTTGACGTCAAGAATGCCTTTCTGCATGGAGATCTCAAAGAGGAAGTCTATATGATACTTCCACCCGGCATTTCGAGTTCTTCCAGTGATGAAGTTGCTCACTTACGTGATCCCTCTATGGTCTCAAACAAGCACCTAGAGCTTGGTTCGAAAAATTTCGAGATACCCTTCTTCGACTTCATCTTCGACAGAGTCCATATGACCCTTCTCTCTTTCTTCATCACAGGTCAGCTGGGATTACTGTGTTACTTGTCTATGTGGATGATATCATCATATCTGGAACTGATTCATTGATGATTCAATAGCTTCAAGCCTCACTTAATGAATCATTCCATATGAAGGATTTAGGTCCCCTTACCTATTTCTTGGGTTTGGAAGTCCATCACTCAGAAAAAGGCTTAATTCTTGATCAGCATAAATATGCTTTGGACCTTATTGAGATGGTCGGTCTACAGAACTCTACCCCGGTTGATACTCCTCTTGAAGTCAATGTTAAATTGTCTCAGGATACGGGAGATCTTTTTTCGGATGCCACCTTATATCGGAAATTAGTAGGCAGCTTGGTATATCTCACAATTACCCGGCTTGATATCTCTTATGCTGTCAACCTTGTTAGCCAGTTCATGACGCAACCACGTCATTTACATTTAACTGCTGTCCGGCGCATTATTCGTTACATTCTTGGCAGTCCGACTCGTGGTTTGTTCTTTCCCATTGGCAACACACTAACTCTTACAGCAAACTCTGATGCCGATTAGGCAGGTTGTTCGGATACCAGGAGATCAACAACGGGATGGTGCATGTTCTTAGGGGACTCATTGATTTCTTGGAAATGTAAAAAACAGGATAAAGTGTCCAAATCCTCCACCGAAGCTGAATATCGTGCTATGTTTGCCGCCTCTTCAAAAATCGTCTGGCTTCGTGGATTGCTTTCTGAGCTTGGCTTTCCCCAAACATCTCCAACACCCCTTTATGCTGATAATACTAGTGCCATTCAGATTACCTTAAATCCTGTTTTTCATGAGCGTACAAAGCATATTGAGGTGGATTGTCATTATATCCGGGATGAATTTAAAAATGACACAATTAGCCTTCCACATATATCATCTGGACTTCAAGTTGCAGACATTTTTACCAAGAGCCTACCAAGACCACGTCATCAGTTCTTGGTTGGCAAATTGTTGCTTGTTAACTCAACAGCATCAATTTGAGGGGGGATGTCAAGAAGCCCAGTTCAACTCTCTTATTGTACAAACCCAGTGAGTATTTCTGAATTTTTTTCAGAACTTTCTAGAGATCAGAAGTGGGTCTTCTACTAGATTCCTTGATTTTTCCAGCTTTTTGTGCATCGATTTCATCACATCCGTGCAAATTTCTGGATTTCGATCCAAATTCTGTCAAACTTGGACTGTTGCAGCATTAGAGGATTGTCTGTCAAGAGGCCCAGTTCAGCTCTCTTATTGTACAAACCCAGGCCCAATGATATCCAGCCCAGCTGTAATATATGTAGGATATAGTCAAGATTGTACAGGTCATATCCATGTTTAAATTAGATTATGATTGCTGATTTATAGCCTAGAAAAGGCATGTAATATCTATATATTGAATGGAAATCTCAACCAGAGATAGATTTTACAATCCAATATTTCTCTCTTCTGTGTTCCGTGTTCGTGTCATTGTCTTCCACAGAAGATAATCACATCATCCATCTGATCATTCAGTGGGGCACACGTGGCAATTTTCTACAAAATTTCAGTTTGTCTGGACCATTTCTGCTAGTTTTTGTGGTCCAGCGTTGTTACTCTGTATTATTGCAATTCTTGGATTAAATCACTCTGTCGGGCATCTATTGCAATTTTTTTTTCCTGATAAATATCAGGACTGGATTGTTGATTATTGGTTACTGTCTGCTGCTGCTTTCATTGTTTCTCCACTGTTGCATCTATTTCGGATTCTCTGAGATATTTGGGACCAAATCTGGGCTATCTCACCTTAGATCTGAAGATTTTCATACACTGTTCTGAAGAATATTTTTCATCTCGAGCATTTCTCAGAGAATTATTTTTTTTTGTTTAGTACATCCATTTTGTGTTAATTCAGTTGCTGTCCTACATTACTTTGCTGAACATGTCTACTGAACGTACTAGTGGAATCACTGTCATATTGGATGGAACCAATTATGCATGTTGGTCTCATCTCATGCAGAATTTTTTGAAAGGACAGAAGTTATGGAAATATCTTGTTAGTAAGATTGATCAACCCGATCCTAAAGATGCTAAATATGAAAAATGTGAATCTGCCATTGGAAAAATTAATTCTTGGATAGCTAATTCATCCATTCCTTCCATCGGAAATCAATTGGCCAAATTTGATTATCCGAAAGATGCTTGGGATTATTTAGCCACACTCTATACTCAGACAAATGCAGCCCGTAGATATCAAATAGAATGGGAAATTAAAAATGCAGATCAAGGGAATGATTCTATTCATGATTTCTATGTAAAAATGACATCTTTATGGGACCAACTGGCTTTAATGGATCCTTATTCCTTAGTTCAAATCCACCGAGGATACCAAAACCTTTCATACTTACAGACAAGAAACTCAGCTGGTTCAATTTCTCATGGCCCTACAATCAGATTTTGAACATGTCTGAGGATTACTGTTGCATCGATCCCCTCTTCCGACAGTTGATGATGCACTTTCTGAGTTGTTAGCTGAAGAACAGACTCAGCGCTCCCTCAACAGAAAGAAACTTGTAGAAACCAATCAAGTTTTGTCTGCAAAAGCAACTGCACAGAAAACAGAGCACTCTGTTCCACCTGGTGTCACGGACATATGCAATTATTGTAAAGAAAAAGGACATTGGAAATATAATTGTACAATCCGACCAAATTGGCAAAATAACAACAATCGGAGTCAGCATAAGCAACACTTTCGTGGTTCATCTGCATCTAATTAGCATATGCATCCATCAGCTCCTCAACAACAATATTATCCCAAACCATATCCTGCAACACAGCGGAAGTAGATGGAGGTACTATTTCAGCATCCCAAATTCAATCTGAAAGAATGCAACAACTGTGTCTGGCATCTGGTCCTACTTCCTCTATGGAAGTATCTCCTTCTGATGCTGGCTCTGCTATGACCATGACCGGTGCATCAAGTAATAAAAATTCCATACGGATCTTTGATTCTAGAGCTTCTTATCACATGACTCATGATCTTTCATTATTGCATAAATGTCATTCTCCTTCTGTCTATCTAATTATTCATACGGCAGATGACACTCCATTACCAGTAACAACCATTGGTTCAATTTCCACTAGGATGTTGTCTCTAAGTTCCATATTGTGTGTTCCAAACCTTTCTGTTAATTTGATATCTGTGTTAGTCAATTGACTTCATCTTGTTATCTTGTTTCATTTTCCTCTACTGATTGTTCTGTGCAGGACACACGCGCCCGGAAGCAGATTGGGACAGGTCTTAGGTCAAGAGGTCTCTACTATCTCCGTTCCTTACATCTACCACCATCCACGACTTCTTCCACAGCTCTTGCTACTTCTGCATCTCCTTTTACTTTATGGCATTTTCGTTTAGGACATTCGTCAATGAATAAATTAAAGCTTTTACATTCTAGTGGTAGTCTTAGTAATGTTTCTGTCGTAGATATTTCTGATTGTTTTGGTCGTAGACTTGGAAAACAACATGCTTTACCTTATAATAAAAGTACTTCTGTTACTTATTCTCCTTTTGAGTTAATTCATTCAGACATCTGGGGACCAGCTTTTAAACCAACAAAAGGTGGATCTTATTATTATGTGCTGTTTATTGATGATTTTACTCGTTATGCGTGGCTTTATTTGATGAAAAATCAGTCAGAACTTTACTCCATCTACACTGCCTTTTCTAATATGATTTTCACTCAATTTGAAAAACGGATTAAAATTTTTCGGTCCGATTCCAGAGGGGAATACATGTCTCACTGATTCCGAAATTTTCTAGCATCACAAGGGACACAAGCCCAATTATCATGTTTTGCTACTCCACAACAAAATGGTGCAGTGTAAAGGAAACACAGACATGTCCTAGAGACAGCTAGATCTCTGATTTACTCCTCTCATGTCCCTTTGCAGTTTTGGGGAGAAGCAATGTTAATGGCCATTTACTTAATCAATAGAACACCATCTACTGTTTTATCTGGGATTTCACCTTATGAAAAATTATTTTCTTACAAACTAGATCTGTCTCACCTCAAAGTTTTTGGTTGTACCTATTTTGTTCTATTGAATGACCATGAACGCACCAAACTTTCACCAAAATCTACTGTCTGTGTCTTCTTAGGATATGGCATTGAACAAAAAGGTTATCGCTGCTATGATCCTAAAACAAATTAATTGCGAATCTCACGTAATGTCATGTTTCTTGAACACATTCCATTTTATACTTTACCTATTTCTTCTCAAGTTGCACCCACAGTTTATCCGCTTGACCCATTCTCTGATCTATTCCCTTCCAACTCTACATCCTACACCACCTCCGTTACCACCACCCCTACATTACAGATTTATCAATGACGTCCCAAGGTTACTACTACTGACCTTGTGCCTGGCTCTTCTGCTCCCGATGTAAGTGATCCTCCTCTCGATAGAAGGTATCCCATCCGTACCCGAATACCTGTTTCTCGTTTTGGTTTCGTTTGCACTGACCACTTTTCTTCTTCCTATAAGTCATTTCTTGCAAACATCCATATCCCGTCTGAACTACAGTCATACAAAGAAGTAATTGCTTCTCCAAAATGGAGATCAACCATAGCAGAAGAACTAGCAGCACTTCAGAAAACACATACTTGGGCTCTTGTTCTGCTTCTAGCTAACAAAAATATTATTGGATGCAAACGGATATTCAAAATCAAGACCAAGTCAGATGGTTCCATTGATAGGTACAAAGCCCGTTTAGTTGCAAAGGGATATAACCAAGAATACGGAATTGACTATGAAAAAACATTTGCTCCTGTGGCCAAAATGACATCGGTTAGAGCCTTCATTCTGTGGCAGCCATTAGACAGTGGCTTCTATACTATGATACCCGGATACGGACATGGGTACGGATATGGGACACGGAACGAGTGTCCGATACTTCAACTTCAAAATTTTAGGATACGGATACGGGTACGGGTACGGCATTTTTAGAAATATCTAAATATAAATATTTAATTGGGATTTTATTTTAAATGAAATATATATATATTTTGCTGCAGCTGTCAATCTCTTTATTTTGCTGCTGTTTTTTTTTATTATTATTATTATAGCTGGGCTGAGCTTGACTCAATTTGAAGCCCACAAGATGGGCCCTCACTTGAACTTGGAGTGGGGAATACATGGGCCTTGGCTCACTTTTAAATAAGTGTGAGAGACACAGTTTTACATAGTAATGGAAGACACTTTAAGAGACCCATGTGACACCCACGTGACAGAGAGATGAGATGAGAGGTAAGATGAAAAAAAAGCAGTCTCTTTTCTTGTTTCTCTTTTCTCTTTTCTCTCTGCCCTAACGATAAGAGAGATGACTGATGAGGGGAGAGAGAAGACAGCAGCAGCTGGCAACGACGATGGTGGAGACGGCGACAACGGTGCAGGTACGCCCCTTTTTTTTCCCTGTTCCTCTTCTCTTCTCTCTGGCTTTTCTTTTTCTTTTCTCATTTTGTTTTCCGCTTCTTCTCTGTGTCTGGGTGGTGGAGGTGAAGGGGAAGGGGTTCGGCAGAAAGGGGGTGGGGTTGTGGGTGGTTGGGAAGACAAATTTCCGTTATTTTTGATTTTTTTTTTATAAAATACAACACAGCCGTATCCCTATTTTTTGCACCGTATCCCTATCGTATCTTGCAGTATCCCGTACCCGTATTCATATCGTATCGTGTCTACACGGGTACCATGGGTGAGTTGCCGTATCTGGGTATCATAGCTTCTATATCAACTTGATGTGAAAAACGCCTTTTTAAATGGTTTTCTTCAGGAAGAAATTTATATTGACTCAACCTCCTGGTCTTGTTCGCCCTCCGCGTCATGTTTGTTGTCTTAAGCGTGCTCTCTATGGACTAAAACAAGCTCCTCGTGCTTGGTTTGATTGTTTCAGAAGCTCTGTTCTTAGCATTGGCTTCCGACAAAGTGCTTGTGACTGCTCTCTTTACTCGCTGTACGGACAAAGGATGTGTCTTCCTTTTACTATATGTTGATGATATGATCGGTAATGACTTTATGGGCATTCATTCCCTTAAGCAATTTTTGCATCAACAATTTGAAATGAAGGATCTGGGATATATTCGATACTTCTTGGGGATAAAAGTTACATACTCTCAAACCGATTATCTTCACTCTCAAACTAAGTACCGTAATGCTGTCATTCAGCGTGCCGGTTTGACAGATCAGAAACCTGCATCCACTCCGATGGAGCATAATGCCAAACTTCGCACTTCTGATGGTGTTCCACTCACTAATGCTACTCGCTATCGTGAGATTGTTGGCAGTTTAGTATATCTCACAACTACCAGACCGGACATTGCTCATTCTGTTCATGAAGTTAGTCAATTTATGGCTCATCCTACATCTGTTCATTGGGCGGTTGTTATTCGAATTCTGCGCTACTTACAAGGGACCCCTAACAGAGCTCTTCTCATGTCTTCCAATTCAAGCCTTGATTTGAATGGTTTCACAGATTCAGATTGGGCTGGTGATGTGAATGACCCACGCTCAACAATAGGATTTGCCATCTTTCTTGGTTCTTCTTCACTTATCTCCTCGAAGAGCAAGAAACAAGAAGTTGTTTCTAGGTCCTCTTCAGAATCCGAATACCATGCCATTGGTCACACTACTACTGAGATTATCTGGCTCCGTTGGTTACTCCAGGATTTAGGGGTTCCCATTACAGTTCCTACAACTTTATATATTAATAGCAAGAGTGCTAGGAAACTAGCCTTCAATTAGGTGTTTCATGAAAAAACTAAGCATGTTGAAGTTGAGTATCACTTCATCTGCCAACATATTCGAGATGACACTATTCAACTTTCATATATCCCATCCACTGACCAAATTGCAGATTTCTTCACCAAAAGCCAATCAGCACCACGGTTCACGCAGTTGGTCTCCAAGCTCTCGATGCTCACATTCTCCCATCTAGAGCTTGAGGGGGGCTGTAAAGATAGTGGGCCGGTTCAGCCCATTGGACCAACCCAAACTCAAACCAAGCCCATTTGCCCCAGTCATGGGACAAATTTGTACAAATATTCTTCATTATCTTTATGACTGGGACAAATCTGTACAAATATTCTACATTATCTTTATCAATTGTATTTCCATTTATAGCTAGCATATCACCCAATCAATGGGTCATTATAGAATGTAAATCACCTAATCAATGGGTCAAACTTATTGTATTTAGACTTAGTGGGTTATTTAAAGTGATGATGGCATCACAATCGATCCATCAAAAATTCCAATCAATATTTCTTGTCTGTCTTATTCGCTTTGTGACTAATATCAATCAAGACGATCCACAAGAGTGTGAGATATAATGTTTTCACAGGTACCTCCATCAATCAATGTTGTGCATGCTTGTCCATTGACAGTACCTTTTGAGCGAAATTTTCGCAACCATTTCTTCTCAACAGTTAATGTAGTCTCTTTGAAGACCGTGAGAGTTTCACCATCATAGGGGTTGACGGTCTCTAATTCCTTAGTCTCAACCGCAGTCTCTTTCCCTTTAAGATCATTTGGTGTATCCTTCACATCACTTTCATTCTCAATGAGGTTTATGCATTTGGGGCATTGAAA
This sequence comes from Umbellularia californica, assembly GCA_028538565.1. Taxonomy (NCBI): domain Eukaryota; kingdom Viridiplantae; phylum Streptophyta; class Magnoliopsida; order Laurales; family Lauraceae; genus Umbellularia; species Umbellularia californica. The sequence goes on from JAPQWN010000001.1 coordinate 64,257,264, forward strand.
TGATCGATGCCCTAGTTGTTTACAATGAAAATATGTGATCCTATTCTAGCCTTCGGGCTCGGTGAAATTTTTTCTACCGAACCACTACATTTAGAATCTTGCATTGATGGGGTCTTTTGTGGAGTCCATTTGGATGCATTAAATTTTTAGGCTTGATAATTTGCAATGTCCTCGACCTTGATGGCATGTTGGATGATCTCATCAACATTATCTAAATTTGTTAATACAAGTATATGCCGGATGTCTACTCTCAACCCATGAAAATATTAGCCAACCAAAACCTCATCGACTTCATTTAAACCACAATGAGATTGCATTGTCATAATTTCTTTAGAATACTCAACAATTGTCTTGTATCCTTGGCTCAAGCCTTGAAAGATTGAACGTAGATCTCTTGAGTAATTGACGGGGTGGAACTTTTGTCTCAAAAGGTTCTTCACTTCAATCCATGTCTCAACCGGGTCTATGTTTTGGTTCCCCCTTTTCTTTTGCAACTTGGCCACAACCATATCGTAACATAATTGTGAAATCAAATTGCTATCATAGTGACTTTATGGCGCTCGGTCATTGGCTTATTGCAAAAATGTTTTCAACACATACTAACCAATCCATAAATTTATCCAATTTCAGTTTTTCATCAGATTCGGGAATCTCAAGTTTAATTCCAAAATCTCAACCAATATTGACTATCGGTTGATCTCATTGATTCCAAATATTTCATCCATCTCAGTTAGCATCCCCATGTCGATTATTTTCCAAATTTGTTATTCTAGTATCAATCCTTAAAAGAGTTTCTTGGAGTAAAGCAATCATTGTGGATAATTGAGAAACATTTTTTGCTAATTACACAACGGTTCCGATCAATTCCTCCATGGTCATGGATGAAATCTCTGCTTTTGCCTTCTTCTTGGTCCCATAGCCATGGTTGATCTTGTGAACATTTCCAACGGTTTGGATTGTGATTTACTATAAGATTTAAAAAAAATTTAAAAAACTGGACGGGGGCATTGTGTATCTAGAAACAATGTTCATCTGCCTCTTTTTGTTTGTCTCTATATTCCAAATGCATCCAATGGTGGGCTGTGGAAAAAAGAGGCATTGCCTCTACTTCTCTACACCGGGCAGAGGCTGAAACACACTGCCAAACTCCTCTATTCTCAAAATCTCTACCCGCCTCAGAGATTTAGAGAATTAGAAGTAAAAAGTAGGGATGCCAAATAGGGGCTTAGTTGAAAGGAGCGCCGACGATGTTGTCTAGTGCATCAGCTAGTGTATGACGGCATCACATTTTGGGAGTGCTTATCTTTTGGGTTTCTTGTATTTTGGAATTGTATATTTGGCCGATGTTTTACAGGCCTTTACTCTTTGGGTTGTAAATAATACATTTTGTAAATGCTACTTGAATATCAAATATAATTTTGGAATTTGTGAAACTCTGATATCTTGTCTTGTCGTTTAATTATGCTTATTTCTCGTCTACCTTGTATCCATCCAAGCTTCTGCCTGTAAATCCTCTCGGACTATAAGAGGAAACTGAAAGTTAAATCCTCACAAACAGAATCCTATGGCAACACGTACGGGGAAAGTCTAATTAGCAACATCTTAATCCACCGCACACTGTCACGATCCTGGATCTTGGCCTTGATCTGAACGAAGGTCGTGACAGCAACAGTGGAGTCAATGAGACAACTCCTCAGTCTTCAGGTATTTGGAAGCAATTTCTCTCATCCTAGACATATTTTATGCCAACATCTCATGATGTTCCAAGTGGGTAGCCAATCAAGATGGTGTGGTAATAGACCTTAGGTAGAGGTCGCATCCCTAGTGACCATTGTTTCATATCCTACGGCCTTTGGGGCAGACTATTTAGATCATACAGTTGTCCAATTAGTCTCCCATATTTAGAGCAAGTGTTAAAAATGAAGTAATCCAGCCTCTAGGAGACCTTAAGGAACTTACATAATGTTGTTACAATCTGTGATACCCAGATACCGCAACTTACTCATGGTACCGGTGCAGACACAGTACGATACGGGTACGGGTACGGGATACCGCAAGATATGGTAGGGATACGGTGGAAAAAAAAAGGGATACGGCTGTCTCGTATTTTATATAAAAATAAATAAAAAATAGAGGAAATCCATCTTCCCCGACCACCCACAACCTCAGCCCCTGCTCTTTGCCAAACCCCTTCCCCTAAACCTCCATCCCCCAGACCAGAGGAGAAAAAAAAAAAAATTTGCAACGTACCTACACCGACGTCGCCACAGCCGACTCCGATCTCCATCGTCCGCCACCATTAGGCGCGAAGATCTCCTCGCCTCCGCCATCATCGTCGCCCTCTTCTCCCTCTCATGTTTCACTTCTTACCAAGGGCAGAGAGAGTATGCTTTTTATCTTTTCTCTGTCACGTGTCTCCCACTCCAATCTTTTTCTTTTATCTTTTCACATCATCTCTATCACGTCGGTATGTTCCCCACTCCAAATTCCCACTCTTATTTCATAGTGACGCAAGGCCCATGCGTCCCCACTCCAATTTCAAGTGGGGCAAGGCCCATCTTGTGGGCTTGAGATGAAGTCCAGCTCGGCCCAGCTATATTAAAAATAAACAACAGCAAAATCAGAAAACCTTTACTCTTTAAAGATCTTTTCTCCAATTTGACAGCTCCATCAAAATTTAAAAAAAAAAAAAAAAAACATTCCATTTAAAATAAACTCTCAATTAAATATTTATATTTATATATTTTTAATAACGCCGTACCCGTATCCGTTTCCTAAAGTTTTAAAGTTGACGTATCGGACGCTCGTTCCCGTGTCCCGTATCCGTATCCGTAACCGTGTCCGTATCTGGGCATCATAGGTTATAATAGATGGACAACAAGGTTTGGCATTAGAATAAGAATGGGATTTCTATTAAATAAAAATCTACCAGAAGCTTGTAAGCTCGTGCAGAATCTTTTTTTTTTTTTTTTTGTGTATCATGGAAAATCAATGCTCCTCCAAAGATTACTGGATTTTGTTGGAAGGCTAATCTTAATAAGATTTTTTTTCAATAAAAAAAATCTAAAGAAACGCAATAGGAAGCTGCAAATTGTGAATGGCTACATTCTGTGTTGGGGGAAAGTGGAGACTACTAATCACTCATTCTTATATTGTGCATTCTCAAGAATTAGTGTGGACATACTTCTGTTAGATTGTATGGACTCAATCCATCAGTTAGTATGATAAATTGATTAGTTTCTTTATTTATCAACAATATCATGCTTTACTTTCATGAGATGAATGTTATTTTATCACTTTATGCACATGACCAATACATATGACATAATGGTTAATGAGTTTAACCGGGTCCCATTAGTATATTAGATGTGATATATGTGTATGGATGAGATCCACACATGGGAGATATATGTCACAAATCCTTATACTTAAATATCTTCACAATCAGTGATGAGACTGGGCATCTCATCTGATAAGGTTGCAGCACTTTGATCACTATGAGATGTGAGATTTGTCTCGATCATCAGAATGGAAGATTCTGGATCATGGTGCTAGTACATTGGATGTATTGAAGGACCATGGGAAGCACCTTATGGAATTCCGTCTCTATAATAAGGTATGCTCTCATAATTCCCTAGCAATAGGCTCTTAATCCTGAGACATTGATGAACTCATGTTTCTATCTATTCATTTGCTTTTAGTCACCAATGAGTGAGGCCAACTGTAGGTCAACACCTCGGTGTCTTGGGTATGTGGTAGTAGGACTGTGGGAACATTGAATGATCAAGATGTAATCTATCTCTATTATCCCTTGTGCCAATTAATGGTTTTGTCATTAGTAAGTGCGCATCCATCTCGATTAAGAGTTAATTGGATGGTACTGATGATCACTGTGATTAATTGGGGCTCAAGGATAATAAGATATGGAACTAATATTGAAAGAGACAGATTTATTCCAATTGATCCATGGATATTGATAGAGGGGCCTACTTGTGGTAATCGGGAAGTTTATGGTCTTCTATGTAATTTATTCCTAAGACTGGAGTTCAATTGCATTTATATAGTGGAGTTATTTGCAATTAACTGTGGGCCTGGATTGCACATGAGATGTGGGGTTGCGAGTCCCAGTTGGAGCCAGCTTTCTAAGGAATCCCTAGTGGTCCCCACGCTAGCCCAAGTTATTAGAAAGATACTAATTATAGTAGAACTCTAAAAGGAAATAGAAAGTTACTATTTCTATTAGAAGTAGGACTTCTAATAGTGGTAATAGTAAGTTACTAATTATAATGGAAGTGAGACTTCTATTTAGAAAGAAGAGAGTTACTAATTGTTAAGGAAGTAAGACTTCTATTTCAATTAGATAACAAAGAGGAGCTTGCTTTTTAGCAATAAATAGAGGAGTATACATGGCTGGACGTCCATGACATATCCCACCTAGGGAATCACGCCCAAGGCTTGTATGTGCAAGAGTTGCACATGTTCTTCTCTTCCCTCTTCTAGTTCTCTTCTAGTTTTCCTAAGAGCTTTCTCTTGGAGATCCCACCCATCTTCTTGAGAAAAGAGAATCTGATACGGGAAATAGCGTGGAAGATCAAAAGGTCTTGGAGATTCGTTTTTGACAAGTGAAAGAGTTTCATCATCAAAGAAAGAATCAACTTCTCCATTAGAGCACAGCCAAGCTCCAAGGTATTATCTACTTCGTTGCATATTGTAGATTTTATGGATGCTTGTTGTATGCTTGTTTCTATCTTTTAGATAGATTTACTTACTATATATGATCATGAGATTGAGGGTTATGAATCCTGGATTGGGTTTTTGGCCTTATGGATACTTGATCCCTGAGTCAAGTGGGTCAAAAGTTTTTGAAACCTATCCTAGTGGCCCACCTACTTCCAACAACTTCAATCATCTCTTTGGGGTTCAATGCAGGAGAGTTTGGATATCATTCTCAAAGAGGTTCTATTTTATGAAACTAAAGTCGTGCTAATGTGTAATAAAGGACATGGTTCAAACGAAAAAGAATAACTTTCCAAGCTTGCTATCAAATTTAATATTGCAAGGAAAACTAAATCCTTGATTAAGTATTTGGTGATTTCATCCAAAGAGTTTGTGGAATTCTCTTCTTGTAATTTGTGGCATAGCAGTTGGGATGGGGATGGCATCTTTCTAAAATTTTGTGTAGTTATACATGTCCAGTATGATCTATCCTCACAATCTTTTTCCATCTATTAAAGAATTAAATTAACACTTCAAATAGAACAAACAAACAAAAACAAAAAAAAAACCTTCATCTCTTGCCTCCCTTATTTAGCATTTCTTTCCACGGAGTTCACCTATTTTGGTAACCAGTCCAATTTATTCTCCCGTCATGCATGAACAGTTCAATTGAATCCTTGTAGGGACTGAGTCAATACATTCAAGATATGTTTCTAATTTATATTGAATCACAGAATTCAAGATATGTTCCTAATCTATATTGAATCACGACATTCAAGATATGTTCCCAATTGAACAAATTCATCTATTTTTCCTTTTTGAGAGGGTAACTGTGTTTATCATTAGCGGAGAATCAAACAATTTATCATGTGGTGCCAACTTCAGAGGTATTATGCCTTCTCAAAATATGATGAATTCTTTGAGGAGATCAAATTCCCTCCATTATATATTAATGCAATCCAAGACTAAGTAATCAATTCTGTTTTGTTTCGGTCGCTCAGCCCAAATGAAATATATTTTTTCTGTTTTCTCTTTTTTTAACCCTATTCTGGTTGAAACCGTGAACTTGCACTATATAAAAGTAAAATAAATTAGCGTCTCAGACATCTATTTTACTAAAGTTTCCTATTGCACCCAAGAGGGTAATCAAGTGAGGATTTGAAAAGAGAGTGTGGCTAGATTCTCAAGAGGTGGAGACTACTAACATCCCATTCTTACATCACCCATTCATGTGCTCTTTAAGGGTTCAATACTTCATTGGATGATCTCTTAGCATCTACTCAACAGCTAAAACTAATACCAAAGAAAATTTTGCACAAGATCTCAACACCAACTACACATTTCAGCATAAGATTATAATGTAATAGAATAGGAAAGGATAGAGATCATCTATATTAGAAACCCTTATTAACAGAAGTGAAGCACAACACATATCAACGCTTCATTGCCTTCCAAAACTCAAACAATATGTTTTAAGTTTCAACACCTGCATTCACTAGTGCAACCTATCCAAGGATTTGGCTCAGGATAGATCAAAATGGGGAAACAGAATTTAAGTAGCTGACCCCTACATTGGAAAGGCTTTCGCGAAGATGATGGTGATGATGTCTTGAATCCAAAACAGAAACAGACATAAATATGGCTTCATTTCATTCCCAGGACTGGTCGCTCACCATCGCTCAAAACCCTAACAAAACACCCATACTATAGCCTTTATTTGAAGATGTGATATGATGGGGAAAAACCAAAAAAGAAATACCACCCCTAGGATCTGACCCAGCCCTTTCACCTACCAGAACAGAAACGTCAACTAAATGTAGCAAAAGTATCAGATTTTTCCTAATTGTTGCCTGCATGGAAAACTTACTATGACCTCCTAAAAGGATACAACTAAGACTTCTAAATACTACTGGTACATCCAAGTTCGTTAATGGGTCCACTATGACCACCAGCAGGGGTCTCCATAACCATTGTGGATGGAATTAAAATAGCACACAGAGTCTGCATTAATTAAACTTCAAGCACATAAGCACACTGGTCAATGAAAGAAATTAGAAAAAGAATAAAAAGCAGTAACAACTAGCAAATTGGGAACCTCTTTCAGCTCAGCCGAGGTTATAATGTCAAAATCCTTTGGGGTCCTCTTCAATATGAGATCCCGTACACAACCTCCAACGAGGTAAACCTCATACCCTGCACGACACGAACTTAAGATGAGAAGATGATATGAATACATATACAAAAGGATCACAAGCCAAAAAAAGTATTATCAATCTCATTTCAGACATTGTTTCAGTTATTGACTCTGGATTAAAACATTTCAGCTGGTTTGGCATTGCAGTGAGCTTTGTTCCAGAAAAATATTTAAAAAATTAAAAATACACATATTTGAAAAATAGTAGGGTGCATTTGTGTGACGAGAGGAATCTGGGTAAAGAGGAAAATTGCTCTAGTTTTCCATGCAGCTTCTTTTCCAACCATTTGCTGCAACATTTCTTCCTCGTGGTAAAAAAAAAATGAACTGATTTTCTTTGATAGAGAGCATTCTGATTTCCTAAGTGAGGAGTAGGAACATAGGATTCGTCTACATCGCAGAAATGGAAATCCGCCATGACCGGAATCCTCTCACCGCACAAATGCACCCTAAAAGTAAAACTATGTTTTAACGAAGAAAATAGTTAGTAAACTAGATCCCAATGATACAATCTATACCAATCTGGGAAAAAAATTATTTTTTTTATTTTTTATTTTGGTAGAGGGTGAATGGGGGAGTTTAAAATCCCATCCACAAATAGCAGTCACCAATTTGGTCAAGTCCCACTCAGACCCTTTGTTTTTCAATAGCTACTACTCAGCAAAAAGGAAATCTATTAAGTGTGGCACTAAATTATTTTAAAGTGAACAACACCTTCCCTACTCTTAAAAATGCTAAACTAGAATTTCACCTACTCAGTCTTTGATCTGCCGATTTTCAACCCATTTAACTTGAAAGCCTTTCCCCAAAGTTCTAGGTTATCATTTTCTTGATTTCTTGTCTAACAAATGAATACCATATCATACAAAGACAATCTACTCCAAGGAACTCCATATTTGACACCTATCATTAAGTTGTCTGCAAACAACACAGCCGAGTAAGGCAGAAAGTGCACCCACCTTGTATACCAACCTCAGTTGTCAAAATTCGATTGGGTTCAGCCGAACTGGCCAAATGATGGGGACATCATGCCTAATTCCCCCAATTCCTTCAAGGTCTACCAAAGGAGGAAGCGTAGGGTGGCGGATCAAGCTATGATGTGAATGGATGATGTGTATCATGACTTTGCTCGCTAAGATGTCACAAATCTACCATTGGATTACCATTACAATGATATCCGATTGTTGGATTTTGGCGGATCTACCATTTGAAGGAGAGAAGGCCCCATGTGTGCAATCACATAGAAGGCCCCACTTTGGGAAGTGCCACATGGGTTGAAACAAAAGGGGTTTTAAAGTTGAGAGGGGCTCAAGTTATTTAATGAAGAATAGAGTCATAAAAAGGGGGCCATGTTCATTAAAGAAGAGAATAAAGAATAAGGGGGCCCACCGCTTAAGAGAAAATGGCCTCAGGATTCGTGCGCACAAGTCCTCCGTCCCTCTTTTCTGTTTCTTATACTTTTCTTTTTTTTTTTTTATTATGTGATGACGTCATCACTTAGGGCTAATATTAATAAACTGTCTTAGTTTCTTTCTTCCTTATGCTATGCTATCTTGTAATGAAACTTTAAGATTAATGAAAGGAATGGATTTTCCCTCTTCTTCTATGTGAGTCTCTTGGGTTCCCCTTGCTCAAAGGACGTAACGCCTCCGGATCGGAGTTTGGTGAGAGCCCAATCAATAGTATCCTCTTCTCTTTCTCTATTTCTTTTCATACAAGCAAAATCTTCCTAACCCTAAATCTCCATTTAAGATCCTATTCATCAGATCTGCGACCCTTGTCGCAGGATCTTAACCCAGGGTTTTTTTTTTTTCCCCCATTAGTCCATCTCACCCAACCCCTGCCCAAATAATCACAAGGAATACAAGAAATACGAGTTCTGCACAATTGGGCCTTCCCTAAGCATTTTGGGAGTTCTATTTTCCATTGGGATCCTACCCATTCATCTGAGAGGGACCTTTACTGTAGGACTGCAAACCTGTTTTGGGATCAATTACTGATTTTCCCATTAGATTGCAATATTTACCAATACGAATGTTGTGCTTAAAGTTCATATTAATTTTAATTCTAACTCTAATCTCATCATACCATATTAGGTTAGATTTCATTTTGTCCTGCATCACCAAACAATTTCGGTTCGTTCAGTGGTCCAAATAGCATAACCTCCCAGAAAATTTCAGCCCAAATTATGGACCATTTCAGCAAAAATCTGGTATTCGGCTGAATTTTAAGAAAAACAATGCGAGGCAGATGTAGATTGGGGGAGGGGAGAGCTACAGGGTGTAGAAACCCTAAAGCTAGTTAGCTTCAAATGGAGACAGAGGGAGAGTGGGAGGTACCTACCTGTTATAGCTCCTACTGAGTGAAGGCGATGTCATCATTGTCTTCTTCTCTTCTTTCCCTTTCCCCATGGTTGGAAAACTCTCCGAGTTGACTCTTGACTCTCCCAAGTGATGCAGCAGCACCATGGAGATTGACTTTATATATATATATATATATATATATATATATTTGCCTGCTCTTGTCACGGTCACGTCGCCACAACCATGTCGAGAGAAGATAGCTTATGTCATGTGCCATTTTGCTAGGATGTGATGTATGATATATAAGTTTATTTGCCTATGCTCTATATGTTTCATCCCGTACTTACTCATGTAAAATCTGCCTAGTTTTAGTTTTATTGAAGGTCCATTAATTATTAGCCCGTTTATATTCATATTTGCTGCAACATGCTATGCTTTTTATATTAGTCGCCTGTCAAGTCGTCGCGCCTAACTTAGCCACACTTGGTGCTATAGGACTTGACCCCGTTGCCGTTGAGAAGCCAGCGGAGGAGCCGCAATACGTAGTAGGTGAATGTAGTGCTGACTATGTCATTTAAACATCGGGTCATGCTTTGAGCTGGGTTTCATATTTTGAGAGTGAAATTGTATATTTTGGGTTTTCTATTGTACCAGCCTTTGTTGGCCTTTAATTTGGGAATATTGTAATTAAAACTATCTTTTGTGTAAATATTCAACTATAATGCTATAGGAACACCATTTTCAATGATAGTTGTCTTGTTCTCATTATCATTAACATGTATGCCTATGTATGAATACCACAAGCTATGTAGGATTACCACGAGCTTCCACCTAAATAATCTAAGTTGGCCTTGAGGAAAATATATTCGCCCTCACGCAGAATCCTATGGGCAATGAAGCGTACGTGCAAGCAAGATTTTCTACTCATGCCACATGAGTACCGCCACAATCCTAGGGCGCAGACCGTTTTGGCAGTAATCCGGTCAGGAGTCACGACAACTTGTAAAATGAATTAAAGTGAAGGGTCACTTTAAGAGACAAGAAAAGAAGAAAGGTCATATTAAAAGGTAGCAAATTTCAAATTCAGCTATTCTTTTAAAAAAAGAGTCAGAAAGCCATTCTCTCATTCCACTAAATGACAAAAACCCTCTTCTTTTTATCCAAAAAAAGTCAAAAGTGCATGACAAAAAATAAAGATGAATTTTGAAATTTGGTACTTTTTTTTTGACCCCTCTTTTTTTTTATATGAACCTTCTTTATTTCATGTCTCTTAATTTGACCCATCACTTCAATTCACTATACAAGTGAATTAACCAAACAAGCCCTTAAAGGAAAATCTAAACCATTAAGGGCATGTTTGATGCATGCCCTAGGGTTAAGGCTCGTGTGGAAAAGTGTCTAAGCACAATAAAGTGTCGAAGCATGATGAAGGTGTCCGCAGACACAATGATACGAGGTCTACCTCAACACAAGCAAGCACCTCAAAAAGGGAAAAACCCACAAATTCTATTAATCAACTCTTTAATAATTCCATCTTTACAATGTCATATAAATAATAAAGAAAACTTCGGGGCCATGTCACCTAATCAATCTAGGAAACTACGGAACTTGAAACCATCCTAATCATAACCCATTAAACAAAATTAAAAATCTAATGACATAAATGAGGGAAGTAATTCCTAAACCATCATTGTTTGTTTGCATTAAAATACATAAGAACTCAATGCACAGGAACTTTTTGAAGTGGATAAAAATAAAGACCAAAGGTTAGGTATTCATTTTCCATCCTCCTTAGATTCTATTTTCATAAAATAAAAGGTTATTTGATGCTCATTTTTGGAAATTCACCTTTGATCTTCATTTTTAACCACTTCAAAAAAAAAAAAAAAAAAAATCATGTATTGAATTCCTTTGTACTTTAATACAAACAAACAAGCCCTAAATGTTATTCATTTAACATGTGGAAATAACATATTGCATTATTAATTTAATAAAGAAAAGAAAATTTAATAATTTAGATGTTTGTTTTTTAATTTTAATACTTATATTTTCTCTATATAAATTTCTTTATATTTTTTCCGAAACAGATTCAATATGTTTCACCAAAATTCTGAATCAGCTGAAACAATTCAGTTTGGATCCAAACCAAAATAGGGTCTAAAATGAAATTGACAATGATACCAACTACGAAACTCAAGTGTGCCCCTACATAGTCTCACACTCGTTACTACCTCATCAGTAAATGTGTCTGAATAGGTTTGATATAACCATCGCAGTGCATTATTTTTATCAATGTTTGTCACCAAATTAAGAAGAGAGAAAAATATGATCATTGTGAGAATGCATACAAACTATTTAAGAGGGATTTATAAATAAGGCAGATGAAAATAAGGAAGCTGCATAAAAAATCTTATCTATTCTAAACATTACGCTCTGATCTTATCTAGGAGATTACAATAGATAAAGATTTGTTACAAATAGGTATTGGGCATGTGGGCCTTGAGTCTTAGGCCTATGGTACTTGAGCCTTGATTCACAGCATGTGGCCTTGACTTTTTGTGTCTAACCCCCGGAAACCCAACCAAACTATTTTCTCCCAAGCTCACGATGCGAGTAAGGATACATCGTCTAATAAGAGAACAAATATGGCGGCTGGTAGCTGGAAGCTACTTGGTAAAGAATCAACAATCTGCTTGGAGGAGCTGGCCCAGGCCCGTGAAGATGCTCGCATATGACAGTCAATGTCAATATGCTTGGTGTGTGTGTGGAAGATTTCATTATGTGCAATTTGAGAAAGTACTCTTATCATCACAGTAGAGAGAGGTAGAACAGGTTATAAAATAAGGGTGGACTTTTCTGTAAAAATAAAAATTCAGGGACTGTTTTATGATTTAAAAATACAGATGGTTTTTTTTTTTTTTTTTGAATGGTAATGCAAATTTATTAGAAGCAAATCAGCATAGGAGACATTACTGAGAACCAACAAAGTGAAGCAAAAAAGGAAAAAGAAAGTCAAACCCCAAAGCCGTTGCTTACTCAGCAAGCGAAATACAATTATCAATTACAAGATTATTGCTCTCGACACCCAATTTTGCTAGAGCATTAGCCGCCCTGTTTGCAGACCGCTTAATGTGATTAAGGGAAACTTCAAGCTTGGAGACCAATACCGCCACCTCGTCACACAAATCCGCTAGGCGCTACAGCGGATTAAAAGAACCGGAGGTCCATCTTATGGCACATAATGAGTCCCCTTCCACAATGAATTTTTTTAAAACCCAACTTGTCAACTTCTCAAAGACCTATTTGAAGGGCAATCATCTCAACTTCATTTACTGTTTTGAAACCTGAAGGCATGGATGAAAATATCGGCCGCTACGTATCGGCCGTGGCCGCCACAATACATAGCATTTATCTGGTAACGCACCTATAGCAGCCCATAGTGACCGCTACGCATGTGAGCCGCACAAACCATGGCACCCGCTACGTGGCGGTTGGGGTTTTAATCCACTGAATCACTGATTGAACAAACAACAGAAGGAAAAAAAAAAAAGGAGACTGAGGAAGGAAAAAACAAAAAAAGAGAGATGAGTTGTAGAGGACAGAAGAAAAAAAAAAAAAATGGAGACAAAGGAAGAAAGGAAAAATGATAAAAAGAGCAAGGTTCAAAATAGCGGTTGCGGCAGGCGTAGCGGTCAGTGGCCACAATGCTACGTAGTGGTTGTGGTGATACTACGTAGCGGTATAGCGGTGTGAATTTTTTAAATGGTCAAAATTTTTTTTTAATCTTGTATAGCAAACAATATTGTATTTCTTTGGTGATTTGAACCATATAAGGGTAGAGATAACTTTAAGAAAGATTATTGAGGAGAAAAAATAGGAAAAACAATGTTTAAAACTAAAATTACTTGGCTCTATTAGGATTTAGACCGTATCGCCGCTATTTTCAAAATAGCGTAATGGCCTCGACCGCTACGGCCGATAATGTGAGCGCTACGCTACGTAGCAGCCGCTATTTTGAACCATGAAAAGGAGAGATGAGTTGTAGAGGACATACATGATGCGTGAAGGCACTAGCAGTAGCGGCAGCAACGTCGCACTAGCATTGCAAGCAGCATGCAGCATCAGCGGCGGCTGCTTCTCCTTCTCCTCCTCCTCTTTCTCTTTCCCTCCTTTCTCTTTCGTTTCCCTCTTTCGATTTAAGACGAAGCTAGGGCAGCAAATGCCCTTATCGGGCTGCCCACATCGTCCTCTTCTTTTTTATCATCAGGTAATTCATGAGCCCACGATGGGCCCACCTAATGAAGGGCACAAATGAAATGAAAATTACATGGGCCATTCAAAAACCATTAAAAATCCATCCACCAAAAAATAATACATCCAAAAAATTAAATGTAAAATCCATTCACTAAAAAAAATCAAAAAATTAAATGTGGACATCCAAAATAATAGAAACTGAAGAACCTAATGTAACCATTGGTGGGCTCCACAATGAAGCATCAACGTTAAAATTAAAAAGTCATATCATAGCTAAATATTAATTACTTAATTGAAATTGATACCTTAGTCAAATTTCACTCTAATTGGGAATAGTGTTATAGCCAACTTTCAAACCTATTTAAAATAAAGCGCAGGCAAATTTCACACTAACTAAATATAGGCTACTATAATAGGACATAGGGCCCAACCAAAGTTCACTCTAATTAATAGGAAATAGGGCCCTAACCGAATAACAAAATGGGTCCTTGACCACCAAAGTTCATTCTTATTGTTTGCTATTGAATTTCTACGACCAAACTCTTATTGTTCACTCTTTTTATTTAACGTCAGCGATACAGGACCTCATACAATGAATGGACCGCTATGCCCTCTTATCTTAGTTACTTTTGCAAAAAGAACACATTTTCTATCATTTTCCAATATTTTGGATTTTCTATAATTTTTTCAGATTTTTTGACTATTTTTTCAAAACGTGCCACTACACCGCTACGTAGCGCCCGCTTCGTAGCGTTTTGGCAGCGAGAGTCGCTATTTTCATCCTTGCCCGAAGACCCCAAAACGAGATAAGCTTAATACCCCACAATGAAATATCCTCGAAAACTAGGAAGGACGGAGAACCAAGAAGCGACGAGGTATTTAACCTTGAAAGCCATGGCTTCTTTGGAGGAAGTAACCCCTTTAAAACACCTTGAGTTTCTTTCTTTCCAAAGGGTCCAAATGGTAGCCAGAAAAGATGTTTTCCACATTATCTTTCCTCTAGCAAAGCCAACTACCAACCCTAGCCAACACCTTGAATACAAATGGTTTCTTTGTAGATGCGAAAATTATAGTAAAGTATATGTGTAGGTGTCGCCGAACCCTAGACACCACAACCACATAGTTTTTTTCTCCTAATCCTCTCTCTTCTTGTCTGTTTCTTTCTTCTCACATTCTCAAGTTTTTCATACTTTTTTTGCGGGGGAAAAAAAAACCATAGATCACTTTCAATCAACCCATCCAATTTGGTTGAGGCCGATATGCTATTTTGAAAATAGCGGCACTACAATCTAAAACCTAGTAGAGCCAAGTAGTTTTAATTTTAAATATTGCTTTTTCCTATTTTTTTGCTCAATAGCCTTTCCTAAAGTTGTCTCTACCCTTACATGGTTTCAAATCAATAAAAAAGCACAAGATTGATTGTCATGCAATATTCATATTTTGTTGACTACATAAAAAACTCACACCACTACATTGCTACTATCGCCGCAAGCACTCCCTATAGCCCACTATGTAGCATTTTGGCCACTGCCGCTACGCCCGCCACAACCATTATTTTGATCCTTGGTTCTAGTGCTAACACTAGCAAATGATGACATCAACACCTGTACGGCCAAGCGAAGGGCTAGTTGGCTCTATGTCCATGGAAAATCATTGTTCAGTCTTTTTAACATGTTTACTAATCGGTAAATGTATTTTTAATAGTTGTTCAACTCAAGATAGTTTAAGTGCTCTTTTAAAGTTGTTTGGAGGTGATATCGAGGGGTTGAGTTTTGCAATAAATAGTTCTTGAGTTTAGGGTTTAAAATGGAGTCCAAGCAAGGGGCAAAAAGTTCTACAAATTCTTCTCAACAATCACCTAGTATTGTCGACCCAAACACAAGGATTACACCAAACCTATTTGATGGCAATAATTATGAAAACTAGGCTTGCTTGGCTAGAATGGAAATTGGAAAACGGGGCCACGGGGGGCGGGGAATGGACTTGGTTAGGTTAATAGGAGTATTGAACAACCCACAAAAAAGGACCCAAAATATTATAATTGGATATTTGAAAAAATATTAATTATCAGTTGGACTCTTATTCAATAGAGAAGTATCGCTGCAAGTTTCCGTTATTGGGATAGAAAAGGAACTTTGGGATTCTATTTTGGCAACTTATGCTCAGAAAAAGAACAATGCAAGAATACTTGACCAAAGAAAGTGCCGCATTTAAATAAGATTTACCCATTGGAAACTACTACGCTAAATTTATAGCCTTGTGGTGTGAATCGGAATTATACCAAAGTTAAAGACATTGTTGTGCATGTTAGAGATCCTTGAACCAAGGCAGAAGTATACAATAGATCTCACAGAAGCATACAAGGGAGAGACAAATTGTAAGAGAATTGCTTGTGATTGTATTGACGATGGATACATAAATAATACTGTAGCCTAGATTAGTGGATCTGATTATGGATATGATTACATGATTACAGGTATTGTTAAGGAAACTAATCTATCTAATATCTAATGACAACTCATACAATGTTGACTTGTGGGCTGACCCATTGGTCAAGCTGACCTATTTCTTTACACCCCCTCTCAAGCTTCGGATGGGAGACTGTGACCATTGAGAGCTTGGAAACTAGCTCCGAAAAACGAGATGTGGAGTGGCTTTTGGTGAGAAAATCTGCTATTTGAGCAGCTGATGAAATCTAGAAGAGCTTTATAGTACCACTCCAAACATGTTGACGAATGAAATGACAGTCAACTTCAAGATGTTTGGATTGTTCATGGAAGACATCATTTGTTACCAGTTTCTGTGCACTTTCACTGTCCGTAAAGTGGGGTAGGTTTAGGAATTAGAACTCCTAGATCCCGAAGGAACCAGCGAAGCCAAATAATTTCAGTAGTAGTGTGAGATATAGCACGATATTCAACTTCAGTGGACGACCCATGAGACAACTTCATGTTTCTTGCTCTTCCAAGAGATTAGAGAGGAGCCAAGAAAAATGGAGAAGCCTGTTGTAGAGCACCAATCATTGACATCTCCTGCCCAGTCGGAATCAGAATAGCCAAGCAGAGTAAGACTCGGACTAGAGGAAACGAGGAGGGCGCAGTGGGAACTTCCTTGTAAGTATTTTAGTATGCGCAGTACAGCAACCCAGTGAATATGAGTGGGTTGCGCAACAAATTGGCTTACCACATGTACCGCACAGGCAATATCTGGTCTGGTAATGATAAGATAAACCAAGCTGCCGACCACCTCATGATAACGAGTTGGATCAAAAAGTAGATCTCCATCAGTAGTTCGAAGCTTCAAATTATGTTCAATTGGAGTAAAGACAGGCTTAAGATCTGTGCGTCTAGCTCGTTGGAGAACTTTATTGCAGTATTTCGTTTGCGATAAAAGATATGTGGGAGAGTAGGCAACCTCAATGCCCAAAAAGTACTATAGACGGCCCAAATCTTTCATCTCAAACTGTCAATGAAGAAAACGCTTCAAGGATAGAAAACCAAGAGCATCATTGCCAGTGATAATCATATCATCAACATAGAGTAATAGGAAAACACATCCAGATCGCGAATAGCGAGTGAAGAGAGCGGAGTCATGAGCACTCAGAAAAAAGCCAATACTGATAATGCTGGTGTTAAACCGTTCAAACCAAGCAAGAGGGCTTGTTTGAGTCCATATAAAGCGCGTTTGAGACCACGCAGAATAAGGTCTCACGACGCCTAGAGGAGGATGCATATAGATTTCTTCTTGAAGAAATACATTTAAAAATGCATTCTTGACATCAAGCTGATAGAGTGGCCAATGTCTAGCAGCGGCAACAGAGATAAAAGTACAGACAGTTGTCATCTTAGCAACCGGAGCAAAAGTCTCTTCATAATCTACCCCATATTCTTGTGTGTAGCCTTTTGCAACCAAGCGAGCCTTGTAACGATCACCAGATCCATCAGATTTGGTCTGGAACTTAAATATCCATTTGCAGCCGATAGCCCGTTTCTCGGAGGGAATAAGAACAAGACCCCATGTTTGAGTTTTCTACAGAGCTGCAAGTTCTTCTGCGATGGCAGATCTCTAGTTTGGATGAGTAATTTGTCAAATACAAGATGGCTCAGGCCCAGGCCCAATATGGTGGTGTGTCAATCTCGTTGGATGTGGTCAATCCTTGTACAGCTTTCTTTCTTCCTTAAATAGATTGTAATTAGATTTGGTTAAATATTCTTTCCTTAATTAGATTGTAATTAGATTAGCTGATTGGTAGAGCTGATTTGTAGCCTTTAAATAAGGCAACTGTACTCTATATAATGGGAGAGAATCTCCAATGAAAGGGAGATAATTTTACAACACAAAGTCTATTGACTTCATGCTACGTTTGTCATGGTATCAGAGCTCTGATAATTCTCCTCTTCTAGTCTTCTTCTTCGACTTGTTTGTCGAATCTTGGTGATAACAGTCATTGGCATTCTGTCCTTGACTGTTCGTGCATGTTAACATAGTTTTCATCAACATCTTGAAGTCTGATCTCTGTGGCCCACCACAGATCAGCCCAAGTTCATCACAGACATCCTTCTATCTTGATCGACAGTTGATTTAGAGCCTTGTGGACGTGTGTTTGACTCAGCAGAGAAATCAGAGATCAGATTTAGGTTCTGAGAACCATTCTCGTCAGAAACTTGGGGTATCTCTTCAGGGGCCCACCTCTGATCAGCACTACAGCATCAGTGGAGCCTCCCATCTTGGTCGACCACTCATCCTGGAATTTTTGGACATTTTTTTAGCATTTTTCGATCATCAGAGGTAGGCCATCTACCATCTCTTTTGGTTTTCCAGTTTTGTCAGATCATTTTGATCACAGCCGTACAAAATCTTGGATTGTGGATGGATTTCAATAAAACTTGTATTGCTGGAAAGATATTTTGATACTCCTTGCAAATAGTTGATCTGATTCTACACTTGATCAACCAGTGGGGCCCACACAGGGATTCTCCACCTTTTTTCCTGGTCGCCTGGACCATTTTTTGCTCTCTGTGTTCACAGACGGTAGTCTTTCATTGCTGAACTGTTGCACATAATCTCTGGTTACTACCTCTCTTTGTTTGGTTCTAAATGGAGAAGTCTGAAGTTCAATTGATTCGATTTAATGGTAAAAACTATCCAGCATGGGCTTTTCAATTTCAATTATATCTTGAGGCCAAGGAATTATGGGGATTTGTTTCTGGTTCAGACCCAAAGCCTACAGAGGATGATAAAAAGATTTCTACTTGGAATACAAAAGATGCAAAAATTAAAACATGGATTCTTGGGGCTGAGGAACCTCATCTGATTCTGAACCTCAAACCCTATACAACCTCCAAGGAGATGTGGCGTTACTTGCAGACAGTATATCACCAAGATAATTCTGCACGACAATTTCAACTTGAGTGTGAAATTGCAGAATACAGTCAAGGCACCTTATCCATTCAGGACTACTATTCTGGTTTCCGCAATTTGTGGAGTGAATACGATGGGATTAAATATGCTTCTGTTCCACACAATGTTCTTAAAACTATACAAGACCTTCAAGCCTCAAGTCACAGGGACCAGTTTTTTATGAAATTACGTCCTGAATATGAGACCGTTACATCGTCTCTGCTAAGCCGGAGCCCATTACCGTCTTTGGATGTTTGTTTGAATGAGCTTATGCAAGAAGAACAACGTATTCACACAAAAGCCCATCTGGAACAACAGCACACTGCAACTTATCCTGTTGCATACTCTGCTAAAGGGAACACTCAGTCTCTTCAGACCTCTCAGTCTTCTCCGACTCCTCAGACTCGAGATATGAGCAACGTCCAATGCTTCTCTTGCAAAAAGTATGGACATCTTGCAACACAATGCAACCAGAAATTCTATAATTACTGCAAAAAGAAGGGACACATCATTACTGAATGTCGCCGCCGTCCACAAACTCGGACTCCCAATGCCTATGCTGCCAAGATAGACTATTCTACTGTTGATGCTGCGTCCACCTCTGTGCCTTCACAGCCTGGTTCTTCTTCCTCTGCTCTCACTCCCGAATTAGTTCAACAAATGATCGTCAATGCTTTTTCTGCACTTGGCATCACAGGTAAAACTAAATCCCCTTCTTCCGTTTGGTATCTTGATTCCGGAGCATCAAATCACCTAACTCATTCCAGTGCACAACTCTCTAGCTTGACAAAATATACTGGCAATACTCATGTTCAAACCGCCGATGGCGGCCATCTTCCTATCACTGCATTTGGAGATATTTCCAGTATCTTGCCCTTAAAGAATGTTTATCACTGTCCCCATTTAATTTCAAACCTTCTTTCAGTTGGACAACTCGTTGAAAACAACTGTAATGTTTCTTTTTCTTCCTCTGGTTGTGCTGTGCAGGACCAGATGTCAGGGAGGGAGATCGCGAGGGGGCCTAAAATTGCACACTTATTTTCTCTTGATCTATCTACTCCAATTAGGAATAATTCAGCAAATGATTTTTGTTTTTCTGCTCAAAATAATTGTCAATTGTGGCATAGTAAGCTTGGACATCCTAATTTTAAAACCATGTCTCACATGGTTAATTCTGGATTGTTAAACTCAATAGGTTTTTCTAAGTTAGTTTCTTTTGATTGTGCTACATGTAAGTTGGGCAAAAGCAAGACTTTTCCTTTTTCTGTCTTTACTTCTAATAGCATTCAGTGTTTTGATTTAGTTCATAGTGATGTTTGGGGTATTGTCCCTCATTTGTCTCATGCTAATTATAAATATTTTGTGACATTTATTGATGATTATAGTAGATTTACATGGGTCTATTTTCTGCATTCTAAAGCTAATGTCTTTAATGTTTTCAAGATGTTTTTAGCATATGTTGAGAATCAATTTTCCACGTGCATTAAAATTTTACGCTCTGATTCGGGAGGTGAATATGTGTCTACAAAGTTCCAAACTTTTTTATAACAAAAAGGAATCATTTCTCAAAAATCTTGTCCTTATACCCCTCAGCAAAATGGGGTCGCTGAAAAGAAAAATCGGTATCTCCTTGATATTACCCGATCTCTTCTGATTGAATCCTTTGTTCCTACCCGTTTTTGGACAGAAGCTCTTAGCACTGCTGTCCACCTTATAAATCGATTACCCTCCTTTTCTTTAGAAAATGAGAGTCCTTTTTATCGGTTATACAAAACTACACCGTCTTATGATGATCTACATGTTTTTGGATCGGTGTATTTTGTACATTTACCTCCTACTGAGCATAACAAACTTACTGCCCAATCTGCCAAATGCGCATTTCTAGGATATGCTAGCAACCAAAAGGGGTTTCTTTGTTATGATCCTCACCTACGGCGCATTCATACTTCCCGTAATGTTGTCTTTTTCGAAAATCAATATTTTTTCCCAAAGCATCTTGATTCTGTAGCATCCTCATCTGTGGTTTCCTTCCCTAGTTTTTCGGACAAAACTCCATTTGTTAAATTTAATCCTAATTTCTTTTATCAAAGACGGAATAAAGCTGCGACCACACATAGTCCCCCTACCGATCCCCCAACTGCATCTGGTCCCCCTGAAGACCCTCCATTACGTCGTTCATCTCGGATTTCAGTACCTCCAACTCGTTATGGATTTACCCACACTTCCTTGATGGCCATCATGTCTTCTACTTCTATTCCGAACTCATATTCTCAGGCTGTGCAGCATGAGTGTTGGAATCACGCTATGCAGGATGAATTGGATGCTCTTGCACAAAATCATACATGAGATGTGGTTCCGTGTCCTTCTTCTGTTAAGCCAATAGGTTGCAAGTGGATCTATTCTATCAAGCTCAGTCCTAATGGGACTCCGGCTAAATACAAGGCGCGTCTTGTCGCCCTGGGTAATCGGCAGGAATATGGTATTGATTATGAAAAGACTTTTGCTCCAGTACCAAAAATGACAACTGTTAGGACTATTCTTGCCATTGCAGCATCTAAATCCTGGCCTCTCTACCAAATGGATGTTAAGAATGCATTTCTTCATGGTGATCTCAAAAAAGATGTTTATATGCGCCTTCCTCAGGGGGTTTCATCGATCATCCCGGGTGCTGTTGCCAAACTAAGGCGTTCTCTTTATGGTCTCAAACAAGCCCTCCGGGCATGGTTTGAAAAGTTCCAACATGCTCTTAGCCACTTGGGTTTTCATCCTAGTCCATATGATCCATCCATGTTCCTTCATCATGCTTCTACAGGGATCACTATTCTTCTGGTTTATGTGGATGAAATCATCATTACAGGTACCGATGCAGATATGATTCAACAACTTCAGGCATCGCTTCATCAATCTTTCCACATGAAAGATCTCGGGCCTCTACACTATTTTTTAGGTCTTGAAGTTCATCAATCTGAAAAAGGCATCGTACTCCATCAACATAAATATGCTCTTGAATTAATTGAAATGGCTGGTCTTCAAGGCTCTGCTCCCGTCGATACTCCTGTAGAAGTCAATGTTAAACTTCAGCAAGACAGTGGGGATCTTCTCTCTGATCCTACCCTCTATCGTCGCCTCGTTGGTACCTACTTGACGATAACTCGTCCTGATATTTCTTATGCAGTCAATTTAGTCAGCCAATTCATGACTGATCCTAGACATCTTCATTTGGCTGCAGTCCGACGTATTATTAAATACCTCATTCGGACACCAACCCGTGGATTATTTTATCCGGCCCAGAACTCTCCTACACTCACAGCATACTCAGATGCTGATTGGGCTGGTTGTCAGGACACTCGTCGCTCTACCACAGGATCGTGCATGTATCTGGGTGATAGCTTAATTTCGTGAAAATGTAAGAAACAAGATAAGGTCTCTAAATCTTCCACCGAAGCTGAGTATCGTGCCATGTCCGCTGCTTGTTCCGAAATTCTATGGCTTCGCGGGTTGCTTTCAGATCTCGGGTTTCCTGCTGATAATGCCACACCACTCTATGCAGACAATACTAGTGCAATTCGTATTACTGCCAATCCAATTTTTGCACGAACGCACTAAACATATCGAGATTGATTGCCACTTTATTCGCGACGTATACAAACGTGATGTGATTAGCCTTCCTCACATCTCTTCTGATCTTCAAAATGCTGATATCTTCACAAAAGGCCTTCCGCGACCTCGTCATCAGTTCTTGGTTAACAAATTGATGCTTGTGGATTCCCCGCATCAATTTGAGGGGGGGTGTCAAATACAAGATGGCTCAGGCCCAAGCCCAATATGGTGGTGTGTCAATCTCGTTGGATGTGGTCAATCCTTGTCCAGCTTTCTTTCTTCCTTAAATAGATTGTAATTAGATTTGGTTAAATATTCTTTCCTTAATTAGATTGTAATTAGATTAGCTGATTGGTAGAGCTGATTTGTAGCCTTTAAATAAGGCAACTGTACTCTATATAATGGGAGAGAATCTCCAATGAAAGGGAGATAATTTTACAACACAAAGTCTATTGACTTCATGCTACGTTTGTCATAATTGCCTCCTTATAGGATTGTGGTTTTGCCAAAATATGAAGTGCTGCAAGGAAGGACTAATACGATGGAGAAAAATGATTAGTACAAATAAAGCCAAATCGAGCGGGAGGAATTCTGGTGCACAAAGGATACCTTCAAGTTTGAGGAGGATCTTGCACATTTGGAACAGAGGAGATAGGCCCATGGTCAGAAGTCGGAGGTGGGGCTGCAGAGTCCAAATGAGCAGACGGAGTTTTGGGCGGACGATACTATACCTACAAGAGTGGAGGAGAAGGTGTATCGGAGGGAAACAGGTTTGGAAAAGAATCAAGAGGATAAACCGTAGGTTGCTCAGGAGAAGGGGAAGGAGTAGGTAATGTTTAGAAAGGTGTATGTTCCAAGAAGATGACATTACGAGAGACCCGTAACTTATTGGTTTTAGAGTCATAGCAGTGATAGCCTTTTTGTTCGATGCCAAACCCTAAGAAGACACAGACAGTGGATTTTGGGGAAAGTTTGGTTATCTCATTATCATGCAACAGAACAAAACAGGTGCAACCAAATATTTTGAGATAGGATAAGTCAGGTTTACAGGAAAACAATTTTTCATATGGAGATGTGCCAGATAATACAGAGGATGGTGTTCTGTTAATCAGATAGATTGCAGTCAGGACTGCTTCACCCCAAAATTGCAGAGGAACATGTGAGGAATAAATCAAGGATCTACCAGTCTCTAGGATATGTCTATGTTTCCGTTCAGCTACTCTATTTTGTTGTGGTGTGGCAAGATAGGATAATTGAACTAGAGTTCCATGACTGGTCAGGTAAGAACGAAATTTGTGGGACATGTATTCTCCCCCGGAGTCAGACCTGAATATTTTAATCCTCGTGTCAAATTGAGTGGAAACCATGATGGAGAAAGCAGTGTAGATCGTGTATAACTCAAAACGATTTTTCATTAAATACAAACATGTATATCTAGTGAAATCATCAATAAACAACACATAATAAATGGAACCACCTTTTGTTAGCTGAGAGGCAGGTCCCCAGACATCAGAATGCACCAAAGCGAAAGGAGCATTAGTAAAAGAAGTACTTTTATTATAAAGGAATGCATGTTGTTTACCAAATTGGCAACCAAAACAGGCAGAAATGTCTGATACAGAAATATTTCCAAATACACCACTAGTAAATAAAAACTTCATTTTATTTAAAGATAAATGGCCCAAACGAGAGTGCCAAAGGGCAAAGGGTGATGTAGATAAAACGAGTGCGACGGGGGATATGCTGGATGATGGAAGATGCAACGAGCGGAGATAATAAAGTCCTCCTGACCTAAGGCTGGTCCCAATTTGTCTCCCGGTGTATGGATCCTGTGCACAGAACACCAAATAGAAGAAAATGAGACAAGGAATCCAGAAGCATTCAATTGACTGACAAAGATTAAGTTGATAGACAGGTGAGGAACACACAAAACATTAGTGAGAGATCAACTTATTTGAAACGGAGCCAATAAGGGAGACTAGTAAAGGAGTGGCATCAGCTGTATGGATGGTGAGAGAGCTAACAAGGGTATAACAATTATGAAGTTTGGAAACATCATTTGTCATATAATAGGATGCACCAGAATAAAAAATCCATGTAGTATCAAGAGTACCTGACGGACCAGAAATGGTCATGGCAGAACCAGAGGCTGAGGGGGTAGTGGCCATCTGAGAAGCAAAACCAGTGGAGGAAGCCAGAAATAATTGTTGCATGCGGTCATCAACAATAACCTGAATCTGAGATGCAAGATCCATTTGCGGAGGCACAAAACTATTATCTTTAGTAGCATTGGCTGCATAGGGTCGCTATGGATAAGATTGCATGGGACCACAATTGGGCTATTGACCAGAGTGTTTGTTCTTATTGTTTGGCCTTTGAGGTCTAGTTGGGCAGTCTCATTTCTAGTGTCCTTTTTTCTTACAATAATTGCATTAGTCATTGGTACCAAAAGGAAAAGAGCGATTATTCTATAAGATACTAACATTTTGCTGACAATACATGTGTGGGTTCCACACGTTTCTTCCTTATAAGAAAAAGCTGAGTTTGCTCTTCTGCCAGAAGTTCCAAGAGTGTCGTATCAAAAAAAGGCAGTGGTGACCGATGTAATAACTGACCACGAACATGTTCAAAATCAGGGCGGAGGAGAGGACCATAAGAAACTGCTCCAAGCGAGTCTGCTGCCTATACTTCAAAGGTGTGAGCATCATCAGTTGTTTTAAAAGTGGGTTCCATTAGAGCCAGTTGATCCCATAAGGCAGTCATTTTGATGAAGAAATCATGAATGGAGTCATTTTGATGAAGAAATCATGAATGGAGTCATTTCCTTAGTCTGCATTTTTTATTTCCTATTCTAACTGATATCGGCCAGCAGCATTAGACTGAGTATACAATCATGCTAAATAATCCCAAGCAGCCTTAGGATAATTGAATTTAGCCAATTGATTTCCAATAGAATGAGTGACTGAATTGGCAATCCAAGAATTTATTTTCCCGAAGGAAGCTTCCCATTCCTCAAACATGGCATCCTTACTATCTCATGTAGGGATCTGCTGAGCAACATATTTCCATAGTTTTTTGACCTTTGAGGAAATTTTGCATTAGAAGGGACCAATAGGGGTAATTTGCGCCATCAAGTTTAACAGTAATACCTGATACAGTTCGATCAGAAGACATTGGAACAAAACATTTTGCTCATACTGAATATATGAGAAATCCAGCCCCAGAAGCCAAGTCGGATTTGAAATCTAGCCACAACAACTAACCAAATCTGAAAACTTCCAATAAAGGAGGTCCAGGTGACTTGAATATGAGCACAGATGAGTGCAATGGGCCCCACTAAATGATAAGATGACAGATCACAGCTACAGGGAGCAAGCTGATCTAAAAAATCCCAAAAAATGGTCCAGGTGACCTTGAATCTGGGTACAGATCTGATATGTGGATCCCACTAGATGATCAAGGGGGTGATCAGATCACACAATGATCTCTGCCTCAAAAATCTGAAACTCCTTTACGCGGAATTTTGATGAAAGCTTGAGAAACCAGAAATTTGAACGGTCTTGAAGAAAACTATTTGCTCAAATGAGAGAAGTACAAATCGGAGAGAATGGCCTACCTCAGATGATCAAAAAATCTAGAAAAAATATGTAGAATTCCCAAGATAAATGGACGACCGGGATGGGGAGCTTTTTTGATGCAGAGTGATCAACAGGTGGGCCACCTTTGATCACAACAGGTTGCAGGCTTGATCCTAGACGAACAGGGCTGTCTCAGGGCTCCTCTTATGCTTGAATGGACAAACGATCAGGACTCTGATACCATGTTAGAGATCCTTGAACCAAGGTAGAAGCATACAATAGATCTCATAGAATCATACAAGGGAGAGACAAATTGCAAGAGAATTGCTTGTGATTGTATTGACGATGGATACATAAATAATTCCGTAGCCTAGATTAGAGGATTTGATTATGGATATGATTACATGATTACAGGTATTGTTAAGGAAACTAATCTATCTAATATCTATGGACAACTCATACAATGTTGACTTGTAGGCTAACCCAATACATGACTTGTGGGCTGACCCATTGGTCGAGCTGACCTGCTGCTAACCTATTTCTTTACGGTGCATAGGAAGAAGCCAATTTGCTAGAAGCATGGTTTAAAAAACGACCGTTACCCCATTACGTTATTTACAATACAACGGTCATAACGGTCACGATATCAAAAAAACAATGAAAATAACGGTCCATAACAGTCATAACGGACAATATAACGGTCCATAACGGCTGATATTTTGAAAATATCGGTCAATAAGGATTTTTTTTAACTTTCTTTTTCCTTCTTTTTTTATTTCTTTCTTTCCCAAACCATTTGTGGATCTTCTTAAGACTATTATGCCAAAGCTTCCTAAGCTTCTTTTTTCACCAAAACTCAAGTGATTTGCAAGATTTTGGTGGATTCTCATATGATGGTTTCTTCCCTCCTCAACCACAATACCCTTATGTTCATACTCCGATGTTTTAATTAATTAATTAATCTTGATATAGTAATAAATGTTACTTGAAACTTGAAGCTCATACTCAATTTACTTGGTGATTGAGTAATTGAGTATTGTAAGCCTATACTACTACTTCTACTACTACTATTACTAGTCTATAGTACTAGTATAACACTAATGATTAGTTCAAAATTATGGTTACAATGCATATTGTTAAATTTGTGACATTTGAACTAATTTTAATATATGTACATGGAAACCTATTTAATTCATAATAGAATTTACAAGTTTTAGATAAGACAACGATACAAGATGTAATGACTTAGGGGGGACTGATATTTTTCTTTAAAGCGTTTACTAATGGAAAAAGAATATTTTTTTCTAGCATTTTAGAATATTCTAGATTTTTTTGGATACTTTTTTGGCTTTGTTTGGGGTAAAATAAAAACTCGCACTACAATGGACCATGATGACCACAAACCGCAATGCGATGACCACAATATGACGCGATGTCCGCGACCGTGACCGCAACCATGATTTTGAGCCATGGCTAGAAGAGCAACATATATCTTAACTGTTGTGTAATGATCTGAGAGTAGGAAACTGTGTGCACCGGTGATTATTCAGGATCCGTAGCTCCTTCCAAGTGTATACACTCTTTCAAGATGAGGAGAGTCTAGATAAAGTTATGCCAATCAAGAACTCTTCTCATTATCCATCTGATCGTTCAGCACTTGCAAGTAATAACAAAGATGATGGTGGTTGAAGTCATGGTTGTCGACCCGTGGTAATGACTGCCAAGTAATCACAAGTCACAAAAGGTGGTGGAAATGGCCGTGGTGGACAGTCAGGCGTTGACTGGGACAAACATAATTGTACACATTTTGGGAGAAACAGACATACTCACAAGACATGTTGGGGTTTCATCGGCATACCCTGCTACACATCTGCATATCCAATTATGTGTAGTAAGCCTAATAACACTGGTGATCAAGAGAAATATGTTGATAGAGATGAACATCGAAATTTGAAAGATGAGGTTACAATTCTGTGTAAGAGGCTCCAAGCATTGGAAGGAGGAAATCCATCATGTTCAGCGAGTATAGTTTCATCCCTTAATGTTGTAATCCTATTGCATTGGCTTTTTCCTCATCTACTCCCACCTTAGTTATTGATTCAGGTACCACAGGTCATTTGACAAGTATGCATTCCCAGTCTCATCTTACATCCTGTCCCCCTGTGGGAGAGTCAATATTGACAACAATACCTTCACACAAGAAGCTAGGGAAGGATCCACTAATTTCCTACACGATTTTTCATTATCTGTTCCACACATTCCATGATTCTCTTAATCTTGTTTCTGTGAGTTCTCCAACAAAAACTCACAACGTTGTATTATAAGTTCCATTCCATTTATGTGTTTCAGAATCCAAGGATTCTGCAGAGATTGGTGATGGTCATGAGAATAATCATCTTCATATTCTAGAGACATGAAAAGAGAGTTGAAAGTTTCCCATTTGGATCTTTACAAAATAATATATTTATAAATTTAAAAAGAAGAAAATAGAACAGACAGGAATAGTGTAATATTTAAATATTTTAATATTTTTGTTGTTTGGCAATTTTTGAAGTACGTAACAGAATTTAAATTGAGTTGTTTAGCAAGTGCTACAGATTACAATATATGTTTAAAAAATCCAAGATAACAACAAAGTAATGTCATTGATCATAGCAAACTTCATTATTAGATTAACTACTTATCAAAGATTTTTGTTTATATGTAATTTATCACTTCAAATCCATCGATGGGGCCCAACTTTGAAATTCAAACTACTCAAGTATAAGTCCCACCTTGCTTAATCATTATAGAAAATTTCATCACCACCACTGCAATCTTCATCATCATGACCACCACGCCACCATCGTCATTGTCGTCATCATCATCATTGTCATTACAACCACTCCATCATTATCATCAACATGACCATACTCATCATCATCATCATCATGAGATGATCATCATCACCGCCATCATTCTCATCATCACCGCCATCATCATCATCATCTAGGCATGGTTGTTTAGTAAGTGGTAAAGTAAAGTTGACTCAAATATGACATATCCTCTCTTTACGATATCTGAATAAAAAGGTAGTGCGGTAAAGTAAAGTCCAACTGCAACTTTTTTTACCACAAGCCACTTTTCCTTTACCATATAAAACCATGGTAAAGTTTGGTAAAGTCAATAGAAAAGGTATTCCACTTTACTTTACCACATACTTTACCTCATGTCCTCACCTTTTACCTTTCATTTACTTTGCCGCACATGTAAACAAACATGCCTTGATCTAGATGTGACATATTCTCCCTTTGGATGTGCATCCTCCTCCAGGACTTTGATGCCGTCCTTGCCAATTGCCATGTTTGTCATCTAAAATATGTCCTCTATGGTCTCAAACAAGCTCTATGAGCCCGATTTAATCCATTTCAGATTGCTTGTCAGAATTCTGGCTATCAACAAAGTTATTATTACTCCGCTTTGTTCTCACATTACTCTCCACACAAGGGCAAGTTTTTTTTTTTACTTCACCAAATCTACCATAATGTTTGTTTACATGTGTGGTAAACTAAAGTAGGTAGATGTCGCATCACAATAAAGGTGAACTAGAGTAAAGGCGAAATAAAGTTTATGGTGAAGTAAAGTGGTAAAGGAGTTGCCTTCTGTTTTGCCTTTACTTTATATCACACTTTACCAAGGTAAAGAAAAAGTAGCTTGTGGTAAAAAGTGGTGACTAGACTTTACTTTACCACACTACTTTTTAGGGGCGAACAAAGGCCATCTTGATGACAGGAAAAGAAGTTTCATCACAATCAATCCCACATTCTTGTTTATAACCCTTAGCTAACAAGGCAAGATTCAATATTCGTATTTGTCAGTTGATCCCTCTGCATTGGTTTTCATTCTGCATACCCGCTCACAAACTATATATCATTATACGACTCAAAAAACTAAACCATGAAGGCCCATCTTTCTCACTTTTGTGCCTCCGCCCCTTTCAATTTTAGTTAGAAGTTGGTACTTGTAAACTGGACTCATTGGTCATTATAAATCACAACCACATCCTTAATTCTTTCCTTGCCATAAAATATGAAAGACAGACAGGCAAAGTGCTCAATACCCTTCTCCTTAAGCCCCTGAAGAACCACTCTGGTTGGCTTCGCTATCATGGAAGGCTTGATCCCAAGCTCCTTCGCAGTCAGCTTCTTCCACTCCTTCGCATTTAAATCTTCTCCTATTCGAAATAAAAGATTAGGAAAAAAATTAGGATAAAAAACATATCAGTATCTATTTTCTGAAACTAAAGTCTGGGGTTCCAATAAACACTCAAAATAGCCAAAGCTAACACTTTACACACACCTCTGCGAGAATAAGTAGAGGGGTCGTGCTTTTTCTCTTTGGTGACGGTTGCGGGTTCTGAAACGGTCTCAACGGCAGCAGACGAGCTGCGCCGGATCTAGGAAAGAAGAGGAGAAAACTCACATCAAAACCTCTGTAGAAGAAATATAAGATGCGTATGGAATCCCATCAACTGATGCAAAGGAAAGAAACCTTTCGGGCGCAGAAAACGAGCGGAGGGCGGAAAGGGAAGCTGCTTTTGACGATTCCAAAACCCGCGACTGCCATTTTCTGGAGCTCCCATGCAATATATCATAGCATCGAGAGAGAGAGAGCGATGAGATTTTGAATCTGAGAGAGGGTTTTGTAACTGTGTTAATGTTAAGGAAAAGAAAGTCGAGATTCTGATTCTGAGATAGGTTTAGGGAAAGGAGCCGTATTCGAGCACTCGACCAACAACTAGTCCGAAGGGAAGATATTTAGATGCAGGGTGCTACTCAAAGGCCGGGTCAGCCAGGTGCCGACCCAGGCCCAAATCTTTAGCTGGATTTGGAGCTTATGTCCTATTTACTTTGTTCTCATGCCTTTCTCCGCATTTGTGGCATGGTTCGCACGTTGTTTCTAATTTTGCGAAATTTATGTGGTAACATTATAAAACCTTTTGTTCTAAGGAATGGAATAAGAGAATAATAGGATTTATAGTATGGGACTTGCCTTTTATATTTTGTGCACTCTATTACTGTTGTGTGGGGGCATTCCTCGAACACCAAGAGTGGGCCCACTCCGCCAGTAATGAAGGAGAATCACGTGCCACTTCGGAACCGAACTTGTTAATAGTCTCGGTCTCGGTTATAGCACCAAAAGACCCTTCATAGTTTGGCAGAAAGCTCGTCCTTGCCACGCAGCTCGGTAGACTTGCTTGCGGTGCTCGTACACTCCCTCAGCTCGATCCTACCTCAATTCGGATGTATCTAACCTCGGACGTCCTCACCTCGGTCTCGGCCACCTATTTCGGACAAAGGGCATCGCCCATCATCCCCAATAGAGCCGTGGCGGAATGGTTTATGAGGCAGCGAATACTAAGGGGAACGGGCGACGTTACGACTGTAACTGAGGGATAGGCATTGACTGAGTGGTTACCCAAATTAAAGGAGCGGGATCGACTGAAACGGTTGCCCTGATTAAGGGAATCGCATCAATCGCTCTCTGATTCTTATCCACGATATTGTATCCTCATGACGGTATAAAATAGAGGACTTAGTCTCCTCCAAAGGTACGCATTTAGACAACCCATTGCTGTCAGAGCCATTATTCTGTCTCTCTAAAATCTCTACCCTACTGTCACGTTCTTACACTGACTTAGGCATCGGAGAGCCTTGTGCTGCCCACAGTCTGGGTCTTTGACTGCTCTTTTCTTCTTCCTCCTTTCAGGTTCTATCCAAGGCATCACATCTTCTCTTCTAGTGGGTCTTGAGATTTCCACCTCCGGGTTCGTGAAATTTCGTGCACCTACAATTGGCGCCGTCTATGGGAAACCATACAGTTTTCTTTTCATTACTCAGAAATCTTTCCTTACACCATGCTTCCAAAGAGCAAGAGAGGTGGCAAGACGAAATCTGCAGAAGTGAGGGAACTTCCTGAGCCATCCCGGGCAGTATCTCGACATGAGAATATAGGCGAGCATCCAGTGATGGTGGAAAGTTACCATACTAGCTCTGTTTCACTTCCAATTGAGGAAAACAAACCCCCACCAAAGCTGCATCAAAAGGGGAAAGGCCTGGTGGAGCACCAGGCGCACGATGACGACACCCCCTCATTCGCGGATATCAGGACCCAGAACTTGATCATCCAAGAAAAAGGTATGCTGATCCGTCGACTCCAACAGCAACTCCAAGAGATGGAAAAGGCTTCCACAAACAACGTCGTACGTCCTATCGTCCACAATGATCTGCGGCAACACCTGAACCACAAAAGGCGCTCCCGAGATCACGTCGAAGGCTCGGGCAATAGCTGTTCCCAGAAAAAGCAAGAGCTCACATTCGACGACAAGGATGACATGAGGGAATGGCTTGCCCGGGAAATCAAACAGACGGTCCGACGCAACATGGAGGCGGTCGGATTCGCCCGCGACCAGTTGGATGTCGGCGACGCAGAAAACCTTGGTGCATCTCCTTTCTCTCAGGAGATAAGGGAGTTTACTCTCCCAGAGAAGTTTAGCGTCCCGCGGTTTGTCTTGTACGATGGAACCTCAGATCCAGGGGCGCATCTTCGACATTTCATTCAGAGGATGTCGATCTGGGGTGACCTCGGTCACCTCAACTGCAGAGTTTTTTCTTCCAGTCTTGGGGACCTCCCCCTAAGATGGTTCTGTGCACTCCCAGAAGAGTCGATCACAAGCTAGCGATAGCTCCAAAGCTCCTTCTTGAAGAAATTCCAAGCACACAGAATCATCCCCAAGACCGACGCCGACATCATGGCGCTCCAGATGAGGCAGAACGAGTCTATTACTCAATTTGCCAAGAGATTCTGAACGATCTACAGTCAGGTCGAGAACGCCACTGAAGAGGTGGCTGTCAAATCTTTCCAGGAAGCTCTGCTTCCGGGCAATGAGCTTCGTAAGTACCTGATCTGGAACCCTGTGACCTTCATGAAAGCTCTCATGGCCAAGGTAAATCGCTTCATAGAGCAAGAAGAAGACGACGCCTGAGCTCGGGAGAGTTTCGGCTTCGCCCAAGAAGCAAAATTCTCCAGGAGGGAGAAGAAATCACCTCGGAGGGAAGATGTCGGCTTCGACCGAAAACCATCAAGTTCGGCGACACCTTCATATACACCCTCTGGAGGTAGCAAGAAATTCAAGAAGGCTCTACGAGCCAGAGAAGGACGGCAGCCCATCTCAGCATACACTGCTGTCAACACAATTTTCAAGGAGCCAATCTATAGGATCCTTGGAAAAATAAAGACGCGACCATACTTCCAGTGGCCGCAACGGATGAGGGGTGACCCGTCAACCCGCGATCAAAACAAATTCTGCTCCTATCATAAGCAGAATGGGCATATGACAGAAGACTGTTTGAGCCTCAAGTCACATCTGGAGAAACTCATTAAAGACGGATACTTTCAGGAGTACGTAAAGGAAGGTCAAGGAGTTAACCGAACTCAGCGTGAAGAACGTGCTCCTCATCGAAATGATGGTCAGGATAGCGATGAGTCGGAAAGAATAATCAACGTCATTCATTTGGCGTCTACTCCAAAGGGGAGCGCTCCGAAAGGGAACGACCAAACTCGCGCTGAGGCGAGGAAGGCTTCCCATGGAAAGCAGGTTCTGTCAGCCGAGCTCGAG
The DNA here is from genome assembly GCA_028538565.1 of Umbellularia californica. Lineage (NCBI taxonomy): Eukaryota > Viridiplantae > Streptophyta > Magnoliopsida > Laurales > Lauraceae > Umbellularia > Umbellularia californica. Next base: position 64,290,966 of record JAPQWN010000001.1, read on the forward strand.
CCAATTACGAAAAGAGCTCGGAGGGACAGGCCGAAGATCTGGTTCGGAGAAAAGGACTTGGAAGACGTCCAACTCCCTCACAATGACCCTCTCATTGTGAACTTGAAGCTGAAGAATTGTAGAGTACAAAGGATTCTCATCGACCCCGGCAGTTCATCCGAGATCCTCTACTACGACTGCTTCAAAAGAATGAGTCTCAGAGAAGAAGATCTATTGAAAGCGCGAACTCCCCTAGTGGGTTTCAGCGCAAAACCAGTATACCCTAAGGGGAAGATTCCCCTGAAAGTCCAGATCGAAGGAGCCATCGTCATGACAGAATTCATTGTAGTGGATGCACCGTCTCCTTACAATGCCATCATAGGGAGGACATGGCTGCATCAGATGGAGGCTGTACCCTCGACGCACTACCAAAAAATAAAGTTTTCCTTAGAAAATAAGGATAGCAAAATTGAGGTGGTGACGATCAGAGGTGACCAGCAAATGGCTAAGCAATGTTTAATGGTCGTGGTCCCGGGAGAAGCAGAGCCCCAGCAGGTTAACATGGCCGAACTTGAAGAAGAGCTGGAAAAGGTCGGCCGAGCTCCCGAGCTAAAGAGCGTTGAGGACCTGACCTCGGTCAACATCGATCCCAGCGATCCTAAGAGATACTTCTTGCTTGGCAGTCAGCTTGTTGAGCCGGAGAAGTCCGAACTCTTGAACTTCTTAATTGAAAACAAAGAAGTTTTTGCTTGGACCCCGACCGAAATGCCCGGCATCGACCCCGAGGTCATTTGCCATCATTTGAAGGTGGACCCCCATCAGAAGCCGGTCGTGCAGAAAGCTCGAAGGATGGGGGTCCCACAGACAGAAGCTGTGGCCCGAAGAGGTCGACAAATTGCTGAAAGCAAAGGCGATCAGAGCAGTCCACTATCCGAAGTGGGTTGCCAACACCGTGGTGGTCAAGAAGAAAAATGGCAGCTGGCGAGTCTGTGTAGACTTCACTGACCTCAATAAGGCCTGTCCGAAGGACTGCTTCCCGCTGCCAAAGATAGACCAGATGATAGACGCAACCGCGGGTCACGACAGGATGAGTTTTCTCGATGCTTATCGAGGATACCACCAAATCCCGATGTTCGGCCCTGATGAAGAAAAGACCGCTTTTATAACCCCAAGAGGAATTTACTGCTATAAAGTGATGCCTTTTGGGTTAAAGAACGCGGGTGCGACATACCAAAGGCTTGTTACCATGATGTTTCAAGCTCTTCTCGGCAAAACTGTGGAGGTCTACATCGACGATATGGTCGTCAAATCCAAACAGTCGCAGGATCATCTGGCTGACCTACGTCAGGTATTTGACATTCTGAAACGATATCGGCTCAAGCTGAATGCGGCCAAATGCGTGTTTGGAGTCGGCTCTGGCAAGTTTTTAGGGAGTCTCGTCACCAGACGAGGCATTGAAGCTAATCCAGATCAGATTGCGGCTATCCAAGCAGTGCAGAGTCCTACCACAGCGAAGCAAGTCCAAAGATTGACCGGCATGGCAGCCGCCCTCAACCGCTTCATCAGCCGATCTTCGGACAAATGCAGGCCTTTCTTTCGGCTCCTCAAGAAGAATGCCTCATTCCAATGAACTGAGGAATGCGACCGAGCTCTGCAGGAGCTCAAAATCTACCTCTCCTCACCACCCCTGCTTTCAACTGCGAAACAGGGAGAAAAGCTTTACATATACCTTGCGGTCTTGGATCACGCGGTTAGTTCGGTACTGGTTAGAGCAGAGGACACGCAGCAAAAGCCTATTTACTACACCAGCAAAATCCTTATTAATGTCGAGACCAGGTATTTGCAAATGGAGAAACTTGCGTTAGCTCTTGTCAGTGCTTCGCGCAAGCTCTCCCACTACTTCCAAGCTCATACAATCATGGTCGTAACAGAATATCCGCTCCGACAACTTTTCAACAAGGCGAACTTCTCTGGAAGGATGTCCAAGTGGGCTGTCGAACTAGGCCAGTACGATATCCAATATCAGCCCAGAACGGCAATCAAAGCCCAAGTACTAGTTGATTTCATTGTGGAGTTCATCTCTCCTAGTTCGGCGCCGAGCCAACTCGAAACCGAACTGGGGGGCAGCAAGAGTACCGAAGAGATCACCGAAACCGACCTTGAGAAACAACAATCTTGGAAACAGTTCCTCGATTCGGCATGGAAGGTTTTCGTCGATGGATCTTCGACCTCTAAAAGGGCTGGCGCTGGCTTGGTCCTCCAATCTCCAGAAGGATTAGTCATCGAGCAAGCCCTGACACTTGATTTCAAGGCTACCAACAATGAAGCAGAGTATGAGGCGTTGATTGCGGGACTTGGTAGCGCTAAAACCCTGGGGGCACGGCATCTGGTCGTCTTCTGCGACTCACGGTTGGTGACGAGCCAGTTGAGCGGAGAATATCAGCCCGTGACGAGAGGATGGCGGCCTACCTTGCTCTTGCAAAACAACACCTCTCTCAGTTTGAAAGAGTAGAAGTCAAGCAGGTCGGCAGATAGTTGAATTCTTATGGTAATCTGGCATCCGCCGTCGAAGCCGGAAGAAAAAGAATCATTGAGGTGGAATCTTTAGATAAACTCAGCATTCAGCTTCATCCACCTCGGCAAGTACTCTGCGTTGATCTCGGCCCGAGTTGGATGGATCCAATCATCTCGTACCTCAAAGACGATCAGCTTCCGGAAGACAGAGTTGCAGCTCACAAGATCAGGCTGAAATCTGCTAAGTTTTGGCTATCTCCAGAAGGCAAGCTCTACCGGAAGTTGTTTACAGGCCCCTACCTTCAATGCGTCCATCCAAGCAAAGTCGAGGACTTTCTCTACGAAATCCATGAAGGGATCTGTGGAAGCCACATTGGAGGTCGGTCACTAGCTTACCGGGCTATCAGCCAGGGTTACTGGTGGCCATACATGCAAAAAGATGCTCAGGTATATGCAAGGAAATGGGAGAAGTGTCAGAAATTCTCACATTCCCTTCATCAACCAGCACAGAATTTGAGCCCGCTCTCCAGCCCTTGGCCCTTCGGCCAATGGGGATTGGACATTGTGGGACCTCTTCACCGAGCCCCGGGAAATAAGAAGTGGCTAATTGTAGCTACTAATTATTTTATAAAGTGGATAGAAGCAGAGCCACTCTCTTCCATCACTGAATGAGATACCAAAAAATTCGTATGGAAGAACATCATCACCAGGTTCGGCATTCCTCGAATTTTAATTTCAGACAACGGGACCCAATTCGACTCCAACCTCTTCAAAAACTTCTGCAAGGAGCTCGGCATCAGAAATCGTTATTCCACTCCAGCCTACCCTTAGAGCAATGGTCAAGCCGAAATTTCTAACAAGGCGATCCTCGATGGCCTTAAGAAAAGACTCGACCGAGCTAAAAGGAGATGGGTGGAAGAACTTCCGAGTGTCCTTTGGGCATATCGGACGACTCCAAGGCGTTCCACTTCGGCGACACCTTTTTCCTTGGCCTATGGGACCGAAAGAGTGATACCTCTCGAAGTCGGGCTCCCGACATTGAGGTCGGAACTCTTCGACCAAGGCCAAAATGAAATCAATCTTGGACGAGAACTTGATTTGGCCGAAGAGCGCAGAGAAGCTGCTGCTGTTCGCTTAGCAGCATACCAACAACAGTTGGCTAGAGGCTACAATCAAAAAGTCCGGGAAAGAAAATTCTCCATTGGGGAACTTGTCTTGAAAAAAGCATTGCCGGCAGACAAAGATCCGAACCAAGGCAAACTTGCACCGACTTGGCTCGGACCGTTCAAAGTGATCTCTGCTGCTGGTCAATCAGCATATAGACTGGAGGACATGGATGATAACTAGTTGCCACGACCATGGAATGCCACTCACCTCAAAAAGTTCTATTTCTGACTTGTAATCGACTTTTTAAGCATCAATAAAGCTATTCTTTTGTTCCTTGACATTTCGATTTTTCACAAGTCATAGAGCTCGGCAAAATCCTCTTGTAGTTCGGCCGAAGTGCCAATGTGGTATCCTAGTTTCGGTTTATACACCAACAGGATGTACCACGTCTGTCACGACCCCAAACCCGGGGTCCATGAATTGAGAGTTATGTATCTCCCAAGATCCGCGTGTGTGAGGATTACAAATTTCAACACACTCTGAATATTTAGCGGAAGCTTTTATGGTGTTGCGACTCGGAGTCCGTGGCCATTGGATTCCGCACCGCACTCAACCCAAGCATATAATCATCTTATCTTTGATCCATCTCAGACTGGAATAAACTATCACAATAAAAGTACAGAGCTGACAGTAACAGGATATTACATTCCCATATATGTTCAAGTTACAAATAACAATGTGTATTAATTACAAATCCCAAGAAAAGGCTAATAGAAGCCATACAAAACAAGCTAATGATCACTACCCATATGTGACGTAATACCGATGTCAAACTCAATGTCTACATGACATAGCCGACAAACAACCTGTAAGCTCATGGCTCCACCGCCAACACGTACACTCATCTCGGGTGAAGAAATCTGAACCTGAGTACCAAAGTAGTGGGTCAGACACGACGGTCTGGCAGGTGGGTGAATAGATGCAACAATATACTGAACGATAAAACATGTAATAAATCATGCTGTCTGATCAAAATTGTACATAATTACAATGCATAGGAAATCAGGAATCTCTTGGCAAAATCCTATATTCATATAAAACGGATATGAAACATAAATATTTGACAAAACATGTATTCCTTTAAAGCATGTATAAAACATGAACATTTCACAAATCTGGAACTCATTTAAAGCATGTATAAACAGTAAACATTTTACAAATCTGGAACTCATTTAAAGCATGTATAAACAGTAAACATTTTACAAATCTGGAACTCATTTAAAGCATGTATAAATAGTAAACATTTTACAAATCTGGAACTCATTTAAAGCATGTATAAACAGTAAACATTTTACAAATCTGGAACTCATTTAAAGTATGTATAAACAGTAAACATTTTACAAATCTGGAACTCATTTGAAGCATGTATAAATAGTGCACATTGATTAAGAAAAGACGTGATCAATATAAAGTAGGACGGGTATCAAGGATCGGGAACTATCAAGATGGCAACCACACAAAGCTAAATCCTCTATCACCGAAGTGATAGAGCAAGCATATCAAGGCGTTGACCTCAGTCACCGAAGTGAGGAGGAACAACGAAATACATATACATATATACTATATACTAGACATGACCACGGTAGCGAGCCGGGCATCAGGAACCACAGTAGCAATCTGCGGTATCAGGACCCAAACTGCAGTTGGCAAGACAAGAGGGGGATCACCTAGTCAGTGGATCAGACTAACAAGGTATCCAAGCTTAGTGGTGCCGACTCATAGGTTATATGCAAGTAATTAAAACAAGTACATGTATGCATGTTCTCTTTTTGGCTCATGGGCTCGCACTACAAAGCTCTGGCCCCATATTGCCTCAAGGTTTTATTCTCAAAATAATAATCCTTTTGGCTCATGGGCTCGCACTACAAAGCTCTGGCCCCATCTTACCTCAAGGTTTTGTTCTCAAAATAATAATCCTTTTGGCTCATGGGCTCGCACTACAAAGCTCTGGCCCCATCTTACCTCAAGGTTTTGTTCTCAAAATAATAATCCTTTTGGCTCATGGGCTCGCACTACAAAGCTCTGGCCCCATCTTACCTCAAGGTTTTGTTCTCAAAATAATAATCCTTTTGGCTCATGGGCTCGCACTACAAAGCTCTGGCCCCATCTTACCTCAAGGTTTTGTTCTCAAAATAATAATCCTTTTGGCTCATGGGCTCGCACTACAAAGCTCTGGCCCCATCTTACCTCAAGGTTTTGTTCTCAAAATAATAATCCTTTTGGCTCATGGGCTCGCACTACAAAGCTCTGGCCCCATCTTACCTCAAGGTTTTGTTCTCAAAATAATAATCCTTTTGGCTCATGGGCTCGCACTACAAAGCTCTGGCCCCATCTTACCTCAAGGTTTTGGCTTATGAATCATGTACAAGAAATCAGGTCAAATAAATACATATGACGGGACGAGATGCTCATAAGGACAAAAGCACATCTATATAGGTCGGGCATGTACGAGCTAGCAACAATACTAAAAACATGAATTTCAGTACTGTCGGGCAAGTCTAGTCATAAAACACGAGATTCAAAGTGTACAAGTGAAATTCGGTCAAAATAAAGCATGAATGGATTTCTCATATTCTCCGGGCCAAGTGTTGAAAGTCCAAGATTTGAATCAATGTAACTAGGGTCCCGTATGTTAGGTTCGACATACATTTGGTACTCTTTAAGAATTGAAAACATTCCGGGGCCTTATATACATTAACAAATCTAAAAGACCTAAACAACAAAGTCATGATGATGGAATTTCTTCTTCTGTACAGTTCCTCACTCTCCTCCAATATAGTTCCCTATGGTTCCTCAAGAAGAAAACAATACAATTGCTGTCGGTCAGCTCATCGGTTGGCTGTCGGTCAGCCGAACTGGGATGTCGGCTAGCCGACGGCTGACCGACGCTGACCGTCAGCTCTACACACATTAGGAAGTTTGTTGCTCTCTGGAAAATGAACCGAAAGATCTGTCGGTTGGCTATCGGTCGACCGAACTAGGGAGTTCGGTCAGCCGACAGCTAACCGACAGATTTCCTGATGGAAATCTGCTCTCTGGAATTGGAACCGAGAGGGTTTCGGTCCACCTCGGTTGGCTGTAGGTTAACCGACAGGCTGACCGACAGCTAACCGACGTTACTGCGGACACATAATTCTGAAGCTGTTTTCAGTCCCTTCTTTCTCCAAACACTCCTCATTTTCAAGGGTCAGATCCCTGTAATAAAGTGAGCTAAAAGATCCTCCATTTCAAGCAATCAAAACTCCATTCTCAACACTTCAAATTCCCCATTCAACTACATCCATTCTTCCATCAAATCATCCATTCCATTCACATTCAACCAAAAGAAATCCATCACATGAAACAAGTCAAACTTAATACAATCAAGATACCATTTTCAAGAATACAATATACTAGAAAGATACACTAAAGAGTGTATTTCAAATCTCAATAAAAGCATGTCATGAAGTAAAGCATAAGTAATGAAAATCATTAATGAAAGCTACACATTTGTATAAAACATGATCAATGAAAATAAATCATTTCATCCACTTGCCTTGGGTCCAACGCTAATCAAATCAACCACTAATCACTTCTCCAAGCTATAAATCACCAATCTAAACAAAACCCCCAAAAGAAACCCATCTTAGAACCCTAAAATGGCAAAACCAAATCAAAACAAAAGGAAAGCCTCCAATAATCAAAACAAAGCTTCTTAAAGGCTAGGAAAACACAAATCCAAAAGATTACAAGGATTCCTTACTTGGAAGTTCTTCAAAAAGCTAGAGGTTGCTCAAAAGAAATCTTGAAAAGCTTGGTTTTCTTCAAAAATAACATCAATGGATAGCTCTTGAGATGAGGATGAAGATGGTGGAGTCTAATCTCGGTTTGGCATTGTTTGGTGGTGCTATGAGATGGAGGAAGCAAGAAAGGGATGGAGAAAAACCATGGCTGATGGGGCATCTCCTCTCTTAGAGATTAGGTCAAGGAAGGAGAGAAGAGAAGAAGGGTTCCTTTTATAACAAAGGGGAGATGGGTCCCACAACTTAAAACATTTGCCGGGCTAAAAACATGCATTTCGGGACCTCAAATCGGTTCGACGAAGAAGACAAAGTTGTTCGTTGAAATAACTACTTTCCAAAAAGTATATTTTCCCCAATTTCTGGAATTTTCGAAATTTATGGACAGATTTAGTGAAAATTGTCATTTTTGCCCTTTTTCTCGAAAAACGCAATTTCTGAGTATTTATTCAAGATGGTCAAAACATGAAAGTTGTTTGTAACAACAAAATGGGTCAAAAGGAATAAAATTTGGAATTTTTAGAAACCAAATATAAATTCTCCCAAAAATACAATTTACAAGGGTCGGGTCAAAACAAAGTCAACGTCTTTTAAAATTCTCCAAAGTTATGAAAAATCTATTCAAACTCAAAAACTCAACCAAACAATCACTAAACCCATCGAGAAAGCAAATCATGATTAAAACCACACTAACCAAGAAATTAGGGGTCGGGTTCTCACAACGTCCCTGCCACAGAAGATCTCGGTACGCCTACCAGATCATTGGCAGGATTCCATACCTCGGCCACAGAAGATCACGGTACATATATCAGATCACTGGCAAGGTAATGGCTACGCCATTGGCGAAGAACCAACTGGTCATATCAGCCAAAACTCGGCCACAGAAGATCTCGGTACGCCTACCAGATCACTGGCAGGATTCCATACCTCGGCCACAGAAGATCTTGGTACATATACCAGATCACTGGCAGGGTAATGACTACACTACTGGTAAAGAACCGGCTAGTTGTGTTCTAACTAAGTCGAAACTTGAGCTGAGACTAGCAAAAGCAACACGGAGTTCGGACAAGATTTTTACCGAATTTGCTCTCTCGGGTTCTTGGTTCATGAGCTAAAGCTACTACGTGGGCATATTTGGTAAACATATACATTTCGGCAAAAAATTGCTAAAGATATTAGAGTTTAAGAATGAAATAGAGACAATTTGATTGTGAAGTCGGTTTTCATTACTCTTCAAATATTGAATACATCGAACGAGCATTGCTCGAAAACAAAAGGGACATCCCCAAAAAAGAAACTACAACGAAAGATATGAAGATAATCAGGAAGCAGGGGCACCAGTTCCATCGCCTTCTATCTGGATGACCTCATTCTCGGACTGAGGGGCTCCGACAATTGCAGCTTTGGTCGCAACGGATGGCTCCTCGGGAGTAGGAGGCAAATCGAGCACAGGTGCCGAGCTTGGAAACTTGTCAGGATTCAGGAAAGCCGGATGATCGTTGGGGATTCCAGCCTTTAATAGGGCGGCCTTCCAGCCCATCTCCCAAGAATCATCTGCCACTTGGGCTGCATACTCGGTTCCCGCTTCTTGGAATCCTTCAAGACATGCACTGTTGATGTCAGACCGGATTTTGGATTCGGTCTCGGCCTTCTCCTTCTCAAGCTCGGCAGTTTTCTTTTGAAGCTCGGCCTCCCTCTTCTTCCCTTCTTCGATCTCGGCCTTTGCCTTGTCAAGCCCAGAGAGAATGGCACGAGACGTCTCCTCGTACTCTTTTATTCTGTTTCTGCCATCCTCTAAGGACTTCTTATACTCCTCAGCTTTGGCCTCAGCGTTGTCCAGGTTTTTCTTGGCTCGCTGGAGTCTTCGCACTGAGATGTGGCATTTTTGCACAATCTGCAAAGAAAACAAAGTTTTAGATGGCGGCAACCGAAGTCCAGCACAGAAGTATGACGAAAAAGGTTAAACTTACGCTGAGGGTGGATTCCATCTGCGATACTAGAAGCATGACATTGTCAAGCTCATCATGCTTCTTCATGTCCCGGGGCAAAGTGCAGGCATCACCTAGCGTAGCCACCACTAATGGACTCCCGCCAAGACGATCTTCTACTGTCAACGACCTTCCTGGCTGAAGTAGAAAACTCGGCTTCCAGGGCGCCGCAGTAGACCGTTGGACCGCCGCTCCTGGGTCAGCCCCCCTCTGCACAGTTGTTAGGGCTGACTGACCCTCGGTTCTGGCCCTCTTAACCCGGCGGACCTCTTCCAGCGCAGCCTCGTTGGTACCAACCGCGGGAGTTCGAGTTGCATTCGCTGAGGAAGATGGAGGAGCAGCAGTGCCAGGCGTGGTAGAAGGAGGCCTGGAAAAAGAAGCAGCAGCGCCTTGAGTTACACCCCCGAAAGCAGCAGTCCGAAGATTCTTCACAGGGGGCTTCGGGTGGTTCTTGTCTTTATCCATTGGCTCTTCTTCTCCCGAACTGCTTATTGAAGAATTTTCCTCCTCGGGATCGGAACCGGATGTGGATGTTTCAGCCCCTGATGCAGCTCGGCCCTTAGTATCGGCTACAGCCTACTCGTGTTCTTCCTCGATTTCAGTCTCCTCAACCTCGGCTACGACAGCCTGACGATGGGCAAGGCTCTTCTTGTAAGAGCGGTATTTCGGCGCGTAATCTAAAAGGGCGAAAGCCGCCCTGTCCTCGTGGCCTCGGTAAGTCTCTACAGACCGAAACCAGGCTTCGTTCTTCACCCAGCCCACTCGTCTGGCCTCCCTTCTCCTTTCACGAGCGTCTGCAAAATAGAAGGACATCAGTTCGGCTGCACAGAGAACAAGATGCAACAGAAATAAAAACCGAATTAAAAAACAGCTATATTTACTTGGTGGTGTGCCGAGACGGCGAGGGATCCGGTTGAACCTTGTTAGAGCCACTCTTACAATGCTATGAATTTAATGAAGTGAGGGGGAAGAACACTTGCCTCTTTTGACAAAGTCTGGAGGTTGCCACTTGCCTCTTTGACAAATTCCTTAGAGTGACCTCATGTATTGGAGGGACCTCAAGGACAAACCTACCAAGACCTTAGGATGATTTTCAAAGGAAGATCGTTAGAGAGATCTTAGGTCTTGAACCCCTTTGGACCAACCTATTTATTTTCAGGAATTTCATATTGTTGGCCCTTGTACTTTTGCAAAAGTATTTGTTGTCAATTGATTTTGTTTTCATAAACTTTTATAGTTATATCTTTTGGTTCACAAAATCAATTGATTGCATCATATTGATGTGCATTTTGTTCTCATATTGTTATTTCTATGAAAATGCATTTCAATGCTCTTTTAATGTGCTTCAATTAATTATGGACTTAAAGGATCTTTTATCCATGATCAATTGATGTTACATCCACTGTTTTTCAAAAATTAATGAATTTCATAAGTTATATCTTTTTAAAAGAAAAAATAGATACTTTTGAAAAACGATTTTTTTTTTGTTTATAGTGTTTGTTTTCAAATGGGAAATTATTCTCAAATTTTTTTTTTCAAATAATTATTTTGTTTAAAAAAAAAAAAAAAAAAAAGGCAAGTTGAAAGTTATGAGAATTGAATTTGTTTCTCTCTTTATGTTTCAAATCTTGTATAAGAAATTCAATTCTTGTAATATACTTGAAACTCAATTGGTTATCTATCTATAGTTATATTTGTCAAAATAAATGTGTTTTTGAATAAACGCATTTTCCAATTGATATCAAGTTATGTTTTAAATCAATTTGTATAAATTCTTGTAGTTGTTTTCTTTAAAATACAAATTGAAAAATGATTTTGTGTTATCTTCTAAATCATTCTCTTTATGCTCATTGTTGGATTTTGTGTATTGAAATGATTTGAAGATTGTATGAATGGAAAATGCTCTAAAACATCATTAGTTATAATCATCAAAGCATGTTCCATGTTCTCATTTCCTTGTGCATATGGTTATATCATCTTAGAAATGGAAATGAATTTGTTACAAGCAATTTGCATCTTTACTCATTTGGTTACATTCTTTTTATATGCAAATTGAATTGTATGTTTGGTGGATCATGAAATAGATTTGCATTCTTCGCATAGTCTTGTGCATCTTTTTAATGCATAGTGATAATGTTTCATGATTCTCTTAGTACATTTACTAGAGTGGAATTTTTGTATGGACCATGTTAGAAGAATTGATGTTAAACTCTTTTTGCATGTTGCATGCTCTTCATAGTTAAACTCATATATGTAAGAGAGTTATTTTCATTCCTATGTAATTCATGGCTCCTTTCTAACTTCATATCTATATATGCACACATAGTTGTATTCTTCATTAATGATATGGTATAAGTTAGATCTTGATTTTAATTGATACTCTCTATGCAAATGTCAAATCGTTCCTTGTATGGTTGCATTATTAGTTACATTTGAAGATACCATACTAGAACTCACAAATCCATCCTTTATGCTTTCTAGTCATTTTTTTTTAAATGGATGGTTATGATGTTGATTCATGTATATTCTTTAAATGATGTCTTCCTTACATGCTTCAACTTCATATTAGTGATCTTGATCATATGAACCTCTTTGAAATTCATTTCTTGTATTTCTTAGTTATATGTATTGTTTGATGAATTTCTTAGACGTTGAATTCATATGGTTTTGACACTTTGAAAAATTGCATGCTTTACAAAGCTATATCTTTTCATGCAATTTAGATTGTTCATCACTATACTCAATTGTTATATCATTAAAAGTGATGAATATTCATTTATGATGCTTAATGAAATTTTGTGTTTATCACATCCTTGCTCTTAAAATATGTTTCAAATTCAATTAGTTTTAATTAGCATCATTTTCAATTGATGTCATATCTTGAGAATGTGATAGACCTTGTGTACATTGGATTGAACTTGATAGTAAATATATTTTTATTCCATGTCACATTCAATTAGCATCATAATTTTCATGTTTGCCACCTCTCTTGCACCTATAGGTAAATCTCATGACCACCATGTTTATATATTCATAATCTTGGTTGGTTAATAGTTAAGGTAGGCTTCATGTTTGAACTTCATTTCTTTCATCTTGCACATGATAGTCATATTTAATGATTGAATGAAATGATTTCAAAATATTCATAGCATATGATTTTCTTAGTTATATTGATTAATGCTATGTTTGGTAAACCCCATAACCTCATGGATAGCTCTAATTTGGATTAATCCTAGTAGCTATATTCTTTTTAACTCCATTTTAGACTGATTGAGTTAATTGTCTTATCCTTGAATCTCAATTGGTTTTCTTTATTCCAATTGGTATCCATGATTGCTTTTCTACATGGTCTTGAACACTTAGAGACTACTACCACACATGATATCCTGTTATGTATTTCATTTTTTTTTATTATTTCTTTTGTTAACAGGTGCTTCTAAAAAGGCATTTTTCTTTTTTCATGTGTACGTACATTTGCAAGGGTAAATGACCCTCTATATGCAAATGCTAAATTGTTCTATGTATGGTTGTGTTGTTTCATTTGTTGACACCATAGTAGAACTTTAAAATCCATCCTTATGCTTGATAGTCTTTATTTATGGTGGATGGTTATGTTAATTGACCCATGTATATGATTTCATTCTTGTACATGTTTCAATTTTCATAAGTATGTTCTTGCTCATGTGAATCTCTTCAAATCCATTCCTTGTACACTATGGTCATAACTATTGTTTAATGGTTATTATATTTGTTGAGTTCATATGTTTTTACACCTTGAAAAATTGCACACACCACACAATCATATTTTTATGCAATTTCCTATATTCATCGTTATGCTTTCTAGTTATATTTTTTTTTGATGAATATTCATGGTGCTTAGTGAATTTTGTGTTTGTCACATCCATGTTCTATTCATGGTTTCCTATTTTTTTGGTATACCTTAAAATGTGACAAATCTTGTGAACATTGATTTGAAATGTCACTTTAGCATCATATCTCTCATGTTTGCCTCCTCTAATACGTGATTATGGTTGTTTTCTTGAAGAGGTTCGCTTCATGATAGTTGAACTTCATTTCATAATACCTGTTCTCTATAGTTATATTTTATGAAATGATGATAATTCACATAGCATAAGATTTTCAAGTTTTAAACATGCTTATGCTATGATTAATATCACTATTCTCATGGATTTCTCTGTTTTGGAACATATCTATTAGTCACATGATTTCAAAACCAGTTCAGAGTTTTTGTATTTAAAAAAAAAATATATATATATATATATTTTACAATCCATGATTTTAAAATGATTGATTGTATCCTTAACATGTTCATATTTCCGGAATTGATTTAATGCTTTGGATACTCCACCTTGATTCATTCCAAGTTGCACTCATATTGGTATATCTATTTGAATCATTCAAACATTAATGTTTAAGGTAGGATGGCTAGGAGAGTGGGAGGAGACCCCTCTCGTGTTGGGTTCGCCAAGCCTAAATCCTTAGGGGGTAGCTTTGGGACAGACCTGTAATTCTGTGTGATCACGTAAAACACTACTCTGATGCTTTTATCATCACCACATGAAGCATGATTCATATACTTGGTTGAATCACAAGTTGTTGTCCTCCATTACACTTAAATCTCTTTCGATCTTGTCTATGTTTTGGAATCAACAATTCATTTATTTCAAAAGAATTTGTTGTAAATTTTTTTTCTAGAAACCCACATTGACCATCCTTGTTCTCTTTATTGGTATATTAGTATGATAGTCAAGTTGTGTGGAAATTCATTTTGCATATGTTCTTGATAGGTATATATTTTGAAATGCAAAATTGAATGAGATGTGATGAGCTAAAAAGGTTTTTCAATTAATGTTCCATCTCATATTTTTCAAATTAAGTACTTTGTCATTTTGAAAATAAATATGATTTGAAAAATGAATTTTCCATGGATTTTAAGTTTTTACTTCATTGGAAAATTATGCAATTGATTTTCATTTTGGGCTTTGTTAAGTTAAATGCTTTTAAAAATGAAATTCACAATTGGTACTCATCTATTCATCATCATGTCTTTCCATGATTAGCAACATCTTGAGAAATTTGATCAATGTGAACTTTAATAAGTTATATTTGAGAACTCCCTAGTTTCATGCCTTACATCTTCTTCTTGTATTACAAAGGTATATTCATTGTCATTATCATATTGACAAAAGAAGAGAATGATGTTGAGAGGGAGTGTAGACATCTCTAAAATGATCAAATGTGAGTTTATATTTGAGGATCATGGAGATACATATATGGATAGGATGAATATTTGTTTTTAAGTATTTTGAAAACAAAACAATTTTTACTTGAGAATACATTAACTTTTATAGGTACATCTTTATGTATTTCTCATATTGCCACATCCATGTGCTTTCAGTTCTGGTATTTTTCTAAGATATGGATGTCTTTACTTTTGATCATCACTATGCTTGTAATGTGATTTTCCTTTGTGATGATTTTACAAGTCATATGCTTTTTCTATTTGTAAAATTCCTATCTTGATGACTTGTTTGGAATGCAATGTACTCAATTCATCATTTTGGATTATAATCACTTTGTTTGATGATTGAATACATTTGGCGACTGCATTCATTCTCATAACATTCATTATGCCTTTGTAAGTTAATTTTTTCTAAAGATTGAATGTCATGGCTTTGGATTTTATTTCCATTGGTATCATTTTGAGTTTTAAACCCGAGCTTTAAAAGTCTAAAATATTTTGTTCTCAATGCATGTTCCTATCATATGCTTTTGAATGGATTGATTTTTCATTTGGAACTTTATGCATTTCTCATAATCATTGTCTGTGCTTCATAGTTATATCAGTATGTTAAACTAATGATTATGCAGGTTCATCACTATGCTTAAGTGGTGAAAATGATCAATGAAATGAAATTTCATGTGATCTTTATTGAGTCCTTGCTCATCAATAAGTTTGTATCTTTGGAAGGACTTAGAGAATCCTAATTAAATGGATTCATGGAATTGATATGGACTTACTTAGTTGATTTATATAGTTCAATTCCAACTTAGCATGATTGCATCTCTTTCTAGTCAAATCCTTTGATATCATGCTTGCTAACTTCCCTTCATGCATATAGGTAAATATTTTTATGTCCTTGGTATTATAATGTGCTGAATATTGATATCTCTCTAACATCTCTTTGTCAACTTGTGACAAAAAGGGGGAGAATAAATGGATTGAATCCTGAAAAAATGGAGAGATTAAATTAAGGGGGAGAGTGTAGAACAAAAGGTGAGAACACTCTATCTATGATATTTTGTGACTAACAATTAAGGGGGGAGTAGCAATCCCACCAAAGAATGTATTTCTCAATGTTCTATGCAGGTGCATCTTTAAGAGACAAAGCACATTCTCTGGGGGAGCTTCTAGAGTCATGAGTCTTTGAGTTGCAATTGTTGTATCTTGTGTAAAGATCATGTACTCCTATAATCTTGGTTATATTTGAGTCCATTTGTTGAAATTCAATCTAGAATAGGTGTTTTGCCACGAAATTGACAAAGGGGGAGATTGTTAGTGCCACATTCCAATGAGCACTTGTTTTGTATTGTCAATCCCGTGTCAAAGAGTCCAAGACCTTGCCTCTCAGAGTTTCACAAGGAAGATCAAGTTTGAAGGCAGAAGATCAAGTCTTGGAAAGCCTGGATTCATCGAGGAAGAACTCCATGTGTGTGCCAACCTATTCAGGTAAAATGGGACCCAAACCAACCAAGTAGTGGACCCTAAAAACCCTTAGTTTAATGGCTTATTTAATGGGGTTTTAGAAATTGTTTTTGAGCCTTTTCAAGACTCAAAACTGGTCCCAGAGGTCGGCTAACCGCCATGGTTTACGGTCAGCCCCGCGGCCACCTCGCGGTTAACCGCTGAGACCCTTCACGGCTAACCGCCAGGTAACCGAAGTCCTGCGGTCACTTTTCCAGAGCCTTAATGTACAAGTTTCTGTGAAAATTCGGTTACCTTGGGGTTACCTCGCGGTTACCTCGCGGTCACCTCGCGGTTACCTTACGGTTACCTCGCGGCTAGCCCCCTACTCAGCACAACTTTACAAAAACTAGCCGTTTATGACCGTTGGAGTGGCGGCTAACCGCGGATTTGAAGGGGGCTAGCCGCCAAAAGACGTTAGAGAGCCGTTGGAGGGTGTTTTATAAATAGAAAAGGCCCCAAATCATCCAAAGTGGCTTGAAGATCATGAGAGCACATGTCCTAACCATGGACCATCATATTTGACCTCTCATAGATCATTCCACACACACTTTGAGCTTGTATTGGCAAATCTAAGAGCTTCATTAGCTTAAGGAAAGTGTGATGTGTGAAAACAATATTGCCCACACACACTATGAGCTTGCATTGGCAAATCTAAGAGCTTCATTAGCTTAAGGAAAGTGTGATGTATGGAAACAATATTACCTAGGGAAGAACTTGAGCCATCATAGGTTAAAATCCAAATCCCTAGACCAAAGACCTCTTCCCTTGATTGAGCACAACATTGGAGCATCATCATCAACATCAAGGAAGCATTGCAAGAGGCATCAAAGCTTGGAGCTGTGGTGACAAGCTTGGAAGAGCATCCTCCGGACTTTGTCAAAGAGGCAAGTGGCAACCTCCAGACTTTGTCAAAAGAGGCAAGTGTTCTTCCCCCTCACTTCATTAAATTCATAGCATTGTAAGAGTGGCTTATTTCTTTGTGATTTAACCACTATAAAAATGTAGAGGGGAGTAGATCTTTGTGATCGAACCTCGTAAACAAAATTGATGTAGAATCAGTACTTATGTAGTTTGATTCTTCATAGTGGAACCAGGGGACTGTGTGACCCTTGAGAGTGGATGTAGGTCTGTGTGACTGAACCACTATAAATCCCTTGTGTCAATTCCTCTTTCTCTATCTCTTGTGCTTGATTTACATATCTATAAGTTGTGGAGATTGATATGAATGATATTTCTTCTTTGAGTTTAAATTGACACACATCCACTTGTGCGAAAACAACATTGAACATATTGGTAAATCTTGTCTTGTTTAGCACACATTCTTTAAACATATATTCAATTGAGCACATTGATATAAATCATAAGTGAATTTGTGAAGAGTGGTGTACACACACTTGTGCTTATTATTATGAAATTGATTGTCATATCTTTGATTGATTAAGCACTCACACATTGAACACATATTCCGTATAAGTTGTATTCTTATTTGTGTTCATTGTGTTCTTTGTCCTAGTTGAGATTAAAATTGGACTAAGTAATTTTTATAGGGTAAACGAATCTCATTAGTCCTATTCACCCCCCTCTAGGACACTTTCATTGGCCCTAGCTGCACTTTCAAACCTTTGCGACATCGGCTCGTCATCACCGAACTCCCAGTTACCTTAGACGAGCTGTTGACACCAAAAAAGTGACTATGTCTCCTCAACATCAAAAAGCCTCCTGAAGCTGCATTCTGCTACAAAACAGACAAGGCTACTTCAAGCATTAGATTTTGTCAGAATCAGACAGAAACTGAAAGATCCTTCAAGACGGCCAAAAGAGGGGTACACCTGAGGTTTCGGGCCATTCCGACATCGTTTGGCCCAACTTCACTGCTCCGATAGCTAAACAAGCGCTCCCGACGACGACATCATCAAAGACACCAAAACTTCGATCAGAGCCTATGGATGACTCCAGAATGTCTTCAAAGAGCTTCATGCCAAATTTCAAGTCAAACCGACAATGTTTGACCCTCCATCAACGCTCGAACAGCAAAATCAAGCCTCCCGGCGGTGAAAACCATCGAAGCCATCACTCATCAAACAAAATACATGAGTGGCTTCAACATGCTTCCAAAAGGCTACTCGTCAAATTTCAGGTCATTCTGACAACGTTTGACCAGGTTTCGACTCTCCGAGAGAAAATCAAACCTATCGGCGGCGGAGCAACCCGGGACCATGACATCCAAAACGGAGCTGATGGAACGTCTCAAAATGACTCCAATAGGCTCCTCGACAAATTTCAGGTCAATCGGACATCGTTTGACCACATATCAAAGCTCGGCATTTTTCCCACAGCAAAATCAAGTCAAGCATCGATGGGACCCCAAACGGCTTCAAAACTCAAATAAAAGCTCATGGTTGGTCCTATCCACTGCTCAAGAAGCTTCACCTCAATTTTCAGGTCATTCCGACATCGTTTGACCTAGTTTCGACTCTTGACGGAAAATCGGCTACAAAGTCTTCGGCTTTCCTGAAAAATGGGAAACTTTGTGCTCCGATTTCGCACGGGTTCTCGTCAAGATTTCTCGAAGAAAATCAAGTCAACAATTGAGGAAAAATTTCAAGAAAAATATAGAAGAAAAAAGGAACGAAAAAGACGAAAAAACGGCCGAAAACGACGCTCGGCGACCAAACGGGCCAGAAGAGCCCCATGGTCGCCGGCGACCCTGGCGGGCTAGGGTCGCCGGCGACCCTGGGTGCATGCTGCAAATCCGGGTCGCCGGATTTTGCACCAAAACGTCCGTTTTTCGATTCTTTTCGCGTTTCGGGTGTTCCTGCCTCTGTGATTTTCTGAAAAACCAATGTTTGATGCTTGAAAACGACTGATCTTCACCGACATCTCGGATCCGCCATCGAAAGCATGAAATCATCACCGATCGCTCCAAGATCGCCAATCGGCTGACCAAGAAAGTACACTTTCTGTCCGATCGATCGTGAAATCGACAAGACAGATGTCATCGGCCCACCAACATCAATCAATGTCTGAGATTGCACTGCAATCCGACATCACACAATGCGTGGATCCACCCGTGATGATCGCAAGAAGAATCTCAAAAGATGCGGCGCGGCTCGCGACTCTTCACATGCCTTGGCGACCACTTAATGACGTTAATTGACCCGTTTATGACAATTTAATGCGGTCATTAACTCATTATTTTGGACGGCCCAATCAGATTCAAGCATTTGCGAGTTACAAATCCAAGCAATCATGGCATTTAACCCATGAAACTCCCATCATCATAAAGCTTAAAGGGAATTAAATGCCCACTACCTTCTTCGGCCAATCACAAGCCATGAAAAAGGAGTTACAAAATCAACTTGTAACTCCTCATCAATTCTCTCATCATGGCTATCAATGCTAATACACACCTCATGGCTACCAAAAGCCTATAAAAAGAGGTGAGATCCGAGAAAAAGAAAAAAAAAGAGAAAATAGATCCCAAGTGCAAGTTCTGAAAATCCAGAAAATCCAAGAGAGAGACGAAGTCCTGCTGCTTTGCTCCTGGAAGCACCACAAGGTGATCAACGTCCCTTGGGGGGCCATCCCCCTAAGGTCTCCTCATTCTCCAACATGGCCTAAACGTGGCTTTTCAGCCCGTTTACTTGGTTTTTCATTGGATATAGGACCTCCTCTTGGTCCTTGTCCTTTAAAAAACCGAGGTTAGAAGCCAAGCCAAAGAATCAAAGCATCACTTGTTCTCATTTGAAGGACGATGGCGAAGTCCATACATGACTTGCGACCGTCGATCTCAACGTGTCCCCACAATCTCCTGAGAAGTTAGATCCCTTTTCTTACTTTTCTATTGTATTTTGTATTTCTTAAAGAGACAAAAAAAGAAATCACAATTCTTGTCTTTCATATTTTATGAGTTTTGTAAAATCGCCTTTCACGGCAAAATCGCCTTTTACGGCAAACAAACAAAAACGCCTCCTACGGCATTCTCAAAAAACAAACTTGTCTATTTTCTTAATATTTATACAATTTGAAAAGTTAGAAAAAAGGATTGATTTCCTTTCTATTTGTGAAGGTGAATCTCCGGATTATCACCATTCCAAATTCCAAGTAGAAAGTAAATCTGGTATACCCGTACAAAAAATGTTGATACCCGCGATTCTCCCTCCTCCGCCGAGACCCAGGTCAGCCCCCGGGGTGCGGAAGGAGAGGACGGAAGATTCCCGAGGGTCCATCAAGTTGGCACACCCGGTGGGACTCGTTGACTTGAGAACGTGATGCTTTGATCCCTTGGCTCCTTTCTAGTTGGTGGCCTATGTTGCATTTTGCATCTAAAAAAAAAAAAACATGAGATGGGATTTCAATTGTTCTTTCTCACTTCAAGAAAAAAAAAAAAACAAATCTGATCTCTTTTTCTTAAAAGACTCAACTTCGAGAAATTTTGATCTTTCCCCTCTTCAAATTTGATAGCTCACAGAAATGTTCGCAGCTATCGTTCATATCGGGGATTGGGCCATCTTTTCTCTTTGATGAGTCCAATTGGGATTTCAAAAAAAAAAAAACACCTTCAAATTCAAAAAGAAATGATCTCTCTTTCTCAAGATTCAACTTTGAGAAATTTTGATCCTCTCCTCTTTGAACTTGATAGCTCACAGAAATGTTCGCAGCTATCGTTCATATCGGGGATTGGGCCATCTTTTCTATTTGATGAGTCCAATTGAGATTTCAAAAAAAAAAATTATAATTTCAAAAAAAAAAATCAGTTTTCTTTCTTTTGGGTTCAGAATCGAGAAATCTTGGTTCTTTCCCTTTCGGATTTGACGCTCGCAGAAATGTTGAGTTGTGGTTCAGATTGGAACACTACTTGCTACTTGTTCTCTTTGATGAGTTCATTAGAAATCTTTCAAAAAAAAAAAAAAAAAAAACACTAAGGTTGCATCATTTGCGCTCTTTGACTAAAGTGGATTCAAGAAAAGCCTTGTCTAGAGTGTGGAGACAGCTAGACTGTTCGAGGCAAGGGTCTTCCAAACGGGTTCATTAAGTAATCCTACCCTTACCTGGGGGCTAATCTATCTACTAAGGTTTCATAAGATCGAATTAGAAACCTATGTGCATTTTTCAAAAAAAAAAAAAAAGAAAAAAAAACTCCCGTCATTTTTGAGTTCAAAATTGAGAAATCTTGGTTCTTTCCCTTTCGGATTTAACGCTCGCAGAAATGTTGAGTTGTGGTTCGGATTGGAATACCATTCGCTATCTTTGATGAATTTAATCTTGACCTTTCAAAAAAAAAAAACTTCTGTCGATACTGGATTCACATTTGAGAAACTTTGGTCCCTTTCTCTTTCGGATTTAACGCTCGCAGAAATGTTGAGTTGTGGTTCGGATTGGAATACCAGTTGCTCTCCTTTATGAACCCAAATTTGACCTTTAAAAAAAAAATCCCATCTCGTGTCCTTCCCAAGGATGCGGTTTGTAACATTTGTGCCTAGCGGTGCTAGTACACCCTTTCAGGTCTACTGTATTTGCGACCGACACATTTGTATCTCCAACCTTATATCATTTTACCTCAAGTGAGTCTTGCTTCTCGGTAATTTGAATTAAGGTCTACAATTGCTTCTAGCAGTCACTGGAACTCTGAGCCTACCATACTTGCATTTTAGAACAATTGTATCCTCTATGGCTTTTTGCCTTCTTCATCATCCTTGGGTCGGGCCATGTCCCCTCAAGTGATTTGAAAAGACAAAACCATAGTTGTTCTCCATTTATGATCACCATATTCTTGTGATTACTAATGGATTTGGTCTTGTTTCAGAAGTTTTCCAAAACTAACAATGGCAGCTTCATTAACCATCACTTTCGATGAGAACAAGTACCAACTTATGCTTCAAGACAAACAAAACAAGCATAAGCGCCCTGCCAGTTGCCGAAGCGTCATCTCCCTCGACAACTCTCCAAACACCGGGTAAACTTCAACTCCCCGGACCATCGTCTTTGGGTCACTGGGACCATTCCCACTCCCTGCAGAAGACACTGTACTTGCTAAGAAGCAGAAAATCGCCCCGCAACGTGTCACTAACATGGCACCAAGGGCGAACAACAAGAAGCCTGAAGCCCATGGCGCTCCCACGAAGCATCAACACACAAGAAACCAGGTTTACCTCAAAACCTGGTCCCCGAGATCTTCACCAAAACAACGGAGGTCCCGAACATCTGCAAAGCCAGCATACCTGGCCCCTCTCAAGGAGAATCGGTTCTACCCTCTCTCTTACATGAAAGAGGAGAAACCTACCCTCCACCCAAAAAACAAACAAAATCATCATGAGCCGGCTTGCTCCTACAAGCCCAAAATCAAATCCTGCATTGTTAGGCCTACGCAAAAACATGCTGAAGCCTGCACTCCTGCAAGTCGACCCTTCGTCTCAACAGGGGTCAAGCTCGCAAAATTCAAATCTTCACTGCGACAGACAAAGGACCGCGTCCAGATTCTGTCCTTGCCAAGCTTCAAAGAAGACAAACTCGGCTGCTGCGCACGAGGGACTACATCCTTCATCGCCAAAGCCCAGCCAGAGCTGACTGAAGCACAAATTGCTCGTCGTATGCGTCGCCGCGCAGCATATCGACAAAAGAGACTTGAGAAACAAAGAACCCAGCGTTCTAATCTCCATGTCTCAAACAAATGGGTCGAAAAAGAAAGACCCGACCAATTCGTTGCTGTCCATATGGTTGGCAAAACCAGAAAACGCCAGAAGTCAGCAATCAAAATCAGTGTTAGACGTCCAGTAATTCGCAACGTCTCCCGGACACGAACACATCTAGAAGAATCCTCCACTCCTCTAAGCCAAGGACACCGGAGTAATCACTCCTCAGATTCTTCATCCAGAAGAATGAGCCCCAGCTCAGTCACCAGGACGATTTCTTCATTCGAATTCCGAGGGATGAACGTCTTGGCTACAAGTTCTGAGCAGCCTCCACCGCATGATGACATAACTGCACGCATCCAGCAGTTGGAGCAAGGACAACAGAGAATTGAGACTCTGATGGAAAACCTTATTCTCACTCTACAACGTCCACCACCTAACAACCAAACTCCTCCGAATCATGAAGATGACGAGGACAATGCAGAAAACAATGAGTCTCACACCCTTACCAAAAAGGACGTGGACGATATCCTCGCAAAAGCAAAAGAAGAGGATACATTGAAGGAACATGGGATCAAGCCACCCTACCCTCTATGGATGGACTCGGTTCCGTTCCCTGCAAATTCCAAGCAACATACTCTCCAGACATATACTGGGAAAGGTTCAGCCAGACAGCATGTCATCCATTTCAAGATCCTGACAGGAGCCATTGCGGATCAAGACGCCCTCAAGATTCGCCTCTTTGTAAGAACCCTAAAAGGTACAGCCTTTGATTGGTACTCCACTCTGCCGGAGAACTCCATCCAGAACTGGGCTATGCTAGAGACACGCTTCCTGACCCACTTCCAAGGTGAGGATCATCCTGTTACTATGGCTCAACTCTGCAGCTTAAAACAAGGAGAGAATGAGTCAACATACGACTTCATTCACAAATGGAAGGCAATGGCGTACAAATGCTCAGATGTACTGCTACAAGCGTCGCTAGTCGACATCTGCCGTAACAATATGAGAGCAAAAATTCGCTCCATGATCATCGGCGCAAATCAAAGAACCTGGGAGAACTCCTCGAAGCTTCCATGGAAGCTGAAATGGTGATCAAAGACCTCAACAGTCAGAAATCATCAAAGAAAGAGCCGACTGCTGTTACAACCTCAAAACCAAAGAAAAAGGAGGTTCTCAATGTGCAGACTAAATCAGCTCCTCAGCAACCAAAGAAACCTGAAAACAAAACTGCAGTTAAAAGACCTGAACTCGTTGATGCCTTCAAAGAACGTGTAGAAAAGAAATATC
Source organism: Umbellularia californica (assembly GCA_028538565.1). Lineage (NCBI taxonomy): Eukaryota > Viridiplantae > Streptophyta > Magnoliopsida > Laurales > Lauraceae > Umbellularia > Umbellularia californica. The sequence goes on from JAPQWN010000001.1 coordinate 64,315,084, forward strand.
CGCTCAATGAAGATGTTGAAGAAATCTTTGAGGCTTTCCTAGCAAATGGCAAACTCATTTTGCCAAAGCCCAAAAGACCGGGAGATGTTGGTAAAACCAATGATCCCCGATACTGTCCATACCATCAGATGATCTCACATCCTCTCAATCAATGCTTCGTTGTGAGAGAGAAGATCAATGAGATGTGGAAAAACGGAGTCATAACTTTCGACAAAAACTATGGCCCCGCCTCTGTCAACATGGTGTCATGTCGGCAAACTTCAAAGTCACCGAAGGAGAAGATCACTACTTCATTCAAGGTGATAAAAATGGCTCAAGTGTCCCAAGAATTGGTTCCCTATCCAACATTAGATGGACAACCTATATGGGTGCATCTCGATCTCCTAGATGATGGAAACTGGGAGATCGTCAAAACAAACCCGACCGCTTAACAGCGAAGGCAAGCCAAGAGACAACTCCGCAAGCTCAAACAGCAGCAGAAGTCTCAACCAAAATAAGAAGTCCTTGAAAAAGCAGAAACTTCTTCCACTGCTTCACTAGGGACGACGGAAGAATCTCTTCCCAAAACTTCAAATGCGGTAAGAAAATTCACCCTTGATGATTTCATGCCACCTCTATACAAAAATGAAACTGCGCAGGGGGCATCATACTCTTGCTACTCGGTAGTTGGATTCTCCATGAATGGATACGAGTCCAGTGATACTACCAGTGATATCAATGAGTGGGAAAAATCCCTTGAAATAGGAGAATACCTCTCCGACGAGGAATGGATTCCCGAGTCTCATCTTATGCTAGTAATCTGGTATAACCCATTACAGCCACAAGAATCTTGGTCTGATGATGAAGAAGACCAGGGCCCTGTTCAAGAAAATGCTGTCAATCCAGCACCAACCAATGTTCCGGTGGAACCCAACATTGGTGAACCACGAGGAGCGGGTGACGAAGAAGATTTGGCTCCTATGCCTGATCTTGAGGAATATGCAAGAATCTTGCAACATCTTGCCATACAGCAGGAGGAAGATCGCGTTAATGATCTTCGTCATAATCCAGAACCAGAATTCCCCGAAAATCAACGGAAACTTTCTCCCTTAACTCCTGAAAATGGAGAAAACAGTTAGATCGATGATCCTCTTACATCTGAGGATGAATCCGATTCCCAATAGTCTGCACTTGGGGCATCTCCTATCCAGATGACCTGCAATGCGATAGCTTAGGACGATAGTGCCTCTGAAGCTTCCGAAGACACGTGCACCCCAACCGGTAGTGTATCATCTGGAGCTATATTTTCTTAGGTGACTTCCACTGAGATATCATCCTCTCAGCCGTCGTCTCCTGAAGCTGTGACATCGGAACTCAAGCCTCTCCCGATTGATCATCTTGAAGAAACTCCTACCAATGAAATCTTCTTCAATGAAAACCAGTTGATTGGTCCCAGATACCCGATCTCACAGGCAATGTCTGGACTAATACAGAAAGGTTGTCGGAAGCTGTTCAGGACTTGTTCCCGGAAATTGCTCCGTGCAACACAATTACTGAAGACACCAATGCTGTTACAGAGACGTCTTCAGCAAAGGATCAACCCCTTGATCCTGAGAGTGATCTTCCAAAAGAAGATCAGTCTCTAGAGGCTCTTGAAGTTGGTAGAGGTACCCGTTCTGGCCGGGATTACCACAAAAATTACAACCAACCTTCTTCTTCTTATGTAAATCCTTCGAGAAATCAAGTTGTAAGCGCCCCAAGTGGCAATAATAATGAAAATGCAGGCCCGAAGGAGGCTTTCAAGTACGACTTGATTGAGCACTTCAAACACATACCTGCACGTCTGCACATCCTTGACTTATTACGAATGTCTCCACAAACTCGTGATAGTCTCATTTCAGAATTACAAAGGCTGAATGCGGATGTCGACAAACACGCCCCACAAGTCCTACAAATTGAAATGGACTACAGGGTCAAAAAATCAAATACTCCCCCAAAGGGAGAAAAGAAGAAAACTGAGGGATTAAGCAATGAATGCCTCTCGGTACAGAAAGCAGCAAGTGCGACAATTCCCTTCGACAAGGATGACCTCGTGCTAGGCGAGATAAAGCACAACCGACCCTTGTACTTTACGGGGTACGTCAAAGAAATGCCAGTACACAGAGTTCAGATCGATCTAGGTTCTGCACTCAACCTCATTTCTACTTCGGCACTCGAAGAGTTGGGCATCCCACCTAGCAAGTTGAGCCACACGTCTGTATCCATCTTCGGATATGACGGCAGTACTCAAAGGCCTATCGACAAAATCAAGTTCAAATTGCAAATCGGTGATCTTATTTCTGAAGTTACTGTGTATGCAATAAGGACCCTTTCATGCTACAATATACTCCTTGGACGCCCTTGGATACATGACAATGGTGTCGTTCTTTCAACTCTACATCAGTACATCCTGAAGATGAAAGGCATACGTCATTTCGCACACCATTTGGCGTGTATTGCTACACTGTCATGCCATTTGGTCTAAAAAATGCAGGTGCAACATATCAGAGGGCTATGATGAAAATATTCCAAGATATGCAGCACAAGACGGTCGAATGCTATGTTGACGACCTCGCCATCAAAAGCAGAAGAAAAGAAGACCATCTCGACGATCTTCGAGAAGTCTTCCTCCGACTTCGCAAACACAAATTGCGGATGAATCCACTAAAGTGCTTCTTCGGTGTCTCATCGGGTAAGTTTCTCGGATTCATAGTACGGAAAGCTGGAATAGAACTTGACCCTACCAAAGTCAAGGCTATCCTGGAAATGCCATCTCCCAGAACCCTAAGAGAATTGAAAGGACTTCAAGGAAGGTTGGCCTACATTCGACGATTCATCTCTAATCTATCAGGGAAGTTTCGTCCATTCTCTTGCCTGATGAAGAAAGGCGTAGACTTTGTTTAGGATGCTGAATGTGAAAATGCATTTCAAGACATCAAAGCATACCTCACCAATCCTCCAGTACTGGCTGCCCCCACAACTGGAAAACCATTTATCTTGTACAAAAGAGCTCTCGACCACTCTTTGGGTGCTCTGCTCGCACAAGAAAATGACGACGGAAAAGAAGCTGCTCTATATTACCTTAGCCTCATGTTGGTAGGTGCAGAGCATCGCTACTCTCCAGTCGAAAAAGAATGCCTTGCAGTGATGTTTGCCGTACAAAAGCTATGTCACTATCTGCTGTAGAACACAGTCTACCTAATTTCGAGGATCAACTTCTTAAAGGTCCTTGTCACAAAAGCAGGTGCTCTCAATGCCCTACTGGCAAAATGGTCCATTCTTCTATCACAATTTGATATTAAGTATGTACCACAAAAAGCAATCAAAGGCCAAGCTCTAGCAGACTTCCTCGCAGAGCATCCATTGCCTAAAGATTCTCCACTCAGGGATGATCTCCCAGACGAATTTGTCTACAACGTGGAAACTTCCTTATCAAATGCTTCCTGGGATATGTACTTCGACGGTGCAACCAGGACAAATGAAAAAGGAAAGCAAATATCGGGAATTGGCATCTTCTTTGTCAGTCCCGACAAATACATGATTCCACACGCCTTCTCGCTACTGGAACCATGTTCAAACAATGCAGCTGAGTACCAGGCCCTGATTGTAGGATTGGAACTCGCCCTCGAATCCGGCATCACCATGTTGGAAGCTTTTGGGGACTCTCAACTGATCGTCAACCAGATGAATCAGAAATATGAAGTCAGAAAGCCTGATTTGCTACCTTACTATAATAAGGCGCAGTCGCTTCGACAAAAATTCAACATCTGTCATATAACCCACATCCTCAGAGGTGAAAACATCCGTGCGGATGCCCTGGCTGGACTCGCCGCATCCATGGCAATCCAAGAAGGGGAAAACATGCAAATCATAGTGTGTCAAAGAAGGATTCTCCCTCCTCTCAACACACACCAAGCAGTTGCTGAATGCCACCAAGTGGTTGGAAGTCGGATGTCCATCCTCAAACCTCTGATTGACAACTGGAGAGATCCGTTTATTGATTACATCATGTTCGGAATCCTACCTGAAGATCCAAAAGATCGGGTAAGCATCCAAAGACGAGCCCCGAACTTTCATTTGGATATACCTTCAAAAGCACTTTACAGAAAATCCTTCAACGGAGTACTCCTACGCTGTTTGTCACAATAAGAGGCTGAGGAAACTCTCAAAGAAGTACATGCTGGTCTTTGCGGAGCCCATCAGGCTGGTCCTAAGCTCTACAACCAGATAAAAAGGCTAGGTAATTATTGGCCTACCATGGTAGCTGATGCAATACAATTTGCCAAGCACTGCCAAAAATGCCAGATTCACCGAGATTATGTTCACATGCCTCCAGAATGGCTACATCCAACAGCAATCTCATGGCCTTTCGAAGCCTGGGGTATGGACATCATAGGTCCTATTTCTCCCCCATCAAGCAAAGGTCATCGCTTCAGCTTCGCCGCTACGGATTATTTCTCCAAGTGGTCAGAAGCATTTGTGCTCAGCGAAATGAAGACCTCATCAGTCCTTCAGTTCTTGCGCACCAACATTATTTGTCGCTTCGATATACCTAAAAGATTCGTCCATGATAATGGACCACAATTCTGGGATCACAGATTCTACAGGTTCTGCGAAAAGTACAAAATCCAAAGTTGTCCTTCGACTTCATATAATCCAGCAGCGAACGGACTAGTAGAAGCCTTCAACAAGACACTCTGCAAAATTCTCAAGAAAATGGTCTCTAGTCACAAAAGAGACTGGGGCGACAAACTACCAGAAGCCTTGTGGGCCTATCGAACCACTGTTCGAGGACCAACCCATAGCACACCATTCTCTTTGGTCTATGGATGCGAAGCTGTTGTCCCCTTGGAAGTACAAATTCCTTCCTTAAGGGTATCTTTGCAAAATGACATGACGCAAGAAAGCAATGTCAAATTGAGATTCCAAGAGCTGGATAATCTCGATGAAAGACGACTCGAAGCTCTAAAAAGCATTGAGTTGTACCAAGCACGCATGGAAGGATCTTTCGACAAGAAGGTCAGGCAACGCGCCTACAAAAAGGGTGACTTGGTTCTTGCTGTAAAAAGACCCATAGTCTTTGCCAACAAATCCAAAGGCAAATTTGAACCAAAATGGGAGGGACCCTTCGTCATTGACAAAGTCTTCTCCAACAGTGCATACGCTCTTCTAAACATGGAAAGAGACAGATATATGCTACTCATCAATGGCAAGTTCTTGAAGCGGTACTACCCTTAAAGACTTCCTCAAACGGTCAGAGCGATATCTACACAGCCAAAGCCTATTTCCAAGGTACTTGCTCGTCAAACCCACCCCTTTTGAAATTTTCATCTTTATGTTGAAGTTTCCAAAAAAAAAATCTCTCAAAACAATGCTTACTTTCATCGTTTCATTGTTAAAAAAAAATCAAAATCCAAAAATCCAAGTCTAGGAGCCTCTTCCCAAACTTGACCAAAATTTCGATCCTTGAACCCAAAATTCATGGTTTGAAACAAAAATCGGGACTTAGGAATTTTCACCCTAGATCGCCTCGGCTTTTACAACCAAAATGGTTTTAAGTCAGAATTTATGACCTTCGTGTCTTTAAACAAAAAAATTGGTTTTTAGAAACCGTGGGGTAGCGACACTTAGTCGACACTCGCAAAACCTAAAAACCGGAAGGACGCGAACCCCATTCGATACTTCCAAAACCCAAAAATCGCAAGGAAGCGAACCCCATTCGATAGTTGCAAAATTTCAAAAATCGTGGAGAAGCAACATACCAGTTGATATCCACAACCTCAAATTTCAAAAATCGTGGAGAAGCAACATACCAGTTGATATCCACAACCCAAATTTCAAAAATCGTGGAGAAGCAACATATCAGTTGATATCCACAACCCAAATTTCAAAAATCGTGGAGAAGCAACATACCAGTTGATATCCACAACCAAAATTTCAAATGGTTCGAGAAAACCTCAAATTTCAAAAATCACGGGGAAACGACACCAAGTCAGTACCCATGAAAACCAAAAGTTTTGGGAAAAGCAGGGAAGCGACGCTTAGTCGATACTTGTACCCCAATTCGCGAGGAAGCGACATTCCATCGATACTCGCAAAACCCAGCCCGCGAGGAAGTGACATTGCATCAATACTCGCAAAACCGTATGAGCAAGGAGGCGACATTCCATCGATACTTGCAAGACCATTCAGCGGGGAGGCGACATTTAATCGATACCTGCATTTTGAAAACCAAAATTCGGCTATAAACGCTAAAACTCGGCTATAAAAGCCAAAATTCGGCTATAATCGCCAAAACTCGGCTATAAACGCCAAAATCCGGCTATAAACGCCAAAATCCGGCTATAAATGCCAAAACAAAAAAAAAAAATTTCGGCTATAAACGCCAAAATCGGCTTTCATTCCAACAAAATAAAATTCGGCTATAAACGCCAAAAGTCGGCTATAAATGCCAAAAGTCGGCTATAAATGCCAAAACAAAAAAAAAAAAAATTCGGCTATAAACGCCAAAATCGGTTTTCACGCCATCCAAAAACTTTGGCTCTCATGCCACAAACAAAATTTGGCTCCCATGCCACAAAATGAAATTCGGCTTCTATGCCATTCCAAAATTCGGCTTTGACGCTATCCAAAAAACTTTGGCTCTCATGCCACAAACAAATTTGGCTCCCATGCCATAGATAAAATTAGGCTTTCATGCCATCCAAAATTTCGGTTTTCGAACCATAAAAAACCAGGCTTTTCGCCACAAAATTGGCTTTCATGCCCAAAACAACCCTTTGACAAAAGATTTTCACAAAATGACAATCTTTTGATCAAATTCAAAACAAACATTCCCATCAGCTTTTACTCAGATTTGTTTTCATCGAAAAATGATTTAAGTAAAAAGAAGGGGATACAAAAATATAGTACCAAAACTGTTTATACATGGAGGTACCAAAAAAAAGAAGAAGGAAAAAGAGTTTGTTACAACTCAGGAGCTCAATCCGACATGGTCTTCAACCAAAGGTTCAACTCCTCAAGCAGACCCTTGGCCTTAACTTCCAAAGTTTTTAGGCCACGCTTCTTCAGAATGTCCCCATAAAAAGCGGCCGAATGCCGTGACCCATCTGCAGCACGAGGAAGTTCTTCCTAGAGGACCTGCCACTACTCATGCTCCTGAGTCTTCCTACGGACATTACCTTCAGCTTCCTCAACCTGGCGAATGAGAGTCCCCTCCTTGTCACGAGCCTCTACAATGGCGGTCCATTTGGCAGCAGCTTCTTCCCCCAAAAGCTCAAGACGCTGCCTAGCCTCGACAACCTCCTTATCAAGGCGGTCCAAGTCTTGCTTCAGCCCCATGATGGATAACTCGGTAACGTTCTTCTTCCGAACGATTTGCCTCCGAGTCTTCGTGACCTCAGTCAGCTCAGCTTTGACTTTGCTGGAAGGTTTTATGAATATCTCATCAAAGAAGTCACCATCTGGGAAACTCTTGGTCTCAGTCCATTTGTTTCCCAAGGTGATGATCTCCTCAACAAAATCCTTGGCGCTTGCGATGTCCAGACCGACTTCTTTGCTATCAGCAAGGATGTCCTGCACGTGTTTGATCATGCCAAAACCAGCTTCCAAATGACCTAAAGAGAGAGTCTCAACCCATGAGCTCAAGACAGTCTTCAACACCTTCCTTGCATATTGAAGGTGCGGTGCAGATGAGTATTCGCCATGCTCTGGTGCCCGACTGCCCATGTCATGTTCCATTGGAAGAATAATCAATAAACTCTTTCCAACTGAAGAAGCTGACTCATTAAAGGAAGCAGAAGCCCTCACTCCTAGATCAGCAGCAGGTACCCCTTGTTTTGGCTCTGAGGAAGACGGAGGAACCTCTCCTGTTGATCCACAATCTGCCGAGGAAAGGACAAAGGGTATGAATATAATCTCATAAAAAAAAACTATATCAAGATTATTATTGCAAAAATACCTGCTTCGACGATTGGCGGAGTACTCTCTGCCTCTCTGAGCTCATCCGAAGCATCATCAAAAGTTGCGTCTCTGGATGGCTCGAAATCGTCAGAATCCTCTGGCAAGTCAAGAAAACAAAAGCTACATGTTAGCAAATGACCAGCACAAACAAAAAAAAAAGAAGGAAAAAAGAAGCCAAAGCAATCATACCAGGTGAAGGTTTTGGAACCACTCCAGAGTCCCTGGGCTCTTCCTCAGATGCCACGACTGGATCCGTTATTGCCTCATCGGCCGGAACCTCGGGCATCACCAGGTCATCATCCTCTGCCAAAAGAAAGAAAGCAGCGGATTAACAACAAAAAAATCTCTTACAAGAGAAAAGAAGAAACAAAAGAAAGAAAGAGGATCATACCAGCTGTCTCCTCTTCTCTGCTCCTCTTCCTCGAAGGCTCGTCAGCATCCTCAGACACCTCCTCAACAATGGTGAGAGGAACTTCAATATCAGAAGAACTATCGTGCCGTTTCATGTTACGACTCTGTCCTCTCTTCCTCTTGCTTCGGCGGGTCAATCTTCTTGACAATACTGCCCCACTATCAACATCAGGCCTCTCATTAGAGTCCTCACTGGATGGTCTACTCTTCTCAGTAGACTCCATGGAAGCCTTCGTATGCTCTGCCTGTATCATAGCATCGATCTCAGCCTCCTCCTCCTCCAGCTGTCTCAAGACCTCACCAGGAATTCCTTGTGCAGCTCCGGATCTGATGATGTCCTGCTCCTTGAGAAAGCCTATCTTATGCTTCTCTCCAGAAAGGAAGGCCAAAACTTCCTCCCGACGGACACCATCTGATCTGCCAAGACCTTTCCCAGGAGACTGCTTGACATCGAGCTCTTTCTTGGAAAGCCCCCGGTACACTGAGAAGCTCTCTACGAACCACTTTGTGAAGCCAGCAGTTCGGAAAGTGGGCAGCTCAGGATAGGAAATCATGGCGGTAGTGTCCTCTGCACTGTAAAAAGCCCATGCATTTCTCCCATCCTGCAAACCTCCAAAACGCTTCACCATGCTCGAAGGCGCTCCAACAACGCCTTGAGAGAAGCCAAGCTGCAATACAAAACGCGAAGGGACATACGACTGGATATCGACGAAAAGATGTCTGCGGTACACCATCGTACCAACCCGTATGTTGAAGAGCCATCTCTTCTCCACGTCTGTCAAAGCATAGTGTCTTGCCGACCCTGCCCTGGTTGAATCACGGGAGACACCAAAGTCAAAAGCCTTCTTCCGCAAACCCGGAGAAAGCTTCACTGAAGACTGCCCAATCTCGACGTCCCTAAATCGTCGGATCCTCAAACGGACAGATAAAAGCGATTCGGGAACGGCCGTCCCTCTAGCCAAACGAATCATAAAAGGATCTTCGTCCTGTGCAAATCTCAAATGATGGAAACTAGGACAGTGGTATACATACCACGAATAGAAGATGTGGGCAGAAAATACCCTGTTCATGGGAAGCCCAAGCCAAACCAAGAAAGCAGCAGCCTGAAGTTCGGTACACAAATAGGAGTAAAGAGCAGGTACCAAAGCCAGCCGCTCTCCAAACGCCATCTGACAAGCCGGAAAAATACAGTGCGGCCTGATGTGCGTTCCATCTCCTCCAGCAAAAATAGCCTCACCCAACCAATAAGTGAGTTAAACAGCGAGATCCCTCCGCAAGGCAATGTCGGAACAAATGACATCTGTACTTACGAAGAACTTCCTCAACTCTTCTCGCATAGCAGCGATCTTCTTCAAATTTGATGCTTTAGCCCTAGCATCTTGGGCCATGCCATCAGAAGAATCCTCGCTGTCAAAAAAGTTGGAGCTGCAACTTGTCCAATTGCTGCACCTAACTTTCGAGCCCTCCTTCTCCTTCAAAAAATCATAGAAGGCGACGAGCTGAAAGTACACAAGCCTAAACTCCTCAGATTGCTCCTCAAGGACGCTGTCAATAGGCATAAACTCCTCATAGAGTTTGTCGAGGACAGGCAATCCGGTGATGGCGCTCAGTTCCTTCAAAGAAAAACCAATCTCACCATTCGTCACAATGAAGGTGTTGGTTTGTGGAAGGAATGACTCCAGCATGGCCATGAAAGCCTCATCGGAGAAAACGACGGTTTGCCGAAAAGCGCGAACCGCATCAAAAATCTCGGCCTCCCGAAGAACGGCCTCGCCAATCCTCAGGGTGTGATCAGTCCATGACTCCCAGCTCGAGTCAGCACTGAAACGGCCACGAAGTCGAAAAGGCTTCACCCAATTGCTGCCGTCACCCCGAAAAACGCCAAGGCCCACCGGTCTCAAATCAACCGATGGATGATCAGAACCTTGGTAGCCACTGGCTGGCATCAACATGTCCATACGGACAGGTGGCTTCTCTGCAAAACTGGAAGGGCCGCCAACAAAAACCCCGGTCTTGATCACACTGGTCCTCTTCACCCAGCTCGGAGGATCTTCCCTCTTAGGGCACGTGGGAGAAAGGCTTAGGATCGAGATGGACCGATCGAAAGTCGACCGGGTAGAAATAGTTCTCTCCTCACCATCTACTGTGTAAGAGAACTGAAAACATCTCCTTTGGTATGTCAAGTTGTCAAGGACTGCATCATCGAAGAAGAAGGTAGGCTTGAGCACAACGCTCTGATCGTCCGTAACCCAAGGACGGCTGCTTACCATGATCTTATAGAATTCCTCATCTTTGAGAGCGATCAATCGCTGTCTCATCTCATCACGATTGAGGGAATCACACTCTTCCAAGTTCTTCTCAACAAACTGGACCTTCTCCCAAGCCTGCTGAACGACCGCATTGAAAGATCTAGCAGACCGACGAGGTGCGTCAGTAACAGGACCTTTACCCTTGTTCGTTCTAGAAGAACTACCTGCAAAAGATGGGAGAGAAAAGATCAATCAACATCAAAATGACAGAATTCTGCTACAAAAATTCTAGCAAAATTTTGACATGGTTCCGGGGCAATTCCAACGAAAAGGAAAATACTCCGAAAAAGACAGGAAGCCTGAAGATGAGCTCAACATCGCTGCAAGCTCATAGTCAGTGGAGAATTCTCAAAGAATGTTCGAACTCAACATCGCTGCGAGAACAAGCCAATCTCATCAAAACTTCCGCAAAATCTGGAAAAGAGCTCAACATTGCTGCGAGCTTCAGAATCCGAAAATTGCAAACTTCCTCAAAATCCAGCAAGACCGAGAAAGAGCTCAACATCGTTGCGAGCTCAAAATCCCGATACTTGCAAAAGATTTTCAGGTATGCATCATCATACTTCCAAATCCATTTATAAAATTATGCATCAAAAAAATATCATCATGCATTAGATGCTAGGAAAACCTTGACCAAAGTTTGACCAATTCCAACCCAATTTGGTCAAAACCAATCAAACTTAGTCCAAGTCAAAAATCATGTTGGCTTGACCTAGAGACTCTAGCCTTCTATCTTGATGCATCAAACAAAAAAAAAAACTGCATACATATTGAAATTGCATAGCCTCATTATCATGGTGAGAAAACAGAGAAAAAAAAGCAAAAAATTGCTGACAAAAAAAAAAAAGTCAGCGTGTGGAAAAAAAAATATACACAGTGAAAAAAAAAAAACCGTGAAAAGAAGAAAAAAAAAACAAAGAAAAAAGAAAAAAAAGAAGAAGCACGAAAGAAAAAAAAGAAAAAGAAAACGTGCTTGAAGAAAAAAAGAAAAAGAAAAGAAAAAGAGGAAGGAAAAAATGAAGAAGCTACTTCTACAATGGAGATTCTTGTGGAGGAAGAAAACTTTCTCGAAGCCATTGATGGAGAAGAAGAAGAAAAGCTTGGAGATCCATGAAGAAGAGAAAGCACTTCTTATCTTGGATAGCACTCTTGAAGATTTCTTGCAAAAAGAAAGCAATGGAGCAAAAGAAACAACCCTCTTGCTTTTATAGAAGAGAGCAAGCCAAAAGAGGAAACAAGGAGAAAAGAAAGGAGGTAAGTGCTAAAATTTAGCTACTTTCCCAAAAAGAAAGATATTTTGAGAGAATCTTTCCACAAAAAGAAAACTTGAGAAATTCTCTCCAACTAAGGATATTTTTAAATATTCTCTACACCAAAGAGATATTTTTAGATATTCTCTACAAATATGACACCATGTGAGATCTAGGCCATCTTCAAAGCCTAAAGGTCCCATGGGTTAGCCCATATGAGCCAGGTTTGACCACCTAGGCACTAAAAGTGGCTTTTAGTCAAAATATTCCTCTTACCAAGAGCAAAAAAAAAGAAAAAGAAAAAAGAGCAAAAAAGTCCCATGCCTCTTTTGAGTTGATGGGACCATTTAAAAAAAAAGAGAAAAGAAAGCCTCATGAGTTTCAAAAAACCAAACCATCCAGCCTCATGAACCAAATTGAGCCAAAATCTTGAAATTGACATTTCACAAAACCAAATTCCGGTCCCCTAGCTCGCCACATACAGCTTGTTAGGTCACAAGACCAAAACCAAAATCAAAATCCAAACCAAACCAAAATCAAAAACCCAAATTTGACCCCCCCAACCTACCACATACAGCCTGTTGGGTCACAAGGTCAAAATCAAAATCAAACCCCGACCCCCTAACCTGCCACATACAGCTTGTTAGGTCACAAGGTCAAAATACAGAAACCAAAATCCAAAACCCAAAATCGAAACACCCCATGTCATTTTCAAAACTTTGCCTTGAAATGGTACGTGATCCCTCTCACTACCATAAAATTCCCTCGGAAACTCAGAAGGCTATTCAAAAAAAAAAAATGCTTAAGACTCTTGGTCAAGATGGAATCTCTCCTCCAAGTTTTTCTTCGAGGCACATTGACTCCAAAAAGCTACTCGTCGCTGTACCTCGAGGGGGCATTTGTTGACACCAAAAAAGTCACTAGTCTCATCAACATAAAAAAAGCCTCCTGAAGCTGCATCCTGCTACAAAACAAGCAAGGCTACTTCAAGCATCAGATTTTGTCAGAATCAGACAGAAACTGAAAGATCCTTCAAGACGGCCAAAAGAGGGTACACCTGAGGTTTCGGGCCATTCCGACATCGTTTGGCCCAACTTCACTACTCCGATAGCTTAACAAGCGCTCCCGGCAACGACATCATCGAAGACACCAAAACTTCGATCAGAGCCTACGGATGACTCCAAAATGTTTTCAAAGAGCTTCATGCCAAATTTCAAGTCAAACCGACAATGTTTGACCCTCCATCAACGCTCGAACAACAAAATCAAGCCTCCCGGCGGAGAAAACCATCGAAGCCATCACTCATCAAACAAAATACATGAGTGGCTTCAACATGCTTCCAAAAGGCTGCACGTCAAATTTCAAGTCATTCTGACAACGTTTGACCAGGTTTCGACGCTCCGAGAGAAAATCAAGCCTACTGGTGGCGGAGCGACCCGGGACCATGACATCCAAAACGGAGCTGATGGAACGTCTCAAAATGACTCCAATAGGCTCCTCGTCAAATTTCAGGTCAATCGGACATCGTTTGACCACATATCAAAGCTCGGCATTTTTCCCGCAGCAAAATCAAGTCAAGCATCGATGGGACCCCAAACGGCTTCACCTCAATTTTCAGGTCATTCCGACATCGTTTGACCTAGTTTCGACTCTTGACGGAAAATCGGCTACAAAGTCTTCGGCTTTCCCGAAAAATGGGAAACTTTGTGCTCCGATTTCGCACTGGTTCTCGTCAAGATTTCTCCAAGAAAATCAAGTCAACAATTGAGGAAAAATTTCAAGAAAAATACATAAGAAAAAAGGAACGAAAAAGACGAAAAAACGGCCAAAAACGACGCTCGGCGACCAAACGGGCCAGAGCCCTATGGTCGCCGGCGACCTTGGCCCGAGGTCGCCGGCGACCCTGGCCCAAGGTCACCGGCGACCCTGGGTGCATGGTTGCCCGGCGACCCTGCAAATCCGGGTCGCCGGATTTTGCACCAAAACGTCCGTTTTTCGATTCTTTTCGCGTTTCGGGTGTTCCTGCCTCTGTGATTTTCTGAAAATCCAATGTTTGATGCTTGAAAATGACTGATCTTCACCTACATCTCGGATCCGCCATCGAAAGCATGAAATCATCACCGATCGCTCCAAGATCGCCAACCGGCTGACTAAGAAAGTACACTTTCTGTTCGACCGATCGTGAAATCGACAAGACAGATGTCACTGGCCCACCAACATCAATCAATGTCTAAGATTGCACTACAATCTGACATCAAACAATGCGTGGATCCACCGGTGATGATTGCAAGAAGAATCTCAAAAGACGAGGCGCGGCCCGCGACTCTTCACATGCCTTGGCGACCACTTAATGACGTTAATTGACCCGTTTATGACAACTTAATGCGGTCATTAACTAATTATTTTGGACGGCCCAATCAGATTCAAGCATTTGGGAGTTACAAATCCAAGCAATCATGGCATTTAACCCATGAAACTCCCATCATCATGAAGCTTAAAAGGGAATTAAATGCCCACTACCTTCATCGGCCAATCACAAGCCATGAAAAAGGAGTTACAAAATCAACTTGTAACTCCTCATCAATTCTCTCATCATGTCTATCAATGCCAATACACACCTCATGGCTACCAAAAGCCTATAAAAAGAGGTGAGTTCCGAGAAAAAGAAAAAAAAGATGAAATAGATCCCAAGTGCAAGTTCTGAAAATCCAGAAAATCCAAGAGAGAGACGAAGTCCTGCTGCTTTGCTCCCGGAAGCACCACAAGGTGATCAACGTCCCTTGGGGGGCCATCCCCCCAAGGTCTCCTCCTTCTCCAACATGGCCTAAACGTGGCTTTTCAGCCCGTTTACTTGGTTTTTCATTGGATATAGGACCTCCTCTTGGTCCTTGTCCTTTAAAAAACCGAGGTTAGGAGCCAAGCCAAAGCATCAAAGCATCACATGTTCTCATTTGAAGGACGATGGCGAAGTCCATACATGACTTGCGACCGTCGATCTCAACGTGTCCCCACAATCTCCTGAGAAGTTAGATCCATTTTCTTACTTTTCTATTGTAGTTTGTATTTCTTAAAGAGACAAAAAAAGAAATCACAATTCTTATCTTTCATATTTGATGAGTTTTGTAAAATCGCCTTTCACGGCAAAATCGCCTTTCACGGCAAACAAACAAAAACGCCTCATACGGCATTCTCAAAAAACAAACTTGTCTCTTTTCTTAATATTTATGCAATTTGAAAAGTTAGAAAAAAGGATTGATTTCCTTTCTATTTGTGAAGGTGAATCTCCGGATTATCACCATTCCAAATTCCAAGTAGAAAGTAAATCTGGTATACCCGTACAAAAAATGTTGATACCCGCGATTCTCCCTCCTCCGCCGAGACCCAGGTCAGCCCCTGGGGTGCGGAAGGAGAGGACGGAAGATTCTTGAGGGTCCATCACGAGCAGGCGATCATCCCTGGCGTATTTGTTCGAATCTTCTAAGGCACGAACGAATCCCGTTCGGCGCGACTTAACTCGGAGGTAAAAGCTACCTCTCGACTTACACAGCTCATAGGCGTCCTCAATATCATGAACGCCTAGATTGATCTTTAAGATATTATTGAGCACGGCAGCGCCCATTATGATCTTGAAGCTATTTGGCATCAACTGACATGGACAGAGGTGCCAAGCTCGGAGACACTCCCTGAGCAAGGGATTAAGGGGAAACCGGACCCCGCCCTCTATTATGGCTACTAAGGGGAATGGCATCCGGCCATCATAGAGGCTACCATCAATATAGGCATTGGGTTCGGGAACCTTAAGGAAGACATCCTCAGGAATCTGATACCTATCCCTAAGGTCTCTTTGCGCTCCCTCGGATTCTAACCAGTAACTGTAGATGCCCATTTTTCTAGAGAAAGAAGGGGTAGAGGCGGAGAACAGAAGGGAGAATGGAACCCTAGATGCAGAAATAAGCAAGATAGGGAAAAGAAGACTTACAAAGACAGAAAGCAAGGAAGAGACTCGAAGAAGAAAATTCCTACAGCACTTCTCGTCGATCGACAAACTCCCTGTGAAACCCTCTGCAAAGAAGTCTTCTCTTTCACAGCAAAATGCGGAGTAAAGAAGAAGAAGAAACGATAAGGGTGCTCCCCTATTTATAGTAAGAAGAAGGTACTTTCAATAAAGGCAACCCATCATGGCGTCGTTTCGAAAAACACAGAATTTCGAAAAAGACCGTGTTTATTATTGATTAGCCGCCATATGCGCCGTTTCGAAAAGACTACGCATCCCGTGGAGAAACGACACGTGGTACCGTCAGCCTATTTCCCGCACGCAGTCAAGGCGAGGCATTTAATATCGCGGATAACGAAGCGACATCGGATGGACATGAAGGGACAACGATCTGATCCGAAGTCAGATTCAAAAATTTTGTATCCAAGTAATCTCACAGTTCGGATTCAATTTTCGATAGTACAGCCTCCGACCTCTAAGAGTTGGAGACTCTTAGCACTCTACCAGGGTCCTTGCAGATTTTTTCCACTGCGCTTCTCAAAGAGATCTCAAGCTCGGCGAAAGCTACAGCTCGGCTGGAGCCATTGTTCGGCTTCTCAGTTCGGTAAATGTTCATTTCAGCAAGGTTCCAGTCCTTATCAAGATTACTTCCAAAGGTACATTCCACATCATGAAGAAAAGATATTGTTGCTACAGGAATGATCAAGCAAAGCAAGCACATAGAGAAAGAGAATGGATGACGGAGAAAATTTGATTTTATATTAAGTCGTTTTCATTACATGAAGTCCAATACAATGGATCACTCGATTTCTCTCTTTCCTCACAAAATTTGTCTCTGAATGATGTGTTCTTCCTTTCCTGAAAGGCGCGTTCTTCACGGAAGAGCGACACCACGAGACGAGGTACAAGGTCTCTTGCTCAGAATAAATCCGGCGTTATCTCCTGACATAGATGTCTTATCTCCTATCATCAAGAGATCAAGATCTATCTCAAGAGAGACAGCACAGTTGGCCAGAAGCCTCAGGAGAGATAGCACAGGCGGAGGACGACCAGGGGCAATTTCCTCCCACTGAAAAGGAACCAGCCATCATAATTACATTGGACGAAGCTTCAAGCTCAGTTGGTTGGTAAAGGCGGACATTTTTCTCCCTGCCAACGAATATTAGCTCCATGAAGGCCAAGCCCCAATCTTCTTCAGTTAAGAACTTCTATATTCAGGATTGAATCACCCAGAAGAAGAAAGGCCCTATTTATAGATCTGGGCTGCTTTTCCCAAGCACAGGAAATCTGCGCTCTTCCATTTACGAAGGATCATTCTGCGCGCCAAACATGGGGAACGGATCCCTCTATTAACGAGCCACCATTCGAGCAGTGACACGTGGCATCATCGTCTTGTTTTCCTCCTCGATCGTACCATGGTACTTAATATCATTATAATATCTAGGGATGACGCGAAGGTATAGGGAAAGGGCAGGATGATGTTAGCACAGCGTCATGGAGAGACGAGCTCCAAAGAAGACGAATCAATTGGCCTTGGACATCTCTCTATTTATAGCTCCCGACCTCGGAGAGTTCTTTAACTCCCGAGGGATGAGAGCTAGGGGGTAATTGTGTGGGGGCATTCCTCGAACACCAAGAGTGGGCCCACTCCGCCAGTAATGAAGGGGAATCACGTGCCACTTCGGAACCAAACTTGTTAATAGTCTCGGTCTCGGTTATAGCACCAAAAGACCCTTCACAGTTCGGCAAAAAGCTCATCCTTGCCACGTAGTTCGGTAGACTTGCTTGCAGTGCTCGTACACTCCCTTAGCTCGGTCCTACCTCAATTCGGATGTATCTAACCTCGGACGTCCTCACCTCGGTCTCGGCCACCTATTTCGGACAAAGGGCATCGCCCATCATCCCCAATAGAGACGTGGCGTAACGACCGAGAGACGTGGCGGAATGGTTTATGAGGCAGCAAATACTAACGGGAACGGGCGACGTTACGACTGTAACTGAGGGATAGGCATTGACTGAGCGGTTACCCAAATTAAAGGAGCGGGATCGACTGAAACGGTTGCCCTGATTAAGGGAATCGCATCAATCGCTCTCTGATTCTTATCCACGATATTGAATCCTCACGACGGTATAAAATAGAGGACTTAGTCTCCTCCAAAGGTACGCATTTAGACAACCCATTACTGTCAGAGCCATTATTCTGTCTCTCTAAAATCTCTACCCTACTGTCACGTTCTTACACTGACTTAGGCATCGGAGAGCCTTGCACTGCCCACAGCCAGGGTCTTTGACTGCTCTTTTCTTCTTCCTCCTTTCAGGTTCTATCCAAGGCATCACATCTTCTCTTCTAGTGGGTCTCGAGATTTCCAACTCCGGGTTCGTGAAATTTCGTGCACCTACAACTGTCATACATGGGACTCACCTATAGAAATTAAAACATGGTTGTTCTCCATTTTCTAGCAATTGTGGGTGACATGGGAGATGCCATTGCAAAAAAATAATAAACATTTAAGAAAAGGTACTTCACCCAAGATGGAGGGAAAAACACAATGTGAAAGTGCATTTTTCAAGTACAAAGAAAGTTTGAGTTTTCCAGTCTCTTGACTTGACATTCGGACTTGTAGGTGACAGGTCATTTATAGAACACATGTCCTCATATTTATCCTCTGATACACAAAATTACACTTGCTCTAAATTACAATACATGATGGAGAAGAATAAGAAAATGTCAAAGAAGGCTAAAAAACCATTTTTCTCGTCTCGAAGACCATGAATGCATAGGAACACAATTCCTTTCATTTTTCAAGTTCTTTGTAAATCCCTACAAGGGTCTAGAGGTCCATTAGGCCTTGTTTAAAGTCCTTGGGTTCCAACACTAGGTTTGAAAATCCCAAAAATATTTGAGTTCTACGGTCACTCACGATTACAATTACCTCATGATCAACCGTGAAGAGCCTACGGTTAGCTTTGGGTCACTTACGGCTAGCCGACTATCGTACCCTGAAAACACATCTCTTAATTGAATTTCACGATGCCTGTAAGGTTAGCTTTCGATTAGCCTTGGGTGAACTATAATTAGCCATAGTTTAAATACCCTGAAATGCAAGCTTCCATAAAAATAAAAAATTAAAAAAAAAAGTGACCGTGAGACTCAATTAGCCTCTATGGTGACTGTCGCGACCTTGGACCGGGCCCGTAGGCCTAATTCGGGATCGGGACATAGATTGGATGAATGAAAATGATATGTGCCAATGCCATAGTGCATATGTTTATTTGGCTAATATGTACACGGATCGGTAAAGAATATAATTCCATCCGTGCACGTAATTTCCCATAGGTGTTCGCGGTGAGGATATCACGCACATAAAATTTCTCATACGAGGTGCGGAAGCGTGTAGCAAATCAATCCATAAATCATTTCAAGATAATAAGAACAATAGCATGTATGAACAACTTGATGTCAGAGTGAGCAATGATCATTATAGCATTTTCCCAAAGGTAGATGTTAAATGTTTATACAAAATATCAGTTAATTATCACTCCCCAAAAATAAAGGCCAACAAAGGCCAGTACAACCAAAATAATTTCCAAAAGAATGTGTTAGACACAACTCCCAAAATATTTTGTTTCTCAAGGCAGCCAAATGTCTAAACGACATCATCAGCCTGCCACTCTTCTAAACGTCGCGGTTCTCCAACCGCTTCCTCATGCTCCTCCTCGGGATAAACGGCGTCTGAACCTAAGTACCAAAGAAAGGGTCAGACACGACGGTTTGGCAGGTGGGTGAAAAGATATAACAACATAATAACAATAATGAATTTACATTGGAAAATATTAAAACCTGTTTAAACAATATTTTCCTATAAAAGAAGTGCATCACTTGTTAGAAAGTCATATGCAACATAAAAGTATGTAAAGGTACCAAGGAATCAGGAACTAGCAAGATGGCAACCACACGAAGCTTAATCCTCTATCATCGAAGTGATGAGAGGACATCGGGGCGTTGATCTCTGTCACACGATGTGAGGAGATTCAACGAAAATATAATAATACATATAACTATACGGGATGGCACCACGGTAGCGAGCCGGGTATCGAGACAGAACGAGATCCAAACTGCAGTTAGTGGGACGGGAGGGGGACCTCCAAGTCGGTGGATCAGATCGACAAGGTCGTCTAGGCTTAGTGGTGCCAACTCATAGGTCAAACAATAGAAATCGAGACATGTATAAAATACATATGATGCAATACATAAACGGGCGGGACGGGGTGCTCGTAGACACAAATACCACTTTAATATCGGGCAATGCACAACGAGTTAGCAAAAATGCTACAAATGTAATTTTAGTGTTTTCGATAATGACAAATCATATATCATAAATTTCGGGAAGTGCATATTGCAATCTTGAGGGCAATAGAACACCATTGGATTTCCAAATCTTCTGGGCTGGGCATCAGGGTTCAAGATTTAAATCAATGTGAAGAGGGGTCCCGTATGTCGAATTCAATATAAACTTGGTACTCCTTGAGGTTTGAAGACATTCCGGGCTCCCTTTACACATTGGTAGATCAAAGGTCATTATTAAATCTTCGTGACGCGGTCTCTTTCTCAAACGACCTCATACATTGCCTCTTAAATATCCCCGACACAAAGGGGCTCCCAATTAAACCTCTTCCAAACATTTAAATGTCATATCCAGGCTCCCAACACAGCCCTTGGTCAACAGTACACATCGCTCGAGCAGATCTAGAGTTCGCTCGGGCAAAGTGTTCTCTGGAAGGGTTCGCTCGAGCAGACCTGTCCAGTGTAGGTTGGCTCGAGCGAACTATCAAGTTCGCTCAAGTTAACTGTCCTTTGGATGGGTTCGCTCGAGCGAAGTGTCAAGTTCGCTCAAGCGAATTGTCCAGAAAACTGCAGAAATGCAGTTTCGGGCTCCTCTCTTTCTTTTCTTTTGCAAACATCTTTGGGCAATCTTTTTACATAAAAAGGAGGCTCACAACCCACTCCAAACCACACTTATTTCCCCCATTCAAAACACTCCACAAGATGCATCACATCCCTTACATTCTTCTCCATTTTATCAAAAGAAACTCAATCATACAAGAGATTCACAAAACCCATTGATAAGCTTAAACAAAATCAAGTGCATACATTTTTTCAAGAATTTAAATAAGAGGGAAGAGGTCTATCAATGTATATAATTCAATAACAATGGAAAATATGTAAAGAGGATATATAGTAAATCTCCAAAATTATATAATAGCAAACTACATTCAACATAAAACATAGAACTACTAACACATCCATTCATCCACCTGCCTTAGGTTTCTAACAAGTCAAAGAGGCTTCCAATCTCCCTTTCTCAAGGCCAACCTACAAACACATTCCAAAAACCCCAAATACAAACCCTAAATGGTCAAAACTATGAATGGGGAAGAAAGAGCTTGCAATAAGAGGATAGAACTTCCCTAAGGTGAGCAAAACTCAAATCCAAAAGGTGGAAGAGGAAGCTTACAAGAGGGTTCTTCAAAAGGTCAAGATAAGCTCCAAGAAGACTTCAATGGGGCTTGATTCCTTCACAAATGGTGTCAATAGAGAGCTTTCATGGGGAGGAAGAAGAAGATGACTTCCATTTTTCTATTGGTGCAAGACTGATAGTGGATTGGAGATGAAAGAGCAAGAATGAGAAGGAGAAGAGAAAACCTAGCTTAAGGTTGGGATTTTGAGATGGAAAAAGGAAGAAGAAGGAGAGTTCTCCTATTTATAGTAAGTGAGGATGGGCTCCACCACTAGAAATACTTGTCGGGCTGAAATCATAGCTTTCGGGACCTCGGATGAGTCCGACGAAGAAGGGGAAAATGATCGTCGAAAAATCTAGTTTCTAAAAAATATATATTTCAAGGGTTTTGGAGACGTCAAATTTTGTGTCCAGAGCTCATTAAACTACTTGTTCATGTGCATCAAGAAATCCATGGCCCCATTCCACAAAATAACCAAAAACACATACATTGAGCTTGTGTAAGGGCATCCAACATTTGAATCATGTGAGAAACCAACAAACAAGCTTACTGATAAGTCCTCAAAATTTTGGTTTTATATGAATAATTTGGAACATTTTAGGTACTTATTCATTCTAAATTGCATCAATTACGGTAAAATCGTGATTTATGCATTTAGAGATTCATTATAGTATTTTAATACATAATTTTCCCATAAATCACATGTATTGCATAAAATCATGAAAATCAATTTTTGAAAATCTTTGCCAAACCTTGAGTTTGCATGAAATGACCTGGATTCTCTTCATCATTAGTTAGTTTAAGTCAAATCATATCCAATGATGTTATTTTATGCTATCAATTCATGTGAAACGAATTCGCATTCATGCATTTGTCACTTTAGGGGTGAGGATGTCATTTCACATAAAATGACACATTTTTTGCATGAAATCACTCAATTCATCATTCACTGGATTCTTACGGATATCATCTTTCTTTCCTCAAAATCTCGAGGAATCCTAGTTTGACCAGGACTCTTCATGAGGAAGCCTAGTTGCACTAGATTTATTCTCTCGGTCAAATTATTTTCATTTCTGCATGTAACGCACAAACTGGGACCCATGAAACTTCGTCCGAAAAGGAAATCCTAGTCAGATTAGGAGTCCTACTGGCATAAGGACTCTTCCCCATGACCCACTCACAAGCACAGAAGAACAAAGTTGGTCCTGCAGTGAAGAATATAAGCTGAAAATGATAAGAAATGAAGCAAGTGGACCCCACACACACGTGATCTCACATATGTGGCACGTCCATATTAGGGGAGATCCAGTTCTCTTGCTTACTCCATTTAAACTATCATTGAAGATAATTCCATGAAAATCCAAAGAAATTGCCAAAGACGGTCATAAATTGGAAAGACTCCTTGCATGAAGAGGAGATGTGCTCAAATTTTGAAATGCAAGGGGGTCCCACACACACCCTTGGATGTCCCACACTCTTTAAAGATTGAGCTTCCAAAATGTTATTGCTTTCTCTTCTCCTATTATTTCAAAGAGTCCTAAGCAAAAAAGGCATTGGAAGTGTTAGATTATATGGTCCCAATCCAGTGGATAATGTGATAAATTGATTTATTTCTTTATTTATCAATATAATCATATTTTTATTTCATGAGATGAATGATTTTATTCCCTGTTTGCACATAACCAATACGATTGATGTGATGATTTATGAGATAAATAGGAGCCCACAAGTATATTAGATGTGATACATGTGTGTGGATGAGACCCACATGCGGGAGACAAATGTCATAAATATTATACTTAAATTGACTCACAACTGGTGGTAAGATTGGGCATCTCATATGACAAGGTTGCAATATTATAATCACTATGAGATAGTGTGATTTGTCTCAATCATCGGAGTGTAAAACTCTAGATCATTGTACTAGTACATTGGATGTATTAAAGGACCATGAGATGCACCTTATGAAATACTGTCTTTACTTTAAAGTCTGCTCTCATAATTCTCTAGCAATAGGCTCTTAATCTTGAGACATTAGTAAACTTAAGTTTCTATCTATTCATTTGCTTTGAGTCGCCAATGAGTGAGGCCAACTGTAGGTCAACACCTCGGTGTCTTGGGTACGTGGTAGTAGGACTGTGGGAACATTCAATGGTCAAGATGGAATCTATCTTTGTTATCCCTTTGAACCAATCAATGGATTTATCATTGGTAAGTGCGCACCCATTTTAATTAAGAGTTAATTGGATGGTACTGATGATCACTGTGATTGATTGGATCTCAATGATAATAAGATGTGGATCTAAATTGGTTGGGCAGATCTAATTGATCATGGATATAGATGGAGGGTCCTACTTGTGGTCATAGGGAAGTTTAGGATCTTCTTGTAATTAATTCCTAAGACTGGAGTATAATTGCATTTATATAGTAGAGTTATTTTTAATTAACTATGGGCTTGGATTGCACATGAGATGTGGGTCAGGATGTCCCAATTGGAGCCAGCTTTCTAATTGAGACAAGTGCAAGTATATAGTGGAGTTATTTTTAATTAACTGTGGTCCCCACACTAGCCCAATTATTAGATCATTATTAATTATACTTGAACTCAAAAGGAAAGGAAATAGAAAGTTACTAATTGTTATGGAAGTGAGACTTCTAATAATAATTAGAAAGGAGCATGTTACTAATTGTTATGGAAATGAGACTTCTAATAAGAATTAGTAAGTAAGAGGAGGTTACTCAAGCTATAAATAGGGGAGACCCCTTGGACGTTCAACACACATTCCCTTTGGAATTCACGCCCAAAGCAAGAGTTACTCATCTACCTCTCCTCTCTTTTCTAGTTTCTCTTCTGGTTTCCCTTTTGAGGTTCTAATTGGCTTTTCTTTTGGAGATTCCGCCATTTTCCTTGAGAACAGAGATCTAAAGCGGGTCATAGCGTGGAAGACAATTAGGTCTTGGAGATCCTAATTTGTTACAAAGAAAAGTTTTTCATCAAGCAAGTTATCAACTTCTCCATTAGAGCACAACCAAGCTCCCAAGGTATCATCTACTTCCTTGTATGTTATGGATTTATTGTGGATGCATGGTGACACTATTATCTATCTTAGAGATAGTATTTCACTGAATTTGATCATGAGTTTGAGGTTCTTGGATCCTGGATGTGGTTTATAGCCTTATGGGTACTTGATCCTTGAGTCAAGTGGGTTAAAAGTTTTTAAAACCTCTCCATGAGGCCCACCTACTTCCAATAGGAGGACGAAACAAAAAGAGATAAAGTTCAAAGAGAAAAGATGAGAAGATGAGAAGAATTGAAGAAGACCCACCAACTTGGGTGTGAATTCCAAGGAGGGAGGGGTGGCCAAGGTAGGGTCCACAAAGTTCCAAAAATTCAAGAATTCTATCCCTTTTTGGTGAGAAGATTTGAAGACTCGGATTTGAAATTAAAGATCAAGAAGAGAAGGAAAGAAGATTAGGAAGGAAAGAAAAACCTCAAGAAATTGCACAAAGATGCATGGACGTCCAAGCCACCTCCATCCATGTGTTGCACACCCATTATAGGGCCCACCCCATTCCAAGTTGCAATGATTCAAATTCTTCATATTGGAATACTATTAAGTGGGCCCTATTGTGAAGATTTCCAATATAAAAAAGGGTGTCCAAAGAAATCCAATGGCCAGAATTTTATCTCATCATATCCTAACCCCACTCAAATTGATTGGCAAAGGATAAAATTATCTATCACTTGAGATAATCTCAATCTTAAAGAACCCCCTCTCTCTAGTTCCTCTCTCTCTCTCTCTCTCATGCCCACTCCCTCTCTTTTTCTCCATCCCCTCCATTATGCCATCTCTTTCTTCAAGAAGGCTAGTCCAAGTTGAAGACCATAAACTAGAAGAGGCTTCTTCATCCTAGCATGAACATCCATGATAGTAAAGTACTTGTTCTTTTTATCATCTTCTACTACTTGTATGCTCTCAATTTCTATTCTTGCTAATCTTTCGAAAAGGGTTAATTAGTCGTGCTTAGGGTAAGGTTAGTAGAAGGTTGTCTTAAACAGAATGGCTTGACTAAGTATCCTCCAACATGTGTTCTAGATCTTGAGTCTTGTACATGAATGGGAAGCGATGCAAGTTAAGAAACCAAAGTGAATGATTTTGTGCCTAGTAATGTTCATGAGGCATATCTTGAAATCCCGTGCCATTTGCACACTTGTTTAGGGTTAGCCCCTTGCTGACAACCCAAGTTGTATAACACGGCCATAGATTTGTGATTTTAGGAATTTTTGGCCCAAGTAGGAAGAGCAAGTAGAAAGAAACCTGAACTCACCACATTTAAATTCTTGTATACTTCGCCACATTTAAATTCCTGAAATTTTTACCACATTTAAATTTATGCACCTTTTATTATTTTTTTTATGAGTTCTATCTTTTCTAGTTTGTTTAATGGATAATTTTATGGTTGGAAAGTTGGTCATGGCATTCATTAGTGTTAGGGTTTTTGTTTAAACATGTTTAAGTTGCTGGAAAATCAATTTTGAGACTTGGTTTGAAGAGAGAAATTCAAATTTGAGACAAGTCAGAATTCTAAAAATTAAGGATTATACACTATTGTCAGCAGATTCAGCATAACTATGAGCCAAAAGTATGCAATTCAAAATCGAGGAAAATCATCTTATTTTTACTTGAAATATAGAGATTTTAAACCTTGATAGTTGTTTTGTCAAACTCCAGAATTTTGGATTTAAAAGATCTCAGGAAGTTAGTTTTCCAAAGGCCTATATATGATAACTCAGTCAATCTGTGCATAAATGCTGTGTAGAAATCAGTCAACTAGTTAACTTTAGGCATTTATAACTTTTGCATCTTAATTCCCTTTTCAGTTCTTTTTTTTTCCTTTTTTTTTTTTTTTTCATGCATCATCAGAGTTTATGTTCCAGCCATAAAATTTAGTTTTAGGTCATATTAGGTTGCACATATAGTTCATCAAAGTTAGGCCAGAATCACAGTTTTTTTAGACTTCGGGTTTTTTAGCATGCATCCATTATGTTGTCCAGATTTTAGTTCATTCATTATCCATTGTAGTTTTCATCTTTGCATTAGATTAGACTTTAGAATTGAGATTTAGGGCTGCTTTAGAATTTAGGAATAATTAATTGTATTTTAGTTTAATCAATTAACAGTTTAATTAATTAGGATACCAACATGCATAGTTTTAGTTTTTTTAAGGAAACTTGCGTTAGGAGTTTTAGTTTTTATTTTCACTAACTTTTAGGATAATTCCAGAGCTTGACTTCTTTCTTATTGTGGTTAAAGATAAGATCTAAAGA
The DNA here is from genome assembly GCA_028538565.1 of Umbellularia californica. NCBI lineage: Eukaryota > Viridiplantae > Streptophyta > Magnoliopsida > Laurales > Lauraceae > Umbellularia > Umbellularia californica. The sequence continues at coordinate 64,341,877 of JAPQWN010000001.1, forward strand.
TTGGAAATTTTTCGAAATCTGGATAACTTTAGTTTTGGACTAGTTTGAGATAAGTTAGAATTCTTAATCTTGATAACTTAAGTTTTTTTTTTTAATTTGAATTATTTTGAAATATCCAGGATAATTGAGAAGTTTATAGAATTAGAGAGTCCTAGTTTAGTTTAGTTCTAACTTATAGCAGTATTTTATTGGAATTGATGAACTTGGTGGATTCTTAAATTTTTATTTTAATTGTAGGTACAATTTCAAGTTGGAAAAGACTTTGAATTCAAATTGCTATCCTTGGATTTGACCCCGCTCTTAATGGGTTACTAAACTACAACGCATCCTTGCACTTGGGGGTGATGAACACTTAAATGCATATTATTGTAAGTGTTCAACTTGTCATAGATTGTTGCTTGATCCTATTCCCCACGAATTCCAAGCTATACACACTCTAACAAGCTTAAATAGCGAAAGTGCCCTCCGCTGCCCCCCCTCGCCCCGATTATAACACCTTTAAGAGCTTCTACAGTGTTGAATGGATGAGATGGGAAAGAATGAACTTGCATACAACATTTCTAGGCTTATCTAACTGATTCCAAGCAAGAAGAAGCATTTGGGGAGAGGTTTACTTACCAAGAGGACAAATGGGAATGAAATGAAGGAATGTGGGCTCGAGGAAGATGAAGTAGATGTTATAGATGAAGATGAACTTGAGCAAAATCACATGCAAGAGCTCTTCGATTGGTTCAGAAGCAAGAAGATGGAGAAGAGAAAAAAGAAGTTTCAATAGAGAGAAGGGATTGAAAGAGAGTAAGGATCGAGTGGGGTTTTGGGACGGTTTTAGTATGGAATTCCCGGAAATTACATTGAAGTCCAGATTTAAGTGGGTAATGTCATTTTGGGTCAAATGAGTTGAAAGTGGGCCTTAATGGGCTCAAATGGGTTGTGTCAAAACATAAAGGTCGTTCATAATGGGCTCAAATGGGTTGTGTCAAAACATAAAGGTCGTTCATTATGGAACTCTCTACCCAACGAACCCAAAATCTCCCTATTTTTGAAATCATAAACTATCCTTCGCATAAAACCCAAATTTACAAAAAGGTCCTAAATTACCTAGTTTGGCTCAAACCCCCCTCTTATCTACCTAGACGAAATCATAAACATTCAAAATAATACATTTAGCATCTAATAGTTAATAATTAGGTGTTAATTGAGATTAAGAAGGGTCGGGGTCTTACATCCTCCCCCTTAAGACATTTGGTCCTCCAAATTTAAATCATACCTCAGATAAAAGGTCTGGATACTTCTTCTGCACATATTCCTCTAACTACCAAATATACTCGTTGATGAGACGGTACATTTAGGCCCCTCAATGATGACTTTATTACACCTTGGGATGATGTTATGTGGCCTTATTTGTGATATTTTCTTGTTTGCATGTGTTTTAGGTGAAGAGAGTGAAGTTTGAACTTATTGGAGGGAGATGGCCTTAACACAGAGTAGACTGGGCAATTCTGGTTGGACGCCAGCACATTGGCATCCAGACACCAATTCTTGCAAGATATACTAACGTTGCCAGATGCCAGCACAGTGGCGTCTGGACGCTAGTTATGGGGAGACTCTATTTCTTTCCGCGATTTGAAGAAAATTGGGGGGGAAAAGCTATTAAAAAAACTCAAAAACTAGTATTAGGGTATTCAGACTTGAGAGAGGCAACCGGAGGGTAGATTTTGGAGGGATTAAAAGGATCGTGAATGGAGGTTTCATTGAGGATTCATCACCGATCTCTCTCCATGAGTAACTAACTCTCCATCTTAGGGCTATGATGAGGCCCTAGTCATATGCTTTTAGTAATGTATAGATTCTAGGGTTTTGGTTTCAATGCTTTGATTATATGATGTGAATGCTACCACACTACAAGAAAATACATTTTTAGCGTTGAACTTGTAGTGGCAGTCGGACAAAAATGCCGCTATAAATGACTTATAGCGGGGGCCATATAAGACAATTTCAAAATCACTTGTAGCAGCGGTCTTCGCTTTGGATGTCAGTTAAAATCTTGGTCCCATGGCGCCAGTCTTCCGCATGAAATTTTTTGGTTTTTACCATCAAATGTATAGCTGCGGCCAATACTTTTGAGGGTAAAATGAATTTGCAGCGTCCACCATGCCCTAGCCGCCGTTAAAAGCTATTTATTGTAGCAGCCATAAGTGGCCCCTGCTAAAAGTTATATTAAGAATCTCACCTTTTATGACCTTATCCCCCTCTCTCACTTTGGTGCAGAAATCCCTAGCCTAGACGGACCTTTCTCTCATTCTCACCTCTCCCGTAGATGATCCACTCGGCATCGCCCTCCACCTGTGCAATACCAGCTAGTCCTCCTCATCCAACCACTGTGCACACCTCACGGCACCTATCATCCTCTCCCTCGTCGCCTCCCTGCGCAGAGTCTCCACTGATCTCGCCGCCCATTATCCCTTTCACGCCACCCTCTCCATCGTCACCATCTCCTCATGCACAAAACCTCACCAGAGCCTCGGTAGAACATATCTCGTCACCGACAGTGCTGTTGCCCTGAGGTGACGCCCAGACACGTCCGTCTCCCCTTCCACGCCAAACACCCGAACACTTTCATCCATAGGTAAGGAACCGCTCCTTCTCTCCCTATCATCTACCAATACCCACTACCTCTGCTCCCCAACGCTGGTCCCTGCAACACCCAGTGCTTTGCACCGTTTCACAGCACTTGCACACAGCCACACGCTTCCCCTCCATCTTCTTCCTTTTTCTTCTTTTTCCTTAACATCACCCTCCCTCTGTCTCCTCGCTGCTTCTACCCTTCCCCATCGTGCACCACTTGATGGAAAATATCTAATTGATTTAGTTTTACTTTTTGCAATAAATGAAATCACTATGAATATAAAATGCTGCCAATTTATTGGTTTTCTCTTTTAATGTTATATCTAGCTTTAGTTTTCGCTTCTTGTAGTATTGAATACTATTCATGTAATGGTGCTTGAATCCAAGATAATCTATGCCCAAGAGATATGATATTCCCAAATCTAAACCCACATGATCTATTTGGTGACTCCGTGGAGGATTGTAAAAAAGGGTCTTTGGAGCATTGATATTGAAACCCGAGGTCTATACTTGCCATTATACGAGGCTATGGTGGATTCATAACCTAAGGCCTTTTTTTAATTGAATCAAAGTTAATTTTTAATTCGATAATTTAGGAATTAAAACCCCAAACCAATCTTTCATTCTCTCTTAGGATTAATTTAGGAATTGAAGTTGGAATACAATGAAACTAAGCCTTTTTGTCCTAGTAGATACGATACCCGGCTAACATTAGTATTATTACGAGTAGAGATAGTAGCTATTAATTTATTTTTGCAAATCTCGCTTTTGAGCGAGCACTCGTATGGACCGTGATGCTCCCATAATATCTTCACCCATCAGATGGTCCTTGTATTTAGAACTTAATCTTTAGTGTCAATCACACACACGGGTCTCTCAATGTATGTAGCATCCTACTTGATCTCGAATGGCTCGTGGGCAATGGCATGCGGTGGATCCGACACATACTTCTTCATGATGTAGACGTGGAAAATGTCGTGCACTCTAGACAACTTTGAGGGTAATCTCAACCTGTAGGCTAAGTCTCCAACCCTACATCGAACATCGAACGACCCAATATAGTGCGAGGATAACTTGCCTTTCTGCCTGAACCGAATCGTAATCTTCATCGGTGAAACCTTCAAAAATACCATGTCCCCAATTCGGAAATCAAGGTCTCTCCTATGATTGTCTACATAGCTCCTTTGCCTACTCCTAACCATCTTTAATCACTCTTACACCAATTTCACCTTTTTACTTGTCTCCCCTATAATTGTTGAAAACTTCTTGTGCCAACCTTTTCCCAATACATTGGAATTCGATGTGAGAACCCCCTCTTGTGGACCCTCACTTTTGATTGAATTATGTTAATTATAGTATCTTGTATCTTATTATGATAATTAGTATGGATTAGTAACGGTAGTATAGTATTTTACTAGTATTTTAGCCTAATTTCTTTGATTTAGTCTCTTTGTATTTCATAGGTTCTATAGGGTGTCTTTTGTGATTATAGGAGTTTGTTAGTTAGTTAGAGGCCCTTGCTAGTAATTAAAAGTAATATGAGGGGCTTCCACTTGAGAATATTCTCATTTCCCCTAAAAAGACCTAAAAGCCCATGTACCTATCCTAATTTATAACTAACAAAGGAAGGACATTTTAGTAACTTCCTTTCCAACACAAACTATAATGAACTCCATGTTCTCATCTCTCATTTCCCTCTCTTTTCTCTCTTCTCTCTCATTTTCCCTCCAATTCCCTCATTTCCCTCCAAGATTTCCCTCCCTTTCTATCTCTAGAAACCCTAGATCTAAGCTTCCTCGCTACTAAGGAGAAGAACTACAACAAGCTGCTGTTATTATCTTCTTTAAGGATCCCTCTCATCTCATAAACCTCTCATCTCTCTACAAATCAAGGTACTTCTCTTCTTCTAGTTCAATTTTCCTAGAATTCTCTCTTCTCTCTCTAGAGATCCTTTCCTTATTGCAATTCTCTTGTGATTTTGGATTAGGATTTGTAGATCTACTTAGATCTGAATTTTTGGGTTGATTGAGTGATTGGAAGACCTTAGAAGCTTGGGTTTCGACTTGGAGCTTGGATTTATCTATTTCTTCTATTTTCATTGCTATTGGATTAGAGGCAAGTATAATATACCTCTTTAGTATATGTAAGACCCCGACCCTCAATTTTCGGGTTTAGCATTGCTTTAATCATAATTTAGCTTTTTAAACAAGATTAGAGATGATTTGACTTTGTTTTTGAGTTTGAATAGATTTTTCATAACTTTGGAGAGTTTTAAAAGACCATTGACTTTGTTTTGACTCGACCCTTGTAAATTGTATTTTTGTGAAAATTTATTCTTGGTTTCTAAAAATTCCAATTTTTATTCCTTTTGACTCATTTTATTGTTATAAACAACTTTCATGTTTTGACCATCTTGATTTAATACTCAGAAATCACGTTTTTCGAGAAAAAGGGCAAAAATGACAATTTTCACTAAATCTGTCCATAAATTTCGAAAATTCCAGAAATTGGGGAAAATATACTTTTTGAAAACTAGATTTTTCGACGATCGTTTTGTTCTTCTTCGTCGATTCCATCCGGGGTCCACAAGACCATGTTGTAATCGTTTCAAGTTCAACTGCATTTGGGACCCACTTCCAGACACTATAAATACCCCTCTACTCTCTCTCCTCCATTCTTCTTCTTCCCCATTTTTCCTGCACCGGTCTTGACCTAGAGTGGAGAGGAGAGAAAGCTTTTTCTCTTGGTCTTTTCCCTTGGATCTTCCATCTAGAGAGCTCCAATCTCAAATCCGACTCCGCCATTCTCTTCCTCTCTTCTCAAGCTTCAGCTGGACCCGTTTTTGAGCCAAATCCCCGACACTATTCATCATCTTCAAGCTCTCTTCTTCTTGTTCAGCTAGCTAAAGGTTAGGGCTCTTGTTCCTCTTTTTATTTGATGTTCTTTTAGCTCATTTAGAGCTTGTTTTACATGTTTTCAAACCCATTTTCGAAATGGGGGTTTGTAGTGACAAAAATGTGATTTTTATGTGTTCTCTTTTGGGGCTTTTGTGTAGATTTCGTGGATCTTCCTTTTGGTTGAGTTTTTGTGGAGTTTCCTTGGCATTGGATTGAGGCAAGTGATCTTTATAGGATTTTTCATGTATATTGTTTTATGGTTTCATTATGGTTTCATTTAGACATGTTTTCTATGTTTAGTTCATAATGCAAGTCATGTTCATGCTCTTTCAAGTCATGGGTTTTAGCTTCCTCACTTGTCTTGTTATCAATGGTTTTTCAAGCTCTTGAATCATGTTTAGTCTTGTAAGTTTTATGATTTTGTACATGAAAATGCTTTGATGCCTTTGTTATAGAATGAATGGTTTATTGTGCATGGAATGCTTTAAAAATGTGAGAAATGTATCCCTTGGAAAGCATGAAGGCTTGGGGAGTGCAGGTGGTTCGAATATGTGAATGAAGAAGGGAAGAAGTTGTGAAAAATCTGACTCGAAATGCACTGTCCGTGTACTGTCGGTCAGGTGTCGGTCAGTTATCGGTTGACCGATAGGTCAACCGACAGCCAACCGAGACCTGTCGGTTCAAATTCCAGATAGCAACATTTTGTCAGGAGGATTGTCGGTCAGCTATCGGTTGACCGATAGGTCGACCGACAGCCAACCGAGGACTTGTCGGTCCCTTTTTCCGAGAGCTACATTTCTGGACTGAGACTTGTCGGCCAACCGTCGGTCGGCTGTAGGTCAACCGACACATCAACCTCGGTTGACCGACAGGTAACCGAGGACTGACCGAAATTTTACCAAAAGTACTGTTTTGAAGGATTTTTGCGAGAATGAAAATTAGACTAGGTTTTAGACCTTTTTATTGACTTTGTGTACTTGGAATTCCAAAATGTACTATAACGTCTGGGGCACCAAATCTCGTTTAAACTCCGACATTTGGGTTTCAATTCCACAAAGGTCAATGATTGGTCTTAGCCTAAACTTGATAGATTTCGTGTTTGAATTCTTGTTTTGATGCTTCATGCATCATCGTGTCCTCGTTTGATTTTCAAGTATAAGTTTGTTTGAAGATTTATTTCAAGAACCAAGACCCTTGTTTTGATGCTTTGTGCATCATCGTGCATTTGTTTGAATTTCAAGTATAAGCTTGTATTTAAGACGTGTTTCAAGAATCGTGTTTCAAGAATCAAAAGGGAATCATTTCTTAAGTTTGTTAAGCATTTATATTATGCTATTTTGCTAGCCTTGTCGTGACGTGTTTGACAAATGATTTCCCTCTTGTTTTGTCGTGTTCTCGAACGTGTATCGCCATGTTTTATGCATTCATGATATAAGTGAGTACCACTGAGCTTGGACTGCCCTTTTAGCTTGATCCACTACCTGGGGGTCCATAAACAACGTGGACTGTCTGCAGACTAGTCGTGTCTTGAATGACACATCGTGCGTGTTCGTGGTCCGGTTCCGCGGTCGGACACCCCGTCTACCTTGTGTGGCGTGGGATCGTGTTTATCGTGTCGTGCTTATCGTGCGTGCTTACTCTTGTCATCATGTATGATGGAGAAAGGATGGGCTCTTTGTGGATTTACTAATCATGATATTATATGTATTCATGTCTTGTTTCGTATATCGTGCATGCACTAGTGATTTCTTGATAAGTATCTTGTATATGCATTGTTTTTAAATCTTGTAAACTTGTTTCAAGTTCAATAAAGTGTTTTTAGTTATTGTTTCCTTTAAACTTTATTTTGTTTATGCTCTTGCCTATTTTGATCACCTGCCAGACCGTCGTGTCTGATATACTTCTACTTTGGTGCTCTAGATAGCAGGTCCTTGTTTTGAGTTAGTTCGCGTGCAGAGGGCTGTTGAGCCACGAGTTTTGCAGTCTTGTTGTGTCAGCGATGTCATGTTGACGTCATGCTTGACTCCGGAGTTACGTTACACCATTGGGTAGTATTTGTTCTAGCTTGTTTTTGTGTACGGCTTTTGTTAGCCTTTTTCGTGGGAATTGTAATTAATGCACTCGTTAATTTGTAACTTGAATATGTTTGGGTAATGATAAGCCTGTTACTGTCAGCTCTGTATGTTTTGATATTATGATTAGCTCCAGTCTGAATTGAATATTACTGTGAAAATCTTGTGCTGACAGATTGAGTACGACACGGAACCCAATGGATACGGATTCCGGGTCGTAACGTCTTGTATAGCTTCCGCGAAATATTTAGATGTGTTGTGAATTTTGTCATCCTCACACACGCGGATCCTGGGAGGGGAAATACAAATTCCCCATACTCGCATCCCCGAGATCGGATCCCGGTTTTGGGGGCGTGACAGTATAGAATGCATGTTTTCCTTCTTGTGATTCTGCAATTTCGATTCAGTTGAATGTCTGATTTGATAGATCTACTTTTTGAGCTTTTTTTTATGGTTTTCGGCCATTGATGGATGAGGCTTTTCATTTGGAAGATCAATGGCCTAATTGTGGATGGTTTGATGATAGTTGGAAGTGTATTTGGTGTTCTTGTATATTTCCATGATGAATGGAAGAGATTGGATGTGATTTTAATGGAAATTGGATTAGATGGTAGAAGTTCCAAAATTTTGGAAATCTAGACTCGTAGTGTACTCGGTTGACCGGCCTTGCTGGGTGTCGATCGGATATAAAGGGATTTCAGGAAAATAACTGGAAATTGAATTCTCCCACAGTCCCAGAATTCCAGTGTATCCGATCGACTGGCCCTATTGGATGTCGACTAGATGAAAAGGATTTTCCGGGGTTTAACTGGGAACCGAAATGACTTTTTGACTGAGAAATCCAGTGTACCCGGTCGACATCCAGGCCAGGAGGTTGACTGGACACACTGTGGAATTTCAGGAATAGGGCACTGCCTGCTAAGTGACTAACTAAGTTTTCTTGTGTACCAGGTCGACATCATGGCCATGATGTCGATTGGATACTCTATGCTGGAGGTCGACGTGGGAGTCAGAATCCTAACTTCCCAGTGTACCCGGATATTGACCGGATACACTGAAGACTGTAAATTTCCAGTTTTGCAGTTTTTGGTATTTTGATGATTATGGGGCCCATTGACAATCCAAATGGACTTCTACTGATGTGCTAAGCATAAGTCAATGGTGTGGCTCAACCTTGACTCATAGGGACCACCAAAGTAGGGTCTAGTGTATTAAATGGAATTCGATTCGATCCTTAAACGTTGTCGAAGATGCCCGTAACTTCTGAAGCACCAAAATACATTATCCTTGAAACATCTTTTAGGAATGGAATTGAATGACATGGACCTGGACCTGAAAGGAGGTCATTACTTAGGTTGAACCTTTGTTATTTCCCATTGATTGGCTTGGTTTTAAAGATTTAATATGTTAAAACTCATTGTTGTCACTCTTATATCTTTTCTATTGATTACACCTATTAATTAAACGGAAAATGGATGACCTGGACCTAGGATTTCCTAGTGGTAACCAGGTGTTATGGATTGGTGATTAATGACCCGTGTTTGTAGCTAGGCAGGCCATCATTTGGCCTAAAAATGGATGGTTGTGATATCTTAGGATGAAGATGATTGTTGTTGTGGACTTATGACCCATTTATGAATGGGAATGAACTGAATACTATTGACCCATTTACATCAAATTCTTTTTGGGATTGGGGTGACTTTTGTTGTGAGTAGAGGGTTCCTATTTATCTAATATGTACAGACTATATTCTTACTTTGAGATTAGTAGACAAATGCCCTGCTACATTTGCTTTATGATTTACGGTACCTCTTCTTTGCTTTCGCTATTGTTAATATTGCTTCCGCTAACTTTCTTATGCTTCCGCAATTAACCCGTGATCATTATATTGTTTTAAAAGTTTTAAATTGGACCTCACTACGAACTATGATCTTGGAAGTTCTTGGATTTCCCGAGAAGTAGCGCACCAATTTCGAGTACTTTGGCTGTAAACTAAGCATTTGGAATTGAGGCGTTACATTTTGCATCTCCCACCATAAAGAGCTTCGAAAGGAGCCATTCCAATACTAGCATGGAAGTTGTTATTTATGCAAACTCGCATAGAGGTAAACCTCTGTCTCATTCTGTGTTAAAATCCAAAACACAAGCACACAAAATATCTTCAAGAGTCTTTATCATCCTCTCTAATTGTCCATCGGTTTGGGGATGATAGGTCGTGATGTACTTCAATATCGTACCCATGGCCTCTTACAAGGTTACCTAAAACTATGATACAAAACAACTATCTTTGTCCAACACTATGGAAACTGGGGACCCATGTAATTTGACAATCTCCAAGATAAACAACTTTTCCACCTAAACTATTTACACTCCTGTACTAAAAGGTATGACATGAGTCGAATTCGTCAATCTATCCATTATTCGTCAAATTGCATTGTTGTACTTCCTTGTCGATGGTAAACCAAATACAAAGTCCAAGGTGATAGCTCCCATTTCCACTTAGGGATTTCCAAAGGATGCAACAAGCCTTGCATTTTCTGATACTCTGTCTTTATCTATTGACATGTTTGGCATCTCGTTACAAACCCTGCAATCTACCTTTTCATGTTGTTCTACCAAAATCTACCCTTCAAATTTTGGGGTACATCTTCGTACTCCCGGGATGCATAGAATCCCTTGTGTGATGTGCCTCTGTCAAAATCTAATTCTTCAAGTATTCTTCATTGGGCACACACACAACCTATCCTGGAAATACAAAACTCCTTCAACTATCTGGAAATCCGGCCTCTCCGTAATATGATCATGAACCCTGGCTAATTCTAGGTCTTGGAACCGACTATCTTTAATCTGCTGGATCTAGACTGGCTCAAACATTGACTTCCCTGCCAACCATCACCCCATCACTAAGAGAATGTATTTCCACATAAAGATCCCTCAGCTCCTCAATCAAAGCCCATTCACTACATATGCAAGGTAAAATAACTGACTTCCGACTAAGAGAATCTGTAACTACAATGCCTTTGCTTGGAAAATATCAAATTGGAAAGTCATAGTCTTTAATGTACTCCATCTAGCAACGTTGCCTCATATTCATCTCTTTTTTAGAGAAGTGGTATTGGAGACTTCTATATTCATAATGAACCTTGAACCTCTCTCTATAAAGATAATGTCTCTAAATTTTCAAGGCAAAAACGACTATTGCTAATCGTATCTGGCATAGTTCTTCTCATGGTCTTTCAACCGCCTATACCCATAAGCTACTACTTTGTCATTTTACATCAACACACATCCTAAGACAACCTTTGAAGCATTTGTAAAAATTACAAATCCTTTGCTCTCGACGGGCAAAGTCAAGACTAGAGTTGTAGTTAACTTCTCCTTAAGAAATAAAAGCTATCTTCACATTGATGTGTCCATACGAAAGGAACGTTCTTTCTAACCAACTTCATTAAAGGGGTTGAAATCTTGGAGAATCCTTTTACATATCTTTTATAGTATCCAATTGAACCTAGGAAACTCTTGACCTTTGCCATATTCTTTGGGCTTTGCCAATTCACTATTGCCTTAATTTTCGAAGGATCTACTGCTAACCCATCTTTAGATATTATCTGCCCAAAAAATGCAACCTGTTCTAAACAAAACTTGCATTTGTTGTCATGACCCAGGAACAAATTAGTGGTAAAAGCCCACATTCCAAGGCGCGCAACGGTGCACACAGGGTACATTAGGACAATTTCGCCCATGCGCATAATTTTCCACAGGTTTCCGCTATGAGGACTCATATTTAGAATATAGATGTTTCTACCGAAGCATGTAGCAAATCAAGTTTAGAGAATTGCAAAATCAACATTAATGACAAAAAGAGATATCAGAGTAACAAAATCTAAAACAACATTCCAATAGCTTTAAAGTTCAATATTTATACAAAAGATAGTTTAAGCACAATTTCAAAATAAAATGGCCAACAAAGACCGATACATCCCGAAATTAATCTTAGAATACAAGATATCATGTCCTAAGCATTATCCTTGCTCACGGAAACCCCCAATGTTTATATGAGATCATCTGCACACCATTCACCTGCGGGTTACGACTCCTTTGCAGCCTCCTCGCGCTCCTCCTCAAGGGCAAGGGTGTCATTACCTGAGTACCAAATGAGAAAGGTCAAATACAATGATCTAGCAGGTGACTGATATCAAACACATAATATGTTCGCATCAAATAAGAGTACAAACAAACTAAAAGTAAAAATAGGTGTCTTGTTGAAAAAACTTGAAAGCGTTGCTTCATAATTATACAACAAAACATGAAGACACGAGAATGAAAAGCACACAAATATTTGAGAGTGTGTTATCATTTCATTATCTCTTTTATTTTTACGTGGGTTTCACATTTCTCACCTCTTGAGTGCAAGTTTTTTATAAAATTTTAATATGACTCCCTCAATTGGCTTAGGAGATCAAACACAAAAGAAAAGAAAAAAAAATTAGAAAGAAAAGGAGGACTTCTATGTATGGCCAGTTGATCGTTGACTTGACTGGAAAAGGGTGTCTAGTGACCCTGGAGGGGACTCCTTAGCAAATTCATTTGTCTCTTGGTCGATCTTTGTAATCTACCACTTGTTTTTCCCGGATATGAGAACACAGAAAATCCGAGAGAGTTTGTCAATATCAAATAACTGACAAAAGGAATTATCTAGGGTAGTGTCACTTTGAAGCCTTTGTGTGGTAAGTCAAAGTGAAGAAATGCACTACAAATACACAAAGATCCTCCTTACTCCTAAGTGGATAAGACAAAGAAAGATGTTGGAGACTTTCTATAATGAAATAACATGAAGAAGTCTTCACTTGAAGATTCTGTCATTGCATCGGCGGATCTTTACCTTGTGAAAAGGCAAAGGTGAGTTGTTGTTGATCTTGATGTAGAGTCTTCTGGCTTCTTGCAGTGTATGCTTGGTGCGGAATACTACCTGAAGAGCTCTTCCTATAGGTTTCAATGGTGACAAGAACCGTTGGAGATCGTGGGAGAGTGGAGATAGTTATAAAAGAGTGGAGAAACATATGCTGCAAGTGCCCTGTTATGCACAACCGGCCAGTTAGACATCCACCAGTCATCAAGAATTTGTCAAATAACATGATCGTGGGGGCGACGTGGGCTAGCTAACTGTTGCAAACCACCCACCGGCCATGGTTCTGCCAAAGAGCACTCACTGGCCATTAAAATTTCATGAAGCCGGCCATCGTGTTCAGCATCCATTAGCTATTGAACTAAAATTCTTGAGATCGGCTGGCCATGTTCATCATATTTCACCGGTCAATGATAATGGGAACTTTATGATGATTTTTGACTTGTGAATTCGCTTATGAAAATTTACATGTCAACACTAGGAAAATCATGCGGGACTAAATACTGATAATCTTATAAGGAATCAAAATAATGAACAAGTCTACTATCCATCATGTCCTAGCAAAATGGAAAATCACATAGGCTCTATTTCCTTTCAAGGTTGTGGCGGCGAGACAATGACAGGACAAATGACAGATAAAAATTTAGAGATAGATCCAACTCCTAGTTGTGGTGGAGTGACTGGAGAGGCAAACAGATAAAGCTAGCTACAGCGGCATAAATAGATATAAACCCCAACTTAGATTGGCCTAACAAAGTAAGGGTCAAAGCTTAGTGGGGCTGACTTAGGGATCCATGAAAAAACTAATTAACTAGGCACTACTTCAGAGATGGTAGTTAGGGTAACAAACTACTCTAAAAAACATACTAAATCTGACAAATCAAACTAATCATGCCTAGTAGTCCCTCAAGAATCTATAATTAACTAAATGAGACCTTTAAAGGTCAGATCTAGCAAATCGTGTATTTTTAGGTAGATCAACCTAATGGCAATCACAAGTGGTGTGTTGACAACATAGTCTAAGTCGTCATGTCTAGCACACATGTGCCTCACATATTTTATGATTGGAGCTCGTATTTATTCATTTTATTAGCCTAGGTCTCTGATAGTTTCCATGTAAGTTAAACTATAACTTCAGTAATATTATGATGTGCACTGTGAAACACTTATATAGTACCGGCCATTTATTTATGATGAAGCTTGTATTATGTTTTACGGTTCAATGATAAATTGTTTATACCTTACCACATGCTTTATTCCTGTGGAAGCATGATTGAGGCCACGTTGTGTGGTTTGTTAAGAAAAAAAAATTTAATGGACTCTTAATCTCTCACCTATAATTTATGTGATCATTAGCGGGGGTATGATAAGGAAATGCGACAAGCTGATGGTAGGAATCCCATTCTTTAAAGAAGGTGCTAGTAACGGGCTGCTCAAGTCAGGTACTGATCCATTACGCGAGCAAACCACTTCTTGTTTCGGAGAGACTCATATGTCACCTGATCTGCCATCGAAGCTTCATTACCAATTATGGAACTGAAAACACTCTTTAGGAGCTTCATATCAATGCTCGAAATTGCATTTTGGATGTTTGTAGAGAAAACTACGCTCAGAAATGAGAAATTGTATAATAGAGAGATATGAGAGTTTAAAAATCACCTTTAAATGATCTTCTGTGTTTAAGATGCTTTTGGGAAGTATGTATTTCGGATTCTCAATGATCATGTTTGATAGTTGTCTTAGATATTTCCAATTTCATGCTTTCTCTTCATTGTAGAAATGAGAGAGAGAGAGAGAGAGAGAGGGCTACGAGTGCAATGGTTGAGTTGGGAATTGGGATTTAAAGTGGGTACGAGGGGTGATGAGTTTTGCAAGAGCTCTTTTACTAAAAGGCTCCTATATTTTCACGATACCTAAAAAACACCACTCTACTTTGTGCTTTTACTTAATGCTCCCTTGACTATGGGCCAGTTGGGTTACTCTAAAAATAAGAACTTATTAAATAATTTAGAGTTTATTAAAAATTCAGAGTGTTTGATAAAACTCTAATCATGATTTAAAATTAGAACTTATATTTAGAAATACGTGCTTTTAAGATCTTAAACAGAAGCTGCTTTGAGTAGCTTTTTTTCGTAACTTTTTTTCTAAAGTCGGGGAAGCCATTTCACGATATCTTTCTCTGCTACTTCTCTCTTGGCATGACCTCTGCTACTTCTCTTTTGGCACGACCATCTCAAGGAAGATGATGGGGATGACTTGAAGATGCTAAGGATCTCCTCCTTATCTCTCTCATTTGGTAAAGTCCTTCTTTTCTTGTATCTCTTATTTTGATCTCTGTGTTTTCTAGTTGTTTTCCCATTTCTACTTTTCTGCATTTGGGTATTGGGAATAAGAAGATTTTGATGGCTACAATGGAGAGGATCTTGGCCATTTGTAGAACCAAGAGGGGTGAGGGTAGAGAGATTGAGGAAAGAGGCAAAGGGGATTTTGAGGGAAGAAGAGATGGAGATTTCAAGGGATCTGGTTTCTGGGGTTCCAAAAGAAGGGAAAAAAGAGTTGGAATATGAGCTTTTGAGTGGAGAGCAAATTTTGGTTATCTGGTTTTTGTTGGTTTTGGGTTGTTTGGGGAAATGCGTGAGAGAGATGTTCATGCATTTTACTAATTCAAAGAGTTTTGCTTGTTGTAGATTAGCTTAGTTGAAGTCTTAGATGATCTTATTTTATTTAATATTTTTTAAAATGATGATTTCCATAATTGGGTATGGTATCCTATAAATGAGAATATGGATTTCAAGTCATAGAATAAAAATCCTTTCATTTTGTGTCCTTGAATGAGATGATTGTGTATGTGGTTCTTCAAATCCAGATGAGAATCTTTGTTAATTCATACTAGGGAAATGCTTCTTCTCCCATGTTCTACATTGAAGGGAATAAAAGCATTGAAATGAAGTGTTTTGAAATGTATTTCCATTGCCAACCTTGTGACTTGATGGCTAAGTGTTCTGAAGCAATATGATATAAGTATTTTTGTATTGTGGTTTTATGTCATGGTAGTATTCAAGGAGACTTTATTGGTGACGATGATCTCAACCTCATCGCCCTCTTGAACCTAGATGGTCGGCCTTGGATACTCTCCATTTACTGTGAGAAGAGGCTTGGTGCTACATAAGTGAGTGACCATCATCCACACCACTTGCAAACACAAAAATTGCAGGCTACAGTAGGATTAAGATGACCCAACACATTTATGGTTTTCTTGTATCTTATATTAAAATGAAACCGTTTTGTGGTTGGCAATGTTGTTGGTGAGACCCTGCCCTGAGCTATGATGACTCATGCATAACATAGAACCAGCAACAGCAACAAACCATGACTCTTGCAATGGTAGCTCTCCATTCTCACTAGCTTTCCATAATACAGTGTGTTCTGTTTTGCTACTAAGCTACGGTATTCTGTATCCACATGGACTGGCTGATTTATAGAGAATATCATTTACAGTTCAAGATGAGTAAAACTCATGTTCTTAAGTAGTACATAGATTATTGTTTTTGGCCTGACCCAAATGAGTAGGTGGGTAGTGGAGACCTCTGTTCTTTGATGCTTCTTTCTGCCTCCTTTTATATTCATAATCCATTCATAACATCTTCTTATCAAAGCCAATCCTCATCATTTCTCATGGGCATGGGATTAGGTAATTGAATGAAAGCTATTACTTAATTATTATAAGGTTTGGTCAAATGGTGGAAACTAAAACCAGTATCTTCAACTCAGCTGAGAAGATCATAATAGTGGGTTTCTAATGTATCTCTTAATTTGGATGATCTAGTATCTTGATTTTTGGTATTGGCATGTAGTTTAACCATTTGTTATAAATTTGAGTATTTCAGCCCATTGTGAAAGTCGTAAGTTAGAGATTGAATAAAGTGATGAACTATGTTTTCACAAACTCAGAAAGTACTGACAATCTCTGGTTGTGAATAATTTGGGGGCAAGAAGATATAAAAGAAATACTTCACTTAATATATTATACTATTTCAATGGGCCAATGGTGAATCATCTAATCTATATTTAAGTTGATTTTGATTTTGGGTACTCTAAAGGTACCAAATTTATTGTGGACGCATGGACTAATTTGGTTGGTAATAGGATATGTATATGTTGATATATCGGACACAGACATAGACCCATATGATTGTGATCAAGGGCAAACAATATCTTTGCCGAATGATGTTCAGGAACAATTCTAGGTTGCAGTTTGGTGACATTTTTTGTTGGTTCCTTCAGAGAAATGACCCATTATGCGTGCTGATGTGTTGCATGTAAGCTCTCCATTCCAAGTTAATGCTACTAAGGATTAATAGCTTTGAAGAATTTGGCAGAGTTGTAAATGAAGCGTCAGCATAATTTTACGTGATGGAGTTGAGAACATTGTATTTTATTTGGATCTCCACTTTCCATGAATTCCTTGATCATCCTAATCTTTTCATGTGTCCATGCTAAGTACAGTTTTAGTGGTGTTTTATTTATTTTTTGTTGTGTTCCATAGGCCACCTTCACATCTATGTTCATCCATCTTAACTGAGTTTTCTTTTCGCAAAAGGAATCATGTTTGAGGTGTGACTGATTATTGGGTATGAAAATCGTATTCTTGACTATAAACAACAGAGCGAAAAGATACTCGTTTTTATGCTTTTGTTATATTCTGAGTTGTGTTTTCTTATGTTTCTTACATCTGTTGACACACAAAAAAATTCATCTGCCCATACATAACCTTCCCTAAGGCAAACTACTCATTTTTCCATAAAAAAATGATGACATTGAAGTCTGGCCGGCCACAGCAAGGGAATTCCCCAATGGCTATTGCTTACAAGGCCCATCGGTTGTTGCAATCCTTAGCACACTAGCCACTCAAAACAATGAAGCAGCCGCTGCTCTCCAGCCAAGAAATGCCCGCTGGATGTCATGTACATTGGCTGCCGCACTTCTTTTCTCCCGGTTGCATGTAGCCCACGATCTCTGGCCAATTTCTTCTTCTCATGGCCGCTGAACCTGCAAAAGGGGACCAATAACGTCTCCCATTGAAGACAGTTTTGAAACCACCTCCACTCCACTATGCTGTCCAGCAGTTATGGCTCCTCAAAGGCTATGAAAGGAAGACTTGGGAGAGCATCAAAGCATCTCCGATCCAGCGCAAAGAGGCCTAGAAACTCTACCATTTTCAAAACTCTCTCCTCCTTCATCAGCAAGGTGAGAATTAGGCAGTAGTGGACGTTTCTCCATGGACCTGGGCGACAGAAACTGAAAGGCAACCTTTGTTCCTCTCACCATGGAGGAAGGACATAGATTGTCTATATTGTTTTGAAGCAGACTTCTCTGATTAATCATTCTTCCTAAATAATGGCGATGAACTACAAAGACTGAGAGGAAGCTAGATTGCAGACTTCTCTAATTCTGTCTCTAGTAAACTCTTGAAGACAGGAGACTCCTCTTCTCTCCCTTCAATGTAGATTTCTGTTGTCTTGATCTCCTAAGATTGACGAGCGGGTTGTATAAAAAATTGTAAACAACTTGCACTCAGAAGGTGGAGCAACGAAGAACTCATGTAAACAAAAGTGGAGATGACTCTTCCAGCGTGAGCAAACATTTGTACTAGTCGTCTTCGCATCTTTCTGTAACATTCAAAGGCTGAAATAAAAGAAGTTTCTACACCAGAGCCTTCACTTTCCCCTTTCCCCTTTTCGTCCTTTTTTGGGCGAAATAGAAGATTGGCGCCATCTGTGGGAAGTCATTACACATCATCAGTAATGCTTCGTTGATCAAAGTAATTGGGAAGAGCTTAGAGAGAGTTCCACAGTTGCTGCCATTCTAAAAAAAAAAAAGAAAAAGTTGCTGCTGTTTTATAAAAAAGAAAGAAGAAGAACAGAACATAGGAAAAGTTGACAGAGACGAAATGAAGAAGATACACAGTGCCCAGCGACCAATGCAGAAAGAACGCGGCGGCCATAGAAGCTGGTGTCGGCCGATCATTCTTGCTCTACTGCTCGCATTTGTCAGGCAGCCCATGCAAACGGGACATGACGACAATAAACTATGGAGTCGGCTGTCTATCCACGCCCTGCTGCATGTCTAGCGGCTATTATAGTAAACAACTCATTATGACCGGCCAATGTCTTCAAAGTTATTGCTAAGTCTCGTGGCGGGTGGATTGTGTTGACACAAAAAAAAGTCACCTTACCTCCTAAACATCAAGAAGCCATATGGAGCCACATCCTACTACAAACAGGCAATGCTACTTCAAGCAAGCATCAGATATTGTCAGAAGTAAACAAAAACTGCAAGATCCTTCAAAACAACCAAAAGAGGGGTACACATGAAGTTTCAAGCCATTCCGACATCATTTGGCCTAACTTCACTCCTCCAACAGCTAAGCAAGCGCTCCCGGTGGCGATAGTGTCGAAGACATCAAAACTTCGATCAGAGTCTACGGATGGTTCCAAAATACCCCCGAGAGGCTCCTTGTCAAGTTTCAAGTCAAATCGACAACGTTTGACCCTCCATTAACCATCGAGTAGCAAAATCAAGCCTCTCGGCGGCGAGAACCACCGAGGCCATCACTCATCAAACAGAGCACATGGGTGGCTTCAACATGCTCCCAAAGCATTACACGTCGAATTTCAGGCATTTCAACAACGTTTGACCCGACTTTGACGCTCCGAAACAAAGTTAAGCCTCTTGGCGGTGGAGCCTCCCAGGATCATGACATCGAAATTGGAGCTAATGGATCGTCTCAAAATGACTCCAATAGGCTCCCTGTCAAATTTCAGGACAATCGGACGTCGGTTGACCATACATCAAAGCGCGACATCTTCATCGCGGCAAAATCAAGTCTAGCAGCGACGGGACCTCAAACGGCTTCAAAACTCAAATAAAAGCCCATGGTTGGTCCTATCTATTTCTCAGGAGGCTTCACCTCAAATTTTGGGTCATTTCGACATCATTTGACTTAGTTTCGACTCTTAACGGAAAATCGGCTACAAAGTCTTCGGCTTTTCCAAAAAATAGGAGACTTTGTGCTCCGGCTTCTCATCAAGTTTTATTCAGGAAAATCAAGTCAATAAATGAGGAAAATGTCAAGAAAAATAAAGAAGAAAAGAAAGAATAAAAAAATCAGAGAAACGACCGAAAAACGGCGACCGGAAGGGGAAAGACCCCCATGGTCGCCGGTGACCCTGGAAATCCAATTCGCCGAATTTCCGCCGAGTGGCCCGTTTTTCGATCTTTTTCTCGTTTCGGGAGTTCCAGCCCCTGTGACTTTCCAAAAATCTAATTCTTGATGCTTGGAATCGACTGATCTTCATCAACATTTCGGATCCGCCGTCAAGAGCATGAAATCAACATTGATCGCTCTAAGATCGCCAACCGGCTGACCAAGAAAGTTCAGTTTCTGTCCGACCGATCGAGAAATCGACAAGACAGATGTCACCGGCCCGCTGGCACCAATGAATATCTGAAGTTGCATCGCCATCCGACATCAAACAACATGTGGATCCATCGGCGATCATCACAAGAAGAACTCCAAGAGACGTGGTACGGCCCGCGCTCTTCAAATGCCCTGGCGACCACTTAGTGCTGTCAATTGACCCGTTTTATGAAAACTTAATGCTGTCATTAACTCATTATTTTAGACAGCCCAATCAGATTCAAGGAAAAAGGAGTTACAAGTCCAAGTAATCATGACAATAAATCATGAAACTCCCCTCATCATGGAGATTAAAGGTGATTAAATGCCCATCATTCTCCATCGGCCAATTACAAGCCAAGAAAAAGGAGTTACAAAAGCAAGAAATAAAAACTCATAACTCCTCCCATCATGGAGCATCAATGCCATCAATCCTCTCATCAATGCCATCAATGCTCATAAACCACCCCATGGCTACCAAAAGCCTATAAAAGGGGGTCATTCCAAGAAATCTAGGATCGAACCTGAAATCCAAGAGCAATCACACACAGAGGGCTACACAGACACAGAGAGAGCCAGAAAATCTTGAAGAAACTCTGCAGCAACGCCACAAGATGATCAAAGTCCCTTGGGGGGCCACCCCCCAAGGCAAGGCTCTCTCTCCTTCTATCGAACATGGCCTAAACGCGGCTTTTCAACCCGTTTACTCATTTTTTTATTGGATATAGGACCTCCCCTTGGTCCTTATCCTCTAAAAATCTGAGGTTAGAGCGAAGCCAAAGAATCAAAGCTTCTTGCGTTCTCATCTGAAGGACGATGGCGAAGTCCATACATGACTTGCGACCGTCGATCTGAACGAGTCCCCACAATCTCCTGAGAAGTTAGATTCATTTTCTTACTTTTCTATTATATTATGTATTTTTTAAAGAGACAAAAAAATCACTATTTTTGTTTTTCATTATTGATGAGATTTTTAAATCGCCTTTCACGGCAAAATCGCCTGTTACGGTAAAATCGTCTGTCACGGCAAAAATCGCCTTTCACGGCACAAAAATCGCCTTTCACGACAAACAAACAAAAAACGCCTCCTGTGACATTCAAAGAAAAAAACTTGTCTATTTTCTTAAATATTTATGCAATTTGAAAGTTAGAAAAAATATTGATTTCCTTTCTACTTGTGAAGGTGAATCTCCGGATCACCACTTCAAATTCTAAGTAGAATAGAAAATCTGGCATACCTGTACAAAAAAAATGTTGGTGCTCGCTTTTCTCCTCCACTGAACCCCGGCAGCCCCAGGGCGGAAGGAGAGGACGAAAGTCAGGTCCATCAAGTTGGCACACCCGGTGGGACGCGTTCATTTGAGAACGTGATGCTTCGATTCCTTGGCTCCTTTCTAGTTGGTGGCCTATGTTGGATCTTGCATCTAAAAAAACGTGAGATGGGATTTTGTTCACTCTTTCTCATTTCACAAAAAAAAAAAATCTGATTTCACTTATTTGGATTCAATTTTGAGAAACTTTGATCCTCTCCTTTTCGAACTTGATAGCTCACAGAAACATTTGCAGCTATTGTTCATATTGGGGAATGGGTCATCTTTTCTCTTTGATGAGTCCGATAGGGATTTAAAAAAAAAATCATTTCAAATTCCAAAAAAAAAATTAGTTTTCTCTCTTTTGGATTCAAATTTGAGAAACTTTGGTTTCTTCCATTTCGGACAATGGCTCGCGGAATTCGTTCGTAGCGATCGTTTGGATTTTGAGGGGCCATTCGCTCTCTTTGATGAGTCCATTAGAAATCTTTCAACAAAAAAAAAAAAAGTTCAAAACGCACTAAGGTTGCGCCATGTGCGTTCTTTGACCAAAGTGGATCTAAGAAAAACCTTGTCCAGAGTGTGGAGGCAGCTAGACTCTTCGAGGCAAGGGTCCTCCAAACGGGTTCATTAAGTAATCCTACCCTTACCTGGGGGCTGATCTATCTACTAAGGTTTCATAAGACCAAATTGGAAACCTATGTGTACCCTTAAAAAAAATCTTCAGAAAAAAAAAACATTCAAAAAAAAAAAAACTTCGATCACTTTTGAGTTCAGATTTGAGAAATCTTGGTTATCTCCTTTTCGGATTTAGTGCTCGTAGAAATGTTTGAGCCTATGTTCGGATTGGAACACCATTTACTCTCTTTGATGAAATCAATCTTGACCTTTCAAAAAAAAAACTTCCGCCACTTTTGAGTTCAGATTTGAGAAATCTTGGTTCTCTCCTTTTTGGATTTAGTGCTTGCAGAAATGTTTAAGCCTATGTTCGGATTGGAACACCATTTGCTCTCTTTGATGAATTCAATCTTGACCTTTAAAAAAAAAAAACTTCCGTCACTTTTGGGTTCAGATTCGAGAAATTCTGGTTCCTTCCCTTTCGGTCTCAATGCTCGCAGAAATGTTTGAGCCTGTGTTCGGATTGGAATACCATTTGCTCTCCTTTATGAATCAAATCTTGACCTTTCAAAAAGAAAATTCCCATCTCGTGTCCTTTCCAAGGATGAGATTTGCAACATTTGTGCCTAGCGGTGCTAGTACGTCTTTTCGGGTCTACTTTATTCGCGACCGACACATTTGTATCTCCTTATATCATCTTACCTCGAGTGAGCCTTGCTTCTCGGTAATTTGAATTTAGGTCTACAATTGCTTCTGGCAGTCACTGGAAAGCTCACCCTGAGCCTACCATACTTGCATTCAGAACAATTGTACCCTCTATGGCTTTTTGTCTTCTTCATCTTGCTTGGGCTGGGCCATGTCCCCTCGAGCGATTTGAAAAGACAAAACCATAGTTATTCTCCATTTATGATCACCATATTCTTGTGATTACTAATGGATGTGGTCTTGTTTCAAAAGTTTTCCAAAACTAACAATGGCAGCTTCATTGACCATCACTTTTGATGAGAATAAGTACCAGCTCATGCTTCAAGATGAGCAAAACAAGTGCACTCATAAGCGCTCTACCAATTGCCGAAGTGTCATCTCCCTCGACAACTTTCAAAAAACTGGGTAGAGGTCGACCCGGACCATCGTCTTCGGGTCGCTGGGACCATTCCCACTCCCTGCAGAAGAAATTGTACCTGCCAAGAAGCAGAAAATCGCCCCGCAATGTGTCACTACCGTGGCACCAAGGGCAAACATAAAGAAGCCTGAAGCCCGTGGTGCTCCCACGAAGCCTCAACATACAAGAAACCAGGTCTACCCCAAGACCTGGTCCGCGAGACCTTCACCAAAGCAAAGGAGGTCCCAAACATCTACAAAGCCAGCGTACCTGGCCCCTTTCAAGGAGAACCTGTTCTACCCTCTCTCTTACATGAAAAAGGAGAAACCTACCCTCCGCCAAACAAACAAATCAACCCAGCATGAGCCGGCTTGCTCCTACAAGCCCAAAATCAAGTCATACATCACCAGGCCTCTGCAATAACCTGTTAAGACCTACACTCCTGCGAGTTGACCCTTCATCTCAACAGGGGCCGAACTCGTAAAATTCGAAGCTTCACTGCGGCAGGCAAAGGACTGCATCCGGATCCTGTTCATGCCTAGCTTCAAAGAAGACAAGCTCAGCTGCTGTGCACGGGGGACTACGTCCTTTATTGCTAAAGCCCAGCTGGAACTCACTGAAGCTCAAATTGCTCGTCGTATACGTCGCCGCGCGGCATATCGACAAAAGAGACTAGAGAAGCAAGGAACCCAGCATTCTACCCTTCGGGTCTCTAAAAATGGGTCGAAAAAGAAAGACCCGACCAAGTTATTGCTGTCCATATGGTTGGCAAAACCCGAAGACGCCAGAAGTCAGCAAGCAAAATTCGTGTCAGACGTCCGGTGACTCGCAACGTCTCCCGGACATGAAGACATCTGGAAGAATCCTTCACTCTTTCATGCTAAGGACATCGGAGTAACCATTCCTCAGACTCTTTGTCCAAAAGAATGAGCTCCAGCTCAGTTACTAAGACAATATCTTCATTCGATTCTTGAAGGATGAACGTCCTGGTTACAAATGCTGAGTAGCCTCCATCGCATGATGACGTAACCGCACGCATCCAGCAGTTGGAGCAAGGACAGTAGAGAATTGAGGCTCTGATGGAAAACCTCCTTATCACTTTCCAGTGTCCACCTAACAAAGACCTGAACTCTCTGATGCTTTCAAGGAACGTGTAGAGAAGAAATACCCGTTCGATGAAGATGTTGAAGAAATCTTTGGGGTTTTCTTAGCAAATGGAAAACTCACCTTGCCTGAGCCCAAAAGACTGGGAGATGTTGGCAAAACCAATAATCCTTGGTACTGTCCATGATGGAACGCGCTCCTGCCGAGGGTGCTACCGGGGTCGGCGGACGTGGGAGTCCTCGGGCCTGGCCCTTTCGCGCCCGAGGGGCTGAAGCGTGCATCAACATTTCTTTGTGTGGGTGTGCCAGATTCTCTATTTTACTTGGAATTGCAAGTGGTAATCCGGAGATCAACCTTCGCAAGTAAAAAGGAAATCAACGTCTTTCAAGTTTTCCATTGCACAAATATTTAAGAAAAGAGACATTTTCTTGGTTTGCCGTGAAAGGCGATTTTGTTTGGCATTTATAGCCGATTTACAATTCTCATCAATAATGAAAGATAAGAGTTGTGATTTTTGTCTCTTTTAGAAAAATACAAACTACAATGAAAAGCAAGAAAAGGAGGATCTAACTTTTCAGGAGATTGTGGGGGACTCGTTCAGATTGACGGGCGCAAGCCATGTATGGGCTTCGCCATCATCCATGCAGATGAGAACAGAGGATGCTCTTGATTCGCTTGACTTGGCTATAACCTCAGGTTTTTAGAGGACAAAGACCAAGAGAAGGTCCTATGTCCAATAAAAAGCTAAGTAGACGGGCTGAAAAGCCACGTCTAAGCCATTGGAGGCAGCGGGAGAAGGCAAGGACCTTGGGGGGGAGTACCCCCCAAGGGACTTTTTGTCACCTTGTAGTGGTGCTTGATGTAGAATTTCTGCAGAATTTTCTCTCTTTCTCTAGACTCTGTCTATCTGGAATTCGGGATTCTCTGCACCTTTTGATTTTCGATCTTCGGTTTTCCGTTCGTCCTTTTTCGATCCCTTTCTTCTTGGAAAGCTCTCCTATTTATAGGCTCTTGGTAGCCATTAGGAGAGTTTATGGGCTTTAATGGCTTTAATGGGAGGAGTTACAAGATTTATTTCTTGATTTTGTAACTCCTTTTTCCATGAATCTGATTGGCCGATGGAGATTAAGGGCTTTTAATCACCTTAATTACCATAATGGGAGGAGTTTCATGGCTTGAATGCCATAACTTAATTGATTTGTAACTCCTGGATGCTTGCTTCTGATTGGGCCGTCCAAAGAAATGAATTAATGACTGCAATAAAGCTAGTCAATTAACTGCATTAAATGGTCGCCGAGCAGTTGAAGAGTCGCGGGCCGCACCGCGTCTTTTGGGATTCTTTTGGAGATGATCACCGATGGATCTACATGCTGATCGACATCGGATGACCATGTAATTTTAGACATTGATAGCCAGCAGCGGGCCGGTGACATCTGTCTTGTCGATTTCTCGATCGGTCGGACAGAAAGAGCACTTTTTAGGTCAACCGGTCGGCGATCTTGGAGCGATCAATGATGATTTTATGCTTTCGACGGCGGATCTGAGATGTCGTCGGATATGAGTCAATTTCAAGCACTAAAAATCACATTTTCAGGAAACCACAGGGGCCAAAGTGCGCGAAACGCGAAAAGAGACAGAAAAACGGGTCACCGGCGAAAAATCCGGTGACCCGAACTTCCATGGTCGCCGGCGACCATGGGCCAGGGTCGCCGTTTTCTTCTGTATTTTTCCTGACATTTCTTCTCATTTATTGGCTTGATTTCTCTGTAGAAAACCTGATGAGAATCCTTACATTTTTGGAGTGCAAAGTTTCCAATTTTCCGGGAAAGCCGAAGACTTTGTCGCGTAAAGCTGCTGATTTTCCGCCAGAAGTTGAAACTTGGTCAAACGATGTCGGAATGACCTGAAATTTGAGGTGAAGTCTCCTGAGCAATAAATAAGACCAACCATAGGCTTTTGTTTGAGTTTCGAAGCCGTTTGGGGTCCCGTCGCCAGTAGACTTGATTTTACCGCGAGGGAGATGCCGAGCGTTGATGTGCGGTCAAACGATGTCCGATTGACCTGAAATTTGACAGGGAGCCTATTGGAGTCATTTTGAGATGATCCACAGGCTCTGTCTTGGGAACCATGGTCCCGGGGAGCTCCGCCGCCGGTAGGCTTGATTTTCTTTCGGAGCGTCGAAACCTGGTCAAACGTTGTTGGAATGACCTGAAATTCGACGTGCAGCCTTTTGGAAGCATGTTGAAGCCACTCATGCACTTGGTTTGATGAGCGAAGGCTTCGGTGGTTCCCGCCGTCGGGAGGCTTGATTTTGCTGCTCGAGCATTGATGGAGGGTCAAACGTTGTCGGTTTGACTTGAAATTTGGCATGGAGCCCTTTTGAGACATGCTGGAGTCATCCGTAGGATCTGATCGAAGTTTTGACGTCTTAGATGATGTCGCCGCCGGGAGCGCCAATTTAGCTGTCGGAGAAGCGAAGTTAGGCCAAATGATTCTGAAATGGCCTGAAACTCCTTGTGTACTCCTCCCTTGGCTGTCTTGAAGGATCTTGCAGTTTTTGTTTGATTCTGACAAGATTTGACTTTTTGGAGAAGTTGCATTGCCTATTTATGGCAGGTTGCGACTTCATGTAGCTTTCTTGATGTTGAAGAGGCAAAGTGACATTTTTGGTATCCACAAATGCCCCCTCGAGGTACAGCGACGAGTTGTTTGACTTTTGTAGTCGATGTGCCTCGAAGAGATTTTTTGAAGGAGAGCTTGTGTCTTGACCAAGAGTCTTTGAGCGATCTTTCCTTTGGTAGAGTAGCCTTTGAGCTTCCAGGGGAGTTTTATGGTAATGAAAGGAATCAAGTACCATCTCGAGGCAAAGTTTTGAAGATGACATCAGGGATGTGGATTTGGGTTTCTGTTTTTGATCTTGTGACCTAACCAGCTATATATGACAGGTTAGGGGATCGGTTTGTTTTTGATCTTGTAGACCTAACAGGCTGTATGTGGCAAGTTAGGGGATCAGGATTTGGTTTTTGGTCACTCTTTGGGACTGTGTGGGTCCATTGGAGTGGTTTGGATTTTTGTGGAATGTCAATTTCAAGATTTTGGCTCAATTTGGTATATGAGGCTGGATGGTTTGATTCTTTGGAAGCTCATGGGGCTTGGAAATTTTTTGTATGGTTCAATCAACTCAAAAGAGGCATGGAACCATTTTTGTATGCTCTTGGTAAGAGGGATTTTTTTCTCTGACTAAAAGCCCATTTTTTTTTTTAGTGCCTAGGTGGTCAAACCTGGCTCATATGGGCTAACCCATGGGACCTTAAGCTTTTTAGGATGGCTTAGATCTCATGTGGGACCATTTTTGTAAAGAATATCTAAAGATATCTCATTTGGATAGAGAATATCTAAAAATATCTTTATGGGAGAGAATCTCTCATATTCCCTTAATTTGGGAGAGAGTATCTCAAGGTATCTTTCTTTTTGGGAAAGAATCTCCAATCTCCTATTTTGTTGGAGAGAATCTCTCATTGATTGATTTTGGGAGAAAATCTCTCAAAGACATCTTTCTTTTTGGGAAAGAATCTTTCTAATTCCTTCTCTTTTGGTAAGGTTACTAATTAGTAGCACTTACCTTTCTTTTTTTGTTTCCTTCTTTGATTTGCTCTCTTCTATAAAAGCAAAGAGGAGGCTAGATCTCTTGCCCTTATTGCTTTCTTTTGCAACAATCTCAAGAAAGCTCCAAGACCAAGAGTTCTTCTTCTTCAAGGATCTTCAAGCTTTTTCCTTCTTCTATTCCATCAATGGCTTCAAGTAAGTTTTCTCTTTTTTTCTTTCGAGAAAACTCCATGTAGAGAATAGGATGGTAAAAAAAAAGAAAGTTTCTCTCTTTTCTTTTTTTTTTTACGTGATTTCTGTTTTTTTTTCTCCCGTGCTTCTTTCTTTCTCTTTTTCTTTTTGCACGTTTTCTCTTTTTTTTTTTTTTTTTTTTTTTTTTTTTTTTGTGGGCCGTACGGATCTGTCCGTACGGCCACGTGGCCTGATGGGCCAGCCCCTCTCCTCTTTTTTTCTTCTTTCTTGTTTTTTTTTTTTTTTTTTTTTTTTTTTTTTTTTTTTGCTGTTTTCTTTCTTCTTTTTTTTTCTTTCTCCCCCTTCTTTTTTTGAGAAAGTTTCCTTTTTTTTTTTTTTTAGAAAGTTTCTTTTTTTTGTTCTTTTCTTTCTCCCCCTTTTTTTTTGAGAAAGTTTCTTTTCTTTTTTTTTTGCTCATCATGATAATGAGTTTTTATGCAAATCTAGATGTTCATGCATGTACTTTTTGTAGTTTTTGTAGATTGAATTTGAGAGCATGATAGCATACCTGAAAATCTTTGCAAATTTGGGAATTTGGAGCTCGCAGCGATGTTGAACCTTTCTTGATTTTGCGGAGAGTTTGAGGTTTCGAAAGTTTGGAGTTTCGGAGCTCGCAGAGATGTTGAGCCCATCTTCAAACTTTCTATTTTTTTCGGGGTATTTCCCTTTTCTTCGGAATTGCCCCGGAACCATGCCAAAATTTCGCCAGATTTTCTTTTAGCGAAATCCTGTCATTTTGATGATGATCTTTTTTTTCTTTCCCAACCTTTGCAGGTGGTTCCTCCAGAACGAACAAGGGTAAAGAGCCTGCTACAAGCGTACCTCGTCGATCCGCCAGATCTTCTAATGTGGCCGTTCAGCAGGCCTGGGAGAAGGTCCAGTTTGTGGAGAAAAACTTGGAAGAATGCGATTCCCTCAATCGTGATGAGATGAGACAGCGATTGATCGCTCTCAAGGATGAGGAGTTCTATAAGATCATGGTAAGCAGTCATCCCTGGGTTACGGACGATCAGAGTGTTGTGCTCAAGCCTACCTTCTTCTTCGGTGATGCAGTCCCCGACGACTTGACATACCAAAGGAGATGTTTTCAGTTCTCTTACACAGCAGGTGGTGAGGAGAGAACTATTTCTACCCGGTCGTCTTTTGATCGGACCATCTCGATCCTGAGCCTTTCTCCCACGTGCCCTAAAAGGGAAGATCCTCCAAGCTGGGTGAAGATGACCAGTGTGATCAAGACCGGGGTTTTTGTTGGTGGACCTTCCGGTTTTGCAGAGAAGCCACCTGTCCGTATGGACATGTTGATGCCAGCCAGCGGCTATCAGGGCTTTGATTATCCGTCGGTCGATTTGGGACCGGTGGGCCTTAGCGTTTTTAGCGGTGACGGCAGCAATTGGGTGAAGCCTTTTCGACTTCGTGACCGTTTCAGTGTTAACTCCGATTGGAAGTCGTGGACTGATCGCGTCCTGCTGATTGGTGGCACCATTTTGAAGGAAGCCGGGATATTTGATGCAGTCCGTGCTTTCAGAGATACCGTGGCTTTTTCCGACGAGGCCTTCATGGCCATGTTGGAATCATTTCTCCCACAAACCAATACCTTCGTTGTAACGAATGGTGAGATTGGTTTTTCCTTGAAGGAGTTGAGCGCTATTACTAGATTGCCCATCCTTGGCAAACTCTACGAGGAGTTCATGCCGATTGACAGCGTCCTTGAGGAACAGTCAGAGGAGTTCAGGCTCCTATACTTTCAGCTCGTCGCCTTTTATGATTTTTTGAAGGAGAAGGAGGGCTCGAAAGTAAGATCCAGCAGTTGGAAGAGTTATGGCTCTTCATTCTTCAACTTCTTTGACAGCAAAGAGTCTTCTGACAGCATGACCCTGGAGGACCGGAAGAAGGCTTCCGCCATGCAAGAAGAGTTGAAGGACTTCTTCGCAGGTACAGATGTAATTTGTTCTGACATTGCACTGCGGAGAGAAATTACAGTTTACCTCACTTATTGGCTAGGTTAGGCTGTGTTTGCTGGTGGAGATGGGACGCACATCAGGCCGCATTGTATTTTTCCGGCTTGTTAGATGACGTTTGGAGAGCGGCTTGCTTTGGTGCCTGCTCTTTACTCCTACTTGTGTACCGAACTGCAGGCTGCTGCTTTTTTGGTTCGGCTTGGGCTCCCTATGAATAGGGTATTTTCAGCCCATATCTTTTATTCGTGATTTGTATACCACTGTCCTGGCTTCCACCAGCTGGGTGCTGCACAGGATGATGATCCTCTGATGATTCGATTGGCTAAGGGAAAAGCCGTATCCGAATCACTTTTGTTTGCCCGCATGAGGATCCGACGGTTCAGGGACGTCAAGATGGGGCAGTCTTCAGTTAAGCTTTCTCCGGAGTTGCGGAAGAAGGCTTTTGATTTTGGTGCCTCCCGAGACTCTACCAGACCAGGGTCGGGAAGGCATTACTCTTTGACCAATGCAGAGAAGGAGTGGCTTTTCAGCATACGAGTCGGTACGATGGTGTACCGTAGACATCTTTTCGTCGACATCCAGCCGTATGTACCTTCTCGCTTTGCACTTCAGTTGGGCTTCTCTCAAGGCGTTGTTGGAGCGCCTTCGAGTATGGTGAAGCGTTTTGGAGGTTTGCAGGATGGCAGAAATGCATGGGCTTTTTATAGTGCTGAAGACACTACTGCCACGATTTCTTATCCTGAGCTGTCGACTTTCCGAACTGCCGGCTTCACGAAGTGGTTCGCGGAGAGCTTTTTGGCATATCGGGGGCTTTCCAAGAGGGAGCTTGATGTAAAGCTGTCTTCGGGGAAAGGTACTAGAAGGTCGGATGGCGTTCGGCGAGAGGAAGTTTGGGCCTTCCTTTCTGGAGAGAAGCACAAGATAGGCTTTCTCGGTGACCAGGGCGTCATTGGTTCTGAAGCTGTTCGGGAAGTACCTGATGAGGCATTGGAGCAGCTAGAACAGGAGGAAGCTGAGCTCGACGCTTGGATGCAAGCGGCACAGAGGCGAGCTTCCGTGGAGTCTACTGGCAAGAGTAGACCATCCAGTGAGGAGCCAAGTGGGAGACCTGACTCTGACAGTGGGGCAGGATCTTCTAGGAAGCGAGCCCACAGAAGTAAGAGGAAGAGGAGTCAGCGTCACACGGGGTGGGACGAAGACTCTCCTGATGTGGAAGTCCCTCTCACTGTCAATGAGGAGGTACCAGGGGAAGCTGACGACCCTCCGGAGAAGAGGATTCGGGAAGAAGAGACCATCGGTGAAGGTATGATTCTTCCTTTTTCTTTTTCTGCTTCTTTCATGGGGCTTTCCATGTTCTGATTTGTTTTCTCACCCTGCTGCTGCTTTTTTTTTAGTAGAGGATGAAGACTTGGCGATGCCTGAGGTTCCGACCGATGAAGCGGTGATGGAGCCGGTTATGGCATCTGAAGAAGAACCGAGGGACTCTGGAATGATTCCAGAATCTCCAATTGGTATAACTTCTTTCGCTTTCTCTTTTTTTTGCCTGCGACTTGATTTGCTAACATTTTTCTTGTCAGCTGACTTGCCACAGGATTCCGATGACTTTGAACCATCAATGGACGCAAATGTTGATGATGCTTCCGATGAGTTCATGGAGGAAGAGAGTGTTCCGCCAGTCGTCGAAGAAGGTACTTTGTAGTAATGACCCCGATGATTTTTTTTTAACAGGATCGTATTCATACCTTTTTGTGTTTCATTTGCAGGTTTTGAAGTGACAGAAGAGAGTCCATCGCTTTCTTCAGAACCAGAGCAAAGGATGCCAGAGGTCGATCCAGAGGTAGAGACTCCTACAACCAGTTCTTACGCGATAGAGGAGATGCCGCGTGCTGAGATTCCTTCTCCAGTGGCTCCAAGTGGAAAGAGTTCTTTTGTTACTCTTCCAATGGGACATGACATGAGCAGCCGATCAACGGAGAAGGGTGAATCTTCATCCAGTTCGTCTCTTCAATTTGTGAAGAAGGTGCTGGCTCGGGTTTTGAGTTCTTGGATCGAGACTCTCTTTTCTGGACACCTGGATGCCGGATTTGGCATGATTCCACATGTACAGGAGATTCTCACTGATACCGAAGAGGTTGGTCTGGATGTCACAGGTGCCAGGGCGATCGTTGATAGGATCATTGCACTGGGTGACAAGTGGTTTGAGACCATGAATTTCCCTGACGACCAATTCTTCAAGGAGATGTTCTTGGACCCTGCTGATAAGGCTAAGTCTGACCTGAATGAGGCTACACAAAGCAAGAAGCAGCTAGTTCGGGAGAAGAACTTGGAAGAGCTAGCCATCATCGGATTGAGGCATGACCTTAACGTCCTTGATAAGGAAGTTGAGGAGGCCAGGAAACGTCTTGAGCATTTGAAGGCGCAAATCGCTGCCAAGTGGGCTGCTATAACAGAGGCTCGTGACAGGGAGAGTGCTCTGATTCGCAGGGTTGCAGATGCTGGTCAAGTTCTCGAGAGGATGACTCTAGAAAACGAACAATGGCAAACTGCTGGGGAAAAGCTTCCCGGTGTAAAAGAAGGGTTACGGCATACGCCAGCATCTCATGGCAAGTCCTTAAGAAGCGTGCCTTGGAAACTCTGACGGCTGAGGCCAAAAGTTTGCTTGAGGAGCTGAAGCTTTGGCTTGAGACCATTTTTGGCTGAGCTCCTGATTTTTTTTTGTAGTAGAAACTACTCTTCTTTCTTTTGGTACCACATGTATATATATATATATTTTTTTTGGTACTTTTTTTTTGTAGTGCTTGTGAACACTTTTTTTTGGTACCACATGTATTTTTGGTACTCTTTGCAAGTACTCATTCTACAAAAGTTACTTTTTTTTTTTGTTTTCCCTACGCTCACTTAAATCTTTTTGTGATGAAAGTAATTGCTAAATGGGATTTGATCAAAAGCTTTGTCATTTTGTGAAAATCTTTTGTCAAATGATTGTTTTGGTAGGGGAAACGAATTTGGCATGAAAGCCGGATTTTTGTGGCATTTACAGCCAGTTTGGTGGCATTGATAGCCAATTTGTGGCATTTATAGCCGGTTTGGTGGCATTGATAGCCGGGTTTTTTGAAAGCCAAGTTTTGGTTTGTCTGCGTGAAAGCCAATTTTTTGTGGCATTGATAGCCGGTTTGTGGCATTTATAGCCGGTTTTGACATGAGAGTCAGGTTTTTTTTTGTGTGGCATTTATAGCCGATTTGGTGGCATTGATAGCCGGTTTTGGCAAAAGAGCCAGGTTTTTGGTTTTCAAAAATGCAAGTATCGACTAAGAGTCGCCTCCCTGCTGAATGGTCTTGCAAGTATCGATGGAATGTCGCATCCTTACTCATTCGGTTGTGAGTATCGATGGAATTTCGCCTCCTCGCGGATTTGGGTGCAAGTATCGATGGAATGTCGCATCCTTGCTTTTTTCAAAAAAATTTTGTTTTGCGGGTACTGACTTTGATGTCGTTTCCCCACGATTTTTGAAATTTGCGGTTTTTTCGAACCTTTGGGTTGTGGATATCAAAACATTGCATCTCCACGATTTTTAGGTTTTTTCGAACCTTTTTTGAAATTTGGGTTGTGGATATCAACTGATATGTTGCGTCTCCACGGTTTTTGGATTTTGCAAGTATCGACGAAATGTCGCTTCCCTGCGATTTTGGGTGCAAGTATCGATGGAATGTCGCATCCTTGCTTTTTTTCAAAAATTTTGTTGTGCGGGTACTGACTTTGATGTCGTTTCCTCACGATTTTTGAAATTTGCGGTTTTCTTGAACCTTTGGGTTGTGGATATCAAAACATTACATCTCCACGATTTTTAGGTTTTTTTGAACCTTTTTTGAAATTTGGGTTGTGGATATCAACTGATATGTTGCGTCTCCACGGTTTTTTTTTGTTTGGGTTTGCAAGTATCTACGAAATGTCGCTTCCCTGCGAGTTTGGGAGTGTTGAACGTGGTTCGTATTCTTCCGATGGGTACGAGTATCGACTAAGCGTCGCTTCCCCGTGGTTTTTTTTTTTTTTTTGAAAAACCATTTTTTTTGTTTAAAGACACGAGGGTCGTAAATTTTGACCTAAAACCATTTGGCGGTAAAAGGCAGGGTGGACTAGGGTGGAAATCCCTGAATCCGGATTTTCATTTCAAACCATGAATTTTGGGTTCAAGGATCGAAAGTTTTGGTCAAGTCAGGGAGGGGCTCCTAAACTTGGATTTTTTTTTTGAACAATGAAACGATGAAAGTAAGCATTGTTTTTTGAGTTTCTTTAGAAATTTCGACATTTTGATATGAAAATTCTGAAGGAGTGGGTTTGATGAGCAAGTACCTGAAAATAGGCTTTTGTCGTGCAGGCATTGCTCTTACCCAGTTGGGTAAGTCTTCAAGGGTAGTACCGCTTTAAGAACTTGCCATTGATGGGCAGCATACACGTGTCGCCTTCCATGTTTAGGAGGGCATATG
The DNA here is from genome assembly GCA_028538565.1 of Umbellularia californica. Classification (NCBI taxonomy): domain Eukaryota; kingdom Viridiplantae; phylum Streptophyta; class Magnoliopsida; order Laurales; family Lauraceae; genus Umbellularia; species Umbellularia californica. Next base: position 64,376,250 of record JAPQWN010000001.1, read on the forward strand.
CGCCGTTGGAGAAGACCTTGTCGATGACGTAGGGTCCCTCCCATTTTGGCTCAAACTTGCCTTTGGACTTGTGAGCGAAGACCATTGGTCTTTTTACCGCAAGAACCAAGTCACCCTTTTTGTAGGCGCGTTGCCTGACCTTTTTGTCAAAAGATCCTGCCATGCGTGCTTGGTAAAGTTCAATGCTTTGTCGAGCTTCGAGTCGTCTCTCGTCAAGATTGTCCAGCTCATGGAGTCGCAATTTGACATTGCTTTCTTGAGTCATGTCATTTTGTAGAGATACCCTCAGAGAAGGAATTTGTACCTCTAGGGGCACGACAGCTTCGCATCCATAGACCAAGGAGAATGGTGTGCTATGGGTTGGTCCTCGAACGGTGGTTCGATAGGCCCACAAGGCTTCAGACATCTTGTCGCTCCAGTCTCTTTTGTGACTAGAGACCATTTTCTTGAGGATTTTGCAGAGTGTCTTGTTGAAGGCTTCTGCTAATCCGTTTGCTGCCGGATTGTATGGAGTCGAAGGACAGCTTTGAATTTTGTATTTGTCGCAGAACCTGTAGAATCGATGATCCCGGAATTGTGGTCCGTTATCATGGACGAATCTTTTAGGTATGCCGAAACGACAAATGATGTTGGTGCGTAGGAATTGAAGGACTGATGAGGTCTTCATTTCGTTGAACGCAAATGCTTCTGACCACTTGGAAAAATAATCCGTTGCGGCGAAGATGAAGCGATGACCTTTGCTTGAAGGGGGAGAAATAGGACCTATGATGTCCATACCCCAGGCTTCGAAAGGCCACGAGATTGCTGTAGGGTGTAGCCATTCCGGAGGCATGTGAATGTAATCTCCGTGAACTTGGCATAGCTGGCAGCGTTTGGCAAATTGCATTGCATCAGCTACCATGGTAGGCCAATAGTAACCTAACCTTTTTATCTGATCATAGAGTTTAGGACCTGCCTGATGGGCTCCACAAAGACCAGCATGAACTTCTTTAAGTGTTTCTTCGGCCTCTTGTTGTGACAAGCAGCGTAGTAGTACTCCGTTGAAGGATTTCCTGTAGAGGATTTTTGAAGGAATATCCAAATGAAAGTTTGGGGTTCGCCTTTGGATGCTTACCCGTTCTTTTGGATCTTCAGGTAGGATTCTGAACATAGTGTAATCAATGAACGGATCCCTCCAGTCGCCGATTGAAGGTTGAAGGATAGAGATCCGACTTCCAACCACTCGGTGGCATTCAGCAACTGCTTGATGTGTGTTAAGAGGAGGGAGGATGGAGGATCCTTCTCTCGCACACTGTGATTTGCATGTTTTCCCCTTCCTGGATCGCCATTGATGCGGCAAGTCCGGCCAGGGCATCTGTACGGATGTTTTCACCTCTACGAATGTGGGTGATGTGACAGATGTCAAACTTTTGCAGAAGCGATTGTGCCTTGTTGTAATAAGGCAGCAGATCTGGCTTCCTGACTTCATATATCTGATTCATCTGGTTGACGATCAGTTGAGAGTCTCCAAAGACTTCCAGCATAGTGATACCGGATTCGATGGCGAGTTCCAATCCTAGGATCAGAGCTTGGTATTCAGCTGCATTGTTTGTGCATGGTTCCAGTAGCGAGAAAGCGTGTGGAATCATGTATTTGTCGGGGCTAACAAAGAGGATGCCAACTCCCGAGATCAGCTTTCTGTTTTCATTTGTCCTGGTTGCACCGTCAAAGTACATGTCCCAGGAGGCATTTGGTGAGGAAGTCTCCACGTTGTAGACAGGTTCGTCTGGGAGATCATCTCTGAGTGGTGAATCTTTAGGCAATGGATGCTCTGCGAGGAAATCTGCTAGAGCTTGGCCTTTGATTGCCTTTTGTGGCACATACCTAATATCAAATTGTGACAAGAGGATGGACCATTTTGCCAGTCGGGCATTGAGAGAACCTGCCTTCGTGACAAGGACCTTCAAGAGGTTGATCCTTGAGACGAGGTAGACTGTGTTGGAAAGCAAGTAGTGACGTAGCTTTTGTACGACGAACATCACTGCAAGGCATTCTTTTTCGACTGGAGAGTATCGATGCTCTGCACCTACTAGCATGCGGCTGAGGTAATATAGAGCAGCTTCCTTTCCCTCACCATTCTCTTGTGCAAGCAGAGCGCCTACAGAATGATCAAGAGCTCTTGTGTACAAGATGAATGGTTTTCCAGTGGCAGGGGCAGCTAACACTGGAGGTTTGGTCAGGTATGACTTGATATCTTGAAATGCGGCTTCACAGTCGGCATCCCAGACAAAGTCTACAACCTTTTTCATCAATCGAGAGAATGGACGGCATTTCCCCGAAAGATTGGAGATGAACCGTCTGATGTAGGCCAATCTCCATTGGAGCCCTTTTAATTCTCTCAAGGTTCTTGGAGAGGGCATTTCTAGAATAGCCTTGACTTTTATGGGGTCAAGTTCTATTCCAGCTTTCCGAACAAGGAATCCGAGAAACTTACCCGACGAGACGCCGAAGAAGCATTTTAGAGGATTCATCCGCAGTTTGTGTTTGCAGAGTCGGAGGAAGACTTCCCGAAGATCTTTGAGATGGTCTTCTTTTCTTCTGCTTTTGACGGCGAGGTCATCAACGTAACATTCGACCGTCTTGTGCTGCATATCTTGGAATATTTTCATCATAGCCCTCTGATATGTGGCACCAACATTTTTCAGACCAAATGGCATGACAGTGTAGCAATACATGCCAAATGGAGTCCGAAATGAAGTGTGCTTTTCATCTTCATGATACATCTTTATCTGATTGTAGCCAGAGAAGCCATCCATGAATGTCATTCGCTCGAATCCGCAAGTATTGTCAATCATCACCTCCGGTATGGGGAGCGGGAATTCATCTTTAGGGCAAGCGCCATTCAGGTCTCTATAGTCAATACAGACTCTGATCTGCCCATTTTTCTTTGTCACGGGGACAATGTTGGCCAACCATTCTGGATGTTGTTCCTCATGGATGAAGCCGACGCTTTTGAGCTTTTGAACTTCTTGTTCAATTTTATCCATCACATCTGGACGGAATCTTCTTTGGCCTTGTTTGACAGGCTTGATTTCTTCTTGAAGATTGAGTTTGTGGACTGCTACTTTGGGGTCTAAACCAGGCATTTCAGCGTAGGACCATGCAAAGCAATCAACGAACTCACGAAGAAAAGCGATATACTCGGGTAACTCATCATCCTTTATATTCTTGCTTATGAATACAGGACGTGGGTTATCTGGTGTTCCCAAGTCTATCTTTTCAACAGGGTCTTCTGTTAGAAGGTTCGAAGGTGGTTCCTCCACAATATTTTCGGAGGCTTCCAGCTCAACAAAACCTTCTGGGATTCCAAGGGCATTTGTAGACCGAGGGTTTGTTCCTTTCCACGGGTCTTCTTGATTGGCGATCTTCTCAAGGCTTGCTATGAGATGGTCCCAATCGCCTGTTGAAACTGGGTCGAAGTAAGGTACTTCTTTTGGAGACGAGGGCTCTTCTGGGTCAGAATAGCACAAGTCTGTATTATCGGACGATTCCTCTTTATCATCAGAGAAATTGTACCAATTGGATGAGCTTCCTGGATCTTTGTCAGGTAACTCTTTAAAGAGATATCCAGGGAGATCGATGTCTTCATGGACTTGAGATGTTGAGGCTTGGTCGGTAAAACGACTTTTAAGCTTTTGTGTTAACTGTCTCAGAGGAGTGTCGGGATCATACCCTAACCCATATGAAGACTTTTCTACATGACCGTAGAGTCTCCAATCTTCCAGCTGGCTTTTGGTCAAGGCGGGCCCCAATGGCGTGAGAATACCGCGTCTTTCTCCCAAACCGACTGGGTTTTGAGCGTCATAGCCCATTTTCTTCATAATTGCTTGTGCCACGGACTATATAGAGATAGCTGAGGCATACCTTCATTTTGGAAAGGTTCCAGCATGGAGTTTGATGAAGAAGCATCCGATCTATGAAAGAAGATCGGTCTTTGCTTTGGTGATGTTGTCGGAACAACAACGGTAGCAGACGTAGGATCTTCTACATCAGCAGGTGTCTCCATCGGAGTGAGAGCAGGCTGAACTTGTTGAGTGTCAGCTTGGCTTGACGAGGTGTCATCTTCTGGCTCTGAGTCCGAATCCGTGTCTTGCTTGATAGACACGAAAGAGACAACAAATTTGCCCCCAGGCTTTTGCTTTGCCTTCTTCACTCTGGTTGTGATGACCAAAGGTTTTGAAGATTTGAGGGAGATGACGAAGGGAGGTTGACTGCTCTCTTCGGATTTACCGGAGTGTTTGTTTTCTTCCGGTGATTTTTGAGGAGCCTTGCCTTTATCTTTCTGGAGATTTTCAGCAAAGGGTGCTATTTCCTCTTTTTCTTCTTTTTCGCCTTCATATATTTGGGAGTCTGCAAAGTGGACTTCTTTACCTTTGAAGGGTCTTCTGTCCGCAAACACTCGATGTACCATGCCGTCGTCGCCGACGAACTTGATGCATTGATGTAGAGTTGAAGGGACAACACCATTCTCGTGTATCCAGGGGCGTCCGGGAAGGATGTTGTAGCATGAAGGGGTTTTTATTGCATACACAGTGACTTTAGAGATAAGATCACCTATCTGCAATTTGAACCTGATTTTACCGATAGGCCTTTGAGTACTCCCATCGTATCCAAAGATAGATACAGATGTGTGGCTTAGCTTGCTGGGTGGGATGCCCAACTCTTCGAGAGCCGAAGTGGAGATGAGGTTGAGTGCAGAACCTGGGTCGACCTGAACTCTGTGTATAGGCATTTCCTTGATGTACCCTGTGAAGTATAGGGGTCGGTTGTGCCTTGCTTCGCCAAGTAAGAGGTCGTCCTTTGTGAAGGCGATGGTTGCATGGGCTGCTTTTTGCACCGAGAGGCATTCAATGCATGATCCCTCAGTTTTCTTTTCTCCCTTTGAGGAAGTTTCAGAGTTTTTGACCCGGTAGTCCATTTCAATTTGGAGGACTCGCGGGGCATGTTTGTCGACATCCTCATTCAGTTTTTGTAATTCTGAGATGAGATTATCACGAGTGCGTAGAGACATTCGTAATAAATCCAGGATGTGCAGTCGTGCAGGTATGTGTTTGAAGTGCTCGATCAAATCATACTTGAAAGCCTCCTTAGGGCCTGCATGTTCATCATTGTTGCCACTGGGGGCGCTTACAACATCTTTTCCCGAAGGATTTACATAAGTAAAGGAAGATTGGTTGTAATTTTTGTGGTAGTCCCGGCCCGAGCGGGTGCCTCTACCAACTTTGAGAGCTTCTTGAGAAGGGTCTTCGCTTGGAAGATTGTCCTCAGGATCAAGAGGCTGTCGTTTCTCATTTACTGAGGATGCGTCTGCAGCAGAATTGCCATCCTCAGTGATTGTGTTGCATGGAGCATTTTCCGGGAGCGAGTCCTGAACAACATCTAGCAGCTTTTCTTCTTCGTTGACCCATCCATCATCCCAAGTTGGGTTTTCTTTATGATGATGAGTCGGGAAGAGCGTGAGTTCTGAAGTCACAGTCTCAGGGGACGAAGCCTGAGAGGGTGTCATCTCTGTGAAGGTCACGCGAGACGAGGTAGCCCCAGAAGATATGGTGCTAGGTGTCGCCGGTGTGTAAGTGATCTCATCAGATGATGCATCGGAAGAGCTATAATCCCGAATTATCACATTACAGGCAGCTCTTAAAGGAGACGTTGTCTGCTCGGAGTCAGACTCATCCTCAGATGTAAGAGGATCGTCTACCCAGCAATTTTCTCCATTTTCAGGAGTTGAGGGAGGAGGTACTTGGTGGGCTTCAGGGACTTCCGGCTCTGGATTGTGAGGAATCTCGTTGACGCGGTCTTGCTTTTGTTCTAGAGCGAGATGCTGCAAGATCCTCGCATATTCTTCAAGATCAGGCATGGGAGCCAAATCTTCTTCTTCGTCTGCTCTTTGTGGCTCAACATGGTTGATTTCCACTGGAGCAACGACGGGTGCTGGCTCAACAACATTTTCTTGTACAGCCTCTTGGTCTTCCTCATCATCAGACCGGGATCCTTGTGGCTGTAAGGGGTTATACCAGATTACTGGCATAAGGTGAGTTTCAGGAACCCATTCTTCGTCGGAGAGATACTCTCCTGTTTCAAGAGATTCCTCCCACTCGCCGGTGTAGTTGGGCTCGAATCCATCGTCGGTGTCGCTGGACTCGTATCCATCAATGGAGAATCCAACTACTGAGTTGCAAGAGTATGATGCCCCCTGCATAGCTTCTTTTTTGAATCGAGGTGGCATGAAATCACTGAGAGTGAAGTTTCTTACCGCTTTTGAAGTCTTTGGAAGGGACGTTTCTGTTGCCCCGAGTGAAGTGGTAGAGGAGGCCTCTGCATTTTCATTGACTTCTTGTTTTGGCTGGGTCTTCTCTTGCCGTTTGAGCCTGAGGAGATGTTTCCTAGCCTGCCTTCGCTGTTGAGCTGTCGGCTTTGTTTTTACGATCTCCCAGTTTTCATCTTCCAGTAGATCGGGATGTACCCATATAGGTTGTCCGTCTGGTGACGGGAAAGGAACCAACACTTCGGACGCTTGAATTTTGTTTATCACCATGAAGGAAGTAGTGATCTTCTTCTTCGGTGATTTTGGTGTTTGTCCACATGACACCATGTTGATGGAGGCAGTCCCATAATTTTTGTCAAAGGTGATGACTCCAATTTTCCACATCTCGTTTATCTTCTCTCTCACAACAAAGCATTGATTGAGAGGATGCGAGACCATCTGGTGGTATGGACAGTACCGAGGATCGTTGGTTTTGCCAACATCGCCTGGTCTTTTGGGTTCAGGCAAGGTGAGCTTGCCGTTTGCCACGAGAGCCCCGAAGATTTCGTCAACATCTTCATCGAACGGGTATTTCTTTTCTACTCGCTCTTTGAAGGCATCAGAGAGTTCAGGTCTCTTACCTGCAGCTCTGTTTTCAGCTTTCTTTGGTTGCTGAGGAGCTGACTTGGTTTGCACATTGAGGACCTCTTTTTTCTTTGGTTTAGAGGTTACAATGGTGGTTGGCTCTTTTCTTGATGACTTCTGACTGTTGAGGTCTTTAATCACCGTTTCAGCTTCCATAGAAGCTTCCAGAAGTTCTCCCAGGTTTTTTGATTTGTTGCCGATGATCATGGAGCGGATTCTAGCTCTCATATTGTTTCGGCAGATGTCGACTAGCGACGCTTGTGGCAGTACATCTGAGCATTTGTACGCCATTACTTTCCACTTGTGAATGAAGTCATAAGTTGACTCATTCTCTCCTTGTTTTAGGCTGCAGAGTTGAGCCATAGTAACAGGATGATCCTCACCTTGGAAGTGGGTCAGGAAGTGTGTCTCCAGCATAGCCCAGTTCTGGATGGAGTTCTCCGGCAGAGTGGAGTACCAATCGAAGGCCGTACCTTTTAGGGTACTTGCAAAAAGGCGAATTTTGAGTGCATCTTGATCCGCGATAGCTCCCGTCAAAATCTTGAAGTGGATGACGTGCTGTCTGGCTGATCCTTTCCCCGTATATGTTTAGAGAGTAGGATGTTTGAATTTTGTGGGGAACGGGACTGAGTCCATCCATAAGGGATATGGTGGCTTGATCCCATGCTCCTTGAGTATATCCTCTTCTTTAGCTTTGGCGAGGATACTGTCTACGTCCTTTTTGGTAAGGGCGCGTGACTCATTTTCTTCACGATTTTCCTCATTATTGCGATGATTCGGAGGAGGCTCATTGTTCACCTGATTTTGGACAACAAGGAGAAGGTTTTCCATCAGAGTTTCAATCCTCTGCTGGCCTTGTTCCAACTGCTGGATGCGTGTGAGCGCATCATCTTGAGGTGGATTCTGAGGTGGTGGCTCAGAATTTGTAACCAGGACGTTCATTCCTCGGGATTCAAACGAAGAAACCGTCCTGGTGACTGAGCTGGGGCTCATTCTTTTTTATGAAGAGCTTGATGAAGGATTACTCTCCCGTCCTTGGCTTGAAGGGGCAGGAGATTCTTCGGGATGTCTTCGTGTCCTGGTGACGCTACGGGTCACCGGACGTCGGACATGGATTTTTTATGCTGACTTTTGGCGTCTTCTGGTTTTTCCAACCATATGGACGGCAGCAACTTGGTCGGGTCTTTCTCTTTCGACCCATTTGTGGGAGACTTGAAGTGTAGGAGGCTGGGTCCGTTGCTTCTCTAGTCTCTTTTGTCGATATGACGCACGGCGGCGTGCTCGACGAGCGATTTGAGCTTCAGTCAGCTCTGGCTGGGCTTTAACAATGAAGGATGTACTCCCTCGGGCGCAGCAGCCGAGCTTGTCTTCTTTGTAATTAGGTAAGGACAGGATGCGGACCCGGTCCTTTGCCTGTTGCAGTGAAGCTTTGAACCTTTCGAGTTCGGCCCCTGTAGAGATGAAGGGTCGAACTGAAGGAGTGTAGGCCTTGGCAGGTGCTTGTAGAGGCCTAGTGATGCATGATCTGATTTTGGGCTTGTGGGAGCAAGCCGGCTCATGCTGGGTTGACTTGGGAGTCAAGTTGGAGATGGGTCTCTCCTCTTTCATGTAGGAAAGAGGGTAGAACTGGTTCTCTTTGAGTGGGGCCAGGTATGCTGGCTTGGTGGAGGTTTGAGACCTTCTTTGTTTTGGGGAAGGTCTTGGAGACCAAGTCTTAGGGTAGACCTGGTTGGTTTTTGGTTGAGGTTTCGCGGGGATGCCGCGGGGTTTAGTATTCTTGGGGTTTGCCCTTGGTGTCCCAGAAGTGACACGTTGAGGGGCGATCTTCTGCTTCTCGGCAGTTGCCTTTGGTGTCACAGTAGTGACACGTTGCGAGGCGACCTTCTGCCTTTTGGCAGGAGCAGTTTCTTCTTCGGGAAGTGGGAATGGTCCCAGTGTCTCGAAGACGATGGTCCGGGGAGTCGAAGTCGACCCAGAGTTCAGAGAGTTGCTGAGGGAGTTGGTGCTTCGGCAGCTAGCAGGGCGCTTGTAAGTGCGCTCGGTTTGCTTCTGTTGAAGCATGAGCTGGTGCTTTCATCGAAGGTGATGATCAGTGAAGCTGCCATTGTTAGTTTCAAAATTTCTGAAACAAGACCACATCCATTAGTAATCACAAGAATATGATGATCATAAATGGGGAATTCTATGATTTTGTCTTTTCAAATCGCTCAAGGGACATGACCCAAGCAATATGAAGAAGGCAAAAAGCCATAGAGGGTACAATTGTTCTGGTTGCAAGCATGGTAGGCTCGAAATGAGCATTCCAATGACTGCTAGAAGCAATTGTATACCTAAATTCGACTTATCGAGAAGCGGAGCTTGCTCGAGATAAGAAGAATATAAGGTAGGAGTTACAAATGTGCCGGTCACAGATACAGTAGACTCTGAAAGGGCGTACCAGTATTGCTAGGCACAAATGTTGGAAATCGCATCCATGAGATGGGATTCTCTGTTTTGAAAGGTCAGAAATGGATTCGTCAAAGAGAGCAGGTGGCATTCCGATTCAAATACGGGCTCAATGATTTCCGCGAGCGTCAGTACTCAGAAGGAAAGAGACCACAATTTCTCGAATCTGAATCCAAAAGTGACGAGTTTTTTTTTTGAAATGTCAAGATTGGTTCCATCAAGGAGAGCAAATGGTATTCCAATCTGAACACGGTCTCGGCGATTTCCGCTAGCGCCAGTGCTCAGAAAAGAAGAAACCAAAATTTCTCAGATCTGAAATCAAAAGTGACGAGTTTTTGAAGATTTTTTTTAAATGATTTTTTTTATTTTATTATTTTTATTTTTTTATTTTTTTTAAAATATTTTTTTTAAGATTATTTATTTTTATTTTTTTTTGAAGATTTTTTATTTTAAGATTTTTTATTTTTTTAAATCTTTTTTTTATTTTTATTTTATTTATATATATATTTTTTAAAAATTTTGAAAATCTTTTTTTTTTATTTTTTTTATTATTTTTTTTATTTTGATTTGATTTTTTTTTTGTTCAAGATTTTTTTTAAAATCTTTTTTTTATTTTTTTTTATTTTTGATTTTTTTTAATTTTTTAAGATTTAAAGACGAGAGAGTACACATAGGCCTCCTAACCCGGTCTTATGAAACCTCAATTGATAGAATTGCCCCCAGGTAAGGGTATGATTACTTAATGAACCCGTTTGGAGGACCCTTGCCTAGAACAGTCAAGCTGTCTCCACACTCTGGACAAGGCTTTTCTTGAATCAATCGTGATCAAAGAACGCAATTGGTTTAACCTTAGTAGTCTATGTCTTTTTATTTATTTATTTAATTTTGTTTTTAGATCCCTGACAGACTCATCGAAGAGAAACGATGGCCCAATCCACGATCCGAACACGGGCTCAACGATTTCCGCGAGCACACAAGCCCAGAAGAGAAATGATCAAAGTTTCTCAATTTTGAATCCAAAACGAGAAATTGATTTTTTTGATTTTTTTATTAATTTTTTTTGAAATCTCTAATGAACTCATCGAAGAGAAACGATGGCCCAAAACCTTAGTCGAACGGGCTCAACATTTCTGCAAGCACCAAAGAACGATAGGATAGGATCAAAGTTTCTCAATTTTGAATTCAAATTAAGAAAACTGATTTTTTTTTTATTTTTTTTGTTTTTTTTTTTTTGAAAAGAGAAAGAGTGGAAACAAACTCAAAGAAATAGAAATTTCCAAAAAATCCCATCTCATTTTTTTTAGGATGCAAAATCCAACATAGGCTACCAGCTAGAAATTAGCCAGGGAATTCGGAAAAGAAGTATAAGCATAGAGCAAAAAGTATGATATGCAAATATTTCATTTCCGAGCACCGTGTTCTCAAATGAACGAGTCCCACCGGGTGTGCCAGCTTGATGGAACGCGCTCCTGCCGAGGGTGCTACCGGGGTCGGCGGACGTGGGAGTCCGTCGGGTCCGGCCCTTTCGAGCCCGGAGGGCTGAAGCGTGCATCAACATTTCTTTGTGTGGGTGTGCCAGATTCTCTATTTTACTTGGAATTGCAAGTGGTAATCCGGAGATCAACCTTCGCAAGTAAAAAGGAAATCAACTTCTTTCAAGTTTTCCATTGCACAAATATTTAAGAAAAGAGACATTTTCTTGGTTTGCCGTGAAAGGCGATTTTGTTTGGCATTTATAGCCGATTTTGGCGTTTATAGCCGATTTACAATTCTCATCAATAATGAAAGACAAGAGTTGTGATTTTTGTCTCTTTTAGAAAAAATACAAACTACAATGAAAAGCAAGAAAAGGAGGATCTAACTTTTCAGGAGATTGTGGGGGACTCGTTCAGATTGACGGTCGCAAGCCATGTATGGGCTTCGCCATCATCCATGCAGATGAGAACAGAGGATGCTCTTGATTCGCTTGGCTTGGCTATAACCTCAGGTTTTTAGAGGACAAAGACCAAGAGAAGGTCCTATGTCTAATAAAAAGCTAAGTAGACGGGCTGAAAAGCCACGTCTAAGCCATTGGAGGCAGCGGGAGAAGGCAAGGACCTTGGGGGGGAGTACCCCCCAAGGGACTTTTTGTCACCTTGTAGTGGTGCTTGATGTAGAATTTCTGCAGAATTTTCTCTCTTTCTCTAGACTCTGTCTGTCTGGAATTCGGGATTCTCTGCACCTTTTGATTTTCGATCTTCGGTTTTCCGTTCGTCCTTTTCCGATCCCTTTCTTCTTGGAAAGCTCTCCTATTTATAGGCTCTTGGTAGCCATTAGGAGAGTTTATGGGCTTTAATGGCTTTAATGGGAGGAGTTACAAGATTTATTTCTTGATTTTGTAACTCCTTTTGCCTTGAATCTGATTGGCCGATGGAGATTAAGGGCTTTTAATCACCTTAATTACCATAATGGGAGGAGTTTCATGGCTTGAATGCCATAACTTAATTGATTTGTAACTCTTGGATGCTTGCTTCTGATTGGGCCGTCCAAAGAAATGAATTAATGACTGCAATAAAGCTAGTCAATTAACTGCATTAAATGGTCGCCAAGCAGTTGAAGAGTCGCGGGCCGCACCGCGTCTTTTGGGATTCTTTTGGAGATGATCACCGATGGATCTACATGCTGATCGACATCAGATGACCGTGTAATTTCAGACATTGATAGCCAGCAGCGGGCCGGTGACATCTGTCTTGTCGATTTCTCGATCGGTCGGACAGAAAGAGCACTTTTTAGGTCAACCGATCGGCGATCTTGGAGCGATCAATGATGATTTTATGCTTTCGACGGCGGATCTGAGATGTCGTCGGATATGAGTCAATTTCAAGCACTAAAAATCACATTTTCAGAAAACCACAGGGGCCAAAGTGCGCGAAACGCGAAAAGAGACGGAAAAACGGGTCACCGGCGAAAAATCCGGTGACCCGGACTTCCATGGTCGCCGTTTTCTTCTGTATTTTTCCTGACATTTCTTCTCATTTATTGGCTTGATTTCCCTGTAGAAAACCTGATGAGAATCCTTGCATTTTTAGAGTGCAAATTTTCCAATTTTTCGGGAAAGCCGAAGACTTTGTCGCGTAGAGCTGCTGATTTTCCGCCAGAAGTTGAAACTTGGTCAAACGATGTCGGAATGACCTGAAATTTGACGTGAAGCCTCCTGAGCAATAAATAAGACCAACCATAGGCTTTTGTTTGAGTTTCGAAGCCGTTTGGGGTCCCGTCGCCAATAGACTTGATTTTACCGCGAGGGAGATGCCGCGGGTTGATGTGCGGTCAAACGATGTCCGATTGACCTGAAATTTGACAGGGAGCCTATTGGAGTCATTTTGAGATGATCCACAGGCTCTGTCTTGGGAACCATGGTCCCTGGGAGCTCCGCCGCCGGTAGGCTTGATTTTCTTTCGGAGCGTCGAAACCTGGTCAAACGTTGTCGGAATGACTTGAAATTCGACGTGCAGCCTTTTGGAAGCATGTTGAAGCCACTCATGCACTTGGTTTGATGAGAGAAGGCTTCGGTGGTTCCCGCCGTCGGGAGGCTTGATTTTGCTGCTCGAGCATTGATGGAGGGTCAAACGTTGTCGGTTTGACTTGAAATTTGGCATGGAGCCCTTTTGAGACATGCTGGAGTCATCCGTAGGATCTGATCGAAGTTTTGACGTCTTCGATGATGTCGCCGCCGGGAGCGCTAATTTAGCTGTCGGAGAAGCGAAGTTAGGCCAAATGATTCTGAAATGGCCCGAAACTCCTTATGTACTCCTCCCTTGGCTGTCTTGAAGGATCTTGCAGTTTTTGTTTGATTCTGACAAGATTTGATCTTTTGGAGAAGTTGCATTGCCTATTTATGGCAGGTTGCGACTTCATGCAGTTTTCTTGATGTTGAAGAGGCAAAGTGACATTTTTGGTGTCAACAGTCCATACCACCAGATGGTCTCGCATCCTCTCAATTAATGCTTCGTTGTGAGAGAGAAGATCAACGAGATGTGGAAAAACGGAGTCATCTCCTTTGATAAAAACTACAGGTCTGCCTCCGTTAACATGGTGTCATGTGGGAAAAGTCACCAAAGGAGAAGATCACTACTTCATTCAAGGTGATAAAAATGGCTCAAACGTCCCAAGAGTTGGTCCCGTACCCAACACCAGATGGACAACCCATATGGGTGCATCCCGATCTCCTGGAAGATGAAAATTCGGAGATCGTCAAAATAAAGCCGACCACTTAATAGCGAAGGCAAGCCAAGTGACAACTTCGCAAGCGCAAGCAGCAGGAGAAGACTCAACCAAAACAAGAAGTCCCTGAAAGGCAGAAACCTCTTCCACTGCATCATTAGGGGCAACGGAAGAATTCCTTCCCAAGGCGTCAAAGGCGGTAAGAAAATTCACCTTTGGTGATTTCATGCCACCTCATTACAGAAATGAAACTACGCAGGGGGCATCATATCCTTGCAACTCGGTAATTGGATTCTCCATTGATGGATACGAGTCCAGTGATACTGCCAGTAATACCGATGAATGGGAGGAATCCCTTGAAACAGGAGATACCTCTCCGATGAGGAATGGATTCTCGAATCTCATCTTATGCCAGTAATCTGGTATAACCATTACAGCCACAAAGATCTTGGTCTGATGATGAAGAAGACCAAGAGGCTGTTCAAGAAAATGCTGTTGATCCAGCACAAGCAAGCGCTCCAGTGGAACCCAACATTGATGAACCACAAGGAGCAGATGACGATAAAGATTTGGCTCATATGCCCGATCTCGAAGAATATGCAAGAATTTTGTAACGTCTTGCCATAGAGCGGGAGCAAGATTGCATCAATGACCTTCGTCATAATTAAAATCCAGAACCAGAAGTCCTTGAAAATCAACAGGAACTTTCTCCTTCAACTCCTAAAAATGGAGAAAACTGCTGGATTAATGATCCTCTTACATCTGAGGTTGAGTCCAACTCCCAACAATCTACACTCGGGGCATCTCCTATCGGGATAACCTACAATGCGATAACTTAGGATGATAGTGCCTCTAAAGCTTCTTCTGTCGAAGACACGTACTCCCCAATTGGTAGTATATCTTCCGGAGCTACATCTTCTTAGGTGACTTCCACTGAGATATCATCTTCTCAGCCTTCGTCTCCTGAAATTGTGGCGTCAGAACTCAAGCCGCTTCCGACTGATCATCTTGAAGAAGCTACTGCCAATGAAGTCTTCTTCAATGAAAATCTGGTCAACTGGTCCCAGATGCCCGACCTCATAGACGATGTCTGGACCGATAAATTACTCAATAAGGAAGAAAAGTTGCTGGATGCTGTTCAGGACTTGTTCTCGGAAAATGCTCCATGCAACGCGATCATTGAAGACGACAATACTGCTACAAAGACGTCTTCAGCAAATGACAAGGATCAACCCCTTGATCCCGAGAGTGATCTTCCAAAAGAAGACCCTTCTCTAGAAGCTCTTGAAGTTGGTAGAGGTACCCGCTCTGGCCGGGATTACCAAAAAAATAACAACCAACCTTCTTCTTCTTATGTAAATCCTTCGGGAAAGCAAGTTGTAATCGCCCCAAGTGGCAACAATAATGAAAATACAGGCTCGAAGGAGGCTTTCAAGTACGACTTGATTGAGCACTTCAAACACATACCTGCACGACTGCACATCCTTGACTTAATACGAATGTCTCCACAAACTCGTGATAGTCTCATTTTAGAACTACAAAGGCTGAATGCGGATGTCGACAAATATGCCCCACAAGTCCTACAAATTGAAATGGATTATAGGGTCAAAAAATAAGTACTTCCTCAAAGGGAGAAAAGAAGAAAGCTGAGGAATCAAGCATGGAATACCTCTCGGTTCAAAAAGCAGCAAGTGCAACAATTGCCTTCGATAAGGATGGCCTCCTGTTAGGCGAGATAAAGCACAACCGACCCTTGTACTTCACGGGGTACGTCAAAGAGATGCCAGTACACAGAGTCCAGATCGACCCGGGTTCTACACTTATCCTCATCTCTACTTCGGCACTCGAAGAGCTGGGCATCCCACCTAGCAAGTTGAGTCACAGGTCTGTATCCATCTTTGGATATGACGGGATTGCTTAAAGTCCTATTGGCAAAATCAGGTTCAAGTTGCAAATCGGTGATCTTATTTCTGAAGTCATTGTATATGCAATAAGGACCCCTTCATGCTACAATATCCTTTTTGGACACCCCTAGATACACGAGAATGGTGTCATCCCTTCAAATCTACATCAGTGCATCAAGTTCTTTGGCAACAACAGCTTGATACATCGAGTGTTTGCAGACAAAAAGCCCTTCAAAGGCAAAGACGTTCATCTTGCAGATGCTCAAATGTATAAAGATGAAAAAGAAGAAAAGGAGGAAGAAACAACACCCTTTGCCGAAAATTTCCAGAAAGATAAGGGCAAGGCTCCTCAGAAATCATCAGAAGAAAACAAACCTTCCAGCAAATCCGAAGAGAGCAGTCATTCTCCCTTCGTTGTCTCTCTCGAATCCTCAAAGCCTTTGGTAATCACCACCAAAGTGAAGAAGACAAAACAAAAAGCTGGGGGCAAGTTCACTGTCTCCTTTGTGTCTATTATGCATGACATAGATTCGGATTTAGAGCCAGAAGACGATACAGCGTCAAGCCAAGCTGATAGTCAGCAAGTTCAGCCTGCTCTCATTCAATTGGAGATACCTGCTGACGTAGAAGACCCTACGTCTGCTTCCTTTGTTGTTCCGGCAACTTTGACAGAAGAAAAAACAATCTTCTTCCACAAATCGGGAGTATCTTCATCAAATTCTCCGCTTGAACCTTTCCAAAATGAAGGTATGCCTCAACTATCCCTATATAGTCAAATGACACAAGCTGTCATGAAGAAAATGGGCTACGATGCTCAGAATCTGACCGGTTTGGAAGGTGGCCGTGGTATTCTCACACAATTAGAACCCAGCAGAAGTCAACAGGAAGATTGGAAACTCCACCATCGTAATGACAAGTCTTCATATTAGTTGGGGTATGATCCTAACACTCCCATGAGACAGTTGACACAAAGGCTGCAAAGTTGTTTTGCCGACCAAGCCTCAACATCTCGTGTCCATGAAGACATTGATCTCCCTGGATATCTCTTTGAAGAGTCACTTGTCGAGGATCCATGAAGCTCCTTCAATTGGTATGATTTCTCTGACAATAAAGATGAATTGTCTGATGACACAGACGCGCGGTTTTCTGACCTAGAAGAACCATCTTCTCCAAAAAGAAGTACCTTACTTCGACTCAGTTTCAACAGGTGATTGGGATCATCTCATTGCAAATCTTGAGAAAAGTATCGATCAAGAAAACCCATGGACAGAAGCAGAGCCTTGGTCTGTAAATGCCTTTGGAACTTCAGAAGGGCTTGTTGAGTTGGAAACCTCAAAAAATATTGTGGAGGAACCATCTTCAAACCTTTCAACAGAAGATCCTGTTCAAAAGATAGACTTAGGAACACCTGATAACCCACGCCCTGTATTCATACGCAAGAATATAAAGGATGATGAGTTACGCGAGTATATCTCTTTTCTTCGCGAGTTCGTTGATTGTTTTGCATGGTCTTATGCTGAAATGCCCGGCTTAGACCCTAAAGTAGCAGTCCACAAACTCAACTTGCAAAAAGAAATCAAGCCTGTCAAACAAGGTCAAAGAAGATTCCGTCCTGATGTGATGGACAAAATTGAACAAGAAGTTCAGAAACTCAAAAACATTGGCTTCATCCGCGAGGAATAGCATCCTGAATGGTTGGCCAACATCGTCCCCGTGACAAAGAAAAATGGGCAGATAAGGGTCTGTATTGACTACAGGGACCTGAATAATGCATGCCCTAAAGATGAATTCACTCTCCCTGTACCAGAGGTGATGATTTACACTTGCGGATTTGAGCGAATGACATTCATGGATGGATTCTTTGGCTACAATCAAATAAAGATGCATCCTGAAGATGAAAGACATACATCATTTCGGACTCCATTTGGCGTGTATTGCTACACTGTCATGCCATTCGGTCTGAAAAATGCAGGTGCAACATATCAGAGGGCTATGATGAAAATATTCTAAGATATGCAGCACAAGATGGTCGAATGTTATGTTGATGACCTCGCTGTCAAAACCAAAAGAAAAGAAGACCATCTCAATGATCTCCGAGAAGTCTTCCTCCGACTTCGCAAACACAAACTGCAGGTGAATCCACTAAAGTGCTTTTTCGGTGTCTCATCGAGTAAGTTTCTCGGATTAATAGTTCAGAAAGCCAGAATAGAACTTGACCCCACCAAAGTCAAGGCTATCCTAGAAATGCCATCTCCAAGGACTCTAAGAGAACTAAAATGGCCTCAAGGAAGGTTGGCATACATCCGACGGTTCATCTTCAATCTGTCAGGGAAGTGCCGTCCATTCTCTCGCCTAATGAAGAAAGGTGTGGACTTTGTTTGGGAATGCTGAATGTGAAGTCGCATTTCAAGACATCAAGACATACCTGACCAAGCCTCCAGTGCTGGCTGCCCCCACAACTGGAAGGCCATCTTGTACACAAGAGCTTTCGACTATTCTTTGGGTGCTCTACTCGCACAAGAAAATGACGAGAGAAAAGAAGCTGCTCTATATTGCCTTAGCCGCATGTTGGTAGTTGCAGAGTATCGCTACTCCCCAGTCGAAAAAGAATGCCTTGCAGTGATTTTGCCGTACAAAAGCTACGTCACTACCTGCTGTCCAACACAGTCTACTTGATTTCGAGGATCAATCTCTTAAAGGTCCTTGTCACAAAAGCGTGTTCTCTCAATGCCCGACTGGCAAAATGGTCCATCATTTTATCGCAGTTTGATATTAGGTATGTACCACAAAAGGCAATTAAAGGCCAAGCTCTAACAGACTTTCTCACAGAGCACCCATTACCTAAAGATTCTCCACTCAGGGATGATCTCCTAGACGAACTTGTCTACAACGTGGAAACTTCCTTATCAAATGCTTCCTGGGACATGTACTTTGACGGCGCAACCAGTATAAATGAAAAAGGAAAGCATATATCAGGAATTAGCATCCTCTTTGTTAGCCCCGACAAATACATGATTCCACACGCTTTCTCGCTACTGGAACCATGCTCAAATAATGCAATTGAGTACCAAGCCCTGATTGTGGGATTGGAACTCGCCTTCGAATCCGGTATCACCATGCTGGAAGCTTTTGGGGACTCTCAACTGATCGTCAACCAGATGAATCAGAAATTTGAGGTCAGGAAGCCCGATTTGTTACCTTACTACAACAAGCACAATCACTTTGACAAAAGTTTGACATTTGTCACATCACCCACATCCTCAGAGGTGAAAACATCCGTGCAGATGCCCTGGCCGGACTCGCCGCATCTATGGCAATCCAAGAAGGGGAAAACATGCAGATTGCAGTGTGTCAAAGAAGGATTATCCATCCTCTTAACACATACCAAGCAGTTGCTAAATGCCACCAAGTGGTTGGAAGTCGGATATCCATCCTCAAACCTTCAATCGACGACTGGAGGGATCCGCTCGTTGATTACATTATGTTCGGAATCCTACCTGAAAATCCAAAAGAATGAGTAAGCATTCAAAGACGTACCCCAAACTTTCATTTGGATATTCCTTCAAAAATACTTTACAGAAAATCCTTTAACAAAGTACTTTTACGGTGCTTGTCGCAACAAGAGGCCGACGAAACTCTCAAAGAAGTACATTCTGGTCTTTGTGGAGCCCATCAGGCTGGTCCTAAGCTCTACGATCAGATAAAAAGGTTTGGTTATTATTGGCCTACCATGGTAACTGACGCAATGCAATTTTCTAAGCGTTGCCAACAATGCCAAAATTCATGAAGATTATGTCCACATGCCTCCAGAATGGTTACATCCTACAACAATCTCATGGCCTTTCGAAGCTTGGGGTATGGACATCATAGATCGTATCTCTCCCCCATCAAGCAAAGGTCATCGCTTCATCTTCGCCGCTACGGATTATTTCTCTAAGTGGTCGGAAGCATTTGTGCTCAGCGAAATGAAGACCTCATCAGTCCTTCAAATCTTGCACACTGACATTATTTGTCGCTTCGGCATACCTAAAAGATTCGTCCATGATAACGGACCACAATTTCAGGACCACAGATTCTACAAATTCTGCGACAAGTACAAAACTCAAAGTTGTCCTTCGACTCCGTATAATCCAGCAGCAAACTGACTAGCAGCAGCCTTTAACAAGACACTCTGCAAAATTCTCAAGAAAACGGTCTCTAGTCACAAAAGAGATTGGGGCGACAAACTACCCGAAGTTTTGTGGGCTTATCGAACCACCGTTCGAGGACCAACCCATAGCACACTGTCACGTCCCCGAAACCGGGATCTGATCTCGGGGACGCGAATATGGGGTGTTAATTAAAAATTTGTATTTCTCCCCAGGATCCACGTGTGTGAGGATGGCAAAATTCCCAACACATCAAAATATTTCGCGGAAGCTCTATAAGACGTTACGACCCGGAATCCGTATCCATCGGGTTCCGTGTCGTACTCAATCTGTCAGCATAAGATTGTCATAGTAATATTCAAACTCAGACTGAAACTAATCATAATATCAAAATATACAGAGCTGACAGTAACAGGCTAGTCATTACCCAAACATATTCAAGTTACAAATTTACGAGTGCATTAATTACAATTCCCAAGAAAAAGGCTAACAAAAGCCGTACAAAATAGCAAGCTAGAACAATTACTACCCAAGGGTGTAACGTAACTCCGGAGTCAAGCATGACGTCTACATGACATCACTGACACAACAGGCCTGCAAAACTCGTGGCTCAACAGCCCTCTGCACACGAACCAGCTCAAAACAAGGACCTGCTATCTAGAGCACCAAAGTAGTAGAATATCAGACACGACGGTCTGACAGGTGATCAATTTAGGCAAGAGCATAAACAAAATTAAAGTTTAAAGGAAACAATAACTAAAAACAATTTATTGGACTTGAAACAGATTTACAAAGTTTAAAAACAATGCATGAACAAGATACTTATCAAGAAATCACAAGTGCATGAACGATATACGAAACAAGACATGAATACATATAATATCATGATTAGTAAATCCACAACGAGCCCATCCTTTCTCCATCATACATG
The DNA here is from genome assembly GCA_028538565.1 of Umbellularia californica. NCBI lineage: Eukaryota > Viridiplantae > Streptophyta > Magnoliopsida > Laurales > Lauraceae > Umbellularia > Umbellularia californica. The sequence continues at coordinate 64,396,809 of JAPQWN010000001.1, forward strand.
ATGACAAGAGCAAGCACGCACGACAAGCACGACACGTAAGACACGATCCCACGCCACAAAAGGTAGACGAGGAGGCCTGCTGCGGAACCGGAACACGAACACGCACGATGTGTAATATAATACACGACTAGTCTGCAGACAGTCCACATGTTTAAGGACCCCTAAGTAGTTGATCAAGCTAAAAGGGCAGTCCAAGCTCAGTGGTATTCACTTATATCATGAATGCACAAAACACGGCGATACACGTTCGAGAACACGACAAAACAAGAGGGAAATCATTTATCAAACGAGACATGACAAGGCTAGCAAAATAGCATAATATGAATGCTTAACAAACTTAAGAAATGATTCCCTTTTTTTTTTTTTTTTATTCTTGAAACGCGTCTTGAAACACGTCTTAAAACGAGCTTATACTTGAAGTTCAAACGAATGCACGATGATGCACGAAACATCAAAACAAGAGTTTTGGTTCTTGAAACAAATCTTCAAACGAATGTACTTGAAAATCAAACGAGGACACGATGATGCATGAAGCATCAAAACAAGGGTTCAAACACGAAATCTATCAAGTTTAGGCTAAGACCAATCATTGACCTTTGTGGAATTGAAACCCAAATGTCGGAATTTTACATAGCTTGGTGCCCCCGAAGGTAAGATACATTTTAGGATTTCAAGTGCACAACGTCAAATAAAAGTCTAAAGCATAGTCTAGTTTTCAATTTCCAAGAAATTCAGAAAAGAATTGAAAATCCAAAACTATGACAGTCAGGTTCGCTCGAGCGGTCATACCTTCGCTCGAGCGGACCCCAAACAGAGGCTTGTTCGCTCGAGCCAACCTAAGGGTTCGTTCGAGCGGACAGGTTTCTGTCCGAAATCCTTCAAACAGAGGCATGTTCGCTTGAGTGGACCCAGTGGTCGCTCGAGCGAACAAGCTTCTGCCTGTACGCAACTGAGTGCAGAAACTGCACTTTCCTTCATTCATTTTCTTGCATTTTTCTCCTTTCTTCTTCTCACCTCTGAACCAAACAAAACCCCTGAGCCACCATGCTCACTAAGGGTCAAAAACAACATTCAATCATTCATTCCATAAAAAGGACATCAAAGCATTTCCATGTACAAAATCATAAAACTTACGAGACTAAACATGATTCTCAGAGCTTGAAAAATTCATTGATAACAAGACAAGTGAAGAAGCTAAAACCCATGACTTCAAAGAGCATAAACATGACTTGCATTATGAAATTAAACATAGAAAACATGTCTTAATGAAAATATTGAAACCATAATGAAACCATAAAGCAATATACATGAGAAATCCTATAAAGTTCACTTGCCTCAATCCAATGCCAAAAAAATCTTCACAAAAACTCAACCAAAGGGAAGATCCACGAAATCTACACAAAAGCCCCAAAATAGAACACATAAAAATCACATTTTTGGTCATCATAAACCCCCATTTCGAAAATGGGTTTGAAAACATGGAAAACAAGTTCTAACTGAGCTAAAAGAACATCAAATGAAAAGAGGAACAAGAGCCCTAACCTATAGATAGTCAAACAAGAAGAAGAGAGCTAGCAGATGATGAATAGTGTCGGGGATTTGGCTCAAAAACGGGTCCAGCTGAAGCTTGAGAAGAGAAGAAGAGATTGACGGAGTCGGATCGGGGATTGGAGCTCTCTTGCTAGATGATTCAAGGAGAAAAAGATCAAGAAGAAAGGTTTCTCCTCTCCTTTGCTCTAGGTCAAGACCGGTTGTAGGATTTTGGAATGGGTAATGGAGGAGAGAGAATATGAGAGCTTATATAGTGTCTGAGAAGTGGGTCCCTAGCGGCTGAGCTTTGAAACGATTAAAACATGGTCTTGTGGATCCTGGATGAAATCGACGAAGAAGAACAAAACGATCGTCGAAAAATCTAGTTTTCAAAAAGTTTAATTTTGACATGGTTTTGAGATTTCGAAATTCGTGTCCAGATTTTGCATGAAAAGTCAGATTTACCCCTTTGGGCCAAAACTTGGGTTTTTGGGCCTCAAACACGGACATTTTAAAAACAAAAGTTGTAACAAATAATAAAACCATTCAAATGAGGTCGAAATCACGATCAAAATCGGAAAACATAATTATCCTCCCATGCTAACACGTGCACTCAGGGCCTCCCTGAGCGTGTCTGACTAAGTCCAATGGCTCTAAAATATTCCCAAAGCTATAGAAAACTGAAATAAACAACAAACCAACTCGATTAGGATCAAAAACTCGTTTAAAGAACTAACTCACAATTAAAAAAACACAAAAATCAAGGAAATTAGGGGTCGGGGTCTTACATCCTCCCCCCCTTAAAATATTTGGTCCTCCAAATGATCTAAACCAACCAAACAAAAGAAAAGAGGACAAAACTCACACACAAGATCACAAAAAATCTAAAAAGGCCTGCTCAGACTCACTATCCTCCCGGAAGCACCTGGACTCACTGGTTCATCTTCTTCTGTAGCATTGTCTCTAAACATTGATGACCTGCACTGTTCTGCACAATTGTAATATCCCCGGTCAAACATGGCAGTGAAATGAGTCTGTAGTCGAGGTCTCTGATCCGGTTGAAGGTCTCAAATAGTCCAAACTTTTACTTGTCAACTTTTTCTTCTGAAAAAAATCAATGTTTGTTGCAGAATCCTTATATCAGTCTCCAGTGATCATCAACTATCCTTGCATTGTCTTGAATCTGTAGCTTATCTTGTCCATCAATGTCGGTCCAAGAATAAGGGAATTCTGACTCATTCTGATGTATTGTCACTTTGTCTCTGCCAGTCTTGGAATCTCTAACTCAAGCTCTTATCAATTCTTCAAACCTTAGTCTTCCGGTCTTCTACTCAGGCATAAATAGCTAACCTTGCGAGTTCGATTTGTGTCCACAATCCTAGAATGAAGTCTTTCTTCAAATACCCAAGAGTTTATATTACTCTGACTCTTTCTGGTCATTGTCCTTGCCCTTTTTTATAACGATCGGTTCTCAACCAAACGTGTTTGTCTACTTCACATCACACTTCAAACTGTTACAACTCTGCATTCAAACTTCAAAGCTGTTCCAATCAAAACTTGGTTGCTCAATCTTCTGCCTCTGTTTCAGATTCACCATCCTCAAGTCTTGCACATGTGTTATTCTTTTCTAGATCTTTCAACTGACTTTGTCCATAAGTATGATTCTCCGTCTTGCATCTGTACTCTGCCCAAACTAATGTTCCAAAAGTCGGTAAAGTCTGCAAAATTTGCTCTATCAAGTGACTAGATAACAAACAATTCTACATACAAGTCTCTCCACTACTGCCGAAAACTGAATTATATGCTTTTAACCACGCACTGACGCACTTTGCTGAGTCAACTTCACCACCATAGCTACATTTGTTAAACTTCCTCGAACAAATCTCTGTCACAAGTTCATCAATACGCGAGAAATTTCTTACTTTTTCACATCTTCTTGGAGCTGTACTACTGAAAATCACTTCGAATCTCATAAAGTACACCACTTACTCGGCTTTTGGAGTCTTCTGGCTTAGGAAAATAATCAAAATTTATCCAAAAATCTGTACTTACATGTCTAACACATCATCTGATAGTACACGGTCAATGGTAATTGGGTCTAGATATGTCGTTCACATAACTTGCTGACTAACAATTGTTCACATATTCCCTCACTAACTCCATCTGTGACATCGAGAAGCTGAAAATTCTGCCAAAGTCCTTCGAGAACCACGTGCTAAGTCCACAAAATGCCACAAATAACCGACTCTGACACAAAAACAAACAAAAGATACTAAATGTGGGTACAGAGACATTAAATTCTCCCCCACTAGAAAGAATTTGGTCCTCCAAATTCCCTAACAATAAGGACAAGGAGACGAGACAAAGAGGGTCTCCCCCACTAGAAGAAAAACAAACCGAACCGATAAAACAATAGCTAGCCAAAAGGGAATCACGCGAAAATATTCACCTGAAATGGATTTGGTCCCCTATCCTCCTAAGTACAAACTGTTGGAAGTAGGTGCTCCTCGTGGATAGATTTTCAAAACTTTTGACCCACTTGACTTAGGGATCAAGTACCCAGAAGGCCATAAACCATATCCAGGATGTAATTCCTCAATCTCATTAATCCAGTACAGCAATAAAACCTATCTAAAAGATAGAAATCAGCAACACCATGAAACCAAACAATCCACAGCATAAGGAGAAGCATATTATAGCTTTGGAGCCCGGTAGTGCTCTAATGGAGAAGAAGACAATTATCTTGATCAAGAACTTTTCTTTAAGCAAATTAGGATCTCTAAGACCTTGTTGTCTTCCACGCTATGACCCGCTATTAGATCTTTTCTCTCAAGAAGATTGGTGGAATCTCCAAGAGAAAACCCAACAAGAAACTCCAAGGAACTAGAAGAGGAAGAGAGGAGAGAGATGTGCAACAATTGCACACAAAAAGGGGCTAGACGTTTTTCACCAATGGTGGACGTCTAATAGGGTTTGAATCCCTTTTATAACCTTTCAAGCCTCCTCTTTTCCTAATTGAAATAAAAGTCTTACTTCCACAACAATTAGTAAGTATATTATTACCACTATTAGAAGTCCTACTCCAAATAGATATAATAACTTTCTAATTCCTTCCTTTTAGAGTTCAAGTAGGATTAGTATATTTCTAACAACTTGGGCTGGCGTGGGGACCACTAGCGATTCCATAAAAAGCTGGCTCCAACTGGGATACCGCGACCCCACATCTCATGTGCAATCCGGCCCACATTTAATTGCAAATAACATCACTATATAAATGCAATTGCATTCTAGTCTTAGGAATAAAATACAATGAAGACCCTAAACTTCCCGATTACCACAAGTAGGTCCCTCTATCAATATCCATGTATTAATTGGAATAAATCTGTCTCTTTCAATCTTAGTTCCACATCTTATTATCCTTGAGCCCCAATTAATCACAGTGATCATCAGTACCATCCAATTAACTCTTAATCGAAATGGGTGAGCACGTACTAATGACAAATCCATTAATTGGCACAAGGGAATAATTGAGATAGATTTCATCTTGATCATTCAATGTTCCCATAGTCCTACTACCACATACCCAAGACACCGAGGTGTTGACCTACAGTTGGCCTCACTCAATGGTGATTCAAAGCAAATGAATAGATAGAAACTTGAGTTCATCAATGTCTCAGGATTGACAGCCTATTGCTAGGGAATTATGAGAGCAGACCTTATAATCGAGACAGAATTCCATAAGGTGCTTCTCATGGTCCTTCAATACATCCAATGTACCAGTACCATGATCCAGAATCTTACATTCTAATGATTGAGACAAATCACACTATCTCATAGTGATCAAGTGCTGCAACCTTATTAGATGAAATGCCCAGTCTCATCACTGGTTGTGAAGCTATTTAAGTATAAGATTTGTGACATATGTCTCCCGTGTGTGGATCTTATCCATACACATATATCACATCTAATATACTAATGAGACCCAGTTCAACTCATGAACCATTATGTCAAGTGTATTAATCATGTGCATTAAGTAATAAAATAACATTCATCTCATGAAAGTAAAGCATGATTTTATTGATAAATAAAGAAATTAATCAATTTACCATATCAACTGATGGATTGAGTCCATACAATCTAACACAAACCTCCAATTTTCAAG